>CM059807.1:18376698-19712532 GCA_030435695.1 Brachymystax lenok tsinlingensis | reverse complement strand
CAAGACTGACCAGTGAAACGCTATGATCCCTTATAGATGTCACTAAATCCACCTCAATCAGTGTAGATGAAGGGTAGGAGACAGGTTTAAAGAAAGATTTTTAAGCCTTGAGACATGGATTGTGTATGTGTGCCATTCAGAGGGTGAATGGGCAAGACAAAATATTGAACTGCCTTTGAACGGGGTATGGTAGTAGGAACCAGGCGCACTGGTTTGTGTCAGGAACTGCAACGCTGCTGGGGTTTTCACGCTCAGCAGTTTCCCCTGTGTATCAAGAATGGTCCACCACCCAAAGGACATCCAGCCAACTTGACATATCTGTGGGAAGCATTGGAGTCAACATGGGCCAGCATTCCTGTGGAACGCTTTCAACACCTTGTAGAGTCCATGCCCCAACGAATTGAGGCTGTTCTGATAGGCAACAGCGGGGGTGCAACTCTATATTAGGAAGGTGTTCTTAATGTTTTGTACACTGTGTGCAGTACACACACTTATCAGCCATGGGATGATCTCCAGGTCACAGCAGGGATGACAGGGCTGTAGTGTATAGTGATCTGAAAGGTCCTCCTGCCTTCCAGCCAGACTCTGTTGTGACTGGGTGAGTAATACATTTTGGTAATGCTTTACTCTGCCATACAAGGGGGCTTGTCTTGTGAGGCTTTCAGTTCATACTGCAGGCTTTTGTCCCAAATGCTACCCTATTCCCTATATAGTGCACTACTTTTGACCAGGGCACTTAGGTCTATGGTCAAAAGTAGTGCACGATATACTGGGAATAGGGTGCCATTTGGTACGCACGCTAGGATTATCTCTGCCGAGTGGGGGGAGCAGCCAGGAGTCACATGCCTGACTGACCAGCTGGTTGTTGGCTATGTAGGCTAACTCACTACTGACCCTCTGGCCCAGATGGCCTCCACTTGTAGGGATAATCCACCACCAGAAATAAAATTAAAACATGAAACTCCTGTCACTTGGTGAAAGCCTATGTTCAGAGGGTAAAATAAAAACTTTCCCTGTGATTTAACTTCTATGTGGTCTGTCTGTGAAATCTGGAAATGGAGTAGGAACGCATCATAGCTACTGTACATGGTTCTTGTCACTGGAGATGGGGGATAACGTTTCATAAGGCTTCTAAAACAATTACCTCCTTCCAGATTGCCAAATCAGCCAATAGATGGTATGGACATACTGTCTAAAACACATCTGTTTACATCCTCAAGACTAAGTAGAGATTTTGCTTAGATGTGCTCATTCTAAACGGTGTACCAAATGATTCAACTCAGTTTCTCTTTCAAGTACCATCTCGCAATGTGTCGTGTGTGTCTGTGGGAAACGTGGGAACTGGCCATTGTTGTCATAGCAACGTACTCTGCACTCTGGGCAGAGAGGAACAGCAAGCTGAACTTGGTGAGACTTAAATTGATAGTGCAGTTTGTTTAGGAGATTTTACAGGTAGCTAGCTACTGTACTTCACATGCTGATATTGACTTGTATTATTGTGTGTAGCTACGTTAGTTGGTAGTTACCTTTGCATTATGGGTTTTGTAGTCCACTTGAGCTTCAACCGATTTCCACAACAATTTTATCATGTTCCTACCAATCTTGTTGTAATGACAAAATGAAACATTTGTTCACCAAAAATATTGTTTTCACGTGTTAGTGATGGGGGGATGCAGTTACATATCAGGATATTATTTTTGACGCTCTATCGTATAATTTTGACAATATCGCACATTTCTTGCACTAGTTGGCTGTATTTTTCCTTCATAGCTTGTTCTGCAGGCTATTTTTAAATATGGAGCCAATTTGTTTTCAGCACTTTCATTTCCTTTTTTTTTTGTAAGATTTTATATATATATATATATATATATATAATATACACATACATACATGTACATACACGATGCATGACTTTTTCCACATGTTACGTTACAGCCTTTTTCTAGAATGGATTTACATTTTTTCCCCTCATCAATCTGTACACAATACCCCATAATGACAAAACTAAAACAAAAATCTTTGCACATTTATTCAAAATAAAAAACATATGTAAATGTGGTAAGCATTCAGACCCTTTACTCAGTACTTTGAAGGACATTCAGAAAACTTGTCCCGAAGCCACTCCTGCATTGTCTTGGCTGTGTGCTTAGGGTACTTGTCCTGTTTTAAGGTGAACCTTCACCCCAGTCTGAAGTCCTGAGTGCTTTGGAGAAGGTTTTCATCAAGAATCTCTCTGTATTTCATTCATCAAGGATATCTATGCTCCGTTCATCTTTCCTTCGATCTTGACTAGTCTCCCAGTCCCTGCCGCTGAAAAACATCCCCACAGGATGATGCTGCCACCACCATGCTTCACTGTAGGGATAGTGCCAGGTTTCCTCCAGATGTGACGCTTGGCATTCAGGCCAAATAGTTCAATCTTCGTTTCATCAGACCAGAGAACCTTGTTTCTCATGGTCTGAGAGTCCTTTAGGTACCTTTTGGCAAACTCCAAGCTGGCTGTCATGTGCCTTTTTACTGAGGAGTAGCTTCCGTCTTTCCACTTTACCATAAAGGCCTGATTGGTGGAGTGCTGCTAAGATGGTTGTCCTTCTGGAAGGTTCTCCCATCTCCACAGAGGAACTCTGGAGCTCTGTCAGTGACCATCGTGTTCTTGGTCATCTCCCTGACTAAGGCCCTTCTCCCCCAATTGCTCAGTTTGGCCGGACGGCCAGCTCTAGCAAGAGTCTTGGTGGTTCCAAACTTCTTCAGTTTTTAAGAATGATGGAGGCCACTGTGTTCTTGGAGACCTTCAATGGTACCGGTCCCCAGATCTGTGCCTCGACACAATCCTGTCTCTGAGCTCCTCAGACAATTCCTTCGACTTCACGGCTTGGTTTTTGCTCTGACATGCACTGTCAAGTGTGGGACCTTATAAAGACAGGTGTGCCTTTCCAAATCATGTCCAATCAATTGAGATTACCACCGGTGGAATCCAATCAAGTTGTAGAAACATCTCAGGGATGAACAATGGAAGCAGGATGCACCTGATCTCAATTTGGAGTCTCATAGCAAAGGGTCTGAATACTTATGTAAATAAGTTATTTCTGTTTAATTTTTCATACATTTGCAAACATTTCTAAACCTTTTTTCGCTTTGTCATCATGGGGTATTGTGTGTAGATTGAGGATAAAAATAAAAAAAAAATACATTTTAGAATAAGACTATAAAGTAGCAAAATGTGGAAAAAGGGAATGGGTCTGAATACTTTCCGAATGCGCTGTTCAAAAGACATCACACACACATAAGCTACATCACACCTGCCCAGACCCACATGCTCACACCCCCATCTCCAGCGCTTGCATCACTCTGTGCCACATGGCCTCAAACTGCACCATTTTGTTTCTCTCCATTGCCCACGCACTTTCAACATATAGATAATAAAGCATTTAAACTTTCCACTGTGTTAACAAGAAAAGTGTCTCACTGCACCCTCATATGCCATGTCTTGAAATATGCAGACAGATGGATTAAAAGTACATTTTAAATTGTAATACTTCTGACAGCCAACTTTGTAACTCGCACTTTTATTTCCATGACTGATCAAAACTAATTTTCTCATGGCATTCTTGGCCTTCTGCAGCAAACATATGGTGAGCAATATGTTTGGAACATCGAATCTCAATAAAATCACAGTATCGGAAGCGCAATACAAATAGAATGGTGAGAATCGCAATACGTATTGTATCGGCACAAAGTATTGTGAAAATATTGTATCGTGAGGTCCCTGGCAATTCCCAGCCCTAATTAGTATTATTTAACACTGTTAATCATAGGAATTAGTGGTTTGGGGTGGATTATCCTTTTAAGACAGTGATCCCTCTTTGACTTAGTTCAATGCCGTTCATTGTGAGTAAACAGGCTCATTCGTAGTGGTGTTCATTTGTTGTTTGGAGGCGTTGCATGGTGAACTCTGGATGTACTGCTACTTAAGCAGCTTCCTTGCTGGCTGGGAGTTATTTGAAAGTTTCTCTTTGGCATTCAGGCAACCTCCAGACCAGACAGCTCTGTTCCTCTTATGCTGCTATTTGCAGTATTAAAGTAGCTGCCTCACCATGTCTCTGCCATAGAGCCTCTGTCAGCCTCATGTCCTCTAGCTTATCCCACTGTGTGTTTGTGTGTGTGACTGGTGGGGTGTAACGCTCACGCTTCTCTCTTCTCGCTCGCTCTCTCACTCAGGCGAAGGCTCATCAGTGCCATATTGCCTTCATGATTGCTAGTGGTTGTGATTTAGAAAGGGAGCGGTGGCTGAGGGGAGAGATGGAAGGGGAGGGAAAAAAGCAAAACAAATGGATAAGCACCGGCTTTGACCCCATGGCAGGGGAGATTTGTGTACTCAACACCGAATGACTGTGTCACACAGCTCCATTCAAACATTATTGCAGACCCACTCTCTCCCCCTAATAGGGGGTCACTACCGGGCCATATTGGGGGAGGCAAGGGGGGTGTGGAGTCAGTCAAGGGTCACAGATGTATAGATAGCAAACCTCATTTCTTTTCCTGAGATGAGCCACCCAGAGCCAGCTGTAGTTATGAGCCTAGTGGGCCATTAGGAGGCTATGGGACGGGGATTCGATGGGAATTGTTTTGGCGTCGGGGAGGGAGGTGAGGTGAAGAGCGATCGTGGCCCTGTGCTTGCCCTTTTCACAGCAGCTGGACCCGGGTGAAGCAGAGTTCTCCTCACTGATGTTGCTGTGCCAGGGGAGGGACGTGTGAAAATATAAGTGATTGGATTGGGGTGACCGTGTAGTGTTCTCACTGACCTGATTCATTCTGTTCAGTGTGCTAGCAGGTTGGTTGTCTGCCTATGAATGAGTTGTAGGCCTAATTGGAGCCTGATTGTGTTTTTATCTCTGTCACTTTCAAAGCTGTAATGGCATACACATGTACCGCTCACCCTGTGTAGGCTACAGTTGAAGTCGGAAGTTTACATACATACACTTAGGTTGGAGTCATTTAAAACTTGTTTTTAAACCACTCCACAAAATTCTTGTTAACAAGTTTTGGTAAGTCAGTTGCGACATCTACTTTGTCCATGACACAACACATTTTTCCCAACATTTGTTTACAGACAGATTATTTAACTTATTCACTGTATCACAATTCCAGTGGGTCAGAAGTTTACATACGCTAAGTTGTGCCTTTTAAATACTTAGGGAGCAGTGGGGCGCTAGCGCTAGCACTCCCGACACTACCCGGTGAAATGTAAGGCACAAAATTCAAAATCCAAAAGTTGAATTATTAAACATTCATCAATATACAAGTGTTGCATAGTAATCAAAAGCTCTGCTTCTTGGCAAAATCACAGCGTTGTCAGATTTCAAAAAGGCTTTACGGCTAAAGCACAACATTTGATTGTTTGAGGATAGCACCTACAATATTTATGCATTAGCATAAATTCATAAACCAGCGCGGTTCACACAAAACCCATTTCACAGCGAAAACAAATCCCTTACCTTTTGAAGAACTTCTGCTGAGGGCTTCCCAATTGTCCAACGAAGACATCCAATGGTTCTTTTGTTTTTTGAAAAAGTCATTTATTATATCCATAAATGTCCTTTTGGTTGGCGCGTTATGTTTAGAAAATCCAACGTCGAATCGCCCATTGAAACGTGAAGAGAACGCGTTCAAATATACCTATAAACCTTTCCTAAACAAATCAAATAACAGTTATAATGCATCCTTAGCTATCCTTTTATGAATATTAGCGATAATATTTCACTCGGATGGTCACCTACAGTGAGGGAAAAAAGTATTTGATCCCCTGCTGATTTTGTACGTTTGCCCACTGACAAAGAAATGATCAGTCTATAATTTATTTGAACAGTGAGAGACAGAATAACAACAAAAAAATCCAGAAAAACGCATGTGAAAAATGTTATAAATTGATTTGCATTTTAATGAGGGAAATAAGTATTTGACCCCTCTGCAAAACATGAGGTCAGACGTTTCTTGTAGTTGGCCACCAGGTTTGCACACATCTCAGGAGGGATTTTGTCCCACTCCTCTTTGCAGATCTTCTCCAAGTCATTAAGGTTTCGAGGCTGACGTTTGGCAACTCGAACCTTCATCTCCCTCCACAGATTTTCTATGGGATTAAGGTCTGGAGACTGGCTAGGCCACTCCAGGACCTTAATGTGCTTCTTCTTGAGCCCCTCCTTTGTTGCCTTGGCCGTGTGTTTTGGGTCATTGTCATGCTGGAATACCCATCCACGACCCACTTTCAATGCCCTGGCTGAGAGAAGAAGGTTCTCACCCAAGATTTGACAGTACATGGCCCCGTCCATCGTCCCTTTGATGCGGTGAAGTTGTCCTGTCCCCTTAGCAGAAAAACACCCCCAAAGCATAATGTTTCCACCTCCATGTTTGACGGTGGGGATGGTGTTCTTTGGGTCATAGGCAGCATTCCTCCTCCTCCAAACAAGGCAAGTTGAGTTGATGCCAAATAGCTCCATTTTGGTCTCATCTGACCACAACACTTTCACCCAGTTGTCCTCTGAATCATTCAGATGTTCATTGGCAAACTTCAGACGGGCATGTATATGTGCTTTCTTGAGCAGGGGGACCTTGCGGGCACTGCAGGATTTCAGTCCTTCACGGCGTAGTGTGTTACCAATTGTTTTCTTGGTTACTATGGTCCCAGCTGCCTTGAGATTATTGACAAGATCATCCCGTGTAGTTCTGGGCTGTTTCCTCACCGTTCTCATGATCATTGCAACTCCACGAGGTGAGATCTTGCATGGAGCCCCAGGCCGAGGGAGATTGACAGTTCTTTTGTGTTTCTTCCATTTGCGAATAATCGCACCAACTGTTGTCACCTTCTCACCAAGCTGCTTGGCGATGGTCTTGTAGCCCATTCCAGACTTGTGTAGGTCTACAATCTTGTCCCTGACATCCTTGGGGAGCTCTTTGGTCTTGGCCATGGTGGAGAGTTTGGAATCTGATTGATTGATTGCTTCTGTGGACAGGTGTCTTTTATACAGGTAACAAACTGAGATTAGGAGCACTCCCTTTAAGAGTGTGCTCATAATCTCAGCTTGTTACCTGTATAAAAGACACCTGGGAGCCAGAAATCTTTCTGATTGAGAGGGGGTCAAATACTTATTTCCCTTATTAAAATGCAAATCAATTTATAAAATGTTTCACATGCGTTTTTCTGGATTCTTTTGTTGTTATTCTGTCTCTCACTGTTCAAATAAACCTACCATTAAAATTAGACTGATCATTTCTTTGTCAGTGGGCAAACGTACAAAATCAGCAGGGGATCAAATACTTTTTTCCCTCACTGTATACTAAAGTGGGGCGCGCAGCCAGACTCGTGCCCGAGAAAACTTGTTGACATTTCAGGTCCCCTTACCATTTCCTGTTCCTATCCGTTTTGCTTACTCCAATCATTCCCAGTCTTTGTATATAGACTGTTGACATCTAGTGGAAGCCATAGGTACTGCAATCCAGGAGCTGGATTGCCTTGAAGTCAATGGGGAGAGTGTCAAACAGAGCAAAGGTCACCAAAAACTGCATTTCCGGATGGATTTTCCTCGGGTTTTCGCCTGCTATATCAGTTCTGTTATACTCACAGACATTATGTTAAAACTTTTAGAAACGTCAGTGTTTCCTATCCAATAGTACTAATTAAGGTACCACGTTCATCTGTACAAACAATAGTATGGAAGTATAAACACCATGGGACCACGCAGCCGTCATACCGCTCAGGATGGAGATGCGATCTGTCTCCTAGAAATGAACGTACTTTGGCGCGAAAAGTGCAAATCAATCCCAGAACAACAACAAAGAACCTTGTGAAGATTCTGGAGGAAACAGGTACAAAAGTATCTATATCCACAGTAAAACGAGCCCTAAATCGACATAACCTGAAAGGCCGCTCAGCAAGGAAGAAGCCACTGCTCCAAAACCGCCATTAAAATGCCAGACTACGGTTTGCAACTGCACATGGGGACAAAGATCGTACTTTTTGGAGAAATGTCCTCTGGTCTGATGAAACAAAAATAGAACTGTTTGGCCATAATGACCATTGTTATGTTTGGAGGAAAAAGGGGGAGGCTTGCAAGCAGAAGAACACCATCCCAACCGTGAAGCACGGGGGTGGAAGCATCATGTTGTGGTGCTGCAGGAGGGATTGGTGCACTTCACAAAATAGATGGCATCAGGAGGAAGGAAAATTATTTGGATATATTGAAGCAACATCTCAAGACATCAGTCAGGAAGTTAAAGCTTGGTCGCAAATGGATCTTCCAAATGCACAATGACCCCAAGCATACTTCCAAAGTTGTGGCAAAAAAAATCTCCCCCACCACTGCATCGACAGTGCGGTCTCCCCCACCACTGCATCGACAGTGCGGTCTCCCCCACCACTGCATCGACAGTGCGGTCTCCCCCACCACTGCATCGACAGTGCGGTCTCCCCCACCACTGCATCGACAGTGCGGTCTCCCCCACCACTGCATCGACAGTGCGGTCTCCCCCACCACTGCATCGACAGTGCGGTCTCCCCCACCACTGCATCGACAGTGCGGTGTGTCTCTGTGTGTAGAGAGGCGCTGGCTAGGTCAGAGAGGTGTCTGGACGGAGAAGTGAGACATTTCTCTCAGTAGTGGACACCACTGGGTCCAGAAAAAGGGCCAGAGCCATGATGACAATATCTATGAATCCCGTTGAGAATCAGGTTTGCAATAGAGAGCGAAGATATTTGTTAGCAGTCTGCTAAACCAATGGATCAAGTAGGGTTTAGGAAAGTATTGATAGACAATACATGGCTGATTTTATATGTTAGTAGACGAAGTGTGAATTCTGGAGAAAGTGCAGGTTGATTTGCATTGGAGGCAGCTATTGTTTACATTTAACCCAATGCATTACCTGGAGGCCTTAGATAGGAGACATCATTTGAATTTACTTCTACTCTGTGCTCAAAGGCCATGTCCATTGACCTATACTTCACTCAGGTTATGGATGTATTTAGCCTATGCTTGGCCTTTAAATAGGGATGTATTATGAGCAGGTTGTTAGTGTTGGTGTGTCACTAATGAAATCTAACAGAGCTCATATTTCACTGGCCAGGTGTTCCCATTTGCCCTAGTGACACCAGAGGTGTATGAGTCTCACACACACACACACACAGACAGACAGCATCTGGACAGTAGTCTGGTGGAGTGCCATTATCAGGCTGACTGGGGGTAAAGTGGGTACGGCAGGAGAGAGTGATGAGAATGCTTGTTGGCATAGAATGACTGCAGGGCTATGTAGAACTAGGACCCAGCAAATGGGGCCAATGTGTTCTCCATCTGGGAAGTCTTTAGCTGGCACACACACGGCCAACTCGTACCTTTTTGATACAGTGATTACTGATTTAGCCTTTTACATTGTTAACCTCCCTACTGTATGGTGCTTCACTGCTTCTAACAGCTGGACCGGCAGGAAGCACGTCTATTTGAACCCAAACCCCAACGCGTGTAATAAGGTCATTTAGTTAATGCTATTATCCAAATGGACTTACAGCCAGTAATACAGTGATTCAGGATATGTGGTCCACTGGCCCATGCAGGAGTCAAACCCACTACTTGGGTGTTCCTAACACCATTCTCCAGTCAACCATTTGAGCATCGGAAGATGTATAGCTAGCTATGTTAAGTCATCCACTCCATATTCCTGCTATGGCCTGGAGGTTGTGTGTTTCGTGTGTGTGTTCCTTGTGACAAGAGTGTGCGAGTGGCCGGGCGTGTGCTGTGGCGCGAGCGGCCTGTAACGGTGATCATTGAGGTTTTGGTGAGGGGGCTGAGTCTGTATTGGGGACGAGAGGAGGGGCAGCCCAGCGCTGCCTGGTGGTTGGATGGTGAAATAGGTTTCACATGTTAATGAGAACCTTGACTTGAGATGAGACAAGGACAACAGGGCAGCTTTTCCCTCTCTCCCTCTCTCTTTCTCTCATCTTATTTCCCCCCTCCCTACATCCTTATCCTTTCGTCCTCTCTTCATTCTTCTCTCTCTCATTTATCTCCTCCTTTGTCCTCTCCCTTTCACTTGTCCCTTCTCTATTACACCCAATGCAAATGGACAAGGAGAAACCAGACCACTCTCACAGTGCATCTCTCAGCTAGGGTATTGTACACCAGCAATTCTCAACTGGTGGGTCGCGACCCACATTTGGATCGCAGGAGATTTTGAATGGGTCTCGATGTATCTTAAACGACTAAAACCAGGTAGAAAGTGTGTAGCCATGATAATTCATCTATTTTAAAAAGTAATGGAGTTAAGCAATTTATCTTCAATATAGAGTTATTAGCAGCGCTATTTAGAGAATTTTGTTGATTTTTATGGTCTCAAACCAGTGAGCTTAACCTTCTGCATCAAGAATATGGGTAAAGTGAAATTATTGACAATGAAAAAGGTGGGACTATTGTTCCCTTGTTATATAATTGGTACATTTTACTATCAATATAGAATTAAACAGTAAAAAAAACAGTTTTTCCAGATTGTATTTTGCCAACCCAAAAAATCGCAATGTGAATATTTGATTGCGATGAGACAACCTGGTTCAATTTGAGTCCTGAGGCAAAACCAGTTGAGATCCGCTGCTGTACACTACGGACATCTGCTAACGTAGCATGAGCCAGTGTTAATGTAGCATGAGCCAGTGTTAACGTAGCATGAGCCAGTGTATCTTTCATAATGGGACATCTAATGTGGATAATCTAGGCCTATACTACAAATCCTTACTAACTAGGCTCTGTTTTTGCTCAAGTGTTGGCCTTAGTAAGACAGAGGGCTAGATGTCAGGACAGAGTAGGGGTAGGGTTACTTCTACCTGTCTGGGTACAAAAGGCCTGAGCCCTCACTCTAACCTGAAGGACGCTTATCCAGACTCTGTCTGTAGTTGTTCAAGCATGTAGAGATTACTCTGCTGTTGCGTTGACATGGCGAGATGAGTTAATGGTGTGTCTGTGTTGTGACTAACGTTTCCTGCTAAAATCATCTCTCTTATTTAGTGTACATAGTAGCATACAGGTCAACAACACAGTTGTGGGAATTCTTGACTAGAATGTCCCTGTCTGCCAACCATGTAACTGACTCACCAGTCTGTAAGTTTATGGCTAGTAAAATAGAAAAGACGATCTCTTGAGGGAAATGTATTGCTAACCTTACAGAAGGTTAGGGCTGTAGGTAGCCTAGCAGTTTGAGCAATGGGCCAGTAAGCGAAAGATCGTTGGGTCGAATACCCGAACCAACAAGGTGAAAAATCTGTGTATGTTCCTTAGAGCAGGGCACTTCACCCTAATTTGCTCCAGGGGTGCTGTACTACTATAAAAACAACCCTGTAAAACAACACATTTCACTGTACCTATCTGGTGTATGTGATAGTAGCATTTTTGGGGGATTTTAATAAAGAAAGCATGCCTCCGTAAGGAATTTCAGGGAAATGTATTCCATTTGTCCCACACATATTGTCTTGGAAAACGATGTATTTCTTCTTTAGTGTCAGTAATTGAGTCATATCACAAATGAAACCCCACACTGTAATGTGTATGTATGAAACCCGATGGCTGTGCTCTGCATGCGCTAGCTGCTCAAGCGTGGAGAGAGCAAGCGAGTGACTGAGCACACACAGGGCAACCTCCACAGGGAGGGAAGGGGTTAACAGGCAGGAATGATTGAGGTGTTGGTCTCTGGGAGGCTGCACAAAGGACTGCTGCCTTATTTTCCCTCTCTCTTTTCTACATTTTTTTTTTCTCTCTCTGTTCTCAATGTGAGGTGTCCCTGCATGCAAGCAGGAGCCTGAGTCCGAGGGAAATGAACCCAATAAATCAAGCTCTTCGGACTGTCTCTTCTCCTCCCCTGCTTGGACCTGCTTTTCCATCCCTGCGTGGAGCTATGTGCAGTCAGCCAGGAATGTCTTTGCACCTGCCCCAGCCCCTAGCTCCCAGCCTTATCCTACCCATCAGGGTTTCCGGAAGGGAAAAGATTTACCGGACATTCATATGCATTGGGTGCGTAATGCGTTAGGGCATCCACCCACGGTGCTCAAAATCACATTTAGATTATTGTAATTAATCTTAAAAGAATAGAAAGTTGAAATAAAATAAAGTAGAGCGATGTTCTTATACCAACATGACAGGTTTTATTGAAAAGTCTTCATTCCTATAAATCATAAATTAATATCATTTAAAAGCAGAAAACATTTAGCCTAGAACAAGTTGCCTACACATTAATAAAACACAACTTCAAAATATACAATTTGAATAATATAATTTGCTAACGACCTGTCCTATAAAATGTATGAACATTTTTAATTAACAAAACACCAATGTTTTCAAATACAATTTAGGCCTCTAATTTAATTTAGCCTAGGCATGAACATTTTAATTAGACCTAATAACAAAACATGGCTGTCTAGGAACACCAGGGCCGTCCCGTCCCACTTCCCATTCCCGCTGCGATTCAACACCACAGCAGTGGAAAGAGGCTGCAATGAAGAAATTATCAAATTCAATATGTACATAAACTATTCATTAAGGCTGGTTCATTGAGAGAGAGAGAGCTTATTTTTCCAACGGTCATGTGAAACGAGGCCTGTGCCACATTTATGAAAGCACTTTTTACAATTCTACTGGATGATGTTAATTAATGTTCTGTTTATTGTCATTTGAACTATCGTGGGGTCATGACTCTCGTCGTGTGATATACTTATTGATAACTCTGTTTCCTACTATAGGCAGTTGGCTGCCTAGTGATTGCAGCATTGTAACTCTCCGACGTGAATAGTTTTCAACAATGTGTCGTTTCCAAGTGCTTCTGAATAAGCTCAACTGAAATGCACCAATTGCGCATGATCCACATTATTACTCTACTGGAGTCTATCCATTCCAAATCTTTCTGCTATCTATACATGACACGGGCGGCATGTGTTGATCTTGTGGAACTTCTAGGACCGGGCCTGACCAACACAATAATATGCCTCTAATTTACTTGAGTTTGCGGCGGACCTTGACCTGCTCAAAGTGAGCCGCTGCTGTTGGGAAGTCAAAACTGTCCAACTCCTTGGAGCGGCTTGAGATGTGCATCAGCCTCGTTACATTGTCCTCAAGAAGGTGCGATCTTGAGGCCGTCTTCTACTCTGTTTTGGAGAAAGAATACTCTCGTCTGGCTCATTGGAAACGGGGATAATCAACACAATATTCACCAATTTTGCCCAGTCTTTTAGCTTGATTAAAAATAAACACACTAATTTCCAAGTAGCTTAAAGATGTATTAGCCAATGAAATATGTTTAAGTTGGAGCACGTTGACCTTTTCTATCAATGAATGAAAAGCATTATTTTGTGATTTATATATTTTTTTCAGACAGTTTGGCTGGCAACAGGTGTTTACTGGCTTACAGAAAGCCCTATAGCCTGACCCCAGTCCAGGCTTCCTACCTCCCTGCCCCAGCACCCAGCCCTTTGCGCCAGTCCCCTGGGCTTTAGTCATCAGCCTCCCTCCACCACGGACTACTCCCCTGGGCTCCGAAGGCTCCAGGGACACCAAAGGAGAACCATCCCATCCCTCCTCCTGTTTCTATCCCCTCTGTGTGTGCAGGGAAGACAATTGTGTGTGACTCACTCTGTGTAGCTGCCCTGTGTCTGATATGACTGTGAGGATGCATGTGTGTTTGTGTGTCTCTCTGAGAAAGGGTCCTGGGTGGCTCTCCTCGCGCTCATGCTGAATGATTTATGGTGTCCCAGAAGCACATGTCAGATGGTGTGCTACAGTAAAAGCATCAAACAGAACATGGCCTTTAGTGGCCTCAGACTTAGGACTGGGACGATACCAGGATCACTATATTTTTTCAAAGGCAAAAATGAAATCACAAAGCAGACGTAACTCTTTCATCGTTTTAAAAACCTGCAGTATATAAAATATTGTGTGCTATAGCATGGAAAATAAATAAATGTGACTCTTGATAACAACAATGTTGTTTCCAACATTAGGGCTGATTTCCTAAAGAATTTGAATCCACTTAGTGTTTTGTATCCTTTCCACGATACTAACAGGTATCCTGTCCCTACTCACACTGCACAGTGCAGCGCTGCTCTGGAAATGAAATGTGAATGTTGTGCAGCCGTTCAAGCCGAGTCAAGGGAGGGACGGTTCATTCAGGTCATGCGACATGCTCTAGTATCAGGTCTGATCAAGCAGTCAGTTAGGAGCAGAACCAAGACCTCTGGGTCCTGTAGTAACTATTACCTCTGGACCCATATGTTGGAGTTGGACTGCTGATCTAAGATCATGTCTTCCTTGTCCGTTCATTATAATCGAAAAGGCAAAACTCATCCTAGATCCTCACTCTTACTCTGAGACACTTTCTGAATAATATGGGCCTTGATCTTCTGTAGTAGAGGCAGGCTTTCGTCATCATCGTCATAGCCTTTAATGGTCATCTGTTAGATCACAACATCCTCACCGGGGAAGAGTCTGCTGCCTCTGCCATTCACTTTATCTCACTGACAAATTAACTGTATTCATTTCCTGTCTGATTGAACTTTAACTGCTGTCTCTGTGGCTGGTTCAAACCTCACAGCAGGCTCATTGACAGTGATCTGAATGTGGACACAACGATGCTCTGTTGTTTTACCCCTCTGTCTGGTACAATGGAGCTGTTAATAAGTGACTCTCCCTCTGTGTGTGTGTCGCGCTCTCTCTCTGTCCCCCTCTTTCTCTCTCCATCTCTCAGCCTGTGGCAGAGCCCATCCCTATCTGCAGCTTCTGCCTGGGCACTACGGAGTCGAACCGAGACAAGAAGCCAGAGGAGCTCATCTCCTGTGCAGACTGTGGCAACAGCGGTGAGTCACACTGTGGCAGCACAGTTTCTATACGCTGAGACATCAAGGCAGCACTGCCTGCTACTTCTGCCTGCACCTTGTTCTATTGGATTTGTCTTAGGTTTCATTTGAATACTAGGTTATTTGTAATTTTGACAGGTTGGTTCTCGTAGATGTCTGAATTTGGTAGTTTGTTGTCATTGTTGATTTTGACTCTATAGGATCTTTTGAGTGTCATTTTTATCTATTGTGAGGTGGTGGTGTCCTGTGGTTGTCAGGATAGTGAGTGTGTGGTGCTGTTGATCTGTGTCCCCTAGGCCACCCGTCCTGTCTAAAGTTCTCACCAGAGCTCACTGTGCGAGTCAAAGCTCTGTGGTGGCAGTGCATCGAATGCAAGACCTGCAGCAACTGTCAAGATCAAGGCAAAAACGCGGTGAGTGTTTGTCCGTGTGTTTCTGTGTCAGCCAGTGTGCCTGCCTGTACTTCAGCACAACACGTAGGAATCAGATCAGTTGTTTTTCAACAAACTGAGAACTATTTTAGACAGCTGCTGCAGATGGTTCTCTCTCCCCTCAGACCTGCCAAGTACAGTACAGTTCTGGTTGGAGGGAAATATGCAAATGGTGGAAATGTCAACTATGTAAACATGACGGCAGGGAGTGACCAAATGTTTACTGTGTGTGCGTGCAGGAGAACATGTTGTTCTGTGACTCCTGTGACCGGGGCTTCCACATGGAGTGCTGTGACCCCCCACTGATGCGGATGCCAAAAGGTAAAACCCCTCTCCACTACTACTCCTCCTCTCTCCCTCTCCTGCCCCTGTCCCTCCTAATGTACCTAATAAAAGCCCCTTAAACATGCACTGTCCCTGTAAATTCCTACCTCTGTGCAGTAAATGGATCCACTGTACATCTAAACGACTATGGCCATGAGGTAATTGGGAACAAATGACAAAGCTCAGAATGACCACAAACCAAGACAATACCTCTTTCCCCCAGTGTAATGACATTGTGGTTATTTATTGTGGTTTTAATGCTGGTGGTACTGTGTAGTGTTTGGTGGTAGTACTGAAGAAGCGGTTTCATGCCAGGCCAGCTAAGCTAATACCCTCCTGATCTCTTCTGTTCTGCTCTCCCATCAGGCATGTGGATCTGTCAGATCTGTCAGCCCAGGAAAAAGGGAAGAAAGCTCTTGCATGAAAAGGCAGCACAAATCAAACGGCGCTACAACGCACCACTGGGACGACCCAAGAACAGGTTGGTAACGACATGGAGAGAGCAGCACCGTCTGGGAGCTAGCAGTACGACACGGTGCTAGACCTGTAAAACACAGCGGGTCACTTCAGATCAGCCCCACTAGAGTTTCACTGGCCAGTCCGACTGTTTTTAATGGCTGCCTATTAGTCTAAGAACTGAGTTTCATGCCATAAATGAAGCTTCTTTGGAGCATAGAATATAGCTATTTGACATTCACTGATCAACCAAATGGAGTTGTTTAATGTGGGATTGGGCAACCTAGCTGTACTCTCTTTTGTTGACACTACTTGATCATTGGAAACACAGCCAAAACACTTTTGTCTGTCTTTTGTTGCTATGTAAATTGCTTCCAAATGACCAGGCCTTAGTCTATATAGGGTGTTGCTATTAGCTGGTGGGTGTCTGAATAGTCCCGTCTCCCGTTGCAGACCGGGCAGGCCATTCAAGAAGCTGCGAGGGCCGGGTGGGCGTGGCAGGCGGAAGGGTGGCCGTCGCTCGCAGGGCTCCTCCTCCCCGCACTCGTCGTCCAGCTCGTCCTGCGAGGGTTATCCTGGCGACGACCGGCTGCTGTTCTCCCTACGTGAGGACTCGTCGGAGCAGGGAGGCCTTCGCTTCAACAAGAAGACCAAGGGCCTGATTGACGCCCTCACAAAGTTCTTCACGCCCTCGCCCGATGGACGCAAGGCCCAGCACGAGGTGGACTACTCCCAGCAATACCGCATCCGCAAAAAGGCCATCCGCAAGGAAGAGGGGGACGACAGGACAGGTGAGGAGGGTATGCTGAATAATGCATTGATTACTGAGGGTGAATGAGGGGTTGTAGTGGCTGTATTTGTATCAGTCAAAGCTGCACTTCATACTATGTCCTTCAGACAGACCCAACACCTGCATACTGGTTGTTGGTCTTTGGGAACTGGCCCAGTGTCCACACAGTGGTCAGTTCCAGCACTCTGTGTGTCAGTCAGAACCTTAACATGAATATACTGTCCCCTTTCTGTAAGTGTCCCTCTGATTTACTGTCCCCCTCTGTCTGTCCTTCACAGACAATCAGGACAGTAGTGACTGGCGTGAGGATGAGGACAAGCTGCCAGGACACGAGAACCTGACAGAGAAAGACGTGGAACTCTTCAGACACATCCAGGAGCTGGCACTACAGGTAACCACAAAGACTGAGACAAAGAAAGGGTTTTTGTGTGTGTGTGTGTGTGAGAGAGAGGGGCACTGTGGTTCAGTGCATTGTCAGGGCAGAGCTGATCTGTCTATTCGGTTGTGATCCCTCACGGGCACAGACAGAGCAGAGCTTCAGATCACTGCCGTACGTCACAGGAGAAACGCTCTATGCCAACGCAGGGTTTTATTCTTGTCTTGGTCTGTAGGAGAATAGGAACGGCTGGTGAAAAGTAGGTGCAAGCTCAGTGTTATTTCAACTTTGTATTTTATAATTGATGGTTTCCTGTTGCATTGTGGTTTGTTTACAATTACAGTGTAGACTAGACGCATTGTGAAACTGATTGTGTTCATCTGAGAGTGGATCCTCTCTCCTCTCACAGCAGTCAGTGAAAAAGATTCAGCACAGACCTGACTCTGTAGGCAGGGGTGACTGGCCTTGTGTGTGTTTGGGAGCATGTGGTTACCAGCGCGTGTCAGCAGAACCCTGTGGCAGATGCTTGGAGTTTCCACTCAAGACAGACCAGAGAGCTAATAATAATTATGTAAGCAGGCGTCCGGTTGCCAGCTGCACAGGAGCTGGAATGTGTGTGCCTGTTTGTTGTACTGTGCCTGTGTGGGTGTGCCTTGCGTGTGTATATGTCTTTCTGTCACTGTGTTTGAGTGCCGGTGCGTGCCAGGCCCTAGTGTGTGTGTTGGGCATACCGTGCTGGGTTAGGCAGGGGGCAGTCAGAGGCCCAGTAATCCCTGGTGTGTAATCTCGGTCTGATCCATGCACTTTTCTTAATCCCCTGTTGGAAAACCTGGCCTTCTCTTGATACTGGAGCTCCAAACCTGAACCCCCCCTTCCCTGCTCTCGTTTTCTCTCTCTTTCCTATGCAGAAAGTGGGGGTGACCGGCCCTCCAGATCCCCAAATGCGTTGCCCGTCTGTCATCGAGTTTGGCAAATTTGAGATCCAGACTTGGTACTCCTCTCCGTACCCGCAAGAGTACAGCAGGTAAACGAGCACAAACATTTCACATGCTCCACTCTGAGTCAGTCCACTGTTAGTTTGTGTTTGTATAATTGATGTTAATGACTTAGTCAGTTTTGCTCTTGTCTGGTCCTCATCAATTGTCCTCCATCTCCTGTCCCAGACTGCCTAAGCTCTACCTGTGTGAGTTCTGCCTGCGTTACGTCAAGAGTCGCAGCATCCTCTTCCAGCACATGAGGAAGTGTGCCTGGTTCCACCCTCCAGCCAATGAGATCTACAGGAAGGATGGCGTCTCCGTGTTCGAGGTGAGACAGACTGAGAAACAGAGGGATACAGACAGAAAGAGAGAGAAGCAGATGGAGGCCACCGCCCTGCCACAAGCCACACCGCTCCTGCCACATCCTGTGCTCAGTGTCAGTGTCACAAAGTCTCTCTGTGGACTGAAGGTTGAGAACGCTACACGCTGCGTTTACACAGGCAGCCCAATCTGGATCTTTTTGTCACAAATTTGACTTTTGACCAATCAGATCAGCACTGAAAAAGAGCTGATGTAAAAACATCTGATGTGATTGGTCAAAAGACCAATTAGTGGAAAAGAGATCAGAATTGGTCTGCCTGTGTAAACGCAGCCTAATTGAGGGGCAGTCCGTCTGTCTGGTAGGATGTCGTCTGTAGCTCTGGTTTCATTGCTTCTGCAGCCCGTCCCCTCCTGTCCTCACTCAGCAGCAGAGTAGAATAGCTGGGATGTCAGGCTGTGTGCCAGGGAGCCCCTCTCCTCTCTCTCCCAGCCAGGGACACCAGAGATGCCATGGCTCACATCATTGGCATTATTGTCTGAGACTACTCCCCTCCTCCCATATCCCACACGTGTCTGTCTCATAGTTACTCATTTTAAGGTTTGGAAACGGGCTGAATGGTGCAGTCAAGACTGCCCTTTTGAACTTGGATCATTGAAGTCAAACTCATGTGTAATACTTGTATTTGTTATATTCAAATGCACGTTTGCCTCGGCAGCTTGGTGGTTGCTCTCTGAGCTCATGACGGGCAAATCAGATTCCTTTCGGGCAATACAGGTTTTCATTAATTTCATTTATTAATGGTGTGTTTGTTTTGTTTCCTCAGGTGGATGGGAACGTGAGCACAATCTACTGTCAGAACCTGTGTCTGTTGGCCAAGCTGTTCCTGGATCACAAGACGCTGTACTATGACGTGGAGCCCTTCCTCTTCTACGTTCTCACACAGAATGACAGCAAGGGCTGCCACCTGGTGGGCTACTTCTCTAAGGTACGTCTAACCACCAAATCATCCAAATAAACACATCCATAAATAAGCACAACCTGTTAAACCCTAAAGTTGCCTTTAGTGACAGATCTAGGATCAGCTTACCCTCACTTACTGCTCTGTCTCACTTACTGCTCTGTCTCACTTACTGCTCTGTCTCACTTACTGCTCTGTCTCACTTACTGCTCTGGCTCTGTCTCACTTACTGCTCTGGCTCTGTCTCACTTACTGCTCTGGCTCTGTCTCACTTACTGCACTGGCTCTGTCTCACTTACTGCACTGGCTCTGTCTCACTTACTGCACTGGCTCTGTCTCACTTACTGCTCTGGCTCTGTCTCACTTACTGCTCTGGCTCTGTCTCACTTACTGCTCTGGCTCTGTCTCACTTACTGCACTGGCTCTGTCTCACTTACTGCACTGGCTCTGTCTCACTTACTGCACTGGCTCTGTCTCACTTACTGCTCTGTCTCACTTACTGCACTGGCTCTGTCTCACTTACTGCACTGGCTCTGTCTCACTTACTGCACTGGCTCTGTCTCACTTACTGCTCTGTCTCACTTACTGCACTGGCTCTGTCTCACTTACTGCTCTGGCTCTGTCTCACATACTGCTCTGGCTCTGTCTCACTTACTGCTCTGGCTCTGTCTCACTTACTGCTCTGGCTCTGTCTCACTTACTGCACTGGCTCTGTCTCACTTACTGCACTGGCTCTGTCTCACTTACTGCACTGGCTCTGTCTCACTTACTGCACTGGCTCTGTCTCACTTACTGCTCTGTCTCACTTACTGCTCTGGCTCTGTCTCACTTACTGCTCTGGCTCTGTCTCACTTACTGCTCTGGCTCTGTCTCACTTACTGCACTGGCTCTGTCTCACTTACTGCTCTGTCTCACTTACTGCTCTGGCTCTGTCTCACTTACTGCTCTGGCTCTGTCTCACTTACTGCTCTGGCTCTGTCTCACTCGCTTACTGCCTGTACGGATGCAGGTGATCTTATTAACATACAGAATAGCTGCCAAAACACTGCAATGATCTTTACACACACACACACACACAGACCTCTACTGTGCTAGCACAGTCCTGCTCCGAGTACATTACCATGCCTTTTCCCCCCTCATTGGAATCTCTCTCTCACACACTCTTTCCCTCTCCAGGAGAAGCATTGTCAACAGAAGTACAACGTGTCCTGCATCATGATTCTTCCCCAGTACCAGCGCAAAGGCTACGGTCGCTTCCTCATCGACTTCAGTAAGGAGCTCCGCTCAGGCTCAGCTACAGCTGCTCTTCCCAGACCTCTTTGATGCTGTGCTAGTTGCCCTAAGCTGCTGTAGAGTTTTGGGTCAATGCCATCAGAATAGCTGTCAATCCCATTGAATTGAACTAGCAACGCGTTGAGATCTGATTCAAAGTGGCTGTAATGAATAGTGACCGGTCCAATTCCTTGTTGAGTTGAATAAGTGAAACCTCATTGGCCCCTTCCTACTCTGCTTAGCTGTTTGGAATGGGATGCTTTAAATGGTGGTTGTTTTGAGGAACGCTGAACTATTATCATGTGGTAGAAATAGTAGCATTTATTTATAATACACAGTCAGACTGAATACACACACAGTCATAGACTGAATTGTATACACCAACAGTCATAGACTGAATTGTATACACCAACAGTCATAGACTGAATTGTATACACCAACAGTCATAGACTGTATTGTATACACCAACAGTCATAGACTGTATTGTATACACCAACAGTCATAGACTGAATTGTATACACCAACAGTCATAGACTGAATTGTATACACCAACAGTCATAGACTGAATTGTATACACCAACAGTCATAGACTGAATTGTATACACAAACAGTCATAGACTGAATTGTATACACAAACAGTCATAGACTGAATTGTATACACCAACAGTCATAGACTGAATTGTATACACCAACAGTCATAGACTGAATTGTATACACCAACAGTCATAGACTGAATTGTATACACAAACAGTCATAGACTGTATTGTATACACCAACAGTCATAGACTGAATTGTATACACCAACAGTCATAGACTGAATTGTATACACCAACAGTCATAGACTGTATTGTATACACCAACAGTCATAGACTGTATTGTATACACCAACAGTCATAGACTGAATTGTATACACCAACAGTCATAGACTGAATTGTATACACCAACAGTCATAGACTGAATTGTATACACCAACAGTCATAGACTGAATTGTATACACAAACAGTCATAGACTGAATTGTATACACAAACAGTCATAGACTGAATTGTATACACCAACAGTCATAGACTGAATTGTATACACCAACAGTCATAGACTGAATTGTATACACCAACAGTCATAGACTGAATTGTATACACAAACAGTCATAGACTGTATTGTATACACCAACAGTCATAGACTGTATTGTATACACCAACAGTCATAGACTGAATTGTATACACAAACAGTCATATACTGAATTGTATACACAAACAGTCATAGACTGAATTGTATACACCAACAGTCATAGACTGAATTGTATACACCAACAGTCATTTACTGTATTGTATACACCAACAGTCATAGACTGTATTGTATACACCAACAGTCATAGACTGAATTGTATACACCAACAGTCATAGACTGTATTGTATACACCAACAGTCATAGACTGAATTGTATACACCAACAGTCATAGACTGAATTGTATACACCAACAGTCATAGACTGTATTGTATACACCAACAGTCATAGACTGAATTGTATACACCAACAGTCATAGACTGTATTGTATAGGGAAAGGGGGGTACCTAGTCAGTTGTACAACTGAAATGTGTCTTCTGCATTTGACCCAACCCCTCTGAATCAGAGAGGTGCGGAGGGCTGCCTTATTCAACATCCACGTCTTCGGCACCTGGGGAACAGTGGGTTAACTGCCTTGTTCAGGGGCAGAACAACAGATTTTTACCTTGTCAGCTCGGGGATGCGACCTTGCAACCGGTTACAAGTCCAACGCTCTAACCACTAGGCTACCTGCCGCCAACAGTCATAGACTGAATTGTATACACCAACAGTCAGACTGAATTGTATACACCAACAGTCAGACTGAATTGTATACACCAATGTAAATTGACCTTGTATAGCCTACCGATTTTAACATTGATCTTGTTCTCACCCTGCACCCTTCCCTTCCAGGCTACCTGCTGTCCAAGCAGGAGGGCCAGCCTGGCTCCCCAGAAAAGCCCCTGTCAGACCTGGGTCGTCTGTCCTACATGGCCTACTGGCGCAGCGTGGTGCTGGAGTGTCTCCATGAGGTCCGCGACCGCCAGCTCACCATCCGACGCCTCAGCAAGATCACTGGCATCTGCCCCCAGGACATCACCGCCACGCTGCACCACCTCAACATGCTGGAGCAGAGAGGAGAGCGGTGAGAAACACACACACACTCTGAGGCATGATCATGATGACAACACAAATTCAACGATGCAGAAATTAGCAACAACATGCTAAACTACAAGCCCATTGAAAGCTGACGAGACGATTCTACAGCATAGAACGCGTCTGTTTGGCAGCCGTCATTTGTTCAGAATAGTTCTTCCCTCCCAGTAGGGATAACCAAACTGTCTCTGTCCCCCTGTCCTGTAGGCTAGTCCTGGTGCGTAAGGAGAAGCTGGTGTCCAGCCACATGGCTTGTCTCACCGCCAGGCCCCGGCTGCTAGAGGTGGACCCGGACTGTCTCCGCTGGACCCCTGTCATCGTCACCAACACCGTGGTGTCAGAGGGCGAGGAGGAGGAGGAGGAAGAGGAGGAGGAGGGAGAGGATACCTGCAAGGAGGTGCAGACAATGATGCTTCAGTATATATTTTTTTATTTCAGATGAAAGACATTACAACAATGACGAATGGATTAGAGGTAAATGTAGTTATTTCTTTACAGATCAAGCCTAGCCACAAGGTGTCTCCACTCTCCTGGCTCGTCCGAGGGGAAGAGGAAGAGGAGGAGGAGATGATGATAAAGTGCTTCCCGGGGTTCCCCACCAGTCAAAGCTCTCCCGGCCTCCTCCCCAGTCCGCTGTCCCCCGCCCGTCCCCGGCCACCGGTCCCCTCCCCCCGCCAACGGAGAGCGCAGGGGCAGGGGCCGCCCGCCCAAGAACTGGCCCTGGGGCAAGGTGAAAGACGGGCCACGGACTGAGAGGAGGCCGGGACCGGGACGACCTCCAAAGATACGGGTGGAGGTGCAGGATTTCGATGAGGATGAGGACAGGGCTGAGGGCACTAAAATCAGCCCCACCTCTGGCAGCAGCCCACCCTCCCTGTTCTCTTTAGACAGACAGCTGGCTGATTCTACAGGTACCTTCAGGTCCCTAGAGATGCTTGGCAGGCACCCTGCTGTCCCTCCCCCACGCAGCAGAGGGCGCCCCTCCCAGGAAGAGGGGCCCCAAGCGCAGGCTGAGTGAGGGTCCTGGAGAAATCTTGCCCCAGCTGCCTCTGGCGCCCAGGCTCAGCGACCCACCTCCAGTCAGACGGTGCTGCTTCAGTGAAAGCAGCGAGGAGGAGGAGGAGGATGAGGATGATGATGACGAGGAGAGGGGGACTCACTCCCCACCCATCCTCACAAAGCCAGCCCTGGGGCTCAAATGCAAGGTGAGTGGAAAGAATAAAGTTCTTCTTGATACAGGTCACTTGAAATTATGAGATAGTAGGAACCTCCTAAAGAAACATTTGCAAGACTATTTGTTACTACTTACTGCTTGTTTGCAAAAATGTCTGTATTATATTTCATTAGCTGTTCTTATGTCTCCACAGAAGCCGTTGAGGAAGAGGCGCATGCGTCAGCGCAGCCACAGTCACGCCCACAGCAGCGTGGTGACAGAGACCATCTCGGAAACCACCGAGGTGCTGGACGAGCCCTTCGTAGACTCTGACTCTGAGAGGCCCATGCCACGGCTGGAGGAAGAGAGCCCCCTGGGACACCCCCTTAGGTGTTACCCCCCGGCCCGCTCCGCCCTACGACACACAGAGACACAGCCCAAGAGAGCCCAACGAGCCAACCTCACAGAGTCAGAGGAGGATGGTGAGGCCACAGGAGTCCTTACGGCTAACAGAGCAGTTATTTATATACCAAGGTGTTGGTGTATAGTACATGGAGCAGAGCTGTATGTTAGCTAGGCATTGATATACAGTACTTGCTTGAGTAGATATGCATGTGTAACAATGGATTTCTCTACCGTTCTCTGTTCTTGTACAGAACCCACTCCTGTTCTGAAGCCAGCGTCCTTCCTACGGAACCCAGAGCCCACGGCCTCAGCAGAGACCCCGGCGGCCAACCCAGAGGCCCCCGTCAAGAAGAAGAAAGGCTGGCCCAAGGGCAAGCCCCGTAAGCCCCTGCACTGGAAGAAACGGCCGGGCAGACCCCCTGGCAGTGGGGCCAAGCCGAACGCAGGGGACACCAGTCTGACCAACTCAGGGGACCCTCCACCCACCAAGATCAAGATGAAGCCGGGCCGCAAGCCCCGCAGCTGGTACCTACAGCGGGCACAGGAGGAAGCCGAGAGGCAGGAGGCAGAGAGACAGAGGCTGGGTCTGGGAGGGGGGCAGCAGCTAGACAAGCCCCCCCAGCAGCTAGAGGACCGAGCATGCAAGAGGGCCTCCAGAGCCACAGCTACCGACAACGACACACACAAAGACTCTGATGAAGAGGATGACTACCTCCCCAAGCCCGTGGAGCAGAGAATCCCCAAGAGGCGGGGGAGACCGCCCAAAAATCCAGCCCTGCGACAACAACCTGTCCCAAAGCAGCCCACTGTCTCAGAGCCAGAAGATGAGGAGGAGACCGAGAGGGGCTGGGTAGAGGACAAGCCCAGTCGTCCACCATCCCGTTCCCTGCTCTCTCCGTCTTCTACCGGAGGCCCCAGGGCCCCCCAGCCCAGTAGACCAGACACGGACAGAGTTATGGCCAACAGGGATGAGGAAGACGAGGAGAGGGAGGATGAAGAGTGTGCCACCCTGGGCACCAGCAGCAGAAGGGCTGCGGCCACGCCAGGCTCAGGCAGCAGACGCAGCGACGACCACGATGCAGACGATGAAGGAGACGGACACCTGGAGGACAAGAGCAACAACAAAAAGCGGAAGAGCCAGGACTCTGAGGAAGAGGATGAAGACGATGAGGAAGAACCTACCTCCCCTGCCTGCTCTCCACCCGTCAAAGAAGAACCCCAGGGCGGGGAAGGTTTTTTAGACATGCAGGGCAGTGTGCAGGCCAGAGACTCCTACGTCAGCAAGCAAGAGGAGGACGAAGAGGAGGACGAAGAGGCGGAGGATCTGCAGGAGGTGAAGTGCCGGCCTCTGGATGCGGCACAGGACGAGAGAAGGCGGCGGGAGGCAGAGGAGTCAGCAGCAGCGGCCGCGGCGGTGGAGACGGTGACAGCCATCTCAGTCCCCTCTGAGCCCCTGGAGCTGCAGCTGCTGCACCCCGAGGACAAGGCTGTCACGCTGCTGATGGAGCCCCAGCACCCACACCCTCACCAGCACCCCGACTCCTTCAAGGAGGAGCTGAGCCACCACCACGGGTCCCACCACGGCCAGCACCACCACAGCAACGAGCTGGACCTGGAGACGGTGCAGGCGGTCCAGTCTCTGACCCAGGGGAGAGGCCCAGGACGAGGAGCCAGAGAGCCACGGGGTTTCCCACGGAGCCTACCAGGACTGTGAAGAGACGCTGGCCGCCTGCCGCACCCTGCAGAGCTACAGCCACGCCGGGGAGGCCGAGGAGGAGACTACCCACCTTGCCCTGGTGGAGGAGTGTGGAGCCTCCCAGCACAGCAGCCCCCTGCCCCACACTAACCCCCCCATGCCCCCCTTACCCAGCCAGTCAGTCCGCTCCATCAACAGCCCAGCAGGCATGATGGAATCTGGGCTGGGGCAGCAAAGAGGGGGTACTCCAGGCCCTACTGGGGGAACAGGGGCAACGGGAGGAGGAGGAGGGTACACCCAGATCACTCCTGAGCACCCCAGTTCCTTGTCGGCCCCATCCCAGCAGAACATGGAGACCAGTCCCATGATGGACGTTCCCGTCGGTGTCTGACCACTCCCAGCAGGTGGTGGACAGTGGCTTCAGCGACCTGGGAAGCATCGAGAGCACCACCGAGAACTACGACAATCCCAGCAGCTACGACTCCACCATGGGCGGCGGGGGCAACGGGGGAGGGAACAACGGCAGTAACCATGCGGCGGTGGCTGCGGCTGCCTCTTCCTCGTCGTCGACGGGCTCTTCTTCCTCCAGCTCGGTCACACCCTCCTCACAGGGCAGCAGCTGCTCCTTTGTCCCGGCACCCTGTCTCACGTCTTCCAGCGGCGCAGTGACATCACAGCTCGCCATGGGCAGCTGCAGTCTCATCCAACAAACTGGACCAGGGCCCAATAACGGGCCGGGAGGCAACAATGGTGGCAACAACAGCGTGCCCCCGCCGCCACCCCGTCCCCCATCTGCCAACACCCACCAAGGCATCAAGTCCCCTCAGAGCTGTGTGATCGAGAGGCTGCCCAGCGCCAGCCAGCAGTCCCAGAAAAAGGTGCAGCATCAGCCCCCTCAGCAGCAGCAGGCTCCCCACCCCCCGGCCTCGGCCCCTCCAACCCCCCACCCGCCCCAGCAGCAGCAACCTCTGTCCCAGTGCAGTATGGGGAACGGCTTTGGCTCCACGCCTATGATCATGGAGATCCCTGAGAGTGCCTCTCAGGGAGGGGGCCGCAGCCTGTACGAGCGGATGGGCCAGGACTTTGGTGCAGGGGGTTACCCCCAGCCCTCGGCCACGTTCAGCCTGGCTAAGCTGCAGCAGCTCACCAACACCATCATGGACCCCCACGCCATGCCCTACTCTCACTCGGCCTCCGTCACATCTTACGCCACCAGTGTTTCTCTGTCTAACCCCGGGCTGGCCCAGCTCTCCCCCTCCCCACTCCCTCCCTTAGCCCAGGGCCAGGCCACCATGACCCCCCCTCCCCAACTGAGCTCTGGCTCTATGAACCTGGGCTCCCTGCAGCTGCAGTGCAACATGCCCTCCAGCAACATCGGCCTGCCTCCCCCACCCCACACCCAGCGCCTGCAGGGCCAAATGGCCACGGTGAAGGGCCACATCTCCATCCGCTCCAAGGCCCAGCTGGCCCCCGCTCCCTCCCCGCACCAGCAGCAACTGTATGGACGCAGCTCTGGGGCCGTGGCCATGCAGGGCTCGCCCCGCACCCTGACTGTGCAGCGTGGCATGATGCCCAACCTCATGCCCACGCCGGCCGGCTACAACACCATGAACATGAACCAGCTTAACGCCATGTCGGCAGGCTACCGCATGCCACAGCCCATGATGAACAGCGGTTACCATGGGAACCCCCCTTACATGAACCAGCCCGCCCAGTACCCCATGCAGATGCAGATGGGCATGATGGGGGGACAGGGGTACCCACAGCAGCCTATGCAGCCCAATCACCACGGCAACATGATGTACACGGGCCCCACCCACCACAGCTACGCTGGCGTCCCCAAACAGTCGCCTTACATGAGCAGATGAGCAGAGCACCGAAGAACAACACCGCAGCTCTAGAGGCAGAGATGGGAGGAACACTCTCCAACCTGACCTGACACTCGCTGATGGAGGGAGGGACTCTGCCTCTCTTTACTGAATGACTTACTGTTGTATCCACCCTCTCCAAAGCCCGAGCGAGCGAGCGCAAAGAGAGAGGGAGGACTATGTTTTTCTGTTTTGTATGTTGTCATTTTGTTCCATTCAGTTGGACCCCCCCCCCCCCAAGCTGGCTGTGTAGGGAGTGAGCTGGCAGAGCTGGGGCGATACATCACGGTTAAATGGTCCCCTGGTACTGTATGGCAGACTGCTCTAGTCTGGTCAGACCTAAACGACATGCTCCTCTGGCACAGTTTCTACGCTAACGGAATAGCTCCTCTCCACTGTTTACCTGGCAGAGAGTGGAGGAGGTGGAAGAGGAAGATGGACTGAAAGATGGACTTTGGAGGACCTTACATTGTCTAAACTGAGAAAGGAAAAAAAGTGGTTAACTAAGTATATGAAACCATGCACACAATCTTTTAATTGAAATAGGAAGCCTTACCTTTAAAAAAGAGACTATGATTATAATTGTAGATGGACTTGTTTTTTTTATTTTATTATTATTTTGAATACTTTTGTTTTTATTTTGACAGCTGTTGAAAAGAACTTGTGTGCAGTCCAACCTGTCTATGCTTTGATCGTGGCATACTGGAATGGTGGTTCACCCTCTAGCTCCGACACGTTCTCACACACACACACACTCCATTGCTTCTGTGAGCCGTGGCATTTGTCTCAGATATGAGTAGAAGTGGGGCCTCATTGGAGAACAACATAGTAACAAGTGTGGAGGGTCTTCCAGGTAGGACGGTGTGTATCAGGCCAGAACAGAAGAATACAGTGATGGAGGAGAGATGAGGGGTCACTCACTGTCCATTAGTCTGTCCATAAATAAATAAACAAATCAGTAGTGTTCTCAGCATCACCCACAGGATGCTGTAGCTGTTTGTTCTGAAATGATTAGATGTAAATGTTCTGCTATTTCCTGTTGATTCACAGCACAGTCCACCAGTCTCCCATTGCAGCATTCACACATTTTTCATCACCCTCCACAGAAGGCTATTAGGCCTTTTTACCACGTTGATGGTATACATCTGTCAGCCCCATGCAGTTTACCTTCCATGGAATAAATAAATACACAGAGATTTGAGGTCAAACTCACTGCTTTAAGGAACATCAGCTGTTGGAAATCAGCTGAGCCGCTTCGTTAAGTGTTAGTGACAGGCATCCTCTCTGAAGGGTGTTTTCTGTTAGCCAGTTAATCTGCAAGTCTACCGTGCACTCCCATTGACTAGTAGAGATGTCTGAGCTCTATGGACCATCAGCATCTAGAGGTGGCCAATGCCAAGTACTGTGCATTGTGTACGCCCACCACACACGCAAACATCTGGATGGTTACCGTGTTAGGATGGGGAGGGTGGGTTAGGAATTTACCCAGTTGTCTCAGTGTTCCAGTATTTCTTACAGACCTGACGTTTCATATATTATTTGTGTGTTTGTTTTTCGTTTGTTTGTTTTATTTTCTCTGAATTTTATCAGACTGGGCAGCTTTCTTTTATGACACAAGCTGACTCTTTTTGACTTTAGAACCTATTGTAGAGAATGTTTTTCTATAATATAAAGAAATTCTGACGTTGATATTGGTACTGTCATTTTTTTCACTTCTGTTTCAGGAAAAAAAAACAATACATATTTTTTAGCTTGACTCTTGAGGTAATATTATAAAGAAATAAAAAATAAAAAAAAATAATGACCACTCACTTTTAGTGAATTTAAGATGCCTTTAACCTCTCCATTCCACTCATCTCTAGAGTTTTCTATCTTTGTGTAGTATATTAATGCTATTTTAAAACAAAAGGATAAAACAAATATCTAAAGGTCACTTAGCTGTTCTTTTGTTTGGATTATTTGTGTGTGAATAGGACGACTTCTTTACATTTAAGAGGCATGTAAAAATGAGCTCAGTATATTTGTCTGTTTATATCGCTTCCCTTTTTGTAATCCTTTGTAATTGTACATGGTGCGTTGTAAGCTAAGAGAGAGCGCAAGATATAGAGAGGAATGGGGCTGGCTGGGTGCCTTGTGAAGGTTGATAGCGCCCAGCTGCCTCGATCTCTCTACTTAGTCCCTGTATGTATTTCCATTTATTAGTTTTTTCTTTCTTAGCAAGTACTTTCAAAGAACTCTGTACATTTTAACATAAAACAAAAATAAATTATGTTGAGCCATTTATGTTGTCATGGTATTTCTTGGATCTATTGTTCTGACTCCTACCAATTCTAATAATTGCTGCTCCTTGGCAATGATAATATTTTCTCACTTTAATTAGAAAATAATTTTGCTTGCTTACATTATTTGTGGTTCTTTGCAGATAAAAAGCCTGTAAATATTGCTATGTGAAGCGGACACATATAAGATTCAGTGCACAGAAGAGTGGATCAAAGGCTAGTCGGTGACTGCAAAAAGTCAGTCAATACATTCAAGGGAACCGTATGAAGAAAATGTACAATCATCCCCATCAACAGCTTTCTACTTGTCAAGACACCCGCTACATCTTCAATACCTGCTACATCTTCAATATAAGCCAGAGCGAGCGAATCTATTATCCTATTTATCATTTACAGAATCACATATGGAACTGTCAGGGTCAGATGATATACTGATTTAACAGTTGGCCTATTATCTCTATTGCACATATGTAAGTATCACATTCGTGGCCTATTATGTGTAACATATTCAAGTAGCCTTCACTATTTTAAAATACAAAAATATACTATCCTGGCGTCGCAAACACCATGCTCTACCAACTGAGCTACAGAGGACCATTTTCTATTGCATTTCTCATGAGTAGAATGTATCTATTTTGTATCCACAAAATGTATCCACAAGATGAAATCTGATACGATCCGTGGACGATGTCTTGACACAAAATGTCAGACACGACCGTCTTGGTGAGCCAATCAAGGTGCATGTTCATCTGGCGCTGTGCAATTACAATCGAGTTCCGAGTCTGACGTTAAGAAACTTCCGCACTATGGGCCAATCACTATTTGGGAGAGGCGGGCATTCTTGCTTTTTCTCGTCTCCGATTGGTCCTCTCTGGTGTCAGCTTTCTCATTCCGTTCCAGCTAACGGAGAAGAAGCGACGGCCTTTTCTAATCTTTCATTGAGAAAGGCGAAGGCGAGAGGAAAACACCATTAGATTGTCTTTGGTATGTAATACACTTTCTAAACAGACGGCATAGCAGTCAAATATTGAGAGCAACGCATGATTCATTCCGTTGTCGGTATTCACCATCGCTGAATGACGGGATCGCCTGCTGTCACAAGACAACTGTGTGTGGAGGGAGGAGGGTCTGAATCACGGATGTTGTAGGATACAGATGCAGGCCTGTCTTCCAGTAAAATACCGTATTACCGTCGACTCATCTTATTACCGCACAGGTTCGTGTGCATGCAGGTAACCTACCCGTAGCACGGCCGCCCACTGCGGAACCTGATAGCAGGGCCGAATATTTAAGGAATCGTGTCACTTGTCACTCTACATGAAACATTGTCACTGCTCATAGATGTATGTCTATATTTATTGAAGGTACCACAAGCGCGGTGTAACTCAGACTTTATTCTAACTGCATGGGATGGTATAGCTAAACCCGTTTTAGAGTCGCTAAATTCTTCTTATTTTCCTATCTCAGCCCCCAGCCAAAATGATCCACAGCTTGTTCCTCGTGAATTCCTCGGGTGACATTTTCCTGGAGAAACACTGGAAGAGCGTTGTGAGCCGCTCGGTGTGCGACTACTTCTTCGAGGCGCAAGAGCGCGCCAGTGAGCCGGAGAATGTCCCCCCCCCGTCATCCCGACCCCCCCACCACTACCTCATCAGCGTCCTCAGGCACCGCATCTACTTTGTGGCGGTCATCCAGAGCGAGGTGCCGCCGCTCTTTGTCATCGAGTTCCTACACAGGGTAGTTGATACATTCCAGGTTTGTACTTGGTATACTAACTTTTCATCCTTTCACTTGTACTTGTTCAGGCTCTTCATCACCACCACTTAGGTCTACCTTGCAATGTAATCTGTCCAGCAGTCTAAAGTCTTAGAACTGGTAACTCTCTGAGTTACTGATTGTCTTATTGTTAAGTTACAAGTGTTTTTACTTTTTAAAGGAAGTCGTAAGTCATTGATCAGAATATACTGATCCCTCCCTGTTATTAGGACTATTTTGGGGTGTGCACAGAGGCAGCGATCAAGGACAATGTGGTGGTAGTATACGAGCTGCTAGAGGAGATGCTGGACAATGGCTTCCCCCTGGCCACAGAGTCCAACATCCTCAAAGAGCTCATCAAGCCGCCCACCATCCTGCGCACAGTGGTCAACACCATCACAGGTGCCTGAAGATTACCATGTCTGCCTCTACACAGTCATTATGTCATCACTTTTTCCTGACCATTAAAAACCTCAACCTCATAGTATTATACCACGTAACCTGACCAGGAAAAGCAGGCCCTTAGTCATGACATATGTGTTCATTATTTACATAATCATTTTAATTATTAATCATTATTTACATATTATTGGCAGCATTGGAAATAATACTGTATGTTTTTAAACTTTTCATTTAGACCCATGTCACTGTACACAACTATCTGAATGTGTACATCATGTTTGTGAATATTTGACTGTTCTGTTGTCTGAAGGCAGCACCAATGTAGGGGAGCAGCTCCCTACTGGACAGTTGTCTGTAGTGCCATGGCGACGCACTGGAGTCAAGTACACCAACAACGAGGCCTATTTTGATGTAGTGGAGGAGATTGATGCCATCATTGATAAATCAGGTATAGTTGGCCCACTGCCCCATCATGCTGTCAGCTAAACCTATCCTTACCCATTAAAACCAACAGAAACACAGAACTTGACATTCTGATTAACTCTTTCTCCTTCTCTCTCTCCATCTCTCTCCATATTTCTCTCACACACTCTTAGGCTCCACTATCACAGCAGAGATCCAGGGGGTGATTGATGCCTGTGTGAAACTGACAGGCATGCCTGACCTCACTCTCTCGTTCATGGTGGGTCCTCTTTCTCTAGCCCAGTGGTAGGCAATAAATGAGGCTCGAGGGCCACATCGGGGTTTCAAAATTCAGCGGATGGCTGCACATATTTTCTTTCCAGACCTATTTATTTTGTCAAAAGCAATTTAAGGTCAAGAAAAAGGGCAGTTATTTGAAAATATGTCCATTATAATTTCTATCTCGTTTTAGATGTTCAAGAGTAACCAGGAGTGTTTGTTTTTAACCCATTGATTGGTCTCGCGGGCTGGATCCGTAGTTTACCCACTCGTGCTTTAGCCAGTAGTTTATATCCACTCTTGTCCTTAGCAAATAACCGTTCCCTCTTCCTCTCCGTATGAAATAATTCATGTTTGTAATGTTTTTCAAATCAAATCAAAGTTTATTTGTCACGTGCGCCGAATACGACAGGTGTAGACCTTACAGTGAAATGCCGAATACAACAGGTGTAGACCTTACAGTGAAATGCTTACTTACAGGCTCTAACCAACAGTGCAAAAAATAATAAAAAGGTATTAGGTGAACAATAGATAGGTAAAGAAATAAAAACAGCAGTATATAAAGTAGCGAGGATACATACAGACACCAGTTAGTCAGACTGATTGAGGTAGTATATGTACATGTAGTTATGGTTAAAGTGACTATGCATATATGATGAACAGAGAGTAGCGGTAGCGTAAAAAAGGGGTTGGCGGGTGGTGGGACACAATGCAGATAGCCCAGTGAGCCCATGTGCGGGAGCACTGGTTGGTCGGTCCAATTGAGGTAGTATGTACATGAAAGTATAGTTAAAGTGACTATGCATATATGATAAACAGAGAGTAGTAGCAGCAGCAGCAGGGGGCACACAATGCAAAAGTCCAGATAGCCATTTGATGACCTGTTCAGGAGTGTTATGGCTTGGAGGTAGAAACTGTTGAGAAGCCTTTTTGTCCTAGACTTGGCACCCCGGTACCACTTGCCATGCGGTAATAGAGAGAACAGTCTATGACAGGGGTGGCTCGGGGCTTTGACAATTTTTAGGGCCTTCCTCTGACACCGCCTGTTGTAGAGGTCCTGGATGGCAGGAAGCTTAGCCCCAGTGATGTACTGGGCTGTACGCACTACCCTCTGTAGTGCCTTGCGGTCGGAGGCGGAGCAATTGCCATACCAGGCAGTGATGCAACCAGTCAGGATGCTCTCGATGTTGCAGCTGTAGAACCTTTTGAGGATCTCAGGACCCATGCCAAATCCTTTTAGTCTCCTGAGGTGGAATACGCTTTGTCGTGCCCTCTTCACGACTGTCTTGGTGTGTTTGGACCATTCTAGCTTGTTGTTGATGTGGACACCAAGGAACTTGAAGCTCTCAACCTGCTCCACTACAACCCCGTCGATGATAATGGGGGCGTGCTCGGTCCTCTTTTCCTGTAGTCCACAATCATCTCCTTTGTCTTGATCACATTGAGGGAGAGGTTGTTGTCCTGGCACCACACGGCCAGGTCTCTGACCTCCTCCCTATAAGCTGTCTCGTCGTTGTCGGTGATCAGGCCTAACACTGTTGTGTCGTCTGCAAACTTAATGATGGTGTTTGAGTTGTGCCTGGCCATGCAGTTGTGGGTGAACAGGGAGTACAAGAGGGGACTGAGCACGCATGTGTTGCTACCTACCCTCACCACCTGGGGCGGCCCGTCAGGAAGTCGAGGATCTAGTTGCAGAGGGAGGTGTTTAGTCCCAGGATCCTTAGCTTAGTGATGAGCTTTGAGGGTACTATGGTGTTGAACGCTGAGCTGTAGTCAATAAACAGCATTCTCACATAAGTGTTCCTTTTGTCCAGGTGGGAAAGGGCAGTGTGGAGTGCAATAGAGATTGCATCATCTGTTGATCTGTTTGGGCGGTATGCAAATTGGAGGGCGTCTAGGGTTTCTGGGATAATGTTGATGTGAGCCATTACCAACCTTTCAAAGCACATCATGGCTACAGACGTGAGTGCTACGGGTCTGTAGTCGTTTAGGCAGGTTAGAACCTTTTGAGGATCTCAGGACCCATGCCAAATCCTTTTAGTCTCCTGAGGTGTCTCCAAGTGTTCTTGGGCACAGGGACTATGGTGGTCTGCTTGAAGCATGTTGGTATTACAGACTCAATCAGGGACATGTTGAAAATGTCAGTGAAGACACCTGCCAGTTGGTCAGCACATGCCCGGAGCAGACGTCCTGGTAATCCGTCTGGCCCCGCAGCCTTGTGTATGTTGATTTGTTTAAAGCTCTTCCTCACGTCAGCTACGGAGAGCGTGATCACACAGTCGCCTGGAACAGCTGATGCTGTCATGGATGCCTCAGTGTTGCTTGCCTTGAAGCAAGCATAGAAGTGATTTAGCTCGTCTGGTAGGCTCTTGTCACTGGGCAGCTCTCGGCTGTGCTTCCCTTTGTAGTCTGTAATAGTTTGCAACCTGTGTTGTATAACTGTAGACTTCCTGTCTGTTTCCCTTCTGTCTTGAAACCAGATTTTGAACTGTTGTACTGAATAACTGTGTCAATTGTCCTGTCTGTTTCTGTCTCTCCCCCTCTCTTTCTCTCCATCTTGATACACCTGTCTGATCCTGTCTCAGAACCCTCGTCTGCTAGATGATGTGAGCTTCCACCCGTGTGTGAGGTTCAAGCGCTGGGAAGCTGAGAGGATCCTCTCCTTCATCCCCCCAGACGGAAACTTCCGGCTGCTCTCATATCACGTCAGCTGCCAGAAGTCAGTACTGCGCTCTCTTTACCTCTGTAAAACCAGACTAAACATCATGTTATGTGCTCAAGGCATAACTCACACACACACACAGCATCTGAATGTTTAGCTTTTTTTTGTCATTGTCTTAATTCAGTCTCCACCCATTAAGGTCAACAAGGTATTTCAAAGTAAATTGACATTGTAGTTGGCGCTGGAACTAAAACTAGAGTTGTTGTAAAATGTTAGCTAGATGAAGTCCTGTCATTGGTTTAACGATACATTAATTATTAAATTGATGTTTTTGGCAAAGCATTAGATGTAAGTACAATAGTATATTGTCGGTAGCGTACATCTATTGGTATAGATTGGATCAGTATTCACTTGTGGTTTGGCTTGGGAAAACCCAGAAACAATATTTTGCAGCAATGCCAGTATGGTAATGCTCCTAATGTTTACATTATATATCCACATTTTTTTGTTTGAAATTTCATGTTTGAAAGTTGTAATAACAATGTAACAAACTGCCATCTGTGCAGAAAATGATTCACTTGTTCTTTCAGTGTTATTCACTTGTGCTGTTTCTGTCTCTGTGCCCGTCCTACCTGTGTTATTCTGACACTCTCTGTGTCTGCCCCTCAGTCTGGTGGCCATCCCAGTGTACGTCAAGCATAACATCACGTTTAGGGAAGGTAGTTCTCAGGGCCGCTTTGAGCTGACCCTGGGCCCCAAGCAGACCATGGGGAAGGGGTTAGAGGCTGTTCTAATCAGCAGCCAGCTACCCAGAGGAGTCCTCAACACCAACCTCAACCCCTCCCAGGGGACATACAACTTCGACCCTGTCACTAAGGTAAGGTGGTGGGAAAAGGAGTGTGTGTGAGAAAGGGAGGGACAGTCTGTCCATCTGTGTGTGTGTGTGTGTGTGTGTGTGTGTGTGTGTGTGTGTGTATGCAGACATGGATTTACCTGACCAGTTTGGTGTATGCTGTAAACATACAAAAGGGTATACAGTGTACAGTGCAGTTTCCACGTTTTATGTTACAGCCTTATTCTAAAATGGATTAAGTAAAAGTTGTCATCAATCTACACACAATACCCCATAACGATTAAGCGGAAACAGTTTTTCAAAATTTTTGCAAATAAATAAAAACAGAAATACCTTATTTATGTAAGTATTCAGACCCTTTGCTATAAGACTCGAAATTGAGCTCAGGTGCATCTTGTTTCCATTAATCATTCTTGAGATGTTTCTACATCTTGATTGGAGTCCACCTGTGGTAAAATCAATTGATTGGATATGATTTGGAAAGGCACACACCTGTCTATATAAGGTCCCACAGTTGACAGTGCATGTTAGAGCAAAAACCAAGCCGTGCGGTCGAAGGAATTGTCCGTATAGCTCAGAGACAGGATTGTGTCGAGGCACAGATCTGGGGAAGGGTACCAACATTTCTTTGCAACATTGAAGGTCCCCAATAACACAGAGGCCTCCATCATTCCTAAATGGAAGAATTTTTGAACCACCAAGACTCTTCCTAGACTCACCCGGCCAAACTGAGCAATCGGGGGAGAAGGGCCTTGGTCAGGGAGGTGACCAAGAACCTGATGGTCACTCTGACAAAGCTCCAGAGTTCCTCTGTGGAGATAGTTGTCCTTCTGGAAGGTTCTCCCATCTCTGCAGCACTCCACCAATCAGGCCTTTATGGTAGATAGGCCAGACAGACATCGCTGCCAAAGGTGCTTCAACAAAATACTGCGTAAATTACTGAAAACGTATGTAAATATATATTTTTTTTATAAATTAGCAAATATTTCTAAACCTGTTTATGCTTTGTCATTATGGGGTATTGTGTATAAGTTGATGAGGGGTTTTAGAATAAGGCTATAACGTAACAAAATGTGGAAAAAGTCAAGGGGTCTGAGTATTTTCCGAATGCACTGTATAATCTTACATTTAATGGGATGGTTAATTCCTCCTCCCACCCACCTGTTTGCGTTCAAAACAATACCCTTCTCCCTGTGTATGGTAATAACAGTGGAAGGTTGCTGTGTTGTCCCTTTGCAGCTCCTGTCGTGGGACGTGGGTAAAATCAACCCTCAGAAGCTGCCTAGTCTAAAGGGCTCTATGAGCCTGCAGGCAGGGGCCTCCAAGCCAGACGAGAACCCCACCATCAACATCCAGTTCAAGATCCAACAGTCGGCCCTTTCAGGTTAAACACACCTTATCAGAATTGGTTATTACACTCTAGAGTAGCAGTTGATCCTTAGATGCTGAACTAGTATTAGTTAACTTTACCCATATTCTTAACCGTAATAATTTTTTTATTAAAGAAATATCTAACCCTAGATCATATATTAATATTGTATCTACTAACTCCATATTACACAGCTTGTACTGCAGTCAGCCACATGACATCCACACAGTTTATTCACAGTGACACCTTCTACCACTAGATGGAGACAAGATACTCTATTTGTATTTGCTCTATCGGATCCCCAAAGAGGTTTGCATCTGTTTCCAAAAGGGATGTGGGCTACTTCTCTTGCAATGGCCAAATCAATGATTTATATGACTTTCTGCAGAATACATTTAAATAGCAATGTGACACCTTTTCTCTCTTAATTTTCTTCTCCAGGACTGAAGGTGAATCGGTTGGATATGTACGGGGAGAAATACAAACCATTCAAAGGTATCAAGTACATGACCAAGGCCGGCAAATTCCAGGTGCGGACATAGAGGCTCCGCTCTCCGCTCTCTGGCCTCTGCACCAATGCTACTACTGTAAAAGAGAGTGGGGGAGGTTTCCGATGGTGGGGAATAAATACAGAAAATATGGGGAAGGGAGTGGCTATGGTACATTCCCTGTGTAAATGCATTTCAGGATTTATCCACACAAACTGTGGGCTCTGCTGTCTAACTGAACTAGCTACCACAGAATGTGTGACACGACACACAAAAGCCTATTTAATGGAGTTGTTTGCACAGTCAAATAGGTGGTGATAAGAGGCTATCCGTCTCAATGTGTCTACAGCATTTTTAGAAAGCTAAAGCCTGGAATTGGTATTTCTGTTGTGTGTCATTTCTGGTTCCTTTTCCAATCTCATTGCTGTCCTTTTGAGTTCCTTTTGAGTGAGAATGGCAGGCAAAATGGTTTGTGTGCTTCTACTACTACTACTACCTCTCTTCTCATGCTCCCATCCATTCCTTATAACCCACGGCCCAGAGTTTGGGTCATCACGAGTTAACACAGCCACAATGTTATAATTATTTATTGAGTTTATTCGATTTTTTTTTTAACCTTTTATTTAACTAGGCAAGTCCGTTAAGAACACGTTTTTATTTACAATGACGGCCTACCAAAAGGCCTCCTGCTGGGACGGGGTTGTGTGATTTAAAAAAAATAAATACAATATAAATATAGGACAAAACACACATCACAACAAGAGACACAACACTACATAAAGAGAGACCTAAGACAACAACATAACATGACAACACAGCATGGTAGCAACACAACATAACAACATAACATGGCAGCAACACAACATGGTAGCAGCACAAAAACATGGTACAAACATTATTGGGCAAAGTTAACAGCACAATAGTCAAGAAGGTAGAGACAATACATCACACAAAGCAGCCGCAATTGTCAGTAAGAGTGTCCATGTTTGGGTCTTTGAATGAAGAGATTGAGATAAAACTGTCCAGTTTGAGTGTTTGTTGCAGCTCGTTCCAGTCGCTAGCTGCAGCGAACTGAAAAGAGGAGCGACCCAGGGATGTGTGCTTTGGGGACCTTTAACAGAATGTGACTGGCAGAACAGGTGTTGTATGTGGAGGATGAGGGCTGCAGTAGATATCTCAGATAGGGGGGAGTGAGGCCTAAGAGGGTTTTATAAATAAGCATCAACCAGTGGGTCTTGCAAAGTGTATACAGAGATGACCAGTTTACAGAGGAGTATAGAGTGCAGTGATGTGTCCTATAAGGAGCATTGGTGGCAAATCTGATGGCCAAATGGTAAAAAACATCTAGCCGCTCGAGAGCACCCTTACCTGCCGATCTATAAATTACATCTCCGTAATCTAGCATGGGTAGGATGGTCATCTGAATCAGGGTTAGTTTGGCAGCTGGGGTGAAAGAGGAGCGATTACGATAGAGGAAACCAAGTCTAGATTTAACTTTAGCCTGCAGCTTTGATATGTGCTGAGAGAAGGACAGTGCACCATCTAGCCATACTCCCAAGTACTTGTATGAGGTACTACCTCAAGCTCTAAACCCTCAGAACCCTTTGTTTTGGAGGTGTTCAGAACAAGGTTAACGGTAGAGGAAGCTTGTTGGACACTAAGAAAGCTTTGAGGACCTTTAAGGTTGCTGTGACACATCCATAACCTGAGCGGAAACCAGATTGCATACCCGAGAGAATACTATAGACATCAAGAAAGCCAGTCAGTTGATTATTGACAAGTTTTTCCAACACTTTTGATAAACAGGACAAAATAGAAATTATGCCTAAGCCCCGCCCATTTCTAAAATGTATCTTCTTAAAATCTGATTTTAAACCTAACCTTAACCACACTGCTATCCTTATGCCTTACCCTAACCTTAAATTAAGACCAAACACCTTTTTTCCCACATCAATTTTGACTTTGAGGCTGTAGAATCTGACTTTGTGGGTGTGTTATCTAGTGGGATCTCAGAGTTTCTTCTGGTCAGGTCACATGGCCAGGACTGGAAAGGTTCCTGGCTCTACCTATATTACATGTTATTCTAAATTCTTTATTCCCTTGCTATTTTCTCCCTTTACTTATTCCAATGCTCCCTGTTTTCTTAATTTCTGTCTTCGGTCCTCTAAACCAAATGTATTTCTGTGTCTCTCTGTTATCAACTCTGGAGTCACACACTGGAGTTTGAGATTGCGACATGAAATTCCTCCGCCTGTATCATTCACTACCATGCCTATTGTTCTGTCAACAGTTAATACTGTAGGCATAACCATGTCATTCTCAAATCCAATCTAGTGGTTGTAGGATGAGGTTGACACAGTATGTTCCTGTTTTTCTCTCTTTTTCTATATCATGTAAGGCGTCAGGTCGAGCACCTTGCTGTGGCCTACCTGATGTTTTATCCACTTTAATCCCTCCTGATTTACCTTTTTAATTCTTATTTATTCACCAATGATGTAATCCTGATACGAGCACCAAATCGCATGTTGTATAACCCAGCTCATATCATGCAGCTCAAATGTATCTTTATTACTCTATAGTGAATTATACCGATGCTTGAGCATCCCCCTATGATGTTATTGAAGCTGTTACTCACAGTGGCCTGGCTTTCCTCTGTGTAGGTATGTTTTCTATAAGTTCTCTATACTGACTGACTGACTCCATACTGCAGTTTGATGACACGGTTGATTGGGTTTCCCTATCAAGAATGTTCAAGGTTCGGGTTTACAGCTTTTGTTTGTGTGTTTATCAAATTAATTCAAATTTAGTTTTACAATGCTATGACATTAAAGAATTTAAGAAGTGATATGATATACGTTGAATTATCCAGCCCATTGTGTTCCCCTCTGATAGATACTAGGAAACCACAAAACAATGTAGTGTACATCTGGTTGTACTAACTAAAATAACCTAATTCGTCTACATGTTTGTAACAACAAACACATTTCTGTCTAAACATCATCTTGAGTATTATAAGAGCCCATCTATGATGACTTATGGGAGGTTTGATTAAAGGTTCATGCCAGCCTTTTTAGTTTCACTTCATTTCAATACAATGATTTTGAAGTACAGTATCATCAAAAATGGGAAACAAAGGTTATGGGGTCTGTTTCTTTTCTACCCCATATCGTAGGCTCAGGGGTGAAAGTAAGGCGGTATGGTCAGGTACTGCATCCAGTTTAAATAAATAGTGGGGGTATGCCTTACCGGTATAATACAACATGCCCCAATAAATGTAGGCTATTGCACCATTATTTAACATAACTGCATGTCAGCAGCATGACAAATTAGTGAATTGACTGGAAACCGGGTGGTATACGCTCCAAATTTCATTGTGGTTTGAGAACACTTACATTTTGTCAAGGCAGGGAAGAGTGGCTGACACCGGGGCGCGCGTGGACAACAGTGGATGCAACAATGGATCAATTCAGGCTACAAGTGTAGACCTAATGACAATCTCAGAATTTCATTACGCTACACGTAGGTGTTTTGTAACTGATGTGTCTTTCCATTCATGAAATTGTGGGTGCACAGTGCACTGTTGGGGTTTGGATGCTGAAATGATTTTGTGAGTGAACGAATATGCGCATTTAGCCTACAGGAGCGCAAATGTTAAGTGCTTGTTTGACAACATAATAACTGGTTGTGTTTATTGCACATTAAAAGCCATAGGCAGCGTGTCCATAAGGCTTTCCCTAAAGTAAATTGCCAAAATCATATAGCCTAATTAGCTTAGTCCTGTCTATATATAAATCATTCAAAATAGGCTACTACCCCATAAAGCATGAAAAAAAACTGTAGATTGTTTTAAATCGCATAGCCTACAGTCCGAAGGCCCCATAATTTAGGCAGCGTGCGCTTTAATTGCCAAATAGATTATTGTTAAATTGCGACAGTCGGTGAAAAGCAGAGAGACCTTTAACATCAACACGTTTTCTTCTCTTCCTCCTCTTCGTATTTTAACTCCAACCAGACCTCAGACTTTCGACGACTCATAAGTGAAAAAGTGTTTAAATAAATGTAAGACAATCGCATATCACAATACTTAAAAATACAATCGCGGAAAAACTGTTTGGAAAGCAAATGGCTATTCCTGAAAAGAGATGACAATGAAAAGACTCCAATCTGTCTTTCAGTTATCAAAATTCTTAACTTAATCGAGCGAACAGTAGCCTATTGGCACCAGCTGAGACATCAGCTATATCCGTGTGAGTGTGCACATTGACTGTCTTTATCATTGGGCCAGTGCCACTTTTTTTGTTTTTGGACAATAATTTCCTCCTCCAGGTTAGATGGACGTCATGTTGTATTTGTGTCTCCCTTTTTGTAAACTGATTAGATGGATCAGAAAACATAGTTTTTATTGATCTGTTTGTCAGTGTCAGCAGAGTAGGCTACCCTGTAATTTTTGTAGTATAAAGAAAATGCGTGCGCACAATTGGGTGTCCTGTACCAGTAATAAATTAAATCGACTTTCATCCCTGCATAGGCTAGAATGAACATTACTCTCAAATTCTTCTGTCTTAACATTAAGACATGGCTAACGCCAATTGCTAATACTAGGCCATCTATGGATAATGCCATCGTGGCAAATACTTATTTCTATTTTATGTTCATAATGTTCATAAAATTGATCAGGCGGACATAGCCCCTCTGATATGTGTTAACTTAGCATCTGTAAAGTAATGCCATGATTTATAACTGATGCCATTGCATGTTTGAATTCTATTGAAGGTTTGTGTAAAACGCAAAACATGTGTCCTGTCTGAGATGAGAATGACGTCCCAGGGGGCGAAGAGTTAACCCTGTTGTTCCACTGCGTTTATCGAACTCCATTCCGTAATTTGCTGATCACTTTAACATCAACACAACGTTTTCTTCTCTTCCTCCTCTTCGTCTTTTAACTCCAACCAGACCTCAGACTTTCGACGACTCATAAGTGAAAAAATGTTTAAATAAATGTAAGACAATCGCGATTTTTTTTCTTCATCTGATCACTTATTGGGTTATTGGTTGTTTTTTGTTTTTATTCTGGGAGTTGAGTTTCTGTTTAAGTTACTTGTCCATTGCAATTTTTAATAACGTTTCACATTATTATAATTAACCTTCGAATAACATTTAAATATTAGTATGTAGACTTTTGCTAAGTCTTTGAAGAGTGAGTTTTGCTGTTTCCCCCTCACTTTTAAAAAAACGTTATCTAAGGTGGAAAAGTCGAACCATTTAAAGAACCACCCTCAAACGTGGTATGTATCCTATTAACTAAATTTCTCTATTTCCTTTACTTTCTATGACCATCAGCCTTTCTAACAGCCTAAGGGCTTGTTGTTTAAAGAAATCTAGACGTGTAGGCTATTTCGCCCAGTGAAAGTAAGTAGTTTCTCACCAGTAAAGCAATTAGTCAAATACACATTGGGGCCACTGATAAACTCCATTATTAGTTGTGACTTCACACATGCCCTAACAGATTTATAACGTGTTCGATCTGACAGATAATAGGGTTTATGTAAATGTAATGATCCCATCAAATTGTGTATTGTTTTATCTGATGTTTTTCTTACTTTTATCCTTTAATCATTGTTCTTGTCTATTTTGCGTCCTGGGGTGATGTTTTGAAAGTCTAGGGGTCTTCCTTATTTGATATTTTCCCCCTCCACCCCTTTCACCTGACACTTCAGTAAACTATATAAAAATGGTTTCAAACTTAATTAATAACGTGACTGTAACAGTCTTGTGCACCGGTGGCGTTGCCGCCAGTTAAAGGACCCGTTATAAATTGCTGAATAAGCCAAGTGCTTATATGGGAAGGGTAGCGGCGCGTGTTACATTGTGGAAACGTTCCATTGCATCTGACCTATTCTGCGCAAGACTTTACGAAGAAAGTAAGTAGCAAAAATAAAGACTTTAAAAACAATGTTTGGGACGATTGACAATATTGCAATAGTAAAGTAAGAATTTAAATTGTCGGTTGTCCAGGGCGATTTGCACAACTGATACTTTTACGTTTTACGAAGCCAAAAAAGCATTTTCAGTCGAATTTCAGACACGTTGACAGTATTCAGTATATTAGTGAGCCTAATAATAACTAAGCTATATCAGTCGTTCGAGCTCACTCAATTAGAAAATCTCATTAAACATATTTCAGTGTGTCTTTTTATATGCACAGCAGCATGCTACAGCAGTGATTCAACATGAGCGTAACGTTACTGCCACCGGGAAACAAGTTGCCACGGTGGGTTTATCTACACAGTTAAAACAACATTGCAGTTTATTGATGGCTGACTGGAGTCTGACTGCGGAACAAAGATCACCGTCGCGGGTTCAACGAGACTCCCTTTCTCATTCATAGAGAGAGAGCAAACAAAGCCTCCTCCTCATGGGAGGACTCGCCATTATAGAACTCAGGATATTCCCATATCGACCCATGAGCATGACATCTGTCTGGCATCCTCAGCCATTTCTAATTACAGGTCTAGACTACTAATAACTGTCATAGGTGAGATTCATGTATTTCCCAGTGAAGCAGTTATTGATTAAGGTTTGTATGGGGAAATGACACGTGAGTTTGTATTGTTATTATGGCGTGTCATATTTTCCCAGAGTTTATAGGCCTAAATGGAACAGACACATAGCTGCGGGAAGTAAGTGTGCTGCAGCACCCCCTGATAAATTGGAATAATTTTGGCAAAATTAGGCTATACATTTTTTCCCTGCCCAAAATGATATTACTCCTGTCAGAACAGACATGAATACAATAATTCAAAATACTACACCAGAGAGCATCATTTAGCTGCAGAGGATCAATAGCTTCAAAAAAATGTATAGCTGTGGATAAAGTTTTATCACAAGCACTTCTTGGGAAGACCACAATTTGGGAAGCATGCGTGCCAAATACAGTGCTTTCGGAAAGTATTCAGACCCATTCCCCTTTTCCACATTTTGTTATGTTACAGCCTTATTCTAAAATGGATCAAATAATTTCCCCCTCATCAATCTGCACACAATACCCCATAAGGCAAAACAGGTTTAGACATTTTTGCAAATTTATAAAAAAAAAAACAGAAATACATTATTTACATAGGTATTCAGACCCTTTGCTATGTGACTCGAAATTGAGCTCTATCACGTTTGAGGTAAGACGCTGATGCAGACCACGTCGAAGTAACAACAGTTTATTAATCCAACAGGGGCAGGCAAAAGACAGGTCAAGGGCAGGCAGGGTCAGTAATCCAGATAGGTGGGGCAAAGGTACAGGACGGCAGGCAGGGTCAGGGCAGGCAGAACATGTCAATACCGGGAAAACTAGAAAACAAGAACAATCGAGAGACAGGAACAGAGGGAAAAACGTTGGTAGGCTTGACGAAACAAAACGAACTGGCAACAGACAAACAAGAGAACACAGGTATAAATACACAGGATAATGGGGAAGATGGGTGACACCTGGAGGGGGATGGAGACAATCAAAGACAGTAACTCCAGAGCTGCAAGCTCGTCCTTGACCTCCTCCGAGACGCCGTGCAGGAACATATCAAACAGCACTTCCTGGTTCCAAGCACTCTCCGCTGCCAACGTGCGGAAATCCACTGCATAGTCTGCCACACTACAGGATTCCTGCCGAAGCTGCATTAGCTTCCAGGCAGCTTCTCTCCTGGAGAACGGGACATCAAAACCTTCAGCTCTCCCACGAACCCCTCCAGACTAACGCATATGGCCGGCTGTTGTTCCCATACAGCAGTAGCTGAGATGAGAGCCCTCCCGGACATCAGCATGATGAGGTAGGCTATCTTGGAGCGATCCGTAGGGAAGGAGGAGGGCTGAAGCTCAAAGATGAGGGCACACTGAGCTAGAAACGCCCGACAGGTGCTTGGCTCTCCATTGAAGCGTTCCAGGGAAGGTAAGCGGGGCTCCCGAGAAGGTGGAGTGACCGATGAGACGGTGCTGCTAACAGCTGAGTTACTGAGGGGCTGTGTGATTACAACCGCGGTAGGCTGCCTCCCAGACAACCTGCGGAATTGCTCCAGCAAAATGTCCAACGCCGAGTCATGGCGTTCAGACAACTTTTGGACCCCCTCCATAAGGCCACGAAGCAATTCCTTGTGCCTACCGATGGTGGCTCCTTGGGAGGAGATAGTACGACCTGGCCATGACTGACCCAGCAGACCAGCTGCGTAGTGCTATCATGTTTGAGGTAAGACCCAGATGCAGATAACTTCGAAGGAACAACATTGATTAATCCAACAGGGGCAGGCAAAAGCCAGGTCAAGGGCAGGCTAGGGTCAGTAATCCAGATAGGTGGGGCAAAGGTACAGGACGGCAGGCAGGCTTAGGGTCAGGGTAGGCAGAGGTCGTAATCCAGATATGTGGGGCAAAGGTACAGGACGGCAGGCAGGCTTAGGGTCAGGGTAGGCAGAGGTCGTAATCCAGATATGTGGGGCAAAGGTACAGGACAGCAGGAAGGCTCAAGGTCAGGGCAGGCAGGAAAGGTCAATACCAGGAAAACTAGAAAACAGGAACAATCGCTGGTAGGCTTGACGAAACAAAACAAACTGACCTAGAAGGCCTGCATCCCGGAGTCGCCTCTTCGCTGTTGATGTTGAGACAGGTGTTTTGCGGGTACTATTTAATGAAGCTGCCAGTTGAGGACTTGTGAGGTGTCTGTTTCTCAAACTTGACACTAATGTATTTGTCCTCTTGCTCAGTTGTGCACCGGGGCCTCCCACTCCTCTTTCTATTCTGGTTAGAGCCAGTTTGCGCTGTTCTGTGAAGGGAGTAATACACAGTGTTGTACAAGATCTTCAGTTTCTTGGCAATTTCTCGCATGGAATAGCCTTCATTTCTCAGAACAAGAATAGACTGACGATTTTCAGAAGAAAGTTCTGTCCATTTTGAGCCTGTAATCGAACCCACAAATGCTGATGCTCTAGATACTCAACTAGTCTAAAGAAGGCCCGTTTTATTGTTTCTTTAATCAGGACAACAGTTTTCAGCTGTGCTAACATAATTGCAAAAGGGTTTTCTAATGATCAATTAGCCTTTTAAAATGATAAACTTGGATTAGCTAACACAACGTTCAGTTGGAACACAGGAGTGATGGTTGCTGATAATGGGCCTCTGTACGCCTATGTAGATATTCCATAAAGAATCTGCCGTTTTCCAGCTACAATAGTCATTTACAACATTAACAATGTCTACACTGTGTTTTTGATCAATTTGATGTTATTTTAATGGACAAAAATGTTATTTTCTTTCAAAAACAAGGACATTTCTAAGTGACCCCAAACTTTTGAACGGTAGTGTAGTTCAGCAGTATAATAGGCTAATAGTCACACCACACCGAACCTTCACAAAAATGTATAAATTGTGTTAGGGTAACTACAAGCAGGATATTATATGGCAAACTCTCCACTCAACATTACAGTTGGAACTTAATTTGGCAAAGAAAATGGCTCAGCAGAAGTAAACAAAACACTTGTGAACTGGTATAAATCTTCACAAAAGTTAGATTGCAGCAATTACCTAGACAAGCTAGTGCCTAGCATACTCAACAAATGACAGAAATAGGCTAATGATATTTATTTTATAAAAGGCCTATCTTAAACTAAATACGTAGCTCACAATTAAAAATAAATATCAAACTTAATTTAGTCAATGAAAATGCCTCACCAGAATGAAACTAAACACGTTTTGCATATTTAAAGAACTGGTTTAGATTAATAAATAGGCCTACAATAATAACAATGATATACAATAATAAGGATTATGATTATAATAATGATTATAAATACGAGAAGAAAAACAAATTTTTTTAAATTGCATCTTACCTGATTAGCGAGTTGCACAGTAGCCTGCATTTGGCCATTTGTATGATATAAACAAATATTCTGCTATGGACGTAGAAATGCGTTTTATAAAAAAAAACATGCAACAACAAAAGAAATCCATTGTATGGAAATTATTCTGCTCAATTGTATGCCATCAGCAAATGTGCTTATAGATGAATGATTTTTTTCTCTCCCCTCCAAATCCTCCAACTCAAAACATCTTCCCACAGCTATGAACAGACACATTTAAATTGTATGCCTAACTGTTCTTTTCCATCTTTCTCTCCCATGCCGTCTATTCCCACTTTCAGACAGCACCCAGGTAGGCTACTGCTGGACAGGTGAGACCAGACCATGGCTCCTCTGACACCTCCTCCCCTGTTGTGGTTATGGCTAACCCCTGTCCATCCCTCTGGGGAGCTGGGAAAGATGCCCTATCACCAATGACCTATCTCATTCAGCAGCCCAACCAGGAGACTGACAGGACAGGATGGACTAACATACTCCTTAGCCCTTCTCATGTCTTACAACAACTACCTCCCCAACTCCAGAACTCCAGACCATTAGACTACACTGCTCTGTGTTGCTGTGCTGTTCTGTTTTTATCCCTCACATTGCCACCAGGACAGTGCAGCTAGGCTTTAGGCTGGACTGTCTGTCAGCATGCACAGGGCCAAGGGAGGGCCTGGCCCCCCACACTTCCAGGACATCTATGAATTCTCCCTGGATGGTGACGAGACCGCGACCCAGATCTTTCTGCGGGGCTCGGGGAAAGCCATGGAGGGCCCGGGAATGCCCCTGTCCCCTCACTACAAGTATATCCAGACTGAGCACCAGCAGGGGGGTCTCTTCTCCCTCGCCCCCCCTACCCATGGAGAGGCCCTTGCGGCCCCCCAAGGAAAGAAGAGGAGGCGGTGCGGCGTGTGTGGCCCCTGTATGCAGAAGGAGAACTGTGGAACCTGCAGCAACTGTATGAACCGTAAGATTGGGAAGCAGATCTGTAAGCTGCGTAAATGTGACCAGCTGAAGATGAAGGGACAGAAGGACTGGGAGGTGAGTGGAAATGACTGACCAAACTTCTAACTAACACACATTTTTATGATATATTCCCAGTGGCTATTTCTCCTAGGTCAGTGTGAGACTGTTTGGAGCTGGTTGAGGGAAATTGAAGTTGTAAATCTTTACTAGAAAATGTCTCTCTAAAAATATAGAGCCCTAAAATGTAAATATCATGATCCATAACAATTTAACAGTTTAAACATTCAAGGGTTTTATAGGTTGCGTTTTGTATACAGATAATGGCCATATGTGGACATACCACAGCAGAGGAGGATGGTATTTGTGTTCCACTGATTAGTCACATTCATTTAAAAACAGCAAACTTTTCTTTTTGAGTTGGACAAAACAGATTTTAAAGTGTTTGTAGCTGGCTGTTTTAGGTTTTCATCAGACCACCTAAGTCATGACAAACTGATGTTAAAGCCCCTGTCTGACACATACATCTTACCTATGCACAAACTCACCTATGTTTACCTAGGAACGGCTTACCATTGTTAGTCTCTGTACCAGTCTGCTTAGCTATCATTCCACTCCTTGCCACTCCTGTCATGCTAAACATCTTTAGCATATGACACAGAGTACAAGGAGTGGAATTTTAGCTAAACATACTGGTACCCAGGCTATACCATTGTCATTGTTTAGTACAAAACAATGGGGGAGGTAGGGCCCCTGTTGGTGTGCTCCAAATAGCATGTCTGAATGGACAACGTAGACTAAATTCAAGCTAAGTTGTTGAGCAACTGGTGGACCTGTCCTTGTCCCAGACAGACGTTGTAAACCAGTCATAGTTACTCAGCAGATTTCCAGCCTGTTTGACCAGCGGTTTGTCGTTAAAGGTCAGGGAAACAGATGAGATGTCCTCTGAAGTGTGTGTGCATGTGTGCCTGTTGCAATGTGCGTGTGTAGATATAAAAAACTAGATATACATGTATTGCAGAAGATTTTGACTTTGGTTTGGCCAAGTACTGAGGTTTTGTGCCAATGTAAGCAACCACCCCAACTGTCTCCATTAGCTCTGTTTGTGGAATAATGAAGACGAGGGTCGTGTTTGGTTACTCCTTCCATTCAACAAACAGCAGCAGTGTAGAATTCCTTTTAGCTCCCTCTGCGTTTTCTCCCCTGACTCCAGAGGCCCCACACTGGCACTCAGGGTGGGGGTCCACCTTAGGGCCAGGGCTACTCAGAGTGAGGGTTGACCCTAGGGCCAGGGAGTGAGGAGGGGGGAGGGTGCGGTGGTTGACCTTAGGACCAGGGCCACAGAGGGGGGAGGGTGTGTGTGCGGTGCGTACGCAGGACCGGGGATGGGGTTGAAAGGTAGGATCAGGGTGGGGAGGGTCATGGCAACAGTGGAGGGAGGGTGTGGGGGTTGACCTAAGGGTCAGGGCAGCGGTGGGGGGAGGTGGGGTGCGGTGAGTACACAGGATAGGGATGGGGCTGAGAGGCAGGAGGACAGGAAGAATGTAAATAAATAGTCAGCAGTGAGGAGGAAGGGCTCAGGAAAAACTGAACTGGCTAGTTAAGGCCACAGGAAAGAGGCTGCTGCTCATCTACTCTTTCCTCCCTTCTTCCCTCTCTGTGGGTTTAAGAAAGGGGAAGGGGGCTGTACACAGAGACATGGAAAACATTTTGGCCTTGGTGGCCTATAGCCATCTGAGGAGGGGGGAAGAGGTTCAGTCAATCACAGGAAATCTTGGCTTACCTCCTGGACTGCCCTCCCCTGCTCTGTCACTCGCATTTAAAAACAGCGAACTTTTCTGGGGTGGCGGGTAGCCTAGTGGTTAGAGCGTTGGACTTGTAACCGAAAGGTTGCAAGATCGAATCTCCGAGCTGACAAGGTAAAAATCGGTCGTTCTGCCCCTGAACAAGGCAGTTAACCCACTGTTCCTAGGCCGTCATTGAAAATAAGAATTTGTTGTTAACTGACTTGCCTAGTTAAATAAAGATCAAACAAAAATGAACTCTGTCCCCTTTGTTTTCACACTGTCACTTTCCCAGTCTGTGTTTGATTACCTAGACCTCAAATGTGGTCATATTTAAGATGAGGGTCATGGAGATGAGTTGTAACTTGTAACCCAGACATTTCAGTAGTCATGCTTTAGTGGGAATGACTTCAATTCGAGGATTTATCCTAATTTATCGTCCTGCATTCACTTACAACACTTGTCAAAGTCATTCCAGGGAGGGCCGAGTGTCTGCAGGTTTTTGCTCCACCCTTGTACTTGATTGATGAATTAAGGTCACTAATTATTAAGGAACTCCCCTCACCTGGTTGTCTAGGTCTTAAATGAAAGGAAAAAACAAAAACCTGCTGACACATGGCCCTCCGTGGAATGACTTTGACACCCCTGACTTACAGTAACTGTATATTCAGGGACCAACATTGTAGAAACACCCAGCTATATCTAACATGATACTCATGATGACCTCTTCTATCTGTCTCAGAGAGGAATACAGAAGCAGCCCAGCTAGTGTTTATGGACTGGATATATGATCCTATGGTGCATGTCTATTCCAGAGGTTTTCACTCAGTCCCATTGTTGTTAGAAGTAGAATGTTTATGGCCACCATAGATTAGACCAGTGACCTCGTAGGGGAACTCTACCTCTGTTTAACCTGGAAGCCTAGCTAGGGTCTGATCCGGACTAGTGTCTGCCCTAAATCACTTTTATTAACCATTAATACTGTTCTGCATCTGTCTGTTTCTGTCTTTTACTGTAGCTGTCTTTTTAGCCAACAAATAAACAGTGTATATACATGTAACTGCCAAAATAAAGGAAACACCAACATAAAGTGTCTTAATAGGGCTTTGGGCCACCACCAGCCACCAAAACAGCTTCAATGCGTCTTGGCATAGATTCTACAAGTGTCTGGAACTCTATTGGACGAATGTGACACCATTATTCTACAGTAAATGTTTTTTGTTTGTTGGTGGTTGTGGAAAACGCTGTCTCAGGTGCCGCTCCAGAATCCCCCATAAGTGTTCAATTGTGTTGAGATCTGGTGATTGAGACACACATACAAACACACACACACACACACACACACACACACACACACTTTAAACCCCCTATGGTCCTTTGAGACCCCTCTTTCAAAGTCACTGACAACCCTTCTTCTAGCCATGGTAGACAAAATATTGGGCATTTTTATATAAATTCAGGAGTATCTCATAGAAACAAACCATTGCACCCTGGTAACAGTGTGAATAGAGATCAGAGTTATAGGTGATGTGTGACTAATAATGTCTGTCTGTCTGTCTGAACCTGAGAATCCCTTCCCCCATCACTCTAACACACCTAACACACAGGGATAGAGTGTGTGGGCGGTGGGTGTTTGTATGTATGTGTGCATGTGTTATAACGTTTACAGTGTAAGATTGTAATGGCCAGCCTTGAGTAGGATGGACAGAGAGAAGAGGCTGTAGCTGTGCTCTTTAGGTGAACTGTATTGAGCACTGAGGTTGAACAGCTCCCTCCCCTCCCATCCCCCTCACCTCTTCTGTCATCTCTGTGTCCCCATCGCCTTGGCAACCACATCCCATCATCTCGTTTGAGATCCGTGATCGCCATGAAGCCGTGAGGAAGCCTTGGCAGAGAGCTCTGTAAATATTGTACATATTTTTGTTAGTTTTAAGTGTTTTCTTGTTGCATTTAAAATAAAATCAAAATTGTTGGGGGCGATAACCTGTTAAAGGTTGAGCTAAAATATCTGGTGGTGACCCATGGTGTTGCAGGACTGATGATGGGAAGTCTGTTTGCTTGGCTTGGCTAGCAATCTGACCAATCTAATTTGAACGATGCATCAACAACACCTGATCAACACAGCACTGGCTTTTTATTCCAGCTGCCCCTGTTTCTGGAAGGATGTGGACTGTGTGAGGGGATGACAGAGGCTCGCCTCGTAGGACACTTATTGATTACTGCCGAGGTGTGATGGTCTCTCAGGCGCTCATAGCTGCCGAAGCATCACAAGTGCGTGCTACACTTTCCGGGGTGGATGTTCCAGCCTTCCTACAGAGGAGAAGTACTAGCTGTGAACTTCAGAGACAGAGGTGCCTGATGAAAAGCTCTGGGCCTGCCTGTCTGATGTTTCTCCCTCCCTGGCTTGACCATCGTCGCCACTTCCACTAACGCTACTCCTGTACTGAACTGCATCCTGATCTGGCTGTGGAAGACCATCTCCCATCAACTACTAGCTCCCTACATGTTTATTTTATTTTTTTAAAGCGACTTTGAGATTTTGTATGAAAGAGCAATATAAAATACATCTATTATTATTAATCTCCATCCATCATTGTCCTCTCTAGACGAGAGCTGGCCACACATCTCATGGTGTTTACACCCTTATTTCCTTTGCCTCGGGAGACCAGGCATATTATTTGAAAGGATGGCCTTGCAAGACTACTTTAGCCTATATACATTACTCTATATTTAAAGATGTACAGTGAGGGAAAAAAGTATTTGATCCCCTGCTGATTTTGTACGTTTGCCCACTGACAAAGAAATGATCAGTCTATAATTTTAATGGTAGGTTTATTTGAACAGTGAGAGACAGAATAACAAAAAAATCCAGAAAAACGCATGTGAAAATTTTTATAAATGGAATTGCATTTTAATGAGGGGAAATAAGTATTTGACCCCTCTGCAAAACATGACTTAGTACTTGGTGGCAAAACCCTTGTTGGCAATCACAGAGGTCAGACGTTTCTTGTAGTTGGCCACCAGGTTGGCACACATCTCAGGAGGGATTTTGTCCCACTCCTCTTTGCAGATTTTCTCCAAGTCATTAAGGTTTCGAGGCTGACGTTTGGCAACTCGAACCTTCAGCTCCCTCCACAGATTTGTCTATGGGATTAAGGTCTGGAGACTGGCTAGGCCACTCCAGGACCTTAATGTGCTTCTTCTTGAGCCAGTCCTTTGTTGCCTTGGCCGTGTCTTTTGGGTCATTGTCATGCTGGAATACCCATCCACGACCCATTTTCAATGCCCTGGCTGAGGGAAGGAGGTTCTCACCCAAGATTTGACGGTACATGGCCCCGTCCATCGTCCCTTTGATGCGGTGAAGTTGTCCTGTCCCCTTAGCAGAAAAACACCCCCAAAGCATAATGTTTCCACCTCCATGTTTGACGGTGGGGATGGTGTTCTTGGGGTCATAGGCAGCATTCCTCCTCCTCCAAACACGGCGAGTTGAGTTGATGCCAAAGAGCTCCATTTTGGTCTCATCTGACCACAACACTTTCACCCAGATGTCCTCTGAATCATTCAGATGTTCATTGGCAAACTTCAGACGGGCATGTATATGTGCTTTCTTGAGCAGGGGGACCTTGCGGGCGCTGCAGGATTTCAGTCCTTCACGGCGTAGTGTGTTACCAATTGTTTTCTTGGTGACTATGGTCCCAGCTGCCTTGAGATCATTGACAAGATCCTCCCGTGTAGTTCTGGGCTGATTCCTCATCGTTCTCATGATCATTGCAACTCCACGAGGTGAGATCTTGCATAGAGCCCCAGGCCGAAAGCGATTGACAGTTCTTTTGTGTTTCTTCCATTTGCGAATAATCGCACCAACTGTTGTCACCTTCTCAGCAAGCTGCTTGGCGATGGTCTTGTAGCCCATTCCAGCCTTGTGTAGGTCTACAATCTTGTCCCTGACATCCTTGGAGAGCTCTTTGGTCTTGGCCATGGTGGAGAGTTTGGAATCTGATTGATTGATTGCTTCTGTGGACAGGTGTCTTTTATACAGGTAACAAGCTGAGATTAGGAGCACTCCCTTTAACCTCTTCCAGCTAGGGTCCCATTTTCCTAATTTTTAAGCCTGTCTGGACGTGCCCAAAGTTAAATGCCTACCACTCATGGCCAGAAACTAGGATATTTACATATTTAGTACTATTGGATAGGAAACACTCTGAAGTTTATAAAACCATTAAGATATAGTCTGTGGCTATTCCAGAACAGATTTAGCAGGCAAAAACCAGAGAAATTTCTGTCCAGGAATTTATTTTCTTTGGCTCTCCTCTCATTTTGAAGCCCATGTAATATTTTTCTATGGGAATAGGACCGAGGTTGCAGTACTTATGGCTTCCACTAGATGTCAACAGTCTCTGGAAAGGGTATGGAGGAAAAAGCTCTGACCAGATCCTTAGAGAGAGAGAATTACTACGGGTAGGGAAAAAGGTAAACAGGCGTGCGTTCACGAGAACGTGAATGCAGCAGCGCGACCAACTTTCTTTTACGTCTTTTAACGTTTCACTTACCGTTCTTGTAAAATATGATCGCTATTATTCATAAAAAGAATACATAAGGATGCATTATTAATGATATTTGATTTGTTTGTGAAAAGATGAGAGGTATAATTTGAACGATCCCTTCACTGTAAAACGGCGAGTAGACTGACAATGCTTGGTGGAGTAGCTGAACGTAACGTGCCAAAAACAACGGATATTTATGGATATAATTATTTACTTTTTCTAACAAAAGAACCATGGATTATCTTGTTTGGACACTTGGGAAGACCTCAGAAGAAGTTATTTGAAAGGTAAGCGATTTATATTAGCTGTGATATGGATATTTTGAGAACCGAGCTGGATATGAATTTATGCTAATGTGGAAAATATGTGAGGTACTAGCCTCAAACAATCAAATGTAGTGCTTTAAGCCGTAAAAGCCTTTTAAAATCTGACAACGCAGTGATATTGCCAAGAAGCAGAGCTTTTGATGGCTATGCAACACTATGCAACACTTGTATATCGAAGTTAAATATTACGAATATGTATTACGAATATGTATTTTGAATTTGGCGCGTTATGTTTGCTCTGAAAACGATCCCGCTAAAGGGATCGGCGCGCTAAGAGGTTAAGAGTGTGCTCCTAATCTCAGCTCATTACCTGTATAAAAGACACCTGGGAGCCTGAAATCTTTCTGATTGAGAGGGGGTCAAATACTTATTTCCCTCATTAAAATGCAAATCAATTTATAACATTTTTCACATGTGTTTTTCTGGATTTTTGTGTTGTTATTCTGTCTCTCACTGTTCAAATAAACCTACCATTAAAATTATAGACTGATAATTTCTTTGTCAGTGGGCAAACGTACAAAATCAGCAGGGGATCGAATACTTTTTTCCCTCACTGTATATGGTGTTTTCTAGGTCTACTGCCTCTTTTATTTAGTCTGTATTAAGCCAAGTAGGTCATTTAGAAGACATCTTCTTACAGTAACCATGTGGCAGGTTTTGATCACACACCCGACTGTGAACCAGGCCTAATAAGCTGTGAGCTGTGTGAGTACATATGACAGGAGAGATCACACTTTTCTTAGTCCAATGTATTGTTAGGTGACAGCCAGTGGTGTGTGTGTGTTGTTGCAGAGGGAGGGGAGTGGTTGTTATTAGGGATTAACCGGAGGCTCTAGAGACCAGAGGCATGGTTACATGAGAGGACAGGGTGGATGGAGTCAGACCTGAAATAATACTGTTAATAGTGTTGTAATTACAGCCGGCCACCTCCCCCCCACCCTCCTTTGAATTGTAGATCTTTACAACTCATCATTAAAGTGGTTGCAATGAGTCTTCCTCCCCCTGATTCTGTTCCTCAGTCTAGAGGGGTGTTGTCACAGGTTTGGGTGAGTGAGGAGAGTGTTGGGGGGTTGGTAACCTGTTTACACCAGACTGAACAACACTCATTTTTGTTTAATTTGTTCAGTCTGGTATAAGCAGGGTTGATAGGGAGGATGGTGAGGCCTGTGTTACCAGGCACTGTCATTTGTGTGAGCGGGGGTGAGGGAGACTGACAGACAGGGTACGTGGGAATACGCTGAGATTTAGTTATGGGGGGGGCTTGTATTTTATATCAGGATGACAGTAATGTCATTGAGCAGATGGGATTTTACATGTGTGTGTGTGAAGAAATGGTGAGGGCTGTCTGGGGTTGCCAGGTGCAGTGTGACCAGGTCAGTCAGTACTGAGTACTGAGATGGGTTGGAGATATACGGTGCATTACGTAAGACTGAGTAGTCCACAAACTTTTGCGTTAGTCTCAACTCAGACATGCGACTCTAACAGGCCTTATTACATATATATTTTTAACACTCGATTAATGTAAGCGCTGCAGAGCGAGAGCATGCTTTCCGGCGTGCCACAGACACACAAGGAAGCAACGGCACGCCATCAGATGCACGGTGACGTTGGTCGGTCACCACCCATAACACAGCCACGCTGTGCGTCTGCGCTCGCTGTCCCACCTACACACACCCTCACTCACACTCACAGACTCTCTCTCTCACACACACACACACACACTCTCACACACGCAGCAGGGGGCGTCTCCAGTGAGTGACGTCAGAGCAGGGGATTTCACCATATGAAAGGCTGTGGCTCCGACAGACGTTACAAACGCTGTGTCACTCACCGACTGGCTGCTTTCCTACCACTCCAGTCCCGCTCTTTCTCTCTCTCTTTCTCTCTCTCTTTCTCTCTGTCATTCTCTCTGTCATTCTCTCTGTCTGTCCTCAACATGAACTCATTCACTCCGTTGGACTTTTACCCTCTCTTTTTCAGTCATTTTTCTCTTTGTCATTTTTTTCTGTTTTCTACTCTCTCTTTCATCATTCTTTTTGGTGATTTGTGCTTTTTCAACAAAGAATTGTCACTTCTCAACAACAAAAATGACACTATACAACAACACTATATCCAGGTAAGTCCATATACAGTGTATCGTAGCATCTGTTGCCTGGAACTCTGATTGGGAAGTATAAGAAACTGGCATACCCTAGATACAACTCTGCTCATGCCAATAGTTCAATGGCATTCACAGACCCATTACTAGTGTCAGTAAAAACTAAACAGAGAGCATATGAACCTTTTACCTGGGTGTGAGACGGTACTAGCAGGACATCTCTCTCCCTTTAAACTGACATAAGCAAAACCCCCAGACCTAGATACGATCGGTGTATTAGTCTCGCAGGGTCAGGTTCCTAAAAGAGAAAAACTCCTCTGCAGAATGATACAAAACAGGCAATGTGTTTTCTTTAATTTCATCTTAACTTTTGTCAATGACCAGTGTTTGCTACATTACACTGTCTGTGTATGTGGATCTTGAGTCCGCATGTTAAATGGCTGTTGTGCTGTGTAAGTGTCTGTTCCCCGTTACACAGGGAGCGTGTGTGTGTGTGTGTGTGTGCGTGCGCGTGCGTGTGCATGCGCACTGCACTCTGCAGTCCAGTCCAGTTATTGCAGGCAGCCCTGACACAGATGGTCCTCAGTGATACCACATACCAGAGTCATTGTTTAGGAAAGCCGAGCTCCAGGAGATAATTGACAGCCATAGAGAGGTCCCATCCCCCAGTCCACCTTCCATCTCTCTCTCTCTCTCTCTCTCTCTCTCTCTCTCTCTCTCTCTCTCTCTCTCTCTCTCTCTCTCTCTCTCTCTCTCTCTCTTTCACCCTAGCAGCAGAGCTCAGGCTGGCTGCTGATTGGTTGCTTGACTCTCTTTGTGTGCTATGTGTAGCGTGACGTCTCGCCGGTTGTGTGTGTGTGTTTTCATGCGAGTGTATGGTTGAAGAAGGGGTAGGGGGGAGTTTTCACAACACAAATGCAGTTAGCTTTACTCGCTGGAAAGACAGAGAGGGAGGAGGGGGGTTAAAAGATTAAAGAGGGAGTGGGAGGAGGTAGTGTGTAGTGCAGCAGTGAAAGCGATCACAGAGGCTGGCTTTAAAAAAAAATCCTCTCCCGTGTGTGTGCGCGGTAGACCTATTGGTGTAGGGGAACGAGAGAGAGGGAGAGAGAGAGGGAGGGACAGAGAGAATCTGTGTTTGTACTTGGGCTGAAGTAAAACAGGATTTAAAACACAAGATGGCTTCCTGAATGGATTGGAGCAAAGACGAGAGAGAGAGTGAGAGAGAGAGAGTGATAGTAGGGGTTAGACGAGAGGAAGCTTGAGTCTTCTGATGGGGATACGGCCAGCCGACGGAGAGAGAGAGAGCAGCACACCAAGGCAGATTGGCTCACTGGGTAAATATTAATTACCAGGCAGAATGCCGGACCTGGCCCTGAGGGGGGTATATTTGAGATAGAGGGGGGCGGAGAGACCAGGAGGGTTAGCTGGAGACAAAACACTGCCGGCACTCTAAACAGCTAGATGGGGGTAGGGTTAGGGGGACAAATGTAAACTGCTGCTATTGTTTCATTACTTAAATGATTACTGCTGTTACTGTAAATGTAACAACCCCATTGCAGAGTCTGAACGTTGCTTTTATTCTCTTATTGACAGTAATCTATACATGAATATAAACTGTATATGAATTATGAAGATGTAATAATGCATGACCATTTACCTGAAATATTACATTGATATGAGGTCATGGTGATATTCAAAGGCACATACAGTAGCTACAATCGTGAATAGAGGCTATCCTCTTTCATGATGCATTACATAATTTTATCATTAAAACAGAATCCTTGCTCTCTCACTGTCTCTCACTCTTGCTCATAGCAGTGGGGAAGCGCCGGCTTGGCATTTGAAGACAAATAGAAGTGATATGTGTTAGGGTTGTTTTCTGTCAGGAGGGGAGAATATGAGAATGGGATTATATAGGTAAAAATGAATGAATATAAATATTCTTTAGGCAATCGTGTGGATTGACACCTCTTTAAAAAGGTGTATTGTTATTCTCCCCCTCTCTCCCTCCCTCCCCCCTCTCTCTCCCTTTCTCTTTCTACCTGTTTTGAAATGGCTGGAAAGGTGGGACATATTGAGGACAACAGTAAAGCCTGGTTTGTAAAGCCCAATCTGGCAACCGAGGTAAGAGAGACTCGACCTGGGGCAGATAGACAGAGCTGGTGGATGTAATATCTGGTCTATTTCTTTGTTATTTGTGTGATTGGAGAGTTTCAGTCCTTGTGCTCCTGCTGGTCTCTCATCTGGTCTCTCATCTGTCTGTGATGTCCCTTGTCTGTTTTGTCTTGATGTTGTTGGTTTAAAATAAAGAAGAGTAGTTGGAGGATTCCATACATTGGGAAGGGAGGTAGGCTATATAGTGCTGTAGCTTTTTTACTGTGTGTGTGTGCACTCAAGCACATGTTCATGTTTATGCATCATATTAGTGACCTTTACACTAGCCTCTGATCTACAAACAGACAGACATACAGTAAATAGACAGACATACAGTAAATAGACATCTACTGTCGTCACTGTCGTGCCCATGGCATCTGTCTGTTGGCACTCACGCCGGTGACCATGGTTGGCTTGTGTTCAGAGTTGTCTGAGCTCTGTGTCATAGAGGAGAGGAGAGGTGTTTAAAGTCAGGCGTGTATACCGACACATACTGTAGTGCAGTGTGTAGTTAGTTATCTTCCCCCTCTAGCTCGCTGCATGGCTGCTAGTTCAGCGCTCAGGCTTTATCTGGCGGCTGTGTTGTGTACTAGGTTGTTGTGATTAAGTGGCTGGCGGCAAGGCTGGGTCGGGTTTTAAAGCGTCCCGGGCTGGGTGGCGATTGGCGGCAGAGTCAGGCATGTGCTGAGAGAGGCCGCCAGCGAGAGAAGGAGGAGAGAAGGAGAAGGAGGAGAGAAGGAGAAGGAGGAGAGAAGGAAGCGGAGAGGAGAGGAGAGGAGAGGAGAGGAGAGGAGAGGAGAGGAGAGGAGAGGAGGAGGAACCATACACTCAGGCTCAGGAGACAGGGGGCCGGCCCTCCTCTCAGAGTCAGCCGAGCTAAAAGTTAGTGGGTCACACAGACACGCATGTGCATGTGTTTGTCTGGCAGAGTGTGTGTGCGTGTGTAGTAACCTGTAGCACGTGGCCTCTAAGCGCTGGCGGGCTGCTGTTCCCTGGTCTACCAAGTCGTGGCACGCTTGTGTGTTTATATACGGAGTGAATCTCTGCTACGGTTTCAGACAGAATATTCTGTCTGTGCTATTGCTGAACTGGCAGTCTGTTTATAGCAGGAGACTGGCATAGCTGATCAATGTCCAATATTCTGACACGTGTCTGTTTTTGGAGCATTCTCTCATTGTTAGACTGGTTGTCAATGTTGAGTTTTGACATGTTGTGTAGCTCTGTGTATTCTGTATAGTCGCTTTATTTTGGGAAGAATGTAGTTGTAGGCTTTTCTTGTTGAACTAACTGTCTTCACAGATTCAGCTATACATGTTCAGCCAGTCAGAGAAGTAGTTGTCATGTTGGTTTTGACCTCAGTGAACTTCCGCAGGTTTGCTGATAGGCTACATTCTTATCAGCTAAGGCTCTTGGCCACCATCTGTTGTTGTCATGATTAAAGAGATAGTTCAAACAAATTACGAAATGACCAATTGGTTTCCTTACCCTGTAAGCAGTCTATGTACAAGGTATGATAGCAATCCATGCTTGGGTTTAGTTTATTTGGCAGTGTCTGGCAGTGTTTCCAAATGCTACATTTGAACATTTGTGGCACAATTCCCATTCAAGTCATGGGACTGTTATTAACATTTTTCGCACTGCATGTTCAAATCATCTATACGTGATTTTGGTGAGCTTCACAATCAATTTGTAATATTTTTGGATGATTTGGACATGATGTACAAAAAATGCTAATATCGGTCCCATGACTTTAATGGGATTTGTGCAACAAATGCTAAAACATCATTCTGGAAATAGTCAAGGCCGGCTCACACCATCCATACAAACAACCCCCTGTTGAAGAATCACTTCAGCATACTCTCTAAAAATCTAGTTTTCACTCTTTAATTCTACATTGTAAATACATAGAATATACAAATATACACATACAATGTATACATTTTCAGTTCTAGAAGGGTTATACTGGGCTTTGTAGTAGGGTTCTAACCCTTTGTAGTAGCTTTTCAGGAAATGCTAGAGCAATGTTAGTTACCACAGACTGCGCTGGTGTGATTTCTCTTCTCCTCAAACGTTTCCTTTTCATTCATCAAATGTGCACCTGCACCATGCGCAAATACACGTAGACTGTAAATCGGAAAGGTGGATGGAACAAAGACATTGAGTCATTGTGTTTCTGACTACAGATGGAAAGTACAGTGCTAGCAGGTTTGGTTTAACCAGGTTGTGTTCGAAATGGCACCCTATGGGCCATGGTCAAAAGTAGTGCACTATATATGGAAGATGGTGCCATGTTGCGGAATCCCCTCCCTCGATTAGAAAGGCTTAGCCGTGACAGTGAGGGGCAGATGACATCATCGCTGTAATTTCAACTCCTCCCTCTAGGATGGTCATGTGTTGAGATGTGTTCCGTGTGTACAGGGGAAGCGGTGTGTATGAATAGTATTTACAGGAACCGTGTGGTGTTTCAGGATAGCTATTCCATTCAGCTTGTTTTCTTGGACCTATCACTGTCAAATTATGCCTGTTGGCAAATAGGCCATGGACTGTTTGTTCGATTGAGAAGGTGGAGTTTTGAAAAGACTGCCCACGTGCAGAGAACAAGTGTCAAAGCTTTCAATGAAGAATCACAATGCACTTGTGTTCTGTAGAAAACAGCTCTTAAGTTCTTAGGGTCGTATCTGAAGAGCACGAAGAACAGTTATTCCTTTTGGTTATATTTCCATTGGTTACATCAGATATTCTTTCATTATCAATAAAACCAGTATGAACAACACTTGAAATCAAGTGTTTGTCACCCCATAATACTCCTCGACCACGATGTGCATGAAACATTGAGCCTCAGTGGGAACCTAAATGACATTTTGATTCATGTTCTGTATTCACCAACTCATTCTCCTCCCCTGATGCAGACTATAGGGACCAATCAAATGTCAAGAAGGGATTGACTATCATCAGCATCCCTGTTGCATGTTTCTGCTCTAATAAATGCTCTATAATGGACACTCGTGCCAGTGGTGTCTCTTCCCCCTCATCGGACACGTCTGTGGGGCTAACTGAGGACCCATGGCTTGGCCTAAGTTTACGGTGTAGCATGGTTATAGTGTTGTGGCTCTCGCCCGTGCCGGCCGGTGTCTGGTTTCTCCTGGAGTACAGAATGGCTGAGGGCCATCAGTGCCTGCTGCAGTTAACGAAAAATGAATGGAAGAGGAGGAGGAGAAAGAGGCTGTAGTGGCATGTCTTTAACTTTCACCCCTCTGCTGGCTACTCTCCCTTTGAGACTGGGAACTGTGTGTGTACAGTAGTGTCATGAATCCTGCCAAACCATGATTACACATGTCACGATTTAGAACGTATCCCTGTAGCTTTGTTTTGAGTTTTCATGATACAATATTGGAGGCATTTCTGGTGTGTTGCTTGGAGTCATGTCAGGTGTGTTGCTTGGAGTCATGTCAGGTGTGTTGCTTGGAGTCATGTCAGGTGTGTTGCTTGGAGTCATGTCAGGTGTGTTGCTTGGAGTCATGTCTGGTGTGTTGCTTGGAGTCATGTCTGCTGTGTTGCTTGGAGTCATGTCTGGTGTGTTGCTTGGAGTCATGTCTGCTGTGTTGCTTGGAGTCATGTCTGGTGTGTTGCTTGGAGTCATGTCTGCTGTGTTGCTTGGAGTCATGTCTGCTGTGTTGCTTGGAGTCATGTCTGGTGTGTTGCTTGGAGTTATGTCTGCTGTGTTGCTTGGCGTCATGTCTGGTGTATTGCTTGGAGTCATGTCTGGTGTATTGCTTGGAGTCATGTCTGGTGTGTTGCTTGGAGTCATGTCTGGTGTGTTGCTTGGAGTCATGTCTGCTGTGTTGCTTGGAGTCATGTCTGGTGTGTTGCTTGGAGTCATGTCTGCTGTGTTGCTTGGAGTCATGTCTGGTGTGTTGCTTGGAGTCATGTCTGCTGTGTTGCTTGGAGTCATGTCTGGTGTGTTGCTTGGAGTCATGTCTGGTGTGTTGCTTGGAGTCATGTCTGCTGTGTTGCTTGGAGTCATGTCTGGTGTGTTGCTTGGAGTCATGTCTGGTGTGTTGCTTGGCGTCATGTCTGGTGTATTGCTTGGAGTCATGTCTGCTGTGTTGCTTGGAGTCATGTCTGGTGTGTTGCTTGGAGTCATGTCTGGTGTGTTGCTTGGAGTCATGTCTGGTGTGTTGCTTGGAGTCATGTCTGCTGTGTTGCTTGGAGTCATGTCTGCTGTGTTGCTTGGAGTCATGTCTGGTGTGTTGCTTGGAGTCATGTCTGCTGTGTTGCAACTCCAAAAGTGACATGTCTATTGTTCATGATTATATGGAAACTATTTAAACACATGGATACAATCTGGTAGGCTACAAGCTTGGTATATAGACGATACAATATGGCCTCAAGTGGCTTAAGAACGTTATTGGCTATGCATGGTATGTAGTGGTTGATGTAAAGCATGACAGAGCACAGGGTTGGATGGTGTGTTCTCTGCAGTGCTACAGGCAAGGCGAGCGTTGGCCCTTTAAAACGGGCTACGCCTGCCTTGAACATATGGGGAGCTAATCTTAGCCTGACTCCTGGGAGAGACAAGGCTGGCAACATGCCACTGTGCAGGGGCTGGGGAAGGTTCTCTCCCTTCTTTCCCTTCAACTCCCTCTATATATTTCTATTTCTCTCCCTCTCTCCTCTCTAGCTCTCTCTCCCTTCTCTCTCTCTCTACTTCCTCCTCTCTCTAGCTCTCTCTCCCACCTGTCGCTCTCTCTCTAGCTGCCCCTCTCTCTCTCTCTCTCTCTCTCTCTCTCTCTCTCTCTCTCTCTCTCTCTCTCTCTCTCTCCCTCCCTCTCTCTCTCTCTCTCTCTCTCTCTCTCTCTCTCTCTCTCTCTCTCTCTCTCTCTCTCTCTCTCTCTCTCTCCTATCTCACTCTCTCTCTAGCTCTCTCTCCCACTTCTCTCTCTCTCTCTCTCTCTCCCACTTCTCTCTCTCTCTTTTTCTCTAGGTCTCTCTCACTCTCCTCTCTCTAGCACTCTCTTTCAGTAATCCAACTGAAATTATTCCAACTGAAAGTTAGTGCTATTGTGGGATTTAAACAGTATGACTTCATCTGACTACAGTGACATCATCTGCTATCCATTCCACTGTTTGTCAAATACAGTATTTGAACCGTTTGTAAGGGTATTATTTCCTCCTTTTGTTCACTAACCCTTTCACCCTTTCTTCCCCCCATCTCTCTACCCTCTTCCCCTCTTCCCTCCACCCGTTCCTTGCCTCCTCATATTTCCCTCTATTTTCCATTCAGTCCCAGTCCCAAGACCACTCTTTTAAAAACACTATTCCTTCTTCACTTTCCTCCCCCTCTCTTGGTGCTGGAGTGTTTTTGGTGACTCCACCCTGGCCTCTCCCTCCCCTCTCCTTCCTCATCCCTCCTCTCCTCCTCTTTCCCTTTCTGAGGAGTGGTGGAGTGGAGTGGGGCAGGCAGACAGACCTCTCACCCCCAGGTGGGCTGTGTGTGTTCGTGCTGACTTGCACATTCCTCGTGTCAGGGAGGGCAGAGTCAGGTGGATAACCTACACTGCCACCCTACGCCTCTCTGTCCCTCTCTGTGTCCCTCTCTCTGCCCATTTCTCTGTCCCTCTCTCTGTCCCTCTCTGCCCATCTCTCTGTCCCTCTCTCTGTCCCTCTCTGTCCCTCTCTGCCCATCTCTCTGTCCCTCTCTCTGTCCCTCTCTGTCCCTCTCTGTGTCCCTCTCTGTGTCCCTCTCTGTGTCCCTCTCTGTGTCCCTCTCTCTGTCCCTCTCTGTGTCCCTCTCTGCCCTTTTCTGTTCCTGCCCAGAGCAGAGGAGGAGCCCACAGGTCAGGGACACCACAGATGAGAGGACAGGGTCAGGGACATCACAGATGAGAGGACAGGGTCAGAGACAACACAGATGAGAGGACAGGGTTAGAGACAACACAGATGAGAGGACAGGGTCAGGGACAACACAGATGAGAGGACAGGGTCAGGGACAACACAGAGGAGAGGACAGGGTCAGGGACAACACAGAGGAGAGGACAGGGTCAGGGACAACACAGAGGAGAGGACAGGGTCAGAGACAACACAGAGGAGAGGACAGGGTCAGAGACAACACAGAGGAGAGGACAGGGTCAGGGACAACACAGATCAGAGGACAGGGTCAGGGACAACACAGAGGAGAGGACAGGGTCAGAGACAACACAGAGGAGAGGACAGGGTCAGGGACAACACAGAGGAGAGGACAGGGTCAAGGACAACACAGAGGAGAGGACAGGGTCAGGGACAACACAGAGGAGAGGACAGGGTCAGGGACAACACAGAGGAGAGGACAGGGTCAGAGACAACACAGAGGAGAGGACAGGGTCAGGGACAACACAGAGGAGAGGACAGGGTCAGAGACAACACAGAGGAGAGGACAGGGTCAGGGACAACACAGAGGAGAGGACAGGGTCAGAGTAAAAAAGAAAGAAAGGAAAAACAGAACTAGTGAGCAGAAAGATGGATGAGGATAGATTCTCAGATATATTTTTTTATTCTGTTTTCTATGCTACACTTTCAGTCCCACTCAGCATTCATCCTCACAAATGCACCCACTGACCCTCTGTCATTGTGTGTGTGTGAGTGAGAGCACAATCCAATGTGTTACACAAGCCAGCCAGCCAGCCTGTACTCTGCAGCATTCACTCTTCTGTGTACAGATAGAGGAACAATCCTCTAAATGTGCATTTGCGTGTGTTCCCCTGTTTGTGTGACCCTTAGTGTGTTTGCCTGTGTGTGTTTCTCTGCCTGTGTGCTTTTGCATGTCTCTGTGTGTGTGTGTGTGTGTGTGTGTGTCACATGGAGCATGTGTGTCAGAACAGATGACCTTGATGGTATGATGCTGGAGGGGAGGAGGGTGTGTAATGTGGTAATGTGGGTCGGGGGGATGGGGAGATGGAGGGATGGGGTCAGGGACTGACAGGAAGACATTAGGGTGGGGGTTGGACCCTGCTCTGTCAGGAACACAGAGCAATGATCTGATTTGGGTGTCTGGACTCTGTCATCTATTGATGGCCTAGGCTGTGTTCCTCATCAGAAGATATGCACTGCATAGACAGACCTCTGCTGTTAGAGAAGATGGGACCTAAATGTAAGACAAGGTGGTTGTTCTGACACAAGCCTCCCTACACATGAGGGGAGAGGGTTGCATGTGGTTGCATCATCCGCTAGGGCTACCTGATGTCGTTTACTTTTCAGTGTGGGTGAATGGTTGGATGAGAAGATGAGTCAGACTCGTAGTCATGGTAAAAATGTGAACACAACACACCGCCCCAGCTGCACTTCTCTATACTGTCATCACTCCTACAAGGCCAATACTCTGCTTTGTGCGTGTGTGAAAGAGTGAGAGATGGAGAGAGACAGAGATGGAGGAGTTGACATGTTGAATCACACCTCCTGATGATTGTCTGACTAAGTTAATTTCATTTCTGAGATACCACATACCACGCACCTCATGTTCAAATAGAGTACTCCTACCGTACGTGTTGGATTGTCCTCCTTCTTTAGGTGTCCCTCATCAAACCAGCACCTGTGTTGTTATTATTCACTAGTCCGTCATTTTATCATGTGTTGCTATGGAACTACCCTGTATTGTTTTGAGAGCAGAGCACTCACTTTTTTATTTTCTGTTAAGTCCTTGAAAGTCGTATATGTGCTAGTTGTGTGCTTTGTGGTTAGAGAGTAAACAAGGTTGTTATGTCTGTTAGGGCTTTAGGAGAACACCGAGGGCCTTCAGAAAGTATTCCTACCCCTTGACTTATTCCACATTATGTTGTGTTACAGCCTGAATTCAAAATGGGTTATATTTATATTTTTTCTCACCCATCTAATACTATGCATGCCAGTCTCTCTTGACGAAGAGTTAACTTCTTAGGGAGCGGCTCCCGAGGTGACGGTTTTGGAGAGTCTGGCATGCCCAAAGTAAAATGCCTCCTACTCAGGCCCAGAAAATAGGATATGCACATAATTAGTACTATTGGATAGGAAACACTCTGACGTTTCTAAGAGTGTTAAAATATTGTCTGTGAGTATAACAGAACGGATATAGCAGGCGAAAACCCGAGGAATTTCTGTCCTGGTAAAGTGTTTTTGACACATTGTCTCATTTTGAACCCCTCCCTATTGAAAACAGCTATATATAGGAGTAAGATTGCAGTACCTATTGCTTCCACTGGATGTCAACAGTCTCTAGACAGCGTTTGATAATGTTTAGTTGCTCTGGATGGTAATAGAAGAAGAATTTCGAACTGGTCATCGGATGTAAACAGAAGAGGATGCGCATTACGGGCTCGCGCGCGCTGTGGTTTTTTCCTTTCCTATCGTCCAGTTTATAATCCGGTTGAAATATTATAGTAAATATACATAAAAGTGTTCCTAAGGATACATTATCAATGATGTTTGATTGTTCTTGGACAAGTGTATAGATATAGGTTGAACGAGTTCTCTACACGGTTCAATGGGCGAGTGGACGCTGTATTTTATGAACATAATGGCGCCAACCAAACTGAGATTTATGGATATAATAAATGACTTTTTCTAACAAAAGAACCATTGGATGTCTTCGTTGGACACTTGGGAAGCCCTCAGCAGAAGTTCTTCAAAAGGTAAGGGATTTCTTTTCGCTGTGAAATGTGTTTTGTGTGAACCGCGATAGTTTATGAATTCATGCTAATGGAAAAATATTGGAGGTGCTACCCTCAAACAATCAAATGTAGTGCTTTCGCCGTAAAGCCTTTTTGAAATCTGACAACGCTGTGATATTGCCAAGAAGCAGAGCTTTTGATGACTATGCAACACTTGTATATTGATGAATGTTTAATAATTCAACTTTTGGATTTTGAATTTGGTGTCTTGCATTTCACCGGGTAGTGTCGGGAGTGGGGCCCCACCACTCCCTAAGTAGTTAAGGAAAGACTGACTGCGTCACGTCTTGTTTTTATAATAAACTACAAATCGTTTGCATAGTCAACTTACATACAGCTCTGACACACACACTTACCCCACCAGACATGCCACCAGAGGTCTTTTCACAGTCCCCAGGTCCAGAATAAATTCAAGGAAACGTACAGTATTACACAGAGCCATGAGTGCATGGAACTCCCTTCCATCTGATATAGCGCAGGGAACAGCAAACCTGGTTTCATAAAAAATAAATACAAAAATACCATGGCACAACACCTCTCCCCCAAGTGACCTACTTGTTGTGTGTATGTACTGACATGTATGTGGAACTGATATATGCACTCACACTACATGTTAATGTTTTTTAAATGTATGTCAATTGTAAAGTACTTTGTCTGTAATGTATTTTTCGTTATGTATCAGACCCCAGTAAGACTAGCTGTCGCCATTGGTGTGTGCTAATGGGGATCCTAATAAATCAAAATCAGCTACACACAATACCCCATAATATTTCAACTGTATTGTTTACATTTCACTTTGAAAAGAGTGGATGTTAGTTTATCCCCATCCTACACATAAAGGCTGGTTTACTGGACACCAGTAAGGGTGCGTGGGTAAAATCACTGGGGAAGCTGGAGGGGGGAAGAGTGTGTAACTTTTTGGGAAGCCTGGCTTCCCTTGGCATCCATACACACCACTGCTGAAACAGATTAAGCCTAGTCTTGGATTAGAAACAAACTCAATGGAAATAATTTAATCTGTGTCTAGAAAACAGCCCTTTATGGGTCCACAATACAGTCCGGACATGGCCGTCAACTTTGATGTGACTCTGACGTACTGAGGTGACTACCAGGGCCTATAGAGCTCATCAGGGAGGTGGCGGTCTTGCCACACTAGATAAGTAGGTCTGTTGTCTGAGATATGATGGCTGCTCTTCCCAGGCGTTCTATCACAAAACAGTAGCACTAACCTAAAACTACCTCAGTGTTACCATAGCAAACATTGACTATGTTACTTTTTTTGGAAAGAAATTGAATAAAAAAACCAGTATAGTTCTGACAGGAGTGTTGGAGTGTAGACTGCTATTAGTAGATGCATCTGCTGTATATAGTGGCCAAAAAGCATCACGATTATTTCACCGAACTCCAACTTTTTCCCTATGGTTTCTGAACTGTCTATATGACATACTGAGAACAGCCTTTTAGAAATAGGTTTGGCTAATCAAATTCATATTGTGAATTCATATTCATGTTGTATTCAAGTGTCAAATAATGTAGCATTTATGGTTCTAAAATGCTCATCTGCTCAAAGCCAACAAGATAGTGTGTGTTATTCTAGAGAATGGAGAGGGTTAAGTTCGCTCTAAGCGCAAGAAATGCTGTGTCACTGTACTGGGGGAGAGAGCGAGCTTTAGTCAGGAGGGTGGATGAATGAGAGTGTGTGTGTGATGGGGAAGGGGTGGGGGGTGGGGGGGGTCTACACACTGTCATATGACACATCTGCCCAGCCTGTGCGAGCAGGTGGGCAGGGTGGGAGCGAGGTTGTGAGATTCTGATGATGTAACAGCTATGTCATAACTACATGCGTTCACTAGCTCTCACGCCCACCTGCCCTCTCTCTCTCTCATTGGTGCTTCCTGGACATGTGACATAACAAACTTCCCTTTACTAGGCACTGGCTTGGGTTGTGCTGTGTTTGTCTTTGGGTTGTGTGTGTGTGTGTGTGCCAGACAGCGCTGGTGGAGGACTGTGTGAGCAACAGGGCCAGAGAGTAAAAGCCTCAGAAAGGGTTGGAGTGACACTGACTGCGATGAACCTGGAGCGAAGGAAAGCAAAGGAAGGGACGGAAACTGAACAAGAGAGAGAGAAAGCGGGAGCGAAAAAAGAGAGCGAAAGAGAGCGTGAAAGAGTGAGATCGATGGAGAGGTTACTCAAGTTAATCCAGCAAATGCGCAGCGCAGAGCGCACATGCTCAGTGAGGGATAATAAGAGAACGATACTGCGCAGGAGCTGACAAGGATCTCATCTGCATGGAGGAGAGAAGAGACGTCGGCCATGTTTTTTTTCCCTCTTCTTCCTTAAATCTGATTCCAAACTTCTAGCAGTGCTGCTGAAGGAGAGAGTGAGGACAGAGAGAAGAGAAGGTGCAGAGAAGGGCCGTCAGAGGGGTAGCATGAACAAGTGGAGCGAGCCAGCGACGATGGTTCTAAAGTTGAGCAATGGTGATGGGATAACGTTGGAAAAACATTGGAGGGACCGAGTGAGACTGAAAGACCAGCCCGGCCGACTGGAAGGAGAGGGGAAGCAGCCACGCCATGGAGAAGGAGAGACGCCGGAATCCTTTCTGTCCTCTTAGGCTTTGGTGCAAATGATGTTGCTGTTTGTCGACGTCTCTACTACCACCATGTCACTGCGGACGTTCTCTGTCAAGCGACAAGCCACTCGATCTCTGTTCCCTCTTCCTTCTCTTATCCATGGTTTCCTCTTTTGCTAGAGCCGAAGTCACATGAATAAGACAACTTACTAGGTTGTTATGTGTGTGTGAGTGTTGCATTTCTGTAGCTAAACATCTCTCCTTACTCTCCCCTCTATGTTCCTCTCCTCTCTACTGTCTCTCTAGCTTCCTTTATCCCTGTGGTTAGTATGTTGCCATACTGTTGTCGACCGCTGCTTGTCCTGTTCCCCAGCCTCAAGTCCTGTAGTCTTTATCCCTCTCTCTCAATCACTTTCAATCCTCCGTTCTCGTCTTTCACGTGTATGAATCAGGCAAAGAAAGGCATTAGAAACGATTGAGTGTAAAACATATTGGCACCTTTTAAAGTCATCTCAAGCCATCGCTATCCTCTGGTTTTTAGGAGACTCGCTATGGTTTGTCTCGCTTTCACAAGTCCTAGACTGCTCCTCTTCCCCCGGTATTACCTCACAATGAGCGACACATCAGTGGGCGGTGAAGGTAACAAACCTGTAGAGAAATAGATAAATGGTTATTATTAACATAGTTGTGGTAAAAGACAGAGAAACAAACAGAGAGATGGTCATCGGCTTTGTGGCGGCCAATGGACTATGACAGAAACAGACCTAAAGATGGAAGTACAGCTTGTCTCGCAGGAGAAAGAGGAGTCTGAATCAGTCAGATTCAAACCACCAACAGAGATTCTTATGTTGTTTTTCTTTCATTTTTTCAATTTTCCTGTTAATGTCCAGAGAGGGCTGCTGAGATTGGCGTTCGCCTGCGTCTAGCGGCTTCCATCACCTCCGTGCTCAAAAAACGCTCCTCTCTCAGTTATCCAAATGATTAGACTTCACTAGATAGACTAAAACATATAACATAATGTTTTACGAAACACACTGTTATGTATTCAAAGTGTTAGTTTTCAATAAGGGTTTGTGTGGGAGAGAGAGAGAGCTTTGCCTGGTAACAGCTCTGCTGCAATGTGCTGCTGTTTCTAGGGCTGCCACTAGCCTCCATCCCCCAGCCCCCCCCCTCCGCCCCTCCCCTCTCTCTCTCTCTCTCTCTCTCTCTCTCTCTCTCTCTCGGCTCGCTGCACACTCCTCCATTCCCTCTTACGTGCCCACTGTGCCTCAGAAAATGGCCTCTCACTCTGCACACACAGAAGAGAGAGGGGGAGGAGAGGGAGAAAGAGACTGACTGAGCGAGAGGTAGAGGTGGAGGGAGAGAGAGAGGGGAAGGTGGGGGCTGCAAGGAGAACCAGACTGAGCGTAAGAGAAAGAAAAGGGAAGGGAGGAGCAGAGAGGGATAATGAGAGAGGAAAAGGGAGAGAACCGAAAGCGACGGCTGTAAGAAGAGACAGAGAGCGAGCGTGTGTTGGTTGGTTGGGGGAGGTGTGTGTGTGTGCGTGCGTGTCAGCGCTTGTGACTGTGTGCCGCACTGACTATAAAAAAAAGCCTCCACCAGATTGCTAGTGGCTCTTGTCCTAGCACCACTATTCCATGCTCCTCTTTACCTCTTCTCCCCTCTGTGTTTCTCCTCTACGACTGTCAGGACGTCTAGACCCATGTAAGTACTGGAGCTGTCTGGGGCTCTTTGCTGTTTTTTTTCTTATGGTTCCTCCTTCACATTTTCTCTGTGAGAGACAAGGCAGGGGAGGGAGTGGGGTTGGGGGTGGGAGGAGGAGGGAGTGGGGTGGAGGGAGGGAGTGGGGTTGTGAGTAGGAGGAGGGAGGGAGGGAGTGAGTGGGGTTGGGGGTGGGAGAAGGAGGGAGGGAGTGTGTCTAAATGTGTGGATTTATGTTCAGCTGTCTACTCCCAGGCTTTATACCCACCTCCTCCCCACCCTCTTGTCTCCCCTCCCTCCCTCATTTTTGCTTTGTGCTGTCAACCTTGAGGGCATCTGTTTTGGTCTGGTGGAGGTGGGGACGGACATGTAGTGGTACAGTTGCATGATAAAGGCTTGCTTGTTTAGCCTTGCTGTGTTTGTGTTGTTTGAAGGGACTAGTCTCAGGGACTATGGTGTCTAACAGGTTAGGCAGTCTCTTCTGGTTGGACGAGTTGATGTTTTGGAATGGAAGCGCCGTGTGTGTGTGTGTGTAACTGAGTGTCCTGGCAGGAGAGAGTAGGCTCTGGCACGCTGTAAATAGTTTTGGAGCACGTGGTCTGCACTGTCAGAAGCATTGTGGTAGGTACCCGCAGGTGTGAGCGTGCCACAGTATGTATAGTGCAGTGTGTAGTACGGTGTGTATGACGAGAGAAGCTATTCGTGACAGTCTCATTTGGCTAAATATACACTATATATACAAAAATATGTGGACACCACTTAAAATTTGTGGAGCCACACCCGTTGTTACCAGGTGTATAAAATCATGCAGCCTCCATAGACAAACATTGGCAGTATACGGGCCTTACTGAAGAGCTCAGGGACTTTCAACGTGGCACCGTCATAAGCTGACACCTTTCCAACCAGACAGTTCGTCAAATTTCTGCCCTGTTAGAGCTGCCCAGGTCAATTGTATGCTGTTATTGTGAAGTGGAAACGTCTAGGAGCAACAACTTGGCTCAGCCACAAAGTGGTAGGCCACATAAGCTCACATAACTGTTTGCCAGGCGCTTCATGAAATGGGTTTCCATGGCCGAGCAGCCGCGCACAAGCCTAAGATCACCATGTGCAATGCCAAGCGTCGGCTGGAGTGGTGGAGCAGCTACTGTTTTTCACTGTCTTTCTTTACTGTTGTTTTTATTTCTTTACCTACCGATTGTTCACCTAATATCTTTTTTGCACTGTTGGTTAGAGCCTGTAAGTAAGCATTTCACTGTAAGGTCTACACCTGTTGTATTCGGCGCACGTGACAAATAAACTTTGATTTGATTTGGAAACGCGTTTTCTGAAGTACTGAATCACGCTTCAGCATCTGGCAGTCCGACGGACGAATCTGGGTTTGGCGGATGCCTGGAGAACGCTACCTGCCTGAATACATAGTACCAACTGTAAAGTTTGGTGGAGGAGTAATAATGGTCTGGGGCTGTTTTTCGTGGTTCGGGCTAGGCCCCCTTAGTTCCAGTGAAGGGAAATCTTAACGCTACAGCATACAATGACATTCTAGACGATTCTGTGCTTCCAACTTTGTGGCAACAGTTTCGGGAAGGCCCTTTCCTGTTTCAGCATGACAAGGACCCTGTGCACAAAGCGAGGTCCATACAGAAATGGTTTATTGAGATTGGTGTGGAAGAACTTGACTGGCCTGCACAGAGCCCTGACCTCAACCCCATCGAACACCTTTGGGATGAATTGGACGACCGGTTGTGAGCCAGGCCTAATTGCTCAACATCAGTGCCTGACCTCACTAATCCTCTTGTGGCTGAATGAAAGCAAGTCTCTGCAGCAATGTTCCAACATCTAGTGGGAAGCCTTCCCAGAAGAGCGGAGGCTGTTGTATCAGCAAAGGGGGGAACAACTCCATATTAATGCCCATGATTTTGGAATGAGATGTTTGACGAGCAGGTGTCCACATACTTTTGATTATGTAGTGTATCTGTCATTATGGTCGTGTTATTGTTTGCACAGTAGATCCCTGTAAGTGTTTCGGTTTGAGACGGGCGTGCAAAGCAACGATACAATTGTTATTGAATGTGTTTAAGAGAGAAAAAGAGTGTCAGTGTATGAACTGTGTGAGGATAAAAAGAGGAAAAGAGAGCAGCAGTGTGACTGACTGTGGCTTGTTGGGTTGTGCATTTTAGTGACCACGCTGTTTCAACAGACTAGTTATCCAAACTGTTGTTACTCACAACTCCGTCTCAGTTCAGTCTGATCAGTCTGCGGTAGGGCAACGTGGGGCCTCTCACTTATGGCCGGCCGGCTGTCCACCCCCCACCCCTCCGGGGACACCCACCAGACACCCGGAACAAAAGGTGAATTATAAGGGCCTGAGCAAGCGGCCCGTCCAATAATTAGACACTTCAAAAGGCTCATTTAAATATATTCAAACCACAGGAAAAGCAGGATGTCTTTCTTCTTCAGCTGTCAACCAACTATAGGAACTACAAACGAGAGCTGTCTTCTTACTGTGAACATACTGTAGATATGATCAAGTCTGCATTGTAAACCGACTAGCATTGTACACAGACCTGTTGGGTCATAACTCAAACAACAAACCAGTCTAGTTCCTGTTTAATGGTGTAGCCTACCTTTATGTGTACCTGTATGTATGTGTACAGTAAACTGTGAATGCTTGTGTGTGCATGCGTGTGTAGTACGTGTGTGTGTGTGTACAGCATACTGTATGTGTGTGAGGTGGACATTATTATGACTGTGTGTAATCCTTATAGAGCTCTGTCTGTCTGAGCTCACAATGCTTCAGGCTTAATCAATGTCTGTCTGTCTGAAGAATAGGGCAGGGCTTACCTGCTATAGCCTCAATGTCACTGCCCTCACTGCTCTGGCAGGTCCATTAGATAGTGCCATGTTGAATACTTCCTTATTTAGTTTAGGCTATTGTAGAGGTAAAACTTATAGAATAGAACTTATAGAATAGAACTTATAGAATAAGACTTGAAGATGTTCAGAGGCAAATAAAAAATGTTGGTTATTTTGATATTTAGTGTAACATAGATTTGTGTCTCTGTGTAGAAGTGGTTGAACGTACAGTACCAGTCAAACGTTTGGACACACCTACTCATTCCAGGGTTTTTCTCTATTTTTTTACTATTTTCTACATTGTAGAATAATAGTGAAGACATCAAAACTATGAAATAACACATATGGAATCATGTAGTAACCATAAAAGTGTTAAACAAATATATTTGAGATTCTTCAAAGTATCCACCCTTTGCGTTGATGACAGCTTTGCACACTCTTGGCGTTCTCTCATTGACACAATCCCAAAGTGTCCCAACCTCTCAGGGATTGCTGGGGCGCTAGCGCCCCAATCCCGACACTACCCGGTGAAATGTGAGGCGCCAAATTCAAAATCCAAAAGTTGAATTATTAAACATCCACCAATATACAAGTGTTCCATACTCATCAAAAGCTCTGTTTCTTGGCAATATCACAGCGTTGTCAGATTTCAAAAAGGCTTCACGGCGAAAGCAGCACATTTGATTGTTTGAGGGTAGCACCTCACATATTTTTCCCATAGCCATGAATCGATTAGCCATCACGGCACACACATAACACATTTCACAGCGAAAACAAATCAATTACCTGTTGAAGAACTTCTGCTGAGGTCATCCTAAGTGTCCAACGAAGACAATCCATGGTTCTTTTGTTAGAAATAGTAATGTATTTTATCCATAAATCTCCATTTGGTTTGCGCGCGTTATAATCAGAAACGACAGCTTCCACTCCTCCATTGAAACGTGACGCAAACTCGTTCATCTTATACCTATAAACTTGTCCAAGAACAATCAAACATAGTTTTAAATGTATCCTTAGGAACACTTTTACGTATATTTACTATTATAAATCAACCGGAATATAAACTGATCGATAAAGACGGTAAAAAAGACACTGCGCACCTTGTCGGGAACGCGCACTGGGTACTGTTGACATAAAAAAGTACACTTCCTGGTTTGCTCTTATTCTCTGGTCTAAAGCATCCAAAATGAAAATTTACACTGTCTCGAGACTGTTGACATCTAAAGGAAGCGATGGGTACTGCATTCATATGCCCTTATTTGGTCATTTTCATGAGGGAGGGGTTCCAAATGAGCAATGTGTCAAAATCACTTTTTCCAGGACAGAAATTCCTCTGGGTTTCGCCTGCCATATGCGTTCTGTTTCACTCACAGACAAATGGTTAACACTTTTGGAAGATTCAGAGTGTTTCCTATCCAATGGTACTAAATATGTGCATATCCTATTTTCTGGGCCTGAATGGGAGGCATTTTACTTTGGGCACGCCAGGCTCTCCAAAACCGACCCCCTCAGCTGCCACTCCCTAACAAGTTAAACTGTGCTTGAAACAGTGCAGATACACGATTCAAGCAGAGATCTGTTGCATTTTTTAAAGTCAGTGTCATGTTGAGAGGGCTGTTTGCAGCAATATACACTGAGTATACCAAACATTAGGAATACATTCCTAATATTGAGTTTCACCCCCTTTTGCCCTCAGAACAGCCTCAATATGTTGGGGACTCTACAAGGTGTCAAAAGCGTTCCACAGGGATGCTGGCCCATGTTGACTCCAATGTTTCCCACAGTTGTGTCAAGTTGGCTGGATGTCCTTTGGGTGGTGGACCATTCTTGATACACATGGGAAACTGTTGAGCGTGAAAAACTCAGCAGCGTTGCAGTTGTTTACAGAAACCAGTGCGCCTGGCACCTACTACTACTTATATTATTTGTCTTGCCGATTCGCCTTCTGAATGGCGCACATACACAATCCATGTCTCAATTTTCTCAATGCTTAAAAATCTTTCTTTAACCTGTCTCCTCCCCTTCATCTACGGTGATTGAATTGGATTTAACAGGTGACATCAATAAGGGATCATAGCTTTCACCTGGATTCACCTGGTCAGTCTGTCATGGTAAGAGCAGGTGTCCTTAATGTTGATATATACTCAGTGTAGAGTGTTTTGACAACAGCACTGCTTTGGTTGCGCTGTCAAAATGTCACTTTTAGTTTTTCCTTCCAAAATCATCAGCCAGACCAGATCTTCTCCATAGTGTTGCAGCCTCCCTTCTGCAGGTCTAGTAAACAGTGACGTCATCACAGCTAATGTATTGGATGAGCAGGTTCAACCCCCAGATGAGATCATCAGCACTATGCTCTATCTCTAATGGACGCTAATCGAAGGCTGTAGCTACTATCATCTTATTAAGCACACTAGTGAAATGGCATCAAGAATGTAACCATATACTAACAATAGCAACTCTTTGCTACATCTTTGCTCTCTCGATCCTTCACACATTTGTATTGCATTTGTTGAGACATCGTGCATTGATTGTGTCTAGTCTTACCTCATGGTGATATGACATACAGGTGTTGAATGCTGCAGTCTTGTAGAGGTACAGTAGATACAGTAGATAGTCCCTTGTCATAAAGGCCTGAGGGAGGGAGAGGTTCAGGACCATAGGATCAGAAACCAGAAATCCTGCTTGGCTAACCTGATTCAGACAACACTGTTCATTTGGCCAATATAGTAGACAGTCGTTGATAACACAGAGAGATAATTGACATTTATAGACTGGTAATATACAGTATGTTGACATTCAAACGGGGAAGTTGAGTTGCAAGTTTATTACCAGTAACTATAGAAGTGAATGGTAGATATGCACTATACAATGGATGCTGTAGTTCACCACATTCTCCTTTGCCTTTCACTTGTTCTTCCTCATATAGAATAGATGTTGAGATAATGGCCCTGAATTGTGTGTGTTTGATTACTTTTTCAATTATCCTTTGTGTCTTTGGGGGGATGGTAAACCTTTACATGGTCTGACTACTGTAGTAGTGTGTGCATTACTGTGCAATGATGTCACATGGTATGTGACTTTAACACTCACAGAGAGAGAGATCCAATGCCTATCAAATGAGGAATGGTTTCTAGTCTGTTCTCTGTAAATGTTTTGTTTGAGTATAATGTTATATTAAGATGATCAACTGAAGAAACTAGTTGTAAACATGTTTAAACTATATTTTTTTGTATATTGATTGCTATTGTTTATTCACAGTTCCTATTTAGTTTTTCTGGTTCCTTGTCCCTAACCTGTGCCCTCTCACTCTCTCACTCAGACTGTTTCGGACGCTCGTTCAGTGGATGGCCCCAGAAGAGGAGGCCAGATGGAAACTGGGTCACATGACCACCTTGAGGATGGCGGTTTGCTGAGCCTGGAACCGACCAATGGGGTGAGCCGGCATCCCAGGGACACCCATGAGGAAGGTGGAGCTGGCCTGGAGCCCCAGAGAGAGCCCCAGCGGTCAAGGAGTGTTTCCCCAGGACAGGGCTGGGTACCTGGGCACAGCAAAGCCACCCAACCCCATCAGCAGCAGCCCTGCAATGGCTGGAGCAGTAGTGGTAGGACTCCTGGGAAGCCTGTCCATGAGGCAGACATGGAGGTTGCACGCAACCTGGTAGCCTTCTCAGCTTGCGTGAGTGTGGGCTCCCTGCCCCCCTCAGGTCACCCTGAGCCTCAGTCCCACACCGCCCAGCTGTATGAGAAGTTCAACCAGGAGATGGGCAATGGTGAGGGGGCCGTGGCTCAAGCCAGACTCCAAGCCCCAAAAGGAGGAAACCAGGCTAGCCTTCCAGAGGACCTTAGCATCCTGCAGAATGCCCTGAGCCAGGCGCGGCACGGCCACAAGCCCCCCAACTGTGACTGTGATGGGCCAGACTGCCCAGACTACCTGGAGTGGCTGGAGAAGAGGATCAAACAGACAGGGGCAGGGGAGGAGCGGGACAACAACCTGCCCTGCTCCAAGATGACCGCTGACACGCCGTCTCATCAACAGCCCCTACACTCACAGCAGCCCCCTCACCCCCAACCCCATGTCAATGGAGGTAACCCTCCCTCCTGTCCACCACTACACCCACATAAACAGAGCCAACACCCAGCCCCTATCCCCTGCTCCCCTCAGGTCCTCTCCATCGCCAAGGAGAAGAACGTCAGTCTGCAGACGGCTATTGCCATCGAGGCCCTGACCCAGCTGTCTGCCACTGTCCCCCAGATCGTGGTCCCTCCTGCCCAGGCCTCCTCCACCAGCCAACCTCTACACCACCCCCAACACCCCCCTCCACACCTCCAGCACGGCACCCGCCTGGTCCCCTCCTCCCCCAACCCCCTATCCTTTTTGTCCTCCTCGCGTTCACAATCTGTCCCTCCTGGACTATACCCCCAGCCCCAGCAGAGCCCTGTGTCGTGGGAGCAGCTGCACAGACCCCAGTCCCAGGGCAATCCGGCCCAAGCCTCCCCTCTCCCGTCCTCCACTTCACCTTTCCCCGGGCAGCCCCAGGCAGGCAGCCTCCGGCCTCACCACCAGCAGTGGCAGCAGCAGCAGAGCCCTGGGGGATCCCAAGAGCATAGGAACCAGTGGATGAACTCAGATTCCCAGCAGCCTTGCTTCGCCCCTCCGTCCGGTGGCCACAACACTGGCGACCCCATGTCCGAGCTGAAACAGCTACTGGGGGACTCCAGCGGAAAGTACATAAACGGCCCCTTCAAGTTGCCCGTCCCACACCACCACATCAAGCAGGAACCAGGGATGCCTCGGGTCAAGCAGGAGGCAGACTCCGGGGAGTACCAGAGCTCTGCCTGCGCCTCCATGGGGGGCTGCTACGGCCTGATGAATGGCCAGCAGCAGCCTAGGTACCCTGGTCCACCTCTCTCCCCGGGCAGCGCAGCCATCCGCCATTCCACCCAGACTGCTCTGCAGCAGCACCTTCACCACAAGAGGAACCTCTTCTCCAACCCTCCCGGCCTCCCAGGCCTCTGCCCTCTGCGGCCCGCCAAGGCCTGCCAGAACCTCCGCAAGTGGTGGCCCCAACAGATAGGCCCAGAGGGCCACCCCATCCCCGTGGCCATCAAGCAGGAGCCCAAGGAGACCAAGAGGAGAAAGAGCACAGCGGGGACATCACCACTCCTCAAGCAGCAACCAGGGGGTGGGATGCTGCTCCAGCCAAGCCCCAAACCCAAGACGATAGTCATCAAGAAGTCCAAGCAGAAGGCCTCCCTGCCAACCTTCCTGCCTCACAGACAGATCTCCATACAGAAACCGTATCCCCTCACCATTACCGGAGCCCTGCCTCTGGCCAGCGCCCACCCAGGTTCTCTCCCTCTCCCTACCTTCCCCCTCCTCAGTAACCCCACTCAGGCTGCCGCAGGCCTCCCTGCCCCAGCCCATTCTCAGGTATCCATTTTAAACTCTTCTATTGCACCCTCTGTCGCTGCTTCTGCCTTGTCTGTAAACACTCCAGGCGTCTCAACCCCTCAGCCTCTCCCTGTAGCCCTGGACATCCCAGCAAGCTCAGCGGAGGCCAGCACCACACAGACCTCCACCCCTCAGACCTCCACCACCTCTCAGTCCATACCAGGCCTCAGTTCCCTGGACCCCAAGTTCGAGGAGCTGATCTGCCAGTTTGAGGCAGAGTTCGGGGACAGCTCATCCTCGGCCCCAGAGCCCTGCCCTCCTCAGATCCAGAGCCAGCCCCAGGACCAGGCCCCCTCAGCCTCAGCCCAGCCCGTGGTGACAGAGTCTCAGCCCAAAGTTAACTCAGGACAAGCCAGGCCCCCATCACCATCCAGTGCTACCATCACTCAGTCCTCCAGCGCTGCTCCTTTAGCTCCTACCACAGCCCCACCAGCAGACCAGGACATGGAGGTGGACAAGGAGGAGTCAGGGGATATGAGTGATGCAACCTCCACCACACAGCCCTCCACTGAGAGCCCCATGGAGGAGCAGCAAGAGGCAACCAAGCTGCCTCTCTCCCCGTCCCCGCTGCCCAAACGCATGAAGATTGAGACCAATGGGAACGTAGCTGTCCTCTCCACCACTGGATTATTCTCTGATGGGGGCGAGGACGACACCCCCACTAAGGACGGATTCCCCCTTAACCCCTCCCTAAAAGGCTTCCTGGAGTCGCCACTACGCTATCTGGACACACCCACTAAGAGCCTGCTAGACATGCCCGCTAAGGACCTCCAGGCTGAGTTCCCCACCTGCAACTGTGTCGGTGAGTGGTGTGTGTCTGTGTTTGTATTGAACAGTTTTAATGTTGCTACATTTAGACCACTGTTGGCCCCGCAGAGTTACACATGGCTTTACACTCCCAGTGAGTGGGCTTGGGCTGCACACAAATGTTTTGGGTATATTTGGTATATAATACAAGTATATAGTATAAAACACACAAACTCATTTAAAAGACTGTTACAAAACCAATAACTAGCCTACAGATTTTTCTGCACTTGTTATGTCTAGGGGTCTTATGCCTAGGTGCGTGGTCTTGATGTGTGCATTAATGTGAGAAATCAGCAACCTTACCTTGGTCCAGGGCCTGCTCTGTCTCTCTTGACCTCTTTGTCAGCCAGTCCATGCAGATTATTGTTGGTTCAGATGGTGACAAAAATGAACATACAAAATGGAAAACTACAAACAGGCATGCCCAAACTAAAGATTCAAAACAAACGAAAGGCCTCATGGCAACCAAAACCAGCAGCCTCACGGCTCTCCAAACTGGCACTCTGAGGACATTAACCCTTAGCCCCTTAGCCCACAAGCTTCACAAGACTCTTCTGAAGGTCCCCGGTACCAGTTTAAAATAATTTATTGAAGTACACTACATAACCAAAAGTTATGCTCGTCGAACATCTCATTCCAAAATCATGGGCATTAAATGGAGTTGGTCCCCCTTTGCTGATATAACATCCTCCATTCTTCTGGGAAGGCTTTCCACTAGATGTTGGAACATTGCTGCGGGGACTTGCTTACATTCAGCCACAAGAGCATTAGTGAGGTCGGCACTGATGTTGGGCAATTAGGCCTAACTCGCAGTCGGCATTCCAATTCATCCCAAAGGTGTTCGATGGGGTTGAGGTCAGGGCTCTGAGCAAGCCAGTCAATTTCTTCCACACCAATCTCAAAAAAACATTTATGTATGGACCTCGCTTTGTCTACGGGGGCTTTGTCATGCTGAAACAGGAAAGGGCATTCCCCAAACTGTTGCCACAAAGTTGGAAGCACAGAATTGTCTAGAATACCATTGTATGCTGTAGAGTTAAGAATTCCTTTCACTGGAACTAAGGGCCCTAGCCTAAACCATGAAAGACAGCCCCAGGCCATTAATCCTCCTTCACCAAACTTTACAGTTGGCTCTATGTATTCAGGCAGGTAGCGGTCTCCTGGCATCCGCCAAACCCAGATTTGTCCGTCAGACTGCCAGAAGCGTAATTCATCACTCCAGAGAACGCGTTTCCACTGCTCCAGAGTCCAATGGCGGTGAGCTTTACACCCCTCCAGCCGACGCTTGGTTTGCGCATGGTAATCTTAGGCTTGTGTGCGGTTGCTCGGCCATGGAAACCCATTTCATGAATCTTCCGATGAAAAGTTATTGTGCTGATGTTGCTTCCAGAGGTAGTTTGGAACTCAGTAGTAAGTGTTTCAACTGAGGACAGATGCTACGCGCTTCAGCACTCGGCCATCCCGTTCTGTGAGCTTGTGTGGCCTACCAATTCACCTTTGTTGTTCCTAGATGTTTCCACTTTACATTAACAGCACTTAAAGTTGACCAGGGCAGCTCTAGCAGGGCAGAAATTTGACGAACTGACTTGTTGGAAAGGTGGCATCCTATGATGGTGCCACGTTGAAAGTCACTGAGCTAAGGCCATTCTACTGCCACTGTTTGTCTATGGAGATTGCATGGCTTTGTGCTCGATTTTTTACACCTGTCAGCAACAGGTGTGGCTGAAATAGCCAAATCCACTTATTTGAAGGGTGTCCACATAATTTTGTATATACAGTACCCGTCAATAGTTTGGACACACCTACTCATTCAAGGGTTCTTCTTTATTTTAATGTGTTCTACATTGTACAATAATAGTGAAGACATCAAAACAATGAACTAACACATATGGAATGATGTAGTAACCAAAAATATATTTTAGATTTTAGATTCTTCAAAGTAGCCACCCTTTACCTTGATGACAGCTTTGCACACTCTTGGCATTCTCTCAACCAGCTTCACCTGGAATGCTTTTCCAACAGTCTTGAAGGAGTTCCCACATATGCTGAGCACTTCAATCTGCGGTCCAACTCATCCCAAACCATCTCAAATCACTTTCCTTCCTGGTCAAATAGCCCTTACACAGCCTGGAGGTGTGTTGGGTCATTGTCCTGTTGAAAAAAAAAATATTGTCCCTCTAAGCGCAAACCAGATGGGATGGCGTATCGCTGTAGAATGCTGTGGTAGCGATGTTGGTTAATTCTAAATAAATCACAGACAGTGTCACCAGCAAAGCACCCCCACACCATCAGTCCTCCTCCTCCATGCTTCACGGTGGGAACCACACATACGGAGATCATCTGTTCACCTACTCTGCGTCTCACAAAGACACGGCGGTTGGAACCAGAAATCTTAAATTTGGACTCATCCAACCAAAGGACAGATTTCCACAGGTCTAATGTCCGTTACTCGTGTTTCTTGACCCAAGCAAGTCTCTTCTTATTATTGATGTCCTTTAGTAGTGGTTTCTTTGCAGCAATTCGACCATGAAGGCCCAATTCACGCAGTCTCCTCTGAACAGTTGATGTTGAGATGTGTCTGTTACTTGAACTCTGTGAAGCATTTATTTGTGCTGCAATTTCTGAGGGTGGTAACTCTGATGAACTTATCCTCTGCAGCAAAGGTAACTCTGTGTCTTCCTGTGGCGGTCCTCATGAGAGCTAGTTTCATCAATAGCGCTTGATGGTTTTTGCGACTGCACTTGAATAGACTTCAACATTTCTATAAATTTTCCGCATTGACTGACCTTCATGTCTTAAAATAATGATGGACTGTCATTTCTCTTTGCTTATTTGAGTTGTTCTTGCCATAATATGAACTTGGTATTTTACCAAATAGGGCTGTATAGCTTCTGTATACCACCCCTACCATGTCACAACGCAAGTGATTGGCTCAAACGAAAGAAATAAAGAAATTCCACAAACTCTTAACTCTTAACAAGGCACGCCTGTTAATTGAAATGCATTCCAGGTGACTACCTCATGAAGATGGTTGAGAGAATACCAAGAGTGTGCAAAGTTGTCATCAAGGCAAAGGATGGCTACTTTGAAGAATCTGAAATATATAATATATTATGATTTGTTTAACACTTTTTTGGTTACTACATGATTCCATATGTGTTATTTCTTAGTTTTGATGTCTTCACTATTATTCTACAATGTATAAAATAGTAAAAGTAAAGAAAAAACCTGGAATGAGTAGATGTGTCCAAACTTTTGACTAGTTTGGGCACACCTATGTATACAGTACCAGTGCCTAAAATAAAGGGATAATTACATGTACATTTTTTTTTTTTACTTCAGAATAAACTTCCTTTAGAGTTTTTGGAGACTATCTGTTGTAGTGAATCTGTTATTCAATGTGTTTCTATTGGCTAATAGCAGTAATTCCAATGTGATCCTTGGTATCTTAAAATGTTAAATCAAATAGTTAAATCATCCTTGGTATGACCATCTTAAAACATTTCCATATGTTAGCTTAGACCCTCCCCCGGCTTAGACCGGGCTTAGACTGGAGGGTTCATTGGCAGCACCTGATGTGCTTATCAAGCCTTGGCTCAGCACCTAGACCCGGTTGCTGCCAACTAGGGGATGAAGTGTGGAAGTGTATCCTATGATCGCATACATTTAGTGTTAATAGAAGACATTTCACATACTGTACAGCAGAGGCTGAGGCTATACAGCAGCCGATGTACACTCTTAGAAAATAAGTACTCTCTAGAAGCAAAAAGGGTTATTCGGCTGTCCCCATAGGAGAACCCTTTGGAGAACCCTTTTTGGTTCCAGGTAGAACCCGTTTCGGTTCCATGTAGAATCCTTTGAACAGAGGGTTCTACATGGAACTCAAAAGGGTTCTAGCTGGAACCAAAAAGGGTTCTACCTGGAACCTAAGAGGGTTCTCCTATGGGAACCCTTTTTTCTTAGTGTATGGAGGCTGTTACTACTGTACATCAGGTGGTCTAATCACTTCTTCTCCAGAGTGTGTCTGAGAATGTGTGTTGCTACAGTGCAAGGTGCATAGAGAGACAGCGGGAACAATAGGGCAGCCATTGTGTCCATTGTGTGGGATGGCTGTGTGGATCTGGCTGGCAGACAGCACATAGCAGACACTCTGTCTAGGCTACATGTCTGACAGAGTGGGACACAGTCTCTTTGGCTTCGTCCCAAATGGCACCCTATTTCCTATTTAGTGCACTGGTCAAAATTAGGCCACTGCTCGGATTCTGACATACAGAAACTAGCTTGACATATACAGTAAGTACTGTGGTAGATATACTGTAGTCCTGGATAGTAGTTTATGTAGTCTACAGCAGTGTATGTTTATGTATTGTAGTCCTGTAAGTCACTACTGTCAAAGTTTTCTAGTGTTCCGTGTCAGTTGTCTAAATGGTCTGATAGTGTGTTAATTTAACATTTTTAAGTGTTTAGCAGTGGTAAGCAGAGCCAGTGTTTCTCTAAACAGTTTAGTGTGCTCAGCGCAGTGGGGAAGAGAGAGACAGAATTAATCAAAGCAAGAGCATGGCATGAGAAGTTCTATTGGTGACAACTCCTCCACCCCGAGCGAGTTTGATCACACCTCTTCAAACTGTTCTGCAGACGAAGATAGTCACCCCCCAGCACTGAATACACCCAGGTCCCACAACTGCACTGCTCCTCCATCATTGAAAGGGATACATTCACTGAGCTGGAGAGAGACATGGTGGAGCTCAGAGAGCTAGTCCACAGAGTCCAGGCAGCACAGACACACACGCAAGATGAGCACCCCCCCCACACACACAGCCCAGCTAACAGCACTACAGGAGGAGGTGAGAAAGCTGAGGTGCAACAATGAACCACTCACGAGAGAGCTAGCCACCCCCCTAGAGAAGCCAACAGAACAGCCCACTTCAGACCTCAACCAAAGCCTTAACACCACAGCAGGACAGACAAGGAAGGATCCACCAACTCAGCAGACTCCCCCCACTGGATAGCTCTTCTGACAACACCCCCACACCCACTGAGGACACACAAAAGACAGAGATTGTACTCCTAATTGACTCAAATGGGAAATACGTTGATGAGAGGAAACTTTTTTCAGTCTCTCTGTCCCAGCTTTGATGCACCTGTACTGACCCCGCCTTCTGGATGATAGCGGGGTGAACAGGCAGTGGCTCGGGTGGTTGTTGTTCTTGATGATCTTTTTGGCCTTCCTGTGACATCGGGTGATGTAGGTGTCCTGGAGGGCAGGTAGTTTGCCCCCAGTGATGTGTTGTGCAGACCTCACTACCCTCTGGAGAGCCTTACGGATGTGGGCGGAGCAGTTGCCGTACCAGGCGGTGATACAGCCCGACAGGATGCTCTCGATTGTGCATCTGTAAAAGTTTGTGAGTGTTTTTGGTGACAAGCCACATTGCTTTAGCCTCCTGAGGTTGAAGAGGCGCTGTTGCGCCTTCTTCACCACGCTGTCTGTGTGGGTGGACCATTTCAGTTTGTCTGTGATGTGTACGCCGAGGAACTTAAAACTTTCCACCTTCTCCACTACTGTCCCATCGATGTGAATAGGGGGGTGCTCCCTCTGCTGTTTCCTGAAGTCCACAATCATCTCCTTTGTTTTGTTGACGTTGAGTGACAGGTTATTTCCCTGACACCACACTCCAAGGGCCCTCACCTCCTCCCTGTAGGCCGTCTCGTCGTTGTTGGTAATCAAGCCTACCACTGTAGTGTCGTCTGCAAACTTGATGATTGAGTTGGAGGCGTGTATGGCCACACAGTCATGGTTGAACAGGGAGTACAGGAGAGGGCTGAGAACGCACCCTTGTGGGGACCCAGTGTTGAGGATCAGTTGTTTCCTACCCTCACCACCTGGGGGTGGCCCGTCAGAAAGCCCAGGACCCAGTTGCACAGGGCGGGGTCGAGACCAAGGGTCTCAAGCTTAATGACGAGTTTGGAGGGTACTATGGTGTTAAATGTTGAGCTGTAGTCAATGAACAGCATTCTTACATAGGTATTCCTCTTGTCCAGATGGGTTAGGGCAGTGTGCAGCATGATTGCGATTGCGTAGTCTGTGGACCTATAGGGGCGGTAAGCAAATTGGAGTGGGTCCAGGGTGTCAGGTAGGGTGGAGGTGATGTGATCCTTGACTTTTCTCTCAAAGCACTTCATGATGATGGAAGTGAGTTAGTTACCTTACTCAGTTACCTTAGCTTTCTTGGGAACAGGAACAATGGCCCTCTTGAAGCATGTGGGAACAGCAGACTGGGATAAGGATTGATTGATCCGTAAACACACCAGCCAGCTGGTCTGCGCATGCAATACAGCGGGTGAATGCAAGCATTTCCTGGGACTGTGCCTCAGTCTTATGCCCCTTCTGCCCCCCATGCCCCCCCACCCCTGCAGCAAGGACCTCAACATAAAAGTCGCACATATGCCCAGGCCGTGAGCAGAGCAACAGGCCCAACCCCCACTATTACACCCGCCCAAACACCATCCCGTGACCTAAGAGGTATGTATCAGATGTTCAAAATGCTCTGCTCACACCTACTGTAATGGTCCCAGTCTAAACCACACGAAAAGAACACTAGACACTATGAAACACAAAACTTTATCTATCTCATCCTGGAATAAATAAGGTCTAAGGTCATCTGCCTTTGGTCTAAAGAGCAGGAACCCAGACTTCATCAAAGAAATTGGAAATACAGACATTATCATCCTACAAGGAACATAATATAGAGGAGACGGACCCACTGGTTGCCCTCTAGGTTACAGAGAGCTGGTAGTCCCATCCACCAAACTACCAGGTGTGAAACAGGGAGGAGACTCGGGGGGGTATAATAATTTGGTATAGAGCAGACCTAATCCACTCTATTAAATTAGTCACAACAGGAACATTTCACATCTGGCTGGAAATGAATAAGGAAATGATCTCAACAGAGAAAAATGTCCTCGTGTGCTACCTATGTCCTCGTGTCCCCCCACTAGAATCCCCATACTTTAATATAGACAGCTTCTCCATCCTAGAGGGGGAGATCAACCATTTCCAGGCCCAGGGACATGCACTAGTCTGTGGCGACCTAAATGTCAGAACTGGACAAGAACCTGACACTCATGAGAGTACACGGTGTGCCATCACAGCAGCAAGAAAAGGGCAACCAGTGAAGAACAAACACCATTGTAAATACAACCCATATTTACATTTATTTATTTTCCCTTTTGTACTTTAATTATTAGCACATCATTACAACACTGTACATAGCTATAATATGGCAATTGAAATGTCTCTATTCCTTTGGAACTTTTGTGAATGTAGTAATGTTTACTGTACATTTGTAATAGTTAATTTAACTTTTGTTTATTATCTGTTTCGTTTGCTTTGGCAATGTAAACATATGTTTCCCATGCCAATAAAGCCCTTTAGGGAGAGGGAGAGATGCAAGGAACACTTGTTGTGCTGTAAGGCTGCTGGCTGTTACCAAAAGCCAAGGGCGCCAGACAACGGGTCTCCATAGTGAAGCCTACACACTACTCTGACAACACCACACTGAAACACCCCAACGGGTCTCCATAGTGAAGCCTACACACTACTCTGACAACACCACACTGAAACACCCCAACGGGTCTCCATAGTGAAGCCTACACACTACTCTGACAACACCACACTGAAACACCCCAACGGGTCTCCATAGTGAAGCCTACACACTACTCTGACAATACCACACTGAAACACCCCAACGGGTCTCCATAGTGAAGCCTACACACTACTCTGACAACACCACACTGAAACACCCCATGTGTAACCTGACTGGGGCTGTTGCTGTGACCGTATTACCACCACACCGCCATTCATGCGTGACCGTTGAGTCACAGTAATCTCATTTTATGCACTCTGGACATGCTTTGGTAGTACCCAACTTGCTAATGACCATCAGGTCCTAATTGCCTGGTACTCAGGGCTCTATTGTCCATCTAACCACTGACATCGGTGCAAATGCTATTGAAAATCGCATACCATCAAAACAGTAGGCCTATCTTACTTTTAAAACTCACTTCACTGTGATGATCAATTTGAAGAAGGAATTTCAACAGCAGGTTGAAACAGTGTAAAACCTGACTGTTGTGGTGTTGTTTCAAAGCCTCACACAATAAAATGGACAGTGTACTCTAAGGTGAGGATTCATTCAGAACACCATATGCATTTTAGAGCTTATGCATATCCAAAGGTTTATGAGCCCCCCCAAAAAATCTGAATTAAAATGATGATTGTGCCGTAATACAATACATAGCCTATCACATATTACGCATGGCAGAAAATCATCAAACTTAATAGATTTAAGATGTCTTTGGTACATCATTGGTCTAGCCTATACTCCAAAATTAAACACATTTGAGTAATCGCCTTTGAGTGTGGACTGTATTATTATACATACTGGATGGACTGGTTAGCTTATGCTGCGCTCCAAATTGTATATCCATGAGTCTGGGAGAGAACGGATAGCCTTAGACGTTGCTGTTGTAGCCTAGTAATAGGGAATTGTTTATATTTTCATAATGAAATGGGTGACACATTACCTTTAGCTATACAGAATATCTCACTACCATGAGTTTCCATCTCCTTCTCGCTCTCCTTTATTTCTTTATAGAGCGCACAGATGGGCTGTCAACAGTTTAGTGAAATACACTATATATACAAATGTTTGTGGATACCCCTTCAAATTAGTGGATTCGGCTTTTTCAGGCACACCCGTTGCTGATAGGTGTATAAAATTGAGAACACAGCGTGTAATCTCCATAAACAAACATTGGCAGTAGAATGGCCTTACTGAAGAGGTCAGTGACTTGTAATGTTTCACCGTCATAGGATGCCACCTTTCAAACAAGTCAGTTTGCCAAATTTCTGCCCGGCTGTAATTGCTGTTATTGTGAAGTGGAAATGTCTAGGAGCAACAAGGGCTCAGCTGCGAAGTGGTATGCCGCACAAGCTCACAGAACGAAACCGCCGAGTGCTGAAGCGCGTAGCGCATAAAAATGTCCTCGGTTGCAACACTCCCTACCGAGTTCCAAACTGCCTCTGGAAGCAGTGTCAGCACAAGAACTGTTAGTTCGGAGCTTAATGAAATGGGTTTCCATGGCCGGGCAGCCGCACACAAGCCTAAGATCACCTTGCGCAATGCCAAGCGTTGTCTGGAGTGGTGTAAAGCTCGCCGCCATTGGACTCTGGAGCAGTGGAAACTCGTTCCCTGGAGTGATGAATTACGCTTCACCATCTAGCAGACCGACGGTCAAATCTGGGTTTGGCGGATGCCAGGAGAACGCTACCTGCCCCAATCCATAGTGCCAACTGTAAAGTTTGGTGGAGGAGGAATAATGGTCTGGGGCTGTTTTTCATGGTTCGGGCTAGGCCCCTTAGTTCCAGTGAAGGGAAATCTTAACGCTACAGCATACATTGACACTAAAGACGATTTTGTGCTTCTAACTTTGTGCCAACAGTTTGGGAAAGGCCCTTTCCGGTTTCAGCATGACAACGCCCCTGTCCACAAAGTGAGGTCCATACAGAAATTATTTGTCGAGATCGGTGTGGAAGAACTTGACTGGCCTGCACAGAGCCCTGATCTCCTCAACCCCATCGAACACCTTTGGGATGAATTGGAACGCCGACTGCAAGCCAGGCCTAATCGCCCAACATCAGCACCCGACCTCACTAATGCTCTTGTGGCTGAAAAGAAGCAAGTCCCCCCCAGCTTTGTTTCAACATCTAGTGGAAAGCCTTCCCAGAAGAGTGGATGCTGTTGTAGCAGCAAAAGAGGGGGAACAACTCCATATTAATGTGCATGATTTTGGAATGAGATGTTCGATGAGCTGGTGTCCACAAACCGTCATGTAGTGTATGTTTCGTTGCACTTTTCCCAAACAAATTTTACATGGTTTCCAAAATGAAGCATGGGTACAGGGTTGGAGAGCCCATGGCGTACAGAGTTTGGCCGGAACATCCCCTGTCGGGCAGCAAGAACATGCTCCTAGTGGTTTATGTATGGAGTGAAATACATTTTCTTATATTTAAGGCTTAACTACTCATATTAAGCACATGCTCCGCTATAAAACCAAAGTAGCCTACAAAACGTATCGGCGGAAAAGCTTGCGGCCTCCATGCACTGGAATAGCGAATACAGATGATACAGTCCATTCGGACCCCTTTACTTTTTCCACAATATATTACGTTACAGCCTTCTTCTAAAATGTATTAAAATAGTTTTTCTTCCTCACCAATCTACACACATTACCCCATAAAAAAAAATATATCCACAAAACATCCCTGGAAATATCACATTTACAGAAGTATTCAGACCCTTTACTCAGTACTTTGTTGAAGCACCTTTGGCAGCAATTACAGCCTTGAGTCTTCTTGGATATGATGCTACAAGCTTGGCACACCTGTATTTGGGGAGTTTCTCCCATTCTTCTCTGCAGATCCTCTCAAGCTCTGTCAGGTTGGATGGGGAGCATCGCTGCACAGCTATTTTCAGGTCTCTCCAGATATGTTAGATCGGGTTCACGTCCGGGCCCTGGCTGGGCCAATCAAGGACATTTAGAGACTTGTCCTGAAACCACTCCTGTGTTGTCTTGGCTGTGTGCTTAGGGTTGTCGCCCCAGTCTGAGGTCCTGAGAGCTCTGGAGCAGGATCTCTTTGTACTTTGCTCTGTTCATCTTTCCCTCGATCCTGACTAGTCTCCCAGTCACTGCCGCTGAAAAACATCCCCACAGCATGATGCTGCCACCACCATGCTTCACCGTAGGATGGTGTCAGGTTTCCTCCAGATGTGATGCTTGGCATTCAGGCTAAGGAGTTCAATCTTGGTTTCATCAGACCAGAGAATCTTGTTTCTTATGGTCTGAGAGTCCTTTAGGTGCCTTTTGGCAAACTCCAAGTGAGCTGTCTTGTGCCTTTTACTGAGGAGTGGCTTCCGTCTGGCCTATCTACCATAAAGTCCTGATTGGTGCTCCAGAGATGGGAGAACCTTCCAGAAGGACAACCATCACCACAGAGGAACTCTGGAGCTCTGTCAGAGTGACCATTGGGTTCTTGGTCACCTCCCTGAAAACAGGCCCTTCTCCCCCGATTGCTCAGTTTTGCTGGAAGGCCAGCTCCAGGAAGAGTCTTGGTGGTTCCAAACTTCTTCCATTTAAGAATGATGGAAACCACTGTGTTCTTGGGGACCTTCAATGCTGCAGAAATGTTTTGGTACCCTTCCCCAGATCCGTGCCTCGTCACAATCCTCTCTTGGAGCTTTACGGACAATTCCTTCGACCTCATGGCTTGGTTTTTGCTCTACATCAAATCTTTTTTTTTGCATCTGAGCTCCTAGAGTGTGCGGCTCTTCCTGGTGTGTGCCTTTCCAAATCCTGTCCAATCAATTGAATTTACCACAGGTGGACTCCAATCAAGTTGTAGAAACATCTCAAGGATGATCAATGGAAACAGGATGCACCTGAGCTCAATTTTGAGTCTCATAGCAAAGGGTCTGAATACTTATGTAAATAAGGTATTTCATTTTTATTTATAATGCATTTGCAAAAATGTCTAAAAACCTGTTTTAGCTTTGTCATTATGGGGTATTGTGTGTAGATTGATGAGACATGTTTTTTTATTAATACATTTTAGAACAAGGCTGTAACGTAACAAAATGTGGAAAAAGTCAAGGGGTCTGAATACTTTCAGAATATGCTTTGTCTTTTTTTCCCTGCCCCTGTTCCTGCTCCTGCCCGTTTTGATAATGGGCGATTATAAATCAAAACTAATTTGACATATTAGTAAAGACCAGATTAAATTGAGAATAGGCTCGTGGTTGAAAAGATGAATACTTGAGAGAACAGCTGTGCAGCCTGAGGCAAGGAACAGAGCTCAACCTTTCTTTGCTACTTTATCAAATCATAAATAGCCTATAGTCACAGCATGTAGCCCATATACAGTATGTTCTGATTTCTAAGACATTCTAAGGTTTGTATCATTCACAACGAAGCTGCCAAATAACTCTAAGTTTTGCGTAGGCCTAGAGGACCTGTTTCAAATAATCACTTTTACGCTCAACATAGCCACTTCAAATGTGCACTCGCTCCGTAATGGAAATAATATCCTTTCTATTTTAATAAGCGAAGTTCAATTATATTCTTCTTACAATAAAATCATATAAAATAAAAAATAATGGAGCAGACTTATGAGCATATCTTGCCAGGTAATTGAACAAGCCTACAGCCTGTGGCATGGAGCACAGCCAGATAACATACAGTAGGCCAACTCATATTCTGTTCTTCTGAAATACATTTTCTTCATATCATAATGTTCTTTAGACCTGACTAACATAAATAATGGATTTATTGTGATGGTGTATATTAATTAGATTTATTGGACTTTTTTAAACGTAGATGTTCCGAAGGTGTGAATCACTGGCTTGTATGCGTGGAGGCCTGGAGATGCTAAACGTGTTTATGTTAATTAATAGTCAATTACCGTGAGACCGGCAGTCTTTTTGCATGACAATAACCAGCTGACAAAAATGTATGACCGCCACAGCCCTAAACCTGACTCCCTCCCTCCCACACATTCACACACACATTCACACACACACACACACACACACACACACACACACACACACACACACACACACACACACACACACGCGCGCTCACACACACACACACACACACACACGCACGCTCACACACACACACACACACACTTCTCTTTCAAAAAATCGGTCTCTCTTACTCTCTCAGAGAAGCAAGTATACTTTTACACTGCCCTCCACTCTGCTGCTTACAAAAATGGAACCACTACGGCCTCTCACACAACCATTTTCTCACACACAGTTCTATTTAGGCTAGTAGTCCTATGTAGTATTTCCCGCCTATTTCTGACCATGCCTTGCTAGGTTCATCCCTGCACTGTGTCACTGGAATGTGACCTCATTGCCTCTCAACCAGATACACACACACTCTCATCCTCTAGCCTCCCTTTTTACACACACACACACACAAATACACACAATCTATTACAGCTACCCTTGTGGGGACACACAATTAAGTCCCATTCAAAATCTTATTTTCCCTAAACCTACAGTTGAAGTCGAAGTTTACATACACTTAGGTTGGAGTCATTAAAACTTGTTTTTCAACCACTCCACAAATTTCTTGTTAACAAACTATAGTTTTGGCAAGTCGGTTAGGACATCTACTTTGTGCATGACACAAGTAATTTTTCCAACAATTGTTTACAGACACATTATTTCACTAATAATTCACTGTATCACAATTCCAGTTGGTCAGAAGTTTACATACACTAAGTTGACTGTCCCTTTAAACAGCTTGGAAAATTCCAGAAAATGCTGTCATGGCTTTAGAAGCTTCTGATAGGCTAATTGACATAATTTGAGTCAATTGGAGGTGTACCTGTGGATGTATTTCAAGGCCTACCTTCAAACTCAGTGCCTCTTTGCTTGACATCATGGGAAAATCAAAAGAAATCAGCCAAGACCTCAGAAAAAAGATTGTAGACCTCCACAAGTCTGGTTCATCCTTGGGAGCAATTTCCAAACGCCTGAAGGTACCACGTTCATCTGTACAAACAATGGTACGCAAGTATAAACACCATGAGACCACGCAACCGTCATACCGCTCAGGAAGGAGACGCGTTCTGTCTCCTAGAAATGAACATGCTTTGGTGCGAAAAGTGAAAATCAATCCCAGAACAACAGCAAAGGACCTTGTGAAGATGCTGGAGGAAACAGGTACAAAAGTATCTATATCCACAGTAAAACGAGTCCTATATCGACATAACCTGAAAGGCCGATCAGCAAGGAAGAAGCCACTGCTCCAAAACCGGCATAAAAAAGCCAGACTACGGTTTGCAATTGCACATGGGGACAAAGATTGTACTTTTTGGAGAAATGTCCTCTGGTCCGATGAAGCAAAAATAGAACCATAATTTTGGCCATAATGACCATCGTTATGTTTGGGGGGAAAAGGGGGAGGCTTGCAAGCCGAAGAACACCATCCCAACCACCCACAGGGGTGGCAGCATCATGTTGTGGGGGTGCTTTGCTGCAGGAGGGACTGGTGCACTTCACAAAATAGAGGAAGAAACATTATGTGGCTATATTGAAGCAACATCTCAAGACATCAGTCAGGAAGTTAAAGCTTGGTCGTAAATGGGTCTTCCAAATGGACAATGACCCCAAGCATACTTCCAAAGTGGTGGCAAAATTGCTTAAGGACAACAAAGTCAAGGCATTTGAGTGGCCATCACAAAGGCCTGACCTCAATCCAATAGAAAATGTGTGGGCAGAACTGAAAAAATGTATGCGAGCAAGGAAGCCTACAAACCTGACTCAGTTACACCAGCTCTGTCAGGAGGAATGGGCCAAAATTCACCCAACTTATTGTGGGAAGCTTGTGGAAGGCTACCCGAAGGCTACCCACAATAAAGTGGTGATCCTAACTGACCTAAAACAGGGAATATTTACTAGGATTAAATGTCAGGAATTGTGAAAAACTGAGTTCAAATGTATTTGGCTAATGTGTATGTAAACTTCCGACTTCAACTGTAACTCTAGTCCTAACCTGTACTCTTACCTTTACCCTAACCTTTAACCTAACCCTAACCTTAACCCAAAACCTAACCTTAATCCTAAACCTAACCCTAGCTCCTAACCCTAATCATAAAATTAACCCTAGCACCTAACCCTAAACCTAATTCTAACCTTAACCCTAAACCCCCCTAGAAATAGCATTTTACCTTGTGGGGACTAACAAAATGTCCCAAGTTGGTCAAATGTCTGTTCGTTTACTATTCTTGTGGGGACTTCTGGTACCCACAAGAAGAGTTAAACACGTCCACACACACACCACACACACACCACACACACACACTGATTCATTCACTCCCTCAAACAGCCTTGGTTCTAATGTAGTGCCCCCACCCCAACTATCCCCCCAGTCATAACATAGTCAGTCGCAGGTTAGAGGAAGTGTGTGTGGCTTTACATCTTTCTTCAGTCACTCTTGGCTTCCATGGCCTGTTAGATATGAATAAGCAATCACTACTACTTCTGATACTTGCAATGTCACAGAACAGCCCTGCACTAATCCAAATAATACAGATATTATTGTGAGGAAGTGAAAAAGTATGTGGTTGAATTAGAGGTGTACTATATTGCATTGTGAACTATTTGTAATTCTCTCTCTCCTCTTCCCAGAGCAAGTCCTGGAGAAGGATGAGGGTCCGTACTACAATCACCTGGGTTCTGGGCCCACTGTGGCCTCCATACGAGAGCTGATGGAGACCAGGTGAGACTTCTGGAGCAGACTTGCTGTAGCGAAGATTTCCCTTCACTGGAACTAAGGGGCCTAGCCCGAACCATGAAAAACAACCCCAGACCATTATTCCTCCTCCACCAAACTTCACAGTTGGCACTATGCATTTGGGCAGGTAGTGTTCTCCAGGCATCCATCAAACCCAGATTCATCCATCGGACTGCCAGATGGTGAAGCGTAATTCATCACTCCAGAGAACGCGTTTCCACTGCTCCAGAGACCGTTGGCGGCGAGATTTTCACCACTCCAGCCAACGCTTGGCATTGTGCATTGGTGATTTTAGGCTTGTATGCGGCTTGCCGGCCATAGAAACCAATTTCATGAAGCTCCAGACGAACAGTTCTTGTGCTGACATTGCTTCCAGAGGCAGTTTGGAACTCGGTAATGAGTGTAGCAACCTAGGACAGACAAATTGTACGCACTACGCGCTTTTGCACTCAGCAGTCCCGTTCTGTGAGCTTGTGTGGCCTACCACTTCGCGGCTGAGCCTTTGTTGCTCCAAGACGTTTCCACTTCAAAATAACAGCACTTACAGTTGACTGAGGTGGTGCCACGTTGAAAGTCATTGAGCTCTTCAGTAAGGCCATTCTTTTGACAATGTTTTATTGCATCGCTGTGTGCTGTGTCCACATACTTTTGTGTATATATAGTGTATTTCCCTCTAGATAAGACATAGTGCAAAGGAGCAAGGACTGAAATAGCCTTAACCCGAGAGGAGATATCAGGGAATAGATGGGTGGAGAAAACACTACAGAATATTGGTGTAGTGTGCTTGTTCAGGGATTTTAGCCCCCTAGATTATAGCCACAAAACTCTTGATGGCGGCCTCCTGATTTTCCTGGAGCAGAGCTAGCTGTTCTCTCCCTTTCCCTCTCCATCTCTCCCTCTCCATCTCTCTTTTTCTGTCCTTCTCTTCCTCCCTTTCTTTCTCCCTCTCTCTCCTCTCCCTCTCTCCTCACCTCTGCACGTGAACAGGAGGTTATGCAGAGCTGCTGGCTATGGCCTGCTGAATCTTGGCATCAAACCCTCCCACAGCTGTGAGCTAGCATCACTCTCTCTCTCTTTATTTCTCTCCCTCTCCCCCAGCGCTGCTGTCTATCCCCCTCTCCCTTTTCTCCATCCCCTTCTCCCCTCCCCACTCCTCTGATCCTGTCCCCAGGGAATCCCTGACCCAGAATCCAATAGGAGGAACAGGAACTATCAGCATCAGCAGATTAGACAGAACAGAGGGATAGGCACAGTGAGAGGAGAGGAGAGGAAAGGAGATGAGGAGAGAGAGGCAGCAAGTAGCCTAGTGGTTTAAAGCATTGGGCCAGTAACCGAAAGGTCACTGGTTCGAATCCCAGAGCCAACTAGGTGAAAAATATGTCAATGTGCCCTTGAGCAAGGCACATAACCCTAATTTTTCTTTAAATCACTCTGGATAAGAGTGTCTGCTAAATTACTGAAATGTGAAATCAGATGAGAGAAAGAGACAGAGGAGAGGAACAGACGGAGAGAGGTAGAGAGCGATGAGAGAAAGAAGGGGGGAGAAAAATTGAGAGAGAAATGGATAGACTCGGTTTTAGGCTTTCTCTTGGGAGTATTGTAACGTGAAACTAGTGAATGGAAACATTACATACAGTAGCTACTTAATCACATTTACCAATTCAGTACCCTTAAAGTTGGGGAAATCTCAACTGACAAAACAGGAATAGTTCATTGGCAGCTGGAATGTCTTGGGATCAGTGTTTTTGCTGACTAAACATGGGGGGAGGGGCTGCTGCTTAGTGCGTGTCCCATACATTGTTGTATAGGGGACCGGGGTCGAGAGTGACTGGCCATTATAGTAACAGAGGATTATTTCCATAGACCAGTGACTCATCACTCTCCTGAGAGAGGGCGGGGTATCGGATGCGGGGGATGGGTGAGGAGAAGAGGGGAAGATCCCTCTGTGTGTATTTGAGAGGTGACTTAAGAACTAAAGCCCTCTATAGTCTTCTCCCGGCCCCTGAACCCACCTCTGACCCCATTGGCCCACCCCTATGGAGGCCGAGCCCACTCCTTTCGACCGGCTGGTGATTGGTGAATGAGTTCCCATTCAGGAAAGAGCCACATGTGTCCCACCATAGTAGACCCGCTCAGGGGTGATGTTAACAACATGACATGTATGGTACACAGGGAGGAAAGGGTGAGCTGGGGGTGAACATCTGAGTAATGCTGGTAGTTAATCCAACCCCCTGCACATTGTGCAGAGAGACGCACGCCAGAACGTAACCAGGTGCATACACACACCAAGCAAACACACATTCGTATGGTTACACTTTATTTGGATAGTCCCCTATATATGATCTACAGATGCTCACACTCTTAGGTTCTAGATAGCAGATAGTGTATCAATGAACTCTGTTGAAATGCAACCGCTTGCTAGGGTTTCTGTAGTCCTTTCCTGCAGTCAAATGACCAAATCGCCCTCTAGTGGCCTCATGGGTGGAATGTTATTAATATTTTTCAAAATTACTAAACAATATTTAAACAAAATGTCAAACGATTTTGTTATATTTCAGTCTTCTGTGATGTATATAAAGTGTAATATTGGGATGCAAACTCAAAATGTAATACATTATATCTGACATGGTACAGGTGTCTTCTTTTTTTAAGGCCATAACCATGTGTGTGAGGTGTAAGCTTTTTTTTCAAAGTAGATTTGATTAAGACTACCAAGAAACACTCTATGTGACCCTGATCTAGCCCACTGCAGTAAAACGTTTTAAGGGAAGGGGAAAGGGGGATACCTAGCCAGTTGTACAACTGAACGCATTCAACAGCAATGTGTCTTCCGCCCAACCCCTCTGAATCAGAGAGGTGCGGGGGGCCGCCATAATCGACATTCACGTCTTCGGCGCCCAGGGAACAGTGGGTTAACTGCCTTGCTCATGAACAGAACGACAGATTTTTACCTTGTCAGCTCGGGCGGGGAGTAAGGGTTACGGTTAAGGTCAGATTTAGGTCTGATTATGCTGGGCTTTGGCTGCAACTGCCTCTGTGAATATCAACGGTGCCCTGTGAACACTCCTCTTGGCCAGCCAGGGTCAGCCAGCTTGTGGTGTCTTTGTTTGACAAGACACGTCCAACTCTCATGGAGACCAAAGGCTTACATTATGGTCTTGCAGAAGCACATAGGCTACTTGCTTATTAAGCAATAAGGCCAGAGGTGGTGTGGTATATTGTGAAAATACCACAGCTAAGCGGTGTTTTTAGGCACGATGTGAACGTTTTATAATTAAGCAATAAGGCACGAGGGGTCTGTTATATGGCCAATATACCACGGCTAAGGGCTGTTCTGAACAATTAATAAAATCGTCACCTGACAATTTACATTGACCCCCCCGCTCTTGTACACTGCTGCTACTCGTTGTTTATTATCTATGCATAGTCACTTCACTCCCACCTACATGTACAAATTACCTCAACTAACCTGTACCCCTGCACACTGACTCGGTACCGGTGCCCCCTGTATATAGCTTCGTTATTCTTATTGTGTTACTATTTATTATAACTTTTTATTTTAGTCTATTTGGTAAATATTTTCTTAACTCTTCTTGAACTGCGCTGTTAGTTAAGGGCTTGTAAGTAAGCATTTCACGGTAAAGTCTACACTTGTATTCGGCGCATGTGACAAATAAAGTTTGATTTTGATTTGATTTAGCTGTGGTATATTGGCCATATACCACAAACCTTTGAGGTGCCTTATCGCTATGATAAACTGGTTACTAACGTAACCCGTGGAATACGGTCTGATATACCACGGCTGTCAGCCAATAAGCATTCAGGGCTCGAACCACCCACTTTATAATGAATAGTATACAATACAGTTAAACGGTTGTGTTCAGTAAGGCACACACACTCTCACTCTGCTGTCTGATACTGTGCAGGTATGGAGAGAAGGGAGATGCTATCCGTATTGAGAAGGTGGTCTATACCGGCCGGGAAGGCAAGAGCTCTCAGGGATGTCCAATCGCCAAGTGGGTGAGTACAAGTAGCCATACATAACACACTGAACCTATACCTTTCACAGAACAAACCAAGCCAATCCACCCTACACAACACTAGCCTGGTCCCAGATCTGTTTGGGCTCTTGCCAACCCCATTGTTGTCATTGTCAAGCCAAACATGAAAATGAGTGTCAATGGGTTGGCATGGTAGCACAAACAGACTGGCCCTCGCCGGGCTAACACAAAACACTAGTGTAGGCAACCAAAAACTATTTCATATCATCACACAATGTTTCATTAGACTTGTTGCACCTTTATTGTCTGTGCATTTTAAAACCAACAGACACTGCACCAGACAAGCGTATATTTTCTCTTCTACATACTAAGAGCCATGAGGTAAAACAAAACATGCGAAAATGAATAAGAGTAGTGTAGATGGCACCACAGCCTCACCCCCACAGACCCCACCATCACCCCCATAAACACCACAGCCTCACCCCCACAGACCCCACCATCACCCCCATAAACACCACAGCCTCACCCCCACAGACACCACAGCCTCACCCCCACAGACACCACAGCCTCACCCCCACAGACACCACAGCCTCACCCCCACAGTCACCACAGCCTCATCCCCACAGACACCACAGCCTCATCCCCACAGACACCACAGCCTCATCCCCACAGACGTCACAGCCTCATCCCCACAGACACCACAGCCTCATCCCCACAGACATCACAGCCTCATCCCCACAGACACCACAGCCTCACCCCCACAGACACCACAGCCTCACCCCCACAGACACCACAGTATCACCCCCTCAGACACCACAGCCTCACCCCCACAGACACCACAGTATCACCCCCTCAGACACCACAGCCTCACCCCCACAGACACCACAGTATCACCCCCTCAGACACCACAGCCTCACCCCCACAGACACCACAGTATCACCCCCTCAGACACCACAGCCTCACCCCCACAGACACCACAGCCTCACCCCCACAGACACCACAGCCTCACCCCCACAGACACCACAGTATCACCCCCTCAGACACCACAGCCTCACCCCCACAGACACCACAGTATCACCCCCTCAGACACCACAGCCTCACCCCCACAGACACCACAGTATCACCCCTCAGACACCACAGCCTCACCCCCACAGACACCACAGTATCACCCTCAGACACCACAGCCTCACCCCCACAGACACCACAGCCTCACCCCCACAGACACCACAGCCTCACCCCCACAGACACCACAGTATCACCCCCTCAGACACCACAGCCTCACCCCCACAGACACCACAGTATCACCCCCTCAGACACCACAGCCTCACCCCCACAGACACCACAGTATCACCCCCTCAGACACCACAGCCTCAACCCCAGACAGTAAAGCAGTAGGGGGTCCAGCAGGGTGTCTCCCTGGTCCCTCTCCCTCCCAGTTGGGGTTCTCCATCTCTCCTCTCACTCCCTCTGACACCTTGCAATTGGCTTTATGAATTCAACAAGACACTATGGAGAGAGTAGAGGAGAAGACAGGTTGTTAGTGACAATATAGACACGAGGTGGGAGGGAGCTGTGGGAAGACAAGACAGGTGTCGATCTTACCATTTCTCTCTCTCTCTCTCTCTCTCTCTCTCTCTCTCTCTCTCTCTCTCTCTCTCTCTCTCTCTCTCTTTATTTCTCTCTTTCTCACCCTTTCTCTCTTTCCCCCTCTCCTCATCTCAGGTGATTCGTCGCGGCAGTGAGACAGAGAAGTTGCTGTGTCTTGTGCGTCCCCGGCCGGGTCACCACTGTCCCAACGCTGTCATCATTATCCTCATCATAGCGTGGGAGGGCGTGCCACGGGCGCTAGGCGACAAGCTCTACCGAGAACTCTCCGCCACCATCACCAAGTTCGGCAACCCCACCAGCCGCCGTTGTGGACTCAACGACGAGTAAGTGACAGCACAGACCCATGGCTCATCTGAATAAGTGACAGCACAGACCCATGGCTCATCTGAATAAGTGACAGCACAGACCCATGGCTCATCTGAATAAGTGACAGCACAGACCCATGGCTCATCTGAATAAGTGACAGCACAGACCCATGGCTCATCTGAATAAGTGACAGCACTTATCTGAATATGCTCATGTTCTTCTGTTAAATTAGCATTAAACTTGAAGAGGCTATACATTTAGAAGGCACACAGAGGAAGGCTTTCAGCCGAAACATCTGTGCATGATAATCGCTGTTGTAGATTGAGATAATAGAAGTTAATATGTTATTCTAGTTATACTTCTGGACTGCAGATCACTTCATTATCCTTTTTTTATTGATATTCAATGCACTGAGGCATCTGTTCCAGAATGATGAAGATGACTGTGTCAGTGTCTGATGACTGTGTTCGTTGAGTGGTGCTGACTGTGTTTGTGCTCTCTGTCGCCCCTGGCCTGCCTGCCCGCAGTCGTACGTGTGCGTGCCAAGGCAAGGATCCTGACAGTTGTGGAGCATCCTTCTCCTTCGGCTGCTCCTGGAGCATGTACTTTAACGGCTGCAAGTACGCCCGCAGCAAAACACCCCGCAAGTTCAGACTGGCAGGAGACCACCCACAAGAGGTAAGGGACCACGAGATCTATGGTCTATCTCACAGGAGGTTGGTGGCACCGTAATTGTGGAGGACGGGCTCGTGGAACACACAACTCTGATACCACCTTCAAAGCACTGCTATATTATTGACAGCACCACACCAAGATAAAATTGTTACTGATGTGGTTATGCTGACCTGTTGTGTGTGTGTCAGGAGGATCAACTCAGGGATAACTTCCAGGATCTGGCCACTGAGTTGGCTCCCCTGTACAAGCAGCTGGCCCCACAGGCATACAATAACCAGGTAACACCTGCCTTCACACCCACCTTCACCTAGCTGCAGCTGATAAGTTATAGCGCTAGAGCCCTCTAAATAGTAGACTATCCCTCCAATAGTAAACGACACAAGCTGCAGGATGCAATGAGTGTTTGATATGTTGTGTGTAGTAACAGGTTGCTCTTGAACAAGGCATCGTCTTCCCTGTGTCCCTCAGTGTCAGAACGTATAGTCTGCGTAACATGGTGCCCTTTGACATGCTAACCATCCTCTTCCCCCTGTGGCCCTCAGTAGTTTTACACTCTACTGGAGAATTACTTTGTATACTTCCCCACAAAAGTACACAATAGAAACTCAAGGATGGTATGAGTGTTAGACAGTGTTTCCATGCTTACCCTCCTGTGTTCCCTCTCCTGTCCCTCAGTGTCAGAATGAGGTGATGGCTCCAGACTGCAGGTTGGGTCTGAAGGAGGGCCGGCCCTTCTCTGGTGTCACCGCCTGCATGGATTTCTGTGCCCACGCTCACAAGGACCAGCACAACCTCTACAACGGCTGCACTGTGGTACAACACACAGCCCTACCTCTCTCTCTTTCTGTCACTCTCTCTGTCACTCTCTTAATAGCTTTCAGTCTGTCTTCTTTCTCACTCTTTCCCTCTCTTTGTGTGGACATCGTATGGATTCTCTGCTATGTGTGTTTGAATGTGTGGCATGGGCTTATGGTGGAATAGAGACTGTTTGGATAGTACAGACAGTGAGTGTCCCACACTAACCCCCAAGGTGTGCACTCTGACTAAAGAGGACAACCGTACAGTGGGGGAGATCCCAGAGGATGAGCAGCTCCACGTACTTCCCCTCTACAAGGCCGCCCTCACAGACGAGTTTGGCAGCGAGGAGGGCCAGCGCCAAAAGATGCGCACTGGCGCCATTCAGGTGCTTAGCAACTTCCGCCGTGAGGTCCGCAAGCTGCCCGAGCCCGCCAAGTCCTGCCGGCAGCGCCGCCTGGACGCTAAGAACCGCGCCTCGGAGAAGAGGAAGGCCAAGCAGCAGCTGCCAACACCCACAGAGACGCCGGATAAGACGGTGATCAAGACGGAGGTCCGGCACGCTGGCTCCCCTGTCAGACAGCACGGCAATAAAGGCAAGATGACCCCTGAACTCTACTAGAAACATGGGAGAGTGGCTTCATGAGTGTTGTGAGCTTTATGATAATAATAAACCCAGAACTCAGATGTTTTAAACAAAACTCCAGCCAACTTTACAATTTGACGATAAAAATATGGTCATAGAGTATATTTAATCCAAACTGACCTACAGTTAAGACTTATAGCTAGTCAGCATACAGTATGCAGCCCATTCAGGAATCAAACCCACTACTGGTGTTCTAAGCATTACTCCAACCAAGTGAACCATAAATACCACATATTTGTGCAGAGGCAAGGGATTATCTCATGTCTTATCACCCCTCTCCCCTCTGTCTACTCTCCTCCACAGCGATCCCTAAGCAGGAGGTGAAGCCCACCATAAAGAAGGAGCCAGTGGACCAGTGCCAATACCCCTACCACGTCTACCCCTCCCACCCTGGCTACTACGCACGGGGAGGCCCCCCTTCCAATGGCCAGCCCCCTGCACTTCCACCTCCACCAGGCCCTGTCAACGGCTACCACCCCAATCTACCCTCACCACTTCCTTACGGCTATTACAACTATCCCCCCAACCCTAACACACTTTTCCCCCATGAGCTCACTTACGAGGGCCGCAATGGCTCCTGGCATCACGCAGGGCACAATGCTTCCCCCAGCCCTGTGGACAAGAAACCAGACATTCAGAGCCTCCAGGCCAGGCTGGCACACTCCTACTCTGGCCCAGGCCACCCTGAGCAGCAGCATGGAGACCCAGCCAACCAACACCAATGCAATGCTTACCCACACCCCCACCAGCCTGACTACAACCAATCACGTCCCTCCTCAGTCTCTTCAGAGCCCTCCCACAGAGGGACCCCTGTCATCAAGCAGGAGCCCATGGATGTGCCAGTGTATGAGGGGGGCAATACCCAGAGCTGTCCCGACACTCCCATCCCCACCCCACAGCCTGGAGGGACCTGGCCCGGGCACAAGCCCAACGGGAGTATGGTACCAGGCAGCTGGGAAGGCAACCTCCAACCACCATGCCCCCCTGGAGGCTCCCTTCACTTCAGACAAGCAGCAGTTCCACCAGCAGGGACCTCACCAGACTTCCCAGTCCCCATACTCCCAACAGCAGCATCAGCATCCCCCACAACAGCCCTCCCCATACGCCCAGCAGTGGAACTCTTACCCTGGCCCCAACACCCCCAAGGCATCCCCTGTTCCCTCCCCGTCACCCTCTCCTTCCCCACACCCCGGCACCCCCCGCCACTGGGACAGCCCTGCTCCCAGCCCTCAGCCTAAGGCTTGGCCCATGGGCATGGTTCCTGCTGGGTACTGCCCTAGCCCCGTCAGAGGCTTCCCCGACAAGGCGGGCGAGAGTCGGGGCTCGACCCCCCTAGGTCTCCAGGAGAAGGCCTGGAAGTCTTTTCGGAGGCTCCATGGCAGGTACACAGTCTCCAGCCCCAGAGGCCTGCTGGGACCCTAACCGGGCCGAGACCCCGAGCGACATCGAGAGCCAGAGAGGTCGCGACCTGGACGAGGAAGAGCGGTGGTCGGACAGCGAGCATAACTTCCTGGACCCCAGCATCGGAGGGGTGGCGGTGGCACCCGCCCACGGTTCCATTCTGATCGAGTGTGCCCGGCGTGAGCTGCACGCCACCACGCCGCTCAAGAGGCCCGACCGCTCTCACCCCACCCGCATCTCCCTGGTGTTCTACCAGCACAAGAACATGAACCAGCCGTGCCACGGCCAGTGGCTCTGGGAGGCCAAGATGAAGATGCTGGCGGAGCGGGCTAGAGAGAGGCAGCAGGAGGCAGCACTACTGGGGCTGCCCTACGAGGACATCAAACCTGGGAAGAAACGCAAGTTGGGGGCCATGGCAGGAGGGGCCAGCCCGGGGCCTGGCCAGACCACGGAGGGGCCAGTGATGGGGCCGGTGACGCGGCTGGCCCCCACCCACCACACCACCTCCACGGTCACTGTGTCCCCCTATGCCTTTACCACCCTCACTGGGCCCTACAGCCACTTTGTGTGAGGATGGACAGACAGACGGACACACAGGCTGGTGGAGGGAGAGCGGGCTGAGCAGGACAGAGATGAGTGTCTCAGCCCCTCCTTTAGTCCTGTGTCTCTCTCCATCCTTCTCCTCCTCCTGCTCTGTTTTCTCGCTCTGGTGCTCTGGGCTGGAAGGAAGGGGACGACTGGTTTGATTCCTCTTTTTGTTTTGTTTGTTTTTTACCTCATGTCAGGCAGCAGTTTGGGCCCGACCCTGGACCAGACAGACACAATGCCTGTGGTGCTCTTTCTCTCTCCTCTGTGGGAGGGACTCCATTGCTTCTCCTTCTTCATAGAATTTTAATGATCCCCCTAATTATTACTATTATTATCAATATTATTACGATTGTTATTGTTACTGTCAATGTTGTTATTACAGGTATTGTTATTATTATTATTATGAAGATTGGTTGTTTTTTCATGTTGTTATTAATTATTATTTTGTTTATGTTGTGTTTTTTTTACCGAGGAGTCTGTCTTGCTTTTCCCCCATATTTCTGTAAATCTGCCCTTTTCTTTTTTGGTTCTTTGGCTTTTGACATTTTGGTAACTGTACTTGGAGAAAGGCCTTTCTCAGCACTGCAAGGCTCCTCAAGACAAGCATGTCGTACACATGTTTTACATTTGAATCATTAATCTTGACCAAAAGAGTGAAGAGAAACCCCACCCACAGAAACTTCTCTGAACCATCCCACATAGTGGAAGGTTTTTAGTAACGTCCCCAAAGTCATGCCTTTTTTAAACCATCTCCTGTCCTGTCTGCCTTGCTGTGAAGAGAAGGGCTCTTCTCTCTCCACTTCTTACTCTCACCCCACCGATCCGCCTCACTCTACTGCTGTGGTGCTTCATTGATCTTTATCCCTTTTACGGGGATGATATCAGTCTCTCCGTTCATCTCTTCTTCACGGCACTAGATGCTGAATATAAGGGTGCTCTTATAGCATAGATGTAGAGTGAGAACAACAGGCACTAGAAGTCCTCAGCTTCCTCCAGGTGTTGGTTGAGAGATCTATCCCTCCAATTCTATGGCTCCTGTGGGGATTAGGGAGCGCTTTCTATTTGAAGCACAAGAGGGCAGCAGTGACCCCCGTAAAATGGTGCAATGATACACACAGACACCAACTCTCACTTACACACACACACGGGCACACACACACACACACACGAAGCTCTTGTCATCCAGCCAGCACAGAGCAATGCCTTACTGCTTTAAACCACCGAAGCATGGCCGACAAAGTCTGGTCCTTCCAATGACCACAGGCAGCACGGGCCACGCAAGCCCTTTATCCTGAAACCGGAGACATTGATGGGAATAGTGTGTGGACAGAAATGCACTCCTAAACACACTGGTGCTGTCCCTATACATGTTGACACACAAAGGGCTCAGTCAGTGAGTCCTGCTTCTGCCTGGTGCTGTTAGTCGTTTTGAAGCAGAGCAAGGTTTGTCTCTATGCACACACTGTCACGACAGAGCCAGTAAATCCTTATTCACCAATCTTGGCTGCCTCTGCATTGCTTGCGTGTCAGAGCCAGAGCCTGCTTAGGGCTCACTTTTGAGATGAGAAATCTTGGTGCTTATGAAGTGGTCGAGATAGAGCTCTCTATACCTCAATGTTCCCTAGACACTGGTCATGGTTGCAAAACGCTACAAACACACACACACAGGCACCACTGAGGACAGAGGAACATGATAAATGTTAGTCCACAGATTCCCTGTGTGCTCTCCTATCTACAAACTCATTTTAATCCACTTTTTTATTATTTATTACATGATAATGATGATGATGATTGTTGTTATTGTTTTTGTTTTTTTGTTATAGCTAATAGAAATTGTACATACAGAAGAAAATATTTTATAAAAGCACTTTTAATCTTGATTTCATTGAGAGAAAAAAGAGAACAGATTATTGACAACTTGAAGCTTCGTTTTTTAACGTTTTTTTTTTTTATTTTCTCGAGAGAGAGAGAGAGAGAGAGAGAGAGAGAGATAAAACAAAATGTACATATTTAAAATATTTAGGTAAGATTATTTAACTGTTGAGGGATAATGACTAAATCATGAATGATTCCAGGCTTTTTAGTCCAGTCAGTTTGCCAGACAGCCCTTAGTAACAGAAAACAACTCAGTGATTTCCAATGTGTTGTTATGTCTGTAGATGTATACTCAATACTGCTGTCCTGATTTCATAAGTACTGTACTACACGATACCTCTGACAGCAACCAACCAGCCACCCTTCCTTCATGAGAAAAGATTGACCTAAACAGTAATCAGGCCATTTATAAGCCAGAGTATGATATATAGCATTCCACTCTGAGAACCAATGAGAAACAAAGTATTTCTTGTTTTTTAACACAAGAATCAAACAGTTGCAGAATCAAAGTTATCAGAAGTGCTTGTATGAGAGAACTCTAGTGACAGAGGTGAGGTGTAGCCCCAGCAATCTGTCTTGTCCATTGTGTTAGACTGAGGTGAGAGGTTGTCACCACCGTAACTCGTTTTTAATGTGGTATTATCAATGATAGTGATTTTAACAGTAGTAAAAGATGTAACAGTAATGAAAAACCATGACAACTTAACACTTGTAGTACCAGACTGAAGGTACAGTGTATTAATGGAAGACACCAGATAATACCTGGTAGTTAAGTTTGTAATATCTTTTGTTGGTTGTTGTAGATTGTCACAGACATGACCAACAGGACTTTGACTAATTTAGGGACTGGGGGAATATGGCTATTCTATTCCCACCGTTAGAACAAACTCCCCCTTTAGTAACGTCAATGCATGATCGACACACAGTTATAATGATTCAGTCATATTTATGATCTATGTAATAATGGGTGCTGATCATATATATACTGCATATACATTTTTTGGGAGGCTAATGCTATGGTGCTACTCCCTAACTTCACTGTGGGGGCAGACATGATTATATCACTGATATTTTTCTGAGCTCTTAGAATGATGAGATAAACTATTTCTTTGAATATTGCAGTTTCAATGATGGGGAATTACTCCGGTGCTGATTTAATGGGAATTTCCCATTCATGTTCAAGGTAATAAAAAAATTCTAAAAAAACTGTTGAAACCTGTTGAATTGAACCACTCACAACTTTTATTAATCCTTCGTCCACATAAGCTACTTGAAAAGGAACTCTCATTTTAACTGGTGTGGGGATTGAAGAATCATATTATGTTGAAGTGAACAGACTGTTATGTTAATTGAACATTTGGTGCAGTGTATGTGCTGGAAGCTATTATACATGACTCTTTTGGGTATGTTGTACATTTTTATGGTGATGGGAGAATGTTAAGAAATTGGAACAACAAGAGCATACTCCCTCCCTATGTTTCTCACAGGTTGGCATTTAATGAGATGACTCATGTACTGGAGGCAGCTCTGCAGAGTGTTCATTAGCTTGCACAGCCACATAAAATCTGATTTTAAACCTGACCTTAACCCAAACCTTAACCACACTGCTAACCCTAATGCATAACCCTTACCTTAATTGAAGACCAAAAAGCTCATCTTTGTTTTCAAACATTTCTACGATATAACCAATTTTGACTTTGCAGCTGGCCCATCTAGTGGAAACCACTCAATTCTGCCTCCAGGGAAAGACTTATGACAATAAATATCAACCTGCATGTTTCTCCCTCATAGACATATTTACTTACATACTTATACACTCACTAACTCCTTACCTATACACACTTCACATATTTAAAATCTTTATCTCATACTTTGTCTTTCTCTCCTCCCTCTCTCTCTCACACACACACACACACACACACACACACACACACACACACACACACACACACACACACACACACACACACACACACACACACACACACACACACACACACACACACACACACACACATATTATCAGGATGTATACTCTGCTCCCAGTACTGATCTTCATTGATCACCCCATCTGCCCACTCTTCCAAGCTGGACTCAAGCTGGGCTCAGGGTGGACTCAAGCTGGACTCAATCTGGGCTCAGGCTTAAATCCTGTCCCAAATAAACAAAACATCACATCTGGCAGCTACATTCCTTCTGAGTTTAAAGATTGTTCATGGTTCTATTTTTTCATGTCAAGTATGCAGTATGTAAAAAAAATAAGAATTGTTTCTTTGTTTTTGTTCAGTCTCTCTTTGTAGCTGTATGGTGTACTATGTGAATACATAATGTATGTGGTACAACCCACAATATTGTTTTATGTTGCGCGATAATAAAAAAAAAACTAAAAATGAAAATAATTTGTGTTATGATCACCATTTTTGTTATATACAGTGCATTCGGAAAGTATTCAGAACCGTTGACTTTTTCCACATTTTGTTACGTTACAGCCTTATTCTAAAATGGATTCAATTGTTTTTTTCCCTCCTCATCAATCTACACACAATACCCCATAATGACAAGCAAAAACTGGTTAAGAAATACAAACATTTTATTTCACGTTTACATAAGTATTTAGACCCTTCACTCTGTACTTTGTTGAAGCACCTTTGACAGCAATTACAGCCTGGAGTGTTATTGGGTATGAAGTTAAGCTTGGCACACCTGTATTTGGGGAATTTCTCGATATTCTTCTCTGCAGATCCTCTCAATCTTTGTCAGGTTGGATGGGGAGCGTCGCTGCAAGGCTATTTTCAGGTCTCTCCAGAGATGTTCGATCGGGCTCAAGTCCGGGCTCTGGCTGGGCCACTCAAGGACATTCAGAGACTCCCGAAGCCACTCCTGCGTTGTCTTGGCTGTGTGCTTAGGGTCATTGTCCTGTTGGAAGGTGAACCTTCCAGTCAGAGGTCCTGAGCACTCTGGAGCAGGTTTTCATCAAGGATCTCTCTGTACCTTGCTCCGTTCATCTTTCCCTTGATCCTGACTAGTCTCCCAGTCACTGCCACTGAAAAATATCCCCACAGGATGATGCTGCCACCACTATGCTTTACCGTGGGGATGTTGCCAGGATTCCTCCAGACGTGACGCTTGGCATTCAGAAAAAAGAGTTCAACCTTGGTTTCATCAGACCGGAGAATCTTGTTTATCATGGTCTGAGAGTCCTTTAGGTGCCTTTTAGCAAACTCCAAGCAGGCTGTCATGTGCCTTTTACTGAGGAGTGGCTTCATTCTGGCCACTCTACCATAAAGGCCTGATTGGTGGAGTGCTGCAGAGATGATTGTCCTTCTGGAAGATTCTCCCATCTCCACAGAGGAACTTTAGAGCACTGTCAGTGACCATCGGGTTCTTGGTCACTTCCCAATCAAGGATGATCAATGGAAACAGGATGCACCTGAGCTCAATTTCGAGTCTCATAGCAAAGGTTCTGAATACTTATGTAAATAAGGTATTTCTGTTTTTTTATTTATTTGCTAAAATTTCTAAAAACCTGTTTTCACTTTGTCATTATTGGGTATTGTGTGTAGATTGATGAGGAAAAAAAAATATTTAATCAATTTTAGAATAAGGCTGTAACGTAACAAAATGTGGAAAAAGTCAAGGGGTCTGAATACTTTCTGACTATGACAGTAAATAGTATATTAGTTTGGAACTAGTATAACTGAACCATGGTTTGTGTGATTGTTAACTCTTCATGTCCACATGAGGGCAGCACAGCAATATCATGTTCTATAGGTGTCTGTCTGTCTGTCTGCACATAGACTTGGGGCCAATTCCAAATGCAATGTTATTCCCTTATGCACCTTTCTCTCTACGTGTATTCTGACGTTGAACTTAAGCATGAGAATAGCATGCTATTCAAATGCTATTCGTTTTGGGAGATCAAAGAAATGAAGGTGTTGCAGTGTGTCTACAGAAACACAATATTCTGAACTTGACTTAATTCCCTAATAATTGCACCACCTTTACGCGCGATGAAACGATAAATAAGGTCGAAACGTCTACTTTCTTTTTCTCAGATAGAAATAACACCACTCTTCATGCACGAGCTAGATAAATTAGTATTCCGTTTGGATAAGGGGATCGTAAATATAAATTCTAATTGTTTTATATATACCCTACATGACCAAAAGTATGTGGACACCTGCTCGTCGAACGTCTCATTCCAAAATCATGGGCATTAATATGGAGTTGGTCCCCCCTTTTGCTGCTATAACAGCCTCCACTAGATGTTGGAACATTGCTGCGGGGACTTGCTTCCATTCAGCCACAAGAGCATTAGTGAGGTTGGGCACTGATGTTGTGCGATTAGGCCTGGCTCCCAGTCGGCGTTCCAATTCATCCCAAAGGTGTTCGATGGGGTTGAGGAGATCAGGGCTCTGTGCAGGCCAGTCAAGTGCACGGGGACATTGTCATGCTGAAACAGGAAAGGGCCTTCCTCTAACTGTTGTCTATAAGTTGGAAGCACAGAATCGTCTAGAATGTCATTGTATGCTGTAGCGTTAAGATTTCCCTTCACTGGAACTAATGGGCCTAGCCCGAGCCATGAAAAACAGCCCCAGACCATTATTCCTCCTCCACCAAACCTTACTGTTCGCGCTATGCGTTCTCCTGATATCCGCCAAACCTAGATTTGTCCGTCGGACTGCCAGATGGTGAAGCGTGATTCATCACTCCAGAGAACGCGTTTCCACTGCTCCAGAGTCCAATGGTGGTGAGCTTTACACCACTCCAGCCGACGCTTGGCATTGCTCATGTTGATCTTAGGCTTGTGTGCGGCTGCTCGGCCATGGAAACCCATTTCATGAAGCTCCCTATGAACACTTATTGTGCTGACTTTGCTTCCAGAGGCAGTTTGGAACTCAGTAGTGAATGTTGTAAATGAGGACAGAAGTGTTTTACGCGCTGTGCGCTTCAGCACTCGCCGGGCCCGTTCTGTGAGCTTGTGTGGCCTACCACTTCGCGGCTGAGCCGTTGTTGCTCTTTTAGACATTTCCACTTCACAATAACTGAACTTACAGTTGACCTGGGAAGTTCAGCAGGGCAGAAATCTGACGAATTGACTTGTTGGAAAGGTGCCATCCTATGACGGTGCCACTTTGAAAGTAACTTAGCTCTTCAGTAAGGCCATTCTACTGCCAATGTTTGTCTATGGAGATTGCATGGCTGTGTGCTCTATTTTATACACCTGTCAGCAACAGGTGTGGCTGAAATAGTCGAATCCACTAATTTGAAAGGGTGTCTACATACTTTTGTATATATAGTGCATTTTACCTTATAATCGCTGAAGACACATGTGAAACCAGTAACATGGCAGCAAACAGAAGCATATCAACATATCACCTTTTCCACAGTAAATTAAATGCTGGCCTTATAACTTGCAGATATGAAATATGGAGACCCAAGCTATAGGCTTCTGTATCCATTTGCAAATGACAATAGCCCCAAGCCTACCGAGCTGATTTATGATTTCTAGAATGTTTTAATTATATATAGACTTTTCACTGCAATTTGTATCGGTAGCCACCGTCAGTTTACCCACATACACTACCGTTCAAAAGTTTGGGGACACTTAGAAATGGCCTTGTTTCTGAAAGAAAAGCAAATGTTTTGTCGATTAAAATAACATCAAATTGATCAGAAATGCAGTGTAGTCATTGTTAATGTTGTAAATTACTATTGTAGCTGGAAATATCTACATAGGCGTACAGAGGACCATTATCAGCAACCATCACTCCTATGTTCCAATGGCACGTTGTGTTAGCTAATCCAAGTTTATCATTTTAAAAGGCTAATTGATCATTAGAAAACCCTTTTGCAATTATGTTAGCACAGCTGAAAACTGTTGTTCTGATTAAAGAAGCAATTAAACTGGCCTTCTTTTAACTAGTTGAGTATCTGGAGCATCAGCATTTGTGGGTTCGATTACAGGCTCACAATGGCCAGAAACAAAGAACTTTCTTCTGAAACTCGTCAGTCTATTCTTGTTCTGAGAAATTAAGGCTATTCCATGCAAGAAATTGCCAAGAAACGGAAGATCTTGTACAACGCTGTGTACTACTCCCTTCACAGAACAGCGCAAACTGTCTCTAACCAGAATAGAAAGAGGAGTGGAAGGCCCCGGTGCACAACTGAGCAAGAGGACAAGTACATTAGGCAAACTCCAAGCGGGCTGTCATGTGCCTTTTACTGAGGAATGGCTTCCGTCTGGCCACTCTACCATAAAGGTCTGATTGGTGGAGTGCATCAGAGATGGTTGTCCTTCTGGAAGATTCTCCCATCTCCAAAGAGGAACACTCGAGCTCTGTCAGAGTGACCATCGGGTTGCTTAGTTTGGCTGGGTGGCCAGCTATAGGAAGAGTCTTGGTGGTTCCAAACTTCTTCCATTTAAGAATGATGGAGGCCACTGTGTTCTTGGGGACCTTCAATGCTGCAGAAATGCTCTGCTACCCTTCCTCAGATCAGTGCCTCGACACAATCATGTCTCTGAGCTCTATTGACAATATCTTTGACCTCATGGCTTGGTTTTTGCTCTGACTTCTACTGTCAACTGTGGGACCTTATACAGACAAGCTTGTGCCTTTTCAAATCATGTCCAATCAATTGAATTTACCACAGGTGGACTCCAATCAAGTTGTAGAAACATTTCAAGGATGATCAATGGGAACAGGATGCGCCTGAGTTCAATTTCGAGTCTCATAGCAAAGGGTCTGAATACTGATGTAAAATTTCTTAAAACCTCTTTTTGATTTGTCATTATGGGGTATATTGATAAGGGGATTTAAAAAACATAAATGTCACAATAAGACTGTAAAGTAACAAAATGTGGAAAAAGTCAAGGGGCCTGAATACTTTCCGAATGCACTGTATGATTATGATAGTCATAATGCTTCTTGACAGTGTCATAAAGTGTATTTTATTAGTCCAAGTAAAGTGGCACAGGAGGGTCATAATGCTTCATGACAGTGTCATAAAGTGCATTTTCTGCAAGTTATTAAAAATATTATGAAAAAAAAACATGACTGTAAAACATTTATTATAACAACAACAAAGGATTAAAAAAAGAAACTTTCAAACGAAAGGAAACTTCTTGGCAGGGAAAAAACACATTTGAATTAATATGGGTTTTGACACTCTTGTGTGGTGTCATAACCAACCATAAAATAACACAATATATGTTACAGATGTAAATATATGGGTCATGACAGTGTTATGACCATATTATGACCGGTTAAGACAAGTTATGTCAGCTGTTATGACATTTTATGAAATGATTATGACCATGTCATAACGTGTTATGACGCTGGGTGTGTTACCGAAAATTCTAATTAAAGGTACACCCTATTTAAAGGGATGGCTTTAGATAATTGTACTGAAAACACTATTGAATGAAAACTCATGAGAAAATCTGTTGGCCAGAAAGTGGGAGGGTTTCAGTGGTTGAATTCAATTTATTCAGCATGTGCAAGGGAACAACATCTGCAAAAACCGTTACCCACCTGAAAATATGGTAAGTCTGAATACCAACTACTGAGAAGTGCTTAAATAAAATGTGTAAAAAATAAATAGATTTCCTACAGTAAGTCTGAATCGGGCCCTAAGAGCCCAGGAGCAGGGGGCAAGGCATATATGCAAAATATGATGATTTTATTCACTGGGCTGAGCTGACATTCAAATGTGAAGGTGAGAAAAGCATAGAATACATTCAAATAAATAGACACTTTCACATCTGGAGGGAACTCAGGGCAGATCAGCACGTATACCCGCCAGAGTGTAGCACAAATGACGCAGTGCTTTTTCAGGCCTCTCCAGAAATCAATTTCATAAAAGCAAGGTGAACGCACCATATAAATAGAATGACCCTATCTGAAGAGACAAGGTCCAGTTGTTTTAAAAATAATAATAATAATAATAATTTGAGGGGGGGTGGAACAGCTTTAATATTGCAAATAGATTGTGGATTCTATCAATGTAATTGTCTGCATCATTTCCAATCCCCCATATATTTGTTTGCATATATACATTCAGTACCAATCAAACGTTTGGACACACCTACTTATTCAAGGGTTTTTCTTTATTTTTACTATTTTCTACATTGTAGAATAATAGTGAAGACATCAAAACGATGAAATAACACATATGGATTGATGCAGTAACCAATTTGTTTTTAAACAAATCTAAATATATTTTTGAATCTTTAAAGTAGCCACCCTTTGCCTTGATGACAGCTTTGCACACTTTTGGCATTCTCTCAATCAGCTTCATGAGGTAGTCACCTGGAATCAATTTCAATTAACAGGTGTGGAATTTGTGGAATTTCTTTCCTTCTTAATGAGTTTGAGTCAATCAGTTGTGTTGTGACAAGGTAGGGATGGTATACAGAAGATAGCCTTATTTGGTAAAATAAGTCCATATTATGGCAAGAACAGCTCAAATAAGCAAAGAGAATTCTAAAGTCCATCAAAACTTTAAGACATGAAGGTCAGTCATTCTGGAAAATTTCAAGAACTTTTAAAGTTTCTTTAAGTGCAGTCGCAAAACCATCAAGCGCTGTGATGAAACTGGCTTTCATGAGGACCGGCACAGGAAAGGAAGACCCAGAGGAACCTCTGCTGCAGAGGATAAGTTCATTAGAGTTACCAGCCTCAGAAATTGCAGACCAAATAAATGCGTTACAGAGTTCAAGTAACAGACACATCTCAACATCAACTGTTCAGAGGACATTGAATGAATCAGGTGTGGAGGTGTGATGGTGTGGGGGTGCTTTGCTAGTGACACTGTCAGTGATTTATTTCAGAATTAAAGGCACACAGCACAGCATTCTGCAGCGATACACCATCCTATCTGGTTTGCGCTTAGTGAGACTATCATTTGTTTTTCAACAGGACAATGACCCAAAACACACCTCCAGGCTGTGTAAGGGCTATTTGACCAAGAAGGAGAGTGATGGAGTGCTGCATCAGATGACCCGGTCTCCACAATCACCCGACCTCAAACCAATTGAGATGGTTTGGGAGGAGTTGGACCGCAGAGTGAAGAAAAAGCAGCCAACAAGTGCTCAGCATATGTGGGAACTCCTTCAAGACTGTTGGAAAAGCATTCCAGGTGAAGCTGGTTGAGAGAATGCCAAGAGTGTGCAAAGCTGTCATCAAGGCAAAGGGTGGCTACTTTGAAGAGTAAAAATGAAGAAAAACCCTTGAATGAGTAAGAGTGTCCAAACTTTTGACTGGTGCTGTATTTTTTTAAATTATTTTTGCCTAACCCTACCACTCCTCCCCTAATTGGAGAGAACTAATGGACAACAAGACTTAGGCTTCTACTTCCAGTTTATACATACTATATACTGTACATGTTACGGACACAGTATATTTTACATTAGTTATCTTTTGTTTGTTTTTAGTCCCATCCTTCAGCTACCCTCAACCCCTCCCACCTACTGTATCTCTGAAGAACATACAGTTTTGATTTCTATTTGCCATTTCTATTTGACAAGGTCCAGTTGTTTACCCTACAAAGAGATTTATATTGAGGAAATGGACACTCAAAAGAGCAATGCGTCACATAATGTATCTAAAGCGGCACTTAAGCTGGTTCCAAGTTTTTATTATTGCTATGTTCAGGATAAGGATACACATGGTATGCACATGTGTCCTGATACCTTAAAACGTTCTAATGGATGCCCACTTTTCATAGTAAGTCAGTTGATGCATGAAGGTGTTGGATCTTAATTTGATCACTCTTCTTCGGTTGCTTAGATTTTTCCTGTGCCATAGGATATGTGGAAGAGCTTCATGATTTACATAAATTCACTGAAAACCTGCACTAACACATGGTTATATTAACAGTATTCCGCTTTTCATGTAGCCTCATTCTGACCAATTGAATCCACCAATCAAGCAACATTATGGACTAAACGTTCAAATCCTGTTTATGTGACAATATTGGTTAAATTAAGATCCTACATCTGTATGTTACATCCCACACATCCCATATTCTATTCTATTTAAGTGCTATTCATTCAACATTGTGTTTATATGTGCCTTGGGCAAAAATAGTTACAGTTTGTAACGTATGTACCACCTGTTGTTTTACGCTATGAAAAACACGTTTTCTGTCTCTGTTTTCAAGAGCCAGGATGGATGGATTCCCTTTTTTTCTTTTTGTGCAGCTCTTTTTCATTGTTCATTCCAGGGAGGTCAAAAAACTATTTTTCTTCAATCATGTCTTCATTGGGAAATAATTGTCCAAAAAGCATATGTTGCCAAGAAGCAATTTGTGGCAAAAATCAATAGGAACTGAAGACTTGCCCTTTGTTCAATGTCATTGACTGAGTGTCTCTCCATTTTTTGTACAGTTACCAAGTCAAAGCCCTGCAGGATGTAATGACAGGGACCGGGATCAGTCTTTTTTAAGCGGACAATCGAGGAAAATCTATTTAAAGTTCAAAGCAAGAGCACGATAACACGAGGCATTTTCCACTGGGCACAGACTTCAATATAATGTCTATTCCACGTTGATTCAACGTAATTTCATTGAAATTACGTGGAAATAACGTTGATTCAACCAGTGTGTGCCCAGTGGGTTGACTCTGCTGCCAAAGACTGGCCATGCTGCCGAAATGTTCAAATTCCATAAACCTTCACAAAAACATAAACAATTGCTTACATAGGTGCCAAATCTACAGTAGGTTCCCACCTGTTATTTTATATATTAGAAGCATTTCCCAACCAGCCAACACAGAGAATATCCTTAATTCATAAATTCTTGAAAACCCTGAAAATGTCAGTACCAGGCCATTTCCCTTGGAAAACCTTTCTTCGTGTATTTCTCATCAATTTACCATTCATTTGGTCCCAAAATATAATCGTTTTTTTCCGCTCATGAGCTTCATAGCTATCCTAATGTCAGGTCTGTATGTATTGGAAGGTTAGACTACAGCTCTAAAATACAAATGAAATACAGATAATGCAGTCTAATGGATAACACATTTGATCGAAAGTCAAATGGCCCTTTGATGGAGCATTGTTTAATGGAGCGTTAAACTCTTGGAATGTGATGCACATTCTGGAATGCAAGGCAAAGCACTGAGATGTTGGCGCAGCATATTGATGCATTGAATATGCATTGAAATCACTGAAGCACAGCTATACAGATAGAGTCTGTTTGGCATGGCTACCACTCTTAGAAAAAAAGGTTCCAAAAGGGTTATTCGGCTGTCCCCATAGGATAACCCATTTTGGTTCCAGGGAGAACCCCTTTTGGTTCCAGGGAGAACTATTTTTGGGTCCCATGTACAACCCTCTGTGGAAAAGGTTTTTACATGGAACCCAAAAGGGTTATTCTACCTGGAACCTAAAGGGTTATTCAAAAGGTTATCCTATGGGGACAGCCAAGTAACCATTTTAGTTTTAGTTTTTTATCTAAGAGTGTACTGATAAAAGGAACATAGCCAATGGATTTCTAACCCATGATGGCAGGTTGATTGTAGGCTAAGATTGTCAAACACACCCACTGCTCTCAAGTGGAACAGATGTACCCTATAGAAGTCACATTTATTTGTCATATGCACAGGATACACAGTACAATGAAATGATTATTTGTACATTGACACCCTATATGTAGCTATATTGTATGCTCTAAACAACTGGGAAGTTATACTATTTTATATTAATACAATTGCTGAGAGAAAGAGATTTTGTTTAACAGGTTGTAACAACTCCGTAGATGGAAGAGTGTGTCACATGCGGTAGTGCAAAACCAAGAGTCAGGCAAGGCAATTCAGTTCTCAAATTGGGATTTATTAACTCAAAAGGCTTAACAGGTAGCTTGGGAACTCTTCATGTCCCAAAATAAAGTTCACTGAAACATGGCAAACACTCCAAAATTAAACACTGGCCCTTTAAGGAAATAACAAAAGTAAACTTAAGTACTGGGAAATATATTATTTTACCCCAGGGCAGAGAGAGCTTCAAACCTTAATCCTATTGGAGTTCTGTTCTGGCTGGTCCAACGATTGCGACAGAGCTTCAAAGAGCTATATTTTCATGTCATCCAACGCATGCCTGGAGTTTGCTAAACTGCATTGACACTTGGATTGGAACTGGTGCTTTGGTCAGATGGGCACGCACACCAGTGGTAGGTTTGCTTCGAAATGAGAATGCATGAGCAGAAGATAACCCCATATCTACTGTAAAATTTGGTGGTGGATCTTCGATTTTATGAGGCTATTTTGCTTGTCATCAATGTCATCATGAACTTTACCTAGTACCAGGACATTCAACCTCCACAAAGATATGGTTAATTGGCCCCAAAATCAACATTTTGCAATGGCCATCTCAGTCTTTGGACTTGAAACCCATTGAAAACCTTTGGTTTGAATTGAAGAGGGCAGTCCATAAATGTAAAGCGTCTGTGTGTTGCTGGTGTTGAGAAGTCAGGCGCAGGACAGCAGAATTTAGTAAATATAGCAAATTCTACTTAATATAATAACAAACATAAAAAATATCCAAGCCCACAAATACTGACCGCAAAACAATAAAACAATCACTCACAAACAAACATGGGGGAACAGAGGGTTAAATAATGAACAATTAATTGTGGGATTGAAACCAGGTGTGTAAAACAAGACAAAAACTCTGGAAAAATAAAAAGTGGATCGGCAATGGTTAGAAAACCGGTGACATTGACCGCCGAACGCCACCCGAGCAAGGAGAGGGACCGACTTCGGCGGAAGTCGTGACAATAAATAAGTGCATGTGAAGGATATCAAGGATCTGGAAGGATTCTGTATGTGGAATGGTCTAAGATCCCTCCCAATGTGTTCTCTAACTCATAAAATATTTTAGAAAAGGGCTCAGTGCCGTTATCCTTGCAAGGTGAGGTATCAGTATTAAACAATATAACTTCCCCATTTTCTGAAGCTGTATTTTAATAATTAATTTTATACAGTAATTTTTTATAATCATTATCACGGGTTTCAATAATTTTGGACATTACTGTATGTGTGCATGTGTGAGCTAAGATGTAGTATTACTAGTTGGTTGGCTGAGCACCAGAGCAAGCATTGTGCAGTGTCTTCACTCTTCCTGAGACTTTCCTTTGCTCAACCAGTCCAAGAACATGGTTTTGGTAGAGCTTTTGGTTGGAAGTTGCTTTGTGAGTGTGCGGTGTTGTTATGTAGATGTCACATCTTTATGCCCAGGTCGGTGACCTGATCAGTTACACAAGGCAGATGTCTAGCTATAGTAGAACAGTTCAGTACACCTTCACACCAGACACCACACAGTGTTAGTGTGATTCATCGTTCAGAAAGAGGTTGGAAAGGTTTCATAACTGTCCTGAGAGCTCACCTGATTATGCTCTCTGGACAGTTGCACGGTGTCCTGTTGAGTCTGAGACCATTTTAAGTGCCCTAGCTTGCTTCAGGCTTTCTATCATAAGACAGAGGTGACACAATGCCAGATCAATCAAATAGTCTGTGAGAACCCTGGGCTGTCCGAGCAGCCTATAGCAATATAGCATCAATACATCTCCCATATTGACAGCATCGTCTGTCTCACACTAGAACTCTGCTACAGACTACTAAACTGATGGTGTCTTAGGGTTGAGAAGCCCAGTTGCATAAAATCTTAAGTGAAACCCTAATCTCGGCACTCAGAACCAAATCAGCAACGAGAGACCAGTGAAATCCATAAGATGTTTTATACAACGGGCTACTACTCCACATGAATCCACTGTTTATGGTTGTGTACTGTTCTTCCTTTTTTATGCAGTTGGGCACTCATCCATTAAAATAGTAATTAACATCAATATGTTGTGTGAGAGTGTTACAGAATTGGAAGAGAACGTAGACTTTCGCGTCAGAAATGTTTCGGGATTTAAAATACAGTACTACATTATGCAGTATCTGTAGTACCTCAATCAAAATTAGAAACGTGGGCCACTTATAATAGTGTATGTTACTTAGCAGATACAGTACCTTCAGAAAGTATCCACATTTTGTTGTGTTACAATGTGGGACTAAAATAGATTTAATTGATATTTTTTGTCAATGATCTACACAAAATGATATGTAATGTCAAAGTGGAAGAAAAATTCAAACATTTGTAAAAAATTAAATAAAAATACACTAATATATTTTGATTAGATAAGTTTACACACCCCTGAATCAATACATGTTAGAATCACTTTTGGCAGCAATCACAGCTGTGAGTCTTTTTAGGTTAGTCTCTAAGAGCTTTCCACACCTGGATTGTGCAACATTTGCGCATTATTCTTTTCAAAATTCTTAGAGCTCAGTCAAATTGGTTGTTGATCATTGCTAGACAACCATTTTCAGATCTTGTCATAGACTTTGAAGCAGATCGAAACAGTAACAGTTCACTGTCTTCTTGGTATTCAACTCCAGTGTAGATTTAGCCTTGTGTTATTGTTCTGCTGAAAGGTGAATTAATCTCCCAGTGTCTGGTGGAAAGCAGACTGAACCAGGTTTTTTCTCTTGGATTTTGCCTGTGCTTAGCTCCATAAAAACAAATGTATTCTGAAAAAGTTCCCAGTCCTTTAGAACCTTTCCATCCATACCCATAAAATTATGCAGCCACCACTATGCTTGAAAATAGGAAGAGTGGTACTCAGCAATGTGTTATATTTGCCCCAAACATAAAACTTTGTATTCAGGCCAAAAAGTTAATTGCTTTGCCACACGTTGGCAGTATCACTTTAGCGCTTTAATGACTTGTTGCAAACAGGATGCATGTTTTGGAATATTTTTTATTCTGTAGAGGCTTCCTTTGTCACGACTTCCGCCGAAGTCGGTCCCTCTTCCGCCGCCAGTGCGGGATGGAACGACAGGGCCCTGATCGATCACTACCGGTGCAGTCTGCGCAAGGACGTCTGTCGGGAGTGGCCTACAGGGACACCACCCTCACGTTTGACCAGCTAGTGGACCTGTCCATCCGACTGGATAACCTGCTGGCTACCTGCGGACGTCCAGATCGGGGCCTGTCAGTTCCATCCCCCAGCACCTCCGATCCGACGCCCATGGAGCTGGGAGGTGCTGCGTTTAAGGCGACCGGAGGAGGGGCCGTTCCCTGCACCATCTGTGGCCGCAGAGGGGGGACGGGGGGATTGTGCGATAAATCTCCTGGTAGACGCAACACTTCCCAGGAGTCACGTGTATCCCCTGTCACAGGAGGAGATGGCGGTTATGGAAACATATGTCTCCGAATCCCTGGGGCAGGGGTACATTCAGCCCTCCACTTCACCTGCCTCCTCAAGTTTATTTTTTGTGAAGAAGAAGGATGGAGGTCTGCCCCTGTGCATTGACTATCGAGGTATCAACCAAATCACTGTGAGGTACAGCTACCCGCTGCCTCTCATAGCCAGTGCGATAGAATCAATGCACGGGGCTAAGAAATGTCTGTTCTTCCAACAGTCCGTCTCCTTCCTAGGGTACCGCTTTTCCACTTCAGGGGTGGAGATGGAGAGTGACCGCATTTCAGCCGTGCGTAATTGGCCGACTCTCACCACGGTAAAGGAAGTGCAGTGGTTTTTAGGTGGGCCATGTTCTTTACCCGTTTTGTTTTCACCCTGTTCTACAGACCAGGTTCCCAGAACGCTAAGGCAGACACACTGTCCAGGATGTATGACACAGAGGAGCGGTCCATAGATCACACTCCCATACTTCCGTCCTCTTGCCTGGTGGCACCGGTGGTGTGGGAGCTGGACGCGGACATCGAGCGGACATTACGTACAGAGCCCACTCCCCTCCAGTGTCCAGCTGGGTGTCCAGCTAGATCTATTGGGCTCAAACGTCACCCTCCTCTGGTCATCCTGGCATCGGTCGTACAGTGCACTGTCTTAGTGGGAAGTACTGGTGGTCCACTTTGACCAAGGACGTGAGGGTTTATGTTTCTTCCTGCTCGGTGTGCGCCCAGTGCAAGGCCCCTAGGCACCTGCCCAGAGGGAAGTTACAGCCCTTACCCGTTCCACAACGGCCGTGGTCGCACCTGTCGGTAGATTTCCTCACAGATCTTCCTCCCTCACAGGGTAACACTACGATCCTGGTCGTTGTGGATCGGTTCTCTAAGTCCTGCCGTCTCCTTCTTTTTCCCTGTCTCCCTACGGCCCTACAGACTGCGAAGGCCCTGTTTACACACGTCTTCCGGCACTACGGGTGCCTGAGGATATAGTGTCTGATAGAGGTCCCCAGTTCCCGTCAAGTTTCTGGAGGGCGTTCATGGAACGTCTGGGGGTCTCGGTCAGCCTTACCTCGGGTTTTCACCGTGTGAGTAACGGCCAGGTGGAGAGAGTAAACCAGGATGTGGGTAGGTTTCTGCGGTCTTATTGCCAGGACCGGCTGGGGGAGTGGGCGGCATTCATCCCCTGGGCAGAGATGGCCCAAAATTCGCTCCGCCACTCCTCCACCAACCTCTCCCCTTTCCAGGGCATACTGAGGTATCAGCCGGTTCTGGCACCTTGGCATTAGAGCCAGATCGTGGCTCCTGCGGTGGACGAATGGTTTAAGCGCTCGGGGGAGACCTGGGACACCGCTCATGTACACTTGCAACGGGCCGTGAGGCGTCAGAAGGCGAGCGCCAACCGCCACCGTAGTGAGGCCTGGCTCTCGACCAGGTCTGGCTCTCGACCCAAAACCTGACCCTCCGCTGCCCTGCCGGAAGCTGGGCCCGCGGTTTGTGGGGCCATTCAAAGTCCTGAGGAGACTGAACGAGGTTTGCTACAGGTTACACCTTCCCCCAGATTACCGTATTAACCCCTCGTTCCATGTGTCTCTCTTCAGGCCAGTGGTGGCTGGTCCACTCCAGGAGTCTGAGGTGCGGGAGGTTCCTCCGCCCCCTCTGGACACCGAGGGGGCCCAGGCGTATGCTGTTCGAGCCATCTTGGACTCGAGGCGTCGGGCGAGGGGCCTTCAGTACCTCGTGGAGTGGGAGGGGTACGGTCCGGAGGAGAGATGCTGGGTGCCGGTGGAGGGCGTTTTGGACCCTTCGTTGCTGCAGGAGTTCCACCGTCTTCATCCGGATTGCCCTGTGCCTCGTCGTCCCCGAGGGCAGTGTCGGTCAAGGGGGGGGTACTTTCACGACTTCCGCTGAAGTCGGTCCCTCCCCTTGTTCGGGCGGCGTTCGCCGGTCGACGTCACCGGTCTTCTAGCCATCGCCGATCCACATTTCATGTTCATTTTACACACCTGGTTTTAATTCCCCAATTACATGTTCATTATTTAACCCTCTGTTTTCCCCATGTTTGTTGTGCGTGATTGTTTGTGTTGTATTACGGTCCATATTGAGGGCTTGGGAATTTTCTCTATATTAATGAGTACGTTTTTTTGAGTAAAGTTACTTGTGGTACTCATCTCTGCTGTCCTGCGCCTGGCACCAGCTACACATAGACCCTTAATATCCTTCTTTTCACTCATTTAGGTACAGGGAGGGAAAAAAGTATTTGATTTTGTACGTTTGCCCACTGACAAAGAAATGATCAGTCTATAATTTTAATGGTAGGTTTATTTGAACAGTGAGAGACAGAATAACAACAAAAAATTCCAGAAAAAACGCATGTGAAAATTTTTATAAATTGCTATGCATTTTAATGAGGGAAATAAGTATTTGACCCCTCTGCAAAACATGACTTAGTACTTGGTGGCAAAACCCTTGTTGGCAATCACAGAGGTCAGACGTTTCTTGTAGTTGGCCACCAGGTTTGCACACATCTCAGGAGGGATTTTGTCCCACTCCTCTTTGCAGATCTTCTCCAAGTCATTAAGGTTTCGAGTCTGACGTTTGGCAACTCGAACCTTCAGCTCCCTCCACAGATTTTCTATGGGATTAAGGTCTGGAGACTGGCTAGGCCACTCCAGGACCTTAATGTGCTTCTTCTTGAGCCCCTCCTTTGTTGCCTTGGCTGTGTCTTTTGGGTCATTGTCATGCTGGAATACCCATCCACAACCCATTTTCAATGCCCTGGCTGAGGGAAGGAGGTTCTCACCCAAGATTTGACGGTACATGGCCCCGTCCATCATCCATTTGATGCGGTGAAGTTGTCCTGTCCCCTTAGCAGAAAAACACCCCCAAAGCATAATGTTTCCACCTCCATGTTTGACGGTGTGCATGGTGTTCTTTGGGTCATAGGCAGCATTCCTCCTCCTCCAAACACGGCGAGTTGAGTTGATGCCAAAGAGCTCCATTTTGGTCACATCTGACGACAACACTTTCACCCAGTTGTCCTCTGAATCATTCAGATGTTCATTGGCAAACTTCAGATGGGCATGTATATGTGCTTTCTTGAGCAGGGGGACCTTGCGGGCGCTGCAGGATTTCAGTCCTTCACGGCGTAGTATGTTGCCAATTGTTTTCTTGGTGACTATGGTCCCAGCTGCCTTGAGATCATTGGCAAGATCCTCCCGTGTAGTTCTGGGCTGATTCCTCACCGTTCTCATGATCATTGCAACTCCACGAGGTGAGATCTTGCATGGAGCCCCAGGCCGAGGGAGATTGACAGTTCTTTTGTGTTTCTTCCATTTGCGAATAATCGCACCAACTGTTGTCACCTTCTCAGCAAGCTGCTTGGCGATGGTCTTGTAGCCCATTCCAGCCTTGTGTAGGTCTACAATCTTGTCCCTGACATCGTTAAAGAGCTCTTTGGACTTGGCCATGGTGGAGAGTTTGGAATCTGATTGATTGATTGCTTCTGTGGACAGGTGTCTTTTATACAGGTAACAAGCTGAGATTAGGAGCACTCCCCTTTAAGAGCTCGTTACCTGTATAAAAGACACCTGGGAGCCAGAAATCTTTCTGATTGAGAGGGGGTCAAATACTTATTTCCCTCATTAAAATGCAAATCAATTTATAACATTTTTCACGTGCGTTTTTCTGGATTTTTTTGTTGTTATTCTGTCTCTCACTGTTCAAATAAACCTACCATTAAAATTATAGACTGATCATTTCTTTGTCAGTGGGCAAAGGTACAAAATCAGCAGGGGATCAAATACTTTTTTTCCCTCACTGTAAGTATTGTAGAGTACCTACAATGTTGTTGATCCATCCTCAGTTTTCTCTAATCACAGCCGTTAAACTCTGTAACTGTTTTAAAGTCACCATTGGCTGAGCTGTTTAATTCTTTGTAGTGTCTGATACACCATTGAAAGTGTAATTAATAACCACCATTCTCAATGGGATATTCAATTCTTTCACCATCTACCAATAGGTGCCCTTCTTTGCAAGCATTGTGTTTGAAATTCATTGCTCGACTGAGAAGATAATTGTATGTGTGGAGTACAGAGATGATGTAGTCATTCATTTTTTATGTGGTACTTTTTACCCCTTTTTCATGATATCCAATTGGTAGTTACAGTCTTGTCCTGTCGCTTCAACTCCCGTATGCATTCGGGAGAGGCGAATGTCGAGAGTCATGCGTCCCCCGAAACACGACCCTGCCAAGCCACATTGCTTCTTGACACACTGCTTGCTTAACCCAGAAGCCAGCCCCACCAATGTGTCGGAGGAAACATTGTACAACTGGTGACCGAAATCAGCGTGCATGGGCCCGACCCACCACAAAGAGTCACTAGAGCACAATGGGACAAGGACATCCCGGCCTGCCAAACCCTCCCCTAACCCGGACGACACTGGGTCGATTGTGCGGCGCCTCATGGGTCTCCCATTCACGGCCGGCTGCGACACAGCCCGGGATCGAACCCAGGTCTGTAGTGACGCCTCTAGCACTGCAATGCTAGTCCATGCAACGTATTATGTGACCTGTTAAGCACATTTTTACTCCTGAACTTATTTAGGCTTTCCGTAACAAAGAGGTTGAATACTTATTGACTCAAGACATTTCATAATTCCACTTTGACCCTTATGGGGTATTGTGTGTAAACCAGTGACCCCATTATAATCACAATTTAATACATTTTTAATTCAGGCTGTAAAACAAAAACATCTGGAAAAAGTCAAGAGCTGTGAATACTTTCTGAAGGCACTTTATACTGTCTACAAAGGGACTTTCAGGATACAGAGTGCATCCATTTTTAGTAGATCTATGTGTATGTGATCAAGTATTAACTCTGTGGTGCGAAGAGAACATGTTTCAATAATTTCTCTTTCACTCAAATGTGGAGAAGGTTGTGTAGATCGATAAGAAAACAAAGGTGAACCATTTTGGTATTAATTCACCATTACAAACACGCATAATTAGGCCGTAATCCAGAGTTTGGCCTGTGTAAAGAGCTCTAGTGAAAGTGCTGTAAGGTATAGTAATTCTAGTACTTACTAATTAGAAAGAAAGCTTTTAATAATTTTTTAATGGAATGGAAATGTGTCTTTATGCTCTCTACCCAACCATCTGAACTCAACCACATTGCATAAATTGAATAGCCAAGTCAACAACTGCATCCCAATTATACAAACATCCAAAATATCTGATAATTAATAAATCAACCAGAAAACATCCATTCATGACAACGCAATCATCCGTCTTCCTGCGTCACTCATAGCAGTGTCTTGTCCACCTGCTCAACATGACACAGTTAAATTAATAAAAACATTCCTGAATTTAATTGTCAGCCTGTTGTCTGTGAGGGGACGTTTCCTTTCCATCTGCACGATGGTCTCTTAGATTGACAGAGCAATACGCATTCAGTAAGTAAGCCTTGTCTGAGCTAGACAGCCCATAGGCTGTTTTTAGCGTGACATATCTTGATTTACAAGTACACCTCCTGGACAAGATGCTAGCCTGATGCAGGGTTTTACACACAATCCATCTCCTTAAAGGCCCTGTGCAGTGAAAATGAAGTTTTTCTTGTGTTTTGTATCATATTGTACAACAGTTGATTAAACTAACACTGTAAAAGTGTGAAAACATTTGATCAGTGTTATCCCCTAGAGTGTATGTCTGCGCCCCCTCGGGAAATCAAATTAGCATATTTAAAAAATCCCCATCAAAAAACATCTGGTTAAGATAGAGATATCTTTTTTTTTGCCTGGGCTGCGTCTCAATCCACCGCATCCACCAATGGCGGCCTTCCGCAACTGCTTACGAGTGTTTTAACGATGCTTGTTTCCTGCAACGGCCGAAGATGTAACATGCCACTCAGAGCGAACGGTCGCCAAGTCGGTCGTTGGAGCATGTGTCGATGCTGATATGATCAAAAGAAAGAGAGCGCTGCTCTTGGATCCGTTTCTCCATTCAAATCTTTCCTTAATAAAGAGGCAATCTGCAGTTACTACATCTATATTTGGACTTGTACATTAATGACATGTACGCATTGATTCTTGAAGAATGTAACTTATACATTGAGTGTACAAAACATGCTCTTTCCATGACATACAGTAGATTGACCTGAATCCAGGTGATCTTCTTATTGATGTCACCTGTTAAATCCATTTCAATCACTGTAGATGAAAGGGAGCAGACAGGTTAAATAACGATTCGTAAGCCTTGAGACAATTTAGACGTGGATTGTGTGTGCGCAATTCAGAGGGTGAATGTACTAGAGAAAAAATGTAAGTGCCTTTGAACTGGGTATGGTAGTATGGTTAAACTATAATTGTTATCATGGATGGTCAGTCCTTGAATCCATAGTTCTCTCTATGCATTTAAGAGTGGTAAAATGTATCCAGCACCATCCCTCAGTATCTTTTTATAGCATACATCGCTTGTTTGTATACATTTCAAAGACATTGCAACAATTTCAAAGATGTTACTGAGTTACAGTTCATATAAGGAAATCAGTCAACTGATATTAATTCATTAGGCCCTAATCTATGGATTTCACAAGACTGGGAATACAGATATTCATCTGTTGGTCACAGATACATAAAAGAAAGGTAGGGGCGTGGATCAGAAAACCAGTCAGTATCTGGTGGGACCACCATTTGTCTTATGCAGCGCAGCACATCTCCTTCGCATAGAGTTGATCAGGCTGTTGATTGTGGCCTGTGGAATGTTGTCCTACTACACTTCAATGGCTGTGCGAAGTTGCTGGATATTGGCAGGGAACTGGAACACTCTGTCGTACACGTCAATCCAGAGCATCCCAAACCTGCTCAGTGGGTGACATGTAGGTGAGTATGCAGGCCATGGAAGAACTGGGACATTTTCAGCTTCCAGGAATTGTGTACAGATCCTTGCGACATGGGGCCGTGCATTATCATGCTGAAACATAATGGGATGGCGGCGGATGAATGGCACGACAATGGGCCTCAGGATCTCGTCACATTATCTCTGTGCATTCAAATTGCCATCGATAAAATGCAATTGTGTTCATTGTCTGTAGCTTACGCCTGCCCATACCATAACCCCACCGCCAGCATGGGGCACTCTTTTCACAACGTTGACATAAGCAAACCACTCACCCACACGACGCCATCTTCCCAGTACAGTTGAAACCGAGAGGATGTCCTGGGTTGGTGTGGTTACATATGGTCTGCGGTTGTGAGGCTGGTTGGACGTACTGCCAAATTCTCTAAAACGATGTTGGGGGCAGCTTACGGTAGAGAAATTAACATTAAATTCTCTGGCAACAGCTCTGGAACAGCAGGAATGTCTGTCGACAGCACAAGCTGCACTTACGTAATGATCATGCTGTTTAACCAGCTTCTTGATATGCCACACCTGTCAGGTGGCTGGATTATCTTGGCAAAGGAGAAATGCTCACGCTTTTGGGAACCCGGGTCCTGATCTGTTCCATCAACCTTATTCATTGATACAGCATATGCCTCCACTACACTACTTTGATACGCATTGTGGGGTTTAAGAAGTGAAATGCCAACTGAAAACTAAGTGGGTATACGGTGTATACCCGTATAGCCTTCACTACAACATTGTACAAAGGACCTGATAACAAAGACTTCCAAACGTCTCTGCCAATAACAGATAGTTTCAAGTTTTCCCCTCTCTACTCAGATCACACCCAGACAGTCCTAGCAAAAAAGTTTTCTGCTACAAAGCAATTTTTTGTCAATTTGAATGGAAAACTATTACAGTAAGGTACTTCATTTTTACCCAGAAATTATTTGATATTGATATAAAAAGGGTTGCATTGGGCCTTTAATGCTAAGTGCCAACAAGAGAGGCATCAGGTTCCATATTTAGAGTCTTAGGTATGACTGGTGATCAAACCAGGGCAGACATTCTAACCACAAGGCCACTGAGGGCATGTCTACACTTAACACTTACATGCGACTTCTGCTATCAGAATAAGATGAAAAGTCTACAAAAGTTGCATTGAGGTCTGATTATGTTCAGGTCAAAGAAGCATTGTGTGTGGATTTACCCTCGTTCCGGACACAATCAGTCTAACAAAAACGCATACAGCGGGTGATTTCATCAGCATTCTGCCCACAAGTCTCCAGAAAAGGTGTGTTTTGGGAGCGAGGCACCTTTTTGTTATAACGTTGGAGGGAATATGTTCCTAGTGTGTGAGGAACGTGTTTTCTGGCTTCATAAATGTTAGCTCGCTAATATTTAGAAAAACTAATTTGGTAGTTTGGCTGGAGTTAAATAAGATTGTTATGCTAACCTGTTTGCAATCCTTTTAGCTTTGCTAGCTAGTTTGCAGGCTAACTACAGAGGTTAGCAGTTAGCTGAAAACTGTTATCTTCCATGGTACAGTCTAAGCTAACGTTAGCACAGTGTATTGCTATCAGAGGCAAGTGCATAGTCAAGCTAGCTAAGAGACAGAGTTAGCATCGTCACGGCAAAAAAGGATTTGAGACGGACTTCGGAGAAGAAAAACAAGGTGATTTAAAAGGGAGGAATATAGAGTGAGTAAAGGAAAGGACATTTACTCAACTGTGAAGATGAACTTTGAAATTAAAAACTGCTAAATGAGCGAGCTTGAGGATGAAACGTTAGTAAGTGAAGTGAATGATGATCACGACTGAAGAAAATATTGAGATGGTTGAGGACAATATTGAAGTGAGTAACAATCAGGAGCTTATTGAGAAATGAAAAATGTCTGGAATTGTTGGAAACATTGGACAGTTTGTTGAAAGTATTGAGCAGTGGAAGTCATATACAGAACAGTATGACTATTCTGTTCTTGCAAATGACATAGATGAGGACAAAATTGTCCCTACATATTTTTGTGTTATGGGGCCAAAGACATTTAATTTACTATGCAGCCTGCTACAGCCAGACAGGCCAGGTAAAAAGACGTACAAAACGGGGATATTGTGGAAATACAGAAAGGACACTTTTTACTAAAACCATTAGTTATTGCTGAAAGGTTCCACAGAAGAAATCAAGAAGAGGGAGAATCAGTGACAATGTTTGCTGCTGCTTTAAAGAAACTATCCGAGCACTGAGTTTAATGATGTTATAAATGACACCATTAGAGACAGACTACAATGTGGGCTACGGAGTGAAGCTACACAAAAGCGACTATTGACAAAGTAGTCTGAGCTTGGCAAAGGCCGTTGAAGTCAGTGTGTCCATGGAACTAGCTGCTAAAGAGGCTCAGGAGTTGAGTTCTTCAGGAAAAGTGCACCAAGTTGCAACTGAAAATCAGAGACATGGAAATCAAGGCACATGCTTCCGCTGTGGCAAAGTAGGACATCAACCGTCTACATGCTGGTGTAAGGACATGGATTGCCGAGCCTGTGGTAATAGGGCCACATTGAACAAGCTTGCAGAATCAAAAAGAGCTCAGAGAAAACATCAAAGACTGAAGAAAAAAAAGACATTCCAACAAAAGAAAAAGAGACATGTTCACGCTGTTGAGCACACAGAGGTGAGTAACTAGGAAGTCACACTGAAAATACTGACTGGTCTTGGTGGGTGGGGGGGGGAGCATGGCTAATATGTCTCTCCCTTGCTAGAGGGGCAGCCAGTATCCTATGGAGGTTGACACAGGGGCAGTTGTAGCTCTTGTTTCAGACACAGCCTACAAAAAGACATTGAAACATCTACTTCAGCCAGCACACATCGTGTTAAAGACTTACACGGGTGAATCTGTCGCCGTGAGATAAACGGACAAACTGAAAAGCTGCCACTCAACATCATGAAAGGAGACTATCCATCACTACTGGGACGTTTGTGGTTGGAGAAAATACACTGGACTGGCCATCAGTGCATGCAAGATGGTGTAGCAGTCGGACGTGTGTTTTTGTCTTGTACTGTCCTGTCCCTTGTATACATCGTTTTTCCTTGTCTTCTTTCGTATATATTTTAATATCACTTTCCATCTACGGACTGAATATACTCTCTTGCAACCCGCCTCACCCAATGTGGTACGGACTACACCCTCATCAATGTAATGCAAAGCACCTCTTCTACCATATAAAACAACATTAAAAACAATCCGACTATATTATAAACCAAACATTTCCAATTCAATCACATCACAGGAATCAAGCAGTAGACTTGGCAGCAACTCCAATAAAGAAAATCACATCTACGCCTATTTCTTTCCTTCTGTGAAACATGCTCCATCTGTGCTCATTGAATATGTTTTTCAATGTTGAAAAAGAGTTCTCGCAGGTTGCTGTGGATGCTCCAAATGTTAATCCCAGTTTCAATGCCATCATCACAGTAGGCATTGCTGTTAGAAGCCGAAAGTTATCCAAAATGCTCTGTGTAGTCCATTTTTCTTCTCCAGATCGGCCGATTTCAGTCTGTAGAAACTGGCATGCAACAGTAAACTCAGCTTCCACAAAGTCTCCTGAGATTAAGTCCAGCAGTGGTTTCACCTTTTCCACGTCCATAAAGGTTTCATTCTCTGGGTGCAAGGCACACAGGGCCTCAACAAGTTGGCTGTTTTGTTTGTTAAATCTTGCTGGCATTTCTCCCAGTACAGCATCCAGAAGGCTGAAAAATGATCCTCTTCTGGCTGACCCATTTGTTGTTTCAACCACATATTCTTTCAGATTACTACTCACTACTCTTTTCCGTTTGCTTGGAATGGGTGTGTCCGTGTGCTTGTATTTCTCCCATAACTCATCAAACTCACTATCACGTCTCCGTTTTTCCACACAATTGTGGGCACTGGGGACAACTCGGATGCCAGTGTACAGATCAGTTGCTTCAGCCTGAAGTAGCTTGTTACAGGGGGTCGAGCAGAATGAGGACTTTGTGGACCATGAAGGCAATGGATCTGGAACTCGGCTCGGAAACAGCTTTCAATAGGCCCACAGCCTCAAGCCGCACCTCTGTACTGTAGGTGCGGGTACTCTTGATTTCTCTGAGCAGGTGGATGATGCTATCCAGAGATTTTATAATGACACTCACAGTGGTGGTTAAAGCAATGCACATACTGCACCTCCCGATTCAGTTTGTCCTGCACTACCTTTTGCATGCCCCCATGTTTACCAAACATCGCACTGGCCCACTCATAACATTGAACAAGAATCTTCTCTGTGCTAAGGTCAACATTTGTAAGCTCTGATAGGACCAAGTTAGTTAGCGATAAAGCATCACATTATTTACCCGTTGCTATTGACAGTAGCCGCTCACAAACACGATTGTTTTCGTCCAAGTAACAGAGTACAATTGAAATGTTCTCGCACCCAGTTGGGTCTTTAGTCCCATCCACTTGAAGTGTGTACCATGAATCACCTACTTCCTTCACAATTTCCTCTTTGACTACCTCACTCATGAGCCTCATTATTTAGTTCTGGATGTCATGAGATGTATGTGGCATTGCGGGGAATTGTGCTTAAGGCACTAGCAAGTTTCTTGTCTTTCCTAAGTGTTTAACATCGCCAACCATCGCATCCAAAGTTCCCCTGAGAGGAAGCTCATTGACAGCAAGAAATTCCACAATGTCCACTTAAATGGCAAATACATACGATTTCTTGCAAGCTGTGCAGAATTCACAAGTATTGAAATCTTTGCTCCCTGTGCATTCCTTGCTTGTCTTTCTGTCCAAAGTACCATGTATTTCAAATGTTCTTTGCTTGATGCGTGCTTCCCCAGTGCCTTGTTGCTATCAATGACATGTTGCCAGTTGTTATATCCAGTTTGGGTGAATGCCTTATTGGTGTTAGCATTGGAGCAGATGTAAAACTTTTGACAAGGATAGCAGAAAGCTGCATCTGCCGTGCAGGAATATTCCAGCCACTCTCTGCCTTTGAATCACACACTACAATTTACCAGTTTTCTCCCACAGTACAGGCGGTTGGTTATTTCCCCAGACAAACCTGCGCTGGCTCCTCATCACCGAAGTCGTCAGGCACTAACGGAGGCGTCGGTGCTTGTAATATCCTGGCGGTGCTGCTGCTAGATTCGGTCTTGGTGGATGCAGGCCCGTCCTCGGGTTGGTTGCCTCCTATGTCACCAGGCTGCAAGACGGTTGTGCAGGTAACTTTGCTGCTGGGCTCGACGGCCTTGGCCTCTGTGATTAGCGTCAGCTCAGCGGCCTTGGCCTCTGTGGCAGACTTCTCCCCCTCCCCGCCTCTTTGATCCGATGCTGCCATTGTGCCCTGGCAAAGCCACTTTCTAATATCCATCATGCTATCAGCTACCTACCTAACTGTTAACATTAGCTAAATTCCATCCAGCAGCGAGGTGAAACTTTTTTTTCCCTTAGTACGTAACTTTGAAAGTAAACCTAAACGGTCAAATTGACCCTGCCCTTCTACTGTTAAGGCCAATCAAAATGTGTTTTTTTCAACTTGTAAAATGTGTATGACGTACAGCTGAAATCTGAAGTTTACATACACTTAGGTTGGAGTCATTAAAATTTGTTTTTCAACCACTCCACACATTTCTTGTTAACAAACTATAGTTTTGGCAAGTGGGTTAGGACATCTACTTTGTGCATGACACAAGTAATTTTTCCAACAATTGTTTACAAACAGATAATTTCACTTATAATTCACTGTATCACAATTCCAGTGGGTCAGAAATGTACATACACTAAGTTGATTGTGCCTTTTAAACAGCTTGGAAAATTCCAGAAAATGATGTCATGGCTTTAGAAGCTTCTGCTAATTTACATAATTTAAGTCAATTGGAGGTGAAGGCCTGCCTTCAAACTCAGTGCCTCTTTGCTTGACATCATGGGAAAATCAACTAAATCAGCCAAGACCTCAGAAAGAAATTGTAGACCTCCACAAGTCTGGTTCTACCCTGGGAGCAATTTCCAAACGCCTGAAGGTGGCACGTTCATCTGTACAAACAATAGTACGCAAGTATAAACACCATGAGACCATGCAGCCATCATACCGCTCAGGAAGGAGATGCGTTCTGTCTCCTAGAGATGCACGTACTTTGGTGTGAAAAGTGCAAATCAATCCCAGAACAACAGCAAAGGACCTTGTTAAGATGCTGGAGGAAACAGGTACAAAAGTATCTATATCCACAGTAAAACAAGTCCTATATCGACATAACTTGAAAGGTTGCTCAGCAAGGAAGAAGCCACTGCTCCAAATGGAGGAAAAAGGGGGAGGCTTGCAAGCCGAAGAACACCATCCCAATCATGGAGCACGGGGGTGGCAGCATCATGTTGTGGGGGTGCAGGAGGGACTGGTGCACTTCACAAAATAGATGGCATCATAAGGAAGGAAAATTATGTGGATATATTGAAGAAACATCTCAAGACATCAGTCATGAAGTTAAAGCTTGGTCGCAAATGGGTCTTCCAAATGGACAATGACCCCAAGCATACTTCCAAAGTTGTGGCAAAATGGCTTAAGGACACAAAGGCATTGCCCCCTTTTGCCCCTTTGTGGCACTGGGCCTGTGGAGCAGTTGCGTCCAACCATGCATTCCGGTGCAGAGAAGCCGGTTGCTTTCGGATAACGCAAGTCAGAACTACACTGCAACTTAGATGGACTTTCCAGGTTACCACTATCTTTCCAGGTTACCACCACTATCTGTCTTTTACTTCAGGAAAGTGGAAAATGCACCAGTCACTTCAACACAAGTGCGGAAAAGTACTAGAAACGACCTGGTGTTATCTGAAGTGATGGACTTCATCATCAAAGGTAAAGCCGCAGGAGATGCTCTGGAACTGAAGCTGTCAGTACAGTTTTGTTGTCTGCTGTGGGGAAGGAAAGTAATCACTCCACCTTTGCTGAGAAAACCGGTGTTGCAACAGCTACACTCAGATTATTGTGGAATGCTTTGCATAAAGGAAATCGCACAAAGCTACTTCTGGTGGCCTGGATTGGATGGAAGCATTGAGGAGAAAATGAAAACCTGTTCCTCATGTCAGAAGGTTCGCAACGTACGTCAACTTTTACCTCTTCGTCAGTGGGATTGGCTGGAGGAGGTAAAGAAACGCATACATGTTGACTTCGCAGGTCCATTTGAAGACGGAATGTTTCTTATGGTTGTGGATGCTCATGGCAAGAGGCCAAATGTTGCCATCATGAGGCCTACTGCAGAGAAGACCATACAGAAGCTTGGGGAAGTGTTTAGTCGGTTCGGATCACCACTCCAACTCGTTAGTGAAAACGGACCACAGCTAGTGTCCCAAGAAATGCCCACGTTCCTATAGGTGAATTGCGTACAGCATATCAGGTCCGCCTCATATCATCCATCTAACAACAGGCTGGCGGAGAGTTTCATACAGACCATGAAACATGCCTTGAAAGCATCTTTGGGTCAAGGGACACTGGACCAACGCTTGAACAGCTTCCTGCTCTCCTACAGGAACACGCCTCATGCAAACACCAAGGCTTTGCCACTCATGAAGAGAGAGCTACATACAAGTTTCGACCTACTTAAACCTCCAAACGCAAAGGAGACAGTGTAACGTCAAGAGGAGAGTCAAGTAACTGACTTGCTTAGTTAAATAAAGGTAAAAAAAAAGTCAAACGTTGTGAACTGAGAGCAAAGCGCAGAGCTTTCAATCCTAGAGAAACTGTCTTAGCTAGGAACTACTTCAACGGACCAAAGTAGGTTCCTGCTACTTTACCTCAGGCGAGCAATACCTTGAGACTTCTTTAATATTAGACATCACGCACCAGCTGTTATTGACAAATAGACTCGCCTACGAATTCTTAGAAGGCAGCCCGACCGCCGTCCTTTTTTTCTCCATCTTTTCTTCACGCAAATGACAGGGATTTGGGCCCATTCCCGAGAAAGCAGTATATCCTTCGTGTCTGACTCGTTAAAGAAAGAAATCTTCATCCAGTTCGAGGTGAGTAATCGCTGTTCTGATGTCCAGAAGTTATTTTCGGTCATAAGAGACGGTAGCAGCAACATTATGTACAAAATAAGTTACAAACAATGCGAAAAAAATAGCACAGTTGGTTAGGAGCCCGTAAAATTGCAGCCATCCCCTCCGGCACCATTCTTAACACTTTTAGGGAAGGGTGGTCAAATTCTTCACCCCAAGGGCCATATCCTGTCTTCACACTGATGTCCAGAAGGACACACTGCAAATTGGGTTGCCTACCTTGGCTTGTCATGTATCCATAAACTGGTATTTTACCTGCCTGTTTAGAATAGCTTCGTTTAGGTGACTACTTGTGGGCTGGAAATAGTAATTATGGCCACCTGTGGTTACTTTGTTGAATCTCTTAACACTGAACTAGTCTGAGGACAAAATGAGTCTGTGCAGAGCAATACCCAATGGGCACACACACCAATTCAATGTCTATTCCACGTTGGTTCAATGTAATTTCATTGAAATAACGTTGAAACAATGTTGATTTAACAAGTGTACACCCAGTGGGTACATGGATAGAATACTATTTTGGGGTGTGCTGTCCTTTATTAATGAAGATTTAGCAGCACAATCAATATCAATTTCATAAAGGTAATTGCATCTAGCAACAATCAGCCTCCTTTTGGTCTTCTTGCTGCTGTAAGAGGGGGCAAGAACGTGGAAATACTGTATCTAATTTGTATTTGTTTACATCCAGGGATGGAAATTAAGCTAGCCCGCTAGCCCTTCAGACCGGGCTAGTAGAAAATGTGCCCAATGAGCCCACCAGCCAGTGAAAATTTGTATTTGAAGATATTGCATGGCACAGATTTTGGACCCGGGATAGTCAAAATTGCAGTCTACTAGCCCGGCTGGCCAGTGCCCCAAATCCTTAGGTTCCATCCCTGTTTACATCCCATTACGAAATGAGATTCCTGGCTAAATACATTTTTCAATTCAGTGTGCTTGTGCGCTCATGAGGTTTATTCAGATCCTGTGCATTTCAGGATAGTACTGTGAGATTGATCATAGTATTCATGGTATAGATAGTTGGCAAGGAAACACAATTCAATGGGTGAAATACATTTTTGTGTATTTAACATGTTGCATGGGTTCTTGCCATTCGGCCTTCCCAAGCCCCCCTCTCTAACCCATCCTGTAATCAACGGTAATATGAATAATTAATCAAACAATGTTTGCTGGGTGAAAATAAAGGGTGCATTTCAGTGGTGGAGTTCTGAGTTTTGGACAATACTGATTTGCTTGAATCTGGCTCTCATAGTGTCCTTGAATTAGAAATTAATGAATCAGCCTTGTTCACCATTCCAGCTGAGAATTCACCACATGGTGTGGGCTTATGTGCCTTCAGCCCGTTGTGGGAATGAGTTTAATTGGCAAGTTAGAACTTGAACAATTTGACACAGTATTGAAAAAATAGCTATTGTAGGGCTTAGTGAATTCAGTGTCAGAAAACCACCTCAGTTCTCAAGGGGAGAGGTTTAGTGCGTGCGTGTGCACGTGCGTGCCGGGTGGAGGGAGTGTGTATGGGGAAGGGGCGTGCACAGTAGGCTATGCTAGGCATGTATGCTTGTTAGATGGGTACTTGCTCCCATGGATTTTGTGTGATTGACACAGCTCCCTAAACTCAGTAGCTCAGTTGGACTTGAGAGGCGAGGCATTAAGATGAGAAATATGGAATTACTTCGCCAAGCCGCATGTCTCGTTGAGTTTGCTAAATTTGTTCAGCAATGAATAATCAATTCCTGCAACTCGATTTGGCTTAATTGGGAAAACGTCTAGGCTATTCTACGACAACCACTCGTGGCGTGTTTTTTCATCAACATTTGCATAGCTGCATCGCTTATAACTATTTCCAACTTCTGTCAAAGTAATTGTAGTGAAGCGCTAGCTCAAGAAGGTAAGCTTTTTCCCATTTTTTTTGGCGTTATTGTTGCATGGGTCAACAACTGTCAATTAATCGCATGCATGTTCTCAGAAGTAGCCTAATATCGCATTACTTTTGTAAAGTATATATTTTTTCTCCGCAAGATTCTAGACGCATGCAAGCAGCTGTGCTTCGTGGGTTTTAGAACCAAACGAGTATATTTTGTTTCACCTGTAAGTGAGAGCAAGGCTACTTTAAATCAGAAAAAAATGTTGACCTGAAGCAATACATTTTCATATATATTTTTGGGACGAAATTATCAATAAACAGAAGTTCACAGATATTGAATTACTTTAACTTGCATACAATGAGGCGTTTACACAAAAATTGGTGAATGTTAGGTTGGTATGCTATGCCAGCCAGAATAAATATTTTCCCTACAATGTTTTCCGTTTATGTGACTGTAGAAAATATTTTTTTTTTTAGGGTATTAAAGATTAGGCTATTTGCCTTCCCCTCATTGAAATTTCCATGCCACCACAAGTGGCAGTTTTTCAAATCAGTTACACTTTAGAGAGAGGGATTTTTAAGATATAGTATTTTTAAACCAGTAACTAGGTTTCCATTCAATTGGAGACAGATTTTCATATGAATATTCTGTAATCTGCATAAAGAAAATATGGTCATTTTCCAACCAGTGTTTTGTTTTCACCAAATGGACTTGTTGCAGATAAAAATCAGTTCATGAGGTAGTGCACACAAACTACTTTTTCATTTAGATTTTTATTCAGTACATTAAAAGTTAAATGTGTTTCCATCGTATTTTCAACTCTACGGATAGTTTTGTCACAAACTGTTGCGTTAAATAGCAAATGTGCCTACTCTGGTCTTGGCACCTGCGCTCTAGCCAACAGCTCACAGATACTGTGTGAGTTGTCAAGTATTTTATTTTATTGTTATGGATAAGAGCGAGAATATTTGTTTTCGTCAAACGGCATTCAAGCACCGATTATCATGTCACCAGAATAAAACCTTTAGTATGTTTTGGAAAGCACCATCAAACTCGTTACCCGCACTTTCACCAGCCTGTGAATTTAATCATAATTTATTTAAACTGTAGCCTAATAAACTGCATGGTTTCCCAAATTGTAGTGGGATGACCACACACACGATATATAATCTCGTGTGTGGGTAACGATATATAATCTCGTGAATCTCGTACTTCTATATGATGTTTATTATATCAATATTTCCACATAATGGAGTTTCCACCGATTTTCTTTTGATTACTTTTACCGACACATAGATCCCACCATGTGAAGAACAAATGATCAGTGGGCATTTATACTTCCTGTTTCCATCACAGCTGTCATGAGTTAGTGTACAGTCGTGGCCAAGGTTTTGAGAATGACACAAATATAAATTTTCACAAAGTCAGCTGCCTCAGTTTGTATGATGTCAATTTGCATATACTCCAGAATGTCATGAAGAGTGATCAGATGAATTGCAATTAATTGCAAAGTCCCTCTTTGCCATGCAAATGAATTGAATCCCTAAAAACATTTCCACGTCATTTCAGCCCTGCCACAAAAGGACCAGCTGACATCATGTCAGTGATTCTCTCGTTAACTTGTTAGGGATCGGCTCATGAGGTGACCGTTTTGGAGAGCCTGGCGTGCCCAAAGTAAAATGCCTCCCATTCAGGCCCAGAAAATAGGATATGCACATATTTAGGACCATTGGATAGGAAACACTCTGAATTTTCCAAAAGTTTTAACCATTTGTCTGTGAGTAAAACAGAACGCATATGGCAGGCGAAACCCCGAGGAATTTCTGTCCTGGAAAAAGTGATTGACACATTACTCATTTGGAACCACTCCCTCATGAAAATGACCATATAAGGGGTACTGCATTCATATGCCATCGCTTCCTTTAGATGTCAACAGTCTCGAGACAGTGTACATTTTCATTTTGGATGCTTTAGAGCAGAGAATAAGAGCAAACCAGGAAGTGCACTTTTTATGTCAACAGTACCCAGCGCGCGCTCCAGACAAGGCACGCAGTGTCTTTTTTACCGTCTTTATCGATCAGTTTATATTCCGGTTGATTTATAATAGTAAATATACGTAAAAGTGTTCCTAAGGATACATTTAAAACTATGTTTTATTTGTTCTTGGACAAGTTTATAGGTATAAGATGAACGGGTTCTTGTCACGTTTCAATGGAGGAGTGGAGGCTGTCGTTTCTGATTATAACGCGCGAACCAAATGGAGATTTATGGATAAAATACATTACTTTTTCTAACAAAAGAACCATGGATTGTCTTCGTTGGACACTTAGAATGACCTCAGCAGAAGTTCTTCAACAGGTAATTGATTTGTTTTCGCTGTGAAATGTGTTATGTGTGTGCCATGATGGCTAATGGATTCATGGCTATGGGAAAAATATGTGAGGTGCTACCCTCAAATAATCAAATGTGCTGCTTTCGAATAATAGACTGGAAGCTTCAAAAGGAGAGTGGCGCTTGGAATCATTGTTCTTCCTCTGCCAACCATGGTTACCTGCAGGGGAACACATGCCATCATCATTGCTTTGCACAAAAAGGGCTTCACAGGCAAGGATATTGCTGCCAGTAAGATTGCACCTAAATCAACCATTTAGCGGATCACCAAGAACTTCAAGGAGAGCGGTTCAATTGTTGTGAAGAAGGCTTTAGGGCGCCCAAGAAAGTCCAGCAAGTGCCAGGACCGTCTCCTAAAGTTGATTCAGCTCAGGGCACCACCAGTACAGAGCTTGCTCAGGGATGGCAGCAGGCAGGTGTGAGTGCATCTTCACGCACAGTGAGGCAAAGACTTTTGGAGGATGGCCTGGTGTCATGTAAAGAACCCACTTCTCTCCAGGAAAACATCAGGGACAGACTGATATTCTGCAAAAGGTACAGGGATTGGACTGCTGAGGACTGGGGTAAAGTCATTTTCTCTGATGAATCCCCTTTCCGATTGTTTGGGACATCCAGAAAAAAGCTTGTCCGGAGAAGACAAGGTGAGCGCTACCATCAGTCCTGTGTCATGCCAACAGTAAAGCATCCTGAGACCATTTGTTTGTCTCAGCCAAGGGAGTGGGCTCACTCACAATTTTTCCTAAGAACACAGCCATGAATAAAGAATGGTACCAACACATCCTGCGAGAGTAACTTCTCCCAACCATTCAGGAACAGTTTGGTGACAAACAATGCCTTTTCCACCATGATGGAGCACCTTGCCCTAAGGCAAAAGTGATAACTAAGTGGCTCGGAGAACAAAACATCAATATTTTGGGTCCATGGCCAGGAAACTCCCCAGACCTTAATCCCATTGAGAACTTGTGGTCAATCCTCAAGAGGCGGGTGGACAAACAAAACCCCACAAATTCTGACAAACTCCAAGCATTGATTATGCAAGAATGGCCTGCGGCCCAGAAGTTAATTGACAGCATGCCAGGGCGGATTGCAGAGGCCTTGAAAAAGAAGGGTCAACACTGCAAATATTGACTCTTTGCATCAGCTTCATGTAATTGTCAAAATCCTTTGACACTTATGAAATGCTTGTAATTAAACTTCAGTATTCCATAGTAACATCTGACAAAAATATCTAAAGACACTGAAGCAGCAAACTTTGTGGAAATTAATATTTGTGTCATTTTCAACTTTTGGCTACTACTGTAGATATATGACTTGACTTAACTCGCATGGAAACGTGCTTAGTGATCTTAAAAAATAGTTACAATATCATTGAATGTGTGACACTTTGTACCAAATACAGTATATGCTATATAGATATGAGTCGTTGCTTCAGTGTGTGCAAGAAAGTGTGGGTATGTGTAACAATACACTGGGTGACATTTAGCCAAGAGTGGTGTGAACTGGACAAGGATGCATGTTTTCAGTCTCAAGTAGCCTTATTGTGTAGTGCTGCTGTTGAGTTGAAATCCCCTGTCTTCTATCTTGTATTTGAGGTGAAGATGGAATGAAATGAGAGCGACACAGCTTTGACTCCTTTAGTGAGATGAGTACAGAGGTGATGTGTCAGAGAATTGTCTACCTCAACTGCCACGCGGTTCACTGTAACTCTAGGCTTTCTGAGCCGCTACAGATTAGCCTTTATCCCAATAGTCAGAAATAACAAAAGCAATTTTTTTTTTAAGTTCAGTACATGGGTAGGTATCTGCACCAATTTACACTTGACAACTGTACATGGAAAAATGTATTGTATAACTCTGCTAGTCCAGTGAGGACTGAGGAGTCAAACTTAAAATACTCTTCACTGTCCTTGATAGAAGATGATATTGGCGGAAGCGTGTGTTGCTCCAGGCACCATGGGTGAGTCCTCATGAAACTAGAATGAAAAAAGACCATGATTTTAGAGATTTTCACTAAACGGAATCCATAGAAGGGTCCTTTGGAGGAAGGTGAACCCTTGCAACGAATTACAATTATGTGCATTTTGAAAAGTTCTGATATTGACAAATCCACAAATTTTGACACCCCTTCAAATGAGTGGATTTGGAAATTTCAGTCATACCCGTTGCTGACGGGTGTACAAAATCGAACACACAGCCATGCAATCTCAATAGACTAACATTGGTACAGTAGTAGAATGGCCTTACTGAAGAGCTCAGTGACTCAACATGGCACCGTCATAGGGTGCCACCATTCCAACAAGTCAGTTTGTCAAATGTCTTCCCTACTAGAGCTGCCGTGGTCAACTGTAATTGCTGTTATTGTGAAGTGGAAACGTCTAGGAGCAACAACGGCTGTTGCGAAGTGGTAGGCCACACAAGCTCACAGAACGGGACCGACAGGTGTGTAAAATTGGTCTGTCCTCGGTTGCTACACTCACTACGAGTTCCAAACTGCCTCAGGAAGCAACGTCAACACAATAACTGTTTGTCGGGAGCTTCATGAAATCGGTTTCCATGGACGAGCAGCCGCACCCAAGCCTTTTTGTTTATCCCATGTGTAACTCTGTGTTTGTGTCGCTTTGCTTTATCTTGGCCAGGTCACAGTTGTAATAGAGAACTTGTTCTCAACTGGCCTACCTGGTTAAATAAAGGTGAAATAAAACAATGCATATAACAAATACCCCGCCCTACCATGAGAAATCCATGTCTTCATCACTGAAAAAGAAAAATGGTTGTGTTGGATATCATTTGAAAGCTTACAAACAGGGGTGTCAAACTATTTTATAATTTAATTAAAAGAAATGTAATTTTAATCTTTAACAAATAACTTTTTAAAATATATTTAATGGTGTAGCTTAGACCCTATCATCTGAGGTGTTTGTGTTGTGCCCACCATCGGTTGAGACACAGCATGCTCTTGAATACAGGGTGGGTGTCATGTTTTAGCTGATAAATGTGAAAAATTGAAATGTCAAGTTTCAAATGGTAACACAAAGATGGTTCGAGGTCCACACATCAGGAAATGTTGACTTGAGTGGAAATATCCATTGTTTTAAATTAAACTGTCAATCTTCCATAGAAAACTTATTGAAATCATAGAAATATATAGAATAGACATTCCCATTCAAGTTGACATTCCATGGTGGGTGGACTGGCAGCCATCTTTCTGGTAGAAATTGCAGAAAACGAATCTTTCAGTCCACATTATTTCTGGCGTTATGGCAATATCGTCTATGAATGCAACTGCCACTGTATTGAAGCCATTGGACGCGGTCTATCATAGCGCACTACACTTTATTATGGGCGATAAGGTCTGTACACATCACTGCTTTCTGTATCAGAAAGTAGGCTGGCCCTCTTAAATCTCATAGATCAATGCACTGCTCTTTTTTTATAAAGCCCTCCTGTGCAAACTTCCTTAGGATACCTTACTTTATTGTTAAATGACAGACATACCAGACCCGATGACAGTGATGGCTAACTCTAGAGGTCCCGTTGATCACTACAGAATTGGGTAAATATGCATTCAGTTTTTTTGTATGGAATGATCTGCAGAGCTTTTTTGTTGTTGTACTTTTCCACCCCCCTCCCCAATTTCGTGACATCCAATTGGTAGTTACAGTTTTATGGGTGGTGAACCATACATGATACACATGGGAAACTGTTGAGTGTGAAAAAACCCAGCAGCGTTGCAGTTCTTGACACAAACTGGCGCTCCTGCTACCATACCATGTTCAAAGGAAGTCAATTATTTTGTCTTGCCAATTCACCCTCAATGGCACACACACACAATCCATGTCTCAAGGCTTAAAAATCCTTCTTTAAGCTGTCTCCTCCCCTTCAGTGATTTTGAAGCGGATGTAACAAGTGACTTCAATAAAGGATCATAGCTTTCACCTGGTCATGGACGGAGCAGGTGTTCTTAATATTTTTTTTTTTAAGTTTACCATCTAAATTGCAGTGGTCTGAAGGGATATGTCAATTCTATTAATTCTCTGGTCCCACTTTAAATTACGTTCAGCTAATAATGGCTTCATATAGCCTTCATAATGCCTTCATAAGAACTACATAAATGTGTTATAAAGCATCTATAACCATATGTTGTGATTAATAAAGGGTTCATAACATCACCAATGTCAAATGTGACATAATCCACTATGTCGATTATGACATGTGCTTTATAAAGGGTGACGTGCTGCAGGATGACACACGCTCTAAAGAGAAGTCATGTTAGTCACATTACACCAGGTGACAATTACCTTGATGAAAGCCACCAACATTAGGAAATTGAAAGTGGCTTTGTTGTGTAACAAAGTTAAATGTTCCTCACAAACGCGCACACAAATGTATAACAAGCCATACTGTGGGGTGCTGGACCCAGTCAGGTCTTTGACAACAATATAACAAGTCATACTGTGGGGTGGTGGATCCTGTCAGGTCTTTGACAACAATATAACAAGCCATACTGTGGGGTGCTGGACCAAGTCAGGTCTTTGACAACAATATAACAAGCCATACCGTGGGGTGCTGGGCCCAGTCAGGTCTTTGACACATTCACCCTCTCTACCGCTGAAAGATCAGCCCCAAAATGTTGGCACCATTGTAACAGGTTGTAATCAAGTTTGGTCTCCAGCATGTGAACAGAAGAGGAATACCTGGTGCTTTTTGGGTATGAAGCTACAAGCTTGGCACACCTGTATTTGGGGAGTTTCTACCATTATTCTCTGCAGATCCTCTCAAGCTCTGTCAGGTTGGATGGGGAGTATTGTTTCACAGCTATTTTCAGGCCTCCAGAGTGGTTAGATCGGGTTCAAGTCCGGGCTCTGGCTGGGCCACTCAAGGACATTCAGAGACTTGTCCCAAAGCCACTCCTGCGTTGTCTTGGCTGTGTGCTTAGGGTAGTTATCCTGTTAGAAGGTGAACCTTTACCCCAGTCTGAGGTCCTGAGTGCTCTGGAACAGGTTTTCATCAAGGAATCTCTCTGTACTTTGGCCGTTCATCTTTCCCTTGATCCTGACTAGTCTCCCAGTGCCTGTCTCTGACAAACATCCTCACAGCATGATTCTGCCAGAGTTCAGAGTTCAATCTTGGTTTCATCAGACCAGAGAATCTTGTTTCTCATGGTCTGAGAGTCCTTTAGGTGCCTTTTGGCAAACTCCAAGCAGGCTGTCATGTGCCTTTTTTACTGAGGTTAGCTTCTGTCTGGCCACTACCATAAAGGCCTGATTGGTGGAGTGCTGCGGAGATGGTTGTTCTTCTGGAAGGTTCTCCCATCTCCACAGAGGAACTCTGGAGCTCTGTCAGAGTGACCATCGGATTCTTGGTCACCTCCCTGACCAAGGCCTTTTTCCCTCGATTGCTCAGTTTGTCCCGTCGGCCAGCTCTAGCAAAAGTCTTGGTGGTTCCAAACTTAGTCCGTTTAAGAATGATGGAGGCCACTGTTCTTGGGGACCTTCAATGCTGCAGATGTTTTTTTTGTACCCATCCACAGATCTGTGCCTCGACACAATCCTGTCTCGGAGCTCTACAGACAATTTCTTCGACCTCATGGCTTGGTTTTTGTTCTGACATGCACTTGTCAACTGTGGGACCTTTTTATAGACAGGTGTGTGCCTTTCTAAATCATGTCCAATCAATTGAATTTACCACATATGGGTGGACTCCAAGTTGTAGAAACATCTCAAGGATGATCAATGGAAACAGGATGCACCTGAGCTCAATTTCGAGTCTCATAGCAAAGTGTCTGAATACTTGTAAATACATGTAAATGTAATATAAAAACTCAGCAAAAAAAGAAACGTCCTTTTTTCAGGACCCTGTCTTTCAAAGATAATTCGTAAAAATCTAAACTTCAGAGCTTCATTGTAAAGGGTTTAAACACTGTTTCCCATGCTTGTTCAATGAACCATAAACAATTAATGAACGTGCACCTGTGAAACAGTCATTATGACACTAACAGCTTACAGACGGTAGGCAATTAAGGTCACAGTTTTGAAAACTTAGGACACTAAAGAGGCCTTTCTACTGACTCTGAAAAACACCAAAAGAAAGATGCCCAGGGTCCCTGCTCATCTGCGTGAACATACCTTAGGCATGCTGCAAGGAGGCATGAGGACTGTAGATGTGGACAGGGCAATACATTTTAATGTCCGTACTGTGAAACGCCTGAGACAGGACGGACAGCTGATCGTCCTCGCAGTGGCAGACCTTGTGTAACAACACCTGCACAGTATCGGTACATCCGCAGGTGTGATGTTCGGGACAGGTACAGGATGGCAACAACTGCCTGAGTTACACCAGGAATGCACAATCCCTCCATCAGTGCTGAGACTGTCCGCAATAGGCTGAGAGAAGCTGGACTGAGGGCATGTAGGCCTGTTGTAAGGCAGGTCCTCACCAGACATCACCGGCAACAACGTAGCCTATGGGCACAAACCCACCGTCGCTGGACCAGACTGGCAAAAAGTGCTCTTCACTGACGAGTCGCGGTTTTGTCTCACCAGGGGTGATGGTTGGCTTCGCGTTTATCGTTGAAGGAATGAGCGTTACACTGAGGCCTGTACTCTGGAGTGGGATCGATTTGGAGGTGGAGGGTCCGTCATGGTCTGGGGTGGTGTGTCACAGCATCATCGCACTGAGCTTGTTGTCATTGCAGGCAATCTCAACGCTGTGCCTTACAGGGAAGACATCAACCTCCCTCATGTGGTACCCTTCCTGCAGGCTCATTCTGATATGACCCTCCAGCATGACCATGCCACCAGCTATACTGCTCGTTCTGTGCATGATTTCCTGCAAGACAGGAATGTCTGTGTTCTCCCATGCCAGCGAAGAGCCCTGATCTCAATCCCATTGAGAATGTCTGAGACCTGTTGGATCGGAGGGTGAGGGCTAGGGCCATTCCCCCCAGAAATGGCTGGGAACTTGCAGATGCCTTGGTGGAAGAGTGGGGTAACATCTCACAGCAAGAACGAGCAAATCTGGTGCAGTCCATGAGGAGGAGATGCACTGCAGTACTTAATGCAGCTGGTGGCCACACCAGATACTGTTACTTTTACTCATTATTCAATTTCTGTTCGTCACATGTCTATGGAACTTGTTCAGTTTGTCTGTTGTTGAATCTTATGTTCATACAAATATTTACACATTAAGATTGCTGAAAGTAAACGCAGTTGACAGTGAGAGGACATATTTTCTTTTTTTTTTTATTAATTTCTAAAAACCTGTTTTTGCTATGTCCTTATGGGCTATTGTGTGTTGAGATCAGGTCCAACATTGTTTGGGCCATCCTAGAAAGAGTTTGAGTAATACCATGTATGCCATTTATCCAAAGAGACTTACATTTTGATGTATGGGTGATCCCAGGAATCTAAACCACTATCCTGGTGTTGCAATGCTCTACCAAGATGCATGCCAAGGTAAATAGGATTTATAATGCCTTTATGCCACACTTTATAAAGAACAGGTTTATGTCAATTTTGACATGGTGGGTTATGTCACACAGCTATTCCATTTTATCAACCTTTTATTGAGCATGACATACAATTATCGATGCTTGTTAACACATTTATGTATCTCTTATGAAGGCTTTATGAAGCCTGTTTAAGCTGAATGTCTGTTTGAAGGGGACCAAATCAGTTTCTATGATTTGAAATGACCCTAGCATTCTCTTGAATATGTGTGTCAACCGATAACTGGCACAACACAAACACCTCAGACAATGTAAACTAGGGTCTACGCTACAACATACGGGAAAATTAGAAACATTTGAGTTGAATTATAAAATAGTTGGGCAACCCTGTTTGTAAGCATTCAAACTACATAGATTTGGTATTTGTATCTTAAAGCATCATTGACAAATAATTAATAGAAGTTTGGACATTTTGTGACATTTTGGCCTTACCCAGGCTTCCTTTTAAGCCACCATAATGATTCATCTGTAAGGGCTACAAAGCAAAAAAATGAAGCTTTACCACTTGCTCTGTGATATGAGGAGTATTTTTTTTATTAAATAAAAATATTAAAAATAAAATAGGAAATGTACAGTTTTTTAATTTGGATAGTTTACCAAATATATTGTTGAACATATCTACTCTACGGGCATATCAAAGCTCCAGTGGGATCTCTGCTAGTTTGAAAGTTATGGCCCATTTTTATAGAGAGAAATTGGTTACATTGCCTACTATGTCAATCACATCCCTCCTTTTATGTGTCATTGCATGTCCTGCAAATCACCAGCAGAGGGTGACCATTTTGAATCGATTTTCACATTCATTCTGTTGGTAATGGTTACACATTCAATCATAACTCTAAAAGTTGCCTAGATCCCACTCTTGAACTTTGATATATTGAAATTAATTGAAATCAAAACACTACTCTTATTACAGAGCAAGCGGTAAAGCTTCATATGACACCAATTCTTAAAGGAAGTCTGGTTAAGGCCAAAATGTCACAAATGTTTCTACTTCAATAAATTATTTCAATTATGCTTTAACATACATAATGTTAAATCAACAACACCTTCTCCAAAGTACCCTTCTATGTGTTACACGGGGTGGAGCAGGTGAACCCAAGTGCAGACTCAGACGAGGAGACAGGGATAAGGTAACCAAGGTATTTATTGAAAAGCAGGGGGAGATGGGGTGCAGGCCAGGGGGAGCTCAGTTGGGAACCAGGAACTGAGGCTGGGGCAAGGTAAGCAGGTCCGGAGCGGAAGCAGAAGAGTGGGGGGTCCAGGGAAGCAGGACTGACGAGATGAGGGACTGGCGACAGGGACCAGAGTCAGAGCGGACGGAACTGTAGCGGATAGAAAAGCAGCGTCAGGCTAGGGAAACCAGGCACCACAGGATAGCTAGATCTATGCAGGAACAAATGGCTTGAAATGCAGTCTGACTTACTGAGCAGAGGCTATGAGTATTTGTAGAGGTCTTGATTATGGAACAGGTTGCAGCTGGTGGGGATCTGCTCTGACTCCAGCACACCTGTCTCCACTCACACAATCAGATACACCCACAGATAGGGAGAGAGCACTGGGGGAGTGGCGGCAGGTTAGGGAGACACCGGATGAGATGTAGAGGGTGTGGCAGGGGCAGATGTAACACTATGGATTACATTTAGTAAAAATCCCACAAATCAAGGATTTTTGTTTTTGTTCTAGTTTCATGAGTAATCACCCTTAAAGGGAAATGGTGCCATTTGGGACATAACCATAACTTATCACCATTACCTCGGATAATAAGGGAAATATTTTTTAAAAATTTCATGACACGATTGGTAGGTATAGACATCTGAACCAATTGAACTTGACAACAGTAAAAACTGTGTGAATAACGGTATTGAATCAGTCCAGAGGCTATGACTCAGCTACTCACATCACTTACCGCCACAGGAGTTGTCCTGACCTACAGAATAATAACTTTCGAACACTGATTGAAACCAGTTTGTACTTAACATTGATCTCTACTCTCACACTGTGGAGGTGATGACATTCTAAAAATAGTGCCTATAGTCTTGTCACAGCATGATTTGTCTTTCAGTATGCTAGCACCTTGTCACAGCATGATTTCTTCGTAAATGAATATAGCCAGTTACCGGGTGTGACCTGCTCGCTTTTTCTTTAAATATAGTTAATGGATGCAAGGAACAGGACATTAGCTAGTAGGGATTTGACTGATCACTAATACACATAAAGGAGGCGCTCTCTGGCTGTACAGTAACGTATGTAGAAGAGTCTTCAATGGCTCTGAGGGATAGGCTCATTCTGTTCAAGCCAATAAGAAGGAACTTGACGCTGTAGTGGATGCGGTTACGTAAGATCAGACTGCTTGGGCGAACTCCTACTGTGTGCAGCAGCAGCGAAGTTGATGGATACAGTGGATTGTTGCATTAATACTGTACATTTTACTATTGTGATGCATAATTGCCATGGTAATTTGTAATGTTCAGTCAATGAGCATTATGGGTAATTCTAACAATTTTCAATATTGGCCTACAAATGCTTAAATTATTTACATTGTGATAAGGGGGGAGTGGGATAAGTTGAGCCACCCTTGTTTCTAGGAAACCAAACACAACAGTGGAGGAAGGGGAAGACCATCCTACTCAGTGAATTTCAGAAAAATGTAGAAGTGATGACCACTCTACTCCACTACCATTATCAACTCTCTTGACATTAACTGAAGCCGCGTCTCATGTGCCCGCACATCCACTGGACATTGAATGTTTCCTCTCCAACCATTTGAAGAATTAACAAAGTAGCCGCCCAGTGAGTAGACCTGTACATTTTCTCATTACTCATTACAATGATTTTACTCCTTGGACTAACACATTTTGAATTTTTTTTGGTCTGTGCAGTGTATTTTGTTATTGCTTTTGGTCTCCACAGTCAAATCCTGTCCTGCCCTCAGTGGAAGAGTTTAGCTCTGCTCCAACACCATCCATCCATGATGAGCCTGTCCTGCACTGAAGTCAAGCCTCTGAACACCTCAACTCATGCCTCACCCTCATTTAATCACTGCTGTGATCCCTTCCCAACACTGTGTAAGTAACCCTCTCATTCCCATTCCCCATAATATACATGTCTTTATTAAATGCTTTAGGTTAATATAATTTGTTTTTGACGATTATTGAAACACGCCTTGTCTCTGTGCAGTCGGCACTTGTACCGCGGGTCTCCCATCCTCCTCATTTTTTAAAACAATAACTGCCACGGTACGATTAAGCAACAAGGCTTAATCGTGTGGTGTATTGGCAATAGAGGTCGACTGATTATGATTTTTCAACGCCGATACCGATTATTGGAGGACCAAAAAAAGCCGATACCAAATTTTTATATATATATATATATATATATATATATATATACTTGTAATAATGACAATTACAACAATAATGAATTAACTTTTATTTTAACTTAATATAATACAAAAAATCTATTTAGTCTCAAATAAATAATGAAACGTGTTGGACAAGAAAGTAAAAGTGCATTATGTGCCATGTAAAAAAGCTAACGTTTAAGTTCCTTGCTCAGAACATGAGAACATATGAAAGCTGGTGGTTCCTTTTAACATGAGTCTTCAATATTCCCTGTTAAGAAGATCTAGGTTGTAGTTATTATAGGAATTATAGGACTATTTCTCTCTCTACCATTTGTATTTCATATACCTTTTGACTATTGGATGTTCTTATAGGCACTATAGTATATTGCCAGCCTAATCTCAAGAGTTGATAGGCTTGAAGTCATAAACAGCGCTGTGCATTGCAAAGAGCTGCTGGAAATACAGGAAAGTGTATAATAGCAGTTCTATCATTCAGCCTACAGTAGTAGCCAATGTGTAGTGTTCAATGTAGGCCTACGTTCCATTAGAACTTTGAAAAAAAACATGCAGGGCTTAACATTAACCTGTTTATCCACTTGTCTTTCAGACAAGGAGGTGACTGTTTGATGCAAGAAACCACTTGACAAAATAAAATGCATTATTATTCCCATACCATTACAGAGAATCAGACACATTATGCCACCCTCTGCCTATTGGCTACTTAGCTTATTCAAGCCGGTCTCAAAATACAACACTGCCCCTTGAAGGCATACAAAAACAGCTCTTTACCTGACTCGCTGTAATGGGAATTTTAAGGAACACCTATGTGAGAATGCTGTTCATTAACTACAGCTCAGCGTTCAACACCATAGTGCTCACAAAGCTCATCACTAAGCTAAGGACCCTGGGACTAAACACCTCCCTCTGCAACTGGATCCTGGACTTCTTGATGGGCCACCCCCAGGTTGTAAGGGTAGTCAACAACACATCTGCCACACTGATCCTCAACCCGGAGGCCCCTCTGTGGTGCGTGCTTAGTCCCCTCCTCTACTCCCTGTTCACCCATGACTGCGTGGCCAAGCACGACTCCAACACTATTATTAAGTTTGCTGACGACACAACGGTGGTAGGCCTGATCACCGACAGCTATGAGAAGAGCCTATAGGGAGGAAGTCAGGGACCAGGACAACAACCTCTCCCTCAATGTGAGCAAGGCAAAGGAGCTGATCGTGAACTACAGGAAAAGGTGGGCAAACACGCCTCTATTCACATCGGCGGGGCTGTGGTGCAGCGGGTCGAGAGTTTCAAGTTTTCTTGGTGTCCACATCACCAACAAACTATCATGGTCCAAACACACCAAGAAAATTGTGAAGAGGGCACGACAAGGGCTTTTTCCCCCTCAGGAGACTGGAAAGATTTGGCATGGGTCCCCAGATCCTCAAAGTTCTACAGCTGCACCATCGAGAGCATCCTGACCAGTTTCATCACTGCTTGGTATGTCATTTGACCATAAGGTGCTACAGAGGGTAGTGCGTACAGCCCAGTACTTCACTGGGGCCAAGCTTCCTGCCGACCAGGACCCATATACTAGGCAGTGTCATAAGAAGGCCCAAAACATTGTCTAAGACTCCAGTCACCCAAGTCATAGACTGCACTCTCTGGCCACCCGGACAAATTGCATTGACCCCCCTTTTTGGGGGTTTGTTACACTGCTGCTACTCACTGTTTATTATATGTACATAGTCACTTTACCCCTACCTACATGTATAAATTACTTCGACTAACCTGTACCCCCGCACATTGGCTCGTTACTGATACCCCCTGTGTATATAGCCTCATTTATTGTTTTTTATTGTAACATTTTTTTTTTATGTTTTACTTTAGTTTGTTTATTAAATATTTTCTTAACTTCTTAGGGAGCGGCTCCCGAGGTGACGTTTTTGGAGAGTCTGGCGTACCCAAAGTAAAATGCCTCCCACTCAGGCCCAGAAAATAGGATATGCACATAATTAGTATTATTGGATAGGAAACACTCTGAAGTTTCTAAAAGTGTTAACATAATGTCTGAGTATAACAGAATGGATATAGCAGGCGAAAACCCGAGGAATTTCTGTCCTGGAAGAAGTGTTTTTGACACATTGCCTCATTTTGAACCCCTCCCTATTGAAAACTGCCATATATAGGAGTAAGATTGCAGTACCTATTGCTTCCACTGGATGTAAACAGTCTCTAGACAGTGTTTGATGATGTTTAGTTGCTCTGGATGGTAATAGAAGAAGATTTCGAACTGGTCATCGGATGTAAACAGAAGAGGATGCGCGTTCACCGGGCTCGCGCGCGCTGTGGTTTTTTCCTTTCCTATCGTCCAGTTTATAATCCGGTTGAAATATTATAGTAAATATACATAAGTGTTCCTAAGGATACATTATCAATGATGTTTGATTGTTCTTGGACAAGTGTATAGGTTGAACGCGTTCTCTTCACGGTTCAATGGGCGAGTGGACGCTGTATTTTATGAACATAATGCGCCAACCAAACGGAGATTTATGGATATAATAAATGACTTTTTCTAATTAAAGAACCATTGGATGTCTTCGTTGGACACTTGGGAAGCCCTCAGCAGAAGTTCTTCAAAAGGTAAGGGATTTGTTTTCGCTGTGAAATGTGTTTTGTGTGAACCGCGATGGTTTATGAATTTATGCTAATGGTAAATATTGGAGGTCCTACCCTCAAACAATCAAATGTTGTGCTTTCGCAGTAAAGCCTTTTTGAAATCTGACAACGCTGTGATATTGCCAAGAAGCAGAGATTTTGATGACTATGCAACACGCTAGCGCCCCCCACTCCGTAAGTAGTTAACCAACAATGCAGTTTTAAGAAAATAGAGTTAAGGGATTGTAAGGTTTACACCTGTTGTATTCGGCGCATGTGACAAATAAAATTTGATTTGAGAATATGAACAAATGTGCACACGTGGCTACATGCAGCTCTTGCTTTCATCAAGAAAAAACAAGCGCATAGTAATCGCAACCGCTCATGCTGTAAAACAGTCTAGTTAAAAGTTAATGGCACAAATCCATATATGGCAATGGTAAATTTGCATATAGGCCTACTGCAGCTCTGATTGATTGGTTATGGCGCACTGGTCTGTGTAGAGTATGGGCCTGAGTCGTGCCTGTCAATGCAATTGAATCCTACTTCGGAGCGTTCTTGCATAGTTAGTTTTGCACAGTAGTTCATTTTCTTTCGATATATTGCATTGAAAGTGGCTAATATTGCGTTTATTCGATCACAATTCCCACAGTAAAGCGAAATGTTGGTAGTGTTAACTAATGGTGAAAACTCAAGTCAATCTCGAGCTTCTCTGCACGGGGTGATGGGCGCAGCTTAGAGGGAACATTGCTTATTGCTATTATAAACTGGTTACCAACATAAATATAACAGTAAACAAGTAGTTTTAAGTCATACCCAAGGTATAATATCTGATATACACATGGCTAGAATGCTGTTCCAGCCAATCACCATACAGGACCAAAACTATCCGGTTTATAGTTAAGCAATAAGGCCTGAGGGGGTGGGGTCTATGGCAAAATAACACTGCGAAGGGCTGTTAGATGCGATGCAACGGAGTGCCTGGATACAGCCCTTAGCTGTGGTATATTGGCAATCTACCACAAACCCGTGAGGTGCCTTACTGCTATTATAAACTGGTTAACAATGTAATTAGATCATAAAAAATACATGTTTTGTCATATCCGTGGTATACGGTTTGCTATACCACGACTTTCAGACAATCAGCATTTGGTGCTCGAACCACCCAGTTTATAATATAGCAATATAACACACCCACATCGAACCACACCCCCAAGCCGCAAATCTTGTTTTTCTTAATAAGCGGCCAACCAACAAATGTGGAAGTGTTCAGCTGTTCTTTAATTTGACAAACTCTTGCAGGGTGACGCCAGGTGCCAAATTCATCAGCCATCATCTAAAGTAATAATAGCCCATGTAATAATGAAATACATTTCTGAAGTATACCCCTGATCATTCAGTTACATCAATTTCGAAGATTCTTTTACTATGCTTCAGTACAGATTACTTTTTTTTAATTGTCAGATTTGACTGTATTTCATATTTGGAAGCTGCACAAATTACACTTTTGTATTGATTAACCATTTTGAATGGCACACAGGAAAGAACAGAGACCTGGCTAAATACCATGGAAATGTCAATAATTCCTTGACAGCAAAGCAAATTCAGCCAGCCCTTTCAAACTTAACGTAAAGCTTTTGAAAGCAGCAAACCTCTTGTCAAAACAGTCAATGTATGGATTGAGGACACAATAGAGGCACTGAAGGGATGCTTTCTGTGCACATAACTTCAGAACCCTTCAGAAGATAATAAAGCACAAAGATTAACCCAGGCTATGTCCATCTTTTGGTGATGACCAAATATGATATGACTGTTAAAGAATAACTGTATCTGTGATGACTTTGATTGGGTATGCTTTATATTTTAGTGCAGTTGACCTTTTCTATACTTATTCTACTGTCAAAACAACAGACTAGAGGAAATCACTTGACTAGCCTGAGGCATTCTATAATGACACCAGAGAAAGTCATAGCCTACAGTTATCTGGGTGTAAACATCCATCTATGCTGTGTACAGCACATTCCTGAGTTTAGCAACTGTATTTCTTTATGAAACACAGAATTTTGGGGAGTTCACTACTTGGACAGCATATTATCTAGGTGAACCACAATCATGTGCTTTAGAATTACACAACTGTATTTTTTTTATAATACCCACTGTAGGGTCTTTGTGACCTAGGGTCTTTGGAGTTGACTAGATACATACAGTATATCCTCCAGGTCAACACACAGTAGGCGCCAAAGTTCAACTACAACAACAAATATACATTGGGTATCATAAGTATTGGATTTTTTCACATTTTATTGTGTTACAAAGTGTGATTCAAATGGATTTAATTGTCATTTTCTGTCAATCTACAGGAAGAACACTTCTAACATTTATTAGAGATTAATGACAAATAAAACACCAATATACCTTGATTAGATAAGCATTCACCCTCCTGAGTCAATACATGCTAGAAATACATTTGGCAGTTATTACAGCTGTGACTTTTCTAGGATAAGTCTGTAAGAGCTTTGCAAACCTGGATTGTGCAATATTTGGCCATTATTCTTTTAAAAAGGTGTTGGGGATCATGGCTAGACAACAATTTCCAAGTATTGCCATAGATTATCAAGCAGATTTAAGTCAAAACTGTAACTTGGCCACTCTGGAACATTCACTGTCTTCTTGGTAAGCAATTCCAATGTATGTTCGCCTTGTGTTGTAGGCTAATATCTTGCTGAAATGTGAATGCCTCTCCTAGTGTCTTGTGTAAAGCAGACTGAAACAGGTTTTCCTCTAGGATTTTGCCTGTGCTTAGCTCCACCTCGTTTCTTTTTATCCTGATAAACTCCAAGTCTTTGGTGATGTCACACATACCCATACCATGATGCAGCCACCACCAAGCTTGAAAATTAGGAGACAGCTACTCACTGATATGTTGTTTGATTTGCCCTGAATATAAGGCTTTGCCAAAAGGTTTTTTTGCAGTATTACTTTAGTGCCTTGTTGCATACAGGATGTATGTTTTGGAATATTTTTATTCTGTATATTTGTATTCTTCTTTTCCCTCTGTCATTTGTGATTATTGTGGAGTCACTACAATGTTGATCCATCCTCAGTTTCATCGCAGCCATTGAATGCCTTAACTGCTCAGGGATGTCACCATTAAAACAGCTTTCTTCCTGTCCTGCAGCACAGTTCAGAATGTTTATGGGTGGTTTATTGCATTATCCATAGCATAAGCATTAGCTTGACCATGCTTAAAGAGATATTCAATGTCTTAATTGGCTATTGTTCCCCATCTACCAATCACTACCCTTCTTTGAGGCTTTTGGAAAGCTCCCTGGTCTTTGTAGTTGAATCTGTGCTTGAAATTCAGTATTTGACTGAGGGACCTTACAGATGTTATATGCATGGGGTCAAAGGACTTATATTGTCAACCCCTATTATATTATGTGATTTGTTAAGTAAAATGTTACTCCTGAACTAATTTATCCTAACCTAAACAAAGGGGGTGAATACTTATGCAACTACTATATTTAAGTTAATTAATTTCAATTCATTTGTAAAAATGTGTAGAATTTTCTTTTTACTTTGACATTATGGAGTTTTGTTTAGATCAATGAACAGTAAATATATTTCAATCCCAATTTGTAATACAACAAACAATTAAAAAAATCCAAGGGGTGTGAATACTTATTATATATAGGCCTTATAAGACCCAGGGTCTTTGGAGTGGACCTCATTCTCCAGGAGTGCAGTACATTCCTGAGGTCAGCAGCAAATCAACAACTGTATGAGAGGTATATTACACTAGGGTCTTGAAGTTGATAAGAAAACATTGCTTCTCTCTGTTGTAGACAGCCCTCTGATACAAACTGCTGTGAAACCCAGCCTCTCCACCTGTCAGCTATTTATCAGTCCCTATCCCGGCAACAATAACATTTGTATTTCATTATGAATACCAGCTGCTTCCTTCAGTTGGGCATTATACTGCAGGCTCTTAGTGTGATTCAGGTTAAACGGATGTAACAAGCATACTGTGTAGGTATAGATTGACAGTGTACAGTTGAAGTCGGAGGTTTACATACACCTTAGCCAAATACATATCAACTCAGTTCCTGACATTTTAATCCTAGTAAAAATTCCCTGTCTTAGGATCACTACTTTATTTTAAGAATGTGAAATGTCAGAATAATAGTAGAGCAAATCACATTCCCAGTGGGTCAGAAGTTTACATACACTCAATTCGTATTTGGTAGTATTGCCTTTAAATTGTTTAACTTGGGTCAAACTTTTCCGGGAGCCTTCCACAAGCTTCCCACAATAAGTTGGGTGAATTTTGGCCCATTCCTCCTGACAGAGCTGGTGTAACAGAGTCAGATTTGTAGGCCTTGCTCGCACACGCTTTTTTCAGTTCTGCCCAAAAATTGTCTATAGGATTGAGGTCAGGGCTTTGTGATGGCCACTCCAATGCCTTGATTTTGTTGTCCTTAAGCCATTTTGCCACAACTTTGGAAGTATGCTTGGGGTCATTGTCCATTTGGAAGACCATTTGTGACCAAGCTTTTACTTCCTGACTGATGTCTTGAGATGTTGCTTCAATATATCCACATAATGTTCCTTCCTCATGATGCCATCTATATTGTGAAGTGCACCAGTCCCTCCTGCAGCAAAGCACCCCCACAACATGACGCTGCCACCCCCGTGTTTCACGGTTGGGATGGTGTTCTTCGGCTTGCAAGCCTCCCCCTTTTTCCTCCAAACATAATGATGGTCAGTATGGCCAAACTGTTCTATTTTTGTTTCATCAGACCAGAGGACATTTCTCAAAACGTACGACCTTAGTCCACATGTGCAGTTGCAAACTGTAGTCTGGCTTTTTTTATGGTGGTTTTGGAGCAGTGGCTTCTTCCTTGCTCAGCGGCCTTTCAGGTTTTGTTGATATAGGACTCGTTTTACTGTGGATATAATTATGTTTGTACCCGTTTCCTCCAGCATCTTCACAAGGTCCTTTTGCTGTTGCACTTTTCGCACCACAGTATGTTCATCTCTAGGAGACCGAACGCGTCTCCTTCCTGAGCGGTATGATGGCTGCGTGGTCCCATGGTGTTTATACTTGCGTACTATTGTTTGTTCAGATGAATGTGGTACCTTCAGGCGTTTGGAAATTGCTCCCAAGGTAGAACCAGTCTTGTGGAGGTCTACAATTTCTTTCTGAGGTCTTGGCTGATTTCTTTTGATTTTCCGATGTCAAGCAAAGAGGCACTGAGTTTGAAGGTAGGCCTTGAAATACATCCACAGGTGCACCTCCAATTTGACTCAAATGATGTCAATTAGCCTATCAGAAGCTTCTAAAGCCATGACATAATTTTCTTGAATTTTCCAAACTGTTTAAAGGCACAGTCAACTTAGTGTATGTAAACTTCTGACCCACTGGAATTGTGATACATTGAGTTATAGGTGAATTAATGTGTCTGTAAACAATTGTTGGTAACATTTCTTGTCATGCACAAAGTAGAAGTCCTAACCGATTTTCCAAAACTATAGTTTGTTAACAAGAAATCTGTGGAGTGGTTGAAAAACGAGTTAAGTGAATGTAAATTCACCTAAGTGAATGTAAACTTCCAACTTCAACTGTATATGACTAAGTGATGCCCCTCCCTACCTTCAGTCTATTGTCTTCTTGAACTAACACTGTTTGGCTATTGAAATTGAACTTCAGTTCATGAAAATATATAGCTAGCCAGCTACTTAACCCTGTTGCCCAAAGCTAACGTTTTAAGCAGCCAGCTAGCCTCATCTGGCTAGTGAGGCTCAACCGGACCGTGTTATGTGTTGTGAAGCTAGCCACAATAAAGATTAGGCACAATAGTGGAATTTGCGGTTTGCCTTCAAAACAACTGTCATTGACAGTGACGCAAATTAATACAAAGAGTAGAATTGTGCCATACTCTTATTTTGAAGGCTAACTGCAATGTACACTATTGTGGCTAATCCTTATTGTGGCTAGCGTCACATAGATGGGTCCGCCCACCATTAATCAAATAAGAACTGTGTTATAAATTAGGGTTATTTTAGATGATGGCACCTAGCTAAATAGTTAGCTAGCTAAGTATAGCTACTGAAACAGATTGTCATTTTGCTATGTTTTTGGGGAAGAACATTTGTTTTTAATAATTTATTTAACCTTTATTTAACTAGGCAAGTCAGTTAAGAACAAATTCTTATTTACAATGACAGTCAGCTCAGGGATTCGATCTAGCATCTTTCGGTTACGGGCCCAACGCTCTAACCACTAGGCTACCTGCCGCCACTTGCTTTTATGACCAGCACTGGAGGTGCGCGAAACAACTTTACCAGCAACTTTGCATACGTAACGATGAATCGTTGTCACCTATGAAATACGAGTGATAGTTATTAAAAACATTGATTACACTATGTAAATTATTGTGACGTGCAGTCATATTCAGGCCCTGATTAGTCAACAAGTTTATTTGACACGTCAAATAGTGTATATTTTTTGACACGCAAAGACTCAAACGGCATTCCATTGAAATCCTGGTTGAGAATGAAATGACTGAACAAATGAACAACGAAACAGCACAGCAAGTAAGTGAAAGAAATAGGTTTTGATTATGTTTTACTGGTACAAAATGGGGACAAAATAACTTTTTGTGTGTGACCTTTAACTAGGCAAGTCAGTTAAGAACCAATTCTTATTTACAATGACGGTCCAGACAATACTTGGCCAACTGTGCCCCGCCCTATGGGACTCCCAATCACGGCCGAATGTGTTACAGCCTCGATTCGAACCAGGGACTGTTACGCCTCTTGCACTGAGATGCAGTGCCTTAGACCTCTTTATCCGTGTGTGTGTGTGTGTGTGTGTGTGTGTGTGTGTGTGTTAACTATTTAACTGAACTAGAATGCTTAAAAGGCTGCAAAAATTTTAAATATCGGTATCGTTTTTTGGGGGGCAAGGAAAATATTGGATATTGGTATCGGCCAAAAATGTCATATCAGTGCATCACTACTTTCAATCCCTTTGACGCAAAGAAAATATTTTTAAAAAATTATCTAAGGGGGGTGAATACTTATGATACCCACTGTATAGGCCTATTTTATGACACACAGGGTCTTTAGAGTGGATGCCATGTTCTCCAAGAGTACAGTACACTACGTTCCAAAGGTCAGCAGCAAGTCAACAACTGTATGAGGTACAGTATATTGCAGTAGGGAAATTCCACTATAATGGAATTACGCTTTAACTCAGTTTTTTCACTTAAAAATGTATGCCAAACTAAAACGATTGATCTCAAAGTTGAACAAACCATGCTCTTTGCACAAGGACTACTTGTAACAATGTTAATTGAAAAATGTACAAAAACACATTTAGTGGAAGAATTCTGCAGACAAACTTTAACTTCTTAGGGAGCGGCTGCATAGGTGACGGTTTTGGAGTCTGGCGTGCCCAAAGTAAAATGCCTGCCACTCAGGCCCAGAAAATAGGATATGCACATAATTAGTACTATTGGATAGGAAACACTGAGGTTTCTAAGAGTGTTAAAATAATGTATGTGAGTATAACAGAACTGATATAGCAGGCGAAAACCTGAGGAAAATCCATTCGGATTTTCAGTTTTTTTGTACTTGACCTTCTTCTCCAGGCTGCCTATTCATTTTTATTTTAACCAGGACTGAGACTGCAGTACCTATGGCTTCCACTAGATGTCAGCAGTCTCTATACAAAGACTGGGAGCGATAGGAGTAAGCAAAACGGATAGGAACAGGCAATGGTCAAGGGAGCTCAGATGTAAACAAGATTTCTCGGGTCTCGCGCGCCCCACTATTTTCCTTTCATATCGTTTAGGTTACCATCGGAGTGTAATATTATTGCTAATATTCATAAAAGGATAGCTAAGGATTCATTATAACTGTTATTTGATTTGTTTAGGAAAAGTTTATAGGTATATTTGAACGCGTTCTCTTCACGTTTCAATGGGCGATTCAACGTTGGATTTTCTAAACATAACGCGCCAACCAAAAGGAGATTTATGGATATAATAAATGACTTTTTCAAAAAACAAAATAACCATTGGATGTCTTCGTTGGACACTTGGGAAGCCCTCAGCAGAAGTTCTTCGGAAAGGTAAGGGATTTGTTTTCGCTGTGATATGGGTTATGTGTGAACCGCGCTGGTTTATGAATTTATGCTAATGCAGAAATATTAGAGGTGCTATCCTCAAACAATCAAATGTTGTGCTTTCGCCATAAAGCCTTTTTGAAATCTGACAACGCTGTGATATTGCCAAGAAGCAGAGCTTTTGATGACTATGCAACACTTGTATATTGATGAATGTTTAATAATTCAACTTTTGGATTTTGAATTTGGCGCCTTACATTTCACCGGGTAGTGTCGGGAGTGGGGAGCTAGCGCTAGCGCCCTACTGCTCCCTAAGTAGTTAAAGGAATTACGATAAAGTCTCTCAGGTTTTTATGCGACCATGTTTTTCAGAAACTCTGTTAAATATCTGTTCTGAATTACTATTCAAAGATGTCTACAGAAAGACTGGTGGTGTCTGCTATGACATGACACCTTAAGTTTGAACAAATATGTTTTGGTTACAGTAAGTGAAGTGGATTTACACCCGGTAACGGAATTGCGGTAATGGAATTACATCAACGGGTGCCTGATCTGTACTACACATAAATGCATAATTATGAATGTCATTCTCCTCATGTCTCACAAGTTTGGACATCACAGTGCAGAGCACAGTAGAGTACAGTAAAGTAGAGCATAGCAGTACACTAGAGTACAGTACAATATACTCTACTGTACTATGCTCTACTTTTCTTTGCTATACTCTATTTTACTGTATTGTACTGGACTGTACTCTACTGTGCTCTACTCACTGTACTGTGCTATCCAAACTTATGCAACATACATCTATGAAGACTGGACTGGACCAAATCTGAACCTGTCTGTGGACATTAACATCAAGGCCATGGTGGACTGACCAAATGTATGTCCATGGAAGTCTGGTGTCGGTTGGTGCTCAGTGGGTGAGGATGCTGGTTAAAGTAAATGGAAAGCGAGGGGACTCATGGGTAGGTCTCAGTAAGAGCTGGGAGAGGTGACCTTAACTGGAGAGTGAGAGAGAGAAAGGCAGAGAGAGCGACAGGGAGGGATTGTCCAGATTTTTAACATTCTTGGTTTGTCCACCAGACGACAGAAAGAAAAAGGAAACAGCTTTCCGGCTGAACATAACATTATGCCAGTGGAAGGGAGGATATTAGCACGTGACACAACTGTGGCTTGTGACTATTATGATTTCCCATTTTTGCCAATTCAGCTGCAGTAAATCCCTTACAGATTCTTTTGATCATTGTATTACTGATTTGGTAACGGAATTACAAGTTTTAACCACTTAATAAGTAAAATCACTAACTAATTGGTAGGTCTTCCATTACTTGTTAGTTCTGTGAATTTTCATTATCCTCCCTTCATATTAGGGAGACAAATGTGAAAATATCTTAGATATGTGGGTTTTTGGTAATGGAATTAGACAAGGTGTCTTAGGAAACGTCTACCAGGTAATATTTCTTAGACTTAGAGAAGGTAAATAATTTCTGCCCCCCTAAAAATAAGTGTTGATCTTAGTTGGCAGGAGTCTTTGCGTTAACATTATTGTGTTCTGGTGTATTTCTGGTAGCTTTTAAGAATTTTTCTGGTAGATGTTTCCTAAGACACCTTTTCCATCTGTTTGACCAGAAATCAAAGCCTTTACTTATGCCTAATTTTAAAGATGTAAAATGGTTGAAAAATGTATCTATGCCTTCATTTCCCCCAAAATATAGACTCGCCGTGTTTGGAGGAGGAGGAATGCTGCCGATGACCCCAAGAACACCATCCCCACCATCAAACATGGAGGTGGAAACATTATGCTTTGGGGGTGTTTTTCTGCTAAGGGGACAGGACAACTTCACTGCATCAAAGGGACGATGGACGGGGCCATGTACCGTCAAATCTTGTGTGAGAACTTCCTTCCCTCTGCCAGGGCATTGAAAATGGGTCGTGGATGGGTATTCCAGCATGACAATGACCCAAAACACACGGCCAAGGCAACAAAGGAGTGGTTCAAGAAGAAGCACATTAAGGTCCTGGAGTTGCCTAGCCAGTCTCCAGACCTTAATCCCTTAGAAAATCTGTGGAGGGAGCTGAAGTTTCGAGTTGCCAAACGTCAGCCTCGAAACCTTAATGACTTGGAGAAGATTTGCAAAGAGGATTGGGGCAAAATCCCTCCTGAGATGTGTGCAAACCTGGTGGCCAACTACAAGAAACGTCTGACCTCTGTGATTGCCCACAAGATTTTTGCCACCAAGTACTAAGTCATGTTTTGAGAGGGGTCAAATTCTTATTTCCCTCATTAAAATGCAAATCAATTTATAACATTTTTCACATGCGTTTTTCTGGATTTTTTTTGTTCTGTCTCTCACTGTTCAAATAAACCTACCATTGAAATTATAGACTGATCATTTCGTTGTCAGTGGGCAAACGTACAAAATCAGCAGGGGATCAAATACCTTTTTCCCTCACTGTATATATATTTTTTTATTACCTTTTAAATTAATCACTAATCACATTAAATACATACTAATATTCAGAAATGACTGTCAAATCAAAAATAATAATCAGGGTTTTACAATTATGGTGAAAACTTGGAGAAATGTAGAGCTTAAAATCTTCCTAAAACAACCACATATCGTATGGTGTTGGAGATTTGAGTACTAAATGTATCAGGGCATTGCATGCATAGGCCTATAGGCTTAGGTGTCCAATGTATGATATTAATACAAAGAAAAGGTTTAGCCTATATAAAAGGAAGAGAAGCTTAAGCCGAGAGATGCTTTTTTAAAATGTCAGATGGCTACTGCGTCTGCTATACAGATGTACAGAGGAAGGCAAATTCATACATTTTCAATCAGAATATTTAGTATAAGGATAAGCATTATATTGTTAGATTATAGGACTAACTCTGGTAGGCCTGAGACATTCTTCCTCACTTCAAGTTCAAGAGTTAGTTGGAGCGTCGGTCACACTGCCTTCATATCATAGGCTTGCAGTAACTAAAGATGAATAATAGCCACACCAAACCTTCACAAAAGTTTCTAAACTTTATTAGGGTAATACCAAAAGTAAGTCAAGCCATTGTTTATAGGGAAAATACAAGCAATATTGTGGCAAACACACCATTACAGTTGGAACTTAATTTGGCCAAAGAACATGGCTCAACAGAATCAAAACACTTGCAAACTGGTTTAAACCTTCACAGCTTTTGAACAGGCTATATTGCAGCAATTACCAACAAAGGCAAATGCCTACAATACCCAACAAATGACAGAAATAGGCTGTGTTATTTATTTTACAACAGACCTCAAACTAAATATGGAGCACACAATTTAATTTAGCCAATGTAAATGTCTCAACAGAATTAAACAAAACAGGTTTTGCATATTGAAAGAACTGGTTTCGATTAATAAATAGGCCTACAATAATAACAATGATATACAGTAATAGTGATAAAGCAAATGATTATAAATACATTTAAATTCCAAAATTGCGTCCTGAATAGGGAGTTGCATAGTAGCCTGCATTCTTCTCATGTTACTCCACAACATCCATTAAAACTTATATTAAATTCCCCTTGTAGGCTTTTCACCTTCCATGCATACTTTTTGTTTTACTTCAATGAAAAAAGCTTCCATCTTCGCAATCAACAGTAGCCTAGGTCAGGGCTCCTCTTTTGCTCTCTCCTCAGCATCAGGTTCACGTGCACGCAAGCCGTGAGAAAATGCTGCTGAAGAGCGAATTCGGGGTGTAGGCTATGATAGACAGCTTCTCTTTGGACTTCTACAATTTGAGTTATGGGCTTAAAACAAAAAATATCGGCCAAATTCTGACAATTACCAGCTAAGGGAAACCCTGGAGCATTTTCCAATCAGTTATCTTTCCATCAAATTGACTGTGCGTAAATATGTAGTGCAGGAGCATCAACCTCATTACTGCACTTTCACCATCATGTGAAGTTCATCATAACTTATTTCATCTGTAGACTAATAAACTGCCTTCTTTCTTTGACATATTTTATCAGACATGTAGGCTACTTCACTCGCATAAAAAGGTTGGATGGAAACCTGGTCAATGTCAAGCCGTTTTGTACTGGGTCTGTTAGTACTGGCTGAGACTGAGTCTGTGCTTGTACTGGCTGATGAGCCAGCATCTCCTCTACTGACAAACTTAAGCATAGCACCTGTAAATTATCGATAACAATACTATTATTCATTTTATCAGCTGCGTCAGGCCCATTCAAACGGTCTCCCCCAGATTTCCTTTTATACATTTTCAAATATAAAATACTATTTATACTATGCCTTAGCTGAATACTTGATACTTTATTATTTACTGAGAGATGTGCATCCATATTGCCCAGTATTCCCAGCTAATAAACATTTTAAATTCAATATATGAATCAATAGTCAATATTAATCCATTGCTTTCCATCTTGCATTAGTCCAGAGTTGTAACTTAACCTTGACTGAGAGACTAGATAATCATTGTCTTGTTTTACAATTGTGTGGCTATGAGGAGTGCCATCACGCCCGTATATTGTCTGGACTGGTCCCCACAGAGGTTACTGCTGGAAAGTGTGAGTTTCATTTCGTGAACGCGCGTATGAACACATGTTCACGCGTAACGCAGTTATTTTCCGAGCTACAGTTTATAAACACCGTTGCCCGTTGGTGTGTGTTAAATGTAATAAATAGTTGTATTTCACTCTCACTTTTGTCAGGCACAAAGTCACCAAACACAGCCCTGGAAGTGCCTGGCAAGCAAGACAGACAGACCAAGAGATGCACTGCCCAGCTAGGTTAGCAAGACAGACAGACTAGAGAGAGATGCACTGCAAGCTAGCACATCAACGTTACTGTTATTTGCTGACATCAAACTTGGAGAGGAGAGAACACAAGTTTACCTGATTGCTGTTCCCGCAATTCACTTTCATGTTTTTTTTTTCTCTCTTTTCGTGACCAGAAGGATAGTTCCGCTTCATCCTCTCATCGAAGTTGTAAACATTGACACCCACTTTTACACGAGGGGTAGGCGGGGCCCTTTCGTAATTTGCGGGCCCTACGCAACTTGCGTATAGGGCCGCTGCCTATCAGCTATTTTTCTTGTCGATTCATATAAAACATTTATGCAGCTTAGAATGTTTTTGTGTGATATGATTGCTATTTAGCCTATTGCAGATCTGGACAAATTAGTATGACATCCTGGCATTTAAAGCATTATTACATTTTTTTAACATTTCACATACTATAAAAGGTAATATTTTCTCATACCCTAAATGCCTACTATTTAGAATGCAAGTATGGGTATTTGATTTCGGACACAACCTCTATATATGTCAGGCCAGGTCGGCAATGCTTGTGTTCCTCTGGTCTGATGTTGCATGCGCCTACCAATGGTTGCATGCCATATCATCGACTGTGCAGTCGGGCACCAGATTGCTACAGAATATGATGTGGTTAGGAGATCGGTAAAACACCTATCCAGGTGTTGTAAGATCTGGCATGCGGCATCAACGTCTGAGCAGGGGAACACAACCAATATGTCCACTGTTTTCCGTGGCCTTCTAGTATGCTGTTTCAGGAATGTACAGTATGTATCTGTGAAAAAGGCAATGACAGAAAAAATGTCAGGTTAAGGTCACTTATTGTAAATGTCTCTCATTGTACGATTCTTTGAGAGCATGGAATGTCTGTGTTAACAAAAACAGCCAAATTCTGATATTATTGTCAAAATAGCAATTAGAGGAAAATAATTGCATAATTTGGCTGCCTGTTTAAACACAGCCATAGAGAGCATGTAATGACCATTGTACACTACTCCGTCAAGGATGCAATGTGAACTAAAGGATCGATGAGTCTAAGGGGGAAGTGATTGTGGTGTTGGAAATCATTTTGAAAAGTAACCATAAAGCTTTCAATAGATGGAATGAAAACATTTAAATGTACCAATATTGCGTGAAGAAACAAAGTCATGGTGACATAATTAGAATGATTCCAACTTAATATCTTATTTAATTGGAGAAATTGTAAGATAGGCCTACAGCTAAAGATGTGTCTACTGTACAGTACACATTTATTTAACAATATTATCACAAACCACTTAGCACACAATTTGCTTTGATTTAATCACTTTATCTTCACATTTCCCAAGAGATATTACAGAAACAAACTGAATATTTGTCAACTGAGAGACAGATGGAAATTCAGAAAGCCAATCAACATAACAATCAAAAATCAAGATGATGTCAAACTGATGCTGAACTAGAAGAGATGAATTTCTGATAACTCTAATAAATTAATTAAAGGATTGTAGGATACAACTGAACTCAAGATGATCGGCCACTTTTAGACCCTGGACTAACTTAACTGTGCTAAAGCTGGTCCCATGATGGGGGTTATTGACTTGGCTGCTGTCCTGCTGTCTTAGAATAACCTCGCATTCAATAATAGGAAAGCTTTTAAACCATGGATGGTATACCATGTTAAACATAGACAGTAACCAGGTTTCCATCCAACCTTTTTATGCGAGTAAAGTATGTTGGATAAACAATGTCACGACAGGCCTGATGGAAACAGAAAATTTCCCAAATGATGACAAATTAAAATCCGCTAAGACAAGGTGGGATCTTTTTGTGTCTACAATTAAGTACGTGAGAAATGGTGATGGATATACCTTTTTAGCCACAAATATTGATATAATAACCATCTTATTGAAGTAAACTTGGTCGTGATGAAATGTTGTGTTGTCTTCCCACTACGACTCGGGAAAGATAAAATAAATTATGATGGCTGTGAAAATGCACACGGTGATGGATGATCCTTTCCAATAAATATCAAGGGTCTTATTCTGGAGACATGATGATCGATGCTTGAATGCCTTTTGACAAATAAAAATGTTGGCTAATTTACCCGCACTGTATCTGCGAGCTGTTGGCTAGAGTGCAGGTGCCAAGACCAGAGTGGACACATTCGCAATAAATTGCTTATTTTATTTACAAAACCATCAGTAGAGTTGAAAATGTGATGTAAACCCATTTAAAGCGGCAATATGTAACTTTTTGGGCAACCCTAACCAAATTCGCATTGAAATGTTAAATCTGTCATTCTCATTGAAAGCAAGTCTAAGAAGCGGTAGATCTGTTCTATGTGCGCTATTTCTATGCTTCACGTTTTTAAGTTTCGTTTTCTTTTACTTTAGGTTCTATACAGCAGCTTCAAACAGCTGAAAATAAAAAAAATGTTGGTTATGAAAAATATATCTGAGGTTTCGATGGAACAGTGATTATCCACACAATGACTGCTTGTTTTGTCACACACTGGAATTAGGGGAACTGTTAGAATTTTTGCAGCCAGGACATGGCGGAGCGATTTCTGCATATAGCACCTTTTAACTTGTATTCCTTATTCGGTACATGGGAATTTAATCACAAAAGTTATTTTTATGTGCATTATGTCATCTATATTAGGGATAGCTTACTGAGATCTGACCTGCCCCCTGAGCCCACTCACACTTTTGACACCCATTCCAAATGGGAACTACAAATGTGGCTCATGCGCACAGTGCAATAGAACTACAAAAACATCCTCTTTCAGACACCCACATATAGGTCGAGAAATTCCTGTGAGCGGTATAATTTCATGCATGACAGGTAGCCAGGAAGGTTGCAAGATCGAATCCATGAGCTGACGAGGTAAAAATCTGTCGTTCTGCCCCTGAACAAGGCAGTTAACCCACTGTTCCTAGGCTGTCATTGAAAATAAGAATTTGTTCTTAACTGACTTGCCTAGTTAAATAAAGGTTTGTCTAGGAAGGCCTACGTATTTTCTGGATTTTTCCAAGCTGTTTATTAAAGCCACAGTCAACTTAGTGTATGTAAACTTCCGACCCACTGGAATTGTGATACAGTGAATTATAAATGAAATAATCTGTCTGTAAACAATTGTTGGAAAAATTACTTGTCATGCACAAAGTAGTAGTCATTTGTGGAGTGGTTGAAAAATGAGTTTTAATGACTCCAACCTAAGTGTATGTAAACTTCCGACTTCAACTGTGGATGGATGGGGGTTTGGTCAAAACGTTTACACAGATCAGACTTGGATAGAGAAGGATTAGCTCGGTTTCAAGGGTGTTTATTTAAATAACAAACCAAAAGAAAAGAATAGGTCTCCCCATGAGACCCTCTCCGGGAAACCGTCTTCTGGGCTCCGGGTCTTGCTGTATCCTGTGTTTATCCATGTTTATAAACACTAATGTAGAGAGTGTCACGCCTATCCATTACAGTCGCTAGAGTTATTGTTATTCGTGGTCATGAACATAATTTTGAGTGAATTCTATGAGGGGGAGGGTGTGGGCATTTTGTTACTTAAAGTATATTTATAGTACATTTCGAAACGTCCCTTAGACCTGCTTGCTTATTGGTCAAAAGGGCTTCAGTGATGTTTGCAGTAATTTTCACATTATACAAAAGGTAACAATGTATTGTTCTGCCTCATATTTTGAAGAACTTCCATTTCAATGGATATTTCATCAATTCACCAGCATCAAGATAAGTAATGAAACAAATATGAATCATTAACAATATTCTAAATATTTGTTCTATTTAGAATATTGTTCTAAATGATAGTACTTGTTTTATATTATTTTCTGAATATACTGTAAAAATAGTCAGCACTCTAGTTTGTAGATGTGAATTTGAGTTTTATGTGCACATAATTGTATCCTTGTGCTTCATCTCAGTGCGTCTGAAGTAAGTATACATTACTACAATGAAACATTTGTGAAATGAGATCATTGTTATTCATTCTGAAAGCAATGTCCTCAAGACCAGATCAAAGCTAGAATACATTCTTTGTCCCAATAGCCAAACCTGTGCACTACCAAGTATGAAGTGATGTATTGGCCAAAACTATACTGAACAGAAATATAAACACAACATGCAACAATTTCAAAAATTGTACTGAATTAAGGAAATCAGTCAATTGAAATAAATGTATTAAGCCCTAATTTATGGATTTCACATGACTGGGCAGGGACGCATCCTGGGTGGGCCCCTGCGACGTTGGAGGCGGCTTATGGTAGAGAAATTAACACATTCCCTTGCAACAGCTCTGGTGAACATTCCTGCAGTCAGCATGCCAATTGCACACTCCCTCAACTTGAGACATCTGTGGCATTGTGTTGTGTGACAAAACTGCACATTTTAGAGTGGACTTGTATTGTCCCCAGCACAAAGTGCACCTGTGTAATGATCATGCTGTTTAATCAGTTTCTTGATATGCCACACCTGTCAGGTGGATTAATTATCTTGGCAAAGGAGATGTGTTAGTAAGCATATTTGAGAACTCAACTTTTTGTGCATACAGTATGGAACATTTCTGGGATCTTTTATTTCAGCTCATGAAACCAACACTACATGTTGCATTTATATTTTGGTTGAGTATATGTAGGCTATGAAAAGTTCCTACACAAATTACACAAAAATTCAAAGTACTGGAGATACACTGTGTGAAGATGACATTGTATTCCATTCGATGCATCTTAATTTATACCTTTTAAATGTGCGATTCGGTTACTTGTGTGTTAACTGGGCCCAAAACGGTTCCATTATTCAAACCATTCCATATATTTATACATTTACCATCAACTTAATCTTCAACAGTCAGTAGTTTGTGTTGTCGATTTGAGTGTGTTGACCACACCTGATCTTAATTGGTTTGTCTTGAAGCTGGTCTATTTGAACAGTGGGAGGGAGATGTAGACATGATATGCTCTGCAGCAAAAGTTTTTGTGTTAATAAGCTTTTAGCATGATGTTTTAACCTCTTTAAAACCATCTGTTTTATAGCCTAAGTATTTATTTGATTTTGACCATTTTTAACAGTCCAGGTATTCTTTTAACTTCTTGATGTGCACAGGGTACAGCCAACACTGTCACACACTGTATGGATACGCAGTGAATGAGTACAATCAGGAACTATGGTGAAATTATAGTGTGTGTTTTTGTTTGTGTCACAAGGTGTGGTGTTATCAGACCAACCCATCCTGAAGAAGTGATGGAGGTGTGGAACATTGGTGAAGAGGAGGGTCTGACTGAACTGGAGGGCTCCTCAGACACCATGACAGCCCTGACTACCTCCAATAACAACCTCCTCCACCACAGAGCTATTAACGACTCCAACTACACCACCACCAACAACATCACCTACTTCCCTTACTACCAACACTCCCTCCCTGTGGCTGCTAGCTTCATCCTCGCCTACCTGTTCATCTTCCTGCTGTGCATGGTGGGTAATGTACTGGTGTGTCTGATCGTGCTGGGGAACCGTCGGATGAGAACTGTCACCAACCTCTTCATCCTCAACCTGGCAGTCAGCGATCTGCTGGTGGGCATCTTCTGCATCCCCACAACGCTTGTGGACAACCTCATCACAGGTAGGTAACACAACTTGGTTTAACTAAGCTGGTGAACACAACTCTGTCTTAGCTGGTGAATACAACTGAGCAGGATAACGCAACTCAGCATCATCAACTCTATTACATCCAGTGGTGGAAAAAGTACCCAATTGTCATACTTGAGTAAAAGTAAAGATACCTTAATTGAAAATGACTCAAGTGAAAGTCACCCAGTAAAATACTACCTGTGTAAAAGTATTTGGTTTAAATATACTCAAGTATCAAAAGTAAATGTAATTGTTAAAATATACTTAAGTATCAAAAGTAAAAGTATAAATAATTTTAAATTCCTTATTAAGCAATGCAGATGGCACCATGTTCTTGTTATTTAATGGATAGCCAGTGGCACACTCAGACATCATTTATAACAAAGCATGTGTGTTTAGTGAGTTTGCCAGATCAGAGGCAGTAGGGTGACCAGGGATGTTATCTTGATAAGTGCGTGAATTGGACAATTTTCCTGTCCGTTTAAGCATTCATGGAAAATATATGGAGTAAAAATTACATTATTTTCTTTAGTAAAAGTGGTCAAAATATAAATAGTTAAGAAAAGTACTGATACCCTGAAAACTACTTAAGTTGTATTTTTACTGAAGTACTTTACACCATTCACATCCCATTCATTTAACTCCATATCAAGGTTAATGTGTTGATCAATGTTAATTTAATTACAAACTTCATTCCGCTCTAGAAACAGTCCATGAATAGTGTAATATCCATGACACATCAATATCACAGACTCAAACTCCATATTGAATTTCTAAAGATTGAGTCAGATCCATTTTCCACTCAGGTCTTGTATGTAGATGTTAAACTAATTTGTGAATTGAATGACTCATCAAAATGAAAGCACATAAGCAAACAATTAAAAATAATGTAAATGAAGTGTATCAGGCAACATTAAATGATCAAAGGAGACATGAACAGAGGGAATATTATCGTAGATCCTTCCTTCTGAATGTCTTTCATGAGTTTCTACTTTTACTACCAGACATTTTCTTCATACAGTATCTTCCAAAAGCATATTTAATTTTACTCTACTGCTTGAACTCAATTTACATGACTATTAATGTTATCTTCATAGACTGGGTTTGGATTTTGGAGGGACCAATGGATGCCCATAAGCATTAAAAATGGTATACTTGGTGGACTCCACTATCTTTTTGTCAACCCAAGACCAATGTGAAGTCCAATTCAAACCCTGCCTGTGCATATAATTAACATGACATCGCTAGAAAGTGAATTAGATAATATGATTTATTAATTAACCCTCATATTAAAATGTCCATGCATAGTTGATGCCACATCATTATGAATCAGCCAGGGAAAGTGTTGGAACATTAAAATGGGGGCAGTTCCCTACTGTACACATCATATTAGACATACAGGCTAATGTACAATTATCATTTTAGACATTTATTGTAGAGGCAACAGAGATTCATCAGAATTTCAGGCGTGACCATGTTTTGAGGTTAATGTTTGTTTACATTTACTTTGAATGAAAACAAGCTTTTATTTTGGTTTCTGATGTGGCACGACAGTTGAACTAAGCTCATGAGGCATTTATATTTTATATTCTTCAAGAATCAATGGGTACATATCATTCATTTATAAGTCCAAAAATGGATGTACCAGGGTCGTTCCACAAAATTGGTGCCTTTTAACTAAAGTGCCAAAATGCACAAATGTATTTACTAGCTAACTAAATGGTAAGACAGGATAAACATACACACTTAATACGTTAGAAACAGGTCCCTAGTGGACTGAACAATATGGCTGCTTGTTACAAAAGATATGGAGAGAAAGGGACAGAGAGTGACAGACACTTAACGTTGCTACATTTAGAAACTACTCTCACTTATACTTTGCACATGAACCGCCCTCTGCATAGAGAAAGAAATCATTAATGTATTCACGTGAAAAATGCTGTTGGCCATGTATCTCTCTGAACCGGGCCACCTTGGAAAGGGCATTGGGCCTTTACACAGCACGCTTCTAAGGCTCTGATTGTCCAAAAGGGGTCCCCACGCATCTTCTAATGTTGTTCTCTGCAGTCGTCCGGTGACTTGTTGTGTAGTCCTGAACAGAACTACAAGTTTATTCTCCTTCCATTCGCTCTGGAAGATGCTTCTTTGAATATGGGCTAGCAAGCCGTGTCGATGGTTCCCAGTGGGGGTGATGAGAGTAGCGGAATACGATGGTTTGAAGAGAGTAGTAGAATGGTCCCGCTTAAATTCTCTTTTCTAGATACTTTACTTAGGACAGCTAATCAGCCGTGCCAGTGATTGTCCGGGAGGTGAGTTTATCGCCTCTACCTCGTGTTGAGATTCTGAGTTCAAACCACTTTAAACGTGAGCTGCAGCTCAACATCTCTCTGGTCTAATATGTTAATTCTTAACCCATAATATTATACAGTTCGTTCAAAAGGGCTGTTCCGTCAGGCTGACACGATCTCTGACCTCACTCAAGGTTGCGGTGACTACTTACTGTGCACGGTTATAGAAACAACTTCCTCTTATAGTTTCTAAAATCACATCCCTCTCTTAACAAAAACACTTTCATCGTTGTTCATAAAGCATTCACAACGTAGAAACTTTGTACATGTAGTGTGTATACTTTTCAAGTTACAATATTTCCTTTATAACATTTTTATGACATCACAAAATAACAACCAAACCGACATCAGTGTTCTTTTAGGTTACCTCTCACCATTCCCCACGTTCTATGTTAGAAACATTGTTCCAGTATTTGCTTTAGAATGTGTTAGTTTCGGCCGGAAAATCTGTGAAACAAAGGCACGTTCCTCCGGTGAATTTGGAGAGTGAGAGAGAGCTGAAGGTTCTGTCCTTGACGTAAAACATGGTGTGAGCTGTCAACCCCCACCAGTTCCCTTTTCTCCCCCTCTGCGGGTGAGAGGGGGTCTGGTTGAAGTTATTTATTGCAAAGCTGATCTGACCTATTTGGATCCTCACAGTACAGTCATGACATTTCCTTCCGTCAAACCTGTGTCACTTCTAGGAAGATTTCAACCTACTTAATCCAAATATTCTTCCAACTTTCACCATCATTCTAAAGGCCTAGCTATTTTGCTGCATTGACAAAGTCATTTCTGAAGATTATTTTCTATATTCATGTGATTAGTGATGCATTTATCTCTGTCCTCATTTTAAGGCCAACCCTGTTATGCAAACAATTTACCTCTTTAAAATAATGGACCATTCCACCAAGTTAAATGATTCAGCAGGTTATATCACTGAACAGCATGGTTGAAAAGGAAGTCCTCGCTCTTTTTCTGGTCTATTGAAAATTGTTTTATCATCTTTGACTGAGGTGATCGAGCTCAACACGTCAACCCTGGTCGCTAAATTAATGTTAGGAAAACTTGAATTTGATTTAACTTTCATTGTGTGGTCCCATGCTCTTCACCACATGATCAGTAATGGCCGATCCTTCACCTAAATCCTCAACCCTGTTATCGTCGACCCTATTAGAGGCCCAAGGTAACTTGATCAGTTTTATATTACAGTAAGGAAAAAAAGTATTTGATCCCCTGCTGATTTTGTACGTTTGCCCACTGACAAATGATCAGTCTATTATTTTATTGGTAGGTTTATTTGAACAGTGAGAGATAGAATAACAACAAAAAAATCCAGAAAAACGCATGTGAAAAATGTTATAAATTGATTTGCATTTTAATGAGGGAAATAAGTATTTGACCCCTCTGCAAAACATGACTTAGTACTTGGTGGCAAAACCCTTGTTGGCAATCACAGAGGTCAGACGTTTCTTGTAGTTGGCCACCAGGTTTGCACACATCTCAGGAGGGATTTTTTTCCCACTCCTCTTTGCAGATCCTCTCCAAGTCATTAAGGTTTCGAGGCTGACGTTTGGCAACTCTAACCTTCAGCTCCCTCCACAGATTTTCTATGGGATTAAGGTCTGGAGACTGGCTAGGCAACTCCAGGACCTTAATGTGCTTCTTCATGAGCCACTCCTTTGTTGCCTTGGCCGTATGTTTTGGGTCATTGTCATGCTGGAATACCCATCCACGACCCATTTTCAATGCCCTGGCTTAGGGAATGAGGTTCTCACCCAAGATTTGATAGTACATGGCCCCGTCCATCGTCCCTTTGATGCGGTAAAGTTGTCCTGTCCCAGAAAAAGCAGAAAAACACCCCCAAAGCATAATGTTTCCACCTCCATGTTTGACGGGGGATGGTGTTCTTGGGGTCATAGGCAGCATTCCTCCTCCTCCAAACACGGCGAGTTGAGTTGATGCCAAAGAGCTCCATTTTGGTCTCATCTGACCACAACACTTTCACCCAGTTGTCCTCTGAATCATTCAGATGTTCATTGGCAAACTTCAGACGGGCATGTATATGTGCTTTCTTGAGCAGGGGGACCTTGCGGACGCTGCAGGATTTCAGTCCTTCACGGCGTAGTGTGTTACCAATTGTTTTCTTGGTGACTATGGTCCCAGCTGCCTTGAGATCATTGACAAGATCTCCCCGTGTAGTTCTGGGCTAATTCCTCACCGTTCTCATGATCATTTCAACTACACGAGGTGAGATCTTGCATGGAGCCCAAGGCCGAGGGAGATTGACAGTTCTTTTGTGTTTCTTCCATTTGAGAATAATCGCACCAACTGTTGTCACCTTCTCACCAAGCTGCTTGGCGATGGTCTTGTAGCCTATTCCAGCCTTGTGTAGGTCTACAATCTTGTCCCTGATATCCTTGGAGAGCTCTTTGGTCTTGGCCATGGTGGAGAGTTTGGAATCTGATTGATTGATTGCTTCTGTGGACAGGTGTCTTTTATACAGGTAACAAGCTGAGATTAGGAGCACTTCCTTTAACTACTTACGGAGTGGTGGGGCGCTAGCGTGGTGTTGATTTGCCGCTTTGTGTAAAAGAGGATAGTAAATAACAATCTAGTGTCCTCATCATTCATTATGTCCACCTATTGCATGGTAATTCATTTAGAATAAATTAAATTGCCATTGCCATTGCTTTTTGTACTGTATCTTATAAATTTTCTAGACAACGGGATATAAATTGTGCGTACAGTATGTCCTGATGAGCTTTGTGTAATGAAGAGCTTTGTTCAAAAATAATTTAGATACATTTTAGTGGTTACATTTCTCCAGACCCATCCCTCAGCTCAGCTGTTTACCAAAACAACGGTGGGGTGCCTACTTTGCTATTGTTAAAACTGCAGATTGCTCCTTTATATTTCTTTCCTGAATATTTCAACATGTCCATAGTCAATGGTGAAAAGACTGTCATTTATGCACCCTTCTACTGATGGAAAAGTAATTTACAGAGTAATTGTATTACTGTAATAGTTACAGTTGAAGTCGGAAGTTTACATACACTTAGGTTGGAGTCATTAAAACTAGTTTTTCAACCACTCCACAAATTTCTTGTTAACAAACTGTAGTTTTGGCAAGTCTGTTAGGACATCTACTTTGTGCACGACAAGTAATTTTTCCAACAACTGTTTACAGACAGATTACAAACAGATTTTATTCACTGTATTACAATTCCAGTGGGTCAGAAGTTTACATACACTAAGTTGACTGTGCTTTTTAAACAGCTTGGAAAATAAGAAAACAATTATGTCATGGCTTTAGAAGCTTCTGATAGGCTAATTGACATAATTTGAGTCAATTATAGATGTAGCTGTGGATGTATTTCAAGGCCTTCCTTCAAACTCAGTGCCTCTTTGCTTGACATCATGGGAAAATCAAAAGAAATCAGCCAAGACCTCAGAAAATAAAATTGTAGACTTGGGAGCAACTTCCAAATGCCTGAAGGTACCACGTTCATCTGTACAAACAATAGTAAAATGAAATGGCGCCGGAGGAAATGGCAGCAGTTTTACGGGCGCCAAACCAATTGTGCAACCAATTGTGCTATTGTTTTTTTTTTTCGCGTTATTTGTAACTTATTTTGTACATAATGTTTCTGCAACCATATCTTACAGCAAAAAAGAGCTTCTGGATATCAGGACAGCGATCACTCACCTCGGAACAGACAAAGATTTTTTCTTTAACAAGCAGGATGCACAAGACATTCTCCAAACACCCGACAGGGCCAACATCCCCGTTATTTGCAGGAGGAAGAGACGCAGATACAGAGGACACAGAGCCGGATGCCTTGTGAGGACCTGCAGAAGGCGAGTGGGAAAGCTGCCGTTAACGTCAATATTACTCACCAACGTGCAATCATTGGACAATAAACTAGACGAGGTACAGTCACGAATATCCTAACAACGGGACATCAACTGTAATATCCTATGTTTCACGGAATCGTGGCTGAATGACGGCATGGACAGCTGGTGCACGAAATCTAACGAAGTCTCTAGATTTTGCTCGCCTGAAGTAGAGTATATTGTGATACATTGCAGGCCACACTACTTGCCTTGAGAGTTTTCAGCTATACTTTTCAGCTATACTTTTCGTTTACCACCACAGACAGATGCTGGCACTAAGACCGCACTCAGTCAGCTGTATAAGGAAATAAGCAAACAGGAAACCACTCACCCAGAGGCGGCGCTCCTAGTGGCCGAAGACTTTAATGCAGGGAAACTTAAATCAGTTCTAACAAATTTCTATAAACATGTTAAATGTGCAACCAGAGGGGGAAAATTCTAGATCACCTGTACTCCACACACAGAGACGCGTACAAAGCTCTCCCTCGCCCTCCATTTGGTAAATCCGACCACAACTCTATCCTTCTGATTCTTGCTTACAAGCAAAAATTAAAGCAGGAAGCACCAGTGACTCAGTCTATAAAAAAGTGGTCAGATGAAGCAGATGCTAAACTACAGGATTGTTTTGCTATCACAGACTGGAACATGTTCCGGGATTCTTCCGATGGCTTTGAGGAGTACACCACATCAGTCACTGGTTTTATCAATAAGTGCATTGAGGACGTCGTCCCCACAGTGACTGTACGTACATACCCCAACAAGAAGCGATGGATTACAAGCAACATTCGCACTGAGCTTAAGGCTAGAGCTGCCACTTTCAACGTACGGGACTCTAACCCGGAATCTTACAAGAAATCCTGCTATGCCCTGCGACGAACCATCAAACAGGCAAAGCGTCAATACAGGGCTAAGATTGAATCATACTACACTTGCTCCGACGCTTGTCTTATGTGGCAGGGCTTCCAAACTATTAGACTACAAAGGGAAGCACAGCCGCGAGCTGACCAGTGACACGAGCCTACCACACTGTACTTCCTGTTCACCAAAGACTGCATGGCCAGGAACGACTCCAACACCATCATTAAGTTTGCAGACGACACAACAGTGGTAGGCCTGATCACCGACAACGACGAGACAGCTTATAGGGAGGAGGTTAGAGACCTGGCCAGGTGGTGCCAGAATAACAACCTATTCCTCAACGTAACCAAGACTAAGGAGATGATTGTGGACTACAGGAAAAGGAGGACCGAGCACGCCCCCATTCTCATTGACTGGGCTGTAGTGGAGCAGGTTGAGAGCTTCGAGTTCCTTGGTGTCCACATCACCAACAAACTAGAATGGTCCAAAAACACCAGGACAGTCGTGAAGAGGGCACGACCAAGTCTATTCCCCCTCAGGAAACTAAAAAGATTTGGCATGGGTCCTGAGATCCTCAAAAGGTTCTACAGCTGCACCATCGAGAGCATCCTGACAGGTTGCATCACTGCCTGGTACGGCAATTGCTCGGCCTCCGACTGCAAGGCACTACAGAGGGTAGTGCGTACGGCCCAGTACATTACTGGGGCTAAGCTGCCTGCCATCCAGGACCTCTACAACAGGCGGTGTCAGAGGAATGCCCTAAAAATTGTCAAAGACCCCAGCCAACCCAGTCATAGACTGTCCTCTCTACTACCGCATGGCAAGCGGTACCGGAGTGCCAAGTCTTGGACAAAAAGGCTTCTCAAAAGGTTTTACCCCCAAGCCATAAGACTCCTGAACAGGTAATCAAATGGCTACCCAGACTATTTGCATTGTGTGCCCCCCCAACCCCTCTCTTACGCTGCTGCTACTCTCTGTTTATTATATATACATAGTCACTAACTATACATTCATGTACATACTACCTCAGTTGGCCCGACCAACCAGTGCTCCCAGACATTGGCTAACCAGGCTATCTGCATTGTGTCCCACCACCCACCAACCCCTCTTTTACACTACTGCTACTCTCTGTTCATCATACATGCATAGTCACTTTAACCATATCTACATGTACATACTACCTCAATCAGCCTGACTAACTGGTGTCTATATGTATCCTCGCTACTTTTATAGCCTCGCTACTGTATATAGCCTCGCTACTGTAATTTTTCACTGTCTTTTTACTGGTGTTTTTATTTCTTTACTTACCTATTGTTCACATAATACCTTTTTTTGCACTATTGGTTAGAGCCTGTAAGTAAGCATTTCACTGTAAGGTCTACACCTGTTGTATTCCGCACACATGACAAATAAACTTGATTTGATTTGGCACGCAAGTAATAACACCATTCGGACCACGCAGCCGTCATACCGCTCAGGAAGGAGATGCGTTCTGTTTCCTAGATATGAACGTACTTTGGTGTGAAAAGTGCAAATCAATCCCTGAACAACAGCAAAGGACCTTGTGAAGATGTTGGAGGAAACTGGTATGAAAGTATCTATATCCACAGTAAAACGAGTCCTATATCGACATAACCTGAAAGGCTGCTCAGCAAGGAAGAAGCCACTGCTCCAAAACCGCCATAAAAAAGCCAGACTACGGGTTGCAACTGCACACGGGGACAAAGATTGTACTTTTTTGAGAAATGTCCTCTGGTCTGATGAAACAAAAATAGAACTGTTTGGCCATAATAACCATTGTTATGTTTGGAGGAGAAAGGGGGAGGCTTGCAAGCCAAAGAACACCATCCCAACCGTGAAGCACAGGGGTGGCAGCATCATGTTGTTGGGGTGCTTTGCTGCAGGAGGGACTGGTGCACTTCACAAAATAGATGGCATCATGAGGACGGAAAATTATGTGGATGTATTGAAGCAACATCTCAAGACATCAGTCAGGAAGTTAAAGCTTGGTCGTAAATGGGTTTTCTAAATGGACAATGACCCCAAGCATACTTCCAAAGTTGTGGCAAAATGGCTTAAGGACAACAAAGTCAAGGTATTGGAGTGGCCGTCACAAAGCCCTGACCTCAATCCAATATAACATTTGTTGGACAGAACTGAAAAAGCGTGTGCGAGCAAGGAGGCCTACAAACCTGACTCAGTTACACCAGCTCTGTCAGGAGGAATGGGCCAAAATTCACCCAACTTATTGTGGGAAGCTTGTGGAAGGCTACCCAAAATGTTTGACTCAAGTTAAACAATTTAAAGGCAATGCTACCGAATACAAATTGAGTGTATGTAAACTTCTGACCCACTGGGAATTTGATAAAAGCTGACATAAATAATTCTCTCTACTGATATTCTGACATTTCACATTCTTAAAATAATGTGGTGATCCTAACTGACCTAAGACAGGGAAATGTTACTAGGATTAAATGTAAGGAATTGTGAAAAACTGAGTTTAGATGTATTAAACGTCTGACTTCAACTGTAGGTACGTGGTTGCAAAGGGCATCAGTGTCTTAACAGCGTGATTTGCCAAGGCAAGAAACTCTGAGCACAGCCCTATCCAGAAATCTGGCAGTGGCTTCTGATCAAATTACATTTTTACAGAATCGCTTGTTGCAATTTCGATGAGGCTCTCTTGTGTCCTTCGTTTCGGGAAAGTACCTGCGTAATTGCACACCCAGCTCACTCAGGTGCTTTGCTATATCACATTTGACCTTGTCCGTAAGCTTGAGTTCATTTGCACACAAAATATCATACAATGATTGGAAGACCTGTGTGTTGTCCCTGTTAATGCAGACAGAAAAGAGCTCCAACTTCTTAATCGTAGCCTCGATTTTCTCCTGCACATTGATATAGTTGTGGAGAGTCCCTGTAATCCTAGATTCAGATCATTCAGGTGAGAAAAACATCAACCAGATAGGCCAGTCGTTTGAGAAACTCGTCATCACGCGTCATCGTTACGGTTAGTAAAGAAAACTTTAAGCTTGTCTCTCAATTTAAAAAAATGTGTCAATACTTTGCCCCTTGATAACCAGCACACTTCTGCATGTTGTAAAAGTGTTACATGGTCGCTGCCCATATCATTGCATAGTGCAGAATATACACAAGAGTTCAGGGGCCTTGCTTTAACTAAGTTAACCATTTTCACTGTAGTGTCCAAGTGTCTTTCAAGCTGTCAGGCATTCCCTTGGCAGCAAGAGCCTCTCAGTGGATGCTGCAGTGTACCCAAGTGGTGTTGGGAGCAACTGCTTGCACGTGCGTTACCACTCCACTATGTCTCCCTGTCATGGCTTTTGCGCAATCAGTACAGATACCAACACATCTTGACCACCAAAGTCCATTTGATGTCACAAAGCTGTCCAGCACTTAAAAAATATCCTCATGTTGTTCTGGTTTCCAGTGGTTTGCAGAAGGATGTCTTCCTTAATTGATCCCCCATAAACGTCACAGACATATAGCAAGAGCTGTGCCAGGCCCGCCACGTCTGACTCATCCAGCTGTAATGCATAGAATTCACTGGCTTGTATGCAAAGCAGTAATTGTTTAAAAATATCTTCTGCCAGGTCACTGATGTGTCGTGAAAGTGTTGTTTGATGAAGTAATTGTCTGTATAGTTTTTGGGGGCCTTTTCCCCTAGCATTGTCCCAGCCATATCTGCGGTAGCAGGAAGAATGAAGTTGCAGTTGCAAGAATGAAGTCCTCCACAATAGTATGGGGCTTGCCTGTCCTAGCCACTCGGTAGCTCACCATATAAGGTTTCCCGCGAGAGAGTAACAGTTAATGTGATTGGATGTTGATTATTTTACTAGGCTACCTGTATTTGACACTGGTGTTATTTCGCTGAACACTAGATGGTAAAAAAAAATTGTGGCAGGGAAATGAGTCTTCTCATGCGAGGAAAAAAACCTCACCCAAATGTAAAGCCCCAATGGAAAATATAAATGTACTGTTTTGAAAATGTGAATCACATTTTTATTTGGTGTACCCCTGATGGCATTGCGCGTAACCATAGTCCCACACTATCATTGAGAAAGAGGAGGAATAGAAAAACAAAAGGGGAGGAGAGAAAGATATATTGAGAGAAATGTCGTACACACTGAAAGCATGGTTAGGCTAGTGATCCTAGGCTCATCAGTGCACCTTGTCTGGTGCAGAGTGTGTATTGTTTGAATGGCAGCTATAAGTGTATTATATTTAGACCTCCTCCCTCTCGTTACCCCGCGACAGCCTCCTCACAGGCACAGGTCAAGCATGCTCTATGCTTAACGGGCCCCTTGTCAGCCAGGATAAATAGCCCAGCAGCCCTGATTGCTAAATTATATCTTCACTTAGTCATCTATCAATCACATGCTTGCATTTGGAGGAGGGAAGGACCCCATTCCAACCCCTGATAGACGGGGGACGGGGGGATGAGCACAGTGGGGTTAAGTGCGGTGGGGGTGTGATGTGTGTCAGGGAGGAGAGAAAGAGAGAGAGAGGAAGTTTCTCTTCTCTCAGAGATCCATTAGCTAATGGGTGTCTTAAGCCTTGTCACTTATCCCCACTGCCGTCGCCACACACTCATCTACTACGCTTCAGAGACTGAGTGTGTGTGTGTGTATTCCTATATTCATTGTGACTTCAAGTGACCCTAACAGTCTATGACTTTGACAATTTTTTTGCACATTATTATCTTAAAATTCTGCAAGCTCTGTCCGTTTGGTTGTTGATCATTACTCGACAGACATTCTAAAGTATTGCCATACATTTTCAAGACGATTTAAGTGAAACTGTAACTAGGCCACTCAAGAATTTTGCTTGGACTGTCTGGGAGTGGTCTGAGTGAGAGACCTAATTGTAGGGGACAAGTTTGTGATAAGAGGAACCAAGTTTTACACACCGCTAGGGGCGTATCTAAATAATTATGTTGGGCTGTAGTGCCATCGCAGATTTTGTCGATTACCCCCATAGCTTAAAATGTTTGGGGTGATGTGGAGAACACAAATATGCCATATATTTGTTTACTTTAAGAGCAACTGCCTTTAAAAAGCAACAACCCCTTTGAAACAAATCCCTATTCTAGTTTCAAAATTGTGTAGTAGGATAATGTTGGTCATGAAGTCAGTCTTGTCTAAAACAGAGTTTGGAACGTTCGTGCGTCACAACAGGTAAATTAAGTTTGGGTTTTGATTTGACAATGTCCATTTGCCCACTAACATGGGGTGAACAACTGCAGTGATTGCTCTCTATCCGATAGCATAGACAGTTAGACAGACCTGCCAATCAGCTCTGACTTTGTTTACATAAGAAAACATTTTTGCGCATTTCTGAACTTGAGAAATACTTCACCAAACACCTTAGTTAGATATAAAATTGCGCAACTAAAACATCCTATGCAAAAATGTCAATTTATTACAGATTTCTTGCGTTATTTTAGATTAATTCTGGTTATTTTGAGAAAGTGAAATATGCTTCTGCGTCTACAGTGTCTCATGGGGGACAAACATAATTCATCAATTGTGGAATCGATCAGGAAACACACCTCCAAGACTGAAATCACATTTGTATAGTGACCCAAATAAAAAAAAATTGTAATGTCATCATGCCTCGTTACAATATTTAACATTAAACACTCTAAAAAGTGATATGTGTTCGCCCGCGAAGTCTGCTGATTACAATGCTAAACTACTTTAAATGGCCAAAAGTATGTGGATACCCCTTCAAATTAGTGGATTTGGCTATTTCAGCCACACCCGTTGCTGACAGGTGTATAAAATGGAGCACACAGCCATGCAATCTCCATAGACAAACATTGGCAGTGGAATGGCCCGTACTAAAGAGCACAGTGACTTTTTCAACGTGGCACCGTCATAGGATGCCACCTTTTCAACAAGTCAGTTCATCAAATTTCTGCCCTACCCTGTCAACTGTAAGTGCTGTTATTGTAAAGTGGAAATGTCTAGGAGCAACAACGCCTCAGCCGCAAAGTGGTAGGCCACACACACTCACAGAACGAGACCGACAAGTGCTGAAGCGTGTAGCGCATTAAAATATTCTGTCCTTGGTTTCAAGGTTCATACAGCATACAATGACAGTCTATGATTCTGTGCTTCCAACTTTGTGGCAACAGTTTGGGGAAGGCCCTTTCCTGTTTCAGCATGACAAAGCCCCCGTGCACAAAGTGAGGTCCATACAGAATTTGTTTGTCGAGATCGTTGTGGAAGAACTTGACTGGCCTGCACAGAGCCCTGACCTCAACCCCATCAAACACCTTTGGGATGAATTGGAATGCCTACTGCGAGCCAGACCTAATCGCCCAACATCTGTGCCCGACCTCACTAATGCTGTTGTGGCTGAATGGAAGCAAGTTTTCCAACATCTATGGAAAGCCTTCCCAGAAGAGTGGAGGCTGTTATAGCTGCAATGGGGGGGACCAACTCCATATTAATGCACTTGATTTTGGAATGAGATATTTGATGAGCATGTAAGGGTGCCAGTATATTTGGCCTCAACTGAACCTCCACACTTTGCCGCTTTTTCTTCTCAAACACGCCTCTGTATTTTGGCCCTGCACCAGATCCAGTCCATACAGAAGGAACAGCTGTATCTTTGAGTATTCTTTGGAGATCTGTCCCCATCATCGATTGCACATCTCTTTCATAGTCATCGGCACTTAAGTACTTACTACAGACACTTAGTGACGTAATACTGTAGCAACGTAATATTTACATTGTATTAGTTTCTAATTGCTATTAACAATTTTCTGCATCTTTAACTGGAAAATTGTGACATTTTGTGCTTTCTTCCTTAGATTGCATATATAAATTGCAGCCAGTGGGCGAACATTAGCTCTTCAGATTTCCACTTTTTAGAACAAACTTTACCTTTTGATAACTCTCTAAACTTTCGACCCAGTTTGTTCTAAATTCAAAAGCCACTGGCACATCTGAGCTAACTTTGTTGCAGGTGCATGGTAACCAACATGAGAAAAAAGAACAAACCTGCACACTGCTCTTTATTAAGCTTTGACGAAGGCCTTGAGGCCAATACGTAAAGCTTAATAAAGAGCAGTGATACTAGCAAGAGGAGTGTGCAGGTTTCTTCTTTTCTCATAAACCAGTTCCTTCTCCCACCAAAAAGTAAGGGGATGTAGTGTCCTTTTACATAGCAGGGATTCCCCAACAAGAGCACGTGCGCAGCTGTTACCCGTCTCTGCTCTTGTCAGTTAGCCACATAAAGTAATTGCAAATTTTATAGGTGGAAAAGTACACATTTCCTGACTCAAGTTATCACCTATACGCAGAGAGTCAGGAAGTAGGTGCAGAAGGAGAGGTTAATAACAATGATGCAAGGCAAATGAACAAAACAGAGGATGCGTACTGAACATGAAAACAAACCAATACTGCCTGATTACTGAGGACTAAATAGAGGGAAGGTAATCAAGGTGATGATGAAGTCCAGGTGTGCGTAATGATGGGGAGCAGATGTGCGTAATAATGGTTGCCAGGGCCCGTGGTTAGTAGACCGGCGACATCGAGCGCCGAAGAGAGGGAGCGTGAGTAGGCATGACAAAACCGATAGTACTTTTGATAAGAATTGCCAATTCGGCGGTACGCTTTCAATAAAACATTGTATTTTTCCACGATTCACAGATTTCTGAAACACCCATTTCCTCAAAGCGGAGAAGAGTGAGGCTTGCTACAGGGAAACAGAAGGACAGAGTAAAGTTCACTGAACTACTTTCAATGTATGGAATCAGTTGGGACATTCTGTCAATGGCCTACACACAATAACCCATAAGACATTTTTACAAATGAATACAAAATGAAAAGCTGAAATGACTTAAATCAATAAGTATTCAACCCCTTTGTTATGGCAAGTCTAAATAAGTTCAGGAGTAAACATTTTGCTTAACAAGTCACATAAGTTGCATTGACTCACGCTGTGTGCAATAATAGTGACTACCTCATCTCTGTACCCCACGCACAATTATCTGTAAGGTCCTTCTATCGAGCAGTTAGTTTCAAACTCAGATTAAACCACAAAGAACAGAGGTTTTCAAAGACATTGACTATCGCTTTGAGCATGGTGAATTTATTAATTACACTTTATATGGTATATCAATACACCCAGTCACAACAAAGATAGAGGCGTCCTTCCTAACCCAGTTACAGGGGAGGAAGGAAACCTGTCTAAGGATGGATCAACAACATTGTAGTTACTCCACAATACTAACCTAATTGACAGAGTCAAAAGAAGGAAGCCTATACAGAATAAAAATATATTCCAAAACATGCATCCTGTTTGCAACAAAGCACCAAAGTAATACTACCAAAAATGTGGCAAAGCAATTCATTTTATGTCCTGAAAACAAAGCGTTATGTTTGGGGCAAATACAATACCACACATTACTGAGTTTTACTCTCCAATTTTCAAGTAGTGACTACATCATGTTATGGGTAAGTTTGTATGTTCAGGACTGGGGAGTTTTTCACTATAAATAGGAAACGGAAAGGCACTAAGCTCAAGCAAATTCCTAGAGGAAAACCTGGTTCAGTCTGCTTTCCACCAGACACTGGGAGATGAATTCACCTTTCAGCAGTACAATAACCTAAAACACAAGGCCAAATCTACACTGAAGTTGCTTACAATTTTGACTTAAATCAATTTGAAAATCTATGACACAACTTGAAAATGGTTGTCGTGCAATGATCAACAACCAATACAGGTGGGCAAAGCTCTTAGATACCCAGAAAAAATCACAGCTGTAATCGCTGCCAAAGGTGATTTTAACGTATGGCCTCGAGTGTGAATATTCATGTAAATTAGATATTTCTGTATTTCATTTTCAATATATTTTCAAAACATTTTAAAAACGTGTTTTCACTTTGTCATTATGGGGTATTGTATATAGACGGGTGAGGGGAAAAAAATATTTAATCCATTTTTAATTCAGGCTTTAACAAAATGTGGTATTAATACTTTCTGAAGGCACTGTGTGACTCGTGTCTAATATGGCCCCAGGGAGCTGGGGTAATAAAAAACATATACGATGGCACTATAGCTTAAAATACTTCTAAGACCTTTTCCTAGCTGTGTAAAATTTGATGCCTCTATCACAAAAGCCACAATTCTCAAAAAATGTCACGATTAGCTGCTGGACTATACCGCCTGGTGATGTCACCAGGGAAGCCAAAACACCACCCATGCAAGCCTGCTGATTTAGAAGGGCCTGTGTGAACTATGAGGAAATAACACTGATTTGAAAAAAACAATCACACTTTTACAGTGTTAGTTTCATTAGTTGTTGTACAATATGATACAAAGCAAGGTTAGGGTTTTGCCGGAGTAGGCCATCATTGTAAATAAGAATTTGTTCTTAACTGACTTGCCTAGTTAAATCAAGGTTAAATAAAAACAAATCGAAATAAATAACTGGATGCAAATTAAATGGGAGTATGTTAATACTATACTCGATTGACGTTTAGTCCAGGTTATAAGCCAGATCATTCATGAATCAGAATCTAACCACTCAACACTCACATGTTTACCACTGTGCTGCACATGGCCTAGTACTGTACACACTCAGGTTGTACAAATTGCTGCTGGGAAAGTCTATAATTTTTATTTACAATTATTTTACAAGGTGATGTTGTTGGTAATTGTTATTTATTTTGTTGACAGGCTGGCCGTTTACCAACACTGTGTGTAAAATGAGTGGTCTGGTGCAGGGGATGTCTGTAGCTGCCTCAGTCTTCACCCTGGTGGCCATCGCAGTAGACAGGTTGGTATGATGGAGATCTACAGAGAGGCAGGGGTGTGAGGGAGAGGTGGTGGGAATGGAGAATAGTAGATTTGATCCATAAATTACCTACGTTTTTTTTTTATGTTTGCCAATGCCTCAAACTGTAAAAGAGGTAATTTGCTTCATTATTTAAACTTGTTGATTGGATGGATGGATGGATGGATAGATAGAAGAGATAGGAAGGACAGAGAAAGATTTGCAGAGCTGTTGATAAAAGATAGAAGTTCACACATTTGGAATTGATTTTCCTTGCCCCCAAAAAACAAACAGCAAGTGTTCTTCCTTTTCCTCTGTCTATTTCCGCTCTCCACAGGTTCCGCTGCATTGTGTTCCCTTTTCAGCCTAAACTCACCCTAATAGTTGCCAAGGTGACCATAGCGATGATCTGGGTCCTGGCTGTGGTAATCATGTGCCCCTCAGCAGCTGCCCTGACCGTGGTGGAAGTGGCCGATCACTACATGGTGTATAACCAGGACTACAACATGACTTACCCCCTGTACTCCTGCTACGAGAACTTTGCCGACCCGAAGATGCGGAAGGTCTACACCACAGTGCTGTTTGCCCTCATCTACTTGGTGCCCCTGGCTCTCATCACTGTCATGTACGGACGCATCGGGGTGAAGCTCTACACCTCTGTGGTGTCAAGAAGAGAGCCTCAGGATGCAGCACATCCTCCTCCTCCAGCCAGGCATGAGGGGGGCAGGCATCTGATCTCACAGAAGAAGATCAAGGTGATCAAGATGCTGATCGTAGTAGCCCTGCTGTTCATGCTGTCCTGGCTGCCCCTGTGGACCTTGATGCTGCTGACAGACTACGCAGGGCTGGACGAGGAGCAGCTGGAGCTCCTGACCGGATACATCTTCCCCTTCGCCCACTGGCTGGCCTTCTCCAACTCCTCTGTCAACCCCATCATCTACGGATACTTCAATGAGAACTTCAAGAGGGGCTTCCAGGCAGTCTACCAGTCCAACTCCTGCTGCCACCCGGGAAATAGGGTTGAGGTAGCAGGGAGGGGAAACCGGGAAGGCAGAGCAGGGGGTGGGGGTAATGGTGGAGAGGGTGGAGGCGGCCTGAGGGAGCCGACAAGCAACCCCAATCCTCTTCCGTTTGGGGCTAGAAACAAAGTGTATACCGACGGTAATGTGATGGACTCTGTGCACCTTGAGCTGGAGTTGAAGAAGAATTCTAAGGTGGGAAGCAACACGGTCCATGTTGAGGTCGGGGGGACTGGGGCAGGTGGAGGAATAGGGAATGGAAATGGGATGAACAAAAAGGGGCTACATGTTGATGAGCAGACCAGCCCAATGGGAGTTTGTCAGGCCTGGGATCATTAGTGGGGATGTAAACCGTATAGGTGCTTTCAGCATCCCTAATAATATTTTACGTTTAGATTTACATTACCTTTACAATCTGAATGCATACTTAATGCATAGAAAAGATAGGCACCATCTTATTTTCTTTCAGATGGCATGTGTGGACTCAAATTGCGAGGGGAAGTGGACTCATCTCAACGTTAGATTAGACCGTATAGGGGTTTGAAAATGTCTGACAAACTATAATCTAAGAGCCACTAAGTACTCTCCAAACACCAAAGATAAACTTGAAAAGAAAGAGAACAAAGCAAATCAAAGCAAAGACATCAATCATGGTGATGCCCTTATTCTGTTTTTGATTGTAATATGAATTAATAGAATATGAATTATGTTTTGCTCAGTGAAGATTTCTTTGAACATTGTCAGCAAAACAACGAGAGGGGATATAGTTGAAACTGTTTAATGTCGACGTTTTAGCCCTAAAGTAGTCTCAATCTGAACACTGTCAACAATATAGATGAGAAACCAATAGATATAAGCAAGCAACATTTAAAATGTCTCAAAGAACATAATGCCTCAGAAAAAGGCAGTTTGAATTGAACCAATCTTGAAACTTGAAGCAAAAAAATAATTCAGCACAGAGGGGAGGTGGATTATCTAATACTGCAGAGCACAACAAATCAAATGATATCAAATCAAAGGTTATTCAGCGTATACACAGGTAAACGGTGCAATTAAATACTTACTTGCGAGCTACCTCAACAGTGCAGTGGAAATAATATTAAAAAAAATCTAAATAAGAGTAATGACAATGACACAAGTTTAATGTTTTAAACAAATATTAAAAAGTATACGGGTGGAAAATAACTGTTTTGGAAAAGCAGTATTGGACTGACATTTTGTCTCTGTTGCTAGTGAAAACAGGGACCAAATTCAACTATTTATTGATCAATACATGTGTACATGTTACTGAACAAACATATCAGTTTAATAAGGAATGAGAAAGATGTATTTTTATGTAAGGTTTTATTAAAGTTTTCTGAGAATGCCCTTACTCTGTAGGACCGATGAAAACGCCAAAAGGGGCTGAGAGTCAAACAAAACAAACGGTCACAAATATTGCTAAGGACTAGTCAGACAGTTTTTCTAACTAGGGAAATATTAATATGCTTTGCCTAGAGTTTGGTAGGACCAAATGTATGTGTATAAACCAGGGTTTCGTGACCCTAAGTGGGCCCTGGGCATGTGAGAGGTGGGTCACGAGTTATGAGAATACATCTCTAATTACACATGATTTATTATTAATTTGGGTCGTTGGAGGACGATTTGGGTCATGGGAGGATGCTACATTTCTAATTTTGGTTTCAAGCTGAAAAAGTTTAAGAACCCCTGGTATAAAGCAATGATGTATATATACACTAGATGACTGACAGGGGGTGCCATTCATGCTGTTCACAGCGTGGTATCCAGGGCAAAAAAAAAAACATCAACGCTCTTTACCCACTACAATGTTTACTTTCTGCATCTATATCATATCACTGAGGCTACCTTTACATTATATTATGTGAGCTAAACATACAAATATAAAATAAAAAAATATGTAGAAACATTTTTCTTAAAGTATAATTTCTAGACAGTACTTAATGTTACTGTCCCCACTATGACAGAAATACTTAAATACATGTAATTGTGTGCTTGAAACATTTAATTGAAATACTGTAGAATTCCATTTATTCCTATGGAGGACTGCTTCTTCTAAGGAGTATCAATATGGTCGACCAAGGACTTCAAAGCCTCTCATTGGCCAATATATAGCATCAGCAATCTAGAGTTTATATACATCATTAGTATAAATACTAGAGGACTGACAGGGGCCGCTGTTTTGAAGCCACTACGCAGCCATTTTTGTATTCCTTCACCAATGTAAAAAAGGTATTTATTCATGTGTACATTAGTTTTGCAAACAACATTTTATTACAGACACCTTAATGCATACTTTGAACTTAACATAAACATTTTAATACAGAATATAAAACATCAAAATCCACAAAGAAATGGTTATTTGGACACAAAATCAACATTTTGCAATGGCCATCTCAGTCTCCGGACATGAAACCCATTGAAAACCTGTGGTTTGAATTTAAGAAGGTAGCCCATAAGCGCAGACAACGTATATCAAGGAAGGATCTGGAAGGATTCTGTATGTAGGAATGGTCTAACATCCCTCCCAATGTGTTCTCCAACTCATAAAATATTTCTGAAAAAGGCTCAGTGCCGTTATCCTGAGGTATTGAAAGGTACTGAAAACGGGAGTGTCAATAATTTTGACCCCTACCTTTTTAATAAAGTATTACATGTTATTAAACAAAATCTCTTTCTCTGAATTAGTATAAAATAATATAATTTCCAAAATTTTCCAAGCATACAATATAACTCAGTATTTTAATTGTTTATTTTATACTGTTATTGTTGCTCATTTTTATCAAGGGTGTCAATAATTTCAACCCCACCGTGCATCATTGGGTAGGACTTACTCAGGTGCTGAAAAGACAGAGCACTAATTAAACTGAAAAGCACAATCAGGTCAGAGGTATGACATGACTATTTTTCTATTCTTTATGTCATTGTTAAGCAATGTCGTTATGGTTACTGTACCCATAGAGATCCTATTAATTTACTAATAATTTAGTTTTACTGCTAATCATCCAGCAAATCCTTACAAAACTCAATATAGCTAAAATCTTATAGAACAAAAGATAACAAGCCATAAGCTGATAAGACAAATAGAATCTAACAAAAGATAACAGCCTCATTTGCAACTGTTTAAATATCAAAGCGGCTTGCTTGCAAAAAGATCTGGTGAATAATGTTTGTGTTAGTCTTTACACAGTATGGTTGCTATGGCGTTATGCTGCTTTGGTGTACTGCCAGCCTCCACATTTGTGTTGTGTGCAGTATATTGTATTATGTGGTTTATTTTGTGGTGGGAGCGTTGTGGGCAGGAGGGGATGGGGAGAAAGCATGGCGTCAAAGGCTTATCTGCTTCGCCCATTTACAGACTGGAAATGCATGCAGCTGTTGTTTGTTTAAAGGAAGCAGGGTTGGGGTTATTTCAAATGTGTCAGTTTGGTCAAATAACATTTCCTCTGTGGTGATGTGTGAGAGTAAAAAACCAGTGCCAGCAGGACCAGAGTAGAAATAACAGATACAAACAAGGATCTGCTGAGTCCCTCAGTACATTTAATAAACATTAGACTGAAACTGAAAAAAAGCTTGTTGTCAGAACAACAAAGGATGTCCAAACTGGATTAGGTGCTGGCCAGACAGGCAGTAGCAAGGCTGAGGTCTCAGGCCTGTCTTTACCATGATCCTCCTGAGAAAGAAACAGAAGACAGGGTAGCTTTGTTTGGGCAGTGGCATGGCACCAGATAAGCTCTGGCCCAATCCTAATGTCAACCTTAAGTCCTCATGCCCTTTGCACTTTGGAGATCACATCTCACAGGAAAACTTTGAATATTGGATTTTCAGTTTACCTCTTGAATTAAATTGGAAATGGAATTGACCCAATCTGTAAATGGAAGTGTTTATGCAGTATACATGATTCTATGTTGACACGGACAGAAGGCTACTTACTGCCTGCTGACACAGGTATAATTCTGAAAACTGGAAGCCTCTCCTGTGAGGGAAGCCTACCAGGTTGTAGTAGAAGGTTTTTTACAATACCCAAATGGCATTTTGTGTATTTTATTCAACAATGGGATAAGAGCCATTTTGTAAATACTAATGCAGGATAAATTTAATTAACCCATTGCATCTTATACTTGTCAGATTACTGTTTGTGTTATCTATTTGTAGTGGGAGTGGTGTTTAACTTTATGTTTATGTATCCTGGTTATTATTGATGTTCTGGGAGTAATTGTTTTATCATAACAAACCATGTTTAACCTGAGTTCATGTTGAAATGACAAAATTATTCATATTACAGATTTCAATCAAATTGAAAGTAATCAGTGCAATTAATTGAATCTGTCTTGAAACATGAACATGGTAATTGTGATAATTGGTTGCTATGCTACATGTAAATTGATACTCCACCATGTGTTTTAAATGGTGCCTTGCATTGAAAACAGTCTATAAAGTGGGTGGAGGAACATTGCTTAATAAATGTATTTTGAAAATGCAGTGTAAGGTTCTCTGCACTCTTAAAGATCATATCGCATTTGAGTAAACAGCGCAAATGTTCACCACAGCGCCTGTTACTGTTTTTTGTTTGTCTACATGCCCTGTTTCTGTAAAAATCTGAGGGATGGGGCTGGAGAAATGTAACCACTCTCAAATTCATAGACAGAGCTATGGATGCAAGGACTGACTGTCCATGATATAAAAATGATAGTTTTAACCATGTTTTGAGGCTATATAGTGTTAACATTTACTTTGTTTACAAACATTTGAGTGTAACTAGTTAATATTTTGGGTTCTGATGGGGTACGACAGTTGAACTACGCTCTTGAGACATTTATAAGTTATATTTTTCAAGAATGTACTCAAGTTGTTTGATTTATATTGCAACAGCGTTGTCATAATCCACCACAAGGAATACCGGGTAAATTAAATGGCTGAATCTGTATTAATCTTTATTTTTAGGTACATTTGCTAAAGTGTTGTGTAACAGTTGTTTACTAGTAAAGACATTCTGTACTGTATATCAGCATACTTCTGTCAACGTCTTCATGTGAGTGCCTATGCATGACAAATGCTATAGCTGTTTTTGCAAACCTATTTTCTTTATCTGCTTTTGCCTTTTTCTGTACAAGTTGCTCTGCCAAATATTTGGTATTTATTAGGATCCCCATTAGCCGCTGCAAAAGCATCAGCTACTCTTCCTGGGGTCAACATGAAACATGACATAATACATAGTACAGAACATTATTAGTCAAGGACTGAAATACATAAATGTGAAACGTCACACATATCAGTAAATACACACAATATATAGGTCTAATACAGTGCAAATTGCAATACAACATATATAAAATAGCTGTGCTCTTCACTGTCCCCTTTGTGCAGTAAGGTGTTCTTTTATCAGTTTTTTTTTTTTAAAATTGGTTTTATTGCTAGCTTGAGTTACCTGGGGTGGCAGAGAGTTCCATGTAGTCATGGCTCTATTTTAATACAGTGCGTTTCCCAGACTCTGTTCTGGACCTGGGAATGTTTTGTGTTGTACCGATGAGTGTCCGAACTGTGTGCCAACTGCTTGAACAGACAGTTCAGTACCTTCAACACATCAATACCTACACAAAGACCAATAGTGATGCAGTCAGTCTCTCCTCAACTTCGAGCCATTCATGTTACTGACACTTTCCCTCCATGTACATCTAAGTGAGATACGTGCTGCTTTGTTTTGGACCAACTGCAATTTACCTACGTCCTCCTTTGCCACACATGACTACACAGCTGGACAGTAGTCCAGGTGCGACAAAACTAGGGCCTGTAGGACGTGTCGGGTTGACTGAGATGTCAAGAAGGCAGAGCAATGCCCTATCATGGACAGACCTCTTCCCATTTTACCAACCATTGAGTCTATATGTTTTGAACATGACAGCTTGCTATCTGGGGTGACACACAGCAGTTTAGTCTCTAAACAGCCACATTATTCAATAATAGATCTAAATAAGGTTTAGCATGGAGCAAGTGATTTGTCTCAAATTATGCTTTTAGTTTTTGAAATATTTATCACTAGCCTATTGCTAGTTACCCATTGTAAAACTGACTGGAGCTCTATGTTAAGTGTCTCAGTTATTTATTTGACTGTTTCAGCTGACGTACGCTGACGACTCAACAGTATACACATAGACAGACAGGCTTTATTCAAGGTTACTTTGTGAAAACAATAATTGCACTAGCCGGCTATCCTGCGGTACACCACCCTCAACTGAATTTGCATTAGAGAGTCTTCCATTAACAAAAACCCTCTGTCTTCTATTAGATAGGTAACTCTCAACTCATAATAAGGCTATGATTAATGACATCACAAGCTGCACTGAAGTCTAACAAAACAGCTCCCGCGATCTACTTACTTTCAATTTCTTTCAGTTATTTGTGTCAGTGGCGAGCATGTTGAGTGCCCTTCCCTATAAGCTCCCGAGTGGCACAGCGGTCTAAGGCACTGTATCGCAGTGCTAGAGGCGTCACTACAGACCCGGGCTGTATCACAACCGGCCAAGATCGGGAGTCCCACAAGCGTCGCCCGGATTAGTGGAGGGTTGGCCTGGGTAGGCCGTCATTGTAAATAAGAATTTGTTATTAACTCACTTGCCTAATTAAATAAACAATAAGCATGCTGAAAGTCTTAGTTTTCTGTAAAATTGACTTTGTATTTGATCAAACACAATTTTCCCCAAAGTTTGCTTAGCACTTGTAAAAGTCTGATTGGTCAGCCTATTTTTGGGTAGCAGAATGACCTTTGCCTCCCTTCATGTCTGAGGGCATGAAGGGAGGCAAAGCTTTTTACTATAATTATTTATTTATCTTTGTTCCATAGTTTCTCCTTTTTGTTTAGTTATGTGATTTCTCAATTATCTCTATGTTTGCCAGTCTGCTGTGCTGTCAGACCTATTTGCAGTTCTAACAGTCAGTTTCTTGATGGGTGCATGCCTATCAGTAACCGTAAGAAGCAGTTTCATAAATAATTCAAGAGCAGCGTCCTGATGTTCCTCCATTACTGACCAACAAATGTTTTTTCACATCTTCGACAAAGGAATCATTGCAAAACCTCTCGTATGATTGTTTATACACAATTTTAATTGCAGTCTTTTGGACTTTGTTTTTTCTAGATTTGGCTATTATATTATGATCACTAAATCCGATGGGTGTGGATACTGCTTTAGAGCAGATTTCTGCAACATTAGTAAAGATGTGATCAATACACGTGGATAATTTTGTTCCTGTTCTGTTTGTAAATGCCTTGGTAGGTTGACTGATGACTTGAACCAGATTGAAGGCGCTGGTTATAGCTTGGAGCTTCTTTTTGAGTGGGCAGATTAGCATTTTTGATATTAGCTGTTGCAAAAGCAGTAGCTACTCTTCCTGGTGTCCACCCAAAACGTGAAACATGACATAATACAGAACAGTGGTTCCCAAACCTTTTATAGTCCCGTACCTCTTCAAACATTCAACCTCCAACTGCGTACCTCCTCTAGCACCAGGGTCAGCGCACTCTCAAATGTTGTTTTTTTGCCATCATTGTAAGCCTGCCACACACACTATACAATACATTTATTAAACATAAGAATGAGTGAGTTTTTGTCACAACCTGGCTTGTGGGAAGTGACAAAGCTCTTATAGGATCAGGGCCAGGACAAATAATAATATTATAATAATCAATAATTTTGCTCTTTATTTAGCCATCTTACATAATATACCTTATTTGTTAATCAAAAATTGTGAATAACTCACAACAGGTTAATGTGAAGAGTGTGCTTGAAAGGAAGCACATAACTTGTTTATATTAGAGTGTCTGTGTTTTTCCACACAATCTGCCTGGATTTAGTTTTCATGCTAGTGAGGGCCGAGAATCCACTCTCACATACTGAAGGTACAGGGTTGCAAAGGGCATCAGTGTCTTAACAGTGCGATTTGCCAAGGCAGGATACTCTTAGCGCAGCCCAATCTGGCAGTGGCTTCTGATTTAAATTATATTTTCACAGAACCGCTTGTTGCAATTTTGATGAGGCTCTTTTGTTCAGATATCGGTAAGTGGACTGGAGGCAGGGCATGAAAGGGATAACGAATCCAGTTGTTTGTGTCATCCGTTTCGGGAAAGTACAGTTTCGGAAGTTTACATGCACTTAGGTTGGAGTCATTAAAACTCGTTTTTCAACCACTCCACAAATTTCTTGTTAACAAACTATAGTTTTGGCAAGTCTGTTAGGACATCTACTTTGCATGACACAAGTAATTTTTCCAACAGTTGTTTATAGAGCGATTATTTTACTTATAATTCACTGTGTCAATTCCAGTGGGTCAGAAGTTTACATACACTAAGTTGACTGTGCCTTTAACTTCTTTGGGAGCAGCGCACGAGGTGATGGTTTTGGATAGCCTGGCGTGCCCAAAGTAAAATGCCTCACATTCAGGCCCAGAAAATAGGATATGCACATATTTAGTACCATTGGATAGGAAACACACTGAAGTTTCTAAGAGTGTTAACATTTTGTCTGTGAGTATAACAGAACGGATATGGCAGGCGAAAATCCGAGGAATTTCTGTCCTGAAAAAAATGATTTTGACACATTGCCTCATTTGGAACCCCTCCCTTATGAAAATGCCCATATAAGGGCATATGAATGCAGTACCTATTGCTTCCTCTGGATGTCAACAGTCTCGAGAAAGTGTTTTGATTCTGTTTAGATGCTTTATATGGCAGAAGAAGAAGAATTAGGAAGTGGTCACACAGAATGTCAGAGGAAAGGTGCTTTCCCGGCTGGCGCGCTCTGTGGTTTTTTTCTTTCTTATCGCCCAGTTTATATTCTGGTTGAAATATTATACTATTTATACATAAGTGTTCCTAAGGATACATTATCAATTATGTTTGATTGTTCTTGGACAAGTTTATAGGTATAAGTTGAACGAGTTCTCTTCACGTTTCAATGGACGAGTGGAGGCTGTATTTTCTCATTATAACGCGCCAACCAAACGGAGATTTATGGATATAATACATTACTTTTTCTAACAAAAGAACCATGGATTGTCTTCGTTGGACACTTGGGAAGCCCTCAGCAGAAGTTCTTCAAAAGGTAATTTATTTGTTTTCGCTGTGAAATGTGTTTGTGTGAACCGTGATGGCTTATGAATTTATGGTAATGGGAAAAGTATGTGAGGTGCTATCCTCAAACAATCAAATGTGGTGCTTTCGCCGTAAAGCCTTTTTGAAATCTGACAACGCTGTGATATTGCCAAGAAGCAGAGCTTTTGATGACTATGCAACACTTGTATATTGATGCATGTTTAATAATTCAACTTTTGGATTTTGAATTTGGCGCCTTGCATTTCACCAGGTAGTCCCACCGCTCCCTAAGAAGTTTTAAACAGCTTGGACAATTCCAGAAAATGTCATCGCTTTAAATGCTTCTGATAGGCTAATTGACATCATTTGAGTCAATTGGAGGTGTATTTCAAGGCCTGCCTTCAAACTCAGTGCATCTTTGCTTGACATCATGGGAAAATCTAAAGAAATCAGCCAAGACCTCAGAAAAAAATGTAGACCTCCACAAGTCTAGTTTATCCTTGGGAGAAATTTCCAAATGCCTGAAGGTACCACGTTCATCTGTACAAACAATAGTACGCAAGTATAAACACCATGGGACCACGCAGCCGTCATACCGCTCAGGAAGGAGACGCATTCTGTCTCCTAGAGATGAACGTACTTTGGTGCGAAAGTGCAAATTAATCCCTGAACAACAGCAACGGACCTTGCGAAGATGCTGGAGGAAACCGGTACAAAGGTACCTATATCCACAGTAAAACGAGTCCTATATCAACATAACCTGAAAGGCCGCTGAGCAAGGAAGAAGCCACTGCTCCAAAACCGACATAAAAAAGGCCAACCCTACAGTTTGCAACTGCACATGGGGACAAAGATTGTACTTTTTGGAGAAATGTCCTCTAGTCTGATGAAACAAAAATAGAACTGTGTGGCCATAATGACCATCGTTATGTTTGGAGGAAAAAGGGGGAGGATTGCATGCCTAAGAACACCATCCCAACCGTGAAGCACGGGGGTGGCAGCATCATGTTGTGGGGGTGCTTTGCTGCAGGAGGGACTGGTGCACTTCACAAAATAGATGGCATCATGAGGAAGGAAAATTATGTGGATGTATTTAAGCAACATCTCAAGACATCAGTCAGGAAGTTAAAGCTTGGTCGTAAATGGGTTTTCTAAATGGACAATGACCCCAAGCATACTTCCAAAGTTGTGGCAAAATGGCTTAAGGACAACAGTCAAGGTATTGGAGTGGCCATCACAAAGCCCTGACCTCAATCCAATATAAAATTTGTGGGCAGAACTGAAAAAGCGCGTACGAGCAAAGATGCCTGCAAACCTGACTCAGTTACACCAGCTCTGTCAGAAGGAATGGGCCAAAATTCACCCAACTTATTGTGGGAAGCTTGTGGAAGGCTACCCAAAACGTTTGACCCAAGTTCAACAATTGAAAGGCAATGCTACCAAATACTAATTGAGTGTATGTAAACTTCTGACCCACTGGGAATGTGATGAAAGGAATAAAAGCTGAAATAAATCATTAAATCATTATTCCGACATTTCACATTCTTAAAATAAAGTGGTGATCCTAACTGACCTATGACAGGGAAGTTTTACTAGGATTAAATGTCAGGAATTTTGAAAAACGGAGTTTAAATGTATTCGGCTGAGGTGTATGTAAACTTCCGACTTCAACTGTACCTGCGTAATTGCGCACCCAACTCACTCAGGTGCTTCGCTATATCACATTTGACATTGTCCGTAAGCTTGAGTTCATTTGCATTCAAAAAATCATTACAATGATGGAAAGACCTGTGTGTTGTCCTTGTTAATGCAGACAGAGAAGAGCAACAAATGTAGAATTTCTGATGCTAGCATTGGATGTGCTCGTGGAAGCAGAACAACTTGTGTCGTCGACAGGTGCAGGTGTAGTACTGCTGGTAGTAGCAGTACTACCAGTAGACCTTGTATGTGTCTCCATGGACGCAGGTCTTACTTTTTTTTACCATTTATAAATTTTATAGCAAACGGAATGAGCAGCAGCTACGTTTGGCTACATACGGATCGTTAGTGGAATTCCCGCGAGAGAGTAACGGTTAACATGATTAGATGTTAATTATTTGACTAGGCTACCTGTATTTGACAGTGTTATTTCGCTGAACGCTAGATAGTTAATTTTATTTTTATTTTGCATTTGGGCGAGAAAAAAACCTCACCCAAATGTATAGCCCCGTTGGATATTATAAATGGACTGTTTGATAATGTGAATCACTTTTTTATTTGGTGTACCCCCGACGGCATTGTATTTACCCCAGTTAGGGAATACCCGATATAGAACATTAATAGACCATAACAGCTCAACGACTGAACTACATCAATTCAAAAATAAATAACAAAAGGCACACGTAGCCTACATATCAATACCAATACATACACACAAACTATCTAGGTCAAATAGGGGAGAGGCGTTGTGCCATGAGGTGTTGCTTTATCTGTTTTTGAAACCAGGTTTGCTATTAATTTGAGCAATATAAGATGGAACAGAGTTCCATGCATTAACAGCTCTTTATAATACTGTACGCTTTCTTTAATTTGTTCTGGATTTGGGGACTGTGAAAATACCCCTGGTGGCATGTCTGGTGGGGTAAGTGTGTGTGTTAGAGCTGTGTGTAATTAATTTTTCAGTCTCTCCTCAACTCTTAGGCCAAGAGATAAAGAAAAAGCCATATCTCAGACTGGCCAATAAAAAGAAAAGATTAAAATGTGTAAGAGAACACACTGGACAGAGGAACTCTGCCTAGAAGGCCAGCATCCCGGAGTCGCCTCTTCACTGTTGACGTCGAGACTGGTGTTTTACGGGTACTATTTATTGAAGCTGCCAGTTGAGGACTTGTGAGGCATCTGTTTCTCAAACTAGACACTGTAATGTACTTGTCCTCTTGCTCAGTTGTGCACCGGGGCCTCCCACTCCTCTTTCTATTCTGGTTAGAGCCAGTTTGCGCTGTTCTGTGAAGGGAGTAGTACACAGCGTTGTACAAGATCTTTTGTTTCTTGGCAATTTCTTGCATGGAATAGCCTTCATTTCTCAGAACAAGTGTAGACTGACAAGTTTCATAAGAAAGCTCTTTGTTTCTGGCCAAACCCACAAATACTGATGCTCCAGATACTCAACTAGTCTAAAGGAGGCCAGTTTAATTGCTTCTTTAATCAGCACAGCAGTTTTCAGCTGTGCTAACATGATTGCAAAAGGGTTTTCTAATGATCAATTAGCCTTTTAAAATGATCAACTTGGATTAGCTAACACAATGTGCAATTGGACCACAGGAGTGATGGTTGCTGATAATGGGCCTCTGTACGTCTATGTAGATATTCCATAAAAAATCTGCCGTTTCCAGCTACAATAGTCATTTACAACATTAACAATGTCTACACTGTATTTCGGATCAATTTGATGTTATTTTAATGGCCTTTTTTTTCTTTTTTTTTTTTTTTTTTTTTTTAAACAAGGAAATGTCTAAGTGACCCCAAACTTTTGAACATTATCCAACATTTCACACATTTAGTCCAAATACTGACTTTTAGCATTAGGTAGTCTATAGAAACTATCCTACGAGAATAGGCTTAAGGTGAGGCTGTTGAACCTGACATGATATCCTCTCTCAGCCTCTTCCATTTGCATTTCTATCTTTCCAATATATTCTATTACTATGTATAGCTACTAATGCATCATCAAATTAATGATCTACGTGTGTTTCAGAGATTAACCTTGTTTCTCAGGCTACGTATGTTAATATGGGATTTTTTTTGTCCTTTTCTGGGTTGCTTGTTTGTTTTTAGTGCTATTCTGAGAGGTTGATCCAGGATAGACATGTCTGTGACATTTACATTTGAGTTAATGGTACTAAGTGGGCTGCCCACAGTCGGCTTCTTCTTAAAGCAGACGGTGTCATTGCAAATAGTGTAATTAAATTCTATGTACATATGATTATTGCAGATAATACCCTCGGCGCTAATAGTTAAAGGAACGTAGATTAGGTTACTTACATTTAATGCACTTCTATTTCTCTTGGATATAATATAATTTCCATGTCCTCTGTTGCTATTATGACAGGGAGGACTGGAGCACTAACAAAACCAGAGCGTCAGTCTCTTAAGCAGTTCGCTATGTTGATTAAGATAATCCTGGAACCACTGTAGTTAGGGTGAATCCCATCTCTTTTAAACAGTGTTGGTTGCTCCCACAAAGTCAAAATTGTCACAAAAGGAGACATACCTGTCTTTGCAGAGTTTATTCAGAAACTCGTTCCGAACCCCTTTTATAGCACGGTAGGGGGCCAGAGATGACTGTTCTCTTCCCTGTGCAAACTAGGCTGATCAAGAGAATGTTGTAGTCCTTAAGTTCCTCATCTTGCCGAAAGAGAATGTCATTAAATCCAATGTGAGTGACAATGGTGACAATATTAGAGTAGTTGGCTAGAACTTTAGGCGGGGGGAGTTGATGTCTTGGACATGGGTGCCTTGGTGACAGTGGACCTTGGTCGGCCCTTCAGAACTAAAATGGTGTGTGTCTGGGCTGAATCAAGGTACTTGGAAAGCACATCTTGTTTTTCCCGCAGCTGAGCTAGCAGCCAGAGAATTCCTTCCCTAAGCTGGTTGATGATGATGCATTTGGAATAGACAAAGAGTTTATGTTCATTTATCAGTTCCATCTTATTTTACTCATCTTGCGTAGATATCATCTCATACCTAGTGCGTTTGAGCCCAGATGTAGAGACACATACCACTGGTCTTTTGACTCTAGCAATGCTAGCGTTAACTTGCTCTATTAGCATGATGGCTAACCGCTAACTATTGTGTTTTTTTTAGCAGGAATCCAGGACACAAACTTGCGGTCCCAGACGAAAAAGCTAACCTCATTGCCGAAATCCTTAGCTATCAAAACTTCCAATGGTTAAAGATTATGTTGTTATGATTAAAAACAATTTAAGGAAAACTACGTATACTGATCTGATAAATAAAGAAGTAAAAATAAAGAATGTTAGTAGCTTGGCACACCTATATATGGGGAGTTTCTCCCATTCTTCTCTGCATTCGGAAAGTATTCAGACCCCTTGACTTTTTCCACATTTTATGTTTTTTTTTTTTCCTCATCTATCTATATATAATACCCCGCAATGACAAAGCAAAACCAAGTTTGTAGAAATGTTAACAGATTTATTACAAATAATGAACATAAAACCTTATTTACATAAGTATTCAGACTCTTTGTTCTGAGACTCTAAATTGAGCTCAGGTACATTCTGTTTCCGTTGATCATCCTTGAGATGTTTCTACAACTTGATTAGGGTCCACCTGTGGTAAATTCAATTGATTGGACATGATTTGGAAAGGCACACACCTGTCTATATAAGGTCCCACAATTGACACTGCATGTCAGAGCAAAAACCAAGCCAGGTCGAAGGAATTGTCTGCAGAGTTCCTAGACAGGATTGTGTCGAGGCACAGATCTAGGGTACCGAAACATTTCATTGAAGGTCTCCAAGAACACAGTGGCCTCCATCATTCTTAAATGGAAGAAGTTTGGAACCACCAAGACTCTTCCTAGAGCTGGCCACCTGGCCGAACTGAGCAAATGGAGGGATAAGGGCCTTGGTCAGGGAGATGACCAAGAACCTGATGGTCACCAGGCTCTGGAGAGGGAACCCGCACACACTACCTGTTGTTCTGATCGCATCTACATTCCCACGGGGATAAGGGACTGGCTGCTGACTATGTGTTTCATGTCCAGACGTTACTCTTGTTTTGTGTCGGTCCATGTTGCTTGTATGATTAAACTCACCACTTGCTTCTCGACTCCCAGTGTCACCGTTACAGAATACGGGCACACTACAGCAGGGAAACTCCTTCCCTTCTCCACAATTTTGGTGGTTGTGGATAGGTTCTCAAAATCCTGTTATCTCTCTAGTCTCCCTAATGCTCTCCAGGTTGCTGAGGCACTGTTCCAGCAGGTCTTACGGTGTTATGGCCTTCCAGAGGACATCATCCCAATACGTGGCCCCCAATTCACATCACAGGTATGGAGAGCCTTCATAGAGAACATCGGGGTCACAGTCAGCCTCACTTTCGGGTATAGGCCTCAGTCTAACGGGCAGGTGGAGAGGATGAACCAGGAGCTGGGGAGGTTCCTGAGGAGCCACTGCCAGGACGGGCAGGGGGAGTGGTCCCAATTCCTTCCCTGGGGGGAGTACGCCCAGAATTTTTTACGTCACTCATCCCGGGCCAGACCAAAGCTCCTGTGGTGGATGAGTGGTTTAGGCACGCAGGAGTGTGGAGCCATTTCCACATGAGACTCCAGCGGATTGCCACCTCAGGGAGGCTCCTGTGTTCTATCCTGGTGATCGTGTCTGGCTCTCCACCAGGAACTGCCCACTCCTCCCTGCAAGAAGCTGAGCCCATGGTTTGTGGGGCCGTTCAAGGTTCTCCGGAGGGTTAACGAGGAGATTACAGGTCCCAAGTGACTACCGTATCTCACCTTCCTTTCATGTCTCCCTTCTCAGGCCGATGGTTCCTGAGGCTGTCCCCCACGACACCCCTCCATCTCCCCTGGACATCAAGGGAAGTCCCGCCTATGCAGTCAGATCCCTACTGGACTTCCGATGTCGTGGGGGTCGGCTCCAGTACCTGGTGGACTGGGAATGTTGGTACGGTCGAGAGGATCGGTGGTGAGTTCCGGTGGAGGACATCCAGGATCCCAACATCATCCATGATTGCCAACCAGCCCGCTCCTCGCCGTCGAGGCTGTCCCCCTGGCTGGTGTCGTCGGGGGTATTGTCACGTCTACTCCCCCCTCTCCGGTGTTCGCCGTCGCCGGTTTACTAATCACTGGTTCTGACAAACATAATTACGCACACCTCCTGAGCATCATCATGAGACACACCTAGACTCTGTCATTTCACTGATTACCTCCCCTATAACTGTCACTCCCTTAGTTCCATTCCTCAGGCAGTATTGGTTAGGTGTTTCATGTCCAGACGCTACTCTTGTTTTGTATTATTAAAACTCACCCCGTGCACCTGCTTCTCGACTCCCAGCGTCTCTGTTAGTTACTCCATAATACTAACATAAATAACAGAGTGAAAAGGAAGCCTGTACAGAATAAAATATTCAAACATGCGTCATGTTTGCTATAAGGCACTAAAGTAAAACAAAAAAAATGTGGCAAAGAAATTATCTTCATGTCCTCAATAGAAAGTGTTATGTTGGGGGAAAATCCAACACATCACTGAGTACCACTCTTCATATTTTCAAGCATGGTGGTGGCTGCATCATGTTATGGGTATGCTTGTCATCGGCAAGGACTAGTGAGGTTTTTATTTACTTTTATTTTTTTTATAAAAAGAAACGGAATAGAGCACAGGCAAAATCCTAGAGGAAAACCTGGTTGTTTGCTTTATAATAGACACTAGGAAACAAATTCACCTTTCAGCAGAACAAAAACCTAAAACACATGGCCAAATATACACAAGTTGCTTACCAAGACAATTCAATATTCCTGAGTGGCCTAGTTAGTTTTTTCTTAAATTGGCTTAAATCAATGGCATGACTTGAAAATGGCTGTCTAGCAATGATCAACAATCAATTTGCCAAAGCTTATATTGTCAAATATTGTGCAAAGCTCTTAGACTTAGACCCAGAAAGACAACTGGAACCACTGCCAAAGGCGATTATAACATGTATTGACTCGGGGTTGAATACGTATCTAATAAAGATATAGTATATTAGTGTTAAGTTTGACTACTTTAATTTTTCTTTCACTTTGACATTACAGTATTTTGTGTAAATCATTAACCAAGAATTACAATTAAATCAATTTGAATCCCACTTACCAAAGACAAGAGTGGCAAGGAATGGAATGTTAGCTAAAAATAATGGTACTCAGAATAGGAGTGAATGCCAGGGAGAGAGATAAAGGTGGACCACAGTGATGAAGAGCAGTTTGAATCAATTCCAGGCAGGCAGAAGAATATACAGACTTACACTGTCAGCTACCTGTAGGGACATGCCATCCGCTGAGGGCTTGCTGGCTGATTTCTGCAACCCTGTGTTTTTAACACTTTAGAAGGAACAACATGGTAGACTTACAGCATATGCCCAGAGCCGTGCCTTTTGTTCCGGTTATTTTCTACCCAGCATGTTGATCATCCCACCTCAAAAGGCCATTACAGGGCCGATATAGCACCTTCTCACACCACGTGTGAATTAATTGTCACGTGTGTAGGCTATAACGTAATTATCAAACGTAAGGGTGGCTACTTTGAAGAATCTAAAATCTAATATGTATTTTGATTTGTTTAACACTTCTTGTTGGTTACTACATGATTCCATATGTGTTATTTCATAGTTTTGATGTCTTCACTATTATTCTACAATGTAGAAAATAGTAAAAAAAAAGGAAAACCTTTGAATGAGTAGGTGTGTCCAAACTTTTGACTGGTACTGCACATGCAGTAAAGAGATTTTGGGGGAAGAACAAGGAGGCCATCATGGAGGACATTCAAAGAATCTGATATTACGAAGTAGATATTTGTAAAATCCGCCATGTGTTTTGTGTTCTTACAGGCCCACAATCACAATGTGGTTACTAAAATCCAATTTGGATATATTTAGTTGTTTTTGCTGCATAATATTTAAATGTCTGCTATATGCTTTCTCCCGTCCATATAAGCTAGTAGCATAGCTAGCCATATAGAAATCGGTGGTGGTACTTGAAGCCATTTTTAATAACGCAGTTGATTGGTAATGATGACATAAACATGTATTGGGGTTGACATCCATCATACTCTAATTTTTACCCCAAAATAGTGTAATAAAAATATAAACAATAGCCTAAATGTAAGCTAATTTTGATGGGGGGCAATGAGGTGCTTATGAATATTTCCCCACGGGGGACGGGTGAGAGTGACGTTGCCATGGCATTTCCATTGTTTTGGTCGGGTTTGATTGATCTCTACCGAATCCATGCATAAAAGTGAGGTGTAGAATTAGTGATCTACTAATAGTATTCCTGCTTAATAACAGGTTTTGAGCGATCGAGATTTGCAGAGTTACGTCTTCCCTAGCTCAGGCAATCCTCCCTGCCAAGCATACGTGCGCACAACCTGACATTGATTTGTTGATTGGAGACCGCTTGTGTCAACTCCAGAACATTTCCTAGGATTTTCCTACATGCAGTAAACCAGCGGGATAATGCTGGAAATATCAGCAAAAGCACAGTGCAACCATTTCTGCGGCAAAAGGCAGGGCCCTATATCTGACTTACCTTAACAGTGTGTGTTTATAGTGCAGTTATTTATGTGGAGCTGGTTCAGTTGACCTTGGAGAGTATACCAGTTGTGCTATGAATCATCTACACACCACATGAGCTGTAGCCTAACGACCAGATATTGGCCTAAATATATGCCACTTAGCAGACACTTTTATCCACAGGTGGATATTTGATCCCTGGGGGAAATGAACCCTTGACCTTGATGTTACGTCTTATCATTTGTGAATGTGAATAATCAGAATCATCACTGTCTAGCAGTAAAAACTTTCAAAGTATGAAATCATTTGAAATAATAATTCTTCCAATTATTACGGGATGGACTGCAAATGTTGATTTAATTGGTGGCTAAAAGGTTTTTTGACCTTAGTCGATCTGCAAACACATAGCCTATTCGCTAAACAAAGCTATACCAAAACGTTATACCCCTGAAAAGAGGGAAATATGAGAAATAATTCACACTGACCTGTAGCATCAGAGACAGTTCAGTCAGTTGTAGTGAGGAATTGAATAAAATCAAATCTTTACATATCTCTTTTTTCTCAAATTGAATAGCGTTCACATTTGTATTCCTAGGCATTTCTAATCAAGCTACACACAAACAGACGTCAAGTAAGCACACAGATTATCATAATCACATGATCACTGGCTCCAGGTCATCTATAAGTCTTTGCTAGGTAAAGCCCCGCCTTATCTCAGCTCATTGGTCACCATAGCAGCACCCACCCGTAGCATGCGCCCCAGCAAGTATATTTCACTGGTCACCCCCAAAGCCAATTCTGCCTTTCCTCCCAGTTCTCTGCTGCCAATGACTGGAACGAACTGCAAAAATCACTGAAGCTGGAGACTCATATCTCCCTCACTAGTTTTAGGCACCAGCAGTCAGAGCAGCTCACAGATCACTGCACCTGTACATAGCCTATCTGTAAATAGCCCTTCCAACTACCTCATCCCCATACTGTTATCTATTTTATTTATTTTTGCTCCTTTGCACCTCAGTATCTCTACTTGTACACTCATCTCTGCACATCTATCACTCCAGTGTTTAATTCCTATATTGTAATTATTTTGCCACTATGGTCTATTTATTGCCTTACCTCCATTATCCTACCTCATTTGCACACACTGTATATATACTTTTTTTCTACTGTATTATTGACTGTACGTTTGTGAAACTCTGTGTTGTTTGTGTTGCACTGCTTTGCTTTATCTTGGCCAGGTCGCAGTTGTAAATGAGAACTTGTTCTCAACTAGCCTACCTGGTTAAATAAAGGTGATATATATATATATATATTTTTTTTTTTTTTTTTATATATCACATTCACATTAATTATTAGAATATTACTTACGCTTCTGAATTACTATCATTGATGTAGTGGTAAAAAAAGGTAAGCTAAGAACTCCAGTGGACGATTGTGATAAGATGAACAACCACAGATATAAACAACAAGGTATAACATTTGTCAAATCAAATTTTATTTGTCACATACACATTGTTAGCAGATGTTAATGGGAGTGTAGCGAAATGCTTGTGCTTCTAGTTCCGACCATGCAGTAATATCTAACAAGTAATCTAACAATTTCACAACAACTACCTTATACACACAAGTGTAAAGGAATGAATAAGAGTATGTACATATAAATATATGGATGAGCGATGGCCGAACAGCATATGCAAGATGCAGTAGATGGTATAGAGTACAGTATATACATATGAGATGAGTAATGTAGGATATGTAAACATTTTATCAAGTGGCATTGTGGCTAGTGATACATTTATTACATAATTTTTTATTATTAAAGTGACTAGAGATTTGAGTCAGTATGTTGGCAGCAGCCACTCAATGTTAGTGATGGCTGTTTAACAGTCTGATGGCCTTGAGATAGAAGCTGTTTTTCAGTCTCTCTGTCCCAGCTTTGATGCACCTGTACTGACCTCGCCTTCTGGATGATAGCGGGGTGAACAGGCAGTGGCTCGGGTGGTTGTTGTCCTTGATGATCTTTTTGGCCTTCCTGTGACATCGACATCGCTGTTGCACCTTCACCACGCTGTCTGTTTGGGTGGACCATTTCAGTTTGTCCGCCGAGGAACTTAAAACTTTCCACCTTCTCCACTACTGTCCCGTCGATGTGGATAGGTGGGTGCTCCCTCTGCTGTTTCCTGAAGTCTACGATCATCTCCTTTGTTTTGTTGACGTTGAGTGAGAGGTTATTTTCCTGACACCACACTCCGAGGGCCCTCACCTCCTCCCTGTAGGCCATCTTGTCGTTGTTGGTAATCAAGCCTATCACTGTAGTGTCGTCTGCAAACTTGATGATTGAGTTGGAGGCGTGCTTGGCCACGCAGTCATGGATGAACAGGGAGTACAGTAGAGGGCTGAGAACACACCCTTGTGGGGCCCCAGTGTTGAGAATCAGCGGGGTGGAGATGTTGTTTCCTACCCTCACTACCTGGGGGTGGCCCGTCAGGAAGTCCAGGACCCAGTTGAACAGGGCGGGGTCTCGAGCTTAATGACGAGTTTGGAGGGTACTATGGTGTTAAATGCTGAGCTGTAGTCGATGAACAGCATTCTTACATAGGTATTCCTCTTGTCCAGATGGGTTAGGGCAGTGTGCAGTGTGATTGCGATTGCGTCATCTGTGGACCTATTGGGAAGGTAAGCAAATTGGAGTGGGTCTTGGGTGTCAGGTAGGATGGAGGTGATATGGTCCTTGACTAGTCTCTCATAGCACTTCATGACGATGGTAGTGAGTGCTACGGGGCGATAGTCATTTAGCTCAGTTACCTTAGCTTTCTTGGGAACAGGAACAATGGTGGCCCTCTTGAAGCATGTGGGAACAGCAAACTGGGATAAGGATTGATTGAATATGTCCGTAAACACACCAGCCAGCTGGTCTGCGCATGCTCTGAGGACGCGATGCCAGGGATGCCATCTGGGCCGGCAGCCTTGCGAGGGTTAACACGTTTAAATGTTTTACTCACGTTGGCTGCAGTGAAGGAGAGCCCGCAGGTTTTGGTAGTGGGCCATGTCGGTGACACTGTATTGTCCTCAAATCGAACCTCAAAGTAGAACTGTATTGTTTGCATTTTCATTGCATTTTAACGTTGGCCTATGGGGAAGATTGGCCATGTGGATATGTTAAGATTAGCACAGATTTTCTAAGGGGACCCCACAATGGGCCCCGACCCCAAGTTTGGGAACCACTGTACTAACCTCTCTCTGCTTGATTCCTCTCTCCCTACCACAGCCTTACCACTGAGCGCCAGTGCGACACATCGCTGTCTGTCTCAGTAGCCTACTCTCTGTAAAGTAAAGTTATTATGAGAATTTAGTAGCTTATTTTTTTCTCCTGCTGAACAGCTGAGGTAGGCTCCGTTTAATGTTAGCTTGTTACTTCATCCTTCTAGCTGGCTAGGTTATAAATCTCTGCTACCTGCCCGAGCCCGACAGGCCCCGACAATTCATCATACATCTGGTTAGGGCCGGGCAGGGCCTGTTCTTTCATCAATAACTAGGGTGCCTTCAAGGCTTGGGTATCACTAAATTGATCACTAACATTTTGAAGCTGAGCCATTTGCTTGTGCTCTGCTGCTCAGTAGGCTACAGTCTGACTAAGATCATGACATGGTGCCAGAAGAACTTCAACCTTGTAAAATATAAGACAGGATAGATTATTTCACAGAAAATTTAGAGTGATGAAAAGCAGTGCTTAATTTGAGCCGATCCTGCCGGAACAGGATCTGCCACCTCTCCGTTTTGGACTGTTTCGTTCCGTAACCTCTCATGGCCTGACAATTTTGTATTTTTTTGCAATGTAAAATTTTTTGTTGACTCTTCGTTAAATCTTTGTTATTTTTCCACTGCACACGATACACAACATCCGGGATAAGTATTTAGCTGCTCTAGCATGGTGGTGGACAATGGTATTTCATATGGAAAGTATGCATATTTTCCCAGCTTTTTTCACAATTAAATAAAGATAAGGAGGAAATCGAAGCCAATGCCGCATGTTTTAGGTACGAACTGGTCCACGCGGGATACGAATATTGCTGGCTGCATTCAACGCATTTGAATGGTAAGATGAAAATGACTCAATATTGCCATCTGCTGGCCTTTGTAGTTATCTGCTGTGCATTTACATTTTAGCAGACACTCTCATCCAGAGCGATTTACTGGAGCAATTAGGGTTAAGTGCCTTGCTCAAAGGCACATCAACAGATTTTTCACCTAGGAAGCCCGGTATTTTGAACCAGGGACCGTTTTGTTACTGGCCCAACACTCTTAACCGCTACCTGCCGTCCCCAGAACACCTACAAATACAGCTAAACAAATAAAATAACACTGTAGAAAGAAAGAAAGAAAGAAAGAAAGAGTAATTGCTTAGCTCTATCCTCCATAGCAGTACATGAATGAAAACCCAGTTCCCTCCCTCAGTCCTATTCAATGGACAGATTACAGCAGCAGCAAAGACAATGGACTTAATGCATTGAGTCTCCTGTCACGAACAAATGCCTGAATTACAATGATTGTCACAAATCAAACCGGACTGATTGGATAATGGCGGCATTGCTTCTACTCTGCCAATCAGTCTATTGTTTTGAGTGCCTCTTTGGGGGTAGGGACATTATCCTTGGCTACTTTGGTAGGGTACATAGAGGCTACTTGTTGATTGAATAATTTTATCATGTTATTATAATTTGCTTACTGGAAATCAGTTAGCACTGTTTGCCTAATTTGATATCCACCCCTCTCAACAGCTCTTCCAAAGCCTGTCCTCAGCCCCATCACCTCTCTTTTCAGAAAGTCCACAGTCTGTATTTGTTTACAGTCCTTTGTGTTGGTCCAAATCCCCAGCCACCTTGATATTCTGTACAGCAGTGTTCCCCAATATGTGACCCAAGGGCCACATTCGGCCCGCAAGTGATTTTATTTGGCCCCCAATATTTTCTGAGCAATTTTTTATTTTATTTTTTCATTGTTGGACATAAAACACTGTAAAATCACCAGGAAATCAGCTGCATGTGATTTTAATTTAGGAAATCTCTTCACAATTATTCCCATGCATAAATAGAGAGGCATATGTGATCATATCCCAATGTAATCAAGGTTTGAAATAATTCCGTTGTTAATTCTGTTTGGTATTCTTGAGGTGAATTCACAGTGTAAAAATCGGCACACAGTTTAATGTAATTGTGGACACCTGCTGTACAGTGTCCCTGATGACTCCTAAACAAAACCCTTGACAAACCATTTACATGTAAATGCATGTTAAAGGGTGACTGCACTTCATGATTTGGCCTTGTTTTAGATCAAATAAAATAATAATCTAATCTAATTTCATTTATCACATGCTTCGTAAACCATAGGTGTAGACTAACAGTGAAATGCTGACTTACAGGTCATTTTCCAACAAGAAAATATATATATTTTGGAAATAGTGACACAAGGCATACATACACAGAATAATGAATAACAATAACGAGTTAAAATAACATGGCTATATACAGGGAGTACCAGTACTGAGTCAATGTTCAGGGGTATGAGGTAATTGAGGTAGCTATGTACATATATGTAGGGATAAAGTGACTAGGTAACAGGATACAATGCATTCGGAAAGTACTCAGACCCCTTGACTCATTCTACATTTTGTTACGGTACAGCCTTATTCTAAAATTCATCAATTTACAACAATACCCCATAATAACAAAGCAGAAACATGTTTTTTAATATTTAGAAATGTATTCAAAAATAAACAATTTAAATATCAGATTTCCATAAGTATTCAGACCCTTTACTCAGTACATTGTTGAAGCACCTTTGGCAGCGATTACAGCCTCAAGTCTTATTGGGTATGAAGCTACAAGCTTGGCACACCTGTACTTGGGGAGTTTCTCCCATTCTTCTCTTCAGATCTTCTCAAGCTCTGTCAGGTTGGATGGGTAGATGTTCGATCGGGTTCAAGTCCAGGCCCTGGCTGGGCCACTCAAGGACAATCAGAGACTTGTCCCGAAGCCACTCCTGTCTTGTCTTGGCTGTGTGCTTAGGATCGTTGTCCTGTTGGAAGGTGAACCTTCACTCAGGTCTGAGGTCCTGAGTGCTCTGAAGCAGGTTTTCATCAAGGATCTCTCTGTACTTTGCCCTGTTCATCTTTGCCTTGATCCTGACTAGTCTCCCAATCCCTGCCACTGAAAAACATCCCCACAGCATGATGCTGCCACCACCATGCTTCACTGTAGGGATGATGCCAGTTTCCTCCAGACGTGACACTTGGCATTCAGACCAAGAGTTCAATCTTGGTTTCATCAGACCAGAGAAACTTGTTCCTCATGGTCTGAGAGTCTAGGTGCCTTTTGGCAAACTCCAAGCGGGCTGTCATGTGCCTTTTACTGAGGAGTGGCTTCCATCTGGCCACTCTACCATAAAGGCCTGATTGTTTCAGAGTTCCTCTGTGGAGATGGGAAAACCTTCCAGAAGTACAACCATCTCTGAAGCACTCTACCTCTGTCATTGACCATCGCGTTCTTGGTCACCTTCCTGACCAAGGCCCATCTCCCCCGATTGCTCAGTTTGGCCGGGTGGCCAGCACTAGGAAGAGTTTTGGTGCTTCCAAACTTCTTCCATTTAAGAATGATGGAGGCCACTGTGTTCTTGGGGACCTTCAATGCTGAATAAATGTTTTGGTGCCCTTCCCCAGATCTGTGCCTCGACACAATTCTGTCTCGGAGCTCTACGGAGAATTCCTTAGGCTGTTCCTGAGGCTGTTATGTAAGAACATGTGGAAAAAGTCTTAATACTTTCTGAATGCACTGTAGATAAGACAGTAGAAGCAGCAGCATAATGTGTGGTGAGTATGAATGAGTGTGAGTGTGTATGTGACGTGTGTGTGTGTGTGTGTGTGTGTGTGTGTGTGTGTGTGTGTGTGTGTGTGTGTGTGTGTGTGTGTGTGTGTGTTGGGGTGTGTGTGTTGGGGTGTCAGTGTAAGTGTGTGAGTGTGTGGGTAGAGTCCAGTGTTTGTGCATAGAGTCAGTGCGGGTGAGTTTGTGCAAAAAAGTGTGTGTGTGTGTGTTGAGGTGTGTGTGTTTGGGTGTAATTGTAAGTATGTGCTAGTGTGTAGAGTCCATAGTGTGTGATAAGAATCAGTGCAAGAGAGTTAGTGCAAAAAAGGGTCCATGCAGGTAGTCCGTGATAGGGGAGAGGCGTTGTGAGGTGTTGTTTTATCTGTTTTTTTAATCCAGGTTGGCTATTCATTTGAGCAATATGATATGGAAGGGAGTTCCACGCAATAATGGCTCTATATAAAACTACATCTTTTCTGGATTTGGGGACTGGGAAAAGACCCCTGGTGGAATGTCTGGTGGGGTAAGTGTGTGTGTCAGAGCTGTGTGTAAGTTGACTATGCAAACAATTTGGGATTTTAATGAATGTTTCTTATAAAAAGAAGAAGTGATGCAGTCACTCTCTCCTCAACTCTTAGCCAAGAGTGACTGGCATGTATAGTATTTATATTAGCCCTCTGACTACAGTGAAGAGCAGTGCCGCTCTTTTCTGGGCCAGCTGCTGCTTAACTAGGTCTTTCCTTTCAATAATCAAGATAAGACAAAACTAGAGCCTGTAGGAATTGCTTTTTGGAGTGTGGTGTCAAAAAAGCAGAAAAAATCTCTTTATACGGGCAGACCTCTCCCCATCTTTACAACCATTGAATCTATATGTTTTGACCATAACCATTTACAATCTAAGGAAACGCCAAGTAATTTAGTCTCCTCAACTTGTTCAACAGCCACACCATTCATTACCAGATTCCGCTGAGGTCTAGAACTTAGGGAATGATTTGTACCAAATACAATGCTCTTAGTTTTAGAGATGTTCAGGACCAGTTTATTGCTGGCCACCCATTTCAAAACAGTCTACAACTCTTTGTTAAGGGTTTCAGTGACTTCATTAGCTGTGGTTTCTGATGCATATATGGTTGAATCATCAGCATACACAGACACACATGCTTCGTTTAATGCAAGTTGTAGGTCATTGGTAAAAATTAAAAAGAGGGACTAGAGAGCTTCCCTGCGGTATACCACACTTTACATGTTTGACATTAGAGAAGCGTCCATTAAAGAAAACCCTTTGAGTTCTATTAGATAGATAGCTCCATAACACATATGTTTTTTCAACAACAGTTGATGATCAATAATATCAAAGGACATGTTGAGTGCCCTCCTCTATAAGCATGCTGAAAGTCTGATGTAATTTCTTTTTACAGAGAAATAGCTTTGTATTTGGTCAAACACAATTTTTTCCAACAGTTTGCTAAGAGCTGGCAACAAGCTTATAGGTCTGCTGTTAGAACCAGTAAAGGCAACTTTACCACTCTTGGGTAGCAAAATGACGTTGGCTTCCCTCCAGCCCTGAGGACAAATACTTTTCTCTAGGCTCAGATATGACAGATAGGAGTGGCTATAGAGTCAGCTACCATCTTCAGTAGCTTAATTTCATTTTAAGTGCTCCAAAGTTTATATCATTGATATTGGCTTCATAATACAGTTTATTTTTCTTTTTGTTGAGTTTAGTCATCATCCACATAAGAGTCACAGCAAAATCTCTTATACACTATTTTAGGCCCAGCTTTTGGAACTTTGGCATTCCTGGATATAGCAACTGGATATAGCAACTATATTGTGATCACAGCATACAATGGGTACGGATACAGCTTTAGAACAACGTTCTACAGTATTAGTAAAAATGTGATTGATACATGTGGATGACCTTGTTCCTGTAGTGTTTATAAACACCCTGGTAGGTTGATTAATAACCTGAACCATATTCCTCTTGAGCGGACAGCTTGATGAAAACCAGTCAATATTCAGGTCCATAAGAAAGTAGACCTCTCTGTTTACATCACATACACTATCAAGCATTTCATACATATTACTTAGAGCATTTCATACATAATGACTGTTAGAACTTGGTGGCCTATAACAACACCCCAAAAGAAAAGGCTTTAGATGTGCCAAGTGAACCTGCAACCACAGCACTTCAATAACACTTGACATAAGATCTTCTCTAAGCATTACAGGGATATGGCTCTGAATATATACAGCAACACCTCCCCATAAGCATTTCTGTACTTTTATATCCTTGTACTGCTATTGCTGTATCATCAAATGAGTTATCTAAGTGAGTCTCAGAAATGGCTAATATATGAATGTTATCTGATGTTTGCAAGTTCTTAATTTCATGAACCTTATTTCCAAGGCTACATATGGGCTTTTTCAGGCCTTTCCTGGGTAGCTTATGAGAGATCGACATAATATGGAAATGAGCAAACAAAGCAAGTTAAATAAATATACATTCAGCAGTCCATTAATCAACTGGTGTGTGTTCTGCAGGGTTGAAGCCACGAACCCATAGGCTTGGCTCTCTCATCCCTTCCAGGCTTTTGGAAGGGAGAGTGGACAATGAGCCTGTCATAGCAGATGTAAGCAATGTCCCCACACGCTCTGGCAGCTTTCATGGCTGGGATAAGTTATTTCCTCCTCTGGTGCGCAGCCTCAGGATGGTCCTCATTGAGGAAGATATATATTCCTCTCAAGTTCTGGGCTCTTTTCAGAATTGCTTCCTTGTCCTTGAACCTCAACACCTTGACCACTATCAGCCTGGGCCTGTCACTTGGGCCGGTGGTGGGTTTTCCAATTCTGTGGGCACACTCCACCTCAATCTTCCTATGGTCAATCTTCAGTTTCTCTGAGATCGTTTCCCTTACTTTGTGCTCAGACTCCATCCAGGTCTCATGTGGAGATTCTGCAGTTCTGTCCATTAAAGTAGAGAGCTTTATGTTTCTAAAAACCGTACCGCAATTGAAGATCAATTCACATTTAGATGGAGTATTTGGCTGTTTTGGCTGCCAGATCCATTTCACCTCTAAACAGAACATGTAAGGAGTAACGTTAGCGTCCTTTGGTCTACAGAATGTCACCTATTATTCAAGGGTATTTTCATACATACAGTATGTTTTACTGTTTAGAAATGAAAGCACATGATCTCAAATCCAAAATGCTGGAGTATAGAGCCATGGTAAAGGTTTTAGCTTCACTGTCCAAATAAATACGGAGGGGAGTGTACAGTAAATGGAACCAGGGGACGGTGTTTGAGTGGCAACTCATTTTTGGACAAGGCCAAACTGAGTTGTATTGAAGTAGCCTAGCTGGGAATCATTTGCTTGGGAGATCTGGATTTATGCTGTGACAGCTGGGATAAAAGGTCAATTAAAGAATTTTCAAACCCAGGGACTGCTGGATGACACATTAAGGCATTTAATTACCCAGTCTTCTGGAGTATAGAGACTAGAATATAAAAGGGACTTGGGTTGACATTCCTTCTATAGGACTAGAATTGCCACTTTCATGCTTCAGTGATCATAACTTGCATAAAGAGAAACAGAATATTTTCTTCAGATAACATAGCCAAGACTGAAATGTGAGAAATATGCCTGCTGTAGAGATGGGCTCCATAGCTTTGAAATTCAGACCACCGAGCACAAGCCACCTGCAGCTCAGGCATGGCTTTCTTAATTATTCTACAGGCTTACAGGCATTCAGTCTTGATACCTCAGACTCCAAAGCACTTTATAGTGAATAAATGATCTACCAGTGCAGTAAAATAATGTACAATGCCTTTGGAAAGTATTCACAACCCTTTTTCCACATTTTGTTGTGTTACAACCTGAAATTAAAATTGATTAAATTCAGATTTTTGTCGTCACTGGTCTACACACAATACCCCATAATGTCAAAGCAGAATTACAGTACCAGTCAAAAGTTTAGACAAACCTACTATATAAAAATATATTGCACACTTTAGAAATAGTTCGAATTTTCTCCCACTCAAATAGTGGTAGTAATAATGTAGACAGTTTTGTTATGATACATACAGTACCAGTCAAAAGTTTGGACACACCTACTCATTCAAGGGTTTTTCTTTATTTTTACTATGTTCTACATTGTAGAATAATAGTGAAGATGTCAACACTATGAAATAACACATATGGAATCATGTAGTAACCAAAAAAGTGTTAAACAAATCTAAATATATTTTATACTGAACAAAAATATAAAAGGAACATGTAAAGTGTTAGTCATGTTTCTTGAGTTGAAATTAAAGATCCAAGACATTTTCCAAACGCACAAAAAGCTTATTTCTCTCCAATTTTGTAAACAAATGTGTTTACATTCCAACTAGTGAGCATTTCACCTTTGCCAAGATAATCCATCCACCTGACAGATATGGCATATCAAGAAGCTGATTAAACAGCATGATCATTACACTGGTGCATCTTGTGCTGGGGACAATAAAAGGAATGTCCACTAGAGCTTATTTATTTAACCTTTATTTAACCAGGCAAGTCAGTTCTTCTCAGGGAGTGCCGGGGCGCTAGCGCCCCACTCCCGACACTACCAGGTGAAATGCAAGACAAAATTCCAAAATTGAATTATTAAAAATGCACCAATATACAAGTGTTTCATACTCATATCACAGCGTTGTCGGATTTCAAAAGAGCTTTACGGCGAAAGCACTACATTTGATTGTTTGAGGCTAGCACCTCACATATTTTCCATAACCATGAAATCTTTAGCCAGCGCGGTCGATAGAAAATGCATTTCACAGGGAAAACCTGTGCCTTACCTTTTGTAGAACTTCTGCAGAGGGCTTCTTAAGTGTCCAACGAAGACAATCCATGGGTATTTGGTTAGAAAAAGTAATTTATTATATCCTTAAATCTCCGTTTGGTTGGCACCTTGTGTTCAGAAAATCCAATGTGACGAGAACGCGTTCAACTATACCTATAAACTTTCCCTCAACAAAACAAAAACCAATTAAAATGCTTCCTTAGCTTATCTTTTATGAATAAAAGTGATAATCTTTCACTTGGATGGTCACCTAAACGTTATATAAGTCAAATAAAGTGGACCGCTCAGCCAAACGTGCGCCCAAAAACGTGCAACTGAAAAAGAGCTCCCTCGACTAAAACTTCTCCCAATAGAACACATTAGTTCCGATTTCCATTAAACTTTACCTATACACTGCTGACATCCAGTGGAAGCAATAGGTACTACATTCAGTGTCCTGGTATAAAGACTTTTCTAAAGGTACTGTGTCAAAGTGAGCTATAAGCCACAAGGAATGAGATTTCCGGATGGAAAAGTCTCTGGTTTTTGCCTGCCAAATGACTTCTGTTACACTCACAGACAAAATGATAACACTTTTGGAAACCTCAGAGTGTTTCCTATCCAATAGTACACATTATGTGCATATCCCATTTTCTGAGCCTGAGTGGCAAGCATTTTACTTTGGGCACGCCAGACTCTCCAAAACCGACCCCTCAGCTTCCACTCCCTAACAAGTTTTTAAGAACAAATTCTTATTTACAATGACAGTCTACCCCAGCCAAACCCTATGAAACTGTGAGTTTGCACAACCAAATAATTTCTGCACAAACTGTCAGAAACCGTCTCAGGGTCTTGACCTGACTGCAGTTCGGCGTCGTAACCAACTTCGATGGCCACTGGCAAGCTGGAGAAGTGTGCTCTCCATGAATTAATCACGGTTTCAACTGTACCAGGCAGATGACAGACAGCGTGTATGGTGTTGTGTGGGCAAACGGTTTGCTGATGTCAACGTGTGAACAGAGTGCCCATGGTGGCGTTGGGGTTATAGTAAGGGCAGGCATAAGCTACGGACAACAAACACAAATGCATTGTATTGATGGCAATTTGAATGCACAGAGATACTGTGACGAGATCCTGAGGCCCATTGTTGTGTTATTCCACCGCCGTCACGTTTCAGCATGATAATGCATGGCCCCATGTCGCAAGGATCTGTACACAATTCCTGGAAGCTGAAAATATCCTGGTTCTTCGATGGCCTGCATACTCACCAGACATGTAACCAATTGATCATGTTTGGGATGCTCTGGGTCGACATGTACGACAGCGTGTTCCAGTTCCCACCAATATCCAGCAACTTTTCACAGCCATTGAAGAGGAGTGGGACAACATTCCACAGCCCACAGTCAATAGCCGGATCAATCATACACAAAGGATATGTGTCGCACTGCAAATGGTGGACACACCAGATACTGACTGGTTTTCTGATCCACGCCCCTACCTTTTTTTAAAGATATCTGTGACCAACAGATACATATCTGTATTCCCAGTCATGTGAAATCTATAGATTAGGGCCACATTTATTTATTTCAATTGCCTGATTTCTTTTTATGAACCGTAACTCAGTAAAATATTTTAAATTGTTGCATATTGCGCTTATATTATTGTTCAGTGTATATAAACAATAGCTTATGTGTAGGTTAATTTTGATGGAGGGAAATGAGGACACTGAATTTTTCACCCACTAGGGGACTTGTGAGTGGAGTTGCCATGGTATTACCATTGTTTTGGTTGAGTTCTATTGATGTCTCTCACACATCTACAGCCTATTTCTATCTGAATGTTCCAAAACGTTGTGTCCTAATAAATAGGACACAACGTCCTACACTAGCCTAAGAGTTAATTGTTCAATTCCTATTTTATTTTGCATGGTGCATGTATTGGTCCAGTTATGAGTAATATTCTTTGATGAAACCACACCAGGGATAGTATGGTGTGTAGTAAAACCTACTATGGGGTTGAGTGTGCAGTGGACACAACACAGACAACAAAGTTTGCAGTTTATTACACACAGAGCAGAGCGCAATAACTGGCTTTGACAGTAACAGAGGCCCATATGTTTATGTTAGTTTCTCAACCCATTTGATTTTGCTACACAACCCATGTCATTAAGGTATTTGTACAGCCCATATAAATATACTAGTTCTACCTAAACGCTCTCCCTAACTGTCAATTTCTATCACACCGTCCTCTACTTGCAACCCTAACACCTATACACTCAAAGAAAATAACAAACGAAACAAAAAGGAAAAAAAAGAATAGCACTTCAAATATTAGATGTTGAATATCTGTCACGCCTACTCTCTCTCCCGCTCCGGCGCTCGACGTCGCTGGTTTTCTAACCACCGGTTCTGGCAACCCATCATTACGCACACCTGCGCCCCATCATTATGCACACCAGGACTTCATCACTACCTTGATTACTTCCCCTTCCTCTGTAGCCTCACTCATCAGGCAGTATTAGTTATGTTTTCTTGTCCAGAAGCTTCTCTTGTTTCTCTTCTTCTCTCCATGTTCGTTATTATTACACTCACCAACTGCACCTGCTTCCTGACTCCCTGCATCTCCGTTACAGAATACTGCCTCAACAAATGGAAGCAGCAGGTAATCAAGACATGTCCCAGATGGTCGGGGAACAGGGACACCTACTTCGCCAACACCACCCTCCCGGGCAAATATGACAGGACTCCATCTAAATGTCGTGGCTTCCTACTCCAGTGCTCCCTCTATTTTGCCCATCAGATGGGAGCACCTACCACGTAGAGGTACAAGGTTGCCATGGTTATTTCCCTGCTGGGTTCCTATGAGAGGTTCATGGCGTTGTTCAGGGGGGTCTTTGATCATCCACAGGAGGGCAGAGCCGTGGTGAATGCGTACTCCAAATACGGCAAGAAGACCAGACTGCTGCAGAGTACGCCCTCACCTTCCGGACAGTGGCAGCATCCAGCGGGTGTAATGAGCCGGCTCTCCGCACCTTCTTCAGAAGAGGCCTGTGCGAAGAGGTCCAGACAGAGTTGGCGTGAATGCGTACTCCAACTACGGCAGGAAGGCCAGACTGCTGCAGAGTACGCCCTCACCTTCCGGACAGTGGCAGCATCCAGCAGGTGTAATGAGCCGGCGCTCCGCACCTTCTTCAGAAGAGGCCTGCGCGATGAGGTCCAGACAGAGTTGGCGTGCCGAGACGACACCCTCTCCTTGGACACACTCATCGCGATGGCCATCCATCTGGATAACCTTCTAACAGATGAGGCTCTGTCCCTATTGCGGTCAGGAGTGACACCAGCTTCAACGGTGTCCGGTACGTTCCAACCCGGGGTCTGCAAAAGCAGAGGGACGGTCCCGTGATCATCTGTCTCCTGGGTTTGGCGTGAGTATTCCACCATCATCATTTTCCGCCAAACCCTTTTTAGTATCAATATCACTAGCTGGCTGTCCCTCATATTCTGTATCTACTGCTCTAGTGGACTCTGGTGCCGCAGGGAATTTCATTGATCAGGCCCTTGCCTCCTCACTGAACATCCCCTCATACCCGCTCTCCTCTCCATTTCCGGTTCAAGCCTTGGATGGTCGACCACTGGGATCCGGGAATGTCACACACATCAAAGCACCACTCACCCTCACTGTGGGACCTATGCACCAGGAAAGCCTTCCGCTTCCTTATCATCACTGTACCCATGCACAAAGTCTTCCTCAGCCTCCCGTGGCTTCAACGTCCTAACCCCACCATCTCCTGGTCGAGGATGAGAATCACCGCCTGGGCAGCAGGATGCCGAAGGACCTTCTTTCCCTTTCCCTTGTGGTTCCACGTCTGTTGAGAGTCCGGGTAGCACACACCAGCCTCCAGCCTATCCCTCCCTTTTCACTTATCAGCCCCGTGTTTTGGGACATAGATGTGGACATCCACCAGACTCTGGAGAGGGAACCCGCGCCCGCTGCCTGTCCTCCTGAACATATTTACGTCTTCTCTGAGGTAAGAGATAGGCTGTTGACCTGGGCGCACACATCACTCACCGCTGGACACCTAGGTATCACTCACACCATTAACTCCATCTCTGAGAAATACTGGTGGTCCACCTTGGCGCAGGACGTGGCTCACTATATCAACTCATGCTCAGTATGTGCCCCCCAAAAATCCCCTCGGCACGCTCCAGCAGGGAAGCTCCTTCCCTTCCTGTCACCACCATTCTAAGGGTTGTGGACAGATTCTCAAAATCATGCTGTTTTATTCCTCTCTCTGGTCTCCCTACTGCTCTCCAGGTGACTGAGGCACTGTTTCAGCAGGTATTCCAGTACTATGGCCTTCCGGAGGACATAGTCTCTGACCGTGGCCCCTAATTCATGTCACGGGTATGGAAGGCATTCACGGAGATACTGGGGGTCACGGTCAGCCTCACTTCTAGGAACCGGCCTCAGTCCAACGAGCAGGTGGAGAGGATGAACAAGGAGCTGGGGAGGTTCTTCAGGAGTCACTGCCAGGACAGGCAGGGGGATTGGGCCCGATTCCTTCCCTGGGAAGAGTACACCCAGAATTCATTACATCACACTGACTCCCTTCGAGTGTGTCCTGGGTTATCAGCCGGTCCTGGCTCCATGGATTCCGAGCCAGACCAGAGCCACTGCGGTGAACGAATGGTTCCAGCGTGCACAGGGGGTTTGGAGTGATGCCCAAGTGAGGCTCCAGCGTGCCGTCCACTGCCAGAAGGAGCTGGCTGATTGCCACCACAGTCAGGCGCCCTGTTCAATCCTGGTGATCGCATCTGGCTCTCCACCAAGAACCTCCCACTCCGCCTGTCCTGCAAGAAGGTGAGACCCCAGTTTGTGGGGCCGTTCAAGGTCCTACTGGATCTCAACTTCTTTTCATGTTTCTCTCCTCAGACCGGTGGTTCATGGTCCCCTGGCTGAGGTCATCCCCCACGACACCCCTCCGCCTCCACTGGGCATCAAGGGAGCGATGTTGGGTCCCGGTGGACGACATTCTAGATCCAGAAATCATCCAAGATTTTGACTTTCGCCAACAGGCCTGCTCCTCGCCCTCGGGGGCCATCCTCCTGGCCGGTGTCATCCTGTGGCTGGGGATGCGCATCAGGGCCGGGGTACTGTCATGTCTACCCCTGCTTCTCCCTGACAACCCTTCATTACGCACACCTGCGCCTCATCATCAGGCCCACCTGGACCTTATCACTTCCCTGATTACTCCCCCTATATATAGCACTCTGTTGTTTTTTCCCATCAGGCGTTATTGTCTCTGTTTCCATGTTCAGACGCATTCCTTTTTTTTATCGTTACGTGTTAGTTTATATTCAACTCTCCAACTGCTCCTGCTTCCTGACTCCCTGCGTCTACATTACAATGGGGAGGTGTTGCTGTATATATTCAGAACCATATATCCCTGTAATGCTTAGAGAAGATCTTATGTCAAGTGTTATTGAAGTGTTGTGGTTGCAGGTTCACCTGTCACATCTAAAGCCTTTTCTTTTGGGATGTTGCTATAGGCCACCAAGTGCTAAAAGTTAGTATCTAAATAATATGTGTGAAATGCTTGATAGTGTATGTGATGTAAACAAAGAGATCTACTTTCTTGAGGACCAGAATATTGACTGGTTTTCGTAAAGCTGTCCTCTCAAGAGCAAGCTTCTCACTGTAACCAGTGCCTGTAACCCTACCAGGGTGTTTACAAACACTACAGGAACAACATCATCCACATATATTGATCACATTTTTACTAATACTGTAGAACATTGTTTTAAATATGTATCCATACCCATTGGATGCAGTGATCACAATATAGTGGCTACATCCAGGAAAGCCAAAGTTCCAAATTCTGGGCCTAAAAAAGTGTATAAAAGATCACACAAAAGATGTTCCTTTGACTCTTATGTGGATGATGTTAAACAAATTTGTTGGTCTGAGCATCCAGACGCTACACTTGATGAATTTATGAAATTGCTTAGAACTGTTAAGGCTCCATGGATTGATGAAAAATTAAATTCCATGTTTGTTATTAAATATTTTCTTGTTTAATTTTTTTTGTATTTTAACCCCCTTTTTCTCCCCAATTTCGATCTTGTGTCATCGCTGCAACTCCCCAACTGGCTCGGGAGAGGTGAAGGTAGGAGTGATGCGTCCTCTGAAACACGACCCGCCTAACCGCGCTCCTTAACACCCACCAGCTTAACCCGAAAGCCAGCCGCACCAATATGTCGGAGGAAACACTGTTCAACTGGTGACCGGGGTCAGCCTGCAGGTACCCAGCCCGGCACAAGGAGTCACTTTATTATGGACAGACCCCCCCCCCCAGTTTACAATCCAGGGTTAATCCAAACAGTTTAGTCACCTCAACTTGCTAAATTTCCACATTATTGAATACAAGTTTTAGTTGAGGTTTAGGGTTTAGTGAATGATTTGTCCCAAATACAATGCTTTTAGTTTTGAAATATTTAGGACTAACTTATTCCTTTCCTTATAATTTTAGATACTTACTTTATGTGGCCAACTGCAATAACTACGGAAATAGGTAACAACTGTGCAAGTTGTTATTGCAGATTTCAAGTTGTAGACTGTAGGGGGAGAGAGGGGGAGAAGTTTCAATGTATGGAATCACTTGGGAAATGTTGGATTTTAAGTAAACCTCCCGTTTAAATACACACAAGTTTCTTCGGACAATGTCCAAGCTATACTACAGGCAACAATACGTTCTGCTATAACTGCATACTTCGGGGCACAAAGTAACAACTAAATAACAAAAATTATAAACTCCTTAGAATTCAATGTGCTAATGCTTGGTTAGTGCATCCACATGTCTAGGAAGTTTTGCGTAAATCCATAAACAATTAGCTGTTTTATTTAAAAATATATATATTCTTGCCGCCTCTCTATTTTTTTTTAGTATTGACCTGGGGAACAGTATCTAGTCATATATTATTTTATCAGAAAGGAGCAGTCTTTTGATATGTATAGTTGATGATAATAATTAATTGTTGTATTTTCTCACAAGTCTCAGATTAGAGACTACATACAGTGCCTTCAGAAAGTATTCACACCCCTTGACTTTTTACACATTTTGTTGTGTTAGAGCCTGAATTTAAAATTGATTACATTTAGATTTTGTGTCACAGTGTCACACCAGCTTTCACTTTGGCTCCCCCTCCTGCCCAGCTCAGGCGTTCGGCACCCTTCACTCATCAACCCTGGACTTGTCTCCTCATCATTACACACACCTGGTTCCAATCCCCACTCTATCACTGTATATATACTCCCTCTGCCATTTGTCTTTGTTTTTCTGAGAGGAATCTCTCCTACTATTTCCTGAGTACTTTATATTTTTCACTTTGGGTGCACCCTGTGCCTTTTTGTTTATGGAGATATATTTTGAGCACAACAGCGTTTGGGTTTCGTCCCGTTTTGAACTATGGTGCTTAAATAAATTCAGTAGTTCTAAACCTGCGACTGCCTCCTCCTCTCTACACCAGTGACACACAAATCTAGACACAATACCCCATAATGTCAGTGGAATTATATATTCTTACACATTAATAAAAAGTGAAAAGTTGAAATGTCAAGTATTCAACCCCTTTGTTATTGCAAGCCTAAATAACTTCAGGAGTAAAAATGTCCTTAACAAGTCAGATAAGTTGTGTGCAATAATAGTGTTTAACGTGAGTTTTGAATGAGTACCCCATCTCTGTACCCCAAACATACAGTTATCGGATGTGTGTGTTCAGACAGCAGGCCTTTGCTGACATGGCTACACTAGTTGTCATAGTAACGGGTGTGTGCGCCATACAGTGGTGTACGCAGTGGTGTAGGCTGATAGGTGATGCTCCTGCTTCCTATCACACAGAAGTTGTTGTGAACCAAGCTAAGGTTACAGCAGTGACTGCCATGGAAGTGTCCCAGTTGCTTTGAATGTTCGAAATCATAGTGTAAGAACACTTTTAAAGCCTCAAAGGATAAGATTATCCAACTTTCAATACAAGCCCTTTTGGGATAACCACAGCAATCAACTAGCTGTTTAGCTTTCTAGTACATTCAATAATTTGTTTCTAAACAATTAACAAGTTATTTAGCTACCAAATTAGCGATATACTACAAAGCAGGATCAAGGAGTTAACCAGCTAACTTGCCTGAATATTCTGACATAAATTCTTTGTTTTTAGAAATATAAGCTTGAAATGGGCATGGTCTAATTGTCAACAATTTCTTCAAGTGCAGTCGCAAAAGCCATCAAGCGCTATGATGAAACTGGCTCTCATGAGGACCGCCACAGGAAAGGAAGACGAAGAGTTACCTCTGCTGCAGAGGATAAGTTCATTACAGTTAACTGCACCTCAGATTGCAGCCCAAATAAATGCTTCAGAGTTTAAGTAACAGACACATCTCAACATCAACTGTTCAGAGGAGACTGCTTGAATCAGACCTGCTGCAAAGAAACCACTACGAAAGGACACCAATAAAAAGAAGAGACTTGCTTGGGCCAAAAAACACAAGCAATGGACATTAGACCGGTGGAAATCTGTCTTTTGGTCTGATGAGTCCAAATTTGAGATTTTGGGATCCAACCACCGTGTCTTTGTGAGACACAGAGTAGGTGAACAGATGATCTCCGCATGTGTGGTTCCCACCTTCAAGCATGTAGGAGGAGGTGTGATGGTGTGGGGTGACACTTTGCTGGTGACACTGTCTGTGATTTAGTTAGAATTCAAGGCACACTTAACCAGCATGGCTACCACAGCATTCTGCAGCGATAAGACATCTCATCTGGTTTGCACTTAGTGGAACTATCATTTGTTTTTGAAAAGGACAATGATCCAAAACACATCTCCAGGCTGTGTAAGGGCTAGTTGACCAAGAAGGAGAGTGATTGAGTGTTGCATCAGATGACCTGGCCTCCATAATCCCCCGACCTAAACCCAATTGAGATGGTTTGGGATAACTTGGACCGCAGAGTGAAGGTAAAGCAGCCAACAAGTGCTCAATATATGTGGGAATTCCTTCAAGACTGTTGGAAAAGCATACCGGATGAAGCTGAGTGAGAGAATGCCAAGCGTGTGCAAAGCTGTCATCAAGGCACACCGGTGGCTACTTTGAAGAATATATTTAATTAGTTAAACAATTTTTGGGTTACTACATGATTCGATATGTGTTATTTCATCATTTTGATGTCTTCCCTATTATTCTACAATGTAGATGTCACGAACTTCAGAACGGACAGACCAAAGCGCAGCGAGGTATCCAGTATACATGCTTTATTTATGCAACGTAACTGGGACAACAAAACTAACGAAAACGCCGCTCGCACCATAACCAACAATAACAAAGCTATGTACAAACAATAACCCACAAACCCCTAGTGCAAACTACAAACATATATATGGTTCCCAATTAGAGACAACGACACACAGCTGCCTCTAATTGGGAACCATTACCCCAACATAGAAACACAACACTTAGAACAGAAAAAAACCCTACACCAAAACAAAACAAAACACGCCAGCCTGTCTTCTCAGGCCTGGACGTGACAGTACCCCCCCTTCGGTGCCGGCCGTGCTGACTTGATGTCCCGCACCAGAGTTCCGGCTAATAGCCCAGGGCCTCCGGTGCGGGACATCAAGTCAGCACGGCCGGCACCGGAGCCGCCACCTGGGATCAAAAGACCCACCTGAAGACCCCCCCCCCATGGACTTTTGTGGCGCGGTCGGAGTCCGCGCCTTTGGGGGGGTGTACTGTCACGTCCAGGCCAGAGTTTTAGGCTGGCGTGTTTAGGTTTCATTTTTGGTGAAGGGTTTTTTGAGTTCTAGGTGTTCTATTTCTATGTTGTGGTTCCCAATTAATGGTTCCCAATTAGGGGCAGTTGAGTGTCGTTGCCTCTAATTGGGAACCATACATAAGTTTGGGGTTTTCATTAGGAGTTTGTGGGTTATTGTTTATGCATAGTTACGTGCTTAATAAAGGATGTATACTGGATGCCGAGCTGCGCCTTGGTCTGTCCTTTCCGAAGATCGTGACAGTAGAAAATAATACAAATTAAGAAAAACACTTGAATGAGTAGGTGTGTCCAAACTTTTGACTGCTACTGTATATATCCGATTCCATGTGTATTGTGGCTGTTCAGACCGCAAGAAAAATAACAGATAAAAAAAAAGGCCAGTATAAACAAGGCTTTATACAGGTTTTTTCCCCCCCACCAATTGGTCTTTTTAACAATCACATCAAATCTTTTCACATCAGATCTTTTTCAGAGCTGATCTGATACAGTTGAAGTCGGAAGTTTACATACACCTTATCCAAATACATTTAAACTCAGTTTTTACAATTCCTGACATTTAATCCTAGTAAAAGTTCCCTGTCTTAGGTCAGTTAGGATCACCACTTTATTTTAAGATTGTGAAATGTCAGAATAATAGTAGAGATAATTATTTATTTCAGCCTTTCATCACATTCCCAGTGGGTCAGAAGTTTACATACACTCAATTAGTATTTGGTAGGATCGCCTTTAAATTGTTGAACTTGGGTCAAACGTTTCGGGTAGCCTTCCACAAGCTTCCCACAATAAGTTGGGTGAATTTTGGCCCATTCCTCCTGACAGAGCTGGTGTAACTGAGTCAGGTTTGTAGGCCTCCTTGCTCGCACACGCTTTTTCAGTTCTGCCCACAAATTTTCTATAGGATTGAGGTCAGGGCTTTGTGATGGCCACTCCAGTACTTTGACTTTGTTGTCCTTAAGCAATTTTGCCACAACTTTGGAAGTATGCTTGGGGTCATTGTCCATTTGGTAGACCAATTTGTGACCAAGCTTGAACTTCCTGACTGATGTCTTGAGATTTTTCAATATATCCACATAATTTTCCTGCCTCATGATGCCATCTATTTTGTGAAGTGCACCAGTCCCTCCTGCAGCAAAGCAGCCCCACAACATGATGCTGCCACCCCCGTTCTTCACGGTTGGGAAGGTGTTCTTAGGCTTGCAATCCTCCCCCTTTTTCCTCCAAACATAACGATGGTCATTATGGCCAAACAGTTCTATTTTTGTTTCATCAGACCAGAGGACATTTCTCCAAAAAGTACGATCTTTGTCCCCATGTGCAGTTGCAAACCCTAGTCTGGCTTTTTTATGTCGGTTTTGGAGCAGTGGCTTCTTCCTTGCTTAGCGGCCTTTCAGGTTATGTCGATATAGGACTCGTTTTACTGTGGATACAGATACTTTTGTACCTGTTTCCTCAAGCATCGTTCCAAGGTCCTCTGCTGTTGTTCAAGGATTGATTTGCACTTTTCGCACCAAAGTACGATCATCTCTAGGAGACAGAACACGTCTCCTTCCTGAGCGGTATGACGGCTGCGTGGTACCATGGTGTTTATACTTGCATACTATTGTTTGTACAGATGAACGTGGTACCTTCAGGCGTTTGGAAATTGCTCCCAAGGATGAACCAGACTTGTGGAGGTCTACAATTTCTTTTTAGGTCTTGGCTGATTTCTTTAGATTTTCCCATGATGTCAAGAAAAGAGGCACTGAGTTTGAAGGTAGGCCTTGAAATACATCCACAGGTACACCTGCAATTGACTCAAATGATGTCAATTAGCCTATCAGAAGCTTCTAAAGCCATGACATCATTTTTTGGAATTTTCCAAGCTGTTGAAAGGCACAGTCAACTTAGTGTATGTAAACTTTTGACCCACTGGAATTGTGATACAGTGAATTATAAGTGAAATAATCTGTCTGTAAACAATTGTTGAAAAAATGACTTGTGTCATGCACAAAGTAGATGTCCTAACCAACTTACAAAAACTATAGTTTGTTAACAAGACATTTGTGGAGTGGTTGAAAAACGAGTTTTAATGACTCCAACCTAAGTGTATGTAAACGTCCGACTTCAAATGTATGTCAAAAGATCAATTAGTGAAAAAACATATGAGAATTGCCCTGCCTGTCTAAACACAGCCTTAATAGCCTCCTTCCACGGTTGGTTTCATTGACTCTCCCCTTTAACTGCCCCTAATTGACAATTGTTTTGCTCCCCAACCAAATACATGAGCACACAGCCATACATTGATTTGTTGACAGCTTGTGTCAACTCCAGAACATTTCTTAGGATTTTCTACATGCAGTAACCCAAGAGCAGGATAATGCTAGAAATACCGGGAAAAGCACAGTGCCACCATTTCTGCACCAAAAGGCAGGTTCCTATACACTGACTGTACAAAACATTATGCTCTATAGTAGTATAGTAGAAGGTGCCAGGTGCAACGGTTTAGGTGTGTCAAGAACTCCAATACTGCTGGGTTTTTCACGTTCAACAGTTTCCCATGTCTATCAAGAATGGTCCACCACCTAAATGACATCCAGCCAACGACACATTGGCCAGCATCCCAGTGGAAAGCTTTCAACATGTTGTAGAGTCCATGCCCGGACGGATTGAGGCTGTTCTGAGGGCAAAGCGGGGTGCAACTCAATATATGTTCCTAATGTTTTGTACAGTCAGTGTACATGATTTACCTTAAAATGGCCTATATGGCATCGATATGAGTAAGAAACAGTTATTCTAGTATCAAAATTGACTAGGTGTAAATAGGGGAATTCTGGTCATAAAGTCAATCTCGTCCAAAACTGAGATTTGCAAGATGATACGAGCAAATTGTATGTCACGGAAAGAAGAGTACTGTAACAGTTTTACATGAGTTGGGTTTATCTTAATCATGTCCACAGCTGGCTGCACCCAAGTAATCATCAATTCGAAGCGCAGCTGCACCTGGTCCGATCATAATGCCCATGGTCAATTTGGTTTGAAATTCGATATCCCTATGGGGCTAGTTAGGGACCATCAGTCAATTACACAATGCACATGGGGCTGGTTTGTGCTTAGTGGAACTATCATTTGTTTTACAAATAGGACAATGACCAAACACACTTCCAGGCTGCATAAAGGCTATTTGACCAAGAAGGAGAGTGATGGAGTGCTGCATCAGATGACCTGGCCTCTACAAGCTCAACCAAATTGAGATGGTTTGGGATGAATTGGACCGCAGAGTGAAGGAAAAGCAGCCAACAAGTGCTAAGCATATGTGGGAACTCCTTCAAGACTGTTGAAAAAGCCTTCCTCCTGAAGCTGGTTGAGAGAATGCCAAAAGTGTGCAAAGCTGTCATCAAGGCAAAGGGTGGCTACTTTGAAGAATCTCAAATATAAAATATATTTTGATTTGTTTAACACTTTTTGGTTAGTACATGATTCCATATGTGTTATTTCATAGTTTTGATGTCTTCACTATTATTCTACAAGGTAGAAAATAGTCAAATAAAGAAAAACTCTTGAATGAATATGTGTGTCCAAACTTTTGACTGGTACTGTACACTGACCATAACATTTTTGTCTAAAATGACATAACCAAATCTAACTGCCTGTAGCTCAGGACCTGAAGCAAGGATATGCATATTCTTGATACCATTTGAAAGGAAACACTAAAGTTTGTGGGGGGGGGGGCACTGATCCTGTAGAGGTTAAATTTTTTATCTTGCCCATTCACCCTATGAATTCACCCTACACACAATCTTTTTTTTATTTACAAAACAAAACATACACATACACATACAAACAACAACATACAGATGCAACAAATATCCAAATTTAAATTATTACTGGTTTGTCGTGTATTTGTTATGTGAGGGCTGCGAGATGTTTGCCAGGTTTATTTCCTATTAAGTAGTATGCTTTTTTTGAGTTTAACCTGTAGTTGTTGGCTCTCTAAAAGTAAAGGTTCATATTCGTATTTAGGTTCAGACGTTTTATTTTCTTCTTTACATTGTAAAGATTTTTTATGGGCTTTTTCTAAAATAGTGATTTAATTAAATGTTTCCTTCATTTTAATTTCTAACTCAGATGTATGACATTATCATTCCCCTAATGTACACCTTAAAAGCATCCCAAATGATATCGGGGGTCGGCTTTTCTCTGTCCTGTATGTCTACATTTGTAATGTTAAAGATTTTCATTTCATTTACGTATTTAATATATACACAATACATTTTTTTTACCTGTCTTCTCCCCTTCATCTACACTGATTGAAGTGGATTTAAGTGGACATCAATAAGGGTCATAGCTTTCGCCTGCATTCACCTGGTCATTCTATGTCATGGAGTGTTTTGCACCCTCAGTGTATTACTGTGTATCTTAACCCTGTATCCCTTACATCTTATATTACAGTGCATTATCATGCGTTGATGGCGGTGTATGAAGTTACGACAATGGGCCTCAGGATCTCGTAACGGTATCTCTGTGCATTCAAATTTCCATCTATAAAATGCAATTGCGTTTGTTGTCCGTAGCATATTCCTGCCCATACCATAACCCCATCGCCACCATGGGGCACTCTGTTCACAACATTGACATTAGCAAACCGCTCGCCCACACAACGCCATACACGCTGTCTGCCATCTGCCTTGTACAGGTGAAACTGGGATTCTTCCAAGCACACTTCACCAACACGCCAGTGGCCATCGAATGTGAGCATTTGCCCACTGAAGTCGGTTACGCCGCCAAACTGCAGTCAGGTCAAGACCCTGGTGAGGACGACGAGCATGCAGATGAGCTTCCCTGAGACAGTTTCTGACAGTTTGTGCAGAAATTCTTTGGTTGTGCAAACCCACAGTTTCATCAGCTGTCTGGGTGGCTGGTCTCAGACGATACCACAGGTGTGGAAGGCGGATGTCTGCAGTTGTGTTGCCAGTTGGACATACTACCAAATTCTCTAAAACAATGTTGGAGGTGGCTTATGGTAGAGAAATAAACATTCAATTCTCTGGCAACAGCTCTGGTGGAAAATTCTGCAGTTAGCATGCCAATTGAACACTCCCTTAAAACTTGAGACATCTGTGGCATTGTGTTGTGTGACAAAACTGCACATTTTAGAGTGGTCTTTTATTGTCCCCAGCACAAGGTGAACCTGTGTAATGATCATGCTGTTTAATCATCTTCTTGATATGCCACACCTGTCAGGTAGATGGATTATATTGGCAGTGGAGAAATAAATGCTCATTAAAAAGGATGTAAAAAAAATTGTGCACAACATTTTAGAGAAATAAGCTTTTGGTGCATGTGGAAAATATATGGTAGCTTTTATTTCAGTTCATGAAACATGGGACCAACACTTAACATGTTGTTTATATTTTGGTTCAGTATATATGTGTTACATCTGCGCCTGCTACGCCCTCTACTGCTCATTCTGTGTCTCGCTAACCTGCCGCCACTCCCCCAGTGCTCTCACCCTCTTTCTCTGTGTGTGTTACATCTGCGCCTGCCATGCCCTCTACTGCTCATTCTGTGTCTCGCTAACCTGCCGCCACTCCCCCAGTGCTCTCACCCTCTTTCTGTGTGTGTGTGTGTGTGTGATTGTGTGGGCGGAGACAGGTGTGCTGGAGGCAGAGCAGATCCCCATCAGCTGCAACCTGTTCCATAATCAAGACCTCTACAAATATTCAGCCCCGCCACTTCCACGCTTGCAGCTCGTAATCTCTGCTCAGTCAGTCTGCGTTTTAGCCACTTATTCCTGCATAAATCCTGTTTTTGTGCCCGTTTTCCCTTGCCTGACTCTGTTTTACTCTCCATTACCGTTCTGTTCGCTCTGACTCTGGTCCTTGTCTCCAGTCCCACGTCTCGTAAGTCCTGCTACCCTGTCCTGTACCCCCCCACTCTACTGCTTTGTTGGATTCCTCTCCGGACCTGCTTACCCAGACCCAACTTCCCTCGTTCCAGCCTCAGCACCTGGCTCCCTGCCTGAGCTTTCCCTGGCCTGCACCCCATCTTCCCCCTGTTTTTCAATAAATACCTTGGTTACCTTATCCCAGTCTCCTCGTCTGAGTCTGCTCTTGGGTTCACCTGCTCCGCATAACAATATTACTGTGTACCTTCACCCTGAATCCCTTACATGTTATATTACATCTAATAATATTAAATTGTTAAATTTAATAGGTTGTACTTTAGTTTACTGTAGCATTGAGTAGAAACCAGTATAACAAAGTTGAACACTGTCTGGCCTCCCTCTGCAGTACACCTACACATGCAGCCAAACAAATAAAATAATGGCGTAAAAAGAGCAAGAGTCATTCCTCAGCTCTGTCCTTGTCCTTGAATGAAAGCCCAGTCCCCCCCTCAGTCGTTTTCATTGGACAAATTAGAATAGCAGCAAAGACAATGGACTTGATGGATTGAGTCACCTATCACAAGCTAATGCCCTAATTACAATGATTGCACAAATCAAACTGATTGGATAATGACAGTAGGGCTTTTACTCTGCCAGTCATTCTATTGTTTTGAGAACCTCTTTGGGGGTAGAGACATCTTATCCTGGGCTACACAGTTGTTGTGATTCATGGGATAATTGAGGCTATTTGTTGAGGTCATTATTTTATTCTATTGTAATATGCTTACTGGAAATCAGTTAGCACTGTATGCCTAATTTGATATTCACAACACCTCTGCCAAAGTCTGTCCATATCCAGAAAGTCCACAATCTGTAATATTTACAGTTTAGTCATTGTATTTTTTTATTTTACCTTTATTTTACTAGGCAAGTCAGTTAAGAACAAATTCTTATTTTCAATGACAGCCTAGGAACAGTGGGTTAGCTGCCTGTTCAGGGGCAGAACAGCAACCTATATACTTTGTTTTTCTCATACTAGTCCCCCGTGGGAAGCAAACCCACAACCTTGGCGTTTCAAGCACCATGCTCTACCAACTGAACCACACAATCCTTTGTGTTGGTTTGAAGCCCCAGACACCTCAACATACAGTACCGAACATGATCACACACTGCAACTGTTCCTGATGACTCCTAACCGGAACCCTTTGATAAACCGTTAAGAGGGTCCGCATGTTGAGCTTGAGGAACTAATAATAATTGTTTAATGGTTTGTTATTAATGTTGTCATGATGTTGGCCTGTTGGTGAGGTTTATGACCCCCATAAATACCTCCCCCCCCCTCCCCTTTTTCTCTCTCTCTACTCTATTGGGTTGACTCTTCAAATCCCTTTGTTAACATAGAGAGAGTATGGTAACGTCAAAAGGGTGGGGAATGGAACCATGTTTCGGTAATCCAACCAGCTGAAAATATGCGTTGGTACTTAATGAATATGATGTCAGATCAGGGGGGCGTCTGAGACATTGTAACTGAGGATAGTATGACATAAACTGTATCTTGGAAAGTCTACACATTCTAGTTATCAGATTCACATGGAATTGTTGTGCAATTTAAATGTTTAAATACGAAACTATTTGTGGAAAGATTAAATGTAATTTTGGCTCCTAAATGAGAGAATAATTTTTATAGAGTCAAAAGTCTGCTCACTTTGTGGCCCAGCCCAAGTGAACAGACATTGGCTGTAAACTATGAAAAACGCCTCTCTCTCTCACTACTATATAAGCCCGTTGATGAAAATTCAACTTTCTGTTCCAAGGACGAGAGGACGACGGTCCCCACGTTAAAAGGGCAAATAATTTGCTATTCCAAGGACAAGAGGACGACGGTTCCCACATTACAAGGGATAATAATTTGCTGTTCCAAGGACGAGAGGACGACGGTCCCCACGTTGAAAGAGCTAAGATAATAACCTAACGAAATTAGAATCCTGGTGACGATCGACACGCCGAAAGGAGGAATTTCGACTATACCAGCCAGAATATAGCACAAGCTTAAAAGTATGGCAACTTGGTATGAACTTTGAACTCCAGAAGTGATACCTCCTAGCAGTTGCAAACGTGGGCTAGGAAAGAATGGACAATGTCTTCAGAAAGACAGGGTACTACAACGTATTCGTTCTACCACACGAAAACGGTACTACAATGTATCCGTTCTAACACCAGAGACATTTGACAAGGGACAATAGATCTCTGCTGATCAACCCAGCCTTCCATCTATGACCAATCTATCGAGGTGCAGCTCAGAGTAAATATGTCTTGCAGTTTCCTTTTCCAAATGGGCGGTTATTTAGAATGCATAAGATTCTGTATTTACGATAGCATAGCTTCATAAGGTCCGATAGAGACCAAATCCCTTTGTTTTCCAGTCTTCCCCGCGCTCTCATTCAAGCCAACCCCCCTCTCTTTGTGTAACCAGCCGTCATATCGGTTCCGTCCATCAGGGACGTTCTTCATGTATGACATAATTAGTAATCAATGTATGATCCATACTGTGTATATGCAATTCTGTGTGATTATTTAGGTATTTAGTAAATGGAGTGACAGGGTAGCCTAGTGGTTAGAGTGTTGGACTAGTAACCGAAAGGTTGCAAGTTAAATTCCCTGAGCTGTCGTTCTGCTCCTGAACAGGCAGTTAACCCACTGTTCATAGGCCATCCTTGAAAATAAGAATTTGTTCTTAACTGACTTGCCTAGTAAAATAAAGGTAAAAAAATATATAATTAAACCAAATTTTGTATTGCTGATTCAACTTGGTAGCCAGGGTTCGTGAAGATAACCAAGAATTCTACGATGTTCAGATGAGACTGAAATAAGGTGATGATTATTGATTGACTGCTACTGATGTAAAGGATTACCAGATCTTTAAGAGTTTATTCGGAAGATAACAGCTCTATAAACATTATTTCGTGGTGCCCCGACTTTCTAGTTAATTACATTTAAATGATTAGTTTAATCAGGTAATATTAATTACAGAGAAATTATTTTATAGAATAGCATGTCATGTCACTTAATCCGGCATAGCCAAAGACACGACAATGCTATTCCTGTGTACAGTAGTTACCTGTGAAGTACTTATAGGAGAAAATGTGATTTGGTATATAGATTGAACCAGGGCGTGTGATAGGGAAATTTTTATGTTTAACTTCTTAGGGAGTGTTGTGGAGAATCGTCTCAAAAATGTAACACTCTTACAAGAACTTGTGAATTCAATTTAAACCTTTAATATAAAATATCAAAGGCTGTGCTGGACCATGGAACCGCCAATTTTCTGTATAACATAGCACAGCCTTTATAGTATTTCATCCTTACATTAAATACATAGACCAGTCCCAAACCTTATACATTTCCCTTGTGTCCTTTTCCATAAATTCTTTGTTCCATTCACTGACATCCTGTTTCCTCATGTCTGTTAATCAATTCCAGACGGCTTTTTCCTGCCTACATCCTGTTTTCTTCTGAGGTCCATTGTTTAACTATTTAGCTCTGGCCATTTTCCTGAGCTCATCAGATATTCTGTTCACATAGGCCTTATTCGTTTATATATGTATTTCTGTCTTACTACTTCAAAGTAATCAATCAGAATACTGGAAATGTAATAATTGTAATGAGTTAATCTCCAACAGGAGCGGCAGCAGAGGTGACGGTTTTGGAGAGTCTGGCGTGCCCAAAGTAAAATGCCTGCCACTCAGGCCCAGAAAATAGGATATGCACATAATTAGTACTATTGGATAGGACACACTCAGAAGTTTCTAAAACTGTTAAAATAATGTCTGTGAGTATAACAGAACTGATATAGCAGGCGAAACCTGAGGAAAATCCATTCGGATTTGCAGTTTTTTTTAGATTACCTTTTTCTCTTGGCTGCCTATGGGATTTAATGTTATCTAGTACTTAGACTGCAGTACCTATGGCTTCCACTGGATGTCAACAGTCTTTAGACAGGGTTTCATGACGTTAGGTTGAATTAGAAGCGAATAGAAGAAGAATTTAGAAGTGGACCCCTGAACTCAATAGAATGACATGCGCGCTCATGGTCTCGCGCACTCTTTGTTTTTTTCCTTTCCTATCGTTCACGTTATCGTCCGGTTGAAATATTATAGTAAATATACATAAAAGTGTACCTAAGGATACATTAAAAATGATGTTTGATTTGTTTGGACAAAGTTGATAGGTATAATTTGAACGCGTTCTCTTCACGGTTCAATGGGCGACTCGACGGTGGATTTTCTGAACATAACGCGCCAACCAAACAGAGATTTATGGATATAATAAATGACTTTTTCTAACAAAAGAACCATTGGATGTCTTCCTTAGACACTTGGGATGCCCTCAGCAGAAGTTCTTCGAAAGGTAAGTGATTTATTTTAGCTCTTATATGGGTTTTGTGTGACCCGCGCTGGAGATGAATTTATGCTAATGCATAGATATTAGAGGTGCTATCCTCAAACAATCAAATGTTGTGCTTTCGCCGTAAAGCCTTTTTGAAATCTGACAACGCTGTGATATTGCCAAGAATCAGAGATTTTGATGACTATGCAACAATTGTATATTGATGAATGTTTAATAATTCAACTTTTGGATTTTGAATTTGGCGCCTTACATTTCACCGGGTAGTGTCGGGAACGGTCCGCTAGCGTGCCGTTTATCCCTAAGAGGTTAATGAAGATCATAACGAAAATCCTAAACAGAAGAGTTATGATTGGAAGTAGTAGTAGATCTCACGTTAGATTTCTTATCCGTAATTTTCATTATGTATAAAATGTTTTGTTTGATGTGGTGTTATTTCTTTTATTTTCAGTGGATAATATTTAGTCAAAGGGTGGATTGACAGGGAAATTTGTATGTTTAAGTAATGACTAAGAATATTCCACTCTGAAAATGTATGCAATGATAATCCAATAATGTGTGTATAGAACTTTTTAGAGACTAGAACATGGTGTTACTATCTTGCAATGTAAGAAGGGGGTATTTGGGAGAACAAAGGATTCCTTGTGAAACCAAACTACAGAAAAGAGGCCTTCTCATCCTCAGGAAGGGAGGCACGGCTAGGAACTGTACAGTTTGAATTATGTTGCAGAAAGTGATAAGCCATGAATGTATATTGTGGAAAAGTACTGCCGCCTAGAGCGGGTGTAGTTTATTTGTATGTACAATATAAGAGACTGTGGTCCCATTTTGAGATCAGAACGTTCTCTGAATAAAATATTGACCATTGCAGATTGGGACTTTGTTTAATTATTTTAAGACTTACAACCTTCAGGAATTAGACAAAGCCTTGAGTATTAGTTGATTTCAACCATTGAGATAGCAAAATTCTCGTGACAGCGTGGTGTTTGAGTGGCTTTTTTACATGTCATATGTGTCAAAGCATTTGTCCAACTAATTTCAGACCAGTTCACTGGCTTTATGTTGAGGTAAAAAGGAGTTGAATTGAAGTAGGTTGGCTTTCCATTGTGAAAGCAGGGATAAAATAAGTGAAATAATTTTCACATCACTTTTAATAACGATACACTAGGGCAGGGTTCCCCAATAGGCAGGGATTTCACTTGGCCCCCCAAGTTTTCTGAGGGCAATTGGGGACTCCTGCTCTAGGTCCTAGACAGTACTCTCACCTGTAGAGTTATTCATGTTTTGAAGAGATAGTGTTGAGAGTGGTACACACATTATTATCCAATAATAGTTTCATGCTTTTTATTCCCAATTGAATTAATTTAAATAACCTCCTCGCTCTGCTTGCATAGATCATTTCATTGAATAACTACATTACAGTTTTTTTTCTATCACTTTGGTGCAATTTTCACAAGTATGTGGTACATTTTCACAACTCTAAGCACAAAACTCAAAACAGACATTTAAAATGGCTCATGTTTTAAAACTCTAAGCACATTTTAATTGACTAAATCACTTGTTCACTGCAGAAAATGACTCTTTCAATTTGAATACATATTCAGTCTAAGGTCTTCTAAGGGCGTTCACACTGCTTTACTAAAACTTGCTCAATCCTTTGTAGAGAAGATACTTTTTTACCTTTGGCATTAAGAAAAACTGATCTTTCACCCAAGATGTGGTCTCCAATAATACATTTTTTTCAATCATTTTGGCACATTTTTCAAATGTAAGTGGTAGATTTTCAAAACGGTAAGTACAAAACTCTGAACTGATAACAGTTATAATCCTTGTATTTTATGTTGAAAACTTTTGATTGTGCATTAATTGGATTTGAGCACAAGATGAAGCAGATGTTAAACTACAGGACTGCTTTGCTAACACAGACTGGAATATGTTCCGGGATTCTACACCGGCTCTGACGCTCGTCGGATGTGGCAGGGCTTGCAAACTATTACAGACTACAAAGGGAAGCACAGCCGAGAGCTGCCCAGTGACACGAGCCTACCAGACGAGCTAAATAACTTCTATGCTCGCTTCGAGGCAAGTAACACTGAAACATGCATGAGAGAATCAGCTGTTCCGGACAACTGTGTGATCACGCGCTCCGCAGCCAATGTGAGTAAGACCTTCAAATAGGTCAACATTCACAAGGCCACAGGGCCAAATGGATTACCAGGACATGTACTCCGAGCATGCGCTGACTAACTGGCAAGTGTCTTCACTGACATTTTCAACCTCTCCCTGTCTGAGTCTGTAATACCAACATGTTTCAAGCAGACCACCATAGTCCCTGTGCCCAAGAACACTAAGGTAACCTGCCTAAATGACTACCAAATTATTTGTTATTCTTATCTCTTACTTTTTGGGGGGTATTTTCTTAAAACTGCATTGTTGGTTAAGGGCTTGTAAGTAAGCATTTCATTTCACTACACCTGTTGTATTCGGCGCATGTGAGAAATACAATCTTATTTGATTAGATTTTTTGATTTGATGTTTCACACTTGAGTCATTAATGCCAAATCAAAGTTTTCCCATCAAAACTCTAAGAACATTTTAATTGACTAAGTACAACAAACACATTCACAAAGTCACTTGTTCTCTGTAGCAAATTACTATTTCAATTTGGATACATATTCAGTTTAAGGTATTCTAAGGGTGTTCACACTGCTTTACTAAAATGGCATTGTGTTGTGCTTTGGTGAATAAATCAATGATTTAACCCATTTTTACCAGTTTGGAGTTTTATACAAAAATATTCACCACATACACCACATAACACCAAAGCGATTTTTTTTTATCGTTAAAATGACTAAACAGTGAACCTATCATTAGCTGATGTATTGGTGACTAAATGAAAGGTTCTCATGGTATTTCACAGAAAACAAATTTTTTGCATTAATGACTCAAATGTGAAAGATGTGCTCAAATCCAATGAATGTATCATCAAAGGTTTCAACATTAGTAGGGGGATTATAAGTGCTATCAGTTTAGAGTTTCAAATGTACAGTTTTTTAAAATCTATCACTTACATTTGAAAAATATGTCAAAATGATTGACACAACTGTATTATGGGAGATCACATCTTGGGCGAAAGATCAGTTTTTCTAAATGCCAAAGGTAAATGTCAAATTATCTTCTCTACAAAGGGTTGAGTAAGTTGCTACTGCTAAAACAGATCTGCACATAACTAAGACTCAATGAATGCCTCGCTTGGAGTAAATTAACTCATGTGTTGCCATAGGATAGTCCATTAGCTACACCAGAAATGTTAATGAGTATTCAGCTGTATGCAGTTACAGAAATTAATAATGTAAATATGTGCACCCATCTAGTACCGGGTGGACCCCCCTTTGCGTTCAGAACAGCCTGAATTCTTCGGGGCATGGATTCTACAAGCTGGAAACATTCATGGAGTCATGCTGTTATGCCAAATCCTGACTCTGCCATCAGCATGACTCAGCAAGAACCAGAATTTGTGACTATTGAAGTCAGGTGTGTTAGCTGAGGCTGGGGCAAAACTGTGACACCCATCAAGCCCTCGAGGACTGGAATTGTCCATCCCTGCCTTAGAGGCTGCTGCCTATAAACATAGACTTGAAATCACTGACCACTTTAATAATGGAACACCAGTCACTTTAATAATGCTTACATATTTTGCATTACTCATGTTATATGTATATACTGTATTCTATTCTACTGTATCTTAGTCTATGCTGCTCTGACATTGCTCGTCTGACCATATATTTATATATTCTTAATTCCATTAATTTACTTCGATTTGTGTGTATTGTGGGTATTGTTGTGAAATTGTTAGATATTACTTGTTAGACATTACTGCACTGTTGGAGCAAGAAACACAAGCATTTTGCTACACCCGTAATAACACCTGCTAAATAAAATTTGATTTGTGTGCCTAGCACAGACGACCATACCACGCTCAAAGTCGCGTAGGTCACTCGTTTTGCCCATTCTAACGTTCAATCGAACAATAACTGAATGCCTCGATGCCTGTCTGCCTGCTTTATATAGCAAGCCACAACCTGTCTGTAGGAGCAATCCATTTGTGTATACCTAATAAACTGACCGGTGAGTGTATATTTATTATGTTAATAATGTTCTCTAGAGACAGATGAAAGGTGTCATGCTGACTTATGCAGATGTTTTAATGATGACGATATTATATCCAAAACCAAAAATACGCTATGATCCAGCTGAAGTTGTATTTGTTCCCTGAATGACTTAGTATGACTGCATATCATGCTGACACTAACAAGTCAAAATCCATTTCCATGACAATGATCATAAAAGCAACTTTAGTTAATTTTTTCTTTCATACTTATTCCACATTTTGTTGTGTTACAGCCTGAATTCAAAATTCATTCAATATTTTTTTTCTCACCCATCTACACAAAATACCCCATAATGACTAAGTGAAACATGTTTTTAGACATTTTTGCAAATGTATTGAAAATGAAATACAGAAATATCACATTTATGTAAGTACTCACACCTTTGATTCTTTGAGTCTTTCTGGATAAGTCTCTAAAGTGTTTTGCACACCTGGATTGTACAATATTTGTACAACATTTTATTATTTAAATATTTCAAGCTCTGTCAAGTTGGTTGTTGATAATTGCTAGACAGACATTTGTTAGCCATTTTTAACACTCCCTAGTCATTGCCAATGACAAACAATACCCATAACATGATGCAGCCACCACTATGCTAGAAAATAAAAAGAATGGTACTCAGTGATGTGTGGTGTTGGATTTGCCCCAAACGTTACTCTTTGTATTAAAGACATACTTTTTTACATTTGTTTTACTTTAGTGCTTTATTGCAAACAGGATGCATGTTTTGGAATATTTTTATTCTGTACAGTCTTCCTTCTTTTCAGTCTGTCATTTAGGTTAGTATTGTCGGGTAAATGTTATTGATCCATAATTCGTTTTCTCCTATCACAACCATTAAAATCTGTAACTGTTTTAAAGTCACCATTGGCCTGATGGTTAAATCCCTGTGCGGTTACCTTCATTTCCGGCAACTGAGGAATGTTTCTTCAAGTGCAGTCGCAAAAACCATCAAGCACTATGATGAAACTAGCTCTCATGAGGACTGCCACAGGAAAGGAAGACCCAGAGTTATCTCTGCTGCAGAGGATAAGTTCATTAGAGCCAACTGCACCACAGATTGCAGCCCAAATAAGTGCTTCACAGTGTTCAAGTAACAGACACATCTCAACATCAACTGTTCAGAGGAGACTACATGAATCAGGCCTTCATGGTCGAATTGCTGCAAAGAAACCACTACTAAAGGACACCAAAAAGAAGAAGAGACTTGCTTGGGACAAGAAACACAAACAATTGACATTTGGTTCCAACCGCCGTCTCTTTGTGAGTCTCAGAGTAGGTGAACGGATGATCTCTGCATGTGTGGTTCCCACCGTGAGGCATGGACAAGGAGGTGTGATGGTGTGGGGGTGCTTTAATGGTGACACTGTCTGTGATTTATTTAGAATTCAACCAGCATGGCTACCACAGCATTCTGGAGCGATACGTCATTCCATTTGGTTTGAGCTTCATTTGTTTTTCAACAGGACAATGACCCGACACACCTCCAGGCTGTATAAGGGCTATTTGACCAAGAAGGAGAGAGATGGAGTGTTGCATCAGATGACCTGGCCTCCACAATCACCCGACCTAAACCCAATTGAGATGGTTTGGGATGAGTTGGACCACAGCATGAAGGAAAAGCAGCCAACAAGTGCTCAGCATATGTGGGAACTCCTTCAAGACTGTTAGATAAAGCATTCCATGTGAAGCTGATTGAGAGAATGCCAAGAATGTGCAAAGCTGTCATCAAGGCAAACAGTGGCTACTTTCAAGAATCTAAAATATATTTTGATTTGTTGAACACTTTTTTGTTTACTACATGATTCCATGTGTTATTTTATAGTTTTGATGTCTTCACTATTATTTTACAATATAGAAAATAGTAAAAAAATTAAGAAAAACCCTTGAATGAGTAGGTGTGTCCAAACGTTTGACTTGTACTGTATACACAAAAGTATGTGGACACCCCTTCAAATTAGTGGATTCGGCCATTTCAGCCACACCCGTTGCTGACAGCTGTATACATTCGAGCACACAGCCATGCAATCTCCATAAACAAACATTGGCAGTAGATAGCATTTACTGAAGAGCTCAGTGACTTTTGACATGGTACCGTCATAGGATGCCATCTCGAACAAGTCAGTTCATCAAATTTCTGCCCTGCTAGAGCTGCCCCGATCAACTGTAAGTGCTGTTATTGTGAAGTGGAAACATCTAGTAGCAACAGCGTCTCAGCCTCGAAGTGGTAGGCCACACAACCTCACAGAACGGGACCACTGAGTGCTGAAACGTGTAACGTGTAAAAACCTGTCCTCAGTTGCAACACTCACTACCGAGTTCCAAAATCCCTCTGGAAGCAACGTCAGCACAATAACTGTTTGTCGGGAGCTTCATGAAATGGGTTTCCATGGCCGAGCAGCCGCACACAAGCCTAAGATCACCATTCGCAATACCAAGCATCGACTGGAGTGGTGTAAAGCTTTTCGCCGTTGGACTCTGGAGCATTGGAAACGCGTTCTCTGGAATGATGAATCACGCTTCACCATCTGGCAGTCCGACGGATGAATCTGGGTTTGGCAGATGCCAGGAGAACACTACCTGCCCCAATCCATAGTGCTAAATGTAACATTTGGTGGAGGAGGAATAATTGTATTGGGCTGTTTTTCATGGTTCTGGCTAAGCCCCTTCGTTCCAGTTAAGGGAAATCTTAACACTACACAATACAATGACATTGTAGACGATTCTGTCCTTCCAACTTTGTGGCAACAGTTTGGGGAAGGCCCTTTCTTGTTTTAGCATGACAATGCCCCCGTGCACAAAGCGAGGTCCATACAGAAATGGTTTGTCAAGATCAGTGTGGAAGAACTTGACTGGCCTGCACAGAGCCCTGACCTCAACTCCATTGAACACCTTTGGGATGAATTGGAACGCCGATTGCGAGCCAGGTGCAATCACCCATCATCAGTGCCCGACCTCAGTAATGCTCTTGTGGCTGAATGGAAGCAAGTCCCCGCAGCAATGTTCCAACATCTAGTGGAAAGCCTTCCCAGAAGAGTGGAGGCTGTTATAGCTGCAAAGGTGGGACAGGGGAGAGGGGTCCGCTACAGTGAGGGTCAGCATCAAGTCTCTGACCACCTGTCTCAAAGCCAGCCACAAGACTGATCCAACAACTGAACACTGGGCTGACTACTGCACCCTACCACACTTACCATTTATTCATATTCAAAATCAAATCAAATCAAATTTTATTCGTCACATACACATGGTTAGCAGATTTTAATGCGAGTGTAGCAAAATGCTTGTGCTTCTAGTTCCGACCATGCAGTAGTATCTAACAAGTAATCTAACAATTTCACAACAACTACCTTATACACACACAAGTGTAAAGGAATGAATAAGAGTATGTACATCTAAATATATGGATGAGCGATGGTCGAACGGCATAGGCAAGATGCAGTAGATGGTATAGAGTATATACATATGAGATGAGTAATGTAGGATATGTAAACATTATATAAAGTGGCATTGTTTAAAGTGGCTAGTGATACATTTATTACATCCAATGTTTTATTATTAAAGTGGCTAGAGATTTGAGTCAGTATGTTGGCAGCAGCCACTCAATGTTAGTGATGGCTGTTTAACAGTCTGATGGAAAACATTTATCTTCCTCCCTAATCTTAAATGGCACCGACCACCACTAATTAATATGGTTGGTCCCACCTTTGTAACATTTCATACTAAATAGGGTGTCTCGGATTTACATACACCGCAGAAAAAGTGTGTTATGCGGACCTATAGGTGGAAAAAGCAGTTAATCACAGTCTAGCTCGGGGGTGTCAAACTCATTCCACAGAGCGCCGAGTGTCTGCAGGTTTTTGGTTTTGCCTTTCAGTTAAGACCCAGACAGCCAGGTGAGGGGAGTTCCTTACTAATTAGTGACCTTAATTTATCAATCAAATACAAGGGAGGAGCGAAAACCCGCAGACATTCGGCCCTCAATGGAATGAGTTTCACACATGGTCTAGCTGAATCACTGAGTATTTAAGGACTGAAAGAAGAGTACAGACCTTGACAGCTTTTCTTCTAAAACATTTCCTGCCAAAGATCCAACGGGAGACTTTGCACAATTCATCCTGTAACAATGGTGTTTAAAAATGGGGGCATGTCATTCAACCAATTGATAATCTTTCACAAACCTTTTCAGACAAAGGCATTGTTGAGCTATTTTGCTATCAAAATTGCAGTGAGTGGAGTGGGTACATTCTCAAATAGTGAGCAGAATTTGATGAAACCATATTGTCCAAGAATACCACATTTGAGATGCACAAATCTAGCCACGACTAAACACCTCAAATTGGCCTAATGTCATATAATTTTCAAACATGCTTGCTCTCTCTTTTTTTTAACATTTAATTAAATTTTTATTTTTTTAATTAGGGGGTAGATCAGCTTTAATATTGCAGATAGATTGTAGATTCCTGATTGTAGATGTCTGCATCACTTCCTTCCAATCCCTTCAAATATTATTTTGTATATATATACACACAATTGTTTACAGACAGATTATTTAACTTATAACTCACTGTATCACAATTCCAGTGGGTCAGAAGTTCACATACACTAAGTTGACTGCGCCTTTAAACAGCTTGGAAAATTCCTGAAAATTATGTCATGGCTTTAGAAGCTTCTGATAGGCTAATTTACATAATTTGAGTCAATTGGAGGTGTACCTGTGGATGTATTTCAAGGCCTACCTTCAAACTCACTTCTTGACATCATGGCAAAATCAAAAGAAATCAGCTAAGACCACAGAAAAAAGATTGTAGACCTCTACAATTCCGGTTCATCCTTGGGAGAAATTTCCAAATGCCTGAAGGTACCACATTCATCTGTACAAACAATAGTATGCAAGTATAAACACCATGGGACCACGCAGTCGTCATACCGCTCAGGAAGGAGACACGTTCTGTCTTCTAGAGATGAACGTACTTTGGTGTGAAAAGTGCAAATCAATCAAAGAACAACAGCAAAGAACCTTGTGAAGATGCTGGAGGAAACAGGTACAAAGGTATCTATATCCACAGTAAAACGAGTCCTATATCGACATAACCTGAAAGGCTGCTCAGTAAGGAAGAAGCCACTGCTCCAAAACCGCCATAAAAAAGCCAGACTAGGGTTTGCAACTGCACATGGGGACAAAGATCGTACTTTTTTTTTTTTTTTTTTTAATGTCCGCTGGTTTGATGAAACAAAAATAGAACTGTTTGGCGATCGTTACCATCGTTATGTTTGGAGTAAAAACGGGGAGGCTTGCAAGCCGAAGAACACCATCCCAACCGTGAAGCACGGGTTTGGCAGCATCATGTTGTGTGGGTGCTTTGCTGCAGGAGGGACTGGTGCACTTCACAAAATAGATGGCATCATGAGGAAGGAAAATGATGTGGATATATTGAAGGAACATCTCAAGACATCAGTCAGGAAGTTAAAGCTTGGTCGCAAATGGGTCTCCCAAATGGACAATGACTCCAAGCATACTTCCAAAGTTGTGGCAAAATGGCTCAAGGACAACAAAGTCAAGGTATTGGAGTGGCCATCACAAAGCCCTGACCTCAATCCCATAGAAAATGTGTGGGCAGAACTGAAAAAGTGTGTGCGAGCAAGGAGGCCTACAAACCTGACTCAGTTACACCAGCTATGTCAGGAGGAATGGGCCAAAATTCACCCAAATTATTGTGCGAAGCTTGTGGAAGGCTACCCAAAACATTTGACCCAAGTTAAACAATTTAAAGGCAATGCTACCATATACTAATTGAGTGTATGTAAACTTCTGACCCACTGGGAATGTGATGAAAGAAATAAAAGTTGAAACTATTATTCTGACATTTCACATTCTTAAAATAAAGTGGTGATCCTAACTGACCTAAGACAGGGAATCTTTACCAGGATTAAATGACAGGAATTGTGAAAACTGAGTTTAAATGTATTTGGCTAAGGTGTATGTAAACTTCCGACTTCAACTGTATATATATACTACCGTTCAAAAGTTAGAAATGTCCTTATTTTTGAAAGACGAGATGCACCAAAATTGAAATGTTCCAGGCGTTTATATAAACATTTCCAGTCGTACTTTATCAAAAACCTTTTCAAAGTCCGCTATGAATAGCAGGCCTGGTTTCCCAGATTTTCATCTCCAATGTAAAAAACAAAACACCTGTCTGATTAGAATGAATAATATCCGACAATACCCTTTTAATTCTATGCGCTATACACGTTACTAGAATTTCTGCATCACATCACTGAATTTGTAAGGGGCCTCCAATTCTTTAAATGGACTGGGTCTTTATATTTCCCACTTGTATCCTGTTTCAGTAATAATGAAATCAGACCTTCTTGTTGAGTGTCTGATAATCTACCATTTATATAGGAGTGATTAAAACATGCTAATAATGGTCCTCTGAGTATATCAAAAAAGGTTTGGTATACCTCAACAGGTATGCCATCCAGCCCTGGAGTTTTCCCAGCCTTAAAGGCTTTAATTGCATCAAGAAGTTCCTCCTCTGTAATTTCACCTTTACATGAGTCTTTCTATTATTAATAGAAAAATATCCATACAATTAGCTTCGGTTCAGTAGGAGACTGAAACAAAAACATATGCTTAAAGTACTTTGCTTCCTCTTTCAAAATATAATTAGGTAAATCATAAGTGACTCCGTAATTTGTAACAAGTTTCAGTAAATTATTTTTGGTAGCATTTCTATGCTCTCTGTTGCATCCCACAAACATTACATTTCTAAACCTGCACCGTGACCCCCATTAGATTTAGTGTGACCTGGAATTTTTGTTCATATTGAGTGGTCATTAAAACATTCCAGAGTCTTGCGTAACTATGTCAGCGCCACACAAATATTCTAGGCATGAAACAGTTAATGCCAGGTATGTCACTTTCTTTTCTCATTCACATGAGAAAAATGCTGGTTACGCTCAAATGTGGTATAAGTATCTAATTTGTAAAAGGAATACATGATGTTGTCCATTCTCAATATGACATAAAGGGTTGGTAATATGACAATCTTGCCAATGCCATTAGACCTTGATACTGCTTTGTATTGATTTCTTCCAATGTTCCCACAGACGTAATTGTTTTGATTTACATCTGGTTGAGTTGTCAACTAATGTGAACAGTGTTTGTCTACACTGTTTGCCAAAGCAAGACAGTAAACTTTGGGCTTGTATTCCCTTTAGCCTTAAACAAGAGACACCATATGATAACACAATATTTACCATTCAGTATACCAATACCATAGAATCAAGTTTTCAACAGAATGGAAACAAGTTTGTCTCTTCCATTCATTCTGACTGTTCTCCTGTGCTGATGTTATACAGTGACTTCGGAAAGTATTCAGACCCCTTGAACTTTTCCAAATTTTGTTAAGTTACAGCCTTATTCTAAAATCAATTTTTAGTTAAATCCTCAGCAAACTACACACAATACCCCATAATGACAAAGCAAAAACAGAAATACCATTTTTACTAAAGTATTCAGATCCTTTGCTATTAGACTCAAAATTGAGCTCAGATTTATCCATTGATCCATTTCCATTGATCATCCTTGAGATGTTTCTACAACTTTATTGGAGTCCACCTGTGGTCAATTCAATTGATTGGACATGATTTGGAAAGGCACACACCTGTCTATATAAGGTCCCATTGTTGACAGTGCAAAAAACAGCCATGAGGTCGAAGAAATTGTCCGTAAAACGCCAAGACAGGATTGTGTCGAGGCAGAGCTCTGGGGAAGGGTACCAAATAATGCTTGAAACATTGAAGGTCCCCAAGAACACAGTGGCCTCCATCATTCTTAAATGGTAAGAAGTTTGGAACCACCAAGACTCTTCCTAGAGCTGGCCGACTGGCCAAACTGACCAATAGGGGGAGAATGGCCTTGGTCAAGGAGGTGACCATGAACCTAATGATCATTCTGACAGAGCTCTAGAGTTACTCTGTGGCGATGGGAGAACCTTCCAGAAGGACAACCAACTCTGCAGCACTCCACCAATCAGGCCTTTATGGTAGTGGCCAGACGGAAGCTACTCCTCAGTAAAAGGCACATGACAGCCCGCTTGGAGTTTGCCAAAAGACACCTAAAGACTCTCAGACCATGAGAATCAAGATTCTCTGGTCTGAGGAAACCATGATTGAACTCTTTGGCCTGAATGCCAAGCGTCACATCTGGAGGAAACCTGGCACCATCCATACGGTGAAGCATTATGGTGGCAGCATCATGCTGTGGGATGTTTTTCAGCGGGCAGGGACTGGGAGACTAGTCAGGATCGTGGCAAAGATGAACGGAGCAAAGTACAGAGAGATCCTTGATGAAAAACCTGCTCCAGAGTGCTCAGGACCTCAGACTGGGGTGAAGGTTCACCTTCCAACAGGACAACAACCCTAAGCACACAGTCAAGACAACTCGGGAGTGGCTTCGGGACAAGTCTCTAAATGACCTTGAGTTGCCCAGCCAGAGCCCGGACTGAACCCGATCAAAAATCTCTGGAGAAACCTGAAAAAAGCTGTGCAGCGACGGTCCCCATCAAACCTGACAGAGCTTGAGTGGATCTGCACAGAAGAATGGGAGAAACTCCCCCATTTTAATAGTAATTTTTTATTTAACCTTTATTTAAGTAGGCAAATTCTTATTTACAATGACCGCCTACCAAAAGGCAAAAGGCTTCCTGCAGGGACGGGGGCTTGGATTAAAAATATAACCAGGATAAAACACACATCACAACAAGAGAGACACCACAACACTACATAAAGAGAGACCTAAGACAACATGAGTGCATGGCAGCAACACATGACAACACAGCATGGTAGCAACACAACATGACAACAACATGGTAGCAACACAACATGGCAGCAGCACAACATGGTAGCAGCACAAAACATGGAACAAACATTATTGGGCACAGACAACAGCACAAAGGGGCAAGAAGGTAGAGACAACAATACATAATGCGAAGCAGCCACAACTGTCAGCAAGAGTGTCCATGATTGAGTCTTTGAATGAAGAGATGGTGTGCCAATCTTGTAGAGTCAGTCCCAAGAAGACTCGATTCTGTAATCGCTGCCAAAGGTGCTTCAACAAAGTACTGAGTAAAAAGTCTGAATTCTTATGTAAATGAAATATGAAATGTGATTTCCTTATATAAATGAGCAAAAAAAAAAAAAAACGTGTTTTTGCATTATCATTATGGGGTATTGTGTGTAGATTGATGAGGGGGAAAAACAATTGTATCAATTTTAGAATAAGGCTGTATTGTATTGTTCTGAATACTTTCCGAACGCACTGTATAGAGGGAACATATGTACTGTAGCAGCCCCCACCACCTCACGGGCAACACATTTTAATGGCCCCCCTCTTGATGGCAAAGAGAAGAAATTAAAGTTTTAGAGTTAATTTCCTTTAATTCTAAACATTTTGCCATGACTTATAATATTTAAGAATTTAATATAATATCTGAGTGAGAGTGACTAACAAAATCCTTTAGGACCCTGGGCATGTGCCCTGCTTGCCCGGTCGATATTTGAACCATGATTACTACAAGTTTATATAGCTGGCTAGACTAACTTACAGTAGAGCAGCGTTGACTTTGCACATCAACGCCAGACAACAAGAACAATTACAATACACATGGGCGTCTCTTCGTTGGCCAGAGAACCCATGAAGGGGGGGAGGGGGGACTCACAGCAGGTTCCCAGCAGGAATCGTCCTTCCCCGCTTTTGCTAATTTCACACCTCCAGCATAGAACAATCAGCCTGATTGAACCAAATGGTAATCAGACGGCCTGTAGGAGACATGGACCCAACAGGGTTCTGACGAAGAGTGACGATGACCACGACTCAGCCAACTCAGCCAAGGAACTCTCCATTATAGAACAATGGACTGCACAGATTTCTTAAGTAAACAGCGTAAACTGACTGAAAAAGACAAGTGTAAAATAAAATAAAATGTTATTTGTCACATGTGCAGAATACACAGGTGTAGTCCTTCCCATGAAATGCTTACTTACAATCCCTTAACCAAGAGTGCAATATTTACTAAATAAAATAAAGTAAAACTCAAAAGCAACACAGAAGAATTGCATAACAATAACAAGGCTATATACAGGGGGCCCGGTACCGAGTAAATATGCGGGGTAACAGGGTAGTCGAGGTAATTTGTACATGTAGGTAGAGGAAAAGTGACTATGCATAGATGATAAACAGCAAGTAGCAGCAGTGTAAAAACAAAGGAGGCGGTCAATGTAGATTGTCTGGGTGGCCATTTGATTAATTGTTCAGCAGTCTTACAGTGAGGGAAAAAAAGTATTTGATCCCCTGCTGATTTTGTACTTTTGCCCACTGACAAAGAAATTATCAGTCTATAATTTGAATGGTAGGTTTATTTGAACAGTGAGAGACAGAATAACAACAACAAAATGTTATAAATTGATTTGCATTTTAATGAGGGAAATAAGTATTTGACCCCTCTGCAAAACATGACTTAGTACTTGGTGGCAAAACCCTTGTTGGCAATCACAGAGGTCAGATGTTTCTTGTAGTTGGCCACCAGGTTTGCACACATCTCAGGAGGGATTTTGTCCCACTCCTCTTTGCAGATCTTCTCCAAGTCATTAAGGTTTCGAGGCTGACGTTTGGCAACTCGAACCTTCAGCTCTCTCCACAGATTTTCTATGGGATTAAGGTCTGGAGACTGGCTAGGCCACTCCAGGACCTTAATGTGCTTCTTCTTGAGCCACTCATTTGTTGCCTTGGCCGTGTGTTTTGGGTCATTGTCATGCTGGAATACCCATCCACGACCCATTTTCAATGCCCTGGCTGAGGGAAGGAGGTTCTCACCCAAGATTTGACGGTACATGGCCCCGTCCATCGTCCCTTTGATGCAGTGAAGTTGTCCTGTCCCCTTAGCAGAAAAACACCCCCAAAGCATAATGTTTCCACCTCCATGTTTGACGGTGGGGATGGTGTTCTTAGGGTCATAGGCAGCATTCCTCCTCCTCCAAACACGGCGAGTTGAGTTGATGCCAAAGAGCTCCATTTTGGTCTCATCTGACCACAACACATTCACCCAGTTTGCCAATGAACATCTGAATGATTCAGAGGACAACTTCAGACGGGCATGTATATGTGCTTTCTTGAGCATGGGGACCTTGCGGGCGCTGCAGGATTTCAGTCCTTCACGGCGTAGTGTATTACCAATTGTTTTCTTGGTGACTATGGTCCCAGCTGCCTTGAGATCATTGACAAGATCCTCCCGTGTAGTTCTGGGCTGATTCCTCACCGTTCTCATGATCATTGCAACTCCAAGAGGTGAGATCTTGCATGGAGCCCCAGGCCGAGGGAGATTGACAGTTCTTTTGTGTTTCTTTCATTTGCGAATAATCGCACCAACTGTTTTCACCTTCTCACCAAGCTGCTTGGCGATGGTCTTGTAGCCCATTCCAGCCTTGTGTAGGTCTACAATCTTGTCCCTGACATCCTTGGAGAGCTCTTTGGTCTTGGCCATGGTGGAGAGTTTGGAATCTGATTGATTGATTGCTTCTGTGGACAGGTGTCTTTTATACAGGTAACAAACTGAGATTAGGAGCACTCCCTTTAAGAGTGTTCTCCTAATCTCAGCTCGTTACCTGTATAAAAGACACCTGGGAGACAGAAATCTTTCTGATTGAGAGGGGGTCAAATACTTATTTCCCTCATTAAAATGCAAATCAATGTATAACATTTTTCACATGCGTTTTTCCGATTCTTTTTTTTTTTGTTATTCTGTCTCTCACTGTTCAAATAAACCTAACGTTAAAATTATAGACTGATCATTTCTTTGTCAGTGGGCAAACGTACAAAATCAGCAGGGGATCAAATACCTTTCCCCTCACTGTATAGCTTGGGGATAGAAGCTGTTAAGGAGCCTTTTGGACCTAGACTTGGCGCTTCGGTACCCCTTGCTGTGCGGTAGCAGAGAGAACAGTCTATGACTTGGATGACTGGAGTCTTATTTTGGGCCTTCCTCTGACACCGCCTGGTATATAGGTCCTGGATGGCTTGGCCCCAGTGATGTATTTGGATGTACGCACTACCCTCTGTAGCGCCTTGCGGTCAGATACGAGCAGTTGCCATACCAGGCGCAGCTGTAGAACTTTTTTGAGGATCTGGGGAACCATGCCAAATTCTTTCAGTCTCCTGAGGGGGAAAATGTGTTGCCGTGCCCTCTTCACGACTGTCTTGGTGTGTTTGGACCATGATAGTTTGTTGGTGATGTGGCCACCAAGGAACTTAAAACTCTCGACCCGCTCCACTTCAGCCCCGTCGATGTAAATGGGGGCCTGTTCGGCAAACTTAATGACTGTGTTGGAGTCGTGCTTGGTGAACACTGAGTACATGAGAGGACTAAGCACGCACCCCTGAGGGGAACCGGTGTTGAGGATCAGTGTGACAGATGTGTTGTTGTCTAACCTTACCAGCTGGGGGTCGCCCATCAGGAAGTCCAGGATCCAGCTGCAGAGGGAGGTGTTTAGTCCCAGGGTCCTTAGCTTAGTGATGAGCTTCGTGGGCACTATGCTGTTGAACGCTGAGCTGTAGTCAATGAACAGCATTCTCACATAGGTGCTCCTTTTGTCCAGGTGGAAAAGGGCAGTATGGAGTGCGATTGCGTCATCTGTGGATCTGTTGGGGCGGTATGCGAATTGGAGTGGGTCAAGGTTTTCCCGGGATGATGGTGTTGATGTGAGCCATGACCAGCCTTTCAAAGCACTTCAAGGCTACCGACATGAGTGATATGGCGCAGTAGTCATTTAGGCAGGTTACCTTTGCATTCTTGGGCACAGGGACTACGGTGGTTTGCTTGAAACATGTGGGTAATACAGACTCAGTCAGGGAGAGGTTGAAAATGTCAGCGAAGACACTTGCCAGTTGGTCCGCGCATGCTCTGAGTACACGCCCTGATAATCCGTCTGGCCTCTTGGCCTTGTGAATGTTGACCTATTTAAAGGTCTTGCTCACATCAGCTATGGAGAATGTGATCACACAGTCATCTGGAACAGCTGGTGCTCTCATGCCTGCTTCAGTGTTGCTTGTCTCGAAGTGAGCATAAAAAAAAAATATATTGTCTGATAGGCTCGAGTCACTGGGCAGCTCGCGGCTGGGTTTCCCTTTGTAGTCCGTAGTTTCCAAGCCCTGCCACATCCGACGAACGTCAGAGCCGGTGTAGTACGATTCAATCGTAGTCCTGTATTGACGCTTTGCCTGTTTGATGGGTTGTCTGAGGGCACAGCATGATTTCTTATAAGCGTCCGGATTAGTGTCCCGCTCCTTGAAAGCGGAAGCTCTAGCCTTTAGCTCGGTGCTGATGTTGCCTGTAATCCATGGCTTCTGGTTGGGATATGTACGTACGATCACTTTGGGGACGATGTCCTCAATGCACTTATTGATGAAGCCGGTGACTGAGGTGGTATACTTGTCAATGCCATTGGATGAATCACTGAACATATATATTCCAGTCTATGCTAGCAAAACAGTCCTGTAGCGTAGCATCCGCATCATCGGAACATTTCCGTATTGAGCGAGTCACTGGTACTTCTTGCTTTAGTTTTTGCTTGTAAGCAGGAATCAGCATAGAGTATAGAGTTATGGTCAAATTTGCCAAATGGAGGGCGAGGGAGAGCTTTGTATGCGTCTCTGTGTGTGGAGTAAAGGTGGTCTAGAATTAATTTTTCCTCTGGTTGCACATGTGACATGCTGCTAGAAATGAGGTAAAGCGGATTTAAGTTTGCCTGCATTAAAGTCCCCGGCCACTAAGGAGCACCACTTCTGGATGAGCATTTTCTCGTTTGCTTATGGCCTTATACAGCTCGTTGAGTGCGGTCTTAGTGACAGCACCAGTTTTTTTTTGTTATTCTGTCTCTCACTGTTCAAATAAACCTAACGTTAAAATTATAGACTGATCATTTCTTTGTCAGTGGGCAAACGTACAAAATCAGCAGGGGATCAAATACCTTTCCCCTCACTGTATAGCTTGGGGATAGAAGCTGTTAAGGAGCCTTTTGGACCTAGACTTGGCGCTTCGGTACCCCTTGCTGTGCGGTAGCAGAGAGAACAGTCTATGACTTGGATGACTGGAGTCTTATTTTGGGCCTTCCTCTGACACCGCCTGGTATATAGGTCCTGGATGGCTTGGCCCCAGTGATGTATTTGGATGTACGCACTACCCTCTGTAGCGCCTTGCGGTCAGATACGAGCAGTTGCCATACCAGGCGCAGCTGTAGAACTTTTTGAGGATCTGGGGAACCATGCCAAATTCTTTCAGTCTCCTGAGGGGGGAAAATGTGTTGCCGTGCCCTCTTCACGACTGTCTTGGTGTGTTTGGACCATGATAGTTTGTTGGTGATGTGGCCACCAAGGAACTTAAAACTCTCGACCCGCTCCACTTCAGCCCCGTCGATGTAAATGGGGGCCTGTTCGGCAAACTTAATGACTGTGTTGGAGTCGTGCTTGGTGAACACTGAGTACATGAGAGGACTAAGCACGCACCCCTGAGGGGAACCGGTGTTGAGGATCAGTGTGACAGATGTGTTGTTGTCTAACCTTACCAGCTGGGGGTGGCCCATCAGGAAGTCCAGGATCCAGCTGCAGAGGGAGGTGTTTAGTCCCAGGGTCCTTAGCTTAGTGATGAGCTTCGTGGGCACTATGCTGTTGAACGCTGAGCTGTAGTCAATGAACAGCATTCTCACATAGGTGCTCCTTTTGTCCAGGTGGAAAAGGGCAGTATGGAGTGCGATTGCGTCATCTGTGGATCTGTTGGGGCGGTATGCGAATTGGAGTGGGTCAAGGTTTTCCCGGGATGATGGTGTTGATGTGAGCCATGACCAGCCTTTCAAAGCACTTCAAGGCTACCGACATGAGTGATATGGCGCAGTAGTCATTTAGGCAGGTTACCTTTGCATTCTTGGGCACAGGGACTACGGTGGTTTGCTTGAAACATGTGGGTAATACAGACTCAGTCAGGGAGAGGTTGAAAATGTCAGCGAAGACACTTGCCAGTTGGTCCGCGCATGCTCTGAGTACACGCCTGATAATCCGTCTGGCCTCTTGGCCTTGTGAATGTTGACCTATTTAAAGGTCTTGCTCACATCAGCTATGGAGAATGTGATCACACAGTCATCTGGAACAGCTGGTGCTCTCATGCCTGCTTCCAGTGTTGCTTGTCTCAAGTGAGCATAAAAAAATATATTGTCTGATAGGCTCGAGTCACTGGGCAGCTCGCGGCTGGGTTTCCCTTTGTAGTCCGTAGTTTCCAAGCCCTGCCACATCCGACGAACGTCAGAGCCGGTGTAGTACGATTCAATCGTAGTCCTGTATTGACGCTTTGCCTGTTTGATGGGTTGTCTGAGGGCACAGCATGATTTCTTATAAGCGTCCGGATTAGTGTCCCGCTCCTTGAAAGCGGAAGCTCTAGCCTTTAGCTCGGTGCTGATGTTGCCTGTAATCCATGGCTTCTGGTTGGGATATGTACGCATTTATCACTTTGGGGACGATGTCCTCAATGCACTTATTGATGAAGCCGGTGACTGAGGTGGTATACTTGTCAATGCCATTGGATGAATCACTGAACATATATATTCCAGTCTATGCTAGCAAAACAGTCCTGTAGCGTAGCATCCGCATCATCGGAACATTTCCGTATTGAGCGAGTCACTGGTACTTCTTGCTTTAGTTTTTGCTTGTAAGCAGGAATCAGCATAGAGTATAGAGTTATGGTCAAATTTGCCAAATGGAGGGCGAGGGAGAGCTTTGTATGCGTCTCTGTGTGTGGAGTAAAGGTGGTCTAGAATTAATTTTTCCTCTGGTTGCACATGTGACATGCTGCTAGAAATGAGGTAAAGCGGATTTAAGTTTGCCTGCATTAAAGTCCCCGGCCACTAAGGAGCACCACTTCTGGATGAGCATTTTCTCGTTTGCTTATGGCCTTATACAGCTCGTTGAGTGCGGTCTTAGTGACAGCACCAGTTTGTGGTGGTATATAGAAGGCTACGAATAATAGAGATGAGAACTCTGTTGGTAGATAGTGTGGTCTACAGCTTATCATGAGGTACTCTACCTCAGGCAAGAAATACCTTGAAACTTCACGCGAATGACAGGGATTTGGACCTGTTTTCTGGAAAGCAGTATATCCTTCACGTCAGACTCATTAAAGACAAAATCTTCGTCCAGTTCAAGGTGAGTAATCGCTGTTCTGATGTACAGAAGCTCTTTTTGTCCATAAGAGGCGGTAGCAGCAACTTTATGTACATAATAAGTTACAAACAATGCAGAAAAACAAACAAAATAGCACAGTTGGTTAGGATCCCGTAAAACGTCAGCCATTCCATCCGGCGCAATGATTATTACAAAAGTGTTGAGATGTGTGCTTAATAAGACTGTATTTAGAATGTGTTGTGATGTTTTCCTGCCATTAACAGGTATTACCCTTATTGGTCCACGGAAAAGTATACTGTTTGATATCTGTACCATCGGACCGTCTTGACTCAAAATCTATAAAGATTTTATGAAAGTGTACAAAGCACTCTCGCAGTCATGCGGAACCCTTCCCTCACCTGAACCAATCACAGCTCTCCTGAACTGAGGCCTTATCTCTTCCTGTCGCAGTACTACAAAATGGAAAACATTGAAACAGCACCTAGGGTTCAGTTTGGCGACCAGACATGGTTGCTGTCATTAATGAACCAAAGAACAAATCAAGGCCACTCCCATGGGGACCTATTTGGACTACTGGAATTTCCTTTTCGGGCTCTGCGTGCATGGGGAGTTCTCTGAAGACCCTTGGGTGCAGACAGATATACATATAAGTTGTCTAGCTTCATCTCATCTTGTATTTTCCCTGATTTGACTGTGTAATCTGTATCTGTTACTTGTATTATTATTGTCTATTTTTGTCCTTGAAATTCCTGTCTGTTCGTAATTAGGACTTTCAAATTACTGCTCGTCTTTTGTCAGTTTAATCAAATGCTATAGAAATATCCTACCCCGTTTCTTTCTCAGTGCAGTCAAAAACGTGATTTTCCAGTGTTTTATATATATTTCCGAACTATGAGGTTGGAATAATACTGTGAAAATTATGATAATGCCCTTTTAGTTTGAGAGCTGTTCGAAAAGACCGCCTGAAATGCCTGTCTGTTTTGTGGGATGCTGCTGCTCCCTAAGAAGTTTTAACCTTGGTTATTTTTTATAATAAATATTACTCCTTTATAAAGTATACTGGTCGCAGAGAATCCCAGTTGGAAGAGGGGAACCGGCCAGGCAGAGACAGCAAGGGTAGTTCGTCGCTCCAGTGCCTTTCCGTTCACCTTCACAGCCCTGGGCCAGACTACACTCAATCATAGGACCTATTGAAGAGATGAGTCTTCAATAAAGACTTAAAGGTTTAAGACCGAGTATGCGTCTCTCACATGGATAGGCCATTACATAAAAATGGAGCTCTATGGGAGAAAGCCCTGCCTCCAGGTGTTTGCTTAGAAATTCTAGGGATAATAAGGAGGCCTGCATCTTGTGACCGTAGCATACGTGTAGGTAAACTCAGCAAAAAAAGAAACGTCCTCTCACTGTCAACTGCGTTACTTAACATGTGTAAATATTTGTATGAACATAACAAGATTCAACAACTGAGACATAAACTGAGTTCCACAGACATGTGGCTAACATAAATTGAATAATGTGTCCCTGAACAAAGGGGGGATCAAAAGTAACAGTCAGTATCTGGTGTGGCCACCAGCTGCATTAAGTACTGCAGTGTATCTCCTCCTCATTGACAGCACCAGATTTGCCAGTTCTTGCTGTGAGATGTTACCCCACTCTTCCACCAAGGCACCTGCACGTTCCCAGACATTTCTGGGGGGAATGGCCCTAACACTCACCATACGATCCAACAGGTCCCAGACATGCTCAATGGGATTGAGATACGGGCTCTTCGCTGGCCATGGCAGAACACTGACATTCCTGTCTTGCAGGAAATCACATGCCGAAGGGACATGTCAGGATGAGCCTGCAGGAAGGGTACCACATGAGGGAGGAGGATGTCTTCCCTGTAACGCACCACGTTGAGATTGCCTGCAATGACAACAAGCTCAGTCCGATGATGCTGTGACACACCGCCCCACACATTCCACACCGACCCTCCACTTCCAAATCGATCCCGCTCCAGAGTACAGGCCTCAGTGTAACGCTCATTCCTTTGACGATAAACGCGAATCCGACCATCACCCCTGGTGAGAAAGAAACACGACTCGTCAGTGAAGAGCAATTTTTGCCAGTCCTGTCTGGTCCAGCGACGGTTGGTTTGTGCCCATTGGCGATGTTGTTGACGGTGATGTCTGGTGAGGACCTGCCTTACAACAGGCCTACAAGCCCTCAGTCCAGCCTCTCTCAGCCTATTGCGGACAGTCTGAGCACTGACGGAGGGATTATGCGTTCCTGGTGTAACTTAGGTCTGCCACTGCGATGACGATCAGCTGTCCGTCCTGTCTCCCTGTAGCGCTGTGCAGATATTGCAATTTATTGCCCTGGCCACATCTGCAGTCCTCATGCTTCCTTGCAGCATGCCTAAGGCACGTTCACGCAGATGGGCAGGGACCCTGGGCATCTTTCTTTTGGTGTTTTTCAGAGTCAGTTAGTGTCCTAAGTTTTCACAACTGTGACCTTAATTGCCTACCGTCTGTAAGTTGTTAGTGTCTTAATGACAGTTCCACAGGTGCATGTTCATGAATTGTTTTGTAGGTTAGCAGTAAAACGTTGAAATCAGCCCTAGCCTTAACAGGAAGCCAGTATAGAGGGCTATTACTGGAGAAATATGATCAACTTTGTTGGTTCTACTCAAGATTCTAGCAGCTGTGTTTAGCACTAACTGAAGATTATTTAGTACTTTATCTGGGTAGCCAGAAAGTAGAGCATTGCAGTAGTCTAATCTAGAAGTGACAAAAGCATGGATACATTTTTCTGCATCATTTTTGGACAGAAAGTTTCTGATCTTTGCAATGTTATGTAGATGGAAAATGACATGTTCGTGAAAAGAGAGATCAGGGTTCAGAGTAATGCCAAGGTCCTTCATAGTTTTATTTAAGACAACTGTACAACCATCAAGATGAATTGTCAGATCCAACAGAAGATCTCTTTGTTTCTTGGGACCAAGAACTAGCATCTCTGTTTTGTCCGAGTTTAAAATAAAATCATTTGCCGCCATCCACTTCCTCATGTCTGAAACACAGGCTTCCAGGGAGGGAAATTTTGGGGCTTCACCATGTTTCATTGAAATGTACAGCTGTGTATCGTCTGCATAGCAGTGAAAGTTAACATTATGTTTCCGAATGACATCACCAAGAGGTAAAATATATAGTGAAAACAATAGTGGTCTTAAAACGGAACTTTGAGGAACACCAAATTTACAGTTGATTTGTCAGAGGACAAACTATCCACAGAGACAAATCGATGGTATCAAAAGCAGTACTAAGGTCTAGGAGCACGATGACAGATGCAGAGCCTTGGTCTGATGCCATTAAAAGGTAATTTACCACCTTCCCAAGTGCAGTCTCAGTGCTATGACGGGGGTCTAAAACCAGACTGAAGCGTTTCGTTATACATTGTTTGTCTTCAGGAAGACAGTAATTTGCTGCACATCAGATTTTTTTATATATTTTCTGGGTCAAGGTTTGGCTTTTTCAATTGAGGTTTAATTCCTGCCACTTTTAGTGAGTTTGGAACACATCTGGTGGATAGGGAGGTGTTTATTATGTTGAACATATCATGGCCAAGCACAGGAAGCAGCTCTTTCAGTAGTTTAGTTGGAATAGGGTCCAGTATGCAGCTTGAAGGTTTAGAGGCCATTACTATTTTCATCAATGTGTCAAGAGATATAGTATTAAAAAACTTGAGTGTCTCCCTTGATCCTAGGTCCCAGCAGAGTTGTGCAGACTCAGGACAACTGAGCTTTGGAGAAATACGCAGATTTAAAGAGGAGTCCGTAATTTGTTTTCAAATGATCATGATCTTTTCGTCAAAGAAGTTAATTAATTTATCACTGCTGAAGTGAAAGCCATCCTCTCTTGGGGAATGCTGCTTTTAAGTTAGCTTGTTCTTATTCTCCTCAATTAAGTTGGAAAAATAGGATGATCGAGAAGCAGTGAGGGCTCTTTGATACTGCAAGTACTGTCTTCCCAAGTTAATCGGAAGACTTCCAGTTTGGTGTACCATTTCCATTCCAAATTCTGCAACAAACCGCACAGCAGCACGTAAACAAGTCCACAAGTTGTGACCGGAAATATTCAATCTCTCCCGATCACAGTCTGCTGTTCCCACATGCTTCAAGATGGCCACCATTGTTCCTGTACCCAAGAAAGCAAAGGTAACTGAACTAAATGATTATTGCCCCGTAGCACTCTCTTCTGGTATCTTGAAGTGCTTTGAGACTAGTCAAGGATCATATCACCTCTACCTACCTTACCTGTCACCCTAGACCCACTTAAATTTGCTTACCGCCCCAATAGATCCACAGACGATGCAATCGCCATCACACTGCACACTGTCCTATCCCATCTAGACAAGAGGAATACATATGTAAGAATGCTGTTCACTGACAATAGCTCAGCATTCAATACCATAGTACCCTCCAAGCTCATTATTAAGCTCGGGGCCCTGGGTCTGAACCCCGCCCTGTGCAACTGGGTCCTGGACTTCCTGATGGGCCGCCCCCAGGTGGTGAAGGTAGGAAACAACACCTACACTTTGCTGATCCTCAACACAGGGGCCTCACAAGGGTGCGTGCTCAGCCACCTCCAATATTTCCTGTTCACCCATGACTGTGTGGCCATGCACGCCTCCAACTCAATCATCAAGTTTGCAGACGACACAAAAGTAGTAGGCCTGATTACCAACAATGACGAGACAGCCTACAGGGAGGAGGTGAGAGCCCTGGGAGAGTGGTGCCAGGAAAATAACATCTCACTCAACAAAACAAATGAGCTGATCGTGGACTTCAGGAAACAGCAGAGGGAGCACGCCCCTATCCACATTGACGGGACCGCAGTAGAGCAGGTGGAAGGCTTCAAGGTCCTCGGCGTACACATCACTGACGATCTGAAATGGCTCGGGGATTCGATCTTGCAACCTTTCGGTTACTAGTCTAACACTCTAACCACAAGCTACCTTCCGCCCCATAGACTTGACTTGGAATCACTGGCAACTTTAATAATGGAATACTAGCCAATTTAATATCTCATATATATATATATATATATATATATATATATATATATATATATATATATATATATATATATATATATATATATATATACTGTATTCTATTCTACTGTATTTTAGTCAATGCCACTCCAACATTGCTCAATCTAATATTTATATATTTCTTAATTCCATTCCTGGGACCAACACTTTACATGTTGCGTTTATATTTTTGTTCAGTATATATTTGTTCAGTGTAGAATAAATGTATGCACTGTTATAGTTCTAAGTTCTAGGCATCAATGATGAGTACAGTATTATATCAAATTGTATTAGTCACATGCGCCGAATACAACAGGTGTAGACCTTAGAGTGAAATGCTTACTTACGAGCCCCTAACCAACAATGCAGTTTAAAAAAATACGGATAAGACTAAGAAATAAAAGTAACAAGTAATTAAAGAGCAGCAGTAAAATAACAATAGCGATACTATATACAGGGGGGTACCGGTACAGAGTCAATGTGCGAGGGCACTGGTTAGTTGAGGTAATATGTAGGTAAAGTTATTAAAGTGACTGTGCATAGATGCTAACAACAGAGTAGCAGCGGTGTAAAAGAGGGGAGGGGGGCAATGCAAATAGTCTGGGTAGCCATTTGATTAGATGTTCAGGAGTCTTATGGCTTGGGAGTAGAAGCTGTTTAGAAGCCTCTTGGACATACACTTGGCACTAAGGTACAGCTTGCCGTGCAGTAACAGAGAGAACCATCTATGACTAGGGTGGCTGGAGTCTTTGACAATTTTTAGGGCCTTCCTCTGACACCGCCTGGTATAGAGGTCCTGGATGGCAGGAAGCTTGGCCCCAGTGATGTATGGGCCGTTCGCACTGTAGAACCTTTTGAGGATCTGAGGACCCCTGCCAAATCTTTTCAGTCTCCTGAGGGGGAAAGGTTTTGTTGTGACCTCTTCAAGACTGTCTTGTTGTGCTTGCACCATGTTAGTTTGTTGGCAATGTGGACACCAAGGAACTTGAAGCTCTCAACCTGCTCCACTGCAGCATTGTCAATGAGAATGGGGGCGTGCTCGGTCCTCTTTTTTTGTAGTACGCAATCATCTTATTTGTCTTCATCACGTTGAGGGAGAGGTTGTTGTCCTGGCACCACACGGCCACGTCTCTGACCTCCTCCCTATAAGCTGTCTTGTTGTTGTTGGTGTTCAGGCCTACCACTGTTGTGTCATCTGCAAACATAATGATGGTGTTGGATTTGTGCCTGGCCGTGCAGTCATGTGTGAACAGTGAGTACAGGGAGGGGACTGAGCACGCACCCCTAAGGGGCCCCTGTGTTGATAATCAGCGCGCCGGGTGTGTTGTTACCTACCTTTACCATCTGGGGGCGGCCCGTCAGGAAGTCCAGGATCCAGTTGCAGATGGAGGTTTTTAGTCCCATGGTCCTTAGCTTATTGATGTGTTTTGAGGGCACTATGGTGTTGTGGTGCTATGGTGCTGAGCTGTAGTCAATGAATAGCATTCTCACATAGGTGTTCCTTTTGTCCAGGTGGGAAAGGGCAATGTGGAGTGCAATAGAGATTGCATCATCTGTGGGGCGGTATGCAAATTGGAGTGGGTCTAGGGTTTCTGGGATAATGGTGTTGATGTGAGCCATGACCAGCCTTTCAAAGCACTTCATGACTACAGATGTGAGTGCTACGGGTCGGTAGTCATTTAGGCAGGTTACCTTAGTGTTCTTGGGCACAGGCACTATGCTAGTCTGGGAGAGGTTGAAAATGTCAGTGAAGACACTTGCCAGTTGGTCAGCGCATGTGCGCAGTACACGTCCTGGTAATCCGTCTGGCCCTGCGGCTTTGTGAATGTTGACCTGTTTAAAGGTCTTTGGCTGCAGAGAGCGTGATCACACAGTCTTCCGGAACAGCTGGTGCTCTCATGCATGTTTCAGTGTTATTTGCCTCGAAGCAAGCATAGAAATAGTTTAGCTCGTCTGGTAGGCTCGTGTCATTGAGCAGCTCTTGGCTGTGCTTCCCTTTGTAGTCTGTAATAGTTTGCAAGCCCTGCCACATCCGACGAGCGTCAGAGCCGGTGTAATACAATTCGATCTTAGTCCTGTATTGACGCTTTGCCTGTTTGATGGTTCGTCGGAGGGCATAGCGGGATTTCTTATAAGCTTCCGGGTTAGAGTCCCGCTCCTTGAAAGCGGCAGCTCTAGCCTTTAGCTCTGTGCGGATATTGCCTGTAATACATGGCTTCTGGTTGGAGTATGTATGTACGGTCACTGTGGGGACGACGTCATCGATCAATCAATAAAATGTATTTATAAAGCCCTTCTTACATCAGCTGATGTCACAAAGTGCTGTACAGAAACCCAGCCTAAAACCACAAACAATGCAGGTGTAGAAGCATCGATGCACTTATTGATGAAGCTAATGACTGATGTGGAATTCCGGAACATATTCCAGTCTGTTCTAGCAAAACAGTCCTGTAGATTAGCATCTGCCTTATCTGACCACTTTTCTATTGATCTAGTCACTGGTGCTTCCTGCTTTAATTTTTGCTTATAAGCAAAAATCAGGAGGATAGAATTATGGTCAGATTTGCCAAATGGAGGGCGAGAGAGCTTTGGATGCGTCTCTGTGTGTGGAGTAAAGGTGGTCCAGAGTTTTTTTCCCTCTGGTTGAACATTTAACATGCTGATAGAAATATGGTAAAACGGATTTAAGTTTCCCTGTATTAAAGTCCCCGGCTACTAGGAACGCTGCTTCTGGGTGAGCATTTTCTTGTTTGCTTATGGCGGAATACAGCTCATTCAATACTGTCTTAGCGCCAGCCTCAGTCTGTGGTGGTATGTAAACAGCTACAAAAAAATACATATGAAAACTCTCTAGGTAGATAGTGTGGTCTACAGTTTATCATGAGATACTCTACCTCAGGCGAGAAATAGCTCGAGACTTCCTTAGATATCGTGCACCAGCTGTTATTTACAAAAATACGTAGTCCGCCGCCCCTTGTCTTACCAGACGCCGCTGTTCTATCCTACCGGTACAGCGTATAACCAGACAGCTGTATGTTGATAGTGTGAAGCATAAGATAGGTCATTGATTTTATTCTCCAAAGATTGCATGTTTGCAGAATGGAAGGAAGTGGGGGTTTATTCCATCGCCTACGAATTCTCAGAAGGCAGCCCGCCCTCTGGCCCCTTTTTCTCCACCTCCTCTTCACGCAAATCATGAGGATCTGGGCCTGTTCCCGAGAAAGCATTCGCATCAGGCTCGTCAGACTCATTAAAAGAAAATAAGGATTCTGCCAGTCCGTGGTGAGTAACCGCAGTCCTGATGTCCAGAAGTTATTTTCGGTCATAAGAGACGGTAGCATCAACATTATGTACAATATAAGTAAAAATAAATAAATAAATAAACGAACAAAGAAACAAATCGGTTGGGGACACGTAAAACGTCAGCCTTCTTCTCCGGCGCCATTTATTCTATTATGTTAGTGGTTACACCCAGACCTGGGTTCAAGTACTATTCAAAATCGTTCAAGTACTTAAAGAGATAGTTTTAAAAAATGACACAATGGTTTCCTTACCCATTAAGCAGTCTATGGACGCGGTACGACAGCAATCCATGCTTTGGTTTAGTTACCCTGGCACTGTTTCCACATGCTAATGTTTACGCATTTGTGGCATGTAACCAAGTCATGGAACCAATATTAGCATTTTTCGCACATCATGTGCAAATTATCTAAAACTATTTCAAATGTATTGCAAAGCTCAACAAAGTCACTTAAACAGTGCATTCGGAAAGTATTCAGACCCCTTTACTTTTCCAACCTTATTCTAAAATGTATGAAATTGTTTTTTCTCCCCCTCATCTATCTACAATACCCCATAGTGCTTTTACACCTGCATTGCTTGCTGTTTGGGGTTTTAGGCTGGGTTTCTGTACAGCACTCTGTGACATCAGCTGATGTAAGGGGGGCTTTATAAATAAATTTGATTTGATAATGACAAAGCAAAAACAGGTTTTTAGAACTTTTGCAAATGTATTAAAAATAAAAAGCTGAAATAAAAAGTATTCAGACCCTTTACTCAGTACTAATGTGGCCCATCTGCTACGCACTTTCTCTTACAAACACACCATCTCTATCACTCACAACGCGTTCATACCCACACACGCTTTCTCAAACATTTCTCAGACACAACGAGAGGGACCGAGAGACTGAAAAACAGCTTCCATCTCAAGGCCATCAGACTGTTAAACAGCCATCACTAACACTGAGTGGCTGCTGCCAACATACTGACTCAAATCTCTAGCCATTTTAATAATATTAAAAAAAAAGAAAAATGTAATAAACGTATCACCAGTCACTTTAAACAATGCCATTTATATAATGTTTACATATCCTACATTACTCATCTCATATGTATATACTGTACTCTATACCATCTACTGCATCTTGCCTATGCCGTTCGGCCATCGCTCATCCATATATTTATATGTACATATTCTTATTCATTCCTTTACACTTGTGTGTACAAGGTAGTTGTGAAATTGTTAGATTACTTGTTAGATACTACTGCATGGTCGGAACTAGAAGCACAAGCATTTCGCTACACTCGCATTAACATCTGCTAACCATGTGTATGTGACCAATAAAATTGGATTCAATTTGACACACAACAATAATCAAATAAAATAGTACAAAAAACTGGTGATGCAGGCTTGTGAACATGACATAATTTGCTTAACAGTTGCGATGTGGCCCAGCAAATCTGTCAGTAAGAAGTCTGTTGCGCTCCCTTTCCAGTATCCCTTTGTCATCCTGTGCTGTCCCTGTTGTGATCCAGTCCTTGTGTGAGTCCCAAATGGCCCCCTATTCCCTATATAGTACACTACTTTTGACCAAAGTCTCTGGTCAAATGCAGTGCACTACATAGGAAATAGGGTGCCATTTTGGGAGACAGTCATTGTCCTCAGCATACCCAGAACTCCTCCGCTCAGCGTTGCCCGGCGTCTCGGATGCGACAGGCCATCGCCGTTATGAGAGCCGCCCCCTTCCCACTGCCATCCTCTGATTGGATGAAAGTGACCTTGCACTGTGGCGCCAGGTCCCTAACAGTCTCATGCATGAAGTTGGAGAAGCTGTGAAGATGAGAGATAAGAAGAGAGATGTGGCAGTTTACAATGTTATTACTGAACATAAGACAATAGACCAGAAGCTGCAGGGAATGCAGGGGAGTGAGCTCACATGGCCAGAGGCAAGAGAATGAGGTAGATGCACACAGGCAGATGCACATGTAAAAAGATGCGGTAAAAAGGCATTTGAGGGTAGACTTTAGGATTCCTAGATGCTTACTGCTGATTTCAACACTATATCACTCCAATTAAATATATTAGGTTTAAAAATGCATAAAGAAACCAAATAACTATATTTTGTAGCCTACATAAAAAAATTGACCTTTTGAGAATGTTAACATTTACACATAACCTAGAAATCAAAACCATGGAAACAGACAGCTTGCATAAAAAGTTAGGTTAGATGTTCTCAATGTTTATCTTTTTGTTGCCCACAAATTTTATTCATATAATCAGATTTAAAAAAGAAAGAGAAAACTAAAGACCATAGAGTAAAAAACTTCCAGATTTCTAGTTACAGTGCCTTCAGAAAGTATTCATACCCCTTGACCTTTTCCACATTTTGTTATGTTACAGCCTGAATTCAAAATGGTTTCAATTGTTTTTCCCCCTCACCTATCTAAATACAATACCCCATAATGACAAAGTAAAAACATGTTTAGACATTTTTGCTAATTTATTGTAAATGAAATACAGAAATACCTCATTTACATATGTATTCACACCCCTGACTAAATACAGGTTAGAACCTTTGGCAACGATTACAGCCTTTCTGGGTAAGTCTAAGAGCCTTGTCTAAGAGCCTTGCACACCTGGATTGTTCAATATTTGGACAATCTTTTTAAAACATCTCTGTCAAGATGTTTTGTTGATCATTACTAGACAGCCATTTTCAAGTTTTGCCATAGATTTTCAAGCTGATTTAAGTCAAAACTGTAACTAGGAACATTCAATGCCGTCTTGGTAAGCAACTCCATTGTATAACCTATTTGGCATTGTGTTTTAGGTAATTGTCCTGCTGAAAGTTGAATTTGTCTCCCAGTGTTTTCAGCAGACTGAACCAGGTTTTCCTCTAGGATTTTGCCTGTGCTTAGCTCTATTCCATTTTTTTTTATCCTAAAAAAACTCCCTTATCCTTGCCGATGTTAAGCATACCCATAAGATGACACAGCCACCACCATGCTTGAAAATATGAAGAGTGGTACTCAGTGATGTGTTGTGTTGGATTTGCCCCAAACATAAGGCTTTGTATTCAGGACATAAAATGTATTTCATTGACACGTTTTGCAGTTTTACTTGAGTGCCTTATTGCAAACAGGATGCATGTTTCGGAATATTTATATTCTGTACAGGCTTCCTTCTTTTCACTCTGTCATTTCGGTTAGTATTGTGGAGTAAATCTTTAGTTTTCTACTATCACAGCCATTAAACTCTGTAACTGTTTAAATTCACCATTGGCCTCATTGTGAAATCCCTGAGCGGTTTCCTTCCTCTTCGGCAACTTTGTTATGAAGGACTAGGTGTAACTTTGTAGTGACTACACCATCCAAAGTGTAATTAATAACTTAATTATTAATATTACTCTTTTTAGGAATATTCAATCTCTGCTCCATCTACCAATAGGTGCCCTTCTTTGCGAGACATTGGAAAACCTCCCTGTTCTTTGTGGTTGAATCTGTGTTTGTGCTTTGAGCTTTAACCTGACAGTATTATCACAAATCACACAAAAAACACTCACTGTGGGTGTAGTTTGTAGAGTGTTCCGTCGACACCCACTGTGATTTTGAGCTCAGGGAGGTTGCGGTTCTGCCGGATCTTATCGACCACGGCGGCCAGGCCGGCACCACAGAGCTGGGCAGCGCGGCAAGCCACCACACTACACACCTCCTTCACCAGGATGCTGTCGTCACACGTAGAGCTAGTCAGACCCAGGTGCTGCAGGATGGAGCGCACCTGCCTCAGGGCCAGACGGTCACTAACGGGGGGGCACAGGCAACAGTTAAGTAAATATCAACAAGATCTGTATCAAATCAACACTTTTTATGAACATAAATAGCACACGTTGTTCTCCATTCTATGCTAGACATATCGAAATCTAATAGCTTTGATACACAGAAAAAGGGATTCACACATTGCTCCCACCATGGCTGTCAACTTTTAAACAACTTTTTTAATGAAACACTTTTCCAATCTACCTCTTGCTCGTCATGCATCAACACTAGATACTGATTGAAGGTGTGGTTACCACAAACATCACCAGACACTAGACACTGACTCACCTCTCGATCTGGGAGAGGAACTTGGTTTCAAAGATGCCTCTGGTCTTGAGCCTCTCAGAGAGTTTGCCTCGAAACAGCAGTCCCTTAGTAGTGAACTCCAGCAGTACGTTCCTCACTATCTCCCCAAGGTACATCCCACTGATCATCTTCTCATACCTGACAGAGAAAGAGCGAGAGAGAGCGAGATAAAGACTCTTTATTCCTGTGGCTTACCCCTGGAAAACCAGCTATCAGGCTTTATGGATTAAAGTGTTATTGCCCTGGTGTGTCTAGTAGTCCCCAGCCTCCAAAGATACATCAATCAACTTGAACAAACAGCGAATAATAAATCCAATACACTCACAAGAAGGAGATATGAGTTTAACTTTTTCTTTGTTCAGTTCATCCTTTGTAAGTCAAAACCTCAACTAAGTGTGTTCTTTCTTTATTATAAACTGGGTGGTTCAAGCACTGAATGCTGACTGGCTGAAAGCCTTAGCCATGGTATATTGGCCATATACCATACCCCCTCTGGCCTTATTGCTTTATTATAACACAACTGCAAACAAACAGTAATAGTCTACGTCTGTTTGCCAGGGTTGGCGGAGTGCTCGTCCACGGCTTTGTCGAAGTCTGTGCTGAAGTCGTCCAGCTCTCCGTGGTCCCCGAACGCCCCCCACTCCATGTTAACACACATCTTCCCTTCGCCCCCATCCACCAGCTCCATGTTCTGCATCTCCTCCATGTAGCACACGTTGGTGCCAGTACCTGGAAAGAGGGGAAGTGAGTGTGAGAGAGAGAGAGAGAAAGAGAAAACTCATTGAAATAAAAGGGAGGCCGTTGTTGATCTGTTACAGCCTGTGCTTGTGGCCCAGAAGGCACATCCAGTAGGCTCTGAGACTCACCTACGATGAGGCCCACCTCACACAGTGGGTCCTCGTAGCCACATGTCATCATGGTGCCCACCGTATCATTCACCAAGGCAACCACGTCCAGGTCAAACTCCTACAAAAACATAAACACGAAGACGTACGGATCACTAACATGGAACCCTGTTCTATAACAAGAGGATTTCAGATTTGAGACTGGTATATTTTAACATCAACTTCCAAAACGGTTAAGGACGGTGTACTTTCATGGTATCATATTACATTTTTAAAGGATTTGAGATCCTACAGGTACTGTTCTGATTCTGGGCAGTGTAGGATTTTGAGAAAGCCCAGTCGGTAGGTGTGACCTCTGACCTCTTTGCGGTAGATAGCATCCTTCAGTAGAGTGACAACATCCTCCCCCTCGCAGCCGGTAGCTTTGAAACCCTTGGTCCACTTTAGCAGGATGCCCTGGAGGAGGAGAAGGAAGAGGAAAGGACATCACATTAGGACAGGCATCTTTATCTGGCCCTTAGCAGAGTGTCGATTAGTCGGAAACCTAAGGCATGAAGGCCAGTCTTGGCACGCAAGGGTATTTGTTTTGGCGCGCCAAGGCTTGGCAAGCCACCCCCAATTTTGTTTTTGTTACGTTCCAGCCTTATTCTAAAATTGATTAAATAGTTTTTTTACCCTCATCAATCTACACACAATACACCATAATGACAAAGCAAAAACAGGTTTTCCTAAGTTATCAAATACAAAAAACTGAAATATCACATTTACATAAGTATTCAGACCCTTTACTCAGTACTTTGTAGAAACACCTTTGGCAGCGATTACACCATTGAGTCTTCTTGGGTATGACGCTACAAGCTTGGCACACCTGTATTTGAGGATTTTCTACCATTCTTCTCTGCAGATCCTCAAGCTCTGTCAGGTTGGATGGGGAGCGTTGCTGCACAGCTAGCTATTTTCAGGTCTCTCCAGAGATGTTCGATCAGATTCAAGTCCAAGCTTTGGCTGGGCCACTCAAGGACATTCAGAGACTTGTCCCGAAGACACTCCTGCATTGTATTGGCTGTGTGCTTAAGGTTGTTGTCCTGTTGGTCAATTTGCTCAATTCATATTTGCCTCGATACTGACTAGTCTCCCAGTCCCTGCTGCTGAAAAACATCCCCACAACATCCCCACCACCATGCTTCACCGTAGGTATGGTGGCAGGTTTCCTAAAGACGTGATGCTATGCATTCAGGCCAAAGAGTTCAATCTTCATTTCATCAGACCAGAGATTCTTGTTTCTCATGGTTCGAGAGTATTTAGGTGCCTTTTGGCAAACTCCAAGCAGGCTGTCATGTGCCTTTTACTGATGAGTGGCTTCCTTCTGGCCACTCGACCATAAAGGCCACAGAGGAACTCTAGAGCTTTGTCAAGAGTGACCATCGGGTTCTTGGTCACCTCCCTGACCAAGGACCTTTCCCCCCCGATTGCTCAGTTTGGCCAGGCGGACAGCTCTAGGAAGAGTCTTGGTGGTTCCAAACTTCTTCCAATTAAGAATGATGGGGGCCACTGTGTTCTTGGGGACGTTCAATGCTGCAGAATTCTTTTGGTACCCTTACCCTGATCTGTGCCGCCTCGACACAATACTGTCTAGGAGCTCTAAGGACAATTCCTTCGACCTCATGGCTTGGTTTTGGCTGTGGGATCTTATATAGACAGGTGTGTGCCTTTCGAATTTTAGATAAATTAATTAAATACATTTATTTTATTTAACTAGGCAAGTCAGTTAAGTTGTCCTGTCCCCTTAGCAGAAAAACACCCCCAAAGCATAATGTTTCCACCTCCATGTTTGACGGTGGGGATGATGTTCTTGGGGTCATATGCAGCATTCCTCCTCCTCCAAACACGGCGAGTTGAGTTGATGCCAAAGAGCTCCATTTTGGTCTCATCTGACCACAACACTTTCACCCAGTTGTCCTCTGAATCATTCAGATGCTCATTGGCAAACTTCAGACGGGCATGTATATGTGCTTTCTTAAGCAGGGGGACCTTGCGGGCGCTGCAGGATTTCAGTCCTTCACGGCATAGTGTGTTACCAATTGTTTTCTTGGTGACTATGGTCCCAGCTGCCTTGAGATCATTGACAAGATCCTCCCGTGTAGTTCTGGGCTGATTCCTCACCGTTCTCATGATCATTGCAACTCCACGAGGTGAGATCTTGCATGGAGCCCCAGGCCGAGGAAGATTGACAGTTCTTTTGTGTTTCTTCCATTTGCGAATAATCGCACCAACTGTTGTAACCTTCTCACCAAGCTGCTTGGCGATGGTCTTGTAGCCCATTCCAGCCTTGTGTAGGTCTACAATCTTGTCCCTGACATCCTTGGAGAGCTCTTTGGTCTTGGCCATGGTGGAGAGTTTGGAATCTGATTGATTGATTGCTTCTGTGGACAGGTGTCTTTTATACAGGTAACAAGCTGAGATTAGGAGCACTCCCTTTAACTTCTTGGGGATGGGCGCATGAGGTGACCGTTTTGGAGAGCCTGGCGTGCCCAAAGTAAAATGCCTCCCATTCAGGCCCAGAAAATAGGATATGCACATATTTGGTACCATTGGATAGGAAACACTCTGAATTTTCTAAAACTGTTAACCATTTGTCTGTGAGTAAAACAGAACGGATATGGCAGGCGAAACCCCGAGGAATTTCTGTCCTGGAAAAAGTGGTTTTCACAGAGTGCCTCATTTGGAACCCCTCCCTTATGAAAATGCCCATATAAGGGCATATGAATGCAGTACCCATCGCTTCCTCTGGATGTCAACAGTCTCGAGACAGTGTTCATTTTGGTTTTGGATGCTTTAGAGCAGAGAATAAGAGGAAACCAGGAAGTGTCTCATTTTTGTCAACAATAGGCAGCGCGCGCTCCCGACAAAGCGCGCTGTGTGTTTTTTACCGTCTTTATCGATCAGTTTATATTCCGGTTGATTTAAAATAGTAAATATACGTAAAGGTGTTCCTAAGGATACATTTAAAACTATGTTTGATTGTTCTTGGACAAGTTTATAGGTATAAGATGAACGAGTTCTCGTCACGTTTCAATGGAGTAGTGGAAGCTGTCGTTTCTGATTATAACGCGCGCGAACCAAATGGAGATTTATGGATAAAATACATTACTTTTTCTAACAAAAGAACCATGGATTGTCTTCGTTGGACACTTAGGAAGACCTCAGCAAAGGTTCTTCAACAGGTAATTGATTTGTTTTCGCTGTGAAATGTGTTATGTGTGTGCCGTGATGGCTAATGGATTCATGGCTATGGGGAAAATATGTGAGGTGCTACCCTCAAACAATCAAATGTGCTGCTTTCGAGGGTAAAGCCTTTTTAAAATCGGACAAAGCTGTGATATTGCCAAGAAACAGAGCTTTTGATGAGTATGGAAATCTTGTATATTGGTGGATGTTTAATAATTCAACTTTTGGATTTTGAATTTGGCGCCTTGCATTTCACCTGGTAGTGTCGGGATTGGGGCGCTAGCGCACCAGCAATCCCCAAGAAGTTAAGAGTGTGCTCCTAATCTCAGCTCGTTACCTGCATAAAAGACACCTGGGAGCCAGAAATCTTTCTGATTGAGAGGCGGTTTGAGTTTATTTTTATTTTTACAGGGACAGTGCACATTAATCAACGTTTCAGTAAAAGTGCCGGTTTTAGCCAGTCGGCTAATTTTCAACCGCAGTCCCTGGGCAGGTTATTAAAAACAATTACAATACAGACAATCAATGAGCATACGCAGAGCAACATAGGACAAGCAAGACATAGCATGCAGACAGAGCAACATAGCACAAAAAGCAACAAGACAAAAACTATAAAAGCAACAGTGTTTCCACACCTCACAAGCTACAGACAACGGACAACATGGAAAGTGGCAATACACAGCTAGGGATTATGTTCACAAATCTGATTGACCTTTAGCCATGTCTTAATATTTTTTGTGAAAGTGTGATAGGTGGTGCAGTTATGTGTGTCTGATGGCAGTGTATTCCAGACATGGGAAGCTCTCACAGAGAAAGCAGATTGACTAAAGGTGCTTTTCCTTAAGGGAACTATACAGTCACCTCTCGTGGCAGACCTTGTGGATCTGCTGCCATATGTTTGGGTTTTCTGTCTAACAAACGTACTAAGTGGAGGGAGCCAGGCCATTTAGGATCTTGAATACAAGACATGCGTCAGTGTATTGCACAAGATTTTCCCAACTCAGGAGCTCATGCTTTCTGAGGATGTAACAGTGATGATGACTATTGGGCTTCCTATCAAGCACTTTGAGAGCCTGTTTGTAGACAGACTGAATGGGTTTTAATGTTGTACAGCAAGCTTGGGCCCAACTAGTCAAGCAGTATGTTAAATGAGGGAGTATTATAGATTCAAAGTACAATTTTGCTACCTCTGTAGTCAAACAATTTCTTATAAATCGGAAATTAGCTAGGTTGAATTTGGTTATTTGAATTACCTTTTCACCTGCTTTTTAAAAGAGAGGTTGGAATCAAGTATGATGCCAAGGTACTTGAAATCAGATACCACCTGGAGCTTTTCCCTGACACATAGACATCTGGCTCAGTAGCATCTGTTGTCCTCTTTGTGAAGAACATGCAGACAGTTTTTTTCACATTGAGATGCAAACACGAGTCACTGAGCCACTTTGTAACCTGGACCATTACAGTAGTGAGTTCTTGTGCAGCTTGTTGTTTGCTCTTTGCATGCACATATATCACTGTGTCACCTGCATACATTTGAACTTCAGACCCAGTACAGACAGAAGGCAGATCATTAATGTACAGGCTGAACAGGAGGGGCCCCAGTATTGACCCTTGGGGCACGCCCACATCATAGCTAAGAGCGGTCAAATACTTATTTGACTCATTAAAATGCAAATCAATTTATAACATTTTTCACATGCGTTTTTCTGGATTTTTTTGTTGTTATTCTGTCTCTCACTGTTCAAATAAACCTACCATTAAAATTATATCACTGTACAGTGGGGCAAAAAAGTATTTAGTCAGCCACCAATTGTGCAGGTTCTCCAACTTAAAAAGATGAGAGAGGCCTGTAATTTTCATCATAGGTACACTTCAACTATGACAGACAAAATGAGAAAAAGAAATCCAGAAAATCACATTGTAGGATTTTTTATTTATTTATTTGCAAATTATGGTGGAAAATAAGTATTTGGTCAATAACAAAAGTTTATCTCAATACTTTGTTATATACCCTTTGTTGGCAATGACAGAGGTCAAACGTTTTCTGTAAGTCTTCACAAGGTTTTCACACACTGTTGTTGGTATTTTGGCCCATTCCTCCATGCAGATCTCCTCTAGAGCAGTGATGTTTTGGGGCTGTCGCTGGGAAACACGGACTTTCAACTCCCTCCAAAGATTTTTTTTTTTTAGATCTGGAGACTGGCTAGGCCACTCCAGGACCTTGAAATGCTTCTTCTGAAGCCACTCCTTCGATTGCCGGGCGGTGTGTTTGGGATCATTGTCATGCTGAAAGACCCAGCCACGTTTCATCTTCAATGCCCTTGCTGATGGAAGGAGGTTTTCACTCAAAATCTCACGATACATGGCCCCATTCATTCTTTCCTTTACACGGATCAGTCGTCCTGGTCCCTTTGCCGAAAAACAGCCCCAAAGCATGATGTTTCCACCCCCATGCTTCACAGTAGGTATGGTGTTCTTTGGATGCAACTCAGCATTCTTTGTCCTCCAAACACGGCGAGTTGAGTTTTTACCAAAAGTTCTATTTTGGTTTCATCTGACCATATGACATTCTCCAAATCCTCATCTGGATCATCCAAATGCTCTCTAGCAAACTTCAGGCGGGCCTGAACATGTACTGGCTTAAGCAGGGGGACACGTCTGGCACTGCAGGATTTGAGTCCCTGGCGGCGTAGTGTGTTACTGATGGTAGGCTTTGTTACTTTGGTCCCAGCTCTCTGCAGGTCATTCACTAGGTCCCCGTGTGGTTCTGGGATTTTTGCTCACCGTTCTTGTGATCATTTTGACCCCACGGGGTGAGATCTTGCGTGGAGCCCCAGATCGAGGAAGATTATCAGTGGTCTTGTATGTCTTCCATTTCCTAATAATTGCTCCCACAGTTGATTTCTTCAAACCAAGCTGCTTACCTATTGCAGATTCAGTCTTCCCAACCTGGTGCAGGTCTACAATTTGGTTTCTGGTGTCCTTTGACAGCTCTTTGGTCTTGGCCATAGTGGAGTTTGGAGTGTGACTGTTTGAGGTTGTGGACAGGTGTCTTTTATACTGATAACAAGTTCAAACAGGTGCCATTAATACAGGTAACGAGTGGAGGACAGAGGAGCCTCTTAAAGAAGAAGTTACAGGTCTGTGAGAGCCAGAAATCTTGCTTGTTTGTATGTGACCAAATACTTATTTTCCACCATAATTTGCAAATAAATTCATTAAAAATCCTACAATGTGATTTTCTGGATTTCTTTTCCTCATTTTGTCTGTCATAGTTGAAGTGTACCTATGATGAAAATTACAGGCCTCTCTCATCTTTTTAAGTGAGAGAACTTGCACAATTGGTGGCTGACTAAATACTTTTTTGCCCCACTGTATATGGGATGGCTTATCGCTGCAGAATGCTGTGGTAGCCACGCTGGTTAAGGGTGCCTTGAATTCAAAATAAATCCCTGACCGTGTCACCAGCAAAGCACCCCCACACCATCACACCTCCTCTTCCATGCTTCAGGGTGGGAACCACACATGCGGAGATCATCTGTTCACCTACTCTGCGTCTCACAAAGACACGGCGGTTGGAAGAAAAAAATCTCAAATTTAGACCAAAGGACAGATTTCCACCGGTCTGTTACTTGAACTCTGTGAAGCATTTATTTGAGCTGCAATTTCTGAGGCAGGTAACTCTAATGAACTTATCCTCTGCAGCAGAGGTAACTCTGGGTCTTCCTTTCCTGTGGTGGTCCTCATGAGAACCAGTTTCATCATAGCGCTTGATGGTGTTTGCGACTGCACTTGAAGAAACTTTCAAAGTTCTTGAAGTTTTCCGGAATGACTGACCTTCGTGTCTTTAAATAATGATGGACTGTCGTTTCTCTTTGCTTATTTGAGCTGTTATTGCCATAATATGGACTTGGTCTTTTACCAAATAGGGCTATCTTCTGTATACCAACCCTACCTTGTCACAACACAACTGATTGGCTCAAACGCTTAAAGGAAAGAAATTCCACAAATTAACTTTTAACAAGGCACACCGGTTAATTGAAATGCATTCCAGGTGACTACCTCATGAAGCTTGTTGAGAGAATGCCAAGAGTGTAAAGCTGTCATGTAAAGCTGTCATCAAGCTAAAGGGTGGCTCCTTTGAAGAATCTCAAATATAAAATGTATTTTGATTTGTTGAACACTTTTTTGGTGTGTTATATGTGTTATTTCATAGTTTTGATGTCTTCACTATTATTCTACAATGTAGAAAATAGTAAAAATAAAAGAAAAACCCTGGAATGAGTAGGTTTGTCCAAACCTTTGACTGTAACTGTATATATATATTGTGGCAGACGGCAGGGAGAGGTGAGGGGAGTGGTGATTGAAGGAAGATAGCTTGCAGCCCGCTGGCCCCACCCCCGAGCCTTATATGGACTTCCTGCCCCAACGAGGCAAGCCGGTGGATTGTTAAGCCAATGAGTGCTTGGGGATAAAAGAGGAAGCGGGCTGCACAAAGGGTAAGAGGACCGAGAGGGAAACACCTGTCATGGACAGGGTGAGAAGCGGGAGAATTACCTGTACGATTACCCGTTGTGAACAGGTTGCTGGATTCCCCCTTTCCCACTGTGTGCAAATATCCCTAATAAATTCCCCATTTGCATTCTAGTTGTGCTCCTTGTGCGTGTTCGGTTATTGAACTGGTGATGTGGAAACCCCACACCCTTGAGCCTGCTACAATTCCGTTCAAAAGTTTGGGGTAACTTAGAAATGTCTTTGTTTTTGAAAGAAAAGCAAATTTTTTGTCCATTAAAATAACATCAAATTGATCAGAAATACAGGGTAGACATTGTTAATGTTGTAAATGACTATCGTAGCTGGAAACGGTTGATTTTTAATGGAATATCTACATAGGCGTACAGAGGCCCATTATCAGCAACCATCACTCCTGTGTTCCAATGGCACGTCGTGTTAGCTAATCCAAGTTTATCATTTTAAAAGGCTAATTGATCATTAGAAAAATCTTTTGTAATTATGCTAGCACAGCTGAAAACTGTTGTGCTGATTAAAGAAGCAATTAAACAAAAAGGATTTGCAAAGTTGATTGAAGAAAATATTGGCAGGGCCTCCCGAGTGGCGCAGCGATCTAAGGCACTGCATCGCAGTGCTAGAGGCGTTACTGCAGACCCGGGTTCATTCCTGGGCTGTGCCACAACCGGCCGTGGCCTGGAGTCCCATAGGACGGTGCACAATTGGCCCAGCGTTGTCAGGATTAGAGGAGGGTTTGGCCGGGGGGCTTTACTTGGCTCACCGCGCCCTAGCAACTCCTTGTGGCGGACCAGGTGCCTGCAGGCTGACCCTGATCCCCAGTTGAACGGTGTTTCCTCCGACACATTGGTGCGGGTGTTAGTATGGTTAGGCGGGTCATGTTTCGCCTCTCCAAAGCCTGTTGCAGTGATGAAACAAGATTGAAATTGGGGAGAAAAAGGGGTGTAATAAAAAATCATCAAAATCATCCATCAAGATAAACTGTTCCAAGATCAAGCCTGTGGTGCTGATGGACAGCGCCTCTGTTTAGTGAGCTATGGAATTCTTCCATTTGTGGGCAATTATCTATTCAATAGACACAATTCGTTGTAATGCACATATGAAAATCCTAACTGGCACACAGATCGTTAGAAATGGTATTGTAAATTGGCACTCCACACAAAAAAGGTCTATGCTATGTCAGGATCACAGGCTACAGGCACCTACAGTATGCGTGAATAGACCATGTGCTGCACTCCTGTCAACACTTGTCCTTCCAAGCTTTGCCCTGGGAATGATGAGTTGCAGACAGAGCACAATGAGTGTTCTTTAGTCTTCTCAACATTTTGTCTGTGAGAGTTTCAGCAGTAGTGGGTCAATTGATAAAAAAACGATTGAAATGCATTGCTTTTTGTGTATGTGGTGTGTATATGTGGTGTGTGTGTGTTTGCTTTGTTACCTGGTCCAGTTTGCTCTGATGGCACGGGAAGGAGAAGGTGAAGCCGAGTGGCAAGGACGCTCCTTTCATACCCATGTACTCCAGGAAGTCAGCGATGCAGTGCACTATGTGATCAAACAGCTGACAGGGAGAGAGAGAACAGAGAGAGAGGGAGAGAACGAGAGAGACGACAGAGAGAAAGAGAAATAGAAAAGAGTGAGTGAGAAAGAGAGAAAAGATAGGCCAAATTACCAATGCAGTGGACTGGGACTGAGCTCTACCTATTAGGGTTGGGCAATATTTTATATCTAACGATGATAATTGAAAGCCATCGTCGATGGTGACGACATCGTGAATTGACAGATTATGGTTTAGCCTATTTGAACTGGACTGGCGCCACGCAGTAAAGAATAGAGTAGGGCAGCACAAGAGTGACATTCCGAGTAATCTTCCCATTCTTATTTGCTTTAGCTTATTTCAATAAATAGCCTATGTTGTACAGGCCTACAGAACGCAAGAGAGGAATGTAGGCTAGACAGCGGAGAATTCCACCAAAGCAGCGCAAAATGTCCATTCAGAAAATATTGTTTCTCTTTCTCTGTCGGATGCATTGCCCTAGCCTAAACTTGTACATCCTTAACTATATTGTCTAGCTGTTTAAAAAAAAGTAGGCTATATTCCCTTCTCTCTCCATTCAATATAGAGATGACCTTCGGGCAAGGCTACGCTTTCATCGTTTTATGCATGCATGGCTTTCTCTCGATCAAACAATGAATGAATCTAACGGCGTTCCATCTCAAAGTTGTTTGAATATCCTAAAAACATAAGGTAGCCATGAGACTGATAATGAAAGAGAACAAACAATATCAATGGCCTATAGAAAAATATAATGACAAGTTTGATCAAGTTTAAATTATCAGTGCAGGGCGAAAAAATCCCTCTATGGGAGGTTAGAATCTAAATGGCCAATAAACTCTCCTCCTACGCCTATCATAAAAGCTTGAAGACAAATTAAAGTTATTAACAGTAGCTTATTTCCCAAATATTTGAATAGCCTAAGAAGGTACTGTTGTCCTACAGTTGTCGCTTTCAAAAAGAACAAGAAAATTATCAGACCAAATGTGAAGACAACAGTTCACCTGACACAAGACTGAATCCAAACATTACACTGTTGATTTGTGTACTTTACATTTACTGTACTTTTCGCCGCATTTGTTGATAAATACTCTGGATACATACAGTAACATGATAAGAATATTCCTGGAAAATGTGGGTAAGGTACAAAAATGGGTTTTGGGTGAGAGAACTGATGTCTCCAAGTGGCCACACACCTCTCCAAAATGTGCACAGTTTCTAAGTAATTCCAATGCACTTTTATGACTTAAAGAGTCTTCAACTATAAAAACGATGTTTTTAGCTTTCCTAGCTGTGCCGTCGAGGAACTAGAGCAAGCACTCTTGTAGTCGTCTGGAACACAACCCTGCATCCCTGCCGTCACACAATTACTGTTGTTATTTACACAATCCAAAAAACGGTCCATTATAAATCGCCATCTGGGACAGGTGGTCATAATTTGAAAGCGTGTTTTATTGCCAATATGACTAGCTAAGTTCTAAAATACGATATTTCAGTGGTAGGCTTTCACTATGCATTTCAGAGCAACTGATCATTTTGGTGCACATAGAAAGAAGTTAGAAGTTTATTTAGGTGCGTGTGCCAAATTTTCGTCACAATAGACAAACATTGGCTCATTCTGTATAGAACAACCCAGGGTATAACTGTAACGAGTGCGCTGAGAGTCGGGAAGCAAGTTCAGGGAGTGAGTGTTTTAATAAATAAAATAAACAATGAACACGAACCACAAACGCACCGACATGAAAACAGAGTCAATAACACCTGAGGAAAGAACCAAGGGGAGTGACAGATATAGGGAAGATAATCAAGGTGATGGAGTCCAGGTGAGTGTCATGAGGCGCAGGTGCGCAAGACGATGTTGACAGGTGTGTGGGATAATCAGCAGCCTGATGATCTAGAGGCCGGAGAGGGAGTATACGTGACAATAACGTCATCCTGTAACTGTACATCAAACATAGTGATCATAAACATTGACACTGTATATTACATGAGTTTTATGATATGGAAATGTGAAGTGTACACAACTCACAGGTGTTTGGCTTGCTTGTATGACATCAAAGCTGTATTTATTATAATTCTCAAGTCTCATCTTTCAAAATACATAGAGTCCTCTTAATTTACAGCATTTCTCTCACTCAGACACCAAAAGTTTCCAAATTAGCAGGAGGGATTGGGGAAAACTTCATTGCGCGAAGTGCTCAAGTTCAGAACGGCTGTCAGTGAAAACCCGGTTTACCTCCTCTCCAGTGCCCTGCATGGCCTCCTGGGGAATGGCGTAGATCTTGTTGTGCATCTCCACACTGCGTCTCTTCCAGCGTCGCACACGCACCAGCAGAACCCGGAAGTTGGTCCCTCCCAGGTCCAAGGCCAAGAAGTCACCACTCTCTGATAAGTTCAATGAGCACAATGGGGAGAGAAGCTAAGAAAGTAAGATAACACTCCAAAATTATATTTAGCAGTTTGGTGGTTATGTGCCTTGTTAAGGGCCATAACAGCAGTAGGTGTTCACATCCTAACATACATTTTGTCAGCCATGGATTTCCAACCGCTAAGCTTTTGATTGCTGGCCCACCTCTCTAACCCAGGGGTGTCAAACTCATTTACCCCAGGGGCCGCATTCGGTCTTAAACAAGGTCCGGAGGGCCGTACTGAAAATGTATTACATTTCCTTGTTGTCAATAATTTTATAAAAATAGTCCTCTATACATTGTTTTTGGAATTTTCTATGCTCCCTGACTGTCTAGCTTTCATGTAGGTGACTATTAGCGAGCTGGACACAATCAAGAAACTGTATTATAGGTCCATTATAATTTCTAATTCGATTTGGTTTTTAAAATTTTAAAGTATATTGAGTTTGTGTTTCTATTTGTAACAGCTTAAGGCTTTCTTCTCAGTTTCCTGCTATAGCCCTGCCAAGGACATCCATCTATTTTCAAGGATTTTCAAGGCCCATTATGTAGCTTATGGCTCCCTCTCCTACCATACACACATGGAGAATCTCAATTGCATTTCCTCGATTCCTCGCGTCCTCTGTCCTCGCCTCCTAAAAACCCATTGGATGAGGTCAGAGGTCCCTCCCCGCTGGCTTTCTAATCCAATTGGTTTTGAAAAGCGGGCGAGGAGACACGACACGAGGAATCAAGAAAATGCCATTGAGATTCTCCCACAGATAACACCCCTCTCCCTCCTCTCTCCATATTCTCTTCTCTTGACCCTGTACCTGTGCCATCAGGCATGGAGCGAACAAAGGTGGGCAGCATCTTGACGGTGGCCTGGTCATGACTCTCCTTGGCCAAGCCTCTGTTCATCTCCTCTCCCATCCTCCTTTTCACGTCCAGCAGCTGCTCCTGGCTCAGACGCAGAGCGTCCAGGATACGCTGGCGCCCGGCATGCTGGATAGCCAGACGAAACGCCACTGCTGTCACCATGGCCGCTCCCTTCCCACTACCGTCCTCCGAGCGCAGGAAACGCACGTCGCAATCCGGCACCAGCCGCCGCACCATCTTGTGGAGCCGCCGCGCAAATCTGGGAGAGGAGGCACAACTTTATCTTAAGCTTATAAAACATTATTAAAAGGATTATTAGCTATTAGTAAACTGTTTGTAAATTAAATATATTTTATCATGTTTCAGTTATTAGTGAATACATGTACAGTACCAGTCAAACGTTTGAACACACCTACTCATTCAAGGGTTTTTCTTTATTTTTACTACTTTATACATTGTAGAATAATCATGTAGTAACCAAAAAAGTGTTAAACAAATCAAAATCTTTTTTATATCTCAAATTCTTCAAAGTAGCCACCCTTTTCCTTGATGACAGACTTGCACACTCTTGGCATTCTCTCAACCAGCTTCATGAGGTAGTCACCTGCAATGTATTTCAAGTAACATGTATGCCTTGTTAAAAGTTAATTTGTGGAATTTCTTCCCTTCTTAATGCGTTTGAGGCAATAAGTTGTGTTGTGACAAGGTTGGTATACAGAAGATAGCCCTATTTGGTAAAAGACCAAGTCCATATTATGGCAAGAACAGCTCAAATAAGCAAAGAGAAACGACAGTCCATCATTACTTTAAGACATGAAGGTCAGTCAATACGGACCATTTCAAGAACTTTGAAAGTTTCTTCAAGTGCAGTCGCAAAAACCATCAAGCACTATGATGAAACTGGCTCTCATGAGGACCGCCACAGGAAAGGAAGACCCAGAGTTACCTATGCTGCAGAGGACAAGTTCATTAGAGTTACCAGCCTCAGAAATTGCAGCCCAAATAAATGCATCACAGAGTTCAAGTAACAGACACATCTCAACATCAACTGTTCAGAGGAGACTGCGTGAAGAAACCACTACTAAAGAAACCACTACTAAAGGACACCAATAAGAATAAAAGACTTGCTTGGGCCAAGAAACACGAGCAATCGACATTAGACCGGTGGAAATCTGTCCTTTGGTCTGATGAGTCCAAATTTGAGATTTTTGGATCCAACCGCTCTGTCTTTGTGAGACGCAGAGTAAGTCAACATTGGTCGCTGCATGTGTGGTTCCCACCGTGAAGCATGGAAGAGGTGGTGTGATGGTGTGGGGGTGCTTTGCTGGTGACACTGTCAGTGATTTATTTAGAATTCAAGGCACACTTAACTTCTTTGGGAGCAGCGCACGAGGTGACCGTTTTGGAGAGCCTGGCGTGCCCCAAAAAATGCCTCCCATTCAGGCCCAGAAAATAGGATATGCACCTATTTAGTACCATTGGATAGGAAACACTGAATTTTCTAAAAGTGTTAACATTTTGTCTGTGAGTATAACAGAACGGATATGGCAGGCGAAAACCCAAGGAATTTCTGTCCTGGAAAAAGTGGTTTTGACACATTGCCTCATTTGGAACCCCTCCCTTATGAAAATGCCCATATAAGGGCATATGAATGCAGTACCTGTTGCTTCCTCTGGATGTCAACAGTCTTGAGAAAGTGTTCTGATTTTTTTTAGATGCTTTTAGATTGTAGAAGAAACGAATAAGGAAGTAGCCACACAGATGTCAATAGAAGTAAATGCGCGTTCCCGGCTGGCGCGCTCTGTGGTTTTTTCCTTTCTTATCGCCCAGTTTATATTCCGGTTGAAATATTATACGATTTATACATAAACGTGTTCTCAAGGATACATTTACAATTATGTTTGATTGTTCTTGGACAAGTTTATAGGTATAAGTTGAACGCGTTCTCTTCACGTTTCAATGGACGATTGGAGGCTGTATTTTCTCATTATAACGCACCAACCAAACGGAGATTTATGGATATAATACATTACTTTTTCTAACAAAAGAACCATGGATTGTCTTCGTTGGACACTTGGGAAGCCCTCAGCAGAAGTTCTTCAAAATGTAATTGATTTGTTTTCGCTGTGAAATTTGTTTTCTGTGAACCGTGGAGGCTTATGAATTTATGGTAATGGGAAAAATATGTTAGGTGCTACCCTCAAACAATCAAATGTGGTGCTTTCGCTGTAAACTCTTTTTGAAATCTGACAACGCTGTGATATTGCCAAGAAGCAGAGCTTTTGATGACTATGAAACACTTGTATATTGATGAATGTTTAATAATTCAACTTTTGGATAGCGCTAGCGCCCCACCACTCCGTAAGAAGTTAACCAGCATGGCTACCACAGCATTCTGCAGCGATGCGCCATCCCATCTGGTTTGCACTTAGTGGCATTATCATTTGTTTTTCAACAGGACAATGACCCAACACACCGCCAGGCTGTGTAAAGGCTATTTGACCAAGAAGGAGAGTGATGGAGTGCTGCATCAGATGACCTGGCCTCCACAATCACCCAACCTGAACCCAACTGAGATGGTTTTGGATGAGTTGGATCACAAACTGAAGGAAAAGCAGCCAACAAGTGCTCAGCATATGTGGGAACTCCTTCAAGACTGTTGGAAAAGCATTCCAGGTGAAGCTGGTTGAGAGAATGCCAAGAGTGTGCAAAGCTGCCATCAAGGCAAAGGGTGGCTACTTTGAATCTAAAATCTAAAATATATTTTGATTTGTTTAACACTTTTTTGGTTACTACATGATTCCATATGTGTTTTCACTTTGATGTCTTCACTATTATTCTACAATGTAGAAAATAGCAAAATAAATAAAAACCCTTGCATGAGTAGGTGTGTCCAAACTTTTGACTGGTACTGTATGTATAAGCCATTTCCTACTTGGTCTTGTAATTTTAACTGGCACTTGAGATGTAAGGGTCAACTCCATTTTAATTTTCCTCATCCACTGTGTAATTTAGTTAAGTCTATTCTAGGAGTAGTCATGCTCCCAGGGAGGTGTAGATTGAAACTCAGGGAGGTGTAGATTGTTGTCAAGTTGAGTTGGAATTCATTAAAATTAAACCCGACAATGTCCATAGCATTTCATTTTTAATGTCCTGAAACGACTGGAGCTGAAGTGCATTCGAGTCTTGCCTCTTTGGAATCAGAGTGGAAGTCTACTTCCTCACTCGTCTTTAATATATAAAGGGTAAAAAAATCCAAACAGTACCTTACATGACTCATGCTCTGAGTGGTGTGAAACTCAGGGAGGTGTAGATTGTTGTCATATTGAGTTGGAATTTATTCAAATAAAACTTGACAATGTGCAATAGAATTTCATTTTTTGAGTCATGACCACATAGGCAAATTACAGTTGGACCAGAACAGAGCAGCACGACTGGCCCTTAAATCTACAGTAGGGCTTATATCAAGAACATGCATGTCAATCTCTCCTGGCTCAAAGTAGAGGAGTGATTGACATGTTGAAAGCACTGTTCAAACAGCTAACACACAGCTCAGACACCCATGCATACCACACAAAACATGCCACCAGGGGTCTTTTCACAGTCCCCAAGTCCAGAACAGAGGCTAGTGTCACGACTTCCGCCGAAGTCGGTCCCTCTCCTTGTTCGGGCGGCGTTCGGCGGTCGACGTCACCGGTCTTCTAGCCATCGCCGATCCACTTTTCATTTTCCATTTGTTTTGTCTTTGTTTTCCACACACCTGGTTTTCATTCCCCAATTACTTGTTCATGTATTTAACCCTCTGATTCCCCCATGTTTGTGTGCGTGATTGTTCCTTGTTATTTGTCGGTACCTTTCCGGCTGGTATTTTCGCCCGTGTGTTATGGATACCGTTATTTTGGGCACGCTGTAAATTGTTTACTTTGTGCCGTCGTAGAAAAATACGTTGTTCACTCATCTCTGTTCTCCTGCTCCTGACTTTATGCACCAGCTACACAGCTGACAGCTAGGAAACGCACAGTACTATATAGAGCCATGACTACATGGAACTCTCCTCCACCTCAGGTAACTCAAGCTAGCAGTAAAATAATATAAAATAACTCATACGCTTAGAGAAGGTGCTCCCACAATAATGTGATTTGTAATGCATATAAGGTAAAGTATTTGATTCTTCACACACCACACTAAGACATTATCCCATTCCACTTATACACAATGTCTGCCATCTGCCCAGTACAGATGAAACTGGGATTCATCCTTGAAGAGCACACTTCTCAAGCGTGCCAGTGGCCATCGAAGGTGAGCATTTGCCAACTGAAGTCGGTTACAACGACGAACTGCAGTCAGGTCAAAACCCTGGTGAGGATGACGAGCGTGCAGATGAGCTTCCTGAGACGTTTCTGGCAGTTTGTGCAGAAATTCTTCGGTTGTGCAAACCCACAGTTTCATCAGCTGTCCGGTTGGATGGTCTCAGACGATCACGCAGGTGAAGAAGCAGGATGTGGAGGATGTGGTGTGGTTACACGTTACAAAGGATAAATGCTCACCAATAGGGATGTAAACGAATTTGCACACAAAATTTGAGAGAAATAAGCTTTTTGTGAAACCTGGGGCCAACACTTAACATGCTGCGTTTATATTTTTGTTCAGTGTATATATTTCATAATCACATCCTTTTTTGGTCAGTAGGTGTGTAACATAACAGGTGGTGGTGTGTTGGACACAGTCCCTCAGATAAAGGTCTATAAAACCTGTCTGCATTACTGATTTCTGTAACCATGAGCTAATCTGTGTAATATTGACATAAACTCAAAACCACTTGTTTTGAAAACATGGGTCCTGTTTTATCAATTGCTGTGCTAATCAATGGACAGTTCATTACGTGTCAAAGGAATATGTAGATTAAAGTTGTTTGTATTTCTATGTATTTTTGCAGTAAAGATGGTGAAACTACAATAAAACACATTTAGGCCTACAATAGGGGCTATATCTAAAAATACATAGACTAATGATAAATATTAGGGGTGTACCGATCTCATCATACTCGTATTCGTAATTGTATCCGTTTTATCACACTTGATACTGGTAATCGGATTTACTCGTGAATGGAAAATTCGGAAGTGCAATTTAAATGCCGGTAAAGTCTCGAGGGGGCATTACACCTGCATTGCTTGCTGTTTGGGGTTTTAGGCTGTGTTTCTGTACAGCACTTTGTGACATCAGCTGATGTAAGAAGGGCTTCATAAATACATTTGATTGATTGATTGATACTGCAAAATCACTCAGAGTGCATCGTGTTCCTTCATGTTCCTTCACTCATTCACACACACATTGTTAAACGACCCCTGACAGATGAAAATGCACGATTTACTTACTTAGTCCTATTCAATTTCTCCACAAAGTAGGCTAATAAATAGTCTAATGCATGGCTGGCTACTACTGCCTACAATTATTCCAGACACAGATTTAGATGAAGATAGGCTAATTCACTTGCCCCATATATTGTTTCACTTTCGGGTGGAGCAAAACTTCTCTCTCCCGAAACTTATGCCAACACATTTGTACAATCAAAATAAACTATCTACATTTGTCATTTTATTTTCTAATTATCTGTCACTCAGTAAACATGACTGGCCGAGAATAAATAATAATAGCAAGAAAGTATCACGACATAACGACAGGACATCGTCAGAATTGGAATACTTATACGGACAGACAAAGTAGGCATACTAAACAACAGCAAGTAAACAAAAACAACCATATGGCCTCAGCCAAGTCGACAGGAAAAAATTTAATTGAACAACAATGACTAGCTACGGATTAGGATTCATACACGATGTTTGGAGAAGGGGAGACTTAACAGAGCCACACGGGTGTCTGTCTGGAGAAATAAGAGCAGAGGGAAAGCAGCTTGTTCAACTGATATCCCGCCTGTTTCTTTACAGACAGAAGAACTAGCCAATAGTTGTTGAGAGCACACAGTGTTTCACACCGTTTGAGCGAAAGAGAGATTAAAAGAGACGCGTGCTGGCAGCTGAAAATTACTTTTTTCCGATCACTGATAATTACAAAAAATACTTGTCATAAACGTATTCAGAAAAATCTCCATCCCCATTACGATACTCATTTTGTCCGAGTACTCGGTACACCCCTAATAGATATACATTATTTTAATAGGAGAACACTGTAAAGTCCATTATCCCTCTGAAGAGTATTCATTAGGGTGTTTGAGAAGGTTTGAATCCTAAGCAACCTGCCTACACATTGTTTGAGGTACAATTGACAAACATAGCTTCTTTAGTACGTCAAAGCTGTGTGCTAGAAAACCTTGGTAGTTCATGGGTGATTGTAGGCATTGTGGTTCTACTGAATTTCCTTATTTTTTCGGCTTCTGACCAATGACTACTTCTCACGTAAAACAGTTCATGTTTCTAATTTCCATGGTTTTTACACTGGAAGGTGGTTATACAAAATTATAATACAACATCACAACCTCCTCCTTGACTACTGTCACAGTAGGTGGCTCGGAGAGCAAGGAATAAATTGGGTCAAAGTGCTCCATGTTCTGCGCCTGCAGAGGTGCTGCTGCTCCCCCTGACATCATACTCATCCACCTCGGTGAAAATGACTTGGGACACACAAAGGTGACAGCCCTGGTGCATCAGATGCGAGCTGATTTGGAGGTAGTCATCCAAATGTTCCCCGGGACAACGGTGTTCTACTCTGACATCGTGCAGCAGAGGAGTTGGATGTTCCAGTGGGAGGAGGACATCAACAAGCGCATAGAGATGGCCCGGCGCTATGTCAACCAGATTGTGTTTACAATTCTCCGTGACAGGCGCATGCCCACAATCCGCCACTCTGTCATAAAGCACAGTTTCCCTGGGCAGTAACATAGGTATGGCGTGCATCGCACGGAGGGTAACAACCTCCTCCTTGAGAGTCAGAGCTGGCCTCTCCTCCATTCTAGCAAGACACACACAGTAGTACACACCACCACACTCACTGCCATTTGCCTGCCACTCCACAAACCCAAAGGCTCTTTTAAGAGCCACCTAATAAATTAAAATAAGTGTGTGTGTGTCAGGAAGGGGCTGTCAAAACTATAAACTAAATAATGGTCAAAATGTATCCTACAGAAGCCGAACCCACAATCTTCAGATCCACAGGCGGTATCTCTAACTATTACACTACAAACCCTGTTCTTCAAACATTGACAGACCATTTAAATTCTCTATGAGTTTGTTTCAAAATGATTTTGTTCATTCAGTACTGATTGAACATTTATTTATGTTGCTTGGTTAAAATACAATAGTCTAAAAAAGCGAATCACTTTTGCCTGTGAAAACACACAATCCTACTCATTACTACTGCTTAATTATGTCACCTTTGTTTTGAGCCGACTTCGCTGCCGGACAGAGCAGGGCACCTGGCTCACGCCCGGAAGGCAGCCCGGTTCCAAATCAAATGCAATCAACTTTCAACCAGTGCAAAACAGGCCTACACGGGTACACGGGCGAGATAAATCTAACCCCCTCAATGATTCTGTTGTTTTACCTGGGTGCACTGTGGTCAGCACTCGCACCCCCTGACTACTTTTTACTTGTGGATGACGACTTCTGGGAACACACTGAAAATAAACTTGACACTGTGTTAATCAGTCAGCACAAATTTTGATTATAATAATGACAAGGCAGGAGTATGCCGGAGCTGGAATTTATTCTACTGTACCTGTTTGAAACAGCGATGCTGTCAATCGAGTCTGGTAAATTGTCTGATGCTAACATGCATTTGCACACTTGCAGTGCACAACTGTACTGAGGCTGTTTACATGTGTATTTGGGGTTCCACCGTTGACTATAAGCGGTTCATAACTAGCTTACGGTTTCTTAACAAAGCTATGCTTTGTGTTGTGGCTTTGGTTGTTTTTAGTCAAGGAAATGTAGCTTAGTTAACTGCAGTGTTTGTCCTGTCTGAAATCTGGCTACCTTGTCTTACCATAGCTTGGTCTATGGAGTAGCCTACCTAGCCAATTTTGCAGTGCCCATTGCATGCATTGTAAGGTAACTAGCTAGCAGTTTCCTAAAGTTTGGCGTATTTAGCTAGCTAGAGGTTTAATAATCTTTCATGTGGATATTTTTTCTTAAATTCCTACCTGCAAAAGGAACAACCGCATAGATAAATGGTAGAGTAAGTTTAAATTACATTTTATTCAACAATCTGGCATGTAATTTTGCAAACAAATGTATGACTATGTTTCAGACTGTTTAACCAGGGGTATCCCAGTCTAATTTATTAGCCAACGTGAGATGTATACAACAGCCAACTTTCCGGGACATAGAAATGTCTTATATTGGCATAAAGCTTACATTCTACATTCTTATGGGTTATATTCTCCTACATTAATTTCACATTTCCACAAACTTCTAAGTTTTTCCTTTCAAATGGTATCAATAATATGCATTTCCTTGCTTCTTGCTTCAGGTCCTGAGCTACAGGCAGTTAGATTTGGGTATTTCATTTTAGACAAAAAAAAAAAAAAAAAGGGTACAATCCTTAACAGGTTTTAATTATACAGAAGAATAGAGTGAACTGAAAAACAGACCAAATGCTTAACCTGCACTTAAAAGCAGCAGTGCAGTTAAAAAAAGGTTTTTCTATTTCTTTGATGTTTTGAAATAACACTCTGAAATTGTGAATATTATGATAATGCCCTTTTTGTGATGCCCTTTTTACAAGAGCTGTTTAAAAAATGCTGGAATTTCAGCCTGTTCATGTTGGGATTATGTTTTTGGCCCAGATCATGACATCGATCTGAACGGAAAGGCACTGGAGCACTGTTCCCCTCTCCACTGGGATTCTCTGCCTCTAACCCTATTACAGGGGCTGAGTCACTGGCTTACTGGTGCTCTTCCGTGCCGTCCCTGGGGGGTGCGTCGCTTGAGTCACTGACGTGATCTTTCTGTCCGGGTTGGCGCCCCCCCCTTGGGTTGTGCCGTGGCGGAGATCTTTGTGGGCTATACTCGGCCTTGTCTCAGGATGGTAAGTTGGTGGTTGAAGATATCCCTCTAGTGGTGTGGGGGCTGTGCTTCGGCAGAGTGGGTGGGGTTATATCCTGCCTGTTTGGCCCTGTCCGGGGCTATCGTCAGACGGGGCCATATTGTCTCCGGACCCCTCCTGTCTCAGCCTCCAGTATTTATGCAGCAGTATTTTATGTGTTGGGGGGCTAGGGTCAGTCTGTTATATCTGGAGTATTTCTCTGTTTCTCTCTTTCTCTCTCTGTTTCTTTCTCTCTTTCCTTGTTTCTCTCTCTCGGAGGACCTGAGCTGTAGGACCATTCCTCAGGACATCCTGGCCTGATGACTCCTTGCTGTCCCCAGTCCACCTGGCCGTGCTGCTGCTCCAGTTTCAACTGTTCTGCCTGCGGCTACATGCTACCTGTCCCAGACCTGCTGTTTTCAACTCTAGAGACAGCAGGAGCTGTAGAGATACTCTAAATGATTGGCTATGAAAAGCCAACTGACATTTACTCCTGAGGTGCTGACCTGTTGCACCCTCGACAACCACTGTGATTATTATTATTTGACCCTGCTGGTCATCTATGAACATTTTAAAATCTTGGCCATGTTCTGTTATAATCTCCACCCGGCACAGCCAGAAGAGGACTGGCCACCCCTCATAGCCTGGTTCCTCTCTAGGTTTCTTCCTAGGTTCTGGCCTTTCTAGGGAGTTTTTCCTAGCCACAGTGCTTCTACACCTGCATTGCTTGCTGTTTGGGGTTTTAGGCTGGGTTTCTGTACGGCACTCTGGCTTTTTAAATACATTTGATTTGATCTGATCCGATTATAATATGACCATTCATTTGGAAAAGGGAGTGGGCTTGTGTTGGGACTATATCTTGTGGAAGGATGAAATAGTATAAAATTATCAAAATAACGTTTTTAATGAAAATATGTCAATCATTATTTGAATATGTTGGTAACCCGTTGTATAAAAGTGATGATGCCCGAGAAGCCGGTGTTTGGGGGATATATTAGCACAGGTGTTGTTAGGCCCGAGACTAAGTCAATAATGATGAGACCCGACACAAATCTAGGGTTGCTAGAGACGTGACCCAGTCGTTCAGTCTTTTTGTTCTGTATCTTTGGAAGCGACCCAGTCATTCAGTCTTTTTGATCTGTATCTTTGGAAGCGACCCAGTCATTCAGTCTATTTGATCTGTATCTTTGGAAGCGACCCAGTCATTCAGTCTATTTGATCTGTATCTTTACCCAGTCGCTCGTTCTAAATGTTCCATTGCCGTACTGGCTTGCTAGCTAGCCAACTACGGCTAATTTAGTCACGTCAAAATGTGCAGCCAGAATAACAGCAAAATAGCCGCATTTGCATTTGTTTAAGCTGTTTTCTAGTGACATTTATTTTGATAAATCCATAACAATTAGCTAATGAGGTGCAATTTCGCCTGGCATAGAAAATGTGCTCACTCGTCAGGACACTGTTGTTCAGAGGAGCTAGCCAACAACAGAGCTACAGTAACACAATCTCTTCAAACTGAAGATGGAAAGACTGTGAATTAGCTGTGTTTCGTTTGACCTTTTTTCAATTGACCTTTTTTTGTATATATCCATAAAAAGATGCCAGCTGATTCATGATCTAGACTGGCTGAGAAATGCTGCCTGCCGGTCTGTCTCGTCCCGACTCCCGACACATTCATTACTATGGGACAGCAGGAGATCGAATTTCAATATTGAAACAATGTTGCAAATATCGGAGAGACAGACAGCAAGGTTTATACAAATCTCCGCTGTTGAAAACGAAATGTTAGTCTAAAAGAAATGTGAGATAATGTCTAGATGCTTTTTATAGTGGAGATGAAGTTTATAAGTTGCCTGGCGGGGCTGATGAGACAGTGGATTGCGCAGTCAGATGGAACAGAGTAAATAGGCATTTTAACATCAGATTTAGCCGGTGGCAACTTCCGGAATAGACACCGGCTGGAATGCGGTTTTAACCAATCAGCATTCAGGATTAGACCATCCTATCAGCCAATCAGGGCTTTGTATGTAAATATCTTCAAATTTGTGTCCTAACGCCCACACGATGAGGCTGAGCATTGCAATGGCCAAAAGAGCCTCAGGCAGGGTTTAAAATTAACACCTGCCACCCGCCAAATTTGCAGTGGCAGGGAGACTAGTCAGGATAGAGGGAAAGATGAACGCCGCAAAGTGCAGAGAGATCCTTGATCAAAACCTGCTCCAGAGCGCTCAAGACCTCAGACTTGGGCGAAGGTTCACCTTCCAACAGGACAACGACACTAAGCGCACAGCCAAGACAATGCAGGAGTGGCTTCGGGACAAGTCTCTGAATGTCCTTGAGTGGTGCCGGTGGCTGAATCAGAGTGGTGATGGGGGTTGCCTTAATCGACATCTTTGGTGCCCTGGGAGCAGTTGTTGTTGCGGGTTAAGTGCCTTGCTCAGGGTCAGAATTACATTTACAGACACATGTCGGCGATACGATCCAGCAACCTTTCGGTTAGTGGCCCAATACTCCTACCCGCCAGGCTACCTTACTAGTAATAAATGTATTATTGTTTTAAAAAATGTACAAAGCATGTTCATCCGTTTTTGCTGTTTGTTGGTGTAATTTTAGCAACAACAAAAACATTTTTGGAAGGAATTTTTTTTTAAATCTACCTACCACAGTGGTTGGTGGACCAAACTTTCTTTAGGCCCTGGGCTCAAGGAAAAAAATTATAAAACATATTTTGGAGTTATTTTCATGAAATAAACACACACAGTGATTTATTAGACATATAGTGATGATTTAAATGTTTTTTTTTTTTTTTAAATGCATGGGGGCTTTAAGATCGGAGGGTCAGTTCCACTGTAATTCCTCTGTGCAGTCTAGTTTAGTTAATTCTAATAGAAATAAGAGCATTTCTTCTATACTTCAGTGAGTAGTGCCTCAGAGTAGATTATCGGAGCGCCATGTCAAGTGCAACACCTGTTCTATCCTGAATTGACGGGAGCTGCAATGACAGCGTCATTGACCCCAACTATGTTAGAGATAACCCCAGAGTACAGCATCTCCATGCTCACACGTGTGCGCACACACACACTAATACACACACTCGCACAGACTCTCACCCATACATGCACTTGCACACACACACACCTTGCACGCAAGCCCCCCGCCCCACTCACTGTGGGTGGTTCTTATAGACAGAGCCGTCCACTCCTATTGTTGTCCTCAGCCTCTCTGCAGCCTTGTTGTCTCTGATCTGTCTCAACACAGCGGCCAGGGCGGCAGCACACAGGTGGGCGGCCCGGGTCGACACCACCTGACACACCCTCTGTGTGGCCACGCAGTCCTCCACAGAGGGGTCCAGGCCCAGCCCCCTCAGCATCTTCTCTGCACTCACCAGACCCTCCTTGTCTCTGTCAGGAAAATAGTACCACCTCTGTTACATACCAGCTTATAAAGTATAACATTCAGTTGGGTATTTGTATGAACTACATGTACTACCTATTATTCATCATCATCATGAACCAAGTTATCAAGATAAGCCCACATATTGTACACACACAAAAACAACTAACTTGTCATTCTCGATGGCGGAGACAAAACTGGTTTGGAGTTGTCCATTGGTGACGAGGTCAGGGGTGGTGTGACCCTGAAACACCAGGTCCTCCTTGGCCATCTTTACTAGGATCAGACGCACCAGCTCCCCCATGTACATCCCACTGATCATCTTCTCAAACCTACATACACACAGCAGGCTGTCACACATTTACAAGCACACCTGGCTAGCTGTGATTAAATGCTGAGGGTGATACTTAACAACAAGCTGAAAATTACACTTTCAGCACAAAGCCGGATCTATATAACAGCTGGAGGTTGATATCTTTTCCAGGTGGGATTGGGCAACAGACAGATAAGACTAGTGTAATAGATAGTAGGGTAGTAGTATTGAGGGCGGGCCAGTTGTCTGTCTGTCACTCACAGCTGTTTGCCAGGGTTGAGGGAGCCGGCATCGATTTCCTGGTCAAAGTCTGTACGAAGGTCATCCAGAGCGCCGTCGTCCCCGAATGCCCCCCACTCCATGTTAACACACATCCTCCCCTCGTCCCCTTCCACCAGCTCCAGGTGACGCATCTCCTCCATGTAGCAGGCGTTGGTGCCAGTGCCTGGGGGGCAGCAACAGACAAACAACATGGTCATACTGTACTTCTTACTTACTTACCAAGGCCTCATCACGCCATGCAGAATTTAAGGCCTCAAAAAGGCCCCCCTTCTATCTCTTTCTGTCCAGGGCTATTTTAGACACCTCTTTCCGGGCCCAGGTGAGCCCTACATTACACTGGTCTTGAGCTCGGCTCCATACTGTAATTCAGGGATTCTCTCAAATCTGGAAACAAACACTACTCCATCCGGCCGTCCAGGCTTGGTTACAACAGAGTATCCCTGCTGTACTTTGTGCCAGCTATTTTTTGGGGACGATCAGCAAAATAATGTTTATTTTGTTGAACAATAGACACGACATGCTGGGTGTTGGTTTTTGTTTCAAAGAGTGTTTTAAATGAAATAATTTGTATATTGAGAATGTGTGACAAATCTGATGACGTAAATAGTTTTTCATTTCTAGACTGCATATAGGTTCACCTTCCCTCAACAACCACAACCACAAATGTCTAGGTTTATAATTGTACTAAACGTACCGACACGTTTCAATGGTAAGCTTTTCTCACCCTAACACCAAAGCACACTTGAACATGTCACAATAAACCTAGAGTAGTTCCATTATTTACATACTGATTGAGTCCTACTAATTATGTATGGAATGTGTTCCCAATGGAGGCCTTCAGTGTTCAATATGCAATTACACTCCCCTACATATTCATTTGGACAGTGTTTAAAACAGAATGTCGACTTATTTTTAAGGGTCATTTTATACATGTCTGTTTACCATTTAGAAATAAATGCACTTTGCGTATCTAGTCCGCACATTTGTCATAAGTATTTGGACAAATTCACTTATAGTGTATTCAATTTAGTCAAAAGATTAGTATTTGGTCCCATATTCCTAACATGCAATGATATCAAGCTTGTGACTACAAACTTGTTGCATGCACTTGCAGTATACACCTGTCAGCAACGGGTGTATAAAATCGAACCACAGCCATGCAATCTCCATAGACAAACATTGGAAAAAGAATGGCCTTACTGAAGAGCTCAGTGAATTTCAACGTGGCCCCGTCATAGGATGCCACCTTTCCAATAAGTTAGTTTATCATCACCTCTTGAAGAGTATAGTCAGACCTAGAAACGTCAGATTATTACATGCAAAACAATTGCGCACATTTAGCTCTATCATCAGAGTTATACAGCAAGTAAGTGCATGTTTCTCATGATCATAAAACATACATTTAGCATGTAATTTCAGATACGTAGGGTAGCCTCACAATAGATCTCAATATTGGCCAAAATGTATTGGACAATTGAGTGATATAAAATAAAAGTGAACTACACCTGACAAGTATGAGTGGTTTATGTAACTTTCCATATTTTGTGGGCTCTGCCTGTCAAGTAGAAGAAGGGTCCATTTGCTGTGGTACTGTTAGCTGATCATGTTAACTTTGCAAGCTACCGGTAGAAACTATGTACAGTTGGCTAAACGTATAGTGGTAAATAGACCTAAATGTTCTAAATTTAAATTTTCCTCCAACCAATGTACAGTTGAATTCGGAAAATTACATGCACCTTAGCCAAATACATTAAACTCAGTTTTCACAATTCCTGACATTCAACCCTAGTAAACATTCCCTGTCTTAGGTCAGTTAGGAACACCACTTTACTTTAAGAAAACGTCAGAATAATAGTAGAGAGAATGATTTATTTCAGCTTTTATTTCTTTCATCACATTCCCAGTGGGTCAGAAGTTTACATACACTCAATTAGCATTTGGTAGCATTGCCTTTAAATTGTTTAACATGGGTCAAACGTTTCGGGTAGCCTTCCACAAGCTTCCCACAATAAGTTGGGTGAATTTGGGCACATTCCTCCTGACAGAGCTGGTGCAACGGAGTCAGGTTTGTAGGCCTCCTTGCCCGCACATGCTTTTTCAGTTCTGCCCACAACTTTTCTATAGGATTGAGGTCAGGGCTTTGTGATGGCCACTCCAATACCTTGACTTTGTTGTCCTTAAGCCATTTCGCCACAACTTTGGAAGTATGCTTGGGGTCATTGTCCATTTGGAAGACCCATTTGCGACCAAGCTTTAACTTCCTGACTGATGTCTTGAGATGTTGCTTCAATATATCCACATCATTTTCCATCCTCATGATGCCATCTACTTTGTGTAGTGCACCAGTCCCTCCTGCAGAAAAGCACCCCCACAAAATGATGCTGCCACCTCCGTGCTTCACGGTTGGGATGGTGTTCTTCGGCTTGCAAGCCTCCCCCTTTTTCCTCCAAACATAATGATGGTCATTATGGCTAAACAGTTCTATTTTTGTTTCATCAGACCAAAGGACATTTCTCCCAAAAGTACGATCTTTGTCCCCATGTGCAGTTGCAAACCAGGATCTGGCTTTTTTAATGGCGGTTTTGGAGCAGTGGCTTCTCCTTGCTGAGCGGCCTTTCAGGTTATGTTGATATAGGACTCGTTTTACTGTGGATATAGATACTTTTGTACCTGTTTCCTCCAGCATCTTCACAAGGTTCTTTGCTGTTGTCCTGGTATTGATTTGAACTTTTCGCACCAAAAAGGAGACAGGAGACAGAACGCGTCTCCTTTCTGAGCGGCATGACGTCTGCGTGGTCCCATGGTGTTTATACTTGCGTACTATTGTTTGTATAGATGAACGTGGTACCTTCAGGCGTTTGGAAATTGCTCCAAAGGATGAATCAGACTTGTGGAGGTCTACACATTTTTCTTTCAGGCTTTACAGATGCCTTTAATGCAACCCTTCTAATTTAGTGTACCCTGCGCACACAACCCATGAATTCCTGGTCCCCGGCAGTGTTTGGAACTGCCGATCTGGGGTCAAGAACGCTGAATTCATCTCAGCCTATGCTGCCATTCAGTCCCTAGACTTTTTGGCCCTGATGGAGACCTGGATCACCCCAGAGAACACTGCTACTCCAGCTGCTCTCTTCATCTGACTACGTATTCTCTCATAGTACGAGAGCATCTGGTTGTCAAAGTGCTGGCACAGGACTACTAATTTCTTCTAAATGGAGACAATCTTTTCTCCCTCACTCACCTGTCAATCTCCTCATTTGAATTCCATGATGTCACTGTCACTTGTCCACTTAAGCTTAACATTATTGTCATCTATTGCTCACCAGGTGCCTTTAGAGTGCTGTTTCCTTTTCTGTCTTCCTCTCCAACCCTACACAGATGGTCATGCGCCGTCGCAATCTTCGCTCTCTCACTACTCTCTCTTATTCTATCCTATCATCTCTCCCTTCTGCAAAATACTTCTCCCCGTCTCCTGAATTTGCCTCTTCGACCCTACTCTTCTCCCTTTCCGCATTCTATGACACCCACTGTCCCCTTTTCTTCCCGGGCCGGCTCGGCCCTCCCCTTCTGCGCAGCCCTCCCCTCCTACTCCATGGCTGATTGACTCCTTGCGAGCTTACAGGTCTGCGTGCAGCTGAGTGAAGATTGTTGAAAACGAAACTATCATCCTTACATTCCCTCCTCTCTACCTTCTCTTCCTCTGTTTCCACTGCTAAAGCCACTTTCTAGCAATCAAAGTGTTAAGCTTCTGCCTCTAACCGTAGGAAACTATTTTCCACCTTCTCCCTCCTTAATTCTCCACCCCCTCCCTACTCCCTCTCTGTGTACAACTTTGTCAACTACTTTGAAAAGAAAGTTGACGACATCCGCTCCTCATTCACTCAGCCTATTGAGTCCACTGGTCCCACTCACACACAACTACCCTACACCTTGACTTCTTTCTCCCCTCTCTCTCCAGATGAAATCCTGCGACTAGTGAGGTCCGGCCGACCAACAACCTGCTTGTTCGACCCTATCCCCTCCTCCAGACCATCTCTGGGGACCTTCTCCCATTCCTCACTTCTCTCATCAACTCATCCCTGACCACTAGCTGCTTCCCCTCTGACTTCAAAATGTCCAGAGTCGCTCCCCTCCTCAAAACCAACACTCAACCCCTCTGACGTCAAACTACAGACCGGTATCCATTCATTATTGTCTTTCCATAACACTTCAGCTTGCTGTCTCTGACCAATTCTCTCGCTATCTCTCAGAATGATCTTCTTGACCCTAACCAGTCAGGCTTCAAGACTGTCCCCCTCCCAGAGAGCAAAGAACCTTGGCGTGACCCTGGACAACACCCTGGTGTTCTCTGCAAATATCAAAGTCAGTGACTCTGCTCTACAACATCCTTAGAGTACAACCCTACCTCACACAGGAAGCGGCACAGGTCCTAGTGGCAGCAGGTAGCCTAGTGGTTAGAGCGTTGGACCAGTAACCGAAAGGTTGCTGGATTGAATCCCGAGCTGACAAGGTAACAATCTGTCGTTCTGCCCCTGAGCAAGGCAGTTTAACCCACTGTTCCCCGGACGCCAAAGACGTGGATGTCAATTAAGGCAGCCCCCGCACGCACCTCTCTGATTCAGAGGGGTTGGGCTAAATGCGGAAGACACATTTCAGTTGGGCATTCAGTTGTACAACTGGCTAGGTATCCCCCTTTCCCTACTCCAAGCACTTGTCATCTACTGCAACACGCTGTTAGCTGGGCTCCCCGCTTGTGCATTCAAAACCCTGCACTAACTTGACTTTTCCCCCCGACTAGCTCTGACTTTGCTGATAGCTACTTTATTGAGGAAAGATGTACTTACTATGACTGAGATACAGTATGTGGTTGTCCAACCTAGCAATCTTAAGATGAATGCAGTAAATCTAAGTCACTCTGGATAAGATTGTTTGCTAAATGACAAAAATATTTATTGAAATAGGTTATGGCAAATAGGAAAATTATTTGGAATGTCACTCGTGCTGTGCGCTGCCACTGCGAGGCGCCAGTCAAGTTCAATTAGGCTAAACCGTCGTCCGTCAAATCACAGACACCCAACCCTACTATGCCATTTCACACATTTCCACTAATCCACATATACAGTGGGGAAAAAAAGTATTTAGTCAGCCACCAATTGTGCAAGTTCTCTCACTTAAAAAGATGAGAGAGGCCTGTAATTTTCATCATAGGTACACTTCAACTATGACAGACAAAATGAGGAAAAAAATCCAGAAAATCACATTGTAGGATTTGTTATGAATTTATTTGCAAATTATGGTGGAAAATAAGTATTTGGTCACATACAAACAAGCAAGATTTCTAGCTCTCACAGACCTGTAACTTCTTCTTTAAGAGGCTCCTCTGTCCTCCACTCATTACCTGTATTAATGGCACCTGTTTGAACTTGTTATCAGTATAAAAGACACCTGTCCACAACCTCAAACAGTCACACTCCAAACTCCACTATGGCCAAGACCAAAGAGCTGTCAAAGGACACCAGAAACCAAATTGTAGACCTGCACCAGGTTGGGAAGACTGAATCTGCAATAGGTAAGCAGCTTGGTTTGAAGAAATCAACTGTGGGAGCAATTATTAGGAAATGGAAGACATACAAGACCACTGATAATCTTCCTCGATCTGGGGCTCCACGCAAGATCTCACCCCGTGGGGTCAAAATAATCACAAGAACGGTGAGCAAAAATCCCAGAACCACACGGGGGGACCTAGTGAATGACCTGCAGAGAGCTGGGACCAAAGTAACAAAGCCTACCATCAGTAACACACTACGCCGCCAGGGACTCAAATCCTGCAGTGCCAGACGTGTCCCCTGCTTAAGCCAGTACATGTTCAGGCCCGTCTAAAGTTTGCTAGAGAGCATTTGGATGATCCAGATGAGGATTGGGAGAATGTCAGATGAAACCAAAATAAAACTTTTTGGTAAAAACTCAACTCGTCGTGTTTGGAGGACAAAGAATGCTGAGTTGCATCCAAAGAACACCATACCTACTGTGAAGCATGGGGGTGGAAACATCATGCTTTGGGGCTGTTTTTCTGCAAAGGGACCAGGACGACTGATCCGTGTAAAGGAAAGAATGAATGGGGCCATGTATCGTGAGATTTTGAGTGAAAACCTCCTTCCATCAGCAAGGGCATTGAAGATGAAACGTGGCTGGGTCTTTCAGCATGACAATGATCCCAAACACACCGCCCAGGCAATGAAGGAGTGGCTTGTAGAAGCATTTCAAGGTCCTGGAGTGGCCTAGCCAGTCTCCAGATCTCAACCCCATAGAAAATCTTTGGAGGGAGTTGAAAGTCCGTGTTGCCCAGCGACAGCCCCAAAACATCACTGCTCTAGAGGAGATCTGCATGGAGGAATGGGCCAAAATACCAGCAACAGTGTGTGAAAACCTTGTGAAGACTTACAGAAAACATTTGACCTCTGTCATTGCCAACAAAGGGTATATAACAAAGTATTGAGATAAACTTTTGTTATTGACCAAATACTTATTTTCCACCATAATTTGCAAATAAATTCATAAAAAAATCCTACAATGTGATTTTCTGGATTTTTTTTTCCTCATTTTGTCTGTCATAGTTGAAGTGTACCTATGATGAAAATTACAGGCCTCTCTCATCTTTTTAAGTGAGAGAACTTGCACAATTGGTGGCTGACTAAATACTTTTTTTCCCCACTGTACGTGCAATAGGATCCGGGTGAGACTCACCGACAATTAGGCCTATTTCACAGTGATGGTCATCGTATCCACAGGTCATCATGGTGCCCACAGTGTCGTTGATCACCGACACAATGTCAATGTCAAAGTCCTAGAAAGAAATAGAAACAGGACAGATCAACACCTAGATCAACACTCCTGGTCCGATATGTTATTAGCAGCCAATTTAACACACAAATGACATATTGGTTTCCTAACCCTGTAAGTAGTCTATGGACAAGGTATGACAGCAATCCATGCTTTTGTTTAGTTACCCTGTTTCCAAATCCACACATTTTAGCATTTGTGGCACAAATCCCATGCATGTCATGCATCATGTCCAAATCATCTTTGATAAGCTACAATACATTTCAGATAATTTAGCATTTGAAAAACATGCCAGGGAAACTAAAGCTGTGTTCGAATACCCATACTAACATACTGTATACTACATAATTAGTGTATACACCACTTGTTCATTTTAGCATACTGTAAACGAACAGTATCGTTTCAGTTGAGCGTAATAGCATTTTGCCTGTCTACCGGAAATTGATGCTGTTGCTATGCAACCTCTTGCTAGCTTGTTAGCATAACTAGCTCGACATTTTACGATTTCGGGTGTATTTGTAAATTCAATCTGGAGTGTCAGAGTGCGCTCAGAGTGCCTTCTGGGCGTTTGTAAATCCAGAGCATTGTCAGATTATCCGTTCGCACACACTGGACGCTCTGGGCGAGGAGTAGGGTTGAGCCGAGCGTTCTGACCTCCCAACTGCACCCAAGCAGTTGGCTAGCTACTTCCAGACACAAATGAGAGAACAGCTCACTCTGACCATTTTACTCTCCCTAACAGAGCTGGTTAGGCTGTTTTCATGTTATCCAGAGCGTTGGTGACTGTAAATGTACTGCTGGCAAAATTATGCTTTTTTTTGCCAACGTTTACCGACACCAGCCATATTCAACAGGTTTTGAGCGTTCGTAAATTCAGTTATTCTGCGCTCCGGAGCACTCAGACGAGAGTGCTCTGAAATCGGAGTCCATTGAGAAGGCACAACGACTATACCACTTAGTTAAGAATGAAGTGAATAATCAAGTCAATAAAAGTTGGGTAGTTAGCATATAGTTAATATACTGCATGGCAAGTTCAATGTATTAGTAGCCAACTAACGTTAGGTAACTAGCATACCGGTACATACTGTTGTAATTCTATGCAGTTCGTAAGGATAGCGTAGCTAACAAATTGTCAGCCAACATAACGTGGAACGTAATTTATTAAAAGTCATTACTTTATTACATTGCTCAACATTTTCTTAATATTTGGCATTATTAGTTAAAGAAATTAATTTGTATCCGATCTCGTTGGACTTTGGATGCATATTTTCTGTAATTTTCTTCAAATCTGAAACCGTTGTGAAGCCACACCCATTTTCGGAAGAATTGCATTATGGGCCCTAAAAGCATGGAAATAGTGTCCACTGCTTGTATACTTTGTATTTTGGCGAATTTAGTATATAATCTGGGAATTTTTGGCATACTAACTACATCCAAAAAGTATACTACATACTCCATTTACATCACAAATAGTATGTTAGTATGAGTATTCAAACACACCTTAAACCAAAGCATGGATTCCTGTCATACTTTGTTCATAAATGCTTACAGGTAAGGAAACCAATATGTAATTTTGTAATTTGGGTAAACTATCCCTTTAAACAAATGTGCCCCGGCCTAAACTCAAACTAGCTTTACATTTTCTTGCAAAATAAATGGTATTACTTTTTCAAGTGGTGAAAGACTCACAAAAAAGTCTTATTGGCGGTAAGAAAGTGTCACGATCCTCAGTATTGACAGACCAAGGCACAGCGAGGCATCCAGTATACATGCTTTTATTTAAACGAACGTAACTCACGTAACTGGGCAAAACAATAAACAGAACGAAGATCGCAACATTAACATAAACTAATACACACAAAGAAGCTATGCTCAAACAATAACCCACAAAATACTATGGAAAACCCCAAACATAAATATGGTTCCCAATTAGAGACAACGACACACAGCTGCCTCTAATTGGGAACCATTCCCCCAACATAGAAATAGACAAACTAGAACCAATATAACCCTACACCAACACGAAACAAAAACACGCCAGCCTAAACTCTGGCCTGGACGTGACAGTACCCTCCCCCCAAAGGCGCGGACTCCGACCGCGCCAAACAGTCCATGGGGGGGGTCTTCGGGTGGGTCTTTTGGTCCCAGGTGGCGGCTCCGGTGCCGGCCGTGCTGGTAATAGGTCACGCACCGGAGGCCCTGGGCAATTAGCCGGACTGGGGACCCTCACTGGCGGTCCCGGACTGGGGACCCTTTCTGGCGGCTCCGGACTGGGGTCCTTCTCTGGCGGCTCCGGACTGGGGGCCCTCTCTGGCGGCTCCGGACTGGGGGCCCTCTCTGGCGGCTCCGGACTGGGGGCCCTCTCTGGCGGTCCCGGACTGGGGGCCCTCTCTGGCGGTCCCGGACTGGGGGCCCTCTCTGGCGGTCCCGGACATGGGACGCACACTGGCCCTCTGGTGCGGGGAGCAGGAACGAACCGTGCTGGGCTTACTAAACGCACTGGCACTCTGGTGCAGGGAGCAGGAACCGGCCGTACTGGGCTCATTACGCGCACTGGCACTCTGATGCGGGGAGCAGGAACCGGCCGTACTGGGCTCATTATGCGCACTGGCACTCTGGTGTGGGGAGCAGGAACCGGCTGTACTGGGCTCATTACGCGCACTGGCACTCTGGTGTGGGGAGCAGGAACCGGCCGTACTGGGCTCACTAAGCGCACTGGCACTCTGGTGCGGGGAGCAGGAACCGGCCGTACTGGGCTCACTAAGGGCACAGGAATCCTGGAGCGTAGAACAGGGATCCTGGACCGTGGAACAGGGACAGGACGTGCTGGGTCCACGACGGGCACAGGGATCCTGGAGCGTGGAGCAGGGACAGGACGTGCTGGGTCCACGACGGGCACAGGGATCCTGGAGCGTGGAGCAGGGACAGGACGTGCTGGGTCCACAACGGGCACAGGGATCCTGGAGCGTGGAGCAGGGACTGGACGTGCTGGGTCCACAACGGGCACAGGGATCCTGGAGCATGGAGCAGGGACAGGACGTGCTGGGTCCACGACGGGCACAGGGATCCTGGAGCGTGGAGCAGGGACTGGACTCTCTAAGCGCACAGGGGGCCTGGTGCGCGGAGCCGGAACAGGACGTACTGGGCTGTGGATGCGAACCGGAGACCCCACACGCAGAACCGGTGCAGGATATCTTGGTCCCAGAAGGTGTACTGGCGACCTAGCGCGCAGAGCCGGCACCACTCTTCCAGGCTGCACACTCACCCTCCCCTGACAGATGAGTGGCGCTGGAATCTCTCGCACCGGGCTGTGAACGCGCACTGGAGACACTGTGCGCAAAACTGCATAGTACGGCGTGTTACCAGTGCGACGCTCCCTCCGACGCTCCCTCCAGAGAGCACGAGGAGTTGGCTCAGGAGTCCCTCCTGAACCGGCCAACCTCCTCGTGTGCCCCCCCAAAAAAGTTTTTTGGGGCTGCCTTTCGGGCTTCCTAGCCAGGCGAGTTCCAATAAACTTCTCTCTCTCCGGGTTCCATACTCCATATACATCTTCATAATATCGCCGCTCCGCTATTGCTGCTTCCAGCTCCTTTCTTGGACGCCGATATTCTCCAGGCTGATCCCAGGGTCCATCATCCTCCAGTTCTTCCTCCCAAGTCCTGAACTCCCGGGTCTCTCGCCGCTTGGTCTTTTTGTGGTGGGTTATTCTGTCACGATCCTCAGTATTGACAGACCAAGGCGCAGCGAGGCATCCAGTATACATGCTTCTATTTAAATGAACGTAACTCACGTAACTGGGCAAAACAATAAACAGAACGAAGATCGCAACATAAACTAATACACACAAAGAAGCTATGCTCAAACAATAACCCACAAAATACTATAGAAAACCCCAAAAATAAATATGGTTCCCAATTAGAGACAACGACACACAGCTGCCTCTAATTGGGAACCATTCCCCCAACATAGAAATAGACAAACTAGAACCAAAATAACCCTACACCAACACGAAACAAAAACACGCCAGCCTAAACTCTGGCCTGGACGTGACAGAAAGGATGATTGTAATAATTTTTCGATTTATCACAATAATTGAAATACCGTTATGTAAAGAAAAATCCAAACCGGTCAGTGGATGTTATACACACACATACAATACCAGTCAAAGGTTTGGACACACCTGCTCATTCAAGGGTTTAACTATTTTCTACATTGTAGAATAATAGTGAAGACATCAAAACTATGAAATAACACATATGCAATCATGTAGGAACCAAGAAAGTGTTAAACAAATCAAAATATATTTTAGTTTCCTAAAAGTAGCAACCCTTTGCCTTGATGACAGCTTTGAAGTCTTGGCATTCTCTCAAACAGCTTCATGAGGAATGCTTTTCCAACAGTCTTCAAGGAGTTCCCAAATATGCTGAGCAATTGTTGGCTGCTTTTCCTTCACTCTGTGTGTCACCTGTCTTGGTGATTGTCTCCACCCACCTCCAGGTGTCTCCTGTTTTCCCCATTAGTTCCGGTGTATTTATCCCTGTGTTTCCTGTCTCTCTGTGCCAGTTCAGTTCAAACCAGGTGATGTCACCACATATGTGGGAGGTGGAACTAAATGGTTGGTTAAGGCATATTTAGCAGGGCTAGAGGCTCTACAGTGAAATAAGACAATAATCACTAACCAGGACAGTAATGGACAAGGCATATTGATATTTGGGAGAGGCATGCGTAGCCGGGTGATCATAGGGGTCCAGTGAGTGGTTGGGTTGGCTGGAGACATGGCGATTCAGACAGCTAGCAGGCCGGGGCTAGCAAACTAGCCGAAGGGCCTTAGAGGGACGTCGTGATGGAGGAAAGTCTGTTTTAGCCTCCGCGTGCGGTGACGTCGACAGTCCAGTCGTGATGGATTAGTAGGGTTCCGAGTAGCAGAGGGGTCCAAGTCCAATTGGCAGAATAGGTATAGTGGCCCAAGAAATTGGCCGATGGATCTATTTAGCTAACAGTCAAATATGCTTCTGGGCAGGTAGAGGGCCGCGGCTAGCAGATGGACATGCAGGGGACGTCGCAACGTAGGGGCCAGTTGAGTACCCCCTCGAGCAGATTATGTCGTAGTCCCGTCGTGAAGGATCTGCGTGGTTCAGTGCCCCGTACAAGCACCACACCACCTCATGGTCGGCTATATTCTCTATCCGGCACGGAGACAGAGGTCATGGAGGAGTACATTGAGGATTCTCTGGCTACTGGAGGCATCCATCCGTCTGCATCTCCTGCCGGTGCAGTGTTTTTCTTATTGAAGAAGAAGATGCTGCGTCCGTGCATTGACTACCGGGGTCTGGATGATAACAATAAAGAATCGTTACCCCCCTACCACTCCTTTCCTCGGCCTTCAAACCTCTCCAGGGGGCCACCATTTTTTCCAAACTGAACCTTCGGAATGCCTACCACCTGGTTCGGATACGCGAAGGAGAGGAGTGGAAGACACCCTTTAACACAGCAAGTGGACAGTATGAGTACCAGGTCATGCCGTTTGGACTCACCAACGCCCCTCCCCCGCTATCTTCCAGGCTCTGGTTAACTATGTGCTCCGGGACATGCTAAACCGTTTCGTGTTCGTCTACCTTGACGACATCCTGTTTTTTCCCGGTCTGCCCAAGAACACGTTCTTCATGTCAGACAATTCCTTCAGCGTCTCCTGGAGAACCAATTGTTTGTGAAAGCTGAGAAGTGTGAGTTCCACCGCTCTACAATCTCCTTTCTGGGATATGTCATCGCTGATGGAAATGTCCAAATGGATCCTGAAAAAGTGAAAGCAGTGGTAGAGTGGCCTCAACCTAAGTCCAGGGTGCAGTTACAACGTTTCCTGGGGTTCGCTAACTTCTACCGCCGTTTCATTCGGGGCTACAGCACCCTGGCGGCCCCCCTCTCTGCACTCACCTCTCCCAAAGTACCGTTCACATGGTCTCCAGTGGTCGACAGAGCCTTCGTGGACCTGTAGCATCATTTCACCATAGCACCCATCCGGATCCATCCCGTCAATTTGTGGTAGAGGTTGATGCTTCTGATGTTGGAGTGGGGGCCATCCTGTCCCAGCGATCTGCCCAGGACCAGAAGCTCCATCCCTGTGCCTTCCTGTCCCATCGTCTCAATCCTGCAGAGAGGAACTACGACGTAGGCAACCGAGAACTCCTGGCGGTCAAGATGGCGCTGGAAGAGTGGAGGCACTGGCTGGAAGGAGCAGAACAGCCAATCTTGGTTTGGAACGACCATACAAATTTGGATTATCTCCACACAGCCAAGCGCCTTAACTCCAGGCAGGCCCGGTGGGCTTTATTGTTAACCAGATTCAACTTCACCATTTGCTCCCGCCCAGGGTCCAAAAATGTGAAGCCTGATGCCCTCTACCGCCTATACAGTTCCTCTGCCACACCCTCGGTCTCCGAAACCATTCTCTCTACCTCATGCCTTGCGGCTTCAGTGAATTGGGTTATTGAAACCTTCGTCCACAAGGCACAACGTTCCCAGCCTGAACCTGAAGGGGGCCTGGCTAACCAGTTGTTTATCCCTAACTCAGTCCGGTCCCGGGTCCTGGAATGGGCTCATTCCTCTAGGCTGACCTGTCATCCAGGTTCCCGTTGTACCCTAGCCTTCCTCTGACAATGTTTCTGGTGGCCCAGAATGGTTCCTGACATCTCTGCCTTCTTTGCCGCGTGCACAGTGTGTGCTCAGAACAAGACTCCACGGGAAGCTCCTTCTGGCATCCTTCAGCCACTACCTGTCGATCATCGTCCCTGGTCCCATATCTCTCTGGACTTTGTCACTGGGCTCCCTCCATCTGATGGCAACACTGTCATTCTGACGGTAGTGGACCGGTTCTCCAAGGCCACCCATTTTATCCCTCTCTCCAAACTACCCTCTGCCAAGGAGACGGCAAAGCTTATGGTGCAGCACGTCTTCCGGATCCATGGACTCCCGGTGGACATGGTCTCCGACCGGGATCCTCAGTTCTCGTCTCAGTTCTGGAAGGCGTTCTGCACCCTTATTGGGTTGTTGGCCAGCCTGTCCTCCGGATTCCATCCCCAATCCAACGGCCAGTCGGAGCGGGCTAACCAGGACCTAGAAACCACCCGAAGATGCCTGGTCTCAACCAACCCCACTACCTGGAGTCGACAACTGGTCTGGGTGGAGTATGCCCGGGAACACCCTTCCCTGTTCAGCCACGGGACTCTCCCCTTTTGAGTGCTCTATGGGGTATCAACCTCCACTCTTCCCAGAACAAGAGCAGGAGGTTAACGTACCCTCGGCCCAGATGTTTGTCCGCAGCTGTCAACGTAACTGGAGAAGAGCTCGGGCGGCACTTCTCAAGACCAACTCCAGGTATCGTCGACAAGCGGACCGCCGCTGGACTCCAGCTCCCCGCGAGGGTATGGCTTTCCACTCGAGACCTGCCCCTTCGGGTGGAGTTCAACAAACTGTCCCCCCGTTTCATTGGTACTTTTCCCATCTCTAGGTTCCTTAGTTCCACTGCTGTCCATCTTGTGTTACCCTGTACCCTCCGTATTCACCCGACTTTCCATGTGTCTAGGATTAAGCCTGTGTCTCACAGCCCTTTGTCTTCTGTCTCCAGGCCCCCCCCCGTCCCATCCGTCTTCAATGGCCATCTGGCACACACAGTGAAACACCTCCTGGGTGTTCGACCATGGGGCAGGGGTTTTCAGTACCTGATTGACTGGGAGGGTTATGGCCCGGAGGAGAGGTGCTGGATTCCCGCTAGAGACATCCTGGACCCGGCCTCATCGCTGAATTTCACCGCCAAAATCCCGGTCAGCCAGGTATGCACCCAGGAAGGATGCCAGGTGGCGACCCTAGAGGGGGGGGGTACTGTCGGGTGATTGTGGAGGCCAGTTCATATGATGCAGCACTCCATCACTCTCCTTCTTGGTCAAATAGCCCTTACACAGCCAGGAGCTGTGTTTTGGGTCATTGTCCTGTTGAAAATCAAATGATAGTCCCACTAAGAGCAAACTAGATGGGATGGCGTATCGCTGCAGAATTCTGCGGTAGTCATGCTGGTTAAGTGTGCCTTGAATTCTAAATAAATCACTGACAGTGTCACCAGCAAAGCACCATCACACCTCCTCCATACTTCACGGTGGGAACCACACATGCAGAGATTAACCGTTCACCTACTCTGCGTCTCACAAAGTTTGGACTCATCAGACCAAAGGACAGATTTCCACAGGTCTAATGTCCATTGCTTGTGTTTCTTAGCCCAACCAAGTGTCTTCTCATTGGTGTCCTTTAGAAGTGGTTTCTTTACAGCAATTCGACTGTGAAGGCCTGATTCATGCGGTCTCCTCTGAACAGTTGATGTCTGTTACTTGAACTCTGTGAAGCATTTATTTGGGCTGCAATTTCTGAGGCGGTCCTTATGAGAGCCAGTTTCATCATTGAAATCAAATCTAATTTATTTGGTCACATACACATGTTTAGCAGATGTTATTGCGGGTATAGCGAAATGCTTGCGTTTCTAGCTCCAACAGTGCAGTAATGTCGAACAAGTAATACAGTTGAAGTCGGAAGTTTACATACACCTTAGCCAAATACATTTAAACTCAGTTTTCACAATTCCTGACATTTAATCCTATTAAAAATCTCCAGTCTTAGGTCAGTTAGGATCCCCACTTTATTTTAAGAATGTGAAATGTCAGAATAATAGTAGAGAGAATTATTTATTTCAACTTTTATTTCTTTCATCACATTCCCAGTGGGTCAGAAGTTTACATACACTCAATTAGTATTTGGTAGCATTGCCTTTAAATTGTTTAACTTGGGTCAAACGTTTTGGGTAGCCTTCCACAAGCTTCTGTTCTTTATTTTTAATATTTGTGAAACATTTAACCTGTTTTTGCTTTGTCCTTATGGGGTGTTTGATGTATATTGATGAGGAATATTTCTTATTTAAATCAATTTTAGAACAAGGCTGTAACATAATGTGATGGACATTTTATACATGTGCTGTTCTAATAACCAATTTCTGAGTTCATGCAAGTGACTGATTGAACAAATCCTCACTTATCAGTATCTGCAATTTGGCAGTACGCCTAGACCTTGTTTTGACGACTTAATATTTCAAGGTCTCAGCTTAGAGAGAAGAAGCCTCGTGAGGTATTGGTCTGTCACATGTTATGAACCAGTCAGTATTGGTCAGTCACATGAAATGAAACAAAACGGTAATGATGAATGAATTATGCTAAATCATGCAAATATAACTTGTCTGTGTATAGCCGTATATAAGGCAACTGCTGGGACTGCCCTAGCAGAGCTCCTGACAGACATTCAATATGGTGCATTAAGTTTGTTGGAACCCCTCCAGCTCACTGACAAACAATGATTAATTTAAGATAGACTTTGAGTGTCCCTGTGTAAGAATTTCCACAACAGTAAAAAGTGAAGGGGTCTGAATACTTTCCAAACGCACTGTGTGTACACACACACACACACACAGTACATTCCCATAATAGCCATCACAGTGGGCTATAAAAAAATATATATATATATCTGTTTTACGGTCACACCAAATAGGTGCAGTAAAATGTGTTGTTTTATAGGGTCAGCCAAAGTAGTACGGCACCTTAGGGTTAAGTACACCTGGCCCAACGCTCTAACCACTAGGTTACCTGCCGCCCTATGACTTACCCCCCGAAGTTTTGAATACACCCTAAGAGATGAAAGGATAACTACTGTAAAGCTCAATATGAAGAGTTTGACTTAATGTTCCATACAAAATGGTTAAATACTCCAAGGTTCATCAGTGCGGTCATTTTTTTAAGCATGGGAACAAAGTCACACAGACATGTCAGCTACTAACAAGCATTATTCAGGGTGTGATGTTGTTATAAAATAGAAAATTGTAAAAATAAAAAACACACAAGAACCTTGGAATTTCTCTTTTGTGTTATAAAATCTTAATTTATTAGATTTATTATACAGTACCAGTCAAGTTGACACACTTACTCATTCAAAGGTTTTTCTTTATTTTTTACTATTTTATACATTGTATAATAATAGGGAAGAAATCAAAACGATGAAATATAACACATATGGAATCATGTACTAACCAAAAAAGTGTTAAACAAATCAAAATATATTTAATATTTAAGATTCTTCAAAGTAGCCACCCTTTGCCTCTATGAAAGCTTTGCACACTCTTGGCATTCTCTCAACCAGCTTCATGAGGTAGTCACCTGAAATGCATTTCAATTAACAGGTGTGCCTTGTTAAAAGTTAATTTGTGGTTTTCTTTCCTTCTTAATGTGTTTGAGCCAATCAGTTATGTTGTGACAAGGTAGGGGTGGTATACAGAATATAGCCCTATTTGGTAAAAGACCAAGTCCATATTATGGCAAGAACAGCTCAAATAAGCAAAGAGAACTTTGAAAGTTTCTTAAATTTCAGGGCTTGATGGTTTTTGCGACTATGATGAAACTGGCTCTCATGAGGACCACCACAGGAAAGAAAGACCCAGAGTTACCTCTGCTGCAGAGGATAAGTTCATTAGAGTTACCAGCCCAAATAAATGCATCACAGAGTTCAAGTAACAGACATCTCAACATCAACTGTTCAGAGGAGACTGCGTAAATCAGGCCTTCATGGTCAAATTGCTGCAAAGAAACCACTTAGGACGAGCTGTGATTGTGTGGGTGTGCTTTGCTGGTGACACTGTAAGTGATTTATTTAGAATTCAAGACACACTTAACCAGCATGGCTACCACAGCATTCTGCAGCGATACGCCATCCCATCTGGTTTGCGCTTCGTGGGACTATCATTTGTTTTTCAACAGGACAATGACCCAACACAGCTCCAGGCTGTGTAAGGGCTATTTGACTAAGAAGGAGAGTGATGGAGTGCTGCATCAGATGACATGGTCTCCACAATCACCCGACCTCAAACCAATAGAGATGGTTTGGGATGAGTTGGACCACAGAGTGAAGGAAGAGCAGCCAACAAGTGCTCAGCATATGTGGGAACTCCTTCAAGACTGTTGGAAAAGCATTCCAGGTGAAGCTGTTTGAGAGAATGCCAAGAGTGTGCAAAGCTGTCATCCAGGCAAAGGGTGGCTACTTTGAAGAATCTAAAATAGATTTTGATTTGTTTAACACTTTTTTGGTTACTACATGATTCCATATGTGTTATTTCATAGTTTTGATGTCTTCACTGATATTATAAAATTTTTGACTGTATATTTGTGCGGCGTATCTTTTAGTTTGATATTGGTGCGTTGAGTGTGACGGTCTCTTTCTAAACTTGAATAAACACTGGGTTTCAGTTCATCTTAATGTTGCTGGCCTGAAGCCTTCATGTTATACTTTCAGCATAACCTATATAGGTCAGATTACTTATGTAGCACACAATGTCTGGGAGTTTGCTGGGAGGCCATACATTATCTGTATGGAAGGAAAATGGCATGATGTGGCAAGGTGGTAGGCACAGAGAGTGCTGCCACTGGTGCATAACCTTAGCCCATTCATTTTCCACTGACTCACCCCTCTCTTTATGATGGCTTTCCTCAGAAGGCTGACCACATCTCTCCCTTCCACCCCATGCGAATTGAAGCCCTTGGTCCATGACACCAGAATACTCTGCATGAACATACACACGCACGCACACAGACAATGACAACTTCTGGATCATTTTGAATGCTCAAACCTCCAAATCCCTGTTCCTTTTTTCTCTTTAAATTTCAAATGCGGTCCTCAATAGTCCACCTCCTTTATCCTCACCTCATCCAGTTTGGTCTGCTGGCAGGGGAAGGAGAAGGTGAAGCCCAGAGGAAGCTTCTGGTTCTTGATCCCCAGCTTCTCCAGGAAGTTAGCAAGACACTCAGCAATATGGTCGAAGAGCTAAGGGAGAAACAGAGGGGTGTTAACATACAGCAGCAAACTGGTCAATGTGCTAGTAACCCCTTCAGTTCATTGATATGATCTATAGTTTTTCCCACCCCATTTTCCTCGTATATTTGAGCGAAATTATAATGTTATGGTCAAATATTACAAATATGACATAATAGCCATTACCAACCTCAACCCTTATTGAACACCCCAAACCAAATCAAATGTTATTGGTCACACACACACACACACACACACACACACACACACACACACACACACACACACACACACACACACACACACACACACACACACACACACACTTAGCAGATGCTATTGAGGGTGTAGCGAAATGCTTGTGTTTCTAACTCAGTGGAATAATATCTAACAAGTAATATCTAACAATTTCACAACATATACCCAATACACACACATCTAAGTAAAGGAATGGAATTAAGAATATATAAATATACCTGAGATGAACATGACAACCCTAACCAAGAAGACTAAAACAAGGTTGTGTTCAGTAGGCACCAAATTGTAGAAAACCTTTTAAAAACAGAGGTAGCTAGTACTTGTTGAATATCAATACGTTTGTTTTGTTTTCGGTTCTCTATTTTGCACGTACTGAACTTGACCCAGCCTCCGTACTTCCCAGAGATTCAGTCACCCGTTGTCTTTACCCAACACAGTTAGACTTAGAAATACCTACGAAACCCCTATTCCAGAACCAGATGTTTTTCCCAGCATCAACGTTGGCGATGTCATACAAATGTCATAAATCAGACCTACCGACATTGATACTGCTTGGTCTGAACATTGAAACAAAGTGTTTAAAGGGACAATCAGCAGTTGCTACATACATTTTTTTACTTATAAATCAATGATATGTATCTGTTGATTCTTGAAGAATATAACTTATAAATGACTCATGAGCTTATTCGTTTCGTACCCCATCAGAACCCAAAATAGAAAACTGTTTTACACCAATGTTTGTAAACAAAGTAAATGTATACAAACAAGTTACAGCCTCATAACATAGTTAAATCTATAATTTTGATATCATGGATGGTCAGTCCTTGCATCCATAGGTCTGTGTATGAACTTGAGGTTGATTACATTTCTCCAGCCCCATCCCTCAGCTTTTTACAGAAACAGTGGTGGGGAGGTTGCTTTGTTATTGTTTAAACTCCCGATTGGCCCTTTAAGACGTCACAGTAATAAGGTCAAAGGTCAAGCATCTGATCCATTGCAGGGACTTGCTGTGTGAATTTAGGTCATTCCTGATGTCCATTGAAATGAACATCCCCTTCCCCTCTCACCTCTGCGCCGCTGCCCCTCATCAGCTCCTTAGGAATGGCATAGATCTGGTTCTCCATCTCCACCTTCTGCTTCCCGTTGTCAGACACCTTCACCAGCAGGACCCGGAAGTTGGTCCCACCCAGATCTAGAGCCAGGAAATCTCCCTTTTCTGGAAGTCAGGGAAAAAACACACACATACTCAAGAACACTGTAAAGCAAGAAAATAATAATTGATACAAAAAACACACAAACAGTACTAAGTCTACTGAACTGCAATAGAGAGGGTAAAGAAAACAGATATGCTCTACCAAATATTTAAGTGGGAATGTGGTGCTCGTCTGTGTAAATAAATTATATACTACAAGTCTTCCAAACAGCCTATATGGAGGAGGACAACAATAAATCCAAGAATGTACCAAAACTAGGCCTAATGGTATTTTTCATGTCATAGTACTATTTTATAAAAAGTGTATACGTTTCTACCACAGTCTTTATGAAAGCTACAAAGCTGCAATATAGATAACCATGAGCAGCAATAATGTTGATTGGAGCAGGGGTGATCACGGGTGAGACTGAATTTCATTACAACCACTGAGAGGACTTTGACCATGAAGCAGTAGGCTCCTTCTGACCATCTGAGTCCTCTTTAAAAAGTGATGTCTTTCACCCATTGCCAATAACATACCCATGACCTTCTACCATTTTTATGAGATATAAAGTGCTGAATATTTAAATGGACTGACCTGACCAACATAAAATGTTAATTACCAAACTATAAGGTTTTATTCAACGCAATAAACAAGTATAAAATATGTTTTGAATCCTGTCACATTTTTTTAGTGAATAGCCTACCGAACATTCAACATTTCAATGTCCGTTTCATTGAAATGTCCTTTTCAGAGTGAGGTTTACACGATCAATGGCTAAGCACATAATTTAGATTGAAAAGAAAACCACATCAAAAGGAAGAAGAGAGAGAAAGAGGAGAGAGAGAGTCAGAAGTAGTGCTGTCACAATACCAGATTTTTTCGATAGAGATTTTTTCTTTTAACATTGAACAATATATTGATAACTGGTAGAACAAATCGAATATCTAATTTCTGAAGCTTCTATATTGCAATAGTCTACCATAGACATTTAGTCTACAGCAGTGTCTCCCCATGCACTAAACAACTTATTCAAATAACCAACTCATCATCAAGCTTTGATTATTTGATGACGTAGTGCACATAAAAATAACTTTTTACATTAAATTGCCATGTACCGAATGCAAATACAAGTTAAATGGGTTTCGATCGCATTTTCAACTCTACTGATGGTTATGTCACAAAAACTGTTGCGTTATATAGAAAATGTGCCCACTCTGGTCTTGGCATGTGCGCTATAGCCAAAAACGTGCAGATACAGTGCAGATAGGCTACCAACATTATGAGATTATTATGGATAAGAGCGTTACTTGTATTTGTCAAACGGCAACCAAGCATTGATCATGTCACCAGAATAAAACCCTCGTTATTTATTGGAAAGGATCATCAAGCTCGTCACTTTGCACATTCACCACCCTGTGAAGTTCATCACTTATTTAATCTGTAGCCTAATAAACTGCACTGTACTGCTTTGTAACACCTTTTACTTAGTTGTTTTGGTGGGCTGGCCCTCATCTGCTCTGTAATCAAAGTATTCCAATAGTTCGCTTCTGCAGACAGTTTGGTCATCAAGGTGCAGCACTGAGCTATGATAAAAGTTGTGTGCGTGAAGGTATGACATTTACGTTTGAAGAAGCCATGCTCTTCTTGCTTGCTTCTTAAGTGGCTTGCTCGGTGTCAGCTGCATGTGCAAACACAGCCTGGCTAGCTACTGCCCCCTTTAGTAATTTGTCTGAATCTTTGACAGACTCGATCCTCTTAATCCATATGACTTCACGTGAGACACATTTGACAGAAGTACCGAAAGTAACAACAATTCTAGTACCAAACCACTTTTCATGTTTTAGTATTAAAAAAAGTACAGAAGTTTCGGTATATCGTGCAACACTAGTCAGAAGAGCGAGAGAGAGATTGAGAGACAAGAGAGAGAGGCAGAGAAAGTGAGAGTGATGAGAAAGAGGGAGGGAGACATAACAGTGGTTCAGCTGGATAGACACTTATCTGCTAGGTTGGGGTTTAATATGCCAATAATGATCAGAGTCAACAGGCTGAGCAAACAGAAGTTGGCCTGGGCGCTTTTGCACTTCCTCTGCAATTCACATTTACCATTCCTCTCCAGTCACTTACGATAAATCACCTTCCCCAGTCTCCGAGAGTGGTTTTTGATATGCCACCTGATATACTTTTGATATGCCCAGTCACAGTCACTAACACAGGTCAAACTCAAAAGAAAACACAGCTGGGACATGTTCATGCAGCATAGGCCTACCGCTAGTGTAATGTCTAGATGGGATACAGCTAGGTCAAAAGTTTATTTAATTTTTTGCATTTTAGCTAACCTTAACCCTTTTCCTAACCTTAACCTAATTCTCCTAAACTGCTACGTTAAATCTCCTAACCTGCTGGTAAGTTCTTCTAACCTGCAAAAAAAAGTTTTTACAAAAGCTGTATCCCTTCTGAACAAAACCCTCCTAGAGTGCATGCCCAATTAATTTCATTCAAATTGGTATGCTAGTGTGGATGGATATTATTGTAACGCCCAGTCCCGAGTTTCAGGCTGGAGCGTTTTGGTTTTGTCTTTGTGTAGGGTTTGTTCTTTCTAGGTGTCGATTTCTATGTTGGGAGATGGTTCCCACCAGAGGCAGCTGTGTGTCGTTGTCTCTAATTGGGAACCATATTTAGGCTAGTAGGTTTCACTCTGGGTTCGTGGGTTATTGTATGTTCATAGCTGTGTTTGTTTGTTCAGTTATGTTCATCGTTACGTTCTCCGTTCTTGTTTTGTTCCGCCTTGTTCTCGTGGATTTATTAAATCATGTATTCTGGCTACATCACATGCGTCTTGGTCTGTCCCTTCAGAAGTGAATCGTGACAGAATAACCCACTCCAAACAAAGACCAAGCAGCGAGAGACCCGGGAGTTCTGGACTTGGGAGGAGATATTAGCTGGGAAGGGACCTTGGGGAAGACAGAGGATTATCGTCACCCCAGGGAGGAAAAGGCGGCGAAAAGGAGCAGCGCAGGTGTGCGAGGACTGAGCGTGGGAGCTATGAGGACTTATATGGCGATGGACCTCGGAGAGAAAAGTTCATTGAACTCGCCTGGCACGGAAGCCCGTAAGGCAGCCCCAAGAAACTTTTGGGGGGGCACACGAGGGGTTGGCGGTTCAGGAGGGACTCCTGAGCCAACTCCTCGTGCTTTATGGAGAGAGCGTAGAGGAGAGCGTGCCGCAGCGAAGGGAGGCCGTGCTATGCAGTGTTGCGCACGGTTTCCTATAGGATTCAGAGGCCGGTGCGAGTGATTCCCGCTCCACTCATCAGTCGGGGGAAAATAAGGGTGCAGCCAGAAAGAGTGGTGCCATCGCTGCGCACTAAGTCCCCGGTACGTCTCCTGGGACCCGGATATCCTGCTCCAGTTCCGTGTGCGGTGTCTCCGCACGTGTCCGCAGCCCAGTGCGAGAGATCCCAGCGCCACTCATGGGTCGGGCCGAGGTCTGTGTGCTACCTGGGAGAGTGGTGCCAGCTTCGCGAGCCAGGCCTCCAGTGCGCCTTTTGGGACCAAGCTATCCTGTGGTCCTCACGGGCAGAATCTCCGCATGCGCATCCACAGCCCAGTCCGAGAGATTCGCCCACTCACCCGTAAGGCCAGGGTTAGTGAGCTGGCTGGAGGTATGTCGGCTCTCCGTATCAGGTCCCAGGTCCGGTGGAGGTTTCTACACGCCCAGTCCCGGTTCCACGTTCCAAGATCCCTGTTCCACGTTCCAAGATCCCTGTTCCACGCTCCAAGATCCCTGTTCCACGCTCCAAGATTCCAGTTCCGTGTTCCAAGATCCCAGTCCGTGTAGTGGTTTCTACATCGTCCAGTCCCTGCTCCGCGCACTCCAGCTCCCCGTGCGCCCGAGAGTCCAGCACGTCCTGCCTCGGCCCGCGCACCCAGCTCCCCTGCGGCGCTCAGAGAGTCCAGCACGTCCTGTTCGGCCCGCTGCACCCAGCTCCTCGCTGCGGCGCCAGAGAGTCCAGCACGTCCTGCCCGGCCCGCAAGCACCAAGCTCCCGTGCAGCGCCAGAGAGTCCAGCACGTCTCTGTCCCGGCTCGGCGCTGCACCAAGCTCCCGTGCGGCTCCGAGAGTCCAGCACGCCCTGTTCGGCCCGAGAGTCCAGCACGCCCTGTTCGGCCCGCCCCGTGTCAGACCAGCACGGCCAGCACCGGAGCCTCCACCTGGGGACAAAGCGACTCCACTCAAGACCCCCCCACAGATTTTTGGCGCCGTCCGAGTCCGGCGCTTTGGTACTGTAACGCCCAGTCCCGAGTTTCAGGCTGGAGCGCTTTGGTTTTGTCTTTGTGTAGGGTTTGTTCTTTCTAGGTGTCGTATTTCTATAAAGTTAGAATGGTTCCCAATTAGAGGCAGCTGTGTGTCGTTGTCTCTAATTGGGAACCATATTTAGGCTAGTAGGTTTCACTCTGGGTTCAGGGGTTATTGTATGTTCATAGCTGTGTTTGTTTGTTCAGTTATGTTCATCGTTACGTTTCTCCGCTTCTTTGTTTTGTTCCGCCTTGTTCCCGTGGATTTATTAAATCATGTATTCTGGCTACATCGCTGCGTCTTGGTCTGTCCCTTCAGAAGTGAATCGTGACAATTATAACAGAGCCCAGATTTTCTATGTGCCATTCTTCACCAGCATACTCTCATTAGCTAAGGGTTCATCATGGTTCTGGGGATCCAAAGGGGTGCACATTTTTGTTCTTGACCTAGCACTCACACACCCAATTTAAATAAAAAGGCTTGATGAGGAGTTGATTAGTTGAATCAAGTGCTATGGAGAAAAAAAAAGTGCCAAGATTGAGAAACTAGGGCGAAGATTGAGAAACCCTGATCTAAAGGGCTGTCAAACATCAAACTCCATGACATCCTATTCTCAACAACCAGTCCATAGTTTACATATTTCTAAGCATGGGTTGTGCTGTTTCTTGAAGATTACAATTACAATTACAGTGCATGAGAAAGCTTGAAGGCCAGATCTCTCTTTGGAGAGAGGTCTTCTGACACCAATAGCACTTTCTCATTCAATATAGGTTAAATAAAATAAAAAAACACTTTAGATGGGGCCAGAGTCATATAGCTTTAAATGTATATCCATCTATGGCTCTTAACTGGGCTTACTGACACAGGTCAAATTCTGCAGCTGAGACACACAGCTTCAGTATTTATGTGCTTTTCACCACCAGTCTCTCGTTTTCCATCTAAACAACTGTCACTCAAAACTTCCTACCAACCTGCCCTCATCTAAGAAAGTTACCAAGATGAAATTATTGAAGGATTGTGCAATTTGTCTTATTCCTGTACAGTGCATTGTGCATTAGTAGGCAAGACATGGGTCTCTATGGACTCAAAGGGCATGTGGCATGGATGTACTGAGATTTCTCCAGGCCTCCCTGAAGAAATAATTATTCTGACCTCAATGGGACTTCCTGATTAAATATAGTTTAAGTCTGCGTCCCAAATGGCACCCTATTACCTTCATAGTGAACTACTTTTGACAAGTACTTTTGGCCAGTCCCACTTTAAAGGGAATGTGGTGCCATTTGGGACACAATGTAACATTTAAAAAATTACTCAGATGTCTGTCAGACCCCCTCCAACGACCCCCTTACCGGTCCCGTCAGGGGTGGAGCGCACAAACGTGGGCAGCATCTTCACAGCGGCCGTAGGGTTGGAGTCACGGCCCAGCCCCTTGTTCATCTCCCTCTGGAACCTCACAGACACGTCCATCAGGTTCTCGTCCGATAACCGCAGATGGTACAGGAATTTATCCACCTTAAGAGGGAGAGAGGGAGAGAGAGGGGAAGAAAACAGAGTAAGATACAGTTGAAGTCGGACGTTTACATACACCTCAGCCAAATACATTTAAAATCAGTTTAATCCTAGTAGAAATTCCCTGTCTGAGGTCAGTTAGGAACACCACTTTATTTTAAGGAAACGTCAGAATAATAGTAGAGAGAATGATTTATTTCAGCTTTTATTTCTTTCATCACATTCCCAGTGGGTCAGAAGTTTACATACACTCAATTAGTATTTGGTAGCATTGCCTTTAAATTGTTTAACTTAGGTCAAACGTTTCAGGTAGCCTTCCACAAACTTCCCACAATAAGTTGGGTGAATTTTGGCCCATTCCTCCTGACAGAGCTCGTGTAACTGAGTCAGGTTTGTAGGCCTCCTTGCTCGCACATGCTTTTTCAGTTCTGGCCACAAATTCTCTATAGGATGAGGTCAGGGCTTTGTGATGGCCACTCCAATACCTTGACGTTGTTGTTCTTAAGCAATTTTACCACAACTTTGGAAGTATGCTTGGGGTCATTGTCCATTTGGAAGACCCATTTGCTACCAAGCTTTAACTTCCTGACTGATGTCTTGAGATGTTGCTTCAATATATCCACATCATTTTCCATCCTCATGATGCCATCTACTTTGTGTAGTGCACCAGTCCCTCCTGCAGCAAAGCACCCCCACAAAATGATGCTGCCACCTCCGTGCTTCACGGTTGGGATGGTGTTCTTCGGCTTGCAAGCCTCCCCCTTTTTCCTCCAAACATAACGATGGTCATTATGGCTAAACAGTTCTATTTCTGTTTCATCAGACCAGAGGACATTTCTCCCAAAAGTACGATCTTTGTCCCCATGTGCCGTTGCAAACAGCAGTCTGGCTTTTTTATGGCGGTTTTGGAGCAGTGGCTTCTTCCTTGCTGAGCGGCCTTTCAGGTTATGTCGATATAGGACTCTTTTTACTGTGGATATAGATACGTTTGTACCGGTTTCCTCCAGCATCTTCACAAGGTTCTTTGCTGTTGTGGGACTGATTTGCACTTTTCACACCAAAGTACGTTCCTCTCTAGGAGACAACGCATCTCCTTCCTGAGCGGTATGACGGCTGCGTGGTCCCATGGTGTTTATACTTGCGTACTATTGTTTGTACAGATGAACGTGGTACCTTCAGGCGTTTGGAAATTGCTCCCAAGGATGAACCAGACTTGTGGAGGTCTACAATTTGTCCTAATTTCTTTTGATTTTCCCATGATGTCAATTAAGTCACTGAGTTTGAAGGTAGCCCTTGAAATATATCCACAGGTGCACCTCCAATTGACTCAAATGATGTCAATTAGCATATAAGAAGCTTCTAAAGCCATGACATCATTTTCTGGAATTTTCCAAGCTGTTTAAAGGCACAGTCAACTTAGTGTATGTAAACTTCTGACCCACTGGAATTATGACACAGTGAATTATAAGTGAAATAATCTGTCTGTAAACAATTATTGGAAAAATGACTTGTGTCATGCACAACGTAGATGTCCTAACCGACTTGCCAAAACTATAGTTTGTTAACAAGAAATTGGGGAGTGGTTGAAAAACAAGTTAATGACTCCAATCTAAGTGTATGTAAGCTTCCGACTTCAACTGTAGATATATAGTGCATTCGGAAAGTTTTCAGACCCCATTACATTTTCCACATTTTGTTATGTTACAGCCTTATCCCTAAAATTGTATAAATCATTTTTTCCCCTCAATCTACACAAAATATCCCATAATGACGAAGCAAAAACAGGTTTAGACATTTTTGCAAAAATACGCTCCCGTTCAAAAGTTTGGGGTCACTTCGAAATGTCCTTGTTTTTGAAAGAAAAGCAATTTTGTCCATTAAAATAACATCAAATTGATCAAAAATACAGGGTAGACATTGTTAATGTTGTAAATTACTATTGTAGCTGGAAACTGCAGCTTTTTAATGGAATATCTACATAAGCGTACAGAGGTCCACTCCTGTGTTGCAATGGCACGTTGTGTTAGCTAATCCAAGTTTATCATTTTTAAAGGCTAATTGATCATTAGAACACCCTTTTGCAATTATGTTAGCACAGCTGAAAACTGTTTTTCTGATTAAAGAAGCAATAAAACAAGCCTTCTTTAGACTAGTTGAGCATCTGGAGCATCAGCATTTGTGGGTTTGATTACAGGCTCAAAATGGCCAGAAACAAAAAACATTCTTCTGAAAACCGTCAGGATATTCCATGCTAGAAAATGACAAGAAACTGAAGATCTCGTACAACGCTGTGTACTACTCCCTCAACAGAACAGCGCAAACTGGCTCTAACCAGAATAGAGAGGAGTGGGAGGCCCCGGTGCACAACTGAGCAAGAGGATAAGTAAGTTAGAGTGTCTAGTTTGAGTTCTCAACTGGCAGCTTCATTAAATAGTACCCGCAAAACACCAGTCTCAACATCAACAGTGAAGAGGCGACTCCGGGATGCTGGCCTTCTAGGCAGAGGTCCTCTGTCCAGTGTCGGTGTTCTTTTGCCCATCTTAATCTTTTATTTTTATTGGCCAGTCTGAGATATGGCTTTTTCTTTGCAACTCTGCCTAGAAGGCCAGCATCAAGAAGTCGTCTCTTCACTGTTGATTGACTGGTGTTTTGTGGGGACTATTTAATGAAGCTGCCAGTTGAGGACTCAAACTAGACACTCTAATGTACTTGTCCTCCTGCTCAGTTGCTCAATGTCTACACTGTATTTCTGATCAATTTGATGTTATTTTAATGGTCAAAAAAATTATTTTCTTTCAAAAACAAGGACATTTCTAAGTGACCTCAAACGTTTGAACTTTAGTGTATATAAAAAAAACAGAAATACCTTATTTACATAAGTGTTCAGACCCTTTGAAAAGAGACTAAAAATGTAGGTCAGGTGCATCCTGTTTCCATTGATCATTCATGAGATGTTTCTACAACTTTATTGGAGTCCACCTGTGGTAACTTCAATTGAATTATTTGGAAAGGCACACACACACACATGTCTCTATAAGGTCTCACAGTTGACAGTGAATGTCAGAGCAAAAACCAAGCCATGAGGTTGAAGGAATTGTTAGTAGAGCTCCGAGACAGGATTGTGTCGAGGCACAGATCTGGGGAAGGGTACCAAAACATTTCTGCAGCATTGAAGGTCCCAAAGAACACAGTGACCTACATCATTCTTAAATGGAAGTAAACTCAACAGAAAAAGAAACATCCTGTCAATGTCAACTGCATTTATTTTCAGCAAACTTAAGATGTGAAAATATTTGCATGAACATAACAAGATTCAACAACTGAGACATAAACTGAACAAGTTCCACAGACATGTGACTAACAGAAATTGAATAATGTGTCCATGAACAAAGGGGGGGTCAAAATCAAAAGTAACAGTCAATCTGGTGTGGCCACCACCTGCATTAAGTACTGCAGTGCATCTCCTCCTCATGGACTTCACCAGATTTGCCAGTTTTTGCTGTGAGATGTTACCCCACTCGTCCACCAAGGCACCTGCAAGTTCCCGGACATTTCTGGGGGGAATGGCCCTAGCCCTCACCCTCCGATCCAACAGGTCCCAGACATGCTCAATGGGATTGAGATCCGGGCTCTTCGCTGGCCATGGCAGAACACTGACATTCCTGTCTTGCAGGAAATCACGCACATAACTAGCAGTATGGCTGGCGGCATTGTCATGCTGTAGGGATGAGCCTGCAGGAAGGGTACCACACGAGGGAGGAGGATGTCTTCCCTGTAACGCACAGCGTTGAGATTGTCTGCAATGACAATAAGCTCAGTCCGATGATGCTGTGACACACCGCCCCAGACCATAACGGACCCTCCACCTCCAAATTGATTCCACTCCAGAGTACAGGCCTCGGTGTAACGCTCATTCCTTCGACGATAAACGCAAATCCGACCATCACCCCTGGTGAGAGAAAACCGCGACTCGTCAGTGAAGAGCACTTTTTGCCAGTCCTGTCTGGTCCAGCGACGGTGGGTTTGTGCCCATAGGCGACATTGTTGCCGGTGATGTCTGGTGAGGACCTGCCTTACAACAGGTCTACAAGCCCTCAGTCCAGCCTCTCTCAGCCTATTGTGGACAGTCTGAGCACTGATGGAGGGATTGTGCGTTCCTGGTGTAACTCTGGCAGTTGTTGTTGCCATCCTGTACCTGTCCCGCAGGTGTGATGTTCGGATCTACGGATCCTGTGCAGGTGTTGTTACACATGGTCTGCCACTGCGAGGATGATCAGCTGTCCATCCTGTCTCCCTGTAGCACTGTCTTAGGCATCTCACAGTACGGACATTGCAATTTATTGCCCTGGCCACATCTGCAGTCCTCATGCCTCCTTGCAGCATTCCTAAGGCACGTTCACGCAGATGAGCAGGGAGCCTGGGCATCTTTCTTTTGGTGTTTCTCAGAGTCAGTAGAAAGGCCTCTTTAGTGTCCTTAGTTTTCATAATTGTGACCTTAATTGCCTACCGTCTGTAAGCTGTTAGTGTCTTAACGACCGTTCCACAGGTGCATGTTCATTAATTGTTTATGGTTCATTGAACAAGCATAGGAAACAGTGTTTAAACCCTTTACAATGAAGATCTGTGAAGTTATTTGGATTTTTACACATTATCTTTGAAAGACAGGGTCCTGAAAAAGGGACGTTTATTTTTTTCTGAGTTTAGTTTGGAACCACCAAGACTCTTCCTGGAGCTGGCCACCTGGTCAAACTGAGCAATCGGGGGAGGTGACCAAGAACCTGATGGTCACTCTGACAGAGCTCCAGAGTTCTGTGGTGATGTTTTTCAGCAGCAGGGACTGGGAGACTAGTCAGGACTGAGGGAAATATGAATGCCGCAAAGTACAGAGAGATCCTTGTTGAAAACCTGCTCCAGAGCACTCAGGACCTCAGACTGGGGTTAAGGTTCACCTTCCAACAGGACAATGACCCTAAGCACACAGCCAAGACAATGCTGGGGTGGCTTCGGGACAAGTCTCTGAATGTCCTTGAGTGGCCCAGCCAGAGCCCGGACTTGAACCCGATCGAACATCTCTGGAGAGACCTGAAAATAGCTGTGCAGCGATGCTCCTGTCACGAATTCCGCCTAAGTCAGTCCCTCTCCTTGTTCAGGCGGCATTCGGTGGTCGACGTCACCGGTCTTCTAGCTACCACCGATCCACTTTTCAATTTCTATTTGTTTTGTCTTCATTATACACACCTGGTTTCTATTCCCATAATTACATGTTCCTTATTTAAACCCTCCATTTCCCTCATGGTTTTGTGCGTGTTTGTTCATTGTAAAGTTGGTCTATATTGTGAGCGTACTGTAATTCTACTACTTGGAATTTTGTAGTTTATTGAGTAAAGATACGTGACTACTCATCTCTTTTGTCCTGCGCCTGACTCCGCTTTTCATGCTACACACAGACGCTTTGACAGCTCACCATCCAACCTGACAGAGCTTTAGAGGATCTGCAGAGAAGAATGGGAGAAACTCCCCAAATACAGGTGTGTCATGCCTGTAGCGTCATACCCAAGAAGACTTGAGGCTGTAATCGCTGCCAAAGTTGCTTCAACAAAGTACTGAGTAAAGGGTCTGAATATTTATGTAAATGTGATATTTCAATGTTAATACAATTTCAAAAAAACTGTTTTTGTTTTGTCATTATGGGGTTTGGTGTGTAGATTGATGAGGGGGAAAAAGTATTAAATCAATTTTAGAATAGGCTGTAACATAACAAAATGTGGAAAAAGTCAAAGGGTCTAAATACTTTCCGAATGCACTGTAACTGGAAGGTGGTAAAGGTATTTATCCACCTGACCTTTGGAAAGGGAGACAGAGAGAGGTAGATGCATTATTACAACAGGCCTTGTTCGAGACAGAAAGGCTAATAGGGCAGGAGCATGTTTCCTGTTTCTGTAACGTGAGGCAGCTTGACGTACCAGTGTACCCCCTGGACAGGATGCTAGCTATTGATTCCTTATTGAATGTCTGACTTACAGCCTGACATGAGTAGTCAATGCTCATGAGGTTTACCATGCAGTGACAATGGGTAGCTAATAGCTATACAAAGGAACCATAATCTGTTTGCTTAGACATTTGATTACGTGTCTCTATTTTGTTGCTTTCCCACTGAAGTTGCTTTCCCACTGAAGTTACATAACGTTGTGTTCAATTAGCACAATTAGTGTGTGTGTAACCGCTTATATACTTGTGAGAACCAGAAGTCCTCACAAGATTAGTAAACCAAAGCTAATTCTGAGAAGTGAGGACATTTTGCCAGTCCTCAAAAGGAAAAGGGCTATTTTAGGCTTTGGTTTAGGAGTTAGTGTTAGGTTTAAGGTTAGGGTAAGGGTTAGGTTAAGGGATAATAGGAATTTGAATGGTAATCAATTGTTGGTTCCTAAAAAGTACTCACAAGTATAGTAAAACAAATGTGTGTGTGCGAGTTAGAGCTGGGACGATAAATTGAAAACTATCGACAACGACCATACCGATTACTTATCACAGGAAATTTGCTGATATTGTGTATTATGATAAGTAGCCTATACAAGAGAAATGTGAAGTTTGAAATGAAATAACTTTGCTCATATGTGTTGTTAACCCTTGACACTCATGGGAATTGGCCTATATCAATAGGGCTTAATTCAAATGTTCTTACAGAAGACATACGACAAGCATATGCATAACCATGGTAGCAATTGAAAAGGAACAGTTGAGAAAATTATTAGACCAGTTCCCCTGAAAAGACTGAATCCAAACATTACAGTGTTGATTTTATGTGCATTTTATGTTTACTGTACTTTTTGACGCATTTGTTGATAACGAAATCTGAAAACACTCTGGATACATTTAGTAACATGATACGACTATTCCTGGAAAATGTGGGGTAGGTGAAAAATAAGACAAATTACAAGGTTTTAAGTGAGAGGACTAGCTGGTGTCCCCAAGTGGCTACACACCTCTCTAAAGTGTGCACAGTTCCTAAGAAATTTCAATGCACTTTTATGATTAAAGGACTATGAACTCTGCTGCACACTGCATCAAGTCATCTCTGACTTGAACTGTACTTAAAATACCTGCACTATACTGCATTGCACTCTGTTAATCTCTCAGCATTTAGATATATTCATACTGATACTGTACATTTGTACATCCACTGTATTTTTGTATAGCTGCTCATTCTCATAGCTCTATGCTCACTCTACCTAGTTGTATATTATGTACGTAAACTTTTCATAACTCTGCTGTCTGTATCCTGTCTTTAAATGTTGTTGATCACAAGCAACACCATATTACCTAGCCAAATTCTGAGTATGTGTAAATGTACTTGGCGAATAAGGGTGATTCTGACTTCAACCATAAGGTACTTTTTTTTTTGCTATTTTAACTGTGCTGTTGAGGAACTAGAGCAAGCACACTTGTAGTCATTTCATTTGGAACACAACCCTTCATCCCCGGCACCACACAATTACTGTTGTTTAAAATCCCCAAACATATTTTTTTGTGGGAAAGCTTGTTCTACTGCCAACATGACTAGCTAAGTTATAAAATATGATCTTAAGTGTTCAGCTTTCACAAGGTAATTCAGAGAAACAGATAATTTTTGTGCGCATAAAAAGGAGAGCAAATTTTCTTCACAATAAAGAAACATAGGCTCATTCTGTTCAGAACAACCCAGGGTATGATTCCATTTAATCTTGTAACTGCATCAAACATTGTGATCATAAAAGTTGAAGCTGTATATGACACAAGTTTTATGATTTCAAAATGTGAAGTGCACATTTGGACTCACAGGTGTTTGCCTAGCAAGTGTAACATCAAAGAGCTATTTATTATAATCCTCAACGTCTCATCTTTCAAAATACACTTCTTGTCGAGCTAAGTGCTCAAGTTCAGAACGGCTGTCAGTCCAAACCTATACAGTGCTGTGTAGCGCAGAGCCTGACTTCATGTATAGCATGTTACTGTACATACAATATTTTCCAATTTAGGTGTTTATTAGTGCCCAAATCTGCCAAATCGCGATATGGATTTATGTCCATATCACCCATTTCTAGTGTGTGTAGCTATTAGGGTTGCAAAGGGTCGGAAACTTTCCGGTAAATAATTTTTTTCCAAAACTTTTCCATGGGAAGTTAAGCCCGGGAATCTATGGAATTTTGCTTAAATTCATCAAAAAGGTTAGCTTATAACAGTGAATCTTTTTTGAGGGATACACATAAGGCAATTCTAGGTCTTGTGGCAACTATCCCCAATTCAATGGAATTGCAGCCCTCTGCATGCACAGTGCATTCTTCCATCACATGTACAGCTGATTCTCAAGCTCTTGCACACTAATGAGATGCTATTGAGCCCACACTACTACACTGTCTGAGCCAAGGACTACATGCTTTCTAGGTAAGTTTTGATTACAATACTGGGTGGGGTGAATATATTTTATATGACATACATTATTTTTTGTTAACTAGTAAATAGTAGCCTACAGCAAAGTGTGTTTAAATCATGTCTAACTTGTTAACAATTTCTGTTAGTTAGTTTTTGCTACTTGCTTGAGCCTGCTAACTGAGGACTGTTAATTCACCTTTTCCATACATGTTTAATTTTAAAACATTTATCTTACTAAGGAGTTGTTTAATCTAACTGCTTAACTATTTATCTGTACATGGAATTGTATTTTTTTTTTTTTTACAATTTCTTTTCTAATCTTTACAGGAAAATGCCATGGGCACTATCTGCTGTGTGGAGACATTTCACTGCAGCTAATGTAGAAGGAAAAGCTGTGTACATTGGCAAATACTGTGCCAAATTATGTGAAGAATGCAACAAAGATGCAGAATCATCTGGCCAAGTGCATAAAGTTCCCTCAGAGCTCACAACAAGCAACCTCTGACAAAAGTCCCTCTACTTCTATTCAAGGTGAAAATTATGAATCAGACACCTTATCGACAGCAACAGCTCATGGTCCTCCTGGCATCAGAAGTTTTTTGGCTCAATGGAGGAACGTAGTCAGAGAAATGCTGATGAATGTCTTACTCGAGCTGTGTATGCAACTGGTTTACCTCTGATGCTCACAGGCAATGTGTATTGGAAGAGATTTCTGAATGTTCTTCGCCCAGCATACACCGCTCCAACCAGACATGTTTTATCTACTCATTTGATGGATGCAGAGTTCAACAGAGTTCAAGTGAAGGTCAAGCAAATCATAGACAAAGCAGACTCTGATGGGTGGTAGAATGTTTGTGGGCAAGGAATTAACTACATCATCTCCACCACTCAACCAGTACTCTACAAGAGCAGACACAAGGTACAACAGACAAACCGGTCTCTACATTGCAGATGAGCTGAAGGCAGTCATCATTGACGTTGGACTACAGAAGGTATTTGCACTGGTGACAGAAAATGCTGCGAACCTGAAGGCCGCTTGGTCTAAAGTGGAGGAGTCCTACCCTCACATCACACCCATTGGCTGTGCTGCTCATGCATTGAATATGCTCCTCAAGGACATCATGGCACTGAAAACAATGGATCCACTCTACAATAGAGTAAAGGAAAGGGTTTGGAATGTGAAGGGTCACAAGTTATAGCAGCAATCTACCTCACCAAGAAAAGTGAGAAGAATAAGATCACCACACTGAAGCTGCCCAGCAACACCCGTTGGGGTGGTGTAGTCATCATGTTTGACAGTCTCCTGGAGGGGAAGGAGTCTCTCCAATAAATAGTAATATCACAGTCTGCTGATATGGACAGCCCCATCAAGAGGATCCTCCTGGATGACGAATTTTGGGATAGAGTGGTAAGCAGCCTGAAACTCCTGAAACCTATAGCAGTAGCCATTGCACGGATTGAGGGAGACAATGTCATCTTGTCGGATGTTCAGACTCTGCTTGCAGATGTAAGAGAAGAAATCCATACTGCCCTGCCCACTTCACTGTTGCTCCAAGCAGAGGAAACTGCAGTTCTGAAATACAGTTGAAGTCGGAAGTTTACATACACCTCAGCCAAATACATTTAAACTCAGTTTTTCACAATTCCTGACACTTAATCCTAGTAAAAAATCCCTGTCTTAGGTCAGTTAGGATCACCCCTTCATTTTAAGAATGTGAAATGTCAGAGAGAATGATTTATTTCAGCTTTTATTTCTTTCATCACATTCCCAGTGGGTCAGAAGTTTACATACTCTCAATTAGTATTTGGTAGCATTGCCTTTAAATTGTTTAACTTGGGTCAAACGTTTCGGGTAGCCTTCCACAAGCTTCCCACAATAAGTTGGGTGAATTTTGGCCCATTCCTCCTGACAGAGCTGGTGTAACCGAGTCAGGTTTGTAGGCCTCCCTTGCTCACACACGATTTTTCAGTTCTGCCCACAACTTTTCTATGGGATTGAGGTCAGGGCTTTGTGATGGCCACTCCAATACCTTGACTTTGTTGTCCTTGAGCCATTTTGCCACAACTTTGGAAGAATGCTTGGAGTCATTGTCCATTTGGAAGACCCATTTGCGACCAAGCTTTAACTTCCTGACTGATGTCTTGAGATGTTCTTTCAATATATCCACATAATTTTCCTTCCTCATGATGCCATCTATTTTGTGAAGTGCACCAGTCCCTCCTGCAGCAAAGCACCCCCACAAAATGATGCTGCCACCCCTGTGCTTCACGGTTGGGATGGTGTTCTTCTGCTTGCAAGCCTCACCCTTTTTCCTCCAAACATAACGATGGTCATTATGGCCAAACTGTTCTATTTTTGTTTCATCAGTCCTTTGCTGTTGTTCTGGGATTGATTTGCACCAAAATACGTTCATCTCTAGGAGACAGAACGCATCTCCTTCCTGAGCGGTATGATAGCTGCGTGGACCCATGGTGTTTATACCCATGGTGTTCATACTATTTTTTGTACAGATGAACATGGTACCTTCAGACATTTGGAAATTGCTCCCAAGGATGAACCAAACTTGTGGAGGTCTACAATTCTTTTTATGAGGCCTTGGCTGATTTCTTTAGATTTTCCCACAATGTCAAGCAAAGAGGCTCTGAGTTTGAAGGTAGGCCTTGAAATACATCCAGAGGTACACCTCCAATTGACTCACATTATGTAATTAGCCTATCAGAAGCTTTTAAAGCCATGACATAATTTTCAGGATTTTTCCAAGCTGTTTAAAGGCACAGTCAACTTAGTGTATGTAAACTTCTGACCCACTGGACTTGTGATATAATTAATACATTTTTCTGTAAACAATTGTTGGAAAAAGGACTTGTGTCATGCACAAAGTAGATGTCCTAACCGACTTACCAAAACTATAGTTTGTTAACAAGAAATTTGTGGAGTGGTTGAAAAACTAGTTTTAATGACTCCAACCTAAGTGTATGTAAACTTCCGACTTCAACTGTACATCAAAAAGCGTGAAGACTTCTGCCTGAAGCTCATACATGCCGCAGCGTACATGTTGGACCCTCAAGTATGCTGGCAAGAGCATCCTGTCTAGTGCAGAGATCAACAAGGCCTATTGTGTCATCACTACCGTGTCTCGCCACCTTGGCCTGGATGAGGGCAAGGTTCTTGGCAGTCTGGCGAAGTACACTTCCAAGCAAGGGCTTTGTGATGGCGATGCAATATGGCAGTCGTGCCAGAATGTCTCATCAGCCACCTGGTGGAAGGGACTTTGTGGATCTGAGGCTCTTTCCCCTGTTGCCTCCAACATCCTCCAAATCCCACCAACATCAGCCACCTCAGAGCGCATCTGGTCCTTGTTTAGGAACACACACACACCAAAGCACGCAACAGGCTGACCAATACAAGGATTGAAAAATTGGTGGCCATCCGGGCAAATTTTTGGCTTATTGAGCCTGACAACGAGCCATCCTCAACAGGGTTAGAAAGTGACAGTGAAGATGAGGCCTCAGAGTCTGATGTTCAAGAGGTGGACATTGAGGAGGTCCAGGGAGAAGACATGGAAGCCTGAGAGGAAGACAACCAAAGCTTTAGTTTCTAGACTATCATTTTACAGATGTATGTTGAAAGCATTTTTGGGAGATGCGATGGATCATTGGGGATCATTCAATATTCCCTTTATTTTGTTGTTCAGTGAAATCATCCCATGTGAAGAGTCAAATCATTTAATTAAAGTTCAAATTGTTTTTTTTCTATTGGAAGGATTTCATAATTTTCAATTATGTCTCCTTATGATAATGGTAAAAGGTGTATGTTCCTGTCTCCATATGATATGGTAAATATATCCAATGCAAAAAATATTAATATTAATTTGCATATATTTCCGTTAATTCCCATATATTCCCATTAATTCCCACGGAAAGTTCCCACCTCTGAATATTCCCCAAAATGTGTAACCTTAGTAGCTATGGGTCAGAGCCATTAGGGCCAGTGGCAGTACCATCTTGTCACCGCTAACAGAATACATCTGGCACTCATTGTACTACAATCTACCCTGCTGAAATGCCAGCAGTAATCTGATATTTTATTTCAATTTTTTTTATTTAACCTTTATTTAACTAGGCAAGTCAGTTAAGAACAAATTCTTATTTATAATGACGGCCTACCCTGGCCAAACCCGGATGACGCTGGGCCCAGGGAAGTCTTCCTGGGGGCTTGGAAATTGCCCCGGACCTCTCCGTCTGCTCCGCAGAGTACCAGGACCTCTGGGAGGGGTTCAGTAAGGCCCGGGCCACTTCGCGTCCGCAGCACCGACCGGTATCCAGGTACGTCAAGCCTGAGGCGCTGGCTCGCCGCTATAGTGCCGAGGCTACTACCCCAGAAGTTGAGACCTTTTCCCCCTGCTCCAAGATCATTAGCCCCTCTGCTGTTCGTCCTCTGTTGCCCCGTACCCTCCGTATTTTTCCTACCTTTTCTGCGACTAGAATTAACATGGTGAGACGCCTCCTGAAGGTTCGACTTCGGGGCAGGGGATTCCAGTACCTGGTTGACTGGGAGGGTTATGGCCCGGAGGAGAGGTCCTGGGTCTCCGCTAGGGACATCCTGGACCCAGTTCCAGCGCCGGCACCCCGCTCAACCAGGTATGCGCCCAGGTAGGACGCTAGGTGCGTCCCTAGAGGGGGGGTACTGTCACGCCCTGATCTGTTTTACCTGTCCTTGTCTCCACCTCCCTCCAGGTGTCGCCCATCTTCCCCATTATCCCCTGTGTATTTGTACCTGTGTTTTCTGTCTCTGTTGCCAGTTCGCCTTGTTTGTTCAAGCCTACCAGCGTTTTGTCTCAGCTCCTGTTTTTCCCTAGTCTATCTTTTTCTCGTCATCCTGGTTTTTAACCTTCGCCCGCCTGACCACTGCCTGTCTCTGACCCTGAGCCTGCCTGCCGTCCTGTACCTTTGTTCCACCTCTGGATTACCGACCTCTGCATGACCTGACCCTGAGCCTGACTGCCGTCCTGTACCTTGGCCTCTGCTTTGGATTATCAACCCCTGACTGCCTTGACCTGTCGTTTGTCTGCCCCTGTGGTTACAATAAACATTGTTACTTCACACAGTCTGCACTTGGGTCTTACCTTGATTCCTGATAAATTCTGATTGTTTCCACAGCCAAGGTGACATTACAGACAAGCAGTCATCACAGAGACTACACAATGGAAAATCATGATATATGTTCTTTATCTTATTTATTTATTCAGTTAGGCACATAGTCTACAATAGGACTAGGCCAATTTGTTTTCCGTCAATCATATCACGGTCAAACAAAGCCAAAACTGACGATTTCTGAAGGCCATCTCTCTCAACTCCTTAAATTAACATTCTGTATCAAGCCTCCTTCCTCTGACAACATTTTCTTGTACTAGAACACGAGTCACACTTCCCCAGGGCTAACTAAAACCACCCCTGCTCTACTGGGTGGCTCCAACTCCAGGAACTAGCCTAGATGCCTCTGCTTAGCACCAGCCATATGTACTGGCAGCTGATGTCCCCCCAAGGGCCCACAACACTACTTTAAATAAATACAGAAAGTATTCATTTTGTTAAGTTACAGCTTGATTCTAAAACGATTAAATCAATAAAAATGTCCTCAATCTACACAAAATACCCCCGCAATGACAAAGTGAAAACAGGTTTAGAAATGTTTGCAAATGTATATAAAAATATTTGTTAAATACCTTATTTCCATAAGTATTCAGACCCTTTGCTATGAGACTCGAAATTGAGCTCAGGTGCATCCTGTTTCCATTGATCATCCTTGAGATGTTTCTACAACTTGATTGGGAGTCCACTGGTAGTAAATTAAAATGATTGGACATGATTTGGAAAGGCAAACACCTGTCTATATAAGGACCCACAGTTGACAGTGCATATAAGAGCAAAAACCAAGCCATGAGGTAGAAGGAATTGTCAGTAGAGCTACAAGACAGGATTGTCTCGAGGCACAGATCTGGTTAAGGGTACCAACACATTTCTGCAGCATTGAAGGTACCCAAGAACACAGTGGCTTCCATCATTTTTAAATGGAAGAAGTTTGGAACCACCAAGACTCTTCCTAGAGCTGGCCGCCCGGCCAAACTGAGCAATCGGGGGAGAAGGGCCTTGGTCAGGGAAGTGACATAGAGCCCAATGGTCACATGGACAGAGCTCCTGAGTTCCACTGTGGAGATGTGAGAACCTTCCAGATGGGCAACAATCTCTGGAGCACTCCAACAAGCAGGCCTTTATGGTAGAGTGGCCAGACAGAAGCCACTTCTCAGTAAAAGGCACAAGGCAGCCCGGCTTGGAGTTTGCCAAAAGGCACCTAAAGTACTCTGACCATGAGAAACAAGATGCTCTGGTCTGATGAAACAAAGATTGAACTCTTTGACCACTTCAATACGAGAGTGATAAGATGACACGGATGGCACGCTACAGGTCTGTTTTGCTAGCATAGTTCCGGGATTCATCCAATGGCATTGAGGAGTATACCAACTCAGTCATCGGCTTCATCAATAAGTGCATCGAATACGCCGTGACCAGTGACCGAATACAGTGACCGTACATACAGTTGAAGTCGTAGGTTTACATACACTTAGGTTGGAGTCATTAAAACTTGTTTTTCAACCACTCCACGCATTTCTTGTTAACAAACTATAGTTTTGGCAAGTCGATTAAGACATCTACTTTGTGCATGACACAATTAATTATTCCAACAATTGCTTACAGACAGATTACTTCACTTATAATTCACTGTATCACAATTCCCATGGGTCAGAAGTTTACATACACTAAGTTGACTATGCCTTTAAACAGCTTCGAAAATTCCAGAAAATGACGTCATGGCTTTAAAAGCTTATGATAGGCTAATTGACATCATTTGAGTCAATTGGAGGTGCACCTGTGGATATTTCAAGGCCTACCTTCAAACTCAGTGCCTCGTTGCTTGACATCATGAGAAAATCAAAAGAAATCAGCCAAGACATCAGAAACCTCAGACATCCACTTGTCTGGTTCATCCTTGGGAGCAATTTCCAAACGCCTGAAGGTACCCACGTCCAACTGTATAAACAATAGTATTCAAGTATAAACACCATGGGACCACGCAGCCGTCATACTGCTCAGGAAGGAGATGCGTTCTGTATCCTAGAGATAAATGTACTGTTGTGCAAAAATTGCGAATCAATCCCAGAACAACAGCAAAGGACCTTGTGAAGATGCTGGAGATGCTTTTACTCTATATCCAGAGTAAAACTAGTCATATATCGACATAAACTGAAAGGCCGCTCAGCAAGGAAGAAGCCACTGCTCCAAAACCGCCATAAAAAAGCCAGACTGCTGTTTGCAACTGCACATGTGGACAAAGATCGTACTTTTGGGAGAAATGTCCTCTGGTCTGATGAAACAAGAATAGAACTGTTTGGACATAATGACCATCGTTATGTTTGGAGGAAAAAGGGGAGGCTTGCAAACCGAAGAACACCAACCCAACCGTGAAGCACAGGGGTGGCAGAATCATGTTGTGGGGGTGCTTTGCTGCAGGAGGGACTGGTGCACTTCACAAAATAGATGGAATCATGAGGAAGGAAAATTATGTGGATATATTGAAGCAACATCTCAAGACATCAGTCAGGAAGTTAAAGCTTGGTCGCAAATGGGTCTTCCAAATGGACAATGACCCCAAGCATACTTCCAAAGTTGTGGTAAAATGCCTTAAGGACAACAAAATCAAGGTATTGTGTGTGCGAGCAAGCAGGCCGACAAACCTGACTCGGTTACACCAGCTCTGTCAGGAGGAAGGGGGCAAAACTCACCCAACTTATTGTGGGAAGCTTGTGGAAGGCTACCCGAAACATTTGACCCAAGTTAAACAATTTAAAGACAATGCTACCAAATACAAATTGAGTGTAGGTAAACTTCTGACCCACTGGGAATGTGATGAAAGAAATAAAATCTGAAATAAATAATTCTCTCCACCATTATTCTGACATTTCACATTCTTAAAACAAAGTGGTGATCCTAACTGACCTAAGACAGGGAATTTTTACTAGGATTAAATGTCAGGAATTGTGAAAAACTGAGTTAAAATGTATTTGGCTAAGGTGTATGTAAACTTCCGACTTCAACTGTACATATCCCAACCAGAAGCCATGGATTACAGGCAACATCCGTATCGAGCTAAAGGCTAGAGCTTCCGCTTTCAAGGAGCGGGACACTAATCCGGGACGCCTATAAGAAATCCTGCTATGACCACAGACAAACCATCAAACAAGCAAAGCGTAATACGGGATTAAGATTGAATCCTACTACACCGGCTCTGACGCTCGTCGGATGTGGCAGGGCTTGAAAACTATAACGGACTACAAAGGGAAACCCAGACGTGAGCTACCCAGTGACGCGAGCCTACCAGATGAGCTAAATAACTTCTATGCTCGCTTCGAGGCAAGCAACATTGCAGCATGCATGAGAGCACTAGCTGTTCTGGATGACTGTGTGATAACGCTCTCGGTAGCCGATGTGAGCAAGACCTTTAAACAGGTCAACATTCACAAAGCCGCGGGGCCAGATTGATTACCAGGACGTGTACTCAAAGCATGCGTGGACCAACTGGCAAGTGTCTTCACTGACATTTTCAACCTCTCCCTGACCGAGTCTGTAATACCTACATGTTTCAAGCAGACCACCATAGTCACTGTGCCCAAGGATGTGAAGGTAACCTGCCTAAATGATTACCGACCCGTAGCACTCACGTCGGTAGCCATGAAGTGCTTTGAAAGGCTGGTCATGGCTCATATCAACACCATCATCCGGGATACCCTAGACCCACTCCAATTCATTCGCATACCGCCACAACAGATCCACAGATGATGCAATCTCAATCGCACCCCACACTGCCCACCTAGACAAAAGGAACACCTATGTGAGAATTGTCACGTGAAATAACGGAGGATTCAGTAGCGAGTAAAGTTCAACATTTATTGTAGCAATCCAGGGTAACAGGTTCAGGTGAAGAGATCTTAGCGGGTCTTAGCGGCGCAGGGACTGAAGGGAAAACCCAATCCTCTGTATAGGTCAGAGTAGCGAAGAGGAATTCCCTGACTGTCAATCCAGAACGTGCCCCGAGTAGAATCTTCCACCGGAGAGAGAGCGAACGTAGAGTCCAACAGAGAACGGAACCATAGGAGACACAGCACTCAGTCTGGAGAGAAACACACGCACGGGAAAACAAGACAACGAACTGACAAACACAAGACCAAGACAACGAGTATAAATAGGCACAAACAATGAGTGTCAGCTGGCGCTGATAACGAGAAGAGTAGTAATCAGCGGCCACACCCACACTCACACACACACAGAGTGAGCCGGTGAATTCATGAACCGTGACAAGAATACTGTTTATTGACTACAGCTCAGTGTTGCACCATAGTGCCCACAAAGCTCATCACTAAGCTAAGGACTCTGGGACTGAACACCTCCCTCTGCAACTGGATCCTGGACTTCCTGATGGGCCGCCCCCAGGTGGTAAGGGTAGGCAACAACACGTCTGCCACGCTGATCCTCAACACTGGGGCCCCTCAATGGTGTTTACTTAGTCCTCTCCTGTACTCCCTGTTCACCCACGACTGCGTGGCCAAACACGACTCCAACATCATCATTAAGTTTGCTGATGACAACGGTGGTAGGCCTGATCACCGACAAAGATAAGACGGCCTACAGGGAGAAGGTCAGAGAACTGGCAGCGTGGTGCCAGGACAATAACCACTCCCTCAATGTGAGCAAAACAAAGGAGTTGATCATGGACTACAGGAAAAGGCAGGCCGAAAACAGGCCCCCCATTAACATCAACGGAGCTGTAGTGGAACGGGTCGAGAGTTTCAAGTTCTTTGGTGTCCACATCACCAACAAACGATCATGGTCCAAACACACCAAGACATCGTGAAGAGGGCACAACAACACCTTTTCCCCCTCATGAGACTGAAAAGATTTGGGATGGGTCCCCAGATCCTCAAAAAGTTCTACAGCGGCACCATCGAGAGCATCCTGACCGGTTGCATCACCACCCGGTATGGACCGGAGGAGAGGTCCTGGGTCTCCGCTAGGGACATCCTGGACCCAGGCCTCAACCCTGAGTTCCAGCGCCGGCACCCCACTCAACCAGGTATGCTCCTGCTCGTCGAACATCTCATTCCAAAATCGTGGGCATTAATATGGAATTGGTCCCCCTTTTGCAGCTATAACAGCCTCCACTCTTCTAGGAAGGCTTTCCACTAGATGTTGGAACAAAGCTGCGGGGACTTGCTTCCATTCAGCCACAAGAGCATTAGTGAGGTTGGGCACTGATGTTGGCAGATAAGTCCTGGCTCGCAGTTGACGTTTCAATTAATTCTCAAAGGTGTTCGATGGGGTTGAGGTCAGGGTTCTGTGCAGGCCAGTCAAGTTCTTCCACACCATTTCTGTATGGACCTCGCTTTGTGCACAGGGGCCTTGTCATGCTGAAACAGGAAAGGGCCTTCCCGAAACTTTTGCCACAAAGTTGGAAGCACAGAATTGTCTAGAATGTCATTGTATGCTGTTGCGTTAAGATTTTCCTTCACTGGAACTAAGGGGCCTAGCCAGAACCATGAAGAAACAGCCCCAAACCATTATTCCTCCTCCACCAAACTTTACAGTTGGCACTATACATTGCGCCAGGTATTGTTCTCCTAGCATCCGCCAAACCCAGATTCGCCCGTCGGACACCAGATGGTGAAGCGTGATTCATCACTCCAGAGAATGCGTTTCCACTGCTCCACCTCCAGCAGGGCAGAAATTTGACAAACTGACTTGTTGGAAAGGTGGCATCCTATGACAGTGCCATGTCACTGAGCTCTTCAGTAAGGCCATTCTACTGCCAATGTTTGTCTATGAAGATTGCATGGATGTTTGCTTGATGTTATACATCTGTCAGCAACGGGTATTTGTATTTATTAAGGGTCTCAATTAGCTGTTGCCAAAGCAGCAGCTACTCTTCCTGGGGTCCAGCGACATTAAGGTGGTGTGGCTGAAATAGCTTTTGTATATATAGTGCATGTCCTGCTCCTTCCCTGACTTTACTGTCAATGTCAGAATTTTGAAATCACAAACAGAAAAGTATTTAGAGCCTTTTTACCTTTTTTATTTCACACCAATTCCTAACTTAACACGCCAAGACAATGTGCTGTAGGACGTTGGTACCCAGCCAGGGTACCATTCATTCAGCGTTAATCACTGAATTAATGACAAACGGGTAATAATTGTGCACCTTACTTCACAATTGAATTTAAATTAGGCCTAACTGAATGATAAGGAGGGTAAGAAGTTGATTTAATTTAGAAAGACAATAGTGTAATGACAAGTTTATGTTACGCCTATTTACCAGCAGCAAATAATTTGACCTCGGGCCTTGCAGGTTCATACCATTCTCTATTATGTTTTACTTTGTAAAAAGAATCTGCTTTTATTTACTATAACTCTATTACTAATCAAATTTACTGTCAGGGAAACAAAAACATTCTACATGTTGAAGTAGAATAATGCAAAACATATCCTTGACTATATCTAAGTTGATGAGTGGGAAACAAGCGATGCAAGTCAGCCGGCACCACCGGCCCCTCGAAACTACACCTAAACTACAGTACGAGTCAAAAGTTTGGACACACCTACTCATTCAAGGGCTTTTCTTTGTTTTTACATTGTAGAATAATAGTGAAGACATCAAAACTATGAAATAACACATAGGGAATCATGTAGTAACCAAAAAACGTGATCAACAAATCTAAATATATTTTATATTTGAGATTCTTCAAAGTAGCCATCCTTTGCCTTGATGACAGCTTTGCACACTCTTGGCATTCTCTCAACCAGCTTCATGAGGTAGTCAACTGGAACGCATTTAAATTAACAGGTGTGCATTGTGAAAAGTTAATTTGTGGAATATCTTTCCTTCTTAATGCGTTTCAGCCAATCAGTTGTGTTGTGACACTCGTATTTCATATGTCACAACGAATCATCGATACGTATGTTATGATGCTGGTAAAGCTGGCTCGCGCACCTACAGTGCTGGTCATTTAAAAAAAAAAAAAACATAGCAAAACAACATTATCTGTTTCAGTAGCTAGCTAACTACATAGCTAGGTGTCATCATCTAAAATAACCCTAATTTATAAGACTGTTCTTATTTGATTAATGGTGGTTGGATCCATCTATGTGAAGCTAGCCACAACAAGGATTAGCCACAAAAGTTTGCGATTAGCCTTCAAGATAAAAGTATGGCATAACCACAAATTCCACTATTGTGCCTAATCCTTTATGTGGCTAGCGTCACAACACATAACCCGGTCCGGTCGAGACTCACTAGCCAGATGAAGCTAGCTGGCTGCAAGGATTCCTAAATCATTGCTAAGAATAATGAAAATGACTTCAGTTTCTACTGGTCATTGTTTTCAGGATGGTTGTATTGGTGCTAGCTAGGTACCAAGCTAGAGCTAGCTACCACAAAAGTTGCGGTCGAACAAATTATGCTTTATTACCAACGTGGTATTGTAAACACATCGTTCATGGCCGGTGTTTGCAGACTTTTTTGTACAGCTTTGAAAGTGCTACTGTATCTTTTTTGACACGCATAGACCCAAACGGCGTTCCATAGCATGTACGTCGTAAAGCTAATAGCAGTGACGCTATTACTGTGTTACTCCGGTAGGGCAACATCTGAAAAATAGCACACTTGGTAGTATGTACCGGTGCTCGACTAGTCGGCGAAAGCCAACATCGCCCACGACAGAGAACAGTTGATTGTCAAGGGCAATGAATTACATTGTGGATGGATTTCACCTTTGATTTTTTTTTACTCTTTCAAAGGACTGCTCGACTTGTTGACTGCTCGATCCACACAGCATACATTGTGGGCTAGGTCAGGGATGCTGTGTTGCACGTGTTGCGCAAAATGTTACGTGCCGTCTTTACGTCATGTACCTACGTTATATAGGTATGCACGGCAGCTTTGACATCGGTTTTTAACATTGCCGTAAAACTAGACATCGGACCAATACCTTTGCAGCAATTCGACCATGAAGGCCTGATTCGCAGTCTCCTCTGAACAGTTGATGTTCAGATTAGGGATGCACGATATATCAGTGAACATATCGGAATAGGACGATATTAGCTAAAAATGCCAACATCGGCCGATTCCGATATGTTCACCGATATATCAAGGATCCCTAATCTCAACATCAACTGTTCAGAGGAGACTGCGAATTAGGCCTTCATGGTCGAATTGCTGCAAAGAAACCACTACTAAAGGACACCAATAAGAAAAGGAGACTTGCTTGGGCCAAGAATATCCACGAGCAATGGATATTAGACTGGTGGAAATCTGTCCTTTGGTCTGATGAGTCCAAATTAGAAATGTTTGGTTCCAACTGCCGTGTCTTTGTGAGACGCAGAGTAGGTGAACAGATGATGTCCGCATGTGTGGTTCCCACCGTGAAGCATGGAGGAGGAGGTGTGATGATGTGGGGGTGCTTTGCTGGTGACACTGTCTGTGATTTATTTGGAATTCAAGGCACACTTAACCAGCATGGCTACCACAGCATTCTGCAGCGATACACCATCCCATCTGGTGTGCGCTTAGTGGGACTTTAACAGGACAATGACCCAAACACACCTCCAGATTGTGTAAGGGCTATTTGACCAAGAAGGAGAGTGATGGTGCTGCATCAGATGACCTGAGAGAATGCCAAGAGTGTGCAAAGCTGTCATCAAGGCAAAGGGTGGCTACTTTGATAAATCCCAAATATAAAATATATTTTGATTTGTTGATCACGTTTTTTGGTTACTACATGATTCCATATGTGTTATTTCATAGTTTTGATGTCTTCACTATTATTCTACAATGTAGAAAATATTAAAACATTTAGAAAAACCCTTGAATGAGTAGGTGTGTCCAAACATTTGACTGGTACTGTACAATGACCCAAACACACCTCCAGATTGTGTAAGGGCTATTTGACCAAGAAGGAGAGTGATGGTGCTGCATCAGATGACCTGAGAGAATGCCAAGAGTGTGCAAAGCTGTCATCAAGGCAAAGGGTGGCTACTTTGATAAATCCCAAATATAAAATATATTTTGATTTGTTGATCACGTTTTTTGGTTACTACATGATTCCATATGTGTTATTTCATAGTTTTGATGTCTTCACTATTATTCTATAATGTAGAAAATATTAAAACATTTAGAAAAACCCTTGAATGAGTAGGTGTGTCCAAACATTTGACTGGTACTGTATACCGAAACTAAGAGTTAGCCTTTAGGCAAGTTTCAATTGACAATCTGATGAGTGACAATATTAGGCCTACCAGTTGTGAAATTGTACATGAAGAGACAGATGCTGGGAAAGGAGCATCACTTTATCAAATCCTACTTCAGAATCACATGCAGGTACAACATTTTGATTTCTATATAGTTTCAGAAAGAGCATATTCTGCAGTTTCTATGACACTTACCTTTGTCAAATAACTGTGCAGCTCTATTTCCAAATTGCATTTTTTCCAATATCTGTGCTGTCGATGCATTCAGAACATGACCACTTGTGTTTCAGCATTGCTCTGTCTACTAAACAAAAACTAGTAACATAATAAACTTAATGTTAAAATGCGCTATTCTGTCGTCAAAGGATGAATGGGCGATAGAAACTGATAATGGTGCATGTGACTTCAATGAACTGAATGATGAGGAGGGTGATTGAATTGGATTGATCTGAATGATGAGAGTGAAGAGGATGATTGAATTTAGAACAATAGTGTAATGATGAAGAATTGTGGGCAGTTTAATTAATTTCATTATGAAAGACTGGAAATGATATATAATTTCCCCTAGGAGAGTCAAATCAGAAAATGAGTACAACATACAATGTGTGTAGTTCACAATGGCATGCCGAACCAAACGAATGGACGCACTGACAGCATTGCAAATGCTGCAGAATTTAGATGAGTTGGAGACGGATGGAGGATCGGATATTGAGCTTGATATCAACATTGCTGATGAAGAGTCTTCATCTGATTCTGAGGTCAAATGTTGAGCATCCACCTCTGATGCTTCAGCCTCGCAGGAGAAAAAACAGAACTGAGCCAACTGAGACAGATGAGACAGGAGTCTGGGAGGGATGGCACAGTGAGACAGGAGTCTGGGAGGGATGGCACGATGAGACAGGAGTCTGGGAGGGATGGCGCAGTGCGACAGGAGTCTGGGAGGGATGGCACAGTGAGACAGGAGTCTGGGAGGGATGGCACGGTTTGGGAAGAAAAGAGTGACGAGTTTGTGAAATGCAGATGTTGCAGCACATCAGAGATTATACTGTTGCTCATACGCACAGAAATTAACTCAAAAGTATTTATTGCACGTTTGTATGTCCATGGGGCATACAGCGGACAGATCATGTATGTGGAGTCATTTGGTCTGATAGGTATGGGGTGGACTTTTTCAGAGAGACCATGGCATGCAACTGCTTCAGAGAGATTATGCGACACCTGCAGCAGGTGCACATGAAACAAGGCCATGAAAACTGTATGCAGTGCAACCGATGTGTGTGGGGCTTAATCACACAAAGCCCCGAAGCGGTGTGCTGACTGTGGACCCGAAGCATAAATTAACATCAAATGTTATTGGCCGCATACACATATTTAGCAGATGTTATTGTGGGTGTAGCGAAATGCTTGTGTTCCTAGCTTCAACAGTGCCGTAGGGCTCCCGAGTGGTGCAGCGGTCTAAGCCACTGCATCACAGTGCTAGAGGCGTCACTGCAGACCCTGGTTTGATCCCTGGGCCCTACCACAACCGGCCGTGATCGGGAGTCCCATAGGATGGTGGCCCAGCGTCGTCTTGGTTAGGCCGGTGTAGGCCGTCATTGTAAATAAGAATTTGTTCTTAACCTGTTACAGCTAGGGTCCCATTTTCCGAATTTTCGCCTGTCTGACTTGCCCAAAGTTAAATGCACGCCACTCAGGGCCAGAAACTAGGATATTCACATAATTAGTACTATTGGATAGGAAACACTCTGAAGTGTCTAAAACCATTAAGATATAGTCTGTGGGTATACCAGAACAGATATAGCAGGCAAAAACCCGAGAAATTTCTGTCCGGAATTACTTTTCTGTTGCTCTCCTCTCACTTTGAAGCCCTGGTAATAGAAATCAATGGGGAATAGGACACAGGTTGCAGTACCTATGGCTTCCACTGGATGTCAACAGTCTCTGGAAAGTGTCTGGAGGAAAAAGCCCTGAGGAGATCCTTATAGAAGAAGAAAGACTACAGGAAGGGAAAAATGTAAACAACCGTGCACGTTCACGAGAACGTGAGCGCGCCCAGCTTTCTTTTCCTTTTATAACGTTTCAGTTACCATCTGTGTAAAATATGATCGCTATTATTCATAAAAGAATACATAAGGATGCATTATTAATGATATTTGATTTGTTTGTGAAAAAGATTAGAGGTATAACTTGAACGCGATCCCTTCACTGTAAAACGGAGCGAGTAGACTGACAATGCTTGGTGGAGTAGCTGAACATAACGTGCCAACAAAACTGAGATTTATGGATATAATGAATTACTTTTTCTAACAAAAGAACCATGGATTCTCTTGTTTGGACACTTGGGAAGACCTCAGCAGAAGTTATTTGAAAGGTAAGCGATTTATATTAGCTGTGATATGGACATTTTGAGAACCGAGCTGGATATGAATTTATGCTAATGTGGAAAATATGTGAGGTACTAGCCTCAAACAATCAAATGTAGTGCTTTCGCCGTAAAGCCTTTTGAAAATCTGACAACGCAGTGATATTGCCAAGAAGCAGAGCTTTTGATGGCTATGCAACACTTGTATATCGAAGGATGTTAAATATTACGAATTTTTATTTTGAATTTGCCGCGTTATGTTTGCTCTGAAAACGATCCCGCTAGCGTGTTCCGTGCGCAGAGAGGTTAACTGACTTGCCTAGTAAAACAAAAAAATAAGTAGTATCTAACAATTCACAACAATACACACAATCTAAACATAAAATAATGGAATTAAGAAATATATAAATGTCAGAGTGGCATTGACTATAATACAGTATATACATATGAAATGATTCCATGTCTATGTACATAGGCCAGCAGCCTCTAAGGTGCATGGTTGAGTGACCGGGTGGTAGCTGGATAGTGACTAAGTTCAAGCCACTGAGTGGAGGCTGACTAGTGATGGTTCTTTAACAGTCTGATGGCCTTGAGATAGAAGCTGTTTTTCAGTCCCAGCTTTGATGCACCTGTACTGACCTTTGCCTTCTGGATGTTAGTGGGGTGAACAGGCAGTGGCTTGGGTATTTGATATCCTTGATTATCTTTTTGGTCTTCCTGTGATATCGGGTTCTGTAGGTGTCCTGGAGGGCAGGCAGTGTGCCCCCGGTGATGCGTTGGGCAGACAGCACCACCCCCTGGAGAGCCCTGCAGTTGCAGTCGGTGCAGTTGGCGTACCAGGCGGTGATACAGTCCGACAGGAAGCTCTCAACTGTGCATCTGTAAAAGTTTACGAGGGTCTTAGGGGCAAGCCTCCTGAGGTTGAAGAGGTGCTGTTGTGCCTTCTTCACCAGACTGTCTGTGTGTGTGTGGACAATTTCAGATTGTCAGTGATGTGTATGCCAAGGAACTTGAAGCTTCCACCTTCTCCACTGTGGTCCCGTCGATGTGGATGGGGACGTGCTTCCTCTGCTGTCTCTTGAAGTCCATGATCAGCTCCTTCATTTTGTTGACGTTGAGGGAGAGGTTATTTTCCTGGCACGCCAGGGCCCTCACCTCCTCCCTGTAGGTTATCTCGTAATTGTTGGTGATCAGGCTACTGTTGTGTCATCTGCAAACTTCATGATTGAGTTGGAGGTGTGCGTGGCCACGGGTGAACAGGGAGTACAGGAGGGTGCTGAGCACGCACCCCTGTGGGGCCCCTGTGTTGAGGACCAGCGTAGTGGAGGTGTTGTTTCCTACCTTCAACACCTGGGGGCGGCTCAATAGGAAGTCCAGGACCCAGTTGCACAGGGTGGGGTTCAGACCCAGGGCCCGAGCTTAATGAAGAGCTTGGATGGTTCTTTGGTGTTGAAGGCTGATCTGTAGTCAATGAACAGCATTCTTACATAGGTATTCCTCTTGTCCAGGTGGGATAGGGCATTGTGCAGTGCGATGGCATTGTCTGTGGATCTATTGGGGTGGTATGCAAATTGAAATGGGTCTAGGGTGTCAGATACGTTTATATGATCCTTAACTAGCACCTCAAAGCAATTCATGATGACAGAAGTGAGTGCTACGGGGCGATAGTAATTTAGTTCAGTTACCTTTGCTTTCTTGGGTACAGAAACAATGTTGGAAATCTTGAAGCAAGTGGGGAGAGCAGACTGGGATAGGGAGAGTCAATATGTCCGTAAACACTCCAGCCAGCTGGTCTGTGCATGTTCTGAGGATGCGGCTAGGGATGCCATCTGGGCTGGCAACCTTGCAAGAGTTGACACGCTTAAATGTCTTACTCACATCGGTCACGGAGAACGAGAGCCCACAGTCCTCAGAAGCAGGCTGCGTCGGTGGCACTGTGTTATCCTCAAAGCAGTCGAAGAAGGTGTTTAGCTTGTCCGGCAGCAAGACGGTGTCACATCACGTGGCTGGTTTTCCCTTTGTAATCCGTGATTGTCTGGAGTCCCTGCCACATCCGTCTAGTTTCTGAGCAGTTGAATTGCAACTCCACTTTGTCTCTGTACTGACATTTTGCCTGTTTTGAATCCCATTCGGATACAGTTCTGGTTTTTCTCCCGCGAGGCTCAAGCATCGGAGGCTCAAATTTTTACCTCGGAATAAGATGAAGACTTCATCAGCAATGTTGATATCAAGCTCAATATCCGATCATCCATCCTTATATTTGTGGAGTCATTGTAGGAGTAGAGGACCTTATGCATTTCAGGTAAAATAACAACCCATGTTGAACAAATTAGCTAGCATCAGCAAGCTATCTAAATGGCCATATGCATTTCGACCTGTCCCTAAATTAATATAGTTGGTTCAGAGTTCATTTTTATATTTCAACGTGCATGTCCTGATAGCTTCTGGTGTGGATGAACAAAATCAACATGCATGCTATTTCGCACGCAGACGAACGCGCGTCCATGTCTAGTCAGCATGTTAAAAACTTTTCAGCACTCCCTGTCATTCAGCCATCCCTGATTAACGTGCTTAGGTAGCCTACATAAACCTTTTTAAGTAATGGTTTGCCAATCCGATGAAAACAACATGATTGGTTGTGGTCATGCCACATTAAAAGGTATGCTAGTACATTTAAACGTTAAAAGGACAAATCTTTACTATTAGGCCTATAGAGATCCTATTAAATTCATATGGATTTTAAATGTAATTATATGATTAAGCGGCCTATACGAAGTCCCCGTATCTGTAAGAAATTAAATCTACTTTCAGCCCTTCATAACATAGTCAAACACGAGTTACATTTCTAACTAGCCATCCATAGACCGGGCCAACGGCTCTAACTGACATTGTGTCGAAGCTAGAAGATGCGCGCTTATTGCATAACTTTTCAATAAAAGTCCATAATAGTTGGGCATAGCTCGCCAATCGCCAGTGTCTTCAAAATTTATTTACTTAGCTAGTGTTGATAGACATTGATGTGGTGCAATTTTGACGGAAAAATAAAACTAGCTAGCTAGCTACCACTGATAAGAGTAAATTCAACTCAATAGTGAATGGCTCGAGGAGGCTGGCTAGATGTTCCACTGACCCTGCAATGCCAACATGATCAGAGACGTCCCGTGGCGTACCTTCCAGTAACTTAGCTTCTTCAAAATAGCAAAAATACATGTTTCTAACCAGTAGCCACTTACTTGTTGAACCTTGTCATGGTTGAGCTCCGTGAAGTAGTATGCCAGAAGATGAGAGGCTATCATCGTCGTTGTGAATGTCCTTCTCCTCTGCCACTTAGCTAGCTAACTATGTTAATTTAATTATTTCCTAATAGCGGGCTTGTTCGTGAAACATTCGGCAACTAGTCATAACATTGAACAGAATCTGCACTGGCCTTCGTAATGACACTGTTAGCTACTACGACTTTATAGAGATGTAGACTACAGAAATCACATACTTCAAACAAGTCATTTGGGAATAACGAGTGTTTTTACCGTCTTTGCAGGCACGAGGAAGGTGTAAGGTGTGTCTTATTTCGTGTCGCCGTCTAATGAAAAGCAAATTATGATATACTCTAATAGTTTATGAATGGATTTGATAGCCTACCTATAATCAAATCTTCTCACAATTATACAACATCGGATTCAATATTATGATTGAATTAACTCTCAAAGCAAATTTAATTACTTTGATATATATAGTGTATCTTATTGATAGAGATACAACTCCATAATCTTATTTCTGTAAAACAACACTGACCTTGGTAACTGCTATTATGTCAACGTGATATCAAAACATAATGATTTGATTATCTCTCAGAGCAACTTTTAATAACTTTTTTTTATAAAATAGTGTATCTCATAGAGCTATGACAGCGTTTCCAAAACTCTGTCCTCGGACCCCAAGGGGTGCACCTTTTGGGTTTGGCCCTAACACTACACAAATAATTCAAATGGTCAGAGTTTGATGATTAGTTGATTATTTGAATCAGCTGTGTAGTGCTAGGTCAAAAACCAAAATGTGCAGTCCTTGGGGTCCCAAGGACCGAGTTGGGGAAACCCTGCTATACACCCTAGATGCAAACAATCAATGAATCAAATGTATTTTATAAAACCCATTTTACATCAGTAGTTGTCACAAAGTGTTGTACTGGTCACTTGAATAATGTTTACATACTGATTTACTCACTTCATATGTATACACTGTATTCAAGACCATCGCCAAGCAGCTTGGTGAGAAGGTGACAACAGTTGGTGCGATTGTTCGCAAATGGAAGAAACACAAAATAACTGTCAATCTCCCTCGGCCTGGGGCTCCATGCAAGATCTCACCTCGTGGAGTTGCAATGATCATGAGAACGGTGAGGAATCATCCCAGAACTACACGGGAGGATCTTGTCAATGATCTCAAGGCAGCTGGGACCATAGTCACCAAGAAAACAATTGGTAACACACCATGCCGTGAAGGACTGAAATCCTGCAGCGCCCGCAAGGTCCCCCTGCTCAAGAAAGCACATATACATGCCCGTCTGAAGTTTGCCAATGAACAGGACAACTGGGTGAAAGTGTTGTGGTCAGATGAGAACAAAATGGAGCTCTTTGGCATCAACTCAACTCGCCGTGTTTGGAGGAGGAGGAATGATGCCTATAACCCCAAGAAAACCATCCCCACCGTCAAACATGGAGGTGGAAACATTATGCTTTGGGGGTTTTTTTTCTGCTCAGGGGACTGGACAACTTCACAGCCTCAAAGGGACGATGGACGGGGGCCATGTACTGTCAAATCTTGGGTGAGAACCTCAGCCAGGGCATTGAAAATGGGTCGTGGATGGGTATTCCAGCATGACAATGACCCAAAACACACGGCCAAGGCAACAAATGAGTGGCTCAAGAAGAAGCACATTAAGGTCCTGGAGTGGCCTAGCCAGTCTCCAGACCTTAATCCCATAGAAAATCTGTGGAGGGAGCTGAAGGTTCAAGTCCAAACGTCAGCCTCGAAACCTTAATGACTTGGAGAAGATCTGCAAAGAGGAGTGGGACAAAATCCCTCCTGAGATGTGTGCTAACCTGGTGGCCAACTGCAAGAAACATCTGACCTCTGTGCTTGCCAACAAGGGTTTTGCCTCCAAGTACTGAGTCATGTTTTGCAGAGTGGTCAAATACTTAATTCCCTCATTAAAATGCAATTCCATTTATAACATTTTTCACGTGCGTTTTTCTGGATTTTTTGTTGTTGTTATTTTGTCTCTCACTGTTCAAATAAACCTACCATTAAAGTTATAGACTGATCATTTCTTTGTCAGTGGGCAAACGTACAAAATCAGCAGGGGATCAAATACTTTTTTCCCTCACTGTAAACACTTATTTATTTAACCAGGAAGGGCTCATTGAGATTTGAAATCTCTTTTTCAAGAGCGTCCTGGTCAAGGCAGCACCAAGTCATTACAAAATTACAGACAAACAACATAAAAAACTACAAGTAATCTAGTAAAAACCATAGAATTCACAAGAGTATAACAAAATTATAAAACAGCAATTTAAAAACATTGACAGGTCAGGGAATCAGTCTCAAGATCCTTCATCAGTGATTTAAAAATACCAATCGGGACAAGTTTTTCCAATTTAAAAGTATTTTGTAAGGCGTTCCAAGACGATGGCGCAGAGTACATAAAAGCCCTGTTCCCGTGCTTGTTGCTTGTTCAATGAACCATAAACAATTTATGAACATTTTTATTTTATTTCACCTTTATTTAACCCGGTAGGCAAGTTGAGAACAAGTTCTCATTTATTCTCATTTGCAACTGCGACCTGGCCAAGATAAAGCAAAGCAGTTCGACACATACAACAACACAGAGTTACACATGGAGTAAAACAAACATACAGTCAATAATACAGTAGAAAAACTATCTATATACAATGTGTGCAAATGAGGTAAGATAAGGAAGGTAAGGCAATAAATAGGCCATGGTGACAAAGTAATTACAATATAGCAATTAAACACTGGAATTGTAGATGTGCAGTAGATGAATGTGCAAAGTAGAAAAACTGGGGTGCAAAGGAGCAAGATAAATAAATAAATACGGTAGGGGATGAGGTAGTTGGTTGGGTTATTTACAGATGAGCTATATACAGGTGCAGTTGTCTGTGAGCTGCTCTGACAGCTGGTGCTTAAAGCTGGTGAGGGAGATAAGTGTCTCCAGTTTCTGAGATTGTTGTAGTTCGTTCCAGTCAATGACAGCAGAGAACTGGAAGGAAAGTCGGCCAAAGGAGGAATTGGCTTTGGGGGTGACCAGTGAGATATACCTGCTGGAGCGTGCTATGGGTGGGTGCTGCTATGGTGACCAGCGAGCAGAGATAAGGTGGGGCTTTACCTAGCAGGGACTTGTAGACGAGAGCGTACAGGTCGCAGTGTTGGGTGGTATATAGGGCTTTGGTAACAAAATGGATGGCACTGTGATAGACTGCATCCAATTTGTTGAGTAGAGTATTGGGAGGCTATTTTGTAAATGACATCACCGAAGTCGAGGATCGGTAGGATGGTCAGTTTTACGAGGGTATGTTTGGCAGCATGAGTGAAGGAGGCTTTGTTGTGAAATAGGAAGCCAATTCTAGATTTCATTTTGGATTGGAGATGTTTGATGTGAGTCTGGAAGGAGAGTTTGCAGTCTAACCAGACACCTAGGTATTTGTAGTTGTCCACATAATCTAAGTCAGAACCGTCCAGAGTAGTGATGCTGAACGGGCGAGCAGGTGCGGGCAGCGATCGTTTGAAGAGCATGCATTTAGTTTTACTTGCATTTAGGAGCAGTTGGAGGCCATGGAAGGAGAGTTGTATGGCATTGAAGCTCATACGGAGGGTAGTTAACACAGTGTCCAAAGAAGGGCCAGAAGTATACAGAATGGTGTCATCTGCGTAGAGGTGGATCAGAGACTCACCAGCAGCAAGAGCGACATGCACCTGTGGAACGGTCGTTAAGAAACTTAACAGCTTACAGACGGTAGGCAATTAAGGTCACAGTTATGAAAACTTAGGACACTAAAGAGGCCTTTCTACTGACTCTGAAAAACACCAGACCACGTGTAATAACACCTGCACAGAATCTGTAGATCCGAACATCACACCTGAGGGACAGGTACAAGATGGCAACGACAACTGCCCGAGTTACACCAGGAGTTACACAACTGCCCGAGTTACACAATCCCTCCATCAGCGCTCAGACTGTCCACAATAGGCTGAGAGAGGCTGGACTGAGGGCTTGTAGGCCTGTTGTTCTCACCAGACATCATCAGCAACAACGTCGCCTATGGGCACAAACCCATCGTCGCTGGACCAGACAGGACTGGCAAAAAGTGCTCTTCACTGACAAGTCGCGGTTTTCTCTCACCAGGGGTGATGGTCAGATTCGCGTTTATCTTCGAAGGAATGAGCGTTACACCAAGGCCTCTACTCTGGAGTGGGATCGATTTGGAGGTGGAGGGTCCGTCATGGGGCGGTGTGTCACAGCATCATCGGACTGAGCTTGTTGTCATTGCAGGCAATCTCAATGCTGTGCGTTACAGGGAAGACATCCTCCTCCCTCATGTGGTACCCTTCCTTCAGGCTCATCCTGACATGTCCCTCCAGCATGACAATGCCACCAGCCATACTGCTAGTTCTGTGCGTGATTTTCTGCAAGACAGGAATGTCAGTGTTCTGCCATGGCCAGCGAAGAGCCCTGATCTCAATCCCATTGAGCATGTCTGGGACCTGTTGGATCGGAGGGTGATGGCTAGGGCAATTCCCCCCAGAAATGTCAGGGAACTTGCAGGTGCATTGGTGGAAGAGTGGGGTAACATCTCACAGCAAGAACTGGCAAATCTGGTGCAGTCCATGAGGAGGAGATGCACTGCAGTATTTAATGCAGCTGGTGGCCACACCAGATTCAGACTGCTACTTTCGATTTTGACCCCCTTTGTTCATGGACACATTATTCCATTTCTGTTAGTCACATGTCTGTGGAACTTGTTCAGTTTATGTCTCAGTTGTTGAATCTTGTTATGTTCATACAAATATTTACCCATGTTAAGTTTGCTGAAAATAAATGCAGTTGACAGTGAGAGGACGTTTCTTTTTTTTTGCAGAGTTTATTTATATACAGTACCGTTCAAAGGTTTGAACATACCTACTCATTCAAGGGTTTTTCTTAACTTTTACTATTTTCTACATTTTAGAATAATGGTGAAGACATCAAAACTATGAAAGTGTTCATATTTGAGATTCTTCAGAGTAGCCACCATTTGCCCTGATGACAGCTTTGCACACTCTTATATTTAGATGATTCCATATGTGTTATTTCATAGTTTTGATGTCTTCACTATTATTCTACAATGTAGAAAATAGTAAAAATAAAGAAAAACCCTTGAATGAGTAGGTGTTCTAAAACCTTTGACCGGTAGTGTATATATTCCCGGACTCTGACATATGTTTCTTAAATGTATTAATTCCTTTCTTTTTGTTTTTAGGATTTGCATGTGTTGTTTTGTATTGTTAGGTATTACTGCACTGTTGGAGCTAGGAACAAGCATTTCCCTACACCTGCGATAACATCTGCAAAATATGTATACACGACCAATAAAATGTTATTTGATTTACAGATACCTAGCCTAAAACCCCAAAGAGCAAGCAAAGCAGATGTAGAAGCACAGTGCACAGTGGCTAGGAAAAACTCCCTAGAAAGGCATGAAACTAGAAAGGAATCAGGCTTTGAGGGGTGGAGATTGTAAGAGTACATGGCCATGAAGTCCAGACGTGAAGAACTTGTCCTTACTTTCAGAGAGTAGTTCCTTCTATTGGCATAAAGTTTATGTGATGACTGATTCTGTCACTCTGAAAATGCACATTTTCACATTCTTGTACTGAATAGAAAAAAAGTAAATCTCAAGAATGTGTGGGAAGAATCTATTGTATCGAATTAAATCAGGAAGACAGAGAGAAGTATTTCCACAACACTGTTGTCTAGCCAGGTGCCACTCAGTGTGTGTGTGTGCGTGTGTGTGTGCGTGCGTGCGTGCTTGTATTATATGCGCCAAGCCAAGGTCATTCTCTGCAACAAGTAAGAAAAATGTTATCATACTAACTAACAAAATCGCAGTGCTTTGGTTCACATACATTTGCATGTCCCACAAAGCTAGGCATTACAAGGCCATTTCACACTGCATTGTTATTAGCCCCGGGCTATCTTATTCCCAGTCTAGACTGGCCCTGGGCTAGCTTAGCCTGTGTTCACACAAGCATTTGTTAACCCTGGGCTGCTTTAGCCCTGGGCTAATGATTCACACATATTCCACAGCCCTGGGCTAACAGACAAACAGACATGCGACCAACATTCTATCTCTGCCACATGACCAATGTTATAAGTAATAATGCATTTATTTTTAGACATTATTTCCTCCTGCTTCTATTCTAGCCTAGAATTTTATTTCCGACAGTGATATTTTGTATAAACCTTGCTGTCTGCCTGTCCGACCTCGGAAAACAATGAGCATGGTTACATGCACACAATAATGCGATTGTGGATAGTCAGGTTAATATAATAGTTAATTTAAAACATTTACATGCTTTGCAAGAAGAACGATTTCCCAAATAATCCTGTTTACATGGACACATCTGAAATCATTTACATTTTTACAGACCCCAATTAGGGTTAGCATAAGTGCGTTGCTCAAGGGCACATCAACAGATTTTTCACCTAGTTGACTCCGGTGTTGTGCCTAAAATTTCCCCCCTGACAGAATTCTCTCCCCCTTCGTGTGAACGCGCACACACTCAACTATTATTTCTGTGAGTTGCTTGCTAGTTCAGATTTCTGCTCTTCACTCCGTTGTCAGTTTAGCCTCCATTTCACTGATCTTAGTAGCAGAAAGCATTTTTTATTTGTGTCCTTCAAGGCAGCTGTCAATAATCACGTTTTATTCAGTATATTTTTTTATGGCAGTTAGATCGTGGGGGAGGCACTAGTAATGTCTGCAGTTTTCTGTTTGGCTATTTGTTTCAAGTGTATTAGTCTATAAATAAATACCTTTGCCAAAATCTCTCCCATGTCTTATTCAACCAGTAGTTGTTCTGAAATGTTTATTGCTGGCCTACATTTTACTCCCTCCTCTATGTTTAATTTAACACACATACAATAACTATTAATTTCGGTTGCCTATCCTGACGTGAAGTTTGTTCTATAGAAAGTATTTGACTCTGATATGTGTGTCACAAAAAGTGACGAAATTGAGGAAATTAGAAGGGGGATTTTCGGCAAGGCCATTTTCTTGCCTGCCGAAATCCCCCCTCATGTTGACCAGTAGTCTGTGCAACAGAAAGTATTTGACTCTAGCCACAAAATTAAGGAAATTAGATGGGGGGATTTCGGCAGGCAAGAAAATTGCCTTCTAATTTCCTTAATTGTGTGGCTAGGGTCAAATACTTTCTGTGGCACACACTATACTGGTCAACATGAGATACCAAAATGATTATGAAGTGTGCCAGGCATTGCAGTCCCAAGATGGAACGGGGAAGAATTCCAGCAGGCAAGAAAATGGCCTTGGCGAAATCCCCCTTCTAATTTCCTTAATTTTGTCACTAGTCAAATACTTTCTAAAGAACAAATTTCACGTCAGGATAGGCAACCAAAATTAATAATTAATGTATATGTGTTATATTAAACAGAGGAGGGAGTAAAATGTAGGCAAGCAATAAACATTTCAGAACAACTACTAGTCGAATAAGACACGGGAGTAATGACACATTTTGGCAAAGAGATTGATTTATAGACTAATACACTTGAAACAAATAGCCAAACCGAAAACTGCAGACATTACTAGTGCCTCCGCCGCGATCAACCCGCCATAAAAATAAAATGAACCGCAGACTAACGTGATTATTGACGGCTGCCTTGAAGGACACAAATAAAAAATGCTTTCTGCTACTAAGATCAGTGAAATGTAGGCTAAACTGACAACGGAGTGAGGGGCAGAAATCTCAACTAGCAAGCAAGTCGCAGCACTGACAACGGAGTGAGAGGCAGAAATCTCAACTAGCAAGCAAGTCGCAGCACTGAAGAAGAATTGAGTGTGTGCACGTTCACACGGAGGGGGAATTCTGTCAGGGGGATATTTTCCGAACAACACCGGGAGTCGAACTAGTGACCTTTTAGTTACTGGCCCAACGCTTGTAACCGCTAGACTACCTACTGATGGGACTTTGATAAATGCAGAAAATTGCCAATCTAAATAAACGTTCTACCACAGTGAGCATGTTGTTTTTGGGAAGACTATTTGATTCTGAGTTTTCCAGTTTGCGCTACCCTGATACTTACCCGTGTGCACATCAAATACACCTCTGGAACGCCGATTAAGCTGTTTAGGCCTACATTTCTTAATTATAAACATTTCTCAGAAAATCAGCTGTTATAATCGGCATATGCTTAATTTGATTTTGACCTTACATCGAATTAAGATAAACAGAGTAACGTGTTCGCATGACTATTGCATAATCTGTCTACTGCCGTTTAATGACAATTATTAGCGTGCATGTAAACATTGGCTACTCGATGACGAGGCAGTGCAGGGATTGGGATCCCGGGATTGCAGGTAATTGGATCAGGAGGGCCAGGAGGTTGTAAATGAGGGGGTCCGCATACCGGGACTAGATGTACCCCAACAGTCCGATGACAACAGGATGGCGGACATGCACATCATTGACAATGGTGAGGGAGACATACAAATAAAATATATGATTCACTCATGCCTGGTTTTGTTCAATATTATGACATCACACATTACTCTTCCTCCAGAGGACCCCCCAGAGCCAACTGTGTTGGAGGATGATGAAGCAGAGCAGGAGTAGCAGATGTAGCTGGAGAAGCAGAGGAAGCTCAAACAGAAGCAGCTGTTCAAAGACTGGGGAAAAGTTGTGAACATTCAGTTCATAACTGTTCCTCTCTTTACTTACAATGCTAGAATATAACTGTGGCCAAAGATCCTATCCAGTGCAGTGATCTCCCCTTTGACAACTGAAAACAGCAATATTGTGTGGATTACTATAAAACATGTGATATTCAATCACCAATAAATGTTAAATGGTAAAAAAAAATGTTCTCACTCTCTTGCAGAGCAGGTCCGATTTACGTTGTTTATTGTTCGATTACATTGATTTTCAGGTCCACTGTAGACCTACAGGAAAAGACACAGACCCCCTGGCTCCCAAGGACAATAACAAGGTGATGTTGGAGGAGAATACCAAGATGCAGGCAGTAAAAGACAAATTATGGACACAAATGAAGGGAGGAATGGAGGACTGGATTCCCCAGATGGATTTAATGGGGAACAAAACAGTTGTGCAGGCCAGGGGCAAAGTAAAGATCTCCATGAACAAACAAGAAACCAACACGAATTGGATGCTGCTTGCTTTAAAGTTAAAACATAGCTTAACAGATGAAGCACTTGAGGATACCTTAAGAGTCATAAATGCCATAACTGGTAAATATTCAAGAATGTAGGTGATTTTAAGGATTACATTCAATTCCATGATGTCTGTGTAAATTGTGCCCTCGCAATGGAACTGAAGGATGACGGCATGTATTGCAGGAATTTCAATGAAACTCATGATTTTAAAGGGACATGAAACAGGGGAGTTACTTTATTGTTTTACCCTTGAAGCACTGCTGTGCAATTAAATTGTTATTTATTTAACTAGGTAAGTCAGTTAAGAACAAATTATTATTTACAATGATGGCCTACCCCCGGCAACACTGAGCCAATTGTGTGCCACCCTTACGGGACTCCCAATCTCAGCCGGTTGTGATACAGCTTTGAATCAAACCAGGGTCTGTAGTGATGCCTCTAGCACTGACATGCGGTGACTTAGACCGCTGCGCCACTCGGGAGCCCTCATTGAGCAGGAGGAGCTAAGAAAACAGCTTCATCACTCAAACAGTAAACCAAACCCTCAATCCATTGATGACATTTATGATGGCCAGATGTACAAGATGTTTGCAAAAAGTTGCAATCCTCTACCTAAAAATCCGATTCTCTCCCTTACTTTCAGCTGCGATGGTGTACCTCTGTTTAAGTCTTCCTCGCAGTATTTGGCCACTTTTGTATATAGTGAACGAACTCCCAGCAGACTTGAGATCAAAGCATGTTATGCTTGTCGGATTGTGGTTTGGACCCTAAAAGCCAAATATCAATGTGTATCTTGCACCATTTGTTTATAAAAGTATTTCACTCCAAAATCACGGCTTTAGTTGGTGTAGCGCAGATGGCATGTGTGGAACAAGTAAGGTGTTTTCATTGGTATTAGTCAGCGACAGTGTAGCCAGACCTCTTCTCCAAAACTTTAAACAATTCAATGGAGACCTTGGGTGTTTATTCTGCCTTCAGAAAGGCACAGTGGTTGAGAGGGGGCCAGGGACATGCTCACGTTTATTCCTACCACCCAGAGTGTGAACCTTGAACTTGAGTCTAGACTGAAGACTTTGTTGAAAAAGCACTTTTTTTTACTAGGCAAGTCAGTTAAGAACAAATTCTTATTTTCAATGACAGCCTAGGAACAGTGCCTGTTCAGGGGCAGAATGACAGATTTGTACTTTGTCAGCTCAGGGAATTGAACTTGCAACCTTTCAGGTTACTAGTCCAACGCTCTAACCACTAGGCTACCCTGCCGGAGAGCCTCTCCAGTGATGGGCATTAAAGGGCCATCTGTCTTATCACAGCTGCCTTGTTTTGATATTGTTAAAGGGGGGCATCCATGACTACATGCATTGTGTCCTCATTGGGGTTACTAGAAGTGTCAAATCCTTATGGTTTAATAGTGAGAACCATCAACTTCCATGGAATTTTGGGAGGTCGTTACAACAAGTTCACAGTGTGCTCCTTGAAATCCAACCCGCATGCAACGTTTCCAGTGTACCCAGATCCTTAACTGAGAGAAGATACTGGAAAGCCCATGAATGGTTCATGTGGTTACTCTACTACTTATCTTGCTCTGCACGGTGTTGCCCATCAAGTAAAGAAGGGTATTGTAGGGTGATTGTGAATGGGGAGATCATTCACTCTCAAAGCTACAGACAATAATGTAAAAGGAACTCATAAACAGTCATGCTTGATGATCAAGATAACGATGCTTTCTCTTTCAAGACTTGCATTGTAGCAGATTTCGGAAGTGGAAACACTTGCTATGCAATTGGTCTGTACTTTGAGGGTGAAAACCACAACTTCTTCACATCATTTCAGAATCTTCAGTATTTCCTCCCTGTGGGGAAGGTATTGGGCCACCTCACAGCTGTACCTGCTTCTCACATTCAACATAAATGAATATTTATATACTGTATACTGAACAAAAATATAAACACAACATGTAAAATGTTGGTCCATTGTTTCATGAGCTGAAATAAAAATAAAATAAAAAATAGTTAGTGAGCATTTCTCCTTTGCCAAAATAATTGATCCAGCTGACAGGTGTGGCATATCAAGATGCTGATTAAACAGCATGATCAGTACACAGGTGCACCTTGTGGTAGGGACAATAAAATGCCACTCTAAAATGTGCAGTTGAGAGCGTGTAGTATTTGGGGCTTTGGTGACAAAACGGATGGCACTGTGATAGACTGCATCCAATTTGTTGAGTAGAGTGTTGGAGGCTATTTTGTAAATGACATCGCCGAAGTCGAGGATCGGTAGGATGGTTAGTTTACCAGGGTATGTTCGGCAGCATGAGTGAAGGATGCTTTGTTTTGCGAAATAGGAAGCCGATTCTAGATTTACTTTTGGATTGGAGATGCTTAATGTGAGTCTGGAAGGAGAGTTTACAGTCTAACCAGACACCTAGGTATTTGTAGTTGTCCACATAATCTAAGTCAGAAGGTGCGGGCAGCGATCGGTTGAAGAGCATGCATTTAGTTTTACTTTTAGTTTTACATTTAAGAGCCGTTGGAGGTCAACATGAGAGCACTGCAGGGCCTGGATTAACCTCTACATCACCAGAGGAACAGAGGAGGAGTAGGATGAGGGTACGGCTATCAGCACTGGACGTCTAGTACGTTCGGGAACAGAGTAAAAGGAGCGGGTTGCTGGGCGCGATAGAATAGATTCAAGGCATAATGTACAGACAAAGGTATGGTAGGATGTGAGTACATTGGAGGTAAACCTAGGCATTGAGTAATGATGAGAGAGATATTGTCTCTAGAGACGTTTAAACCAGATGATGTCACCGCATATGTGGGAGGTGGAACTAAATGGTTGGTTAAGGCATATTGAGCAGGGCTAGAGGCTCTACAGTGAAATAAGGCAATCATCACTAACCAGGACAGTAATGGTGCAGTTGGACAGAGTGTGAAATGTTCAGGACAGGAAGCTATCATGTAGAGATAACGTTTAATTTAATTGGTATACCATATATGTATAGTGTTATACATACACAGTAGCCTATTCCTCAGTCATGAGGTGACTTTTACTGTGATAATCTTAGGTAGAGCAAACACTGAGACTCACATCAGTGTCAGGCCGGAAAAGGGTTATGGCATTCACTTAATGATCCACTCACTTATCTCCCATTTGGATTGGGTCACTGCTATCCAGAATCCTTGGGATGTCCCAACTCTGATGTTACCCCATTGAAGTTGAAATGTATAAGGGTTAAGGTTAGGGTTAGGTAAAGGTTGTGATCAAGGTTAGGGTACGGGTAGGGGTTAAGGTTAGGGTATGGACGTCCCAAGGATTCTGAATAGCACTAACCATTTGAACTGTAGCCTATGAAAGAGAGAGGGACACACACAATGTTCAGAAAACTGTTTTTTTATGATTTATATCAAATGACAAGTACTTCATTGCAAAACACACATTTAATTATTGTTTTAACACCCAAATGTTTTTTTGTGGACCTTAGTAAAGATGTAGATAAAAGAATGCACTCTAGTCCAGGTCATATTGAAAGTTTGAACTATTTTTTTCTGATGTGATAAATTGTAGCTCCTTGTTAACCTCTTTTTTTTTATAGCACTCCTGACCTCTAGTGGCTAACATTATAAGTACAGTTTTCGACCACGCGCAATTGCTCACTTATGTTCCTGAACTATTTTGATATGCAAGGACTTAAAAGCAAACACGTGACACTTTGCATAATTAAGGGGATGTGATTGTGAAAAGTCACAAACCGGTAAATCCAGCGACGATTTGGTTAACTACACAGGTGTGAGCTGGATTAAATTAACGATACACATGGTAATTTATCTTCAAAGTGCCTCATTGTAATGTAATTTAGTTGTTATCTACTGTAATATATCGGATATGGCCACACATGTAAAATATATCACTATGAAAAGCTTTGAAGTTAATGCTGCGGTGATGAGTGTCCCTGAGCGTGAGTTGATGGGTAACATTTTGGTGCGTGAAACAGGTGAGCCCTTGCTCCCAAGTCATTCCAACATAGCTAAATTCAAACGAGGGAACGATGGCCTTTATGTTCACACGGAGGACTGGAGTGAAATTGTGAAGAGAAGACAATTGGTAAACGCCAAGGAACGAATGAGAGTAAGTGTAGCTGTAGGCCTAGGCGCCGTGTCAACAAAAAACTGGCAAAAGGTCTGACTTGGAAATTGAGCAAAATACCGCAGCTCTGTCACGTGGAAGTAGGCCTATTGTACAAACAAATCCTCTCCTTTTGATGTATTCAATTTGTATGTGCTCTGACTTGTGTAATTTGCTTCATTAGATCAAAAACATGAACAGCATGTTCTCCCGTTTGAAGCGCATGGTGCCACTGATGCGTCGTGACCGCAAGCCCAGTAAAGTTGATACGCTGAAGGCTGCCACAGAATACATCAAGCTACTGGTAGCTGTACTACAGGACTCTGACAGTGTAAGTATAAAACAGTAGGTTTAATATAATGGTGTTGTTGCTCAGACTAGCCTCATACCAGCAATAGGCCACAATATTCCAGGCCTAATTGCATTGCTCTAGTGACTCAATATATTGACATGTAATGTTTGTTTAGAATAATGGGAGCAAGACTGATTTCTTGAAGAATGCGATCAACTATGCAACTTCTGATGGGATGTGTGGTGATCTGTGGAGGGTGGATGAGGTAATTACTTTTGTGCATTCAAAGCTGCTTGTGTACAAGTGAAGAGCTATTGTATCAATGTACAGTGTGCCCCCTATGGGGTTTTAAAACAATCCATCAACAACCACTATGCTAACCTCATACAACCATCCAGAAGTCTCGCAAGCTTACATTCTGTTTTGCTGCGCTTCACAATTCATGGCCTTGTAGACCACCTGAGTGTGCAGGTTTTTGTTCCAGTCCAGCACTACCCACCTGTTTCAACTTGTCTTGGTCAGATTAGTTGAATCAGGTATGATAGATCTGTTAGTGTTGGTTTGGCACAAAACCCTGCAGTGACCACTACTTAAGGAATTAGATGAAAAAGTTACAGTAGTTATTGAACTTCTCTGTATCTCACCGTCTCTTCTCCCACAGTTGCTGGACAGTGTGTCAGGAGTGTCCGGTAGTGAGTTGTCCGACGGGGTGACTATGACTGTTCCCTTGGTGACTACAGGGTTTGGAGCAGGAGATGGAGATGTGAGTGGGCTGGTGCTGCACCACTGTGTGATGCCCACCTACCAGTACATCATCCAGGTGGCACCGGACCAGACCATGGTACTAAATGCAACACACCAAGATGTTGTCCCAAATGCCACCCTATTCCCTCTTTATACTACCACCACTTTAACCAGAGTAAGCCCTATGGGCCCTGGTCAAAAGTAGTTTAGTGAAAAGGGTTCCATTTGGAATGCAGACCTGTATTTGACTAACTGTGAAGGGTTGTCCTTCATAAGGCCTAAAAGAATATCTGACAATGAATTTAGTGAAAACTACTGTAATTGTATAACTAAGCATAGTAGGTAAAACCATAACAGTAGGCTACCACAGTAGCCAACAAAACACACAATAAAAACAAAAAAATGGAACTGGATTCTTATCAAGGCAACTATACTGACCAAAAATATAAACGCAACAATCTCAACCATTTTACTGAGTTACAGTTCATATAAGGAAAAATTTAAATGAATTCATTAGGCCATAATCTATGGATTTCAGATGACTGGCTGGGCCAGGCGATGGCCATGCATAATCAGAATTGTTTTTCCCCCCCACAAAAGGGCTTTATTACAGACAGAAATAGTCCTCAGTTTAAACAGCTGCCTGGGCCTGTCTCAGACAATCCCGCTGGTGAAGAAGCCGGAAGTGGGAGTCCTGGGCTTGCATGGTTACACGTGGTCTGTGGTTGTGAGGCCGGTTGGGTGTACTGCCAAATTCTCTTAAATGACGTTGGAGGCGGCTTATGTTAGAGAAATGAACCTTAGATTCCCCGGCAACAGCTCTGGTGGACATTCCTGCTGTCAGCATTCCAATTGCACGCTCCTTTAACCTGAGACATCTGTGGCATTGTTGTGTGCCAAAACTGCACATTTTAGAGTGCCCTCTTATTGTCCCCAGCACCTGTGTAATGATCATGCTGTTTTGATCAGCTTCTTGATATGTCACACCTGTCAGGTAGATGGAGTATCTTGGCAAAGGAGAAATGCTCACTAACAGGGATGTAAACAAATGTGTGCACAAAATCTTTAGCAAAATAAGCTTTATGCGTATGGAACATTTCTGGGATCTTTTATTTCCGCTCATGAAACCTGGGACCAACACTTTACATGTTGCGTTTTTATATTTTTGTTCAGTATAGATGCTAAGGTTTACAATTACCAATTTGAAAATCAGTGCAGACAATAGGTTTGCTGACTGGAAATGAAAAAAGGTATTTAATAAACATATATATATTTTTTTTAACTAGGCAAGTCTGTTAAGAACAAATTCTTATTTAAAATTATGGCCTACACCGGACGACGCTGGGCCAATTGTGTGCTGCCCTATGGGACTCCCAATCACGGCCGGTTGTGATACAGCCTGGATACTAAGACACTTACACAATGCATTCCCATGCTCATCAACACTCTGAACACATTCTCTGAATCTCCTGTCAAGATGAAGGGGTCATTGCTGTCTTTGTATTTCTCTGTTCCTTTCCCTCCCTTATCTCAGTTTCAATCATCTCTCTGTGTAGCTAACTCTAGCTCTCCTGTTCAATACTCAATCTTCTACCCACCAGGCTCTAACCTCATGTAACCTGTGATATTCTCTCAGGTCTTGACTCTGCTAGCAGATAGCCCTGTATATAACTGGGGATATCGATCATGCATCATCCAATGGTTGCGTACCACGTTATAGACTGCCGTCGGGCACCAGGTTGCTATAACATATGTGGTTAGCTGATAGGTAAAATACCTATCCAGGCATTGTAAGATCTGGCATGCATCAGCAACGTCTGAGCAGAGGAACATGACCATACTCTCAGGTCTAGACTATACTAGCAGGCAGCCCCATAAACAGAGTATACAAAACATTAAGAACACCTTCTCTTTCCATGAGACTGATCAGGTAAAGCTATGATCACTTATTGATGTCACTTGTTAACTCCACTTCAATCAGTGTAGATGAAGGGGAGGAGACCTCTTAAATAATGTTTTTTTTTTTTTTATCCTTGAGACAACTTGTGTGCTATTCAGAGCGCAAGACAAAATATTTAAGTTCCTTTGAATGGGGTATGGTAGTAGGTGCCAGGCACACCGGATTGTGTCAAACTGCAACGCTGCTGAGTTTTTAACACAAGTTTCCTGTGTGCAATCATCCGCATCGAGCTAAAGGCTAGAGCTGCCGCTTTCAAGGAGCGGGAGACCAATCCAGACGCTTATAAGAAATCCCGCTATGCCCTCAGACGAACCATCAAACAAGCAAAGCGTCAATACAGGATTAAGATTGAATCCTAATACACCGGCTCGTCGGATGTGGCAGGGCTTGAAAACTATTACGGACTACAAAGGGAAACCCAGACGCGAGCTGCCCAATGAATCGAGCCTACCAGACGAGCTAAATGCCTTTTTATGCTCGCTTCGAGGCAACCAACACTGAAGCATGCAGGAGAGCACCAGCTGTTCTGGATGACTGTGATAACGCTCTCGGTAGCCGATGTGAACAAAACCTTTAAACAGGTCAACATTCACAAAGCTGCTGGGCCAGACGGATTACCAGGATGTGTACTCAAAGCATGTACTCAAAACTGTCAAGTGTCTTCTCTGACATTTTCAACCTCTCCCTGACCGAGTCTGTAATACCTACATTTCAAGCAGACCACCATAGTCCTTGTGCCCAAGGATGCTAAGGTAACCTACCGAAATGATTACCGCCCCGTGGCACTCACGTCGGTAGCCATGAAGTGCTTTGAAAGGCTGGTCATGGCTCACATCAACAGCATTCTCCCGGACACCCTAGACCCACTTCAATTCGCATACCGCCCCAACAGATCCACAGATGACGCAATCTCAATCACACTCCACACTGCCCTTTCTCACCTGGACAAAAGGAACACCTATGTGAGAATTCTGTTAATGGACTACAGCTCAGTGTTCAACACCATACTGCCCACGAAGCTCATCATTAAGCTAAGGACTCTGGGACTGAACACCTCCCTCTGCAACTGGATCCTGTACTTTCTGACGGGCCGCCCCCAGGTTGTAAGAGTAGGCAACAACACGTCTGCCATGCTGATCCTTAACACTGGGGCCCCTCAGGGGTGTGTACTTAGTCCCCTCCTATGTTCCCTGTTCACCCACGACTCCGTGGCCGAACATGACTCCAACATCAAGTTTGCTGACGACAACGGTGGTAGGCCTGATCACCGACAACGATGAGACAGCCTATAGAGATGAGGTCAGAGAACTGGCAGTGTGGTGCCAGGACAACAACCACTCCCTCAGTGTGAGCAAGACTAAGGAGCTGATTGTGGACTACAGGAAAAGGCGGGCCGAACAGGCCCCCATTAACGTCGGGGCTGTAGTGGAGTGGGTCGAGAGTTTCAAGTTTTCTTGGTGTGCACATCACCAACGAACTATCATGGTCCAAACATACCAAGACAGTTGTGAAGAGGGCACAACAAAACCTTTTCCCCCTCAGGGGACTGAAAAGATTTGGCATGTGTCCCCAGATCCTCAAAGTTCTACAGCTGCACCATCGAGCGCATCCTGACCAGTTGCATCACCACCTTGTATGGCAACTGCTCGGCATCTGACCGTAAGGCGCTACAGAGGGTAATGCAAACGGCCCAGTACATCACTGGGGCCAAGCTTCCTGCCATCCAGGACCTATATAATAGGCAGTTTCAGAGGATAGCCCATAAAATTGTCAGACTCCAGTCACCCAGGTTATAGACTGTTTTCTCTGCTACCGCACGGCAAGCGCTACCGGAGCGCCAAGTCTAGGACCAAAAGGCTCCTCAACAGCTTCTACCCCCAAGCCATAAGACTTTGTACACTGCTGCTACTCGTTGTTTGTTTGTTACCTATGCATAGTGTCACTTCGCCCCCACCTACATGTACAGATTACTTCAACTAGCCTGTACCCTCGCACACTGACTCGGTACCGGTGCCCCCTGTATATAGCCTCGTTATTGTTACTTTTTTATTTTAGTCTACTTGGTAAATATATTTTATTCTTCTTGAACTGCACTGTTGGTTAAGGGCTTGTAAGTAAGCATTTCATTAGGAAAGTCTGACAAAGTTTGATTTCATTTGGATCAAGAATGATCCACCACCCAAAGGACATCCCAGCCAACTTGACATGACTTTGGGAAGTTTTTTTTATTTTATTTTTTATTTTACTAGGCAAGTCAGTTAAGAACAAATTCTTATTTTCAATGACAACCCACTGTTCCTAGGCTAACTGCCTGTTCAGGGGCAGAACGACAGATATGTACCTTGCCAGCTCAGGGATTTGATCTTGCAACCTTTCGGTTACTAGTCCGTTTGGCATTTTTTTAGGATCCCCATTAGCTGTTGCAAAAGCAGCAGCTACTCTTCCTGGGGTCCACATGAAACATGACATAATACAGAACATTAATAGACAAGAACTGCTCAAGGACAGCACATTGGCCAGCATCCCTGTGGAACACTTTAGCGCAACTCAATATTAGGAGCGTGTTCCTAATGTTTGGTTTACTCTGTGTATAACCTGTGATATTCTCTTGGGTCTAGACTGTTAGCAGACAGCCCTGTAAGAACTGTTTCCCCTCTATAGATGTTCCAGCCCAGCTGAGAGAAATTGCAGAGGGAGACCAAGCCTGGACTCAACACACCTTCCAGGTAGGTTTACAAGAGTTATGTGAGCATCCTAAATGGCACCCTATTCTGTATATAGTGCAATATGTAGGGATTATGCTGCCATTTGGGACGCAGTCATAGTTTGCTTTTTGTACACAGGTATTTTCACGCTTTGATACAGAAGTTTGTTCAAATATAAAGGTGTTTTTTTTTTTTTTAGGGGCTATGCTGCAGATGGGAAAATGATTTTCTTCCGAGAACAGACGGAAGGATGTTGTATTTGTTAAATTATATTTTATGAATTTGGTTGGTACGTAATGTGATTTATTTTTGTTAAACTTTATTTATTTTTACAATATTTGGCAGCCCCTTATAATAAAATGGTAAGCATTGAGTGGTTTGTTTTTATTTAGCGACGCGATATACAGTAGGCTATTAGTAGCTCACAATGTCTTCAGAAAGTATTGACTTTTTCCACATTTTGTTGTTACAGCCTGAATTTAAAATTGATTGATTGAATTTAGATTTCTTTTGGTCACTGTCCTACACACAATGCACCATAATGTCAAAGTGGAATTATGTTTGAGATTTTTACAAAGTAATTTAATGAAAAGCTTAAATGTAGTCAACCCCTTTGTTATGGCAAGCCTAAATAAGTTCAGGAGTAAATTAGCTTAACATGTCATAATACTGTATGTTGCATGGACTTGGTCTGCCATAAGTGTTTAACATGATTTTTGAATGACTACCTCATCTCTGTACTCCACACATACAATTATCTGTAAGGTCCCTCAGTCAAGCAGTGAATTTCAAACACAGATTCAACCACAAAGACCAGGGAGGTTTTCCCAATGCCTTGCAAATAAGGGCACCTATTGGTAGATGGGTAAAAAGCAGACATTGAATATCCCTTTGAGCATGGTGAAGTTATGAATTGTCCGTTGGATGGTGTATCAATACACCCAGTCACTACAAAGATACAGGCATCCTTCCTAACTTAGTTGCCGGAGAGGAAGGAAAGCGCTCAGGGATTTCAACAAGACCAATGGTGACTTTAAAAATACGTTTTTTAATGGCTGTGATGGAACTGAGGATGGATCAACATTGTAGTTACTCCGCAATACTAATTGACAAAGTGAAAAGGACACCTGTACAGAATAAAAAATATTCCAGAACATGCATCCTGTTTGCAATAAGGCACTAAAGTAATACATTTTAAAAAATGGCAAAGGAATTCTCTTTTTTGTCATGAGTACCAAGTGTTATGTTTGGGGAAAATCCAACACATTACTGAGTACCACTCTCCATATTTTCAAGCATAGTAGTGGCTGACTCATGTTATGGATATGCTTGAAGTGGTTAAGGACTAAAGTTTTTCAGGTTAAAAATGAAGCTAAGCGCATGCAAAATCCTAGAGGGAAAACCTAGTTCAGTGTGCTTTCCACCAGACACTTGGAGATGAATTAACCTTTCAGCAGGAAATAACCTACCAAGAAGACAGTGAATGTTCCTGAGCTGCTGAATTACAGTTTTGACTTATCTTAAATCCATGGCAAGAACTGAAAATGGTTGTCTAGTAAAGATCAACCAATTTGAGAGCTTCATGAATTTTGTAAATAACAGGCAAATGTTGTACAATCCAAGTGTGCAAAGCTCTTGGAGACTTACCCAGAAAGACTCACAGCTGTAATCGCTAATAAACTTGCTTCTACAAAGTATTGACTCTGGTGTGCATATTTATGTAAACTATGTATTTCATTTTCAATGCATTTGCAAAAATTTCTAAAAACATGTTTTCACTTTGTCATTGTGGGGTATTGTGTGTAGATAGGTGATAGTATATTAATCGATTTTGAATTCAGGCTGTAACAGCAACGTGGAGTAAGTCAAGGAGTATGAATACTTGAATTCACTGTAGGTCCATGCAAAACATTACATGTTATTACTTACCTAACAAACACTCAATGTAAAATAAATGCACTTCTAAATGTAATTTGACTAACATTTAATCATACTTGAATATTGACCACAGGCGAATAGTTTTACACTTTCATGCCATGCCTGTGAAGAGAAATGGGGCTTTGTTGTGCATTTTGTTTCCTTTGAGTCCTTATTTTGAGCACAAGGTGGCGCCAGTTTGTTATTCGTGGTCACTGCTTCAATGTTTTTGCAATATTACAATTCCAGGTTGGCATAGGACAAAAAGGAAACAATAACACCATGCTGGTGTGCTCTACATTTGCATTAAATTCCAAGTGGAAAATTACCACAAAAAAAAACAATGTGCCTTAGTGCTATTAAATCTTACTGAAAAAAATAATTGCTGTCGAATTTTGGGGAGTGCAGATGGCGTCGGAATCGTGCAGAAGACCCATACAGAGGTCAGGGTGTTGGAGTGTGGGCAGGCGTGGCAATGGGCTGGTCCAGGCGCTCTCAACGATGAAAAACATCGGGGATATACAGCAGGCGGCCGCGGTATAGGAAGACAACGGAATAGGGCTATAAACATTAGCTTTGCATTTTAATTATAGCAGATTCTGTTGTTTGGGTTTTAAGTCCTAAGGCAGAGGGTGTGACGCGCATCCACAAAAGAAAAGCCGCGGAGAATGCACTGAGGTAAGAACAGACATAACCAGCTATCAGAAGTAATTTTTTTACTTGATGTAAATTCGTTTTTTGTAATTTAAACTATCAACATATTCGTGACCATCCATTGGGCGATACACCATTGAAATGTAGTCCATTGATTCTTTGCAAGTAGTGTGATGCATGCCATAACACTGATCTGACAATGACCAGAATTAGATGTAGAAAATAAAATCGTTTCTAACCGGAAAGTAATAACATAATTCCCTATAATAAACTAATTCTAAGAGGTAGCTGATTCACCGTTTCCTCAACTTTGCAGCCTATACATTTTTATTGGCCTGCTAATCATCACGAACAAGCTGTTTTGCGTCAGCAAACATGGAGGCAGTCTTACGGTTTATTGGCATTATTCACCAGAATTACATATGTATTTATTTCGATAGAAGAAATAAGTTTCTCTTGGCTTCATACGAATTACATGGTTTTGTTTGTATTTGCTGGTATGCGCGGCACAGTGCTCTTATTTTCAAACGTTAAATCGCATAACGGGAATTTGATTATATCACGAGAAGGACCGTCTTGCATGGATGCATTCTTTATTTTTATCTTTGGTGATTGGTCACTCGCTTTTTATGCAGATTGGGGTTTGTGTAGGCAGGCTATAATGGATTCGTGATGAACAGAAGTGGCCCCCTCCGCCTCACACGCACCGTCTGGGTACCACCATAACAGGGTCCTGCTCTATAGCTTGGCATATTGCGTGTGCATGGCCATTAGTATCTGCCTACCAGGCTAGGTCGAAACTATACAGGTTAAGACAATGATGACCGTCACAAATCTGTTGCTAACAAGCAAGGTCCCATTGTTGCAAAGAGTTAGGGGATATTAGAATACCATTGTCTTAACCTTTGTCATCTTCGACCAAGCTGCCAGGCAGGGCTGAAAATCAGTCGCGCAGTGGGTGCTGCCTTGGTGCTGATGTTGCAGCGCTGCTCGTCTGGTTGCTAGGCAACCATTCAGGAGCCATGGGGCGGCGGCACCATGAGGGATGCAGGGATGCTGTCATGAAGGAACTGGACAAAATAGGAAGGCTAGGTCAATTTTTTTTTTCAGGAGACATTTGAATCGTAATTTACCACCTTAAATGCATTGTTTTGATTGGATGATAAATTGTGTTGAATAGAAGCTTTAGTCATCCTAATCAAGTGGCTTCATGCATGTTTATGTTCATCAAGCATATCTTATAATTAGCTATTGCTTGAATCAGCTATTATCACGTCATTGTTAGGGTAGCTTGGGAGAAAACGCCCCCTTTAAGGGAAATTTCTATTTTCTGACAGAAAAAAAATGTTTCGTAATGTATACATTTGAAGTCAGAAGTTTACATACACCTTAGCCAAATACATTTAAACCTATTTTTTTTCACAATTCCTGACATTTAATCCTAGTAAAAAATCCCTGTTTTAGGTCAGTTAAGATCTCCACTTTATTTTAAGAATGTGAAATGTCAGAATAATAGTAGAGAGAATGATTTATTTCAGCTTTTATTTCTTTCATCACATTCCCAGTGGGTCAGAAGTTTACATACACTCAATTAGTATTTGGTAGCATTGCCTTTAAATTGTTGAACTTGGGTCAAACGTTTCGTGTAGCCTTCCACAAGCTTCCCACAATAAGTTGGGTGAATTTTGACCCATTCCCCCTGACAGAGCTGGTGTTAACTGAGTCAGGTTTGTAGGCCTCCTTGCTCACACACTTTCTGTTCTGCCCACAAATCTTCTATAGGATTGAGGTCAGGGCTTTGTGATGGCCACTCCAACACCTTGACTTTGTTCTCCTTAAGGCATTTTGCCACAACTTTGGAAGTATGCTTGGGGTCATTGTCCATTTGGAAGACCCATTTGCGACCAAGCTTTAACTTCCTGACTGATGTCTTGAGATGTCTCTTCAATATATCCTCATAATTTTCCATCCTCATGATTCCATCTATTTTGTGAAGTGCACCAGTCCCTCCTGCAGCAAAGCACCCCCACAACATGATGCTGCCACCCCGTGCTTCACGGTTGGGATGGTGTTCTTCTGCTTGCAAGCCTCCCCCTTTTTCCTCTAAACATAACGATGGTCATTATGGCCAAACAGTCCTATTTTTGTTTCGTCAGACCAGAGGACATTTCTCCAAAAAGTAAACAAACAATCTTTGTCCCCATGTGCAGTTGCAAACCGTAGTCTGGCTTTTTTATGGCGGTTTTGGAGCAGTGGCTTCTTCCTTGCTGAGCGGCCTTTCAGGTTATGTCAATATAGGACTCATTTTACTGTGGATATAGATACTTTTGTACCTGTTTCCTCTAGCATCTTCACAAGGTCCTTTGCTGTTGTTCTGGGATTGATTTGCACTTTTCACACCAAGGTACGTTCATCTCTAGGAGACAGAACGCGTCTCCTTCCTGAGCAGTATGACGGGTGCCTGGTCCCATGGTGTTTATACTTGCGTACTATTGTTTGTCCAGATGAACGTGGTACCTTCAGGCGTTTGGAAATTGCTCCCAAGGATGAACCAGACAAGAGGAGGTCTACAATTTCTTTTCTGAGGTCTTGGCTGATTTCTTTTGATTTTCCCATGATGTCAAGCAAAGAGGCACTGAGTTTGAAGGTAGGCCTTGAAATACATCCACAGGTACACCTCCAATTGACTCAAATTATGTCAATTAGCCTATCAGAAGATTCTAAAGCCATGACATAATTTTCTGGAATTTTCCAAGCTGTTTAAAGGCACAGTCAACTTAGTGTATGTAAACTTCTGACCCACTGGAATTGTGACATAGTGAATTATAAGTGAAATAATCTATCTGTAAACAATTGTTGGAAAAATGACTTGTGTCATGCACAAAGTAGATGTCCTATCCAACTTGCCAAAACTATAGTTTGTTAACAATACATTTGTGGAGTGGTTGAAACCTAAGTATGTAAACTTCCGACTTCAACTGTAGATATGTGCATACTGGCTATCATTAGGCAAACACATTTTAAAGGAAAATAAGTGGGCAGAATTATATATTTTTTGTTATTCAATAAAAACAGAAACTTTAGAAAGGGGGCGTTTAGCCACTAGATGGAATCTGTTCAGTTGTACAGGTACATACAGAGAAACTACACGTAAGGTAAGATGTGTTATATTTTTTATGTTCCAGATACTGATACTTATCATAAACATTATCTGTATGAAGTTAGTCAAAATATCAATAGTGTATAGAGACCTAATGGTTGAAGAGAAAGTGAGAGCGATGCTGGAGGGGAGGAGATACATTGCTGTCTGGAGAGAAAATGTCATGATGAAAATTCATTCTCAAGATCACAGTTTCGCAGTGGAACTTTCAAGCTGCTTATCTATTTCTCAAAAATATTTAAATTGTTGTAAAGATTGCAATTTCGTATTTCATTCCAGTTAACTTCCTTCATACGATGTGTTGTTCTCACCTAGATCATGTGTGACAGCCAAAGGATCGGAAGTCTGCCCACTCATCATTTATTATGTTCAGTTTATTGACGTCATTGTCAATAACTATAAATGAAAACCATAGCATCCTTTCAGAATAGGCCTGCTCCAATCCTGGGGCATGTTTTGCGTGTCTAGATGGTGGTAGTTGGACAGATTCTATCCAATGAAAGGTTATTGAATGCAGCTCATACAGCAGAACATGAAACCATTTACCCCTGGTCACGATCATGTTACATAATGTATTATCAGTCAGATCACAAATTATTGTGTCTCTTTGTCTCTCCTGTGCGTCTGTTCTTTTACAACACACCCATGCTATTAAATGATCTGAATAAATAATGAGGACCAGAGCACAGAAGATGAGACTGCTGATATTATACAAGGGTTCATTTAAAATGTTAACTGCCCTCCCATTACTGCCCAAGAGGGACTTTGATTAAAAAATCTGATAATGCAATTTGGACTATTCATTTATTAAAGATTATCTCATTATGTCCATAAATATGCAGGAAGATATTAAGACTGAGTTTTCTATTATTTTTAGAAGTTGAATGAGAGGGTGTTTAGATCTAAAGTTCCAATGATGAAGATAATATTCATCAATATATCTTATTTTAAATTAGTTAGGTAGTGACAACTGGCTGAGTTAAAAGCGGGTTAGCATGGGTATACAAAATAGAATCAATGCTGACTTTTTCCAAAGTAGATACATAATTCATTTGTATCCAACTGCAATTTCCCTCATTAACCTAATGAAAGCCTGGCCAGAGAAATCAATTTGGGATTATTTGTGTTTATTTTTTATTTAACCTTTATTTAAATAGGCAAGTGAGTTAAGAACAAATTCTTATTTACAATGACAGCCTACCCCGGCCAAACCCTAACGACGCTGGGACAATTGTGCGCCGCCCTATGGGACTCCCAATCACTGCCGGTTGTGATACAGCCTGGAATCAAACCAGGGTCTGTAGTGACGCCTCTAGCACTGAGATGCAGTGCCATAGACTGCTGCGCCACATGGGAGCCCTCATTATACTCCTATTCACCCCCTAGTTCCTCTAACTGCATCTCCTGCTCTCAGTCAGGAGAAAGACCCGGCTGCCATATCAGGAACATTTGTGCATTTGTAAGGGTCGATAAATGTATGTAATGCATATGGACATTTAATGTGGTTTCCACATGTCCAGCACCTAATTTGGACTGGCAGAGAGGCTCATCATAAACAGCAGCAATGGGAGGTGAGTGAACTGAGAGCACAGGGGTTCCCCTTTCAGAGCTCCCCTCTCTTTTCTCTGTGTTTTCCTGGAGCTCAGGTGAAGAGACTTACCCAGCTCTAATAGCAGTATTGAATTAGTGGATACTCTCACTGCTCTCAGAGCAAGTCTACTGGTTTTGACTAGCAGAAGAGACATTTGTAGCAGGTTAGGAAAATGTATGTGGCAGGTTAGGAGAATTAACGTGGCAGGGTAGGAGAATTAGGTTAGGGTTAGCTAAAATGTTAAAATTGTTCCCGACGCAACTTGAACCTATCTAGCTACAACCAGGCCTGCCCTGAGAACGGTCTTGGTTTTCACTAATGCTGTGCTGTAATAGTGGGGAGGGAGAAGGAGGTAGAAATGGGTATAGACTACTAAAGCCCGACCTCTGTGACGTCCTAGTCATTATAGCCCTCCCTGGAGAGAGAGAGCTGCTCTCTGCCTGCTACTCTTCTCTCAGCAGCTGTGCCCACTCGCAGTGACTCTCACACAAAGAACCAGACAGTTTTGACACACTCAAAGGCTGTGCGCCAAATGGCACCCTTTTCCCCTATATAGTATAGCCTTATGGGCCCTGGTCAAGTGTAGTGCACTATATAGGGAATATGGTGCCATTTGGTTTGCAGACACTCCCAAACCACATCCCAGCATGAACTGGGACCTGCCAGGGCAGAGGCAGCAGAATGGAGACTGTTTATTTCAAGACAGAAATAGGAATGGATGTAAAGCTTAGGTACGTAAATAAGTAGCCTACATTAAAACAGGTGACAAATCCAACTGAATGTGGTGATACAGTTCACATAATTGTGATTTTGCTGTGATATTGTGAATGTAAGAACCAGAAAATAGTAGCTTGGTGTTGTTGGAGTCTGTGGGCACATTCAATACAATTTCAATCAATCACATTTATTTTATAAAGCCATTTTTACATTAGCAGTTGTCACAAAGTGCTTATACAGATAACTGTCCTAAAACCACAAAGAGCAAGCAATGCAGATGTAGAAGCACAGTGGCTTGGAATAACTCCCTAGAAAGGCAGGAACCTAAGAAGGAACCAGATTCCAGTTTGTACCACCACAGAATAAAATCATTTCAATGAAAGGTGGGCAGCAGTTTATCCATATTATTATCTGTCCTCCACTGTGGTTCATAGAAGTATAGGCCTGGTAGGTAGGAGTGACTTGGTTGTAAATGTTCGGGAGTAGAGTGAATGCATTAGAGGAGGAGTTAGGAGTGCGTTTAGATACTTGAATGTTCACAGATTATGGTTACAAACTGTTTACGAGCTTAGGAAACCTTACCAACACAAAGTGCATCCTGAAATTCACCATTTAATATTTAAAGAGATAGTTCAAACAAAATATTTATTTATGTAATTTGTATTTCGTAATTTGTAAATGCACATAGCCTACATTAGTTTGGTTAACTATACATTTACCATCACTGATGTCCCTGCAGTGGTGTAGGCTAATTGTATATTTCATCACTATGTTTGCCTGTTCTTCAGATGTTTACACTACCAGGGCGGGATATTTTCATGTGATGTTGTGAGCTATATGTGGCTAATCTGGGCAGTTCAGTTTTGAATTTGTGTCAGCACAGGAGAGAGGGTGTGGTGTGTTAAGGGTCTAATCTGCTTTTAGCAGAAGTGTGTGTGTGTGTGTGTGTGTGTGTGTGTGTGTGTGTGTGTGTGTGTGTGTGTGTGTGTGTGTGTGTGTGTGTGTGTGTGTGTGTGTGTGTGTGTGTGTGTGTGTGCCTGTGCCTGTAAGTGTGTGTGTTTACTGGGTGAGGGTTGGTTGGCTCTTTTTGAAAACCTTTCCGGTAATTCTTTACTGGTTCTCCAATTACTGATCTTTTATGATTGAGTTGACTTCCTGCTGGCAGGCGTTGTAATGCCTCTGTCTGAGCTCTTACTGCTAATGCTGCATTTCTCCACTCCCCACTGGTTCCGCTAGCCTACGGCACACACAGGCTTTACTCTGTGGAATAGCTCATCCCTAGTGTGGGGTGGGAGGAAGGCTTCTGTGTTTGTGTCTATGTTGACGTTTTAAGCTGGAATCCTTAATGATGAAACAGTGATATTAAAACAACAAAACGACTGCAAACAACGAACACAGTTTTTTCCCCTCTGACATCATTGCACGCACGATAGAAGAGCCCAATATGTACTGCAATGTTGTTTTACCATGCTGCCCGACGCTCCTCAGCTCGGCAACAAAATCAATGACAACAGTGGTGGGGCGGCCAGTGGCGCTGTCTCCCCCTACTGCAGACTCCATCTTTAAGGCTAATAGTTGGTAACTGCAGCAGGTTAGACAACATTAAACCAAAATGTATTACAGTATATGCATGCACTGTATTAATTGTGCAATGCATTTTGCATTAAATGAAGTGCTTCACAAAATGCTAAATGTATCTCTTTAAAACTGCAATTAATTTTATTTTCCCTCTCCTCTCTCCCCAGCTCTTCCCACTCATCGTCCTGTGGCACCCCCCTATGACCAGTAGAAGATGAGCACCTCGCCCACCCTTAAGGGCACGCCTGTGCAGCGGAGCCCCATTGATGTGGCCCCTAGTGATAGGGTCCCCGAGGCCCTGGTGTCTCCACAACACTCCACACCCGGCTCCTCTGAGCCCCAACACAAGAAACGGGTCTCCAGCCTCCTGCAGAGCCCGGTGAGTACACTCACTGTGTGTGTATGTTCTTGTGTGGGTGTCCAGTCGTCTTGGGTCTATGTGTGAGTGTGCACACACGTCTGCGTGTCTCTGTGTGTGCATATACACATACTGAATGTGTGTGGGAGACTTTTCAAGAGTCTTAAAAGAGACCCTCTTGAAACACACAGGAAACTGTGTGTATTAGCAGCGTTGCCATTCTTGACACAAACCGGTGCGCCTGGCACCTACTACCATACCCAGTTCAAGACACTAAAATCTTTTGTCTTTACCATTCACCCTCTGAATGGCACACACATAATACATGTCTCTGTTGTCTCAAAGCTTAAAAATCCTTCTTTAACCTGTCTCCTCCCCTTCATCTACACTGATTGAAGTGGATTTAACAAGTGACATCAATAAGGGATCATAGCTTTCACCTGGATTCACCTGGTCAGTCTATTTTAGGGCTCTCCAACCCTGTTCCTGGAGAGCTACCGTCCTGTAGCTGTTCACTCCAACCCTAATCTAGCACACCAGGTGCTAATAATCTAGCAACTAGCCTGCACCGTTCTGAGTGTTTTAGCACTCAGGCTAATTGTGGGTGTATTTTAACTAGCATGTTAATAGCTTGTCCTGTGTGTATGTTCGTGTGCATGCTGCGTGCGTGCTGCGTGTGTGTGTGTGTGTGTGTGTGTGTGTGTGTGTGTGTGTGTGTGTCTGTGTCTGTGTGTGTGTCTGTGTCTGTGTCTGTGTCTGTGTCTGTGTGTGTGTGTGTGTAGTCTTTCCGGGAGGAGCTGGATGTTCTGATCCAGGAACAGATGAAGAAGGGAGGCAGCAGCTCCAACCTCTGGGCTCTGAGGCAGATAGCTGACTACATGGCCTCTCAAGGCTCCCCTGCCACCTTATCCACCTCCCCCTCCAGTACAGGTACTGTGTAGGTACACACACACATGCATGCAGACGCACATACACACACACACTCAGATATAAACACGCACGCATAAACTAACATACTCACGGAGGTTCAAATACACGCCAAATACACGTCTAACATCAAGACACAGACAAATAAATCACCTCACCAAAAGATTAACAAACAAACACACAAGATAATGTTCTCTGATCTGCTATTGACTCCTCTCTACTTTCTATCTTTCCCTGTGTAGGCATGATGATGGTGACGCCCATCAATGACCTGCATGGCTCGGAGCCCAGCAGCATGGTGAAGGGAGAGAGGCTAATGCGCTGTAAACTGGCCAGTGTCCACCGCCTTCTGGACCTCTACGGCTGGGCCCAGCTCAGCCACACCTGCCTCACCGTGAGTAGACCTGCCTGGCTGACACCCTCTTTTGGTCTTTCCCTATTTTGACAATGCAAAAAAGCAGTACTGTCAAAAGAGATGGTTTTAGTACCATAATTACCATTACATTGTCCATGAGGGTAAAATTGTATGCAGGTTTTGAAAATTTGAAGCAGATACTTGACTATGCACTTATGGAACTCATTTTGAAAAGACATCACAGCTTTTTTGTCACTCCTTAACTTTCTCTCTCTCTTTGTGCTTTCTATTTTTACATTTCAAATCAAATCAAAGTTTATTTGTTCACCTTACAGTGAAATGCTTATTTTTTTTCACTAACCAATAGTGAAAAAAAAGGTGTGTGTGTGTGTGGGGGGGGGTAAGTAAAGAGATAAAACAACAGTAAAAATACATTTTAAAATAACAGTAGCGAGGCTATATACAGACACCGGTTAGTCAGGCTTATTGAGGTAGTATGTACATGTAGGTATGGTTAAAGTGACTATGCATATATGCCTCATTCTCTCTCTGTTTGTTTTTCTACCCATCCCTTCCTTATCTCTATCCCTCTCTCTGTTTGTAAAGTTTGATATCTGACAGAGTTGTGTGTGTGTGTTGTCTCCTGTCAGCTGCGTGTCAGTAAGGAACAGGAACACTTCCTGGTTCCGACCAATGGCCTGGCTTATGGTGAGGTCACTGCCTCTAGCCTGGTGAGTTCACTACTAATGCCGAAGATTTTTTATAACTAACCCAAGATAGACCAGAGCCTGTCGTTTCCAATGGGAGCAAATTAATCATAGTGGGCAGAACAAGCAAGGAGGTGGGCAGAGCGTTCAATCATTTATTTGCATATTTCCATTAGGGAACACCTACTCTGTGAAGTGTGTGTGTGCAATAACTCACTCCTTCTAAACAATGCAATTTTTTGAAGCTTTGGCAAAGGGTGAAGTCTACAAAACACAGTCCACTCTGTTACAGATAGTTTTGGAAACAGGAAATTGTATGGAGATCAAATTTTTCATCAATGAGAAAATATAGCAGAATGTCTGCCAAAATCTGTCTCGCTCCTTCTTCTCTCACTGCCCGCCACTGGGCTTCATCTCATAACCATATTGGGTGGTGAGTGGAAACACCAACCGGATGCTTCACATTTATACCACTGATGAAATATCTGTCTCATTGTTCTAACTGTGCAAGCGATGCGTCACAGTCACAAAGAAAACTAATGATGTCCACTTCATTGGAAAACAAATATTCTGTGATAAGTGTGCTGCTTGTTAACCCTGAACCATATTTAATATTGTATGATAAAACATAAGCTTATTTGTTTCTGGTTGACACAGATAAGTACTAATTATTCAGTCAACTTATTAAATAATGCTTTTGCTCACCTCAGTCACAGAATGTTTTCATCAAGCGACCTTTTTTGGTTTGTTTTTACATTATAATAAAAATGGTAATATGCACTGTAATAGGACTGTAATAGGACTGTAATAGGCATTACATAAATATATACAGGTGCTAGTTTTGTATCCAAACGAGTATCCAAGTATCCAAACGAGTGTAAAAACCAAATAGAACTGACCTCAGTGCTGCTGCTGGTGGTGTTGATGCGTTGTTGTCTCCTCCCAGGTGAAGGTGAACATCCTGGGGGAGGTGGTGGAGAGGGGCAGCACCCCCCTGGGGGTAGACCTGGGTTCCTTCAGCCTTCACTCAGCCATTTACTCCACCCGGCCAGACGTACGCTGTCTGCTGCACCTCCACACCCCCGCCACTACCGCTGTGAGTCACACACACACAGACACACACAGAAACACACACACACATACACTGGGGCTGAGGCACTGCCAGGGGGACAGGGCACACAGACAGAGGGACAGACATGGCACACTCACAACAATCATTGCTTACATTGTTGCACATTTGTAATTCGTTTAGATAGTTTTTTTCTAACCGTGTGGAGTCCTAGGACTCACACGGTAGTAGTTCTCCTGCACTTGAGATTTGGAGGTGTGGCTCAGTTGGTAGAGCATGGCGCTTGCAACACCAGGGTTGTGGGTTTGATTCCCACGGGGGAGAAGTACAAAAAATGTATCCACTCACTACTGTAAGTCGCTTTGGATAAATTACTAAAATGTACAATGATAATAGGTATAATATAACAATGTATTAGATGACAATATAAGATTAGGAGCCGATGACAAAACTTGTCATGAAAAACCCTGCTAAATCCTACAGAATGTGACTTATAGTTGTCTGTGTGTGCAGGTGTCAGCCATGAAGTGTGGCCTCCTGCCGCTGTCCCATGAGGCTTTGCTGGTGGGTGAGGTAGCGTACTACGACTACAACAGGCTGATGGAGGACGAGGAGGATAGAGTGGGGCTCCAGAAGAGCCTGGGGCCCACCTGTAAGGTGAGGACATTACGGCAGAACAAGGGGTTAATGTGACAGGCTTGTGATTTAGTTCTGATACTGCTCATTTGCTTCTTGAGACAAATATCTCCAATAATAGGGAAAACACAAGCTCAATTTACTATATTTTTTGTAAAACTATAAGAATTGCGATGACAGGGTTGAAGAAGAATAAGAGTGTATGTACTCGGAAGTAAAAGAGGGTTGCACTATAAGTGTTGTTTCACTTGCTGAAGTCCATCTTTATTCCTAGGTGCTGGTGCTTCGAAACCATGGTATCGTGGCCCTGGGGGAGTCAGTGGAGGAGGCTTTCTACACCATCTACCACATCCAGGCTGCCTGTCAGATCCAGGTACAGAGACACACTTACTGACATACATCCAGCCTGCTCCATCCTGCCAAAGGCTTGGGGCACAACTCTCCCCATTGAGAGAGAGTGAGAGAACTCCCAGACTCATAGCTCAGTGACTGTGTGTGCACGAGAGAGAAAGACAAAGAGAGCTAAAGAGCGAGAGAGAGCGAAAGAGAGAGAGGAGAGAGAGAGAGGACTGCCAGACTGTTAGCTCATTGACTTTGTGTGTATGTGTAAGAGAGAGAGTGATAGCATGCACATGAACAGCTTTGGCAGTTTCACTCCTGAATGCATGTCCTTGCCTTAGTACCCTTGGACTGTGACTGTCGTATGTGCAGTACTGTAACTGTACCGTGTGTCAAACCCACGGCATAACACACTGCTGCAATCTTGTGATGTGCTGACAGGTGTCAGCAATGTGCAGCGCTGGAGGGGAGCAGAACCTGATCATGCTGGACCGCTCCACTCACAAACCCATCGCTGCAGGCACCGTGGGCTGGGCCGGGTCTACCTTCGGCCCCCTGACCAAGAGTCGACTCGGGGAGCACGAGTTTGAGGCTCTCATGAGGACCCTGGACAACCTGGTGAGATTACAACACAGAAGCAAATGTACAATGCTGCAAGCATTCTCAATGTAGTGGAATGATTTGCAATGCTGCAAGAATACTCAAAGTAGTGTAATGGGGACAGTCATTATGAATAGGGCAGGTATAATGTTCTTTAGGATGTGCACTAAAATAGATATTCTCACTCCCCCTACCTTAATGAATTAACATCCACCATAAACACTACTTAGAAAATGCAGAAAATAACAGTGGTCCAGACACAGGTCTAACCTACTTTAACCCTCCAGGGTGTGGATCATATGGATCACTTGTACCCCTGGACATTGGACATTGACAATACATAAGTCAGACACACAATACTGGACATGAGGACATTACACATAAACCTTACTGTAACCTCCCTCTCCCCACCCTCCAGGGTTACCGTACCGGCTACGCCTACCGCTTCCCTGTGCTGCTGGAGCGCTCTCGGACACGGAGAGAGGTGGAGGTACCCGCCACGGTCCACTCCTTCCAGTTTGAGGAGGAGGGGGTGCACCCGTTACCCCGCCAGCACCCCTACGCCCAGCGGCAGCAGCAGGCAAAGACACGCTGGCTCAACACCCCCAACTCCTACCTGAGGGTAAACCAGGACCAAGCCAGCCCCGGACACCAGCACACCACAGTAAGTACCTGAGAGCTAAGCCAGCCCGGACACCAGCACACCACAGTATGTACCTGAGAGCTAGGCCAGCCCCGGACACCAGCACACCACAGTAAGTACCAGAGAGCTAGGTCAGCCCCGGACACCAGCACACCACAGTAAGTACCTGAGAGCTAGGCCAGCCCCGGACACCAGCACACCACAGTAAGTACCAGAGAGCTAGGCCAGCCCCGGACACCAGCACACCACAGTAAGTACCAGAGAGCTAGGCCAGCCCCGGACACCAGCACACCACAGTAAGTACCTGAGAACTAGGCCAGCCCCAGACACCAGCACATCACAATAAGGTGGGCCTTAGTAGAGTGGGGGACTAGCGGCTAACTTTCTTACTTAGTTTCAGAGGGGGACTGGGGATGAGCCTAGGAGGTAATACATAGACTAGTACCACTACCTCCTTTGTGCTGCACTGCTATGGAATAGGAGTTCCCATTCTCAATCTCTTTTGTCAAATCAATGTTAATTCCAACATTTATGCTAACTGGTAATGGATACTACACTGAACAAAAATATAAACGCAACATGTATAAATAAAATGAAAGATCCCAGACATTTTCCATACGCACAAAAAGCTTATTTCTCTCAAATGTTGTCAAGAAGCTGATTAAACAGCATGATCATTACACAGGTGCACCTTGTGCTGGGGACAATAAAAGGCCACTATAAAAATGTTTTTTTTTGTCACACAACACAATGCCACAGATGTCTCAAGTTTTGAGGGAGCGTTTAATTGGCATGCTGACTGCAGGAATGCCCACCAGAGCTGTTGCCAGAGAATTGAATGTTAATTTCTCGATCATAAGCCGCCTCCAATGTCGTTTTAGAGAATTTGGCAGTACGTCCAACCGCCCTCACAACCGCAAACCACATGTAACCACCACAGCCCAGGACCTCCAAATCCAGCTTCTTCACCTGTGGTATCGTCTGAGACCAACCACCCGGACAGCTGATGAAACTGTGGGTTTGCACAGCTAAATAATTTCTGCACAAACTGTCAGAAACCGTCTCAGGGAAGCGCATCTGCATGACTGCAGTTCGGCGTCGTAACCGATTTCAGTGGGCAAATCCTCACCTTCGATGGCCACTGGCAGGCTGGAGAAGTGTGCTCTTCACGATGAATCCCGGTTTCAACTGTACCAGCCAGATGGCAGACAGCATGTATGGTGTCGTGTTTGCTGATGTCAACATTGTGAACAGAGTGCCCCATGGTGGTGGTGGGGTTATGGTATGGGCAGGCATAAGCTACAGACAACAAACACAATTGCATTTTATTGATGGCAATTTGAATGCACAGAGATACCATGACGAGATCCTGAGGCCCATTGTCGTGCCATTCATCCGCTGCCATCACCTCATGTTTCAGCTTGATAATGCACGGACCCATGTTGCAAGAATCTGTACACAATTCCTGGAAGCTAAAAATGTCCCAGTTCTTCCATGGCCTGCATACTCACCAGACATGTCACCCATTGAGCATGTTTGAGATGCTCTGGATCGACGTGTACGACAGTGGGACAACATTCCACAGGTCACAATCAACAGCCTGATCAACTCTATGCGAAGGAGATGTGTCTCGCTGCATTAGGCAAGTGGTGGTCACACCAGATACTGACTGTTTTTCTGATCCATGCCCCTACATTTTTTTTCCGGTATCTGTGACCAACAGATGCATATCTGTATTCCCAGTAATGTGAGATCCATAGATTAGGGCCTAATGAATGTATTTGTACTGACTGATTTCCTTATATGAACTGCAACTCAGTAAAATATTTGAAATTGTTGCACGTTGCGTTTAGATTTTTGTTCAGTGTAATCTAACAATCTAATAAATCTACATTGTTGTTTTTATTTCAAATATCTATTATATTAGCATTTCCACAAAGGAATATGAATAACAGATTCATATTCCTTTGTAACCTTTAACAGCTATTAAAAGCTATGCATGTGTCACTAATTCACGTGTGCATGAAAAGGAGAGTTATTTAAAAACAGGCTGTTTGCTATAGTACTTCAGGGAAAGAGATGGCTACAGAGAGCTCCAGCAATGGAGTCCTTTCAGACAGAACAATACCAGGCAGGCAGAGACCCTCATACATCAGGCAGGGGGAGGAGACTAGCTCTCCCCCTTTCTCTCTCTCCCCCTTTCTCTCCCCCCCTGTACCTCCCACTCTCTCTTTCTCTTGTCCTCTGCATTGCAGGGGAAAGCCCAGTGCTGGTGTTGATAACTGCAGTGCTGAGTCTGCCCTCTGGTGTCGGAAAAGAAAGGCACAATAGTGATGTTTCTGTCCATCTGTCTGAGAACACGTGTGATAATAATAACACTGCATAAAGAATGACAACAACAACACTATATTAAAATAATGGTTTAAAAGGATGGCTATGATTTTATTAAAACATGCATTCAGAGTCAAATGGACAAGGTTGTTTATATACAATAGAATATCAGGAGTATGTCCTTCAAGAAAGACACATTGCCCAGCCAAATGCCATTCTCTCTCTCTCTCTCTCTCTCTCTCTCTCTCTCTCTCTCTCATATAAGAGAAACTTTAAGAGAAATGTCAATTTGTTTTTGTAATTGAAAGAACAAATGTGTAGATGGAGGAAAAGCATTTGAAGCAATGTTTATGGGATGTTTATGGGATGTTTATGGGATGGGTAATGCTGCAGAACTCCTGACCTGTAACACTGTCATCTCCCCTTCCTTAGTGGCTGAAGACAGAGGAGATGCAACAAGGTAGTGGAGCCATCAAGATTGAGAACTCAAATCAGTTTGTTCCTCTTTTTACCAACCCTCAAGAGGTGCTGGAAACACGAAATAAGGTAAGTCTGCCCTACTGCTCTCAGTAAGCCATGATGTCACAGTATGGATATACCACAGGGATCACATGGATTGGTTTTGGGTTTTCAGCCTTTCAGGTTGTTGTTGTTGTTGTTGATGTTGTTGTTGTTGTTTATCTCCAGATCAGGCAGCAGAACCGGCAGGACATGAAAACAGCAGGACCCCAGTCCCAAGTACTAGCTGGTGTCATAACAGATGATAGTCCACCGGTAAGGATCAAGTACTAGGCCTACAATGCTGTGGTTATTGGCTAGTGCTGGAGAATGTGTAAATGCTTGTTTTTTACATTTTATTTGATGTGCTGTATTTCTGTCTTTCACGTTAAACTGAGGTGTTGGGTTGGGTTGGGGCCTTCAGGGTGGTGGACCCTTGGGGGCAGGGCGGGGCGAACAAGCTACAGTATATTGTGTGCAAGTAAAGAGAGCTCTACATTATTATTATTATTATTATTATTATTATGTAATGAATTCTATGGAGGCTGTGCTGTTGCTGTGTGTATATGTACAGTATGTACTGTATATGTGTAGATGTATGTGTGTGCTTGTTTACATTTGTTTCCAAACCCATTCAAATTAAATATTATAAAAAAATGTAATAAAAACTGAGCCCCTGTGGTCTTGTCGCAAGAGATGTGGTGTTTAACCTGCTGTCCTGGTTAAATAAAATTCCTAACCTAGCTGCAGAAGCTGCTTTGGCCACCTAACCATCCCCACTAATCATCCCACTCCCCTGCTTCTCATTGTATCATTCATTCATTCATTCAACCCCTCACCTTCCACCCTGCTACTCTTCCCCAGGTCAAGAAAAAACTGCACGTTGCTGTAAAAATGTGTGCTCTCAGTCAACAATAACAAAGTACAGGTAAACAAATAAATAAGATGGTCTGAGAAGACATCATGAACCATGAAGACAATTAAACCAATGAGCTCTTCTGGGAGCAAACACAAAGAAGACTTGGAAGATTTAGCAACCTTCATCTTTTCTGGGTAGTCATTATTTGGGTGTTGAAACTGAAATGAGATGGGTCGACAATGATTAACAAAACCACAATAATCAGAATATTCTTCCGTTCTCCTTTTCATCCTAGTCTCCAGACCCAGCAGAACTTGCAAAACTTGAGCCAGAGACCCCCAACCCGTTTAACCAGCTGACAGACAAGGAGCTGGAGGAGTACCGCAAGGAGGTGCAGAGGAAAGCAGAAGGTCACACAGATGGTAAGTGCACTGCTACAGATAGAGATCTTAATTTGAACTATATTGTCACAGCAAAATAATCCTTCAGCAATAGGATTTTCACATTTAGTCCATAATGTGTCTTGATCAGTGGTTAGGTTATTACCTGGCCAAAAGTAAGCTACATGAAACGTGCAATACTGTTAATATAACTGTGTGTTAGTGTGGGTTTTCCGTGAATGTATGTAAATCACGAAGCTCACAAACTCAGGAATATTCTCAGCAACAAAAGAGTGATCAAATTAAGATCCTATATCTGTACCAGAAGCTATCCCTCACTTACACTTTGCATGTGGCTTACACTATCCCTCTCTCCAAATGTTGACTTAATTACTTACACCTGCTCCTATCTCTCTTGCTCGCTATACTTACAGCACTGTAACCTCAGACTGTACAGTTAATGTGTCTTTCGTTCTTTCACCTATTCCTAATTCATTCCTAACTCTGCCTCACAACTCTTGCACATTGCTAACTAGAATTAGCTCTATGTACTCCTCAACCCACACTGGCTGTCTCTCTATGTTCTCCTGTGTCTGTCTGTCTGTGCGTCAGTAGAGGATGAGGTGGAGAACGAGAAGGAGTCTCCCCCAGCTACCTCCCCCACCAACAACCCTCACCCCTGCAATCCTCCACCCTCAGGTGAGACTCGGCCAGGAGTGCTGAACACGCTCAGCTATCTCTGCTTGCATACAGGAGAGAAGGACTGCTCAAAATAACAATATGCGGGACCCTGTACTGTTACCTCCACTCTGTGCTTCTTCAACTGCTCATTGACAATGCCTGTTTCGCTGACAGTCACTGAATGTGGGCATCAATATAGGTGATATGAAATATTTCCTAAAATATTTCAATCTTAAATTGAGATGTGTAACTTGGACTTTTGCTTTAAACATGCATTGATATCAATGCATGGAGTTATGTGCATGGATCTCAATTAGAACAATATTGTATAAGAATCTCAATGGCTGAGTAACATGGGATTTCAGTTCTGATGATGTGAGGTTTGGTGGTGGTTGTTGTTGTTGTTTTTGTAAATGTGCCACATTTCAGCGCTGTCTTGTGATTGCCATCTGTCTCCACACCTACCGTATGTACCCCTCTCCTTCGGTCTGTGTTCGTCTTTGTCTATGTTCCTCTTTCTACACTGACTCATAGGGCACCCCTCTGGTACTGAGATATTGACTCAATAGTAAGTACTGAGAAACAAACTGTAAGAGGTTGTTGCACTCTCATTAGCCAAGCATGTTGGGCACAACTGCAATAACATGGCATGTCTGCTGTGTACTGTTCCATGCAGATAACACAAACAAAGCCATTTAATCTGATTGCATTTCTTTGTTTTGTTTTACGCCAATTATCCAACAAGATGAGACTAAGACAGCCTCCACGGCAGTGCAGAACGGGGAAGGAGAGGAGGAGAAGCAGACCACAGAGGAGCTGGAGAAAGGGATGAAGGCTTTGTCTACCAACGACACTTCTACACCCCCAGCTGTGCCACCCGCTAAACTGCCCAGCAACACCCCTGAGGGATCCCCCTCCAAGTCCCCCTCCAAGAAGAAAAAGAAGTTCAAGGCTCCCTCATTTCTAAAGAAGAGCAAGAAGAAAGAGCAGAAAGAGAAAGCTGAAACTTGAGGGGACATGTAAAATGCTTCTGACACAAGCCACTCCATTTCTAGCCACATACACAGAGGCAAATACACTCACTCAAGTTTCCTAAATGTATGGTTCAGTCCCTCTCATCACGTCGTTGTGTCCACCCGCTTCTATCTATACTATCAAATAATTTGTTAAAACATTACTTGTTTTTGCACATAGGATTTAGAAGTAATTCTAATTCTCTGTTTTTTTTGCGATATTGTTTCTCTACAACTCACAAATGATCATGAAACAATCCACAACAATGCAAAATTAAATAGAATCAACAACGCTCCATCTGAATTATGCACCCCTTATTTATGATGAGAAGTAATGCACTTGACACATGTATGTATATAAACCAATGTTGCATTGAAGCATCCTCATAGGCACCCCCTGGTCTTGTCATATTTATTTGTTTTTAATAGTCAGATGAAGGTCACAGGTATGTACAGTAATGCGAGCACAGGTGCAGTACATGTAGAATTATGCAGGTATAATAATGTGCTCTTTTTGGCAGAAGTCTTGTTCCATTTAAACAAACTATTCAAGTCATAGACAGCAGGGAAAAAAAGAAAAGAAATGCTTAAAAAATGTAATTCCCAACATTAAACTGAAAGCTATAAATGCCACTAATACCAAGCAAGGATATGATATACACATTATGGAATAAACTTGTTGCTTGATGTTGCAAACTGAAGCCCAACTAAAAGTCACTAAACATTCCACTTATCCCCAAAATTGTATTTGAAAATGTGTACAAAATACCTCTTTACAGCTGTAATTATTTTTATGATCAGTAGCTGTTATCTAAATGCTGATGTGTGATATCTTTTTTTGAATGTATTATTTCATATTAGAATGTAAAGTGAAAAGTTCCAAGGTTAAAATGTACCAGTCATTAAATATTAAGTTGATTTCAATCCAGTTTGGTTTGATCTGTTATTTGTTTGTTAACCTAGCAACTGTACTTTACTTGATCATTTGAGTGTCAGGTACAGTAAAGTCCAGTTCTAGTTCTGATACTTAGGGAAAATAATATTCTTAATGTTTGCCGACATTTTATATATATATATATATATATATATATTATTTTTATATATTTTTTTAATGCATCTTGGTTAGATGTGTTTTTGTTTATAAAGACATGGGGACATTTTTTATTGAATACTCTTCGAGTCCTATTCTTTCTCTTCTTCTCTTCCTCAAAACCCATTGGAGAAGAAGGTCAGAGCGGTGGGACCTTTGGCTTTATCATCCAATGGATTTTGAGAAGGAGGCGAGGAGAGAGGACACGAGAAGGATACAATTGAGATTCATCCATGAACTCACGAAATCAACAGGTAATGTTAATTCACATCCATTCCAGCCCGCTGGGGGCGGTAAAGATATCTTTCTGTGTTAAGGGCTTCTGGTTTCCTGTCTTTCATCTGCGGAGAGAACAGCAATGAGTTACAGAAATCAAACGGCAGAAATCTGTTAAATTGTCGACGTTTTGACTTTGCTTATTGTTTGAATAACTTAATAAGGCCCTAAAAATGGGCAGAAGTAGAAGCCGATCCCCACCAAAACGAGGTTTGTATTAGCAATGAATAACCAACGATGATAATAATAGCAGTTCGCTAAAGTTAGCTACAGTAGCATCCTACGTTATTTACAAACAGGTCCATATCAAGTTGACGATAACAATAACCACTATTTCGGTCTCGCGACTAACATTTATGTGTAGCCCTAAACATTGTGGTTAAACTATAGTAATCTGATTAACCTTTAATTGTGTACATGCTAGCCCATAATGGAGTAAAGGAGCCTAGCAACGTTACTCCTGACTATAGTCAAAGGACCTTTACGTTACATGTTCCGTTTAGAGACTGATTGGCTTTGGCAGTCAAAACATCCAAATACGGAAACTTAACTTGAATCGATTCTCAATTGCGATACGTTTCTAGAAACATAAAGCCTCCTACTTTCATGTCACATAAAAATGTAAAATATACACTTAGTGAACACTGTTTTGACCCAGTTGCAGACCATAGTTATTTTCAGTGACAACACGTTTGTGGGCTCAGTCGATAACGCAGATAGCTAATTAGCGCAGGTAGTCCTCTGTCTTCGGTCTGTTTTCATAAACAAGGCTGTAAAGCTGTCCACATAATTCCCATCGTAAAGAGTTCATGAATATATTATTTTGTGACGTTTTGGTCTTTGCAGTCTTCAGCAATTTTTATTTTGCCGAAATCTACGCCCCTTCATCTGTGATTGGCCAACTGTAGGGGTGAAGTGACACATGGCAGCGTGTAAACCCTAAAGCCCATTAAAGCTGCAGTATGTAACTTTTTGGGCAACCCGACCAAATTATAGATCTGTATTCTCATTGAAAGCAAGTCTAAGAAGCGGTAGATCTTTTATGTGCTCTCATTCTATGCTTCCCGTGCTCAAGTTTCGTTTTTGTGTGTTTTACTTTCGGGTTTGTAAACCAGCTGAAAATACAACATTTTTGGTTATGGAAAATGTATATCACAGCGGTTTAGATTGTACAATGATTCTCTACGCTATACTTGCTTGTTTTGTCACATAAACACGTTTTAGCAACCCGGAAATGGAGGAGCATAGTGCATCTTTAAATGTGTATAGTAATTTAACCTTTTTTTTTGTTTTGAGAACAATATTTATAACTGATATGTTCCTTATGTTTCCAAAACTGTACTGCAAACAATGCATGTTAACGTTAGAGCAAGTGTCTGATTTCTTAACCAAACTCCCCTGGCAAGAAGATACTGTTGTTGAAGATCTAACTAACCCAATATAGTTAATCTGTGTTGTTTATAGCGGGAGAAAATTAAGCATAGTAGGCAGAACAAGCAAGGAGGTGGGCAAAGCCAAGCAGGAGCTAGCGAGATCTTATTGGCGCATTGAGGCATATATTTCCTTTAGGGAACGCCTCTTCTGGGAAGTGCGTGTGTACACAACTTAAATTTGACCGTGCACTCTTTCAAACACTACGTATAAAACTTAGCGCACTGTGTTCGTAACCGATTCTAGTTTGGGGAACATCATGTATTGAGATCAGATGTTTCATCAATAAGAAAATGTGAAGTTCATCCTCTCCCACTACCTGCGACTGGACTTTAACTCCATATCATTTGGTGGTGAGAATGTCCTAAATGAATGCTTCATCTTTATAGCCCCTGTGATGTCTGGGTTACCCCTTCTGTTGACTACCACAACTCAAAAACCAAATGGTAACTGGAGAGATTTTTACATCACTGGTTAGAGGACAACCTGCATAGGTCAGCTACATTTTGGAATGTTGCATTTTGATACAGGGGTCACCAAAACAGAAAGAAGCGCAACACTATTTCGGCAGTCACTCATCAGTTATCACGTTGAAATCTATTGGTGTGCATATCAGTGCCATTTAAAAAAAATTATAGCTGCATTCTAAATCCTGCAAACCCCAGCGCATATGACAAAATAAACATTACAAAACCAAATATATTGATCTGTTTTAAGCACTTGATCTTGTCACCGATCTGAGGTAAAAATTCGATGACCCCGATGCGATCAAAACCTCAGCTTGTGTAATGTATTAACAAATATCATGGAAGGTAACATTACATATGGAAAAAAATATCTTATTAATGTATAGCTTAATTTATCGTGGTAGTAAGTTAAACACACAGATTTTCAATAATCACCTACTGTATATTTCTCACTAGTTTAACCATTTAGAGATAAAAAAAAAAAAAGATCCTAATCACCATTTAACCAGGCGCTCTAGACTAGAGCGTCCAAGGGGTCTGTGCAGCAGGCTGAACGTTTGACGTCCCTATAGTTAGAGTCTATGACAGTGGAGATTGCTGAGGGGAAGACAGCTCATAATAATGGCTAGAATGGTATCAAACACATCAGATGTGGTTGATACCACTCCATTCCAGCCATTATTATAAGTCATCCTCCCCTCAGCAGCCTCTGCTGGTCTATGACTGGGCTATGAACATAGCTAGCGCTTCTTTCTCTGGTCCATCACGTGACAACTACAAGTTGCCTCAAATCAAATTTATTTATAAAGCCCTTCTTACATCAGCTGATGTCACAGAGTGCTGTACAGAAACCCAGCCTAAAACCCCAAACAGCAAGCAATGCAGGTGTAAAAGCACGGCTAGGAAAAACTCCCTAGAAAGGCCAAAACCTAGGAAGAAACCTAGAGGAACACTCAACTCTGTGGAACATTCCTTTGACTCTTTCAGTTTTCCCAAAAAATGTATTTAACGAGTAATTTTAATATACTTTTGTAACTCACCAAAGTGTAGATGTTGCTAGAGTGTTAGGTACTTTCTCTGTGTGCACAGGGTGTCCATTTAAAAAAATAAAAATAAACGACCAGACTAGTTCTGGTCCACGTGCATGCGTTGGACCTGCGTGCGCCTCTGTCACATGCACCTGGACCAGAGCTAGTCTGGCGGTATATAACGTGCTCAAATTATTTTTATTTACTTTTGTATTGTGGAGAAATTACACCCTGCATATACAGATGAATTATTCAACACTTTAGCAACATCTTTACTTCGAGGTAGTACGAAAGTTTATTGAACCCATTCACTAAACACAATTCTATTCATGTAAGAATTCATAACATGGATGCTGTTCTTGGTCCTCCGCCATACTAAGTAATGTCTTGGTCTGTTTGTTCCTCGTCTGCAGAGAGACGACGCTCTCGCTCGGGTTCAAGGGAACGTGAACGAAAGCGCAGGGAGAGGGAACGCTCCCGTTCTCGGGACAGGGAAAGGCGAAGGAGCCGCTCCCGCTCTCCAGCCCGCAGGCGGCGCTCAAGGTGAGAGAAAAGAGCCCTAGTGAGTCATCTCAACTAAAAGGGGGTTGACAGTGGACTCACACAGGGTCATTGGTTACTTCTGTAGGCCTATGTGGTGTAACCTCAGTCTGCACACGCATTGACATAAATATATCTGGCTGAAGAGCCTGTGATACCTTGTGCTCTTAGGGGGAAGTTTGACTTTTTCTGTACTGCAAAAGTATCACTAGGGCTGTATTCCGATTCCGCAACCTTCTCCCCAAATGTGCACTTCCTCATCCTCAAAAATGTACAAGCATTGGATTGGTGTAAGATTGGGCTTGGGGGAGTGTTTCCAGTTTCCACCATATTTGTTAAACCAGTCCATAAGGGGAAATGATTTGTGCACACTTCAAGAAGGGTATAGAATGGGACCTCTGCCTAGATAACCCGTCCACCAGCTATCTCTGTGTCTTGTCTTTAGGTCTCCTCGTCGGCTGCGCTCTTCTTCCGGCTCCCCCTCCAGGCAGAAGGACAGACGTGATGATGAAGATAAAAAGGATTCCAAGGATAAGCCAATGAAGGAGCATCAGATCTCAGGTGGTTTATCTGCTATGAACTTGTATGTGTCTCAAATGACACTCGATTCCCTACATGGTGCAGTACTTTTGACCAGAGCCCTGTGTGTATAAAAGTTTGGACACCTACTTATTCAAGGTGTTTCTTTATTTTTACTATCTTCTACATTGTAGAATAGTAGTGACAACATCAAAACTATGGAATAACACATATGGAATCAAATAGTAACCAAAAGTGTTAAACAAATTAAAATATATTTTAGATTCTTCAAAGTAGCCACTCTTTGCCTTGATGACAGCTTTGCACACTCTTGGCATTCTCTAAACCAGCTTCACCTGAAATGCTTTTCCAACAGTCTTGAAGGAGTTCCCACATATGCTTAGCACTTGTTGGCTGCTTTTGTTTCGGGGTCATTATCCTGTTGAAAAACAATTGATAGTCCCACTAAGCTCAAAACAGATGGTATGGTGTTTTGCTGCAGAATGCTGTGGTAGCCATGCTGGTTAAGTGTGCCTTGAATTCTAAATAAAATCAGTGTCACCAGCAAAGCACCATCACACCACCACCTCCATGCTTCATGGTGGGAACCACACATGCAGAGATCATCCGTTCACCTACTCTGGCGTCACACAAAGACATTTGTGTGACACAAAATTGGACTCATTAGACCAAAGGACAGATTTCCACCGGTCTAATGTCCATTGCTTGATTTTTCTTGGCCTAAGCAAGTGTCTTCTTATTAGTCACCTTTAGTAGTGGTTTCTTTGCAGCAATTAAACCATGAAGGTCTGATTCACACAGTCTCCTCTGAACAGATGATGTTGAGGTGCGTCTGTTAATTGAACTCTGTGAAGCATTTATTTGGGATGCAATTTCTGAGGCTGGTAACTAATGAACTTATCCTCTGCCACAGAGGTAACTCTGGGTCTTCCTTTCCTGTGGCGGTCCTCATGAGAGCCAGTTTCATAGCGCTTGATGGTTTTTGCGACTGCACTTGAAGAATAGTTCTTGAAATGTTCTGACTTGACTGACCTTTATGTCTTAAAGTAATGATGGACTGTTGTTTCTCTTTGCTTATTTGAGCTGTTCTTGTCATAATATGGACTTAGCCCTATTTGGTAAAAGACCATCTTCTGTATACCACTCCTACCATGTCACAATACAACTGATTGGCTCAAATGCATTAAGAAGGAAAGAAATTCCACAAATTAACTTTTCATAAGGCACACCTGTTAATTAAAATGCATTCCAGGTGACTACCTCATGAAGCTGGTTGAGATAAGGTTGGCTACTTTGAATGATCTCAAATATACAATATATTTTTTTAATTTACCACTTTTTTTGGTATCTACATGATTCCATATGTTATTTCATAGTTTTGTCTTTACTATTATTCTACAATGTAGAACATAGTAAAAATAAAGAAACCTTTGAATGAGTGTCAACTTTTGACTGGTGGGGTGTGTGCGCGCTATTTGGGATGCACCCGTTCTGTGAGAATATGGAGAAATACACCTGTTGCATGTCAGTGTTTAAAAGTGTGTATTGTTTATAGAGGAAGACATGCAGGGCAAGACAGAAGAGGAGATTGAGATGATGAAGATTATGGGATTTGGCAACTTTGACACCACAAAGGTAAGGATTCTGTCAACTTGTCTCAAATCTAGAGGTTCCTGGTTGGGCTTGCCAAAGATATCTGTAGATATTAGATGCTTTTATTTAGTCTGGAGTCTGCAGAATAATTATCCTGTAGGCAGGTAATTGCTGAAATTGTCCAACTCACCAGGGGGGACAGTTTTCCCAACCTAACTGATTGTACGGTGCACTTCACCAACAATAATTGCAGATCTATCATTATAATAGTGATTTCTAAAGAACTTGACTCACTCCACTTTTGGTAAACAGTTTGTTTTAAGACTAAGATCATCTGAGATGGGTGTGATTCTTTTCAAAGGACTTCAAGTAGGTCTCCATTTATGTCTGGCAGTTTCTTTAATTGCAGGAAGATGTTTTGATTCGATAAAATGTAATTGTTTATTGCCACAGGTGAATGAATGGTGAACAACCTCATGTTTTTGGATGTGTGATGTATTAATGTGGTTGTCATTGCCAACAGGGGAAGAAGACCAATGGAGCAGTCAATGCGCATGCTATCAATGTGTCTCAGAAGAGGAAATACAGGTCTGTTGATTCATTGTCATTAACCCCAAGAGTTGGCTTATGTGGCTTTTTATTTCACAAATAGCATTTAAATTACAAAATTTGGTGGCGCTGCTCACATGTAGTTGTGAAAATGCTGTAATAAAGACTACATTTAGTATATAATATCTCAATGTGTGGGACTACGTGTATCTAGTCCTTCTTGTTAGGATATTATTTATTTTCCATCATATTCAGGTCACCTGTTATTAAGTAGTGCATCTTGTTGATGTATGCACCAACTAGCTTCGTTTGTTTATAAATCAACAATTCCAATTGCAAGGCACATGGTCCTGGCTGATATTGAGCAGTCTGAACAGTGACCATGCTCATTGCAGCCAATCACCTCTGCAGGTGTTTCTATGCAGACATATCGGCTCTCCTATTGGTGGACAATGATGTAATGGTAACAGTTTTGTATTTATTTCTTTTTTTCATTTCAGGCAGTACATGAACAGAAAAGGTGGATTCAACAGACCGCTGGACTTCATTGCTTGAAGTAGGATAAACAGAACATACTCATTGATGTTCCTTAAAATATACTATTTTAGCCTTGTAGTCTCTAGACTGTGTTTTGGTGATAGAAGTAAATTTTTTGTATTATGTATTTGTTTTCATTTAGACTCCCTGCACTGCATATAAGTTCTGCAAAGACCCATGCAACTGAATATAATTAAATGTTTCTGTAATATGTTCTGCTTATTTTAAGAATGAGCCTTGTTGACAACATGCCTGGGTCGATATGCTTTTCAGGGTGCATTTTAATTGAGGTGTTTTTGAGTCCGATTAAAAATGTTAATTCAGATCATGACCCCTTCTCATTTTTACGATTTATGTAAGTTGCCAAACTATTTAAATGTAAAGCTCTAAGTGGGATAGTTAATTGATTGCTGAAAAGTCTGAGAATATTTTTGAAGGCAAGTATTGTAACGGCGGGATTTGAGCACAAACCCGTCTTCAGTTGTGTTCAAATTCCCTCTCTAGGCTCATTTCTCATGTCATCTTCTGTATATGGTTTTAAGGACAAACTGTTGAAAGCAGCGGTTAGCCTTCCTATCGCCTTTGACCACAGAACGTCAGCTGTCATTTCTATTAGTTTTCCAACAATTTTACTTGTTGAATCTCCACCATTTGTTGTCACCAAACTGATGTATTCATTAGTTGCACACTGTTCCCTTTTCATTCAGTGAGCTATATATTAAGTTTCATTCTGTTTGGTTCCCATTGTGAATACACCCTACGTGATGTACTGCTCACGGCCGACGTTCGTGTTCTGTCTTGCCTGCCTTTGATCCAATGGAACGCTGCGTTTGCCTTGCAGCATTGTGTTGCAGTGTGTTCTGTGTGGTGCATAGGATGGATATATTGAACGCATGCATCAAATTGTATGTGTAGCCGGCTTGACAGAAATGGTAGCAGAAGGTGAATGTTAAACTTTTGTTCCACACATCCAGATGATGCTGCATACCATTTTGTGCAATTATGCTTTAGGTGTGCTCAAGCCATAGTCTTTCTTGCATACTACATGGTAGTGCTGGTCACATGTTTCATGAGGTGAAATGAAAGATCCCATAAATGTTCCATAAGCACACAAAGCTTATTCCTCTAATTTTGTGCACAAATGTGTTTACATCCCTGTTAGTGAGCATTTTATCCTTTCTCAAGATCATTCATACACCTGACAGGTGTAGCATATCAAGAAGCTGATTTAAACAGCATGATCATTACACAGTTGCCCCTAGTGCTGAGGACAATAAAATGCCACAAATGTGCAGTTTTGCCACAAATGTCAAGTTTTGGGGGATTGTGCAATTGGCATGCTGATAACAGGAATGTCCACCAGAGCTGTTGCCAGAGCATTGAATGTTAATTTCTCTACCATAAGCCACCTCCGTGTAACCACGCCAGCCCAGGACCACCTCCAGGCTTTTTCACCTGTGGGATCGTCAAGAGGTGCAGAGTATTTTTTAAAATTTTATTTTACCCCCTTTTTCTTCCAATTTCAGTTACGATCTTGTCTGATTGCTGCAACTCCCCAATGGGCTCGGGAGAGGCAAAGGTCGAGTTATGCGTCCTCCGAAACATGACTCGCCAAACCGCGTTCCTTAACACCTGCCTGCACCAATGTGTCAGAGAACACCAAAGTCAGCCTGCAGGCATCCGGCCAAATAAAGCCCTCCCCTAACCCGGACGACGCTGGACCAATTGTGCGCCGCTCTTTGGGACTCCCGGTCACAGCCGGTTGTCACACAGTCCGGGATCGAACATGGGTATGTAGTGATGCCTCAAGCATTGCGATGCAGTGCCTTAGACCACAGCAACATTCAGGAGGCCCTCTTGAGTATTTCTGTCTGTAATAAAGACCTTTTGTGGGGAAAAACAAATTATGATTGGCTGGGCCTGGCTCCCCAATGTACCCAGTTGTGAAATCCATAGATTAGGGCCTAATGAATTCATTTCAATTGACTGATCTCCTTATATGTAACTGTAACTCAGCAAAATCTTAGAAATCGTTGCGTTTATATTTTTGTTCAGTATAGAACAGTTGCACTTAATTGCATTCCAATTAAATGAATGCAATTCTGGGCATTTTGGTCCAATTCTAATTGAACATCACAACTAAATCTTCCCAGAGTATAATCAAACTATGGCTCTGTCAAGCATGCATAAAATATATTTTGTGTAGTCTTGCCGCCACATACAATTCAACGCTGGCTCTTGCCCTCATAATGTCAATTTCATAACCTGCTTTCAATCAACAACCTACTATGTGGTTTTCAAGCATATTTGGAGATTCCAAATGGTTATGGGTCTTCTGAAGTAAATTATCCTGAATGGGAATTTGAGGGCTGCTCTCTCTTGTCATGGTTTCTAGAATTCACGTTTAATAGTTATGGTTTAAACAATGCTTCATGACTTCTGCAGCAAAACTTGCTTCCGCATTACCTTGTAAGAAAAACAGTTCCTTGTCACTATACAGGTCATACAGTGGAAAGTTAGTTTTGCATGAACCGGTGCCCCCCTCCAATCACCCGGGGCACCAGGCAATGCAAAACGAAGTGCCCCAATAGTGGCGCAGCATGTGAATTCCGCCAACCACTGAACTCGAAATAAAGCAAACAACACTGAAAATCCAATCACCGATGTACACAGCGAAAGCAGCATGTCCACGGGGCGTGGTCTTTCACGCGCTGCTCGTGCGAGTTGTTGACGAATCGCGATTTGACTCGGTGAGAACAATCAATGGCACGCCAAAACACATAATTGGTGCTAACAACAGTAGAGAAACAAGACTCCATTGTGGCTCTTTTCCTGTAACAACAGACTGTGATATGATGGCGCCATAATGGCGAAAATGTTAACCAGTTGCACATGACAGCCCTGTTGGTGTTACTATTTAGGGTACCCAATCGCATCACAGCTCATATAGGGCGCGTTCGTAAATTCACTCTGGCTATCTACTCCGATTTCAGCGCACTCTCGTCTGAGTTTGCAGAATAACGGATGGTTGAACGAATGGCCAGTGCCAGTAAACGTCGGCAAAAAAAGCGTACTGTCACAAACAGTCTGGTTAACATGAAAACAGCCTAACCAGCTCTGCTAGGCCGAGTAAAATGGTCAGAGGTCAGGTGTTCTCTCAATTCTTGTCTGGAAGAAACTAGCCAACGTTAGTTTGGGTGCTTGACTGCCGTTGAGGTCAGAATGCTTGGAACAACTCTACTCCTCGGCCAGAGCGTCCAGTGTGCGCTCCGAGAACGTAACGCTCTGAATCTACGAACGGACAATCTGACAACGCTCTGAATTTAGTACGCCCAGAGCGCACTCTGGCACCCCAGAGTGAATTTACGAACGCACCCATAAGCTCTCTGGCAAACACAGTAGTTTACCAGCAAAACTGCTGTCGTTCATATAAACACTGTTGCAAGGTAGCAGTTTATATAGCTTCTCTTTTGACCTAGTATTTTTTTTATAAACATTTTCGTGTCAGCCTTTGCAGCTCGAGACGACCCACACGTGATCGGCCAGCACAACTAGGCAGCTTGTTAGATACAGTATTTGAATTTGACGAGGCTGTTTTGACGTTGGATAGCTAACTATATTCGCTGGTTCTAAATTTCGAATACATCTCACATTTATTTTTCTATATATGATTATATCACAAGCGTACCTAATTTTGATAGGTAAATCAGACTGTACGAAGTGAATTTGTTAACTGGGTAGACGTTAGTTTTTCTTGCCAGCTTGAGCTGCTGTACATTTTCTGTGCGGCTAATAAATTATAACGTCATTTGTTTTTGAGAGCCATCTGCGGATTGTCATTTTTACTTTTTCAAGAACAAGGCTTTCTGCCTGACATATGTGTTCGTGATTCATTGTACACACATTGTAGCTAGGTAGCGTTTAGATTGCTTGCACCAGTGACAGCGATTGTAACCGCGAGCCAGCATCAGCCAAGCGAATTTGACAAAGTATTTAGTCAATAAATAAGTTATCAAGACACACACACCGATAACTGACTTTTGTTGTCGAGAATTTGCATCCATCTCTTGCTTATTTTCATTACCGAAAACCAACATCGAAAGTGAAGTACCCTGGCTAGCCACAGTCAGAAGCAGTTGAGTAGCTAGCTATCCAAATTCTGACTGATTGTCATTTTATCATTGTTATTGTTGAAAATGGCGGCGATCGAAATGGTGCAGATGTTGATCGAAGCAGCAGAATACATTGATCGCAGAGAAAGAGGTACAGTGTTAACATATTTTGCATTTTGTGTCATATTGTTTTTATATAATTAGTGAGCTACCCTGCCTCAATTAAATTGCTGGGGAGTGCACCTGTCATAATCAATTTATATCAGGTTAAATATAAATTATTTATTATTGATGCAGACCAGATATTAAAAACAGTTATTAATAATTGCATTGTACATATAATAATGTGGCCAGCTAGCAGCAATATGCTCACAACAACAACAAATGCACAGCAGCAAAAACAGTCGACCAAGCAGGGGATATTTTCTATTACAAACACTTTGAAGTATAGTATCGCAATTTTACTGACATGCAGAAATGACCATGTTTGATCGAAAAATACATTATTTGTCACATTCACACGGGAAGGGTTCATGCTTGCGCCAATGGGTTTTATCTTGATGTTCTGTCCAAGCGATTTCCCACCTCTCCCTTCTCTCTTTTGTGGTTAGGCTGGGGAGCCAGCAGGGTTTACACCAGTTCAGATTACATCATTGGCTGAAAAGGGGGGAAATATCATAAATCAAGATTTTTTTTATGTTTATGCTCAAGCTATATAACTACAAACGTGATACAAATAATAGGTAACTTCTTACCTAGCCATAAAATACAGTATTCCATCATCTCACATTTGTCTCTCATCAGTTTTCATTGGAATGTCTATGGTTGCATTGAATGCATTCATTGCACTGTGTTGTGAATTACAGTGATGGATTGATTTATATCCTGCAAATTTATTTCCAGAAGCTGAACATGGCTATGCCTCCATGTTACCTTTCACCAGCAGCAAAGAGAAGGACAGCTTGAAAAGGAAAAATAAAAGCAAGAAGAACTCCAGTAGCAGGTATAGTCATTTGAGCTAGTTCTGTCTATACTTCTTTGTGTAGAGTAGACCCCCTCAAGGGAATACCCTATAACTGCAAGATCAGTTTTTCAGAGAACAAGACCTTTGTGTTGTCCAGTTTTAGCCCCAACAGTGACCCAGATGGGAAAAGTATCAATCCGATTCAGACAGAGTTTAGCAAGTAGCTACATACAATAGTGGGGAATCCAAGCCTTTTGAGGTTGATCAAGGTGTCCACGGACAAACTGCAGCATTTCAGGCAGTTCACCCTGACATGCGTCCCTCCTTGAAGGACAGGACACCCTCACCCTGCCTGGCCAATTGTCTGTCTGTCTTTCTGATGTTATCCAGCTTACATACAGTGCCTTGCAAAAGTATCCACCCCCTTTGTCATTTTTCCTATTTTGTTGCATTACAGCCTGTCATTTAAATTGATTTTTATTTGGATTTCAAGTAATGGACATACACAAAACAGTCCAAATTGGTGAAGTGAAATGAAACCAATTACCTTCAGAAGTCACATAATTAATTAGATTGCACACAGGTGGACTTTATTTAAGTGTCACATGATCTGTCACATGATCTCAGTATATATACACCTGTTCTGAAAGGCCCCAGAGTCTGCAACACCACTAAGCAAGGGGCACCACCAAGAAAAAGGCACCATGAAGACCAAGGAACTCTCCAAACAGGTCAGGGACAAAGTTGTCGAGAAGTACAGATCAGGGTTGGGTTAGAAAGAATATGGCACCACAACAAACCTGCCAAGTGAGGGCCGCCCACCAAAACTCACAGACCAGGCAAGGAGGGCATTAATTGGAGAGGCAACAAAGCGCCCAAAGATAACCCTGAAGGAGCTGCAAAGCTCCACAGCGGAGATTGGAATGTCTGTCCATAGGACCACTTTAAGCCGTACACTCCACAGAGCTGGGCTTTACGGAAGAGTGGCCAAAAAAAAAGCAATTGCTTAACGACTCAAATACCAGTGGGTCGCTAGCGGGATCATCCCGACACTACTAGCAAAAACCTGTAGCGCCAGATTTAAAATCCGAAAATTGAATTATTAAACATCCAGCTATATACAAGTGTTCCATACTCATCAAAAGCTCTGTTTCTAGGCAATATCACAGCGTTGTCAGATTTCAAAAAGGCTTTACGGCGAAAGCAGCACATTCATTTGTTTGAGGGTAGCACCTCACATATTTTCCAATAGCCATGTATCGATTAGCAATCATGGCACACACATAACACATTTCACAGCGAAAACAAAGTAATTACCTGTTGAAGAACTTCTGCTGAGGTCTTCCTAAGTGTCCAACGAAGACAATCCATGGTTCTTTTGTTAGAAAAAGTAACGTCTTTTTATCCATAAATCCTCCATTTGGTTCATGCGTTATAATCAGAAACGACAGCCTCCATTACTCCTTTGAAACTCGGCGCCGACTGTTAAAATTATACCTATAAACTTGTCCAAAACAATCAAACATAGTTTTAAATGTATCCTTAGGAACCCTTTTACGTATATGTACCATTATAAATCAGCCGGAATATAAACTGAACGCTAAAAACGATAAATAAGGCACAGTGCGCCTTCTCATGCACGCGCACTCTGAAGAGTTTTCATAACGTGGTCTCTCGTTCCATGCTGTTTTTCAATGGCCGAAATTCCCCCAAGATGGAGTAAAACACCGTCTCGTGGTTGATGACATCATAAGGAAGCGACGTGCACTGCGTTCACATGCCTATATATGGTCATTTTGGATAGGAGGGCTCAAAATGAGCAATGTGTCAAAATGACTTTTTTCAGGACAGAGATTCCTCAGGGTTTTGCCTGCCAAATGCGTTCTGATTGACCCACAGACAAATGGTTAACAGTTTTGGAAAATTCAGAGTGTTTCCTATCCAATGGTACTAAATATATGCATATCCCATTTTCTGGGCCTAAATGGGAGGCATTTTACTTTGGGCACGCCAGGCTCTCCAAAACAGTCAGTTTTGCTGCTGGAGCCGGTGAAGTTAAAGAAAAAAATAAGCAAACACGTTTGGTGTTCGCCAAAAGGCATGTGGGAGACTCCCCAAACATTTGGAAGAAGGTACTGGTCAGATGAGACTAAAATTGAGCTTTTTAGCCATCAAGGAAAATGCTATGTCTGGCACAAACCCAACACCTCTCATCACCCCGAGAACACCATCCCCACAGTGAAGCATGGTGGTGGCAGCATCATGTGTGGGGATGTTTTTCATTGGCAGGGACTGGGACACTGGTCAGAATTGAAGGAATGATGGATGGCGCTAAATACAGGAAAATTCTTGAGGGAAACCTGTTTGTCTTCCAGAGATTTGAGACTGGGACGGAGGTTCACCTTCCAGCAGGACAATGACCCTAAGCATACTGCTAAAGCAACACTCGAATGGTTTAAGGGGAAACATTTAAATGTCTTGGAATGGCCTAGTCAAAGCCCAGACCTAAATCCAATTGAGAATCTGTGGTATGACTTAAAGATTGCTGTACACCAGCAGGAACCCATCCAACTTAAAGGAGCTGGAGCAGTTTTGCCTTGAAGAATGGGCTAGATGTGCCAAGCTTATAGAGACATCCCAAAAGACTTGCAGCTGTAATTGCTGCAAAAGGTGGCTCTACAAAGTATTGACTTTGGGGGTGAATAGTTATGCACGCTCAAGGTTTCAGTTTTTTTGTAAAAATATTTTGCATCTTCAAAGTAGTAGGCATGTTGTGTAAGTCAAATGATACAAACACACACAAAAATTTCAGGTTGTAAGGCAACAAAATAGGAAAAATGCCAAGGGGGGTGAATACTTTCGCAAGGCACTGTAGACACCTAGGTCACCTAGCCTCCTACAGTTGTCTTATCTAGGCCTATCTGTGTCAAGGTGTCCTGTCTGTCTGGGTGGTCGGGCGAGGCAGTAACTGTAGATAACTAGACATTAAATCTAAACAGGGATAAAGAAGGGGTTGTACTGGTCTATTTATACCTAAGCCTCAGTCCGTTGTAATAGGAACCTGCTGCTATTACAATATTTGGTTTGGACTGATGGTTCCCTTAGTTCTCCAGCTTGGGCTGACAGAGCCACCAGTACATACATGTACAGTAATGCATTCACATACATACAGGACAGCCAAGGTCTAGTTTACAGTAAACGACACAGTATAGTATACTAGTAAAAATAGCATAGACATGGTAGGTTCTGTTTACTAGTACAGGTTTTTTTCTGGATCAAAAAGTGGCTTAGGTGGTGGGCGTGGCAGCGCTGTCAGCGCGGCTAAATTTGAGAGAATTTTTAGTGGCCCCCATCTTGGTGTGGTAGAGAACTTTTTATAATTTTCATGCCAATATCCCACAAATCTACACATTACTCCATGCAGCTGAAATACCATTTTGCAGTTTTGAAGCAATTTTCCTGCAATTCTATGCATTTTGCCATGGGTAATGCTGTGTTCTTTTGCTCAAACATAATAACAAAATGAATACTGATTAATTCATTGTTTTGGGAATTTTAATTTCTCCCTGACTGTCTAGCATTTATTTAGGTGATAATTAAAAAATATATAATAAAAAAAAAAAAATACAGGTCCAATATTTTTCTACATACTTTATTTGGTTTTAGTCATTTAAGTTTACCCTAAAAGTGTTTTGCCATCCCAAAAATGTATGTAAATAAATAAATAATATACACTACCGTTCAAAAGTTTGGGGTCACTTAGAAATGTCCTTGTTTTCCATGAAAACATACATGAAATGAGTTGCAAAATGAGTAGGAAATATAGTCAAGACATTGACAAGGTTATAAATAATGATTTTTAATTGAAATAATAATTGTGTCCTTCAAACTTTGCTTTCGTCAAAGAATCCTCAATTTGCTGCAATTACTGCCTTGCAGACCTTTGGCATTCTAGTTGTCAATTTGTTGAAGTAATCTGAAGAGATTTCACCCCATGCTTGCTGAAAGCACCTCCCACAAGTTGGATTGGCTTGATTGGCACATCTTACGTACCATACGGTCAAGCTTCTCCCACAACAGCTCAATAGGGTTGAGATCCGGTGACTGTGCTGGCCACTCCATTATAGATAGAATACCAGCTGACTGCTTCTTCCCTAAATAGTTCTTCCATAGTTTGGAGCTGTGCTTTTGGTCATTGTCCTGTTGTAGGAGGAAATTGGTTCCAGTTAAGTGCTGTCCACAGGGTATGGCATGGCGTTGCAAAATGGAGTGATAGCCTTCCTTCTTCAAGATCCCTTTTACCCTGTACAAATCTCCCGCTTTACCACAACCAAAGCACCCCCAGACCATCACATTGCCTCCACCATGCTTGACAGACGGTGTCAAGCACTCCTCCAGCATCTTTTTTTTCTTCTTCTGTGTCTCACGAATGTTCTTTGTGATCCGGACACCTCAACTTAGATTAGTCTGTCCATTACACTTTTTTTCCAATCTTCTTCTGTCCAGTGTCTGTCTTCTTCTGTCCAGTGTCTGTGCTCTTTTGCCCATCTTAATATTTTCTTTTTTATTGGCCAGTCTGAGATATGGGTTTTTCTTTGCAACTCTCCCTAGAATGCCAGCATCCCGGTGTCGCTTCTTCACTGTTGACGTTGAGACTGGTGTTTTGCGGGTACTATTTAATGAAGCTGCCAGTTGAGAACTTGTGAGGCGTCTATTTCTCAAACTGTACTTTTCCTCTTACTTGTCCTCTTGCTCAGTTGTGCACCGGGGCCTCCCACTTCTCTTTCTATTCTGGTTAGAGCCAGTTTGCGCTGTTCTGTGAAGGGAGTAGTACACAGCGTTGTACGAGATCTTATCCCGTTTCTTGGCAATTTCTCGCATGGAATAGCCATCATTTCTCAAAACAAGAATAGACTGAGTTTCAGAAGAAAGTTCTTTGTTTCTGGCCATTTTGAGCCTGTAATTGAACCCACAAATGCTTATGCTCCAGATACTCAACTAGTCTAAAGAAGGCCAGTTTGATTGCTTCTTTAACAGTTTTCAGCTGTGCTAACATAATTGCAAAAGGGTGTTCTAATGATCAATTAGCCTTTCAAAATGATAAACTTGGATTAGCTAACACAACGTGCCATTGGAACAGAGGAGTGATGGTTGCTGATAGTGGACCTCTGTACACCTATGTAGATATTCCATAAAAAAATTCCAGCTACAATAATCATTTACAACATTAATAATGTCTACGCTGTATTTCTGGTCAATTTGATGTAATTTTAATGGACAAAAAAATGTGCTTTTCTTTAAATAAACATGGAGTTAGGCACCCAATATGTTTTTTTTTAGGCGGCCTGCCCAAAGATTACCATGGAAGAAAAATCTCTGCTAGTTTACTACAGAATTGTTGTATTCATTTTTTTATTTTTTATTTTTATTTTTTATATGTTATTTAACTAGGCAAGTCAGTTAAGAACACATTTTTATTTACAATGACGGCCTACCAAAAGGCAAAAGGCTTCCTGCGGGGATGGGGGCTGGGATAATAAAAGAAAAACACACACACACTACATAAAGAGAGACCTAAGACAACAACATGTCATGTGTTGCTACTGTACCATGCTAACAACATGGCAGCAGCACAACATGGTAGCAGCACAAAACAGGGTACAAACATGACAACAGCACAAAGGGCAAGAAGGTAGAGACAACGATTCATCATGCAAAGCAGCCACAACTGTCAGTAGTGTCCATGATTGAGTCTTTGAATGAAGAGATTGAGATAAAACTGTCCAATTTAAGTGTTTATTGCAGCTCGTTCCAGTTGCTAGCTGCAGCGAACTGAAAAGACGAGCGACCCAGGGATGTGTGTGCATTGGGGACCTTTAACAGAATGTGACTGTCAGAACGGGTGTTGTATGTGGAGGATGAGGGCTGCAGTAGATATCTCAGATAGAGGGGAGGGAGGCCTAAGAGGGTTTTATAAATAAGCATCAACCAGTGGGTCTTGCGACGGGTATACAGAGATTACCAGTTTACAGAAGAGTATAGAGTGCATTTCTTCCATTATCTTGGTTCAAAAATATTGTGTGTGTCCTGATGTACTAGGCTGACTGCTCCCATATGTATTATTTTGTCAATTTGTTCTGTTAATTTTTCACAAAGGTTTATTGCTATGTACCGGCCACCTACACCTCTTTCTTTGAATTACCTGCCATTTAGGGGCCTACCTTCCCGCTGCCTTCTTCTCAACTGAAGAATAATATAATTGCAACATGCAAAATTTCAAATATTTTACTGAGTTACAGTTCATATAAAGAAATCAGTCAATTGAAATAAATTCATTGGGCCCCAAGCTATGAATTTCAAATACAGATATGTATCTTTTGGCCACAGATACCTAAAAAAAAAGTAGGGGCGTGGATCAGAAAACCAGTCAGTATCTGGTGTGACCACCATTTGCCTCATGCAGCGCGACACATCTCCTTCGCATAAAGTTGATCAGGCTGTTGAATGTGGCCTCTGAAATGTTGTCCCTCTCCTCTTCAATGGCTGTGCGAAGTTGCTGGATATTGGCGGGGAACTGTAACACCCTGCCGTACACGTTGATCAAGAGCATACCAAACATGCTCAATGGGTGACATGTCTGGTGAGTATGCAGGCCATGGAAGAACTGGGACATTTTCAGCTTCCAGGTATTGTGTACAGATCCTTGCGACATGGGGCCGTGCATTATCATGCTGAAACATGAGGTGATGGCGGAAGATGAATGGCACGACAATGGGGACAATGGGGCTCAGGATCTCGTAATGGTATCTGTGAATTCAAATTGCCATCGATAAAATGCAATTGTGTTCGTTGTCCGTAGCTTATGCCTGCCCATACCATAACCCCACTGCCATCATGGGGCACTCTGTTCAAAATGTTGACATCAGCAAACTTCTCGCCCACATAATGCCATACACTCTGTCTGCCATCTGCCCGGTACAGTTGAAACCGTGGTCCGTCTGTGAAGAGCACACTCCTCCAGTGGCTGTTGAAGGTGAGTATTTTTCCACTGAAGTCGGGTCAAGATCCTGGTGAGGACAACGAGCACGCAGATTAGCTTGCCTGAGACAGTTTGTGCAGAAATTCTTCGTTTGTGCAAACCCACAGTTTCATCAGCTGTCCGGGTGGCTCGTCTCAGACCATCCTGCAGGGGTAGAAGCCGGATGTGGAGGTCCTGGGCTGGCGTGGTTACACGTGGTCTGTGATTGTGAGGCCGGTTGGACGTACTGCTAAATTCTCTAAAATGACATTGGAAGTGGCTTATGGTAGAGAAATTAACATAAAATTATGTGGCAACAGCTCTGGTGAACATTCCTGCAGTCAGCATGCCAGTTACATGCTCCCTCAAAACTTGAGACATTGGTGGCATTGTGTTGTGTAAGAAAACTGCACATTTTAGAGTGGCCTTTTATTGTCCCCGGCACAAGGTGCAGCTGTGTAATGATAATGCTGTTTAATCAGCTTCTTGATATGCCCCACCTGTCGGGTGGATGGATTATCTTGGCAAAGGAAAACAATTCTCAGTAACAGTGATATAAACAAATTTGTGCACAACATTTGAGAGAAAGCTTTTTGTGCGAGTGGAACATTTCTGGGATATTTCATTTCAGCTCATGAAACATGGGACCAACACTTTGCATGTTGCGTTTAGGTTTTTGTTCAGTATAATTTAATTGGTAGTTGCAGAAAGGATACACTGAGTATACCAAACATTAGGAACACTTTCCTAATATTGAATTGTACCCACCACCTCTTTTTGCCCTTGGAACACCCTCAGTTCGTCATGACATGGAATCTACAAGGTGTCGAAAGCATTCCACAGAGATGCTGGTCCATGTTGACTCCAATGCTTCCCACAGTGTCAAGTTGGCTAAATGTCCTTTGGGTGGTGGACCATTCTTGATACACATGGGAGTGTGAAAAATCCAGCAGCGTTGCAGTTCTTCACAGAAACCGATGTGCCTGGCACCTACTACCATACCCCGTTCAAAGGCATTTAAATATTTTGTCTTGCCCATTCACCCTCTGAGTGGCACACATACACAATCCATGTCTCAAGGTGTAAAAATCATTCTTTAACCTGGCTCCTCCCCTTCATCTACACTGATTGTAGTGGATTTAACAAGTGACATCAATAAGGGATCATAGCTTTCACCTGTTCAGTCTATGTCATTGAAGGAGCAGGTGTTCTTAATGTTTTGTACACTCAGTGTACTTTCCCCCATGGATAGGCAAAGTATTTCAGTGTTGGCACCAGTCATAAATGTTCATGTTAAATACTAATGACCTGAGGATTATTTACCAGTTCAGAGGATGTGACACAAGAGTAAACAATTCTTTGCTTTTAATAACATGTTAGGCTAGCCTATGTCCCGTCTGACCATAGCACCCTGCCTCTGTGATACTCTAAATTCAACTGATTGTGGCATGAGGCTGCTTTTTGCATTTTGTTTAATCAAATTTTTGCCAAGCTTTATGTTTTTGCACGGCCACACTCCACAGTGGGGTCTGCTCTAGGCACTATAGATGACTGACTAAATTGGCCTGGGAGGAATTTGACCTAAAAACCACATAATTGAGGAATAGCCTCATAGCTTTTTGTTTCCGAACCTTTGTGAAATGTAGGGCAAGCTTTTCAAGTCAGCCAACGAGTATATCTACAGTACACTGGAGCAGCCCCAAACCCAACCTTGTCTCCACCGGTTTCTTTACGGTGTGTGTGTGTGTGTGTGTGTGTGTGCGGTGGGGGAAGATAGTCGGTGTGTTTGGTGTGTCAGTAGTACTACCGCCCCCCCATCTCTCTTTTCTTCTCTCTCTCTCTCTCTCTCTCCTCCCTCTCTCAATTTTCAATTCCATTTGCTTTATTGGCGTGATGTAACTATGTACATATTGCCAAAGCATACTTTGGAGATTAAGTGATTCATTTACAATATTAACATAATTAAAATAATGATAATCAAGATTGTCTACAGCACAATCAGTAACAACAATAATCATGTGTAAAAATCACCATACAATGGACAATAACAATGGCGTAGAGGACATGTGCAGGTTGATTGGTCTGTCAGACACTGTCCCTCATCTTATGGCAGGCAGCAACGTAGGGCGCTGCCAACCCACAGCTCTCTGCGTCCTCCCCCAACAAGACGGGTAGCCTATTCTCACCAGAGAGGTCTTTTGAAACCTTGAATAAGGGTTTCAAATTTGGGGAAATGACACTTGTTGTTTATAATCTTGACATTTTGTCAGGAAATGCAGCTCTGTCTCAGGTTCTGCTATGGTGCAGTGGTTGCACAGCCTTTCCTCTACAGGGAGCCAGGTTTTCCTGTGTCTACCCTTCTCAATGGCAAGGCTGTGCTCACTGAGCATGTACTTTGTCAAGTTTTTTCTGAGGTTTTGATCAGTAACCACGGTCAAATAGTTTTATGGTGGACTGTCGATTTAGACCCAGATACACAAAGCAAAATGCAGTGCTATCTGTTTCCCAATAGGTAATGTATCTTTGTTTTTTCTGATTGACTGGATGTTATGGTCCTGAGGCTTCAGTGTGTTAGTAGAACAGGATTGTGAACTCAGGACCAGCTGGATGAGGGGACTCTTTTCTTTGCTCAGTTCTTGGCATTGCAGGGCTTGGTAATGATATGAGAAGGGGTCATTGTATAGTTTCCAAACGTAATTGCTATTTTTTTTGTTTTTATTATAAGTGGATATTGGCCTAATTCTGCCCTGCATGCATTGTTTGTAGTTTTCATCTGGACATGTAGGATAATCTTACAGAACTTTGCATGCAGAGTTTCAATGGGGTATTTGTCCCAATGGGTGAAATCTTGTTTTGTGCAATTGGTTCAATGATACATTCAATTAGTTTTAGCCAAATGTCAATTTGAATTGTTTTTTTTAATGGTGTAGAATGCCCTGTGTGCTTTCTCTCTCAGTTCAGTCACCGCCTCTTTTAGGTGTCTCTATTTTTAAACCTAAGTAACTGTAGTGTGTGCAGTACTCTTTATATTTTGTACCAATCATCATTTTTGTATTTTGGGGGTTTACTCCAAGGGCTACTGCTCTAGCAGGTCCAGGCTCTGCTGTAGGCCATGTGCTGTGGGTGACAGCAGGCACAGGTCATCTGTGAAGAGCAGGGATTTAACCTCTGAATTGTAGAAACCCTCTTTCTTTCGCTCTCTCCTCTCTTTCTCCCCCTATTTCTCTCTCTCCTTGTGACTCTCTCTTCCCTCCCTCGCTCTCTCTATCCTTCACTCCTTAACTTCCTCTCTCTCTCCCCCTCTCTCTCTTCTCGCTCTGCTTTTCTCTTAGTCTCAGCTTCGGCTCCTCCATTACAAACATGGAGTCTCTCTCTTTCTCCTCCTCTCCCACCTCTCTCTATCTCTCAAAGGTATTTTATGTCTCTGTGTCCAGTATGAAGGAAGTTATAGGTAGTTTTGCGAGCCAATGCTAACTAGCGTTAGCGCAATGCCTGGAAGTCTTTGGGTATCTACTAGCATGCTAGCATGTGTGTAGTACTACGTAGCCTTAATCACTGGTTATTACACTGGTCGCTTGACTACTGTACTGTACAGAGAGTACTGTACACATATAACTATAATCACTAGAACAGTAATCCCCATTTAGGTCAATAGGTCTGTAATGATTGGTTCTATTTCTATGATAATACAGTAATGCATGGGCTCCCCATGTACAGCGAACCAGGAAGCACGTAATGTCGAGGGGGGAGGTGGCCCTGTCCTGTACAGTAATATGGCCTAGGAGAGGTACTATAGTAATGTCATCAGTGACTGAGAGCACCTCAGGAATGTCTTGCTGGAGATCCAGTGAGTCCAAAGGACTGAGATGATCCTCTGGCAGGGGCATGCCTTCCCCCGTGCCACCCCCAACCCCCTCACATGGGAAATGGGTTACACAAGTAGCTGTATTCATATCCCAAACCTAGTCATCTCTCTACCAGTCAGCTGTACTGTACTGTGCTAATCTGTCATATGAACAGTGCTCTCTGTCTGGAGTCATCAAGCACTTGTACGTGTAGTGTAGTGTAGTGTAGTCCAGGGAATGGCCATTTCGGTACATTTTGTTGATGACTAACCAACCCCCATTAACCGGTTAACAAACGGTTAAATTTGTTCCAAATAGTAAAATGTGACCAACAGAAAATAATATGCATGGTACACAGGAGGTTGTTGGCACCTTAATTGGGGAGGATGGGCTCGCGGTAATGGTTGAAGAGGAATTGATGGAATAGTATCAAACATGTTACAGCAAATTGGATGTAGTCTATCACAGCGCCATCCGTTTTGTCGCCAAAGCCCCATATACTACCCACCACTGCAACAAAATTTGATTTGATTTGAACCTGTATGCTCTCGTTGGCTGGCGCTTGCTTCATATTCGTCGCCCAACCCACTGGCTCGTCATCTATGTCTTTGCTAGGTAAAGCCCCACCTTATCTCAGCTCACTGGTCGACATAGCAGCACCCACCCTTGGCACGCCCTCCAGCAGGTATATTTCACTGGCCATCCCCAAAGCCAACTCCTCCTTTGGCTGCCTTTTCTTCCAGTTCTCTGCTGCCAATGACTGGAACGAATTGCAAAAATCACTGAAGTTGAAGTCTTATATCTCCCTCACTAGCTTTAAGCATCAGCTGTCAGAGCAGCTTAGCCATCATTGCACCTGTACACAGCCCATCTGTAAATAGCCCACTACCTCATCCCCATATTGTTATTTTATTTTTATGTTCCTTTGCACCCCAGTATCTCTACTTGCACGTTCATCTTCTGCACATCTATCACTCCTGAGTTTAATTGCTAAATTGTAATTATTTCGCCACTATGACCTATTTATTGCCTTACCTCCCTAATCTTACTACATTTGCACACACTGTATATAGATGTTTCTATTGTGTTATTGACTGTACGTTTGTTTATCCCATGTGTAACTCTGTGTTGTTTTGTGTCGCACTGCTTTGCTTTATCTTGGCCAGGTGGCAGTTGTAAATGAGAACTTGTTCTCAACTGGCCTTCCTGATTAAATAAAGGTGAAATAAAAGAAGTAACATCTTGTTGACATGGGTGAGGAAGGGTACCACACACCCACCTGGAGATATTACACCCCTTCTCTCTCAGGAAGGATCTGAACATATATGTTAATAAAAGTACAGCATTTTGAAACACTTTATTGATTACAATATAGAGATTAATAACAGAGGGGAATCTGAGAATGCAGGGATTCCAGCAGGGTGGGAGTTGAAGTAGTAAAATCTGGAGCTGACAAGGGCTGGATTGTAAATTACGTGATCATCTCGGATTATGGGCAGGCATTCCCTCGCATGAAGAATGAGCAGGCATTCCCTCGGATGAAGAGCATCTCCGTCTTGCTGATTATGTGCTGTCATCCAGGTGGAAATGTCACCTGTGTATCTGATGTAGGAAAAGAGATGAGATAAATTGAGTGTCCTGTGAATATGTTTATGTATATGTACTGTACATGTGTGTGTATATATATCTTGGTATATTTCTTTTATAAAAATGTGTATTATTATTATTATTATATATATATTTTTTATTTTCTTTCTATTATAACAGTTTACTGTGATTTATGGATATGCGGTCATGTTGACTTAAATATTTAAACTTTCTTGTTCGACCAGAGTACACATTATTGATTTATTATTGTTATTATTTTATTATTACTACTGTACCTACATTCTTAAAAACTAAAACAGAAAAAGTGTATTAAAAAAATGTAGGGAAAGCCATAAGAGGGAAAAGCACGATGGGCTCCGAAAACTATTAATTCTGAAATAACCACTTCCTTTTGTGGCTAGAGTCTAATACTTCCTGTGGCACACATCATAGGGCATGATAGGTCACCAAAAATGATTCTGAAGTGTGCCAGGCCTTGCGGTCCCAAGATAGAAAATGGGGAGTAAACATTGAGGAGGGAGTAAAATGTAGGCCAGCAATAAACATTTCAGAACAACTACTGGTCGAATAAGACATGAGAGAGATGACGAATTTGGGCAGAGATTTATTTAGACTAATACATTGAAACAAATAGCCAAACCGAAAACTGCCGACATTACTAGTGCCTCCCCCTCGATCAAAATTACATAAAAAATCAAATGAAACGCAGCCTAACGTGATCAGAAATCTCAACTAGCAAGTAAATCGCAGCAATTCACGGGAGGGGGGGGATTCTGTCAGGGGGGGAGCTTTTCGGTACAACACTGTTCCTCAAGTTATAACGCGTTGTGCTTACTGGACCCTGGCAATCTGTGTGAAATGTTAACTAGTTAACTAGCTAACTATCTGTGAAATATTGTTTTCCCCTCTACTGTAATGTGGTTAATTTTCAGAATGAGAGAATTAGGTGAAAATTAGGCTTTGCTTTTTAATCAAGTGGATTCAGGGATCAAGGGTAGCTGGAGCTGGCCCTGGCTTATGCTGGATGCCAATAGAGGTGAAAGAAACACCACACTTTCCCTCTTTCAATGCAGTGGATAAAAGGGGTATGCCAGGTGTACTCTCTGCCTGAAAGATCAATTATGCCAACGAAGGGTATCATGCTCTGCTGGCACGTTGTAGAACAGATGTCCACAGGCAGAAAGTGTACAATGTAATAATGTGCAGTGTAGCCCAAATATATTGTTTTTGTTGTGTTGAACTTGACAGTAACGTGTGTGTGTGTGTGTGTGTGTGTGTGTGTGAGTGAGGTGATTATATATTTATTTTACTCAGTGAACGTTATTTTTGCACATGTAGCCTTGTGCACTTGATCGATGTCTACTATAGTGGCCACTATAATAGAGCAAAAATAGAATGCCTGTTTGTTTCATTCTATTTCTACTTTAAGATGTGTTTTTCCCAAGTGCAATATTTGTGTGTGGTCACAAGCGTTCTATCATAAAGGCTGTCATGGCTAACTGCAATATTAGTGCATTGTTTTTTCTCAAGACTTGTCATTTGCAGTAAAGTCTAGGCAACAAATAACATTGGATTGCTTTCCTTACATTTTGTAACTGTGAGTTAGGTTCATGTGAAACTTTTTATTTTACACACAGAGACTGATCATGTAGATCATATTCTTTGTTGTTTAATTAGTTACAACCTGCATTTCCCCCCTAGCAGGGATTTTTTGCATGTTTCAGTGCAACAAAAAAAAGTGTCACCTTTTTGGGCCCTCACCAGTTTGCATCCCTGAAATATGCAACAACTAGGATGGGTTGCTGATATTACTAGGATTGTGCCTTTGTCTTCTGGACAACGAAAGAAAGTTGATATGAAAACCAATAGAACAGGAGAGAAATACTGTAAAAACGTTTTTGATTGCTAGTTTAGCTGTTGTTGTTAGCTGCTTCATGCTGCTCCTCTCTCTAGAATCCTACTGCTCCCTGCAGCCTGTCTGTGAGTTGACTAGAAACGAGTCTCCGCCCTTGCGCACGGCTAACTGACTAGAGACAGCCTTTAGTTGACGCAAGAAAGCTACTTTCTAACCCTAAACTCACTACTATTTTTGGCAAAATAATCATTCCGGTCAACCAAGACACTGTTCCAGTTTTATGACTGACACGATTTGTTAAATTCTGACACCAATTTCATTCCACAACATTATACAAATGAACCTATAAACTGATAAGCATGACAGGCCAAGTTTATTTTCTGCAGCTAACAGACTAACTGTTAAAATCCCTAGCAGGGGTATTCAACCTGGGTCCGCAACCAGGTACTGCAGGGGGTTCACTTAAATATTTTAAATACATTTTAAAAAGTGGGAAAATATATTTTTTTATTTCAGTGTTTTTATGAATATCGCTAGCAACAACAGAATAAAAATGAATTTACAATAGACAAAAGTAGAGAAGAGTAATATCCTAATAATTGAGCAAATTACACTCAATGGAGCAATTCAGAATTGAGCTTTTTAATTCAATTCTTGAACTTGATTTGAATTGGCCACACCCCACAGGAAGCTGAATTTAATTTAAAATAAAGGAAGTATAATTTAAATGAAATGAAATCCAAATGAATGAATGATTCTAGACATCATCATAGAACATGTTATTTTGACATGTATGGTTACCAATACCATGTAGCATAAGGTTGAAAACGGATTCTCCTAAAATAATATAGGATCATGTTGTAAGTTGTCTAAAATAATTCATAATTCCCTTCATGTTTTAAAAAAATATATAACAAAAATATATACATTTCCCAGAATGGATAAGATCAAACACTACAGTATGGAAGGGAACAATCTAACATCTTATGACAAAGAGAAATTTGGTAAAATATTTGTCAAATTAATGAGACTCGGTTGAATTGTTATTTTTTTCTATTCAAATTCTGCTTCATGTGGGGTGTGGTCAATTCAAATTCATTGTTTTGAATTCAATTCAGAAATTCAGAATTGACCTCAACCCTGCTCTGCAGATTATTTCAGAAAAAGAGACTTGACTGGCTTTCTGGCGCTGTGTGGAGCCTGAAGAGAGAGAGCTGTGTGTCTGTCTGCCCTTGTTGGTAGAGCTGGTAGGACCTTAGTATGTTGGTGAACGATGCAGTACACTGCAATGCAGGAGGCATTTAAATCATCTCTGTTTATCTATATCACCATCGCACTCTCTCTCTCTGTCTCTCTCTGTCTCTCATATCCATCCCACCCCCTTATCTCACTGTCTCTTTCACTCACTCTCTGAGGGGGCGGTATCAGCTAAGGTGAACTGGGAGAAGAGTGAGGGTCTGAGTTATGGGGAGATGGGCCAGAGAATCAAATTTCATCACATACACATATATGTTATTGAGGGTGTAGCAAAATGCTTATGTTCCTAGCTCCAACAGTGCAGTAATATCTAACAATTCACTACAATACACGCAAATCTAAAGTAAAATAATGGAGTTAAGAAATATTTAAATATTAGGACAAGCAATGTTGGAGTGGCATTGACTAAAATACAGTAGAATAGAGTACAGTATGTGCATATGAAATGAGCAAGGCAGTATGTAAACATTTAAAGTGACTAGTGTTCCATTACTAAAGTGACCAGTGATTCTATGTACAGTCGAAGTCGGAGGTTTACATACACCTTAACCAAATACATTTAAACTCAGTTTTTCACAATTCCTGACATTTAATCCTAGTAAAAATTCCCTGTCTTAGGACAGTTAGGATCACCACTTTATTTTAAGAATGTGAAATAATAGTAGAGAGAATTATTTATTTCAGCTTTTATTTCTTTCATCACATTCCCAGTGGGTCAGACGTTTACATACACTCAATTAGTATTTGGTAGCATTGCCTTTAAATTGTTTAACTTGGGTAGCCTTCCACAAGCTTCCCACAATAAGTTGGGGGAATTTTGGCCCATTCCTCCTGACAGAGCTGGTGTAACTGAGTCAGGTTTGTAGGCCTCCTTGCTCGCACACTTTTTCAGTTCTGCCCACAAATTTTCCATGGGATTGAGGTCAGGGCTTTGTGATGGCCACTCCAATACCTTGACAATACCACTCCAATACCTTGTCCTTATGCCATTTTGCCACAACTTTGGAAGTATGCTTGGGGTCATTGTCCATTTGGAAGACCCATTTACGACCAAGCTTTAACTTCCTGACTGATGTCTTGAGATGTTGCTTCAATGTATCCACATAATTTTCCTCTCTCATGATGCCATCTATTTTGTGAAGTGCACCAGTCCCTCATGCAGCAAAGCACCCCCACAACATAATGCTGCCACCCCTGTGCTTCACGGTTGGGATGGCCAAACAGTCCTATTTTTGTTTCATCAGACCAGAGGACGTTTCTCCAAAAAGTATGATCTTTGACCCCATGTGCAGTTGCAAACCGTAGTCTGGCTTTTTTATGGGCGGTTTTGGAGCAGTGGCTTTCAGGTATAGGATTCCTGTCGATATAGGATTCCTCCAGCATCTTCACAAGGTCCTTAGCTGTTGTTCTGGGATTGATTTGCACTTTTCGCTCCAAAGTACGTTAATCTCTAGGAGACAGGACACGTCTCCTTCCTGAGTGGTATGACGGCTGTGTGGTCCCATGGTGTTTATACTTGCATACTATTGTTTGTACAGATGAACGTGGTACCTTCAGGCATTTGGAAATTGCTCCCAAGGATGAACCAGACTTGTGGATAAAAAAAAATATCTGAGGTCTTGGCTGATTTCTTTTGATTTTCCCATGATGTCAAGCAAAGAGGCACTGAGTTTGAAGGTAGGCCTTGAAATACATCCACAGGTACACCTCAAATTGACTCAAATTATGTAAATTAGCCTATCAGAAGCTTCTAAAGCCATGACATCATTTTCTGGAATTTTCTAAGCTGTTTAAAGGCACAGTCAACTTAGTGTATGTAAACTTCTGACCCACTGGAATTGTGATACAGTGAATAATAAGTGAAATAATATTTCTGTAAACAATTGTTGGAAAAATTACTTGTCATGCCCAAAGTAGATGTCCTAACCGACTTGCCAAAACTGTAGTTTGTTAATTAACAATACATTTGTGGAGTGGTTTAAAAGCAAGTTTCAATGACTCCAACCTAAGTGTATGTAAACTTCAGACTTTAACTGTATATAGGGCAGCAGCCTCGAAGGTGCAGGGTCGAGTAACCGGGTGGTAGCCAGCTAGTGATGGCTATTTAACAGTCTGATGGCCTTGAGATAGAAGCTGTTTTTCAGTCTCTCGGTCCCAGCTTCGATGCATACTCTGATTTCATACTTTTCCTGGGGAGCTACAGTTGGGTAGGGAGGAAGTTCCTAGGGGTGTTCATGGGGACCTCAGAATTTCAGGAGAGAAATTGGGAGGGGCTGGTGGACAAGATTGTAGCTAAGTTGTCTAAATGGTGGGGTTGTTGCCACTGATATCTTTCATAGGAAAAGTCCTGCTCACTAACAACTTGGCTGATTCAATTCTCTGGCACAGGCTGATAGTGTTGGACCCCCCCACAGACTCTGATCAAAAACCTGAGTGAGCATGAAGGGGCCAAGGACTAGTAGGCAGGGAGAAGGATTTCAGTCTACAAGCTGCACAGAAACTTCTGTACCAGCAGGGGGTGTGCTGGTGAGACACTGCATGGGCTGTTCTAAGGAGGGCATGGGGCCTTGGATACGACAGGCACTTGTTCCTGTTGGATCTTGTGCAGGTCATTATGTCAACCATTACTTCGTTCTACCGCGCTGTGCTTAGGGTGTGGAAAGAGACTCTTAACTGTTCACAGAGACGTGTCACAGCCTGGAGCCTTGTGGCTCCCCCATGTTCCACAATCCCCTCATCCGTCATCCGGACCAGAGTGCTGACCTCGGCTAGCTTGTTGGCCAAACCTTGTGAGAGCGGGGTTCACAAGGTTGGGTGACCTGAGAGAGGAGGATGGTTGGAAATCTGCTAGCGACATGGGGAGGCTTCCTCAAAGTCCTCCAGGCTGCTGCAGCAGGTGGTGGAAGGGGGTCCCTCCTCCTGGGCTCCTTCAGAGAGCTGCTGGGAAACGGGCAGACACTGGACCAAACTGACCAAACTCGCTGTAATGGCTGACTGCAGTGGTGGCAAACAGAGAAGAATCTTTAAAGCACTACTGAAGCATGCTGAATTTACTGTGCGATGATTTGTAAGGACAGTTTCTGACCTCTGTGTCCCTCTGTCTGTTTACAGATCCATACACAACGAGATGGAGAAGAACAGGTAAGTCGAATCCCACATCAAGATCTCTGTCTGTCTCTCCGTCTGTCTCTCCTGATTCCCACATGGATAGTTAGGAGCACCAGAGAGAGTTATTACTGGGAAATGAACAGTGCAGAATGCAGCCCGGAGGATAATCCTACTGCTTATCCTACGAGGGACCACTGGTCTCTCTTTGGCCTCTCCCTGGCTGTGCCTGGTCTCTCTTTGGCCTCTCCCTGGCTGTGCCTGGTCTCTCTTTGGCCTCTCCCTGGCTATGCCTGGTCTCTCTTTGGCCTCTCCCTGGCTGTGCCTGGTCTCTCTTTGGCCTCTCCCTGGCTGTGCCTGGTCTCTCTTTGGCCTCTCCCTGGCTGTGCCTGGTCTCTCTTTGGCCTCTCCCTGGCTGTGCCTGGTCTCTCTTTGGCCTCTCCCTGGCTGTGCCTGGTCTCTCTTTGGCCTCTCCCTGGCTGTCTCTGGTCTCTCTTTGGCCCACTAACACACTGCCAGAGGAGAGGACAGTAAGACTCATTCCCTCTGTCAACTTCTGTGTGTGCTCGTATGAACCCACTTAAACGCCCACCACCCTGTCTCAGTCCAAGTCCTCTGTTACAGTGAGTCCCATAGCAGCTTAGCCTGCCTGGTGGAGCTGGCCATCTGTGTAACCTGACTCTGTCACGTTATGGCATCCCAGTGTTCTGCCCTTTGGACTAGTTCATACTAAGCTAAGCCTCAGGCCAGCTGAGGAACATCACCTGGTTGTGTTCCACTCCGTTGTGTATTTGTTTGTCTCCTGTGTGTTTATTGGAGAGCGCGGGTGTGTGTGTGTCTTCCACAGTGGCTCTGTGTCTCTCTCTCACCCAGGAGCATTAGAATAGTTATTACTCATTCATGCTGCAGTTGAAATTGATAAACACATACTATGATCTCATATCCCTCTGGAGTACTCCCAGTACCAAATATTCTCCATACTCCTAGCCTTGAGCTACAAATAACATTTAAAATGTTCTCAACTAGCCCACATTTTGTACAAGTTCAACCCACTCATGCACACGTGGCCTTTGGGGCGCACGCAAGCATACACACACACACACACACACAATAAATATGGTTGTGCCTCCTCCCGCCTGCCTGTGTGTGCATGTAGCAGCCTCCAATTGGAGGTGTTCTATGTGTGTTGTGTAGCAGGGTCTTGTGGTCACCCACCGACACATCTTTAGCTGCAAAGCACGGGGGTAAGGAGAGGAGATAAAGGGGGATAAATAAATGGATACAGAACCACACCACACCTCTCATCTGTGTTTAGTAACAATGTTGTTGAAATGTACATGGAACTACAGATGTCGGATCTTAATTTGATCGCTGAGAATTTTCCTTCTGCATCAGGAAATTCAAATGAGCCTTGTGAATCCCTGAAAATGAGCAGCTCTCTCTCCATGCGGGGGCAGTCGAGTCATTGAGATCAGGGTTCGCTATCAAAATAATATTCTCTCTCGCTCGCTCAAACACTAGGCCTAGGTCCTAATACTGCAACATTCAAATGTAACACAAGGAGGATATTGGTCTCCACTAGGCTACGACATACAAGTATCAAGTGTTTCCTAAGGTTATGAATGAACTGTCAAAATAGAGTTGAATCTGGGTTAGTCTAACGGTTAGGGCCGCAGGCCTTCACGTATAGGCCTACCGTGTTGTTGTGGGTTCCATTCCAGCCCACGCACTTATGGCACAAATAACGCAATCCCCCTGATTGACTTGATTAAGTTACACATTTCAAATGTGGTCAGTCAAGGGATATTTTACCCCTGATCTTGATAAGAAATTACCATACCAGACAGTTTCGGGTAACATAAATAGGAAACAAATGACATAATAACAATAGGCTACACCAACATTAGTTTCCATTCATACAAAGTGTCAGGTAAATTGCCACAGTAGATTTGCTGTGTTAAACAAGGAAATTAGTTGTTCTATTGTATTGTTCTATTAGTCTGTTCAAACTGAGCTACGTTGTTCCGATGACAACACCAACCAGATGGTGAAACACTGGTTTTGAAGTTCGCAGGCGGGGCTACATCATCACGTGGCCATGACCGACTCATGTCCGCTGCACAAGCAGGACTAGGTAACCCCAACATCTTTTAGGGAGTGGTAATGAGGTTACCAAAAGTGGTTGTAATTGAGATCAGCATTGTGGGTGAATTAGCTGCCGATTTAATCTAGTGCCATCGATGGTTGCAACTTGCAATAGGCCATTTGATTATATTCCAACATGCTACATTCTGTAGGTTACCCGTTAGCCTATTCATTGTCGTATAATGTAAGGTGTAGAAACCTATAATGGGCTACTGTTTGTTTCCCTGGCTGAGTTGACAAGCTCATCAGTTGATTGACAGATGTAGGCCTACTGTAGAGCGATATCCTTTCCTCCAGTGTGGATGCTGTCCCACGTTTTATAGTTAGGCTATGTATCATTTTTATGGTCTTTAGTGTGGATTGGAAGCCTGTATTGTGTGGCTTTAATATATTAATTTCGTAAAGCTGTCAAGATGTTTATTCATTTGAGCCTATCCAAAGACGATTTAGTTGAGCTGAGATACTTTTCTCTGATGTGTAAATTCAGACTATTCGTTTTACTTATTGAAAACATTGAAATAAATACAATTAACCCCCCCAGAGTCGATGTCCGCGGCCCTGTGGAAATCTAATTAGCATAATCATTTAAAAAAAAAACATCAAATCCTTGTGTTTGAACTAGACATACAATGAGCTCCAAAATGATTGAGACAGTGACTTTGTGTTTGTTTTCGCTCTGTATTACAGCACTTAGGATTTGAAATGAGACAGTGACTTTGAGGTTAAAGTGCAGACTGTCAGTGTTAATTTGAGAGAATTTTCATCCATATCGGGTGAACCGTTTAGAAATTACTCCACTTTCTGTACATAGTCCCAATAGAAATAATGTATTGAGTCACTTTTATTGTAAATAGAATGTTTCTAAACACTAGATTTCATTTGGATGCTACCATAATTACAGATAGTCCTGAATGAATCATGAATAATGATGAATGATAGTTAGACGCACAAATATTATACACCCCCCCCCCACCATGTCTTGGGGGAATGCTATTTGTGCGTCCTCTATGAATACTGATGATACATAGGCATGTTGTTTTGAATTATTTTGTTTTAAGCCTTTCCCAAACCATAGCCCGCCCCTAACCTTAATCACTCGGAATGAATGCTTAAACTGTTAACCCATTTTTAGTTGTTTCTGTTTTAACCTTGTAACCACGCAAAAATGTATTCTGCTTATTGCTTGCCTTCAACATATATAATAAAACAATTTATCTAAAAAATAAAATAAAAAGCCCCTAATGAAAATACATCTACCCCCTACAAATGTCAGTTTATTATAACCCACATAAGAACTCGCATGAGATGAGCTGTAGTCCTCAATGTAGCCTACATAAGGTATACTGTAGGTACGGTACTGCATTGTATACAAACACCACTTCTGGCTGCCCCCTGGTGGCGATTCTACATATTTCTTCAGATATTAAAATGATCCCGCGATGAAAGGGTTCAAATTAAGATTCCACATCTGTATAGAAGATGATTCCACTGTAAATGTGACTTGGTTTACCATGGTTGAAATATTCAAATACATTGTTGTTTAGGCCTACTCGCACTCATTCCCTTACCAGAACAGATTCAACATTTTTGGAAGACTGTTTGATGCAGTCCATTTCATTTATAGAGTCATGAGAAGGTGCAGGCCCTAGGCAGCTAGAGAGCTGACTCCATATGAGGTGAACAATGACTGCTGAGAGGGTTTAAGGGAACTAATGAAATTATGCTTCTCCCTCTCTCTCTTTCGCTCTCCCTCTCTCTCTGCAGAAGAGCACACCTACGGCTGTGTTTAGAGCGATTGAAATCCCTCGTTCCATTGGGACCAGACTCCAACAGGCATACCACCCTCAGCCTGTTGATGAGAGCCAAGAAACACATCGGGGTGGGTTTGCCGGGAAGTAATCACTTCCAAGTGGTTTCTGTTTCAAGAGGTCAGAAGAGGGGGCGTGTCTGTTTCTGCCTCAGCTAACCCCTTGGCATGGTTACAGCAACAGTTGACTAAAACAAAAAGACATCTGTTATCCTGGCTAGCTAGAGGGTAATGAGTATAGCACTAACTCTGGTGAGTGACTGGTGTACAGCAAGGTTTGTTGTGGAGTACACGGCTCAGTTGGTTAGGTGATTTAAGGTGGAGTGAAGTGGCAACTGGTTAAAAAGTAAACCCTGCATCACTCAAGGACCAGGGTTACCTACCCTGTAGAGCAGGTATTCCCAAAGGGTTACCTACCCTATAGAGCAGGTATTCCCAAAGGGTTACCTACCCTGTAGAGCAGGTATTCCCAAAAGTTTACCTACCCCGTAGAGCAGGTATTCCCAAAGGGTTACCTACCCTATAGAGCAGGTATTCCCAAAGGGTTACCTACCCTGTAGAGCAGGTATTCCCAAATTTTCCTTGCCTGAGTAGTCTCATTTCACTGCCCAAAATAAAATTAAACCATTTAGTGTTCAGCGAAATAACAACACAATGTCAAATACAGGTAGCCTAGTCAAATAATGAACATCCAATCACATTAACCGTTAGTCTCTCGGGGGAATTCCACTAACGGTCCGTATGTAGCCAAACGTTGCTGCTGCTCATGTTGGTATCTGTACTGATGGTGCAAAAGCCATGACAGAGAGACATAGTGGAGTGGTATCGCACGTGCAAGCAGTTTCTCCCGACGCCACTTGGGTACACTGCAGCATCCACCGAGAGGCTCTTGCTAACAAGGGAATACCTGACCGCTTGAAAGACGTTATGGACACTACAGTGAAAATGGTTAACTTTGTTAAAGCAAGGCCCCTGAACTCTCGTGTATTTTCTGCACTATGCAATGATACGGGCAGCGACCATGTAACGTTTTTACAAAATACAAAAGTGCGCTGGTTATCAAGGGGCAAAGTATTGACACATTTTTTTGAATTGAGAGACAAGCTTAAAGTCTTCTTTACTGACCATAATTTTCACTTGTCTGACCGCTTGCATGATGACGAGTTTCTCACACGACTGGCCTATCTGGGTGATATTTTTTCCTCACCTGAATGATCTGAATCTAGGATTACAGGGACTCTCCGCAACTATATTCAATGTGCGGGAATAAATTGAGGCTATGATTACTCTTCTCTGTCTGCATGAACTTTGGACAACACACAGGTCTTTCCATCATTGTATGATGATTTTGTGTGCAAATTAACTCAAATTTACGGACAATGCCAAATGTGATATAGCGAAGCACCTGAGTGAGGTGGGTGCGCAATTACGCAGGTACTTTCCCGAAACAGACGACACAAACAACTGGATTCGTTAACCCTTTCATGCCCTGCCTCCAGTCCACTTACCCATATCTGAACGAGAGCCTCATCGAAATTGCAACAAGCGGTTCTGTGAAAATTGTATTTAATCAGAAGCCACTGCCAGATTTCTGGATAGGGCTGCGCTCAGAGTATCCTGCCTTGGCAAATCAGCTGTTAAGACACTGATGCCCTTTGCAACCACGTACCTATGTGAGAGCGGATTCTCGGCCCTCACTAGCATGAAAACTAAATACAGGCACAGACTGTGTGTAAAAGATATGATTTAAAAGTGGGACTCTCTCCAATACAACCCAACATTGCAGAGTTATGTGCATCCTTTCAAGCACACCCTTCTCATTAACCTGTAGTGAGTTATTCACAATTTTCGATTAACAAATAAGGTTTTATATGTAAAATGGTTAAATAAAGAGCAAAATTATGGATTATTATTATATTATTATTTGTACCCTGGTCCTAGAAGAGCTCTTTGTCACTTCCCACAAGCCAGGTTGTGACGACAACTTACACTCATTCTTATGTTTAATAAACATATCGTATAGTGTGTGTGTGGCAGGCTTACAATGATGGGCGAAAAACAACATTTGAGAGTGTGCTGACCCTGGTGCTAGAGGAGGTACGCAGCTGGAGGTTGAATGTTTGAAGGGGTATGGGACTATAAAAAGTTTGGGAACCTCTGCTGTAGAGGAACCTGTCCATGGTTAACTGTGTGGATGAGGCCAGTACAGTATATTAAAGTTAACTGTCCAGTGTTTCCAGATGTCTAAAATTGTAATTAAGTATGTTATAGTGCTGAGCAATTAACCAAAATGTAGGTTCTTTTTCAGTTTTTAAACAACTAACTGACCGACGTCGGTACAATTATTTGAATTCCATTTTGTAAATTTTTTTCCTGAGCTCAATGCACACATTGCACAGCTTGTGCGATGTAGTAGGGATTTGTAGTTTTCAACACGCCAATATTCTATATAGTTTAGAGCATAAAACGTGGTAATTAACAAAAATTACCAATATCCATTTTACATTTACTTGTCCAGACTCTGTTTCTTTTATGATCTAAGTGATTGATAGTTGGTATTCAGCAGTCAAAAAATATTATAACTACAAAATAGTGATTTTTTTCAGAAGTCATCAAATAAAACAAATATAATATACACAACATCTAAAATATCTTATTAAAATAAAGTGAATAAATGATAGTTAATAAGTGGTAAGCGGTAATGGGAAGTCACTACCATCATGGGACTTTTATTAATAGTTTTATTCGGTGTTAGAGCATTCAATCCAAATAATCGAAATGATTATAATTTAATAATTGAACCGAATCCGAACAGACCAAAAAGCACTAATCACTCAGCACTAGTTTGTTAAAAAGCTGCTTTTCTGTTGGAATGGATGAGTCAAAATTTTTTTTGAGTATGAGTTAACATAATATGCACATTTAAAAGTTAGATTTTCACTGGACAGTTACTTAACTGTATCACTGTTACATACAGAACTGAGGTAAGAGGTTGCAGGAGGGCAAGAGGAGATATTAGCTGCCAAAACGCGCACACACACACTACACACACACACAAAGTGAGGATGCTATCTGACTGTGTAATGCTGTCTGACTGTATGTGTGTGTCTGCTGTAGAGGTTGGAGGAGAGCGAGCGCAGAGCCCAGCATACCTTAGACCAGCTGCAGAGGGAGCAGAGGCACCTGCAACGACGTCTGGAGCAGCTAGGGGTGGAGAGAACACGTATGGACAGCACAGGATCCACCGTCTCCTCCGGCAATCCTGACTCAGACCAGGGTGAGCACACACGTCACACATGACCAAAATTAGCTGGCACTGTAAAGCTTTTTTGTTCATGGCCATTGCTGTTATGTTCAACAATGTATAGATAAAGACTCTGTTCAGTAATGTAGGCCATCATTGTAAATAAGAATGTGTTCTTAACTGACTTGCCTAGTTTAAATAAAGGTTACATATGAGAAATATGGTGCATCCCACATTTCTAATCCAAGGTAGTTCTGTTGTGGGCACAGTAGAGATTACACTGGAGCTGCCGTGTGTTTTAGGGTGAGTGCATAGTATTAATCTGTAGTGTGTGTAACAGAGGAGGATCTGGATGTGGACGTGGAGGGGACTGACTACCTGCCGGGGGATCTGGAGTGGAGCACCAGCAGTGTGAGTGACTCTGATGAGAGGGGAAGCCTGCGCAGCAGCTGCAGTGACGAGGGCTACTCCAGCGCCAGCCTGCGCCTGCAGAACCAAAACACTCAGGAGAACGCCAAGCATTTGGGCTGCAGCCTATAAGAGCACAGCCCTCGACCTCTGGCCCCCGTGCAACGGCAACCGTCTATCGTCAAGTTAACTCACGCCCACTAACCAGTCTCTGCCAATCAGACCTCACTCCCAGCAGGACTGGCCTTCTGACAAAGCCCTCTCCTCCAGTTGTATTCCACCTCTCTTTCCCCCTCAGACCTCCAACACCTGAGACACCCATCATCCCATTTCAACCGTCCATTGGCCGACCAGAATGGAAGATCAGTCTCTGGCACTGCCCAATCAGAGCCGCGGGTTCTATAAGATGAGTAGGATTTGGAAGACACTCCTCCGTCCATCCCTTTCTGTGTCCACCACCTCCCTCCCTCCCTTCCTGCTCTGCTGTCTGTTTCAGTGTAAGAGCAGAGAGGTGACTTGACTGTTTTCACGTATCCATGCTGTTTCCCCCTTCCAGGGTCCGAGAACGAAAGACTTCAGCTAGAGAATGTGATTACAACATTACACCTACACCTCACTGCCCCCCCCCTTCGAGCCCCAGCTCTAGCTCCCCCCCCTCCCATTTCACCAATGAGACTGGCCCCTCCATAGGTGGTGGTACAGACAACAGGGCTGTGTCACTTGACTAACCAGGTGACCAATCGGTGCATGGATGGTATTTAGCACTTAGAGACAGTATAGGAAGGGATTGTCTGGGTCAAAGAGCTGTGGTCATTGTAATCAATATACTGTATGTCTCCTTAAAAGACATTGCAGCTATTGTAGTAATGTTATCAGGTTTAGTCTATTAGTTAGTCTTTATGGTAAATAATTGTCTACCTGCGCTGTTCTACAACACTAAGCACGGGTGTGATTTGATGTCATCCATGTTCCACAACCACTTCATTGTAGCGATCGGCAGCAAACCATCCATCCCTCTGTCCTCTACCTGGCCTAGCGGTTGGATACATACCTCCATGTTGTTGGCTCTTATAATGGGGGGCTATTACATTAGAGTTTTTATTTTGGCCTACCCTGTACTTTCAAATCCACACCTGCCATTCTGAATTTTTATGATGAAAAATAAGTTGAGGAAAAAAACTTGTTATGAAGAACAATGTGCAGCATGAGATTGTTATGGGGTATCTTTTATCTTCCTCTCTCTGATGACGGTGGCGTCTAACTCATCTTTTAATGTGTGGGTCTGTGTTGCTGCTAGTCATGTCTTGTCGCCAGTGGTAGTCACTTGAATATGTGTTGAAGTTATACAGACAGACAGTAAGTTACCGGTAATTGTTGAAAGTAGACCAGTGGAGGGATTAAAGCACATTCCATGTTCGAGAGAAAGTAGGCCAGATGGAGCATTACCTTCATCCATATTTATGAGGGAGTGTTTTCAGTTTTTAAAGCCAGGAAGGATCTAGCTATCTGCTTCAGGTTACCCACAAGCAGAATACAACAGATGTGCTGACTTGCTTTGCCTTTGGGTCAGAGCACAGTACAAGGAAGGCCAATGTCTTGTTCACCTCTGGAAAGAAAAGAGAAGAAAGGCTACTGTACACTAAAGATACTCTCCTCTGCCTTGTCTATATAGTTAGATATTGTTTATGCAAAATGTTGTTTATGTAAATAGTTTACACCGAAAGATCTGTTTATCAAAAAGTATTTATATTAGATGTAAATATATAGATATATCTATTTAATTAGTTGTCGCTTTACTAGTTTTTGTTGTGAGGGTTTCTATGTATATTTGGTTTGCACAGCATAGTCAATCCAGAGCTTTTTAGAACCGTAACTTGTGCCTATAGGCTTGTGTCCTTTCAAAATTGGCACGGTGCTCCTAGAATTGAAATTGTTTTATTTGTGGTTGATTATATTTATCTATTTTTAAATATATCCTCTTTGTCAACAGGTAAATAATGCAAGAAAAAGTATATTAATATAAAAATGTATTACATTGAAAAGAGGAGCTAGCGTGTGTGTTTGTGCTTTGGCATTGCTGTGATGGTGGGAAGCTACAGTTGGCTTTCTCCCTTTGTGCCTGAGGGCCTGAAACAAAATGGCTTCTCCACCCAAGCGATTATGACACATTGTAGAAAGAGGAGGAAATGGTGGGTTCAATAACCAGGGGATAAGATTGGGAGGTTTGCAGCAGCATTTGAATGTAGTCGACTAGCCTATAATATATCTCCCCCTGCACTGTTGCAGCACAATGCCAAAGGAAACTGTCGCTACAGAATCTCGTTACAACGGGAAGACGGTTGGTACACTCAAAAAAATCTTTACAAAATAGGAGTATGATTGTTTAGTCTATTTGTGTGGAATGCTGCACTTCTATGTCATTTAAAAAGCTTATCCAAAAAGAGAAGGATGTAGCCATGCTAGAAGGGGAATGTTGTGAATTGAGTACACGACTGAGACTGGTGCTATGGGGCAGGTGTATGTACGTCTCGTCACTGTCTTCAGAGAGAAACTATAATGATTTGGGAGAGGGAGGGTTGTTTTTAATGGGTAACACTGTCGCATTTGTATGGATGTTTTTATTGGTTTACTATTAAAAAAGTGAAAAAACAGTCCATCACTTTAAAGAAAACCTAATGTATTATTAAAGCTAAGCATTATTGTCTGTTATTGGGGAGGCACACACTCCTCTCAGACTCTGCCTGTATAACACTCTGTCCTCCCTCCCTGTATAACACTCTGTCTCTGTCCATGGCCTGTTTTATACGTCTTCCACGCCTACCTGTGTGTGAATGTGACTCCCATAGAGAAGAGATCCTGATTCATTTCTATGGTGGTTCCCCCCAACCTCCACATGCTGTGGGCCAGCCACCATGGTGCAGAGGTAGCCTGAGGGAGCAGACTGGGCTGTGTAGTATAGTTGCAGCTGTCCTCCCTCCCTGTATAACACTCTGTTAACACCCTTGGTGCTTCAGGATCTGCCTTAAGAGCAGGTGTGGATTCTTAAAAAGAACAAAATCAATGCAGTTGGCTTCTGTGTTGTCCAGTGTAAGCTATATAGAATTCTGGGATATCTCTTTTTTGTTTTGTTGTGTATATTTGGGTTACGTTCGTACGAAGTGGCTTAAGCCTTAAAACAGACAAATGTAAGAGAACCATAGTAAAGTACAGTGGGGCAAAAAAGTATTTAGTCAGCCACCAATTGTGCAAGTTCTCCAACTTAAAAAGATGAGAGAGGCCTGTAATTTTCATCATAGGTACACTTCAACTATGACAGACGAAATGAGAAAAAGAAATCCAGAAAATCACATTGTAGGATTTTTTATTTATTTATTTGCAAATTATGGTGGAAAATAAGTATTTGGTCAATAACAAAAGTTTATCTCAATACTTTGTTATATACCCTTTGTTGGCAATGACAGAGGTCAAACATTTTCTGTAAGTCTTCACAAGGTTTTCACACACTGTTGCTGGTATTTTGGCCCATTCCTCCATGCAGATCTCCTCTAGAGCAGTGATGTTTTGGGGCTGTCGCTGGGCAACACAGACTTTCAACTCCCTCCAAAGATTTTCTATGGGGTTGAGATCTGGAGACTGGCTAGGCCACTCCAGGACCTTGAAATGCTTCTTCTGAAGCCACTCCTTAGTTGCCCGTGCGGTGTGTTTGGGATCATTGTCATGCTGAAAGACCCAGCCACGTTTCATCTTCAATGCCCTTGCTGATGGAAGGAGGTTTTCACTCAAAATCTCACGATACATGGCCCCATTCATTCTTTCCTTTACACGGATCAGTCGTCCTGGTCCCTTTGCAGAAAAACAGCCCCAAAGCATGATGTTTCCACCCCCATGCTTCACAGTAGGTATGGTGTTCTTTGAATGCAACTCAGCATTCTTTGTCCTCCAAACACGACGAGTTGAGTTTTTACCAAAAAGTTCTATTTTGGTTTCATCTGACCATATGACATTCTCCCAATCCTCATCTGGATCATCCAAATGCTCTCTAGCAAACTTCAGACGGGCCTGAACATGTACTGGCTTAAGCAGGGGGACACGTCTGGCACTGCAGGATTTGAGTCCCTGGCGGCGTAGTGTGTTACTGATGGTAGGCTTTGTTACTTTGGTCCCAGCTCTCTGCAGGTCATTCACTAGGTCCCCGTGTGGTTCTGGGATTTTTGCTCACCGTTCTTGTGATCATTTTGACCCCACGGGTGAGATCTTGCGTGGAGCCCCAGATCGAGGAAGATTATCAGTGGTCTTGTATGTCTTCCATTTCCTAATAATTGCTCCCACAGTTGATTTCTTTAAACCAAGCTGCTTACCTATTGCAGATTCAGTCTTCCCAACCTGGTGCAGGTCTACAATTTTGTTTCTGGTGTCTTTTGACAGCTCTTTGGTCTTGGCCATAGTGGAGTTTGGAGTGTGACTGTTTGAGGTTGTGGACAGGTGTCTTTTATACTGATAACAAGTTCAAACAGGTGCCATTAATACAGGTAACGAGTGGAGGACAGAGGAGCCTCTTAAAGAAGAAGTTACAGGTCTGTGAGAGCCAGAAATCTTGCTTGTTTGTATGTGACCAAATACTTATTTTCCACCATAATTTGCAAATAAATTCATTAAAAATCCTACAATGTGATTTTCTGGATTTTTTTCCCTCATTTTGTCTGTCATAGTTGAAGTGTACCTATGATGAAAATTACAGGCCTCTCTCATCTTTTTAAGTGAGAGAACTTGCACAATTGGTGGCTGACTAAATACTTTGCCCCACTGTATATATTATATATGTTCATATATAATATAGGTGTAGACATGTTATCACAAAAGGTCATTATTTTCATTGTAACTGTGTCTCAGGTGTTGCTCTCCCTCTCATACGCACAGACAGACACACACACGTTGTCATACACACATCAGAACAGACACTGCCGTTTGAAGGCTTAAGAAGGGTTTATGTCAAACTATAAAAACGTGGACATTTTCTGCACACATTTTTTTGAATTAGGGATTTTAAACAATGTGAAAACAATCTTTGGGAAGTGTGGTGCAGTCATTTCTATTTGCCAGTGATATAAAAGGAATAAAACCATTTGAAAGCCTTGTTTACCTAGCTACTTTCCTTGTCTTTGTGTTTATGGCTCATTCTGATTATTTGAAATGTGTATTTATTTCTGCTTATGCTGATATATGGCTGTCTTGCTTACCTTAATTGAATGCACTGACTGTAAGTTGCTCTGGAAAAGGGTGTTTGCTAAATAACCGTAATGTGAATCTAATGCAGAACATCCCTATATACTATAGTGTAATAATCCAAATTGACAATATAGGGGATCTTCAGCTTTGCTTGGAGACCTTGTCAATGTGGAGGAATGCCAGACAGGAAAGCAAAGCTACCATCTTGGGAGGTAATCAAAGCTAGCTCTCTGGCAAGCAGAATAACTATTTTCTGACTGCAATCTGTTGCCTAAATCCCTGGTTTGACCAGATAAATCTTCTGCTGTTCAATAACCAGTGGATGGAGGGAAGGAGGGAGTGATGGAAGGGGCAGGACGAGGATGGGCACTTTGAGCATCCTTCCTCAGAACAGTCTGTCGTCACACCGGTACAGCAGTACACACACACAAACAGTCACGAATAACACAGAAATACAATTTCATTATCTTGGCACCTTTGTGACAGTCCATCCTTGTCTGGTTGCCCACAGAGGGACAGAGATAGAGGAGAGTGCGTTGTGGATATTGTTCTTACACTCTATGATAGGATTCCAGCAGGCCTCTGACCCTTCCCTGGTGACTGAGGTGAGTTATTCTTCCAGGATCTAATTCACACTAGAATAATATGTGTCCAGATCAGTCTGTATGAGATGCTCAGTGCTTCTAGCCTACCGGCCAAAGGAAATCTGAAGCCTTATTCTGTTCTGAACTAGTGTTTCGATAGACTCCAGCAGGGCAGAAGAGGCATTGACTTTTTAAAGTATTTTGACCTCACCTGTTGGATCCCCCAGCACTTTCCTCAAGACATATTCTTAAAGAGGTCATGTAAGTGAGTCTGTCTACCCTCCCAGGTGGTGGTAGGGGAGCAACAACTGTCAAGGAAAACCTTGAACACAACACAGGCACAACACAAAATACATAAATGGACAGTCTGAATTCCATCAGTGACATCACATGGGGCTTAAATGTTTTGCATTGCAGTGCTGTCCCTAAATCCTTTCCCACAACCCTACGCTACCTGATATAGTACTGTCTTTGTCAGTGCTACTGTCTACTTGCGTCTGTCTACTTGATGGCGAGTGCACCAAGGGGGCTTTATCAATGACGTCTATTTATTTTTTGTGTGTGCATTTATGCCATAATGAATGTGTGTGTGTGTCGTGTGTTTACATTCCGTCACTGGGTTCAGAGACCCATCTCTCCCCCCTTAATGTCAAATTAGGCAAGTCTATCAGTTTATACCAACCCTGCAGACCCAAATTACCACAACCTTTATCTCATACCACCATACTGACCACGCACACAGCCATGACATGCAGGTAGCACACACAGACACACACACACCTCTGCTTGAATGACACATTGAAACAATTACAACACACACCATGCCCTTGGGAAATAAACATTGAGTACACAACATTTATGGGCATAGACTCACCAGGAAAGCCAGTAAGAGGGTTAAGAGGGTTGGTGCTCAGGCTAGAAAGAAAGGTGGCTTGTGCGTAGGAGAAAACATGTATAGTGTTCAAATCGTTGACCACTGCACATGCTTGCTATTGATATTCTACCTAATATGTTTAGAGACTCACATTCACAACAGTCACACTCTTATTAAAACATAAACACGAGCAGAATGAAACAAAACACAGCTTCAGTTAGTAAGTATTCTCTCTGTAAGATAAATTGCCTAATTTACAGCACAAAATACAGAATTCTGTCTCATAGTGATTAGGTGTAGTAGAATACTGTATAATGGATCTGTTAAGAGAGATTGGACGTGACTGATCCTCCCATCCCTCAACTGAAACAAAATGGAGGTAAGGTAGGGGCCGTACTGTGAGTGGGCTTGTTGACAGATGGAGCTGATAGTCTGCATGAGGAGGAGGGTCTCAAGGGACCAGAGGGACACAGGAAGAAAAAAATATGAACAGAATGGATACTGACCAGCAACAGACAGTTGGTCCGGGTACAGCTACTTCAACATATGCACCTGGCAAATCAAAGCACCTGGGATAGGGATGATTCAAACAAGCCCTTTGAGTGAGAGCCTAAGCATGCTATCCTATAGACATTATAGATCAGTAGCGCAGCATTCAAAGGAAATTTCTCTCAAAGTAGTACTGCTTTTCATACAAAGAAGGCATTTATCCCAACAGAAAATGAACTGATGCAGACAGCAAAGTGAATGAATGTGAATCAAAAATGTAATTTCCCAATAGATCTAATGAAGAAAGGAAAAATCCTCTACACATCCACAGCAGTGAGTTGTTTTCAGTATCTCTCTTTCAGTACAACAAAGTGGAGAAGGGGAAAGGGAGGCCGTATGATACCAGTGTTGGCCTAGAAAGAGGTGACACCTATACCTGTAATTTTCCTGCTGAGTCACTCCCAGGCTTCTCCCGTCTCTTGTGTCTCAATGGGTCTTTTGTTTCTGCCTGCTGTTGGAGCTGCTGGATATGGTTGGCCTGAGCTCGCAGGTGAAGTGCTGCAGGGTGTATATAGGTAAGGGTTTGTGGGATGTGTGTATGTCTCACACACTAATGATGAGATGAGGTGTTTTGGATAGAGGATGTGTAGGCTATGATTATGCAAGAGACAATATTGTTTTCTCATGAAGATCTCAGGAAAGAAAGCCTGTATGGCTGCTGATGGTTTTGGATCAGTGTAGAACTTGAGATGAGAAGGTTAACACATTGTTTACTTGGCCTGCATCTCTCAAGGCAAAGTGGAGATGTTGGACATTACTGAGCATGTTCTGCCCCCTTGTGGTTAAAATGGGAATCTGGGAAATTAGTGGCATTAACTTACTTTACCATTACTGTATTACACCATGGTAAACAAAGCATCTATAGTGTAAATATTTTTCACTTTTTTTCAATGGTATTTATTTTCTGTTCAGGTAATAACCGTGATCACACTTTGCTGGTGCATTTGAATTTGTGGTTCCATTTGTGGCTTGCAAGTTAAGCTTTTCACTGTCCTGTTTTACACCCAATGGCAATTTTAGCATGTAAATAAATCTTGGTGGGGCAATTTTTTTTTAAATAATGTGGGATGCATGCCAGAAAAGCCACTACACTACACAACACAACACTAAACAATACAGTAATTGCACTATAACAGTGACAAACGGTGCCCACAAACTGTTAGGGCATACATAAAGCTGTCCCAACAGCAGTCCAAACATCTTACCACTGCTACACCTGGCTATCAGCTGGGCCTTGTCTGGCAGTGAAACAGTTCATTCAGCCTCATTTACTGCCTTTAAAAAAAAACAGACGTGATATGGCTGACTTAAACAAATGTGGTTTCTAATGACAATTGAGATGTACAAACTATGGTATAAGGGGACGGAAGCATATAAGAGTCAATCCGTAATTTCGATTAAGACATTAATGAGCGAGCTAGAATGGACGTAGTTAATATATCTGTTTGTTTAGCACTTTTGAAATGTACAGCGACAGAATTCAGAACATGGGACTTTCTTACAGTGTTCTCCCTGTACACCAAGTCAGAACCGTAGTATAAATAAATGGGGCATATAAGCAGACAATGAAAGCTCTTACAATATTCTATGATTACATTTCTCTAAAACAGGTTATAGGCTGCATGTTTACCACCAAGTCAGAACAGTAGGCGAAATTAAGAGGGGTAAATAGACCAAATTATTTGGGTGAGGCAGATGGGCTACTAACATCTTACTACACAACATACACTTAGTATTACTTTCTTAGCTACAGTATACATATCTCCCTGGCATATTACATCATGTATGCAGCAGAATACAATACATTTTTGGACTCACCTTGTAGTGCTGTGCTCACTTGAACAAGAAGGTGGCACGGCGGTCCTTAGTAGGCAAATTTTGTCATCAAAGTCTGGCATTCTCTGGATTTATGGTGCTTTCAAAACAACTGAGAACTCCGAAAAAACTAGGTTGAATCAATCTACTGGAAAATAATTTTTAATCCTTGTCATAGGAAGAGAAATAATGAATAGAAATTAAAGATAAAACGTATCGGTGCTCATTGGCCATTGGACATAAACATTACACAACAAGTTGGAAATCGCAAATTCAACAATGAGTGGTTTGGGAAATACGTTTTGAATGGTCATCAAACACGGAATTGTAAATCCGGCCTCTTTCTAGAGCTACGACCTGACGTCATTGATCTTCAGGTCGTAGCTCTAGAAAGAGGCCGGATTTACAATTCCGAGTTTGATGACCATTCAAAGCGTATTTCCCAAACCACTCATTGTTGAATTTGCAATTTCCAACTTGTTGTGTAATGTTTATGTCCAATGGCCGATGAGCACCGATACGTTTTATCTTTAATTTCTATTCATTATTTCTCTTCCTATGACAAGGATTAAAAATGATTCGCCAGTAGATTGTCGACTTGATTCATGATGATGACTGATAGCTAAGATTTTGAAAGTATGATGTTGACATGATTAGTCCAGTCAAAGCTACTGTACATATAATGTGATTTTATGTCATTTTATCTGTGGCCAATGACCTTGAGCCTTCTTGGATGGGCACTTCTAATGTAACCCTATGTCAGCACCCAAGGGGCTAGAACACTGAGCCAATCACGGCGCAAAGCTCGGTATTTTCTGCTGGCCTGCCCCACCACCACAGAAAGCACTGAGCTAGGCTAAAACACCTGCATTTTGGAGCTGCCTTACTCAAGAAAACAAAAAAGAAACCATATTTGTATGCAGCTTTATTAACTTAATGATATATATTTTATTTACATTGTTTGCAAACTGACATGTGACACGTATTAATGCTAAAATAACTGTCAAACAGGCAAGACCCCCCCCATGTTTTTGCTATGAGGGGTTGCCACTGTTGTATCCTGTGCATGTGACAATAAAACTTGAAACATATGTAAAGCCTCAGTGACATGGATAAAATGTGATTCGGGAATATCTTGACCATTATGACATGCCCTTGGTCAGACATACCCCAAATTACTATATGCTGCAATCTTAGAAAGGCATATAGGACTAGATCAAGAGATCAATATGTCATGAATCTTCAAGGGCAAGGCTGACCCGTAAACACTCAAATTTAAAGTTTAGATTGTGTGAAATGTGAATATATTCCTGTATACTTTCAAATGCAAAAGTGATTGTGAATGCATATTCAAAATGTGTTGAATGTTTACTATATGGGGTAACATAGCTATAGGGCTAGCTGTTTTCTGAGGAGCACTGGCGGTTCCGGGGGGCAGTGGGGGCCAGTGCCCCTGTGACAACAATTTTGGACCCCCTCGTGGCCCCCCTAAATGTGGAGTATGAAATAATTTTTGCATAACAAATTTTTGCTATCGTTCTTTTTTTACATCTGTTATTAGACAGTGGCAACGTGGGACACTAATTACACCCACACATTTACTAGAGGGACATGGTCTTTTGCCTACTAATGCCTGCAATGCAGTGAAGAAAACGATATGACAACAATAACGTCTAATGTAACTGGCCCCTCTAACAGTACAACTGGCCCCAGCTTGGCCCGGTCTAGAACCTCCACTGCTGAGGAGGTGAGCTTGTTATGTGTATTTGGCTAACACGGCTGTACACGAGTCCAAATGGTCTCAGATCCTGATGAGACTTTTCCTCGAGTGGACAAAAATACGACTGCAAGGCTTGGTGCCTGATCAAATTACAATTATAGGCTAGACTGCGGCTGTGTACAGAGCGTTAGGATGCTTGTTCTGATCTACATCTACACTGGTGTTTAGAAGTGCTGATCGAACCGTAGAAAAGCTGCAGTCCCCTGACAGCTCTGCGCGCAGCGGGGCGCGTGGGTGTCCTCCATAGGGGCGTGGTCGGTGTCCTGGATCAGGACCAAGGCCAGCTCCAGCTGCGCGAGGCGACAGGAGACAGCGCCGCACCACCAATAACCTTCTCTAATATGCTGAATCATTACCCAAAAGCGGTCTGTGATGCTAAAACATGTATGCTGGGCCCATTTCACAGGCTTATGTTTTCAATGAAGGCTAAACTTGTGTTTAGGTGTTCGGCTAGTAAGTGACATGCATTGATTGTATGTGATACGTGCGCATGTGGGGTCATGTAAATAGGCCTTTGTGTCTCTGTGCCTCATCCTGCCTGTACTCAGACACTGCGGTGGTCGGGCGTGAGGGGTGCATGGCTGCAGACTGCAATACAGCAATATCGTCTGGACACACTCACTCCTGACTCTTGGTCCACACCTCACATGGATCGAGCCCATGCTGCCTGAACTGCTGCGACAGCAGTGCAAAACTGCAATGACATTGTTTAGTGGGATGGGATAACCTGCACAAGTGACTAGTTTCACAAAACGACATAAAAAATAGGCTAGGCTATGTTAATTAGGCACATTCTGTGCCATGTTGGCCTCAATATCAGCATATAATAGTGAAGTCGTGTTTTACTTCTATCACTATATATAATTATTATCATTAGCATATTAGTAGGCCTCCTATTGTTGTTAGTATTCTTATTTATTGGCCTAATTATTATTGACTATTTATACGTTTCCTATATAAGTCGTAGTTTGATGTGCTCTCCTTGACCATAGGTCTATCTTGTCTTTTCTGTACAGCACGGATTACATTTTATTCAAAAAAATAATGAGTTGCCAAAATACAAGGCGAGGAGCAGCATGAGTGAAATTCGTGTTCCCCTGAGAATAGCTAATTTTGCAGGAGCTTGCAGGTTTCCCTGTCTCTACTGCCGCCCTTGCGTCAAATGATGCTGGAGTTCCATCACTATAAAAGCACCTGTCTTGGCCAGACATCAATTGCGTCTCACTTTCTCTCTCCCACCCACACTCCCACACTCCACACACACTCGCACAAAAGGACTTCGCAAGCAACAACCGCACAGCTAGCATTCCACTCCAACTGCAAACATGAGCTACTCCGGCGATGTCTACTCCAGCAGTTCCTATCGGAAGATCTTCGGGGATGCGCCCCGGAACTCCGGCCGCATGACCGTAGGCAGCAGCCCCTCTCGCCTGTCCAGTGGATTCCGCTCCAGCAGCGCACACCGTAACTATGGCTCCCCATCCATGCTCACGTCCTCCGGCTACCGCAAGGTGGGCGCCGGGCGCAACTTCCACTCCTCCATGTCCGATTCTATGGACCTGAACCAGTCCACGGCCGTCACCAACGAGATGAAAATCATCCGCACCAACGAGAAGGAGCAGCTCCAGGGCCTGAACGACCGCTTCGTATCCTTCATCGAGAAGGTCCACAACTTGGAACAGCAGAATAAGGTTCTGGAAGCCGAGGTGACCATGCTGCGCCAGCGCCACACCGAGCCCTCCCGACTGCACGACCTGTACGAGCAAGAGATCCGCGAGCTGAGGGCGCGCGTCGAGGAACTGACGCACGAGAAGAGCCAGATGCACCTGGACTGCGTGCAGATGAACGAGACGCTGGACCGCTTTAAGCAGAAGCTGGACGAGGAGACGAGGCTCCGCGAGGAGGCGGAGGGCACCCTGATAAACTACCGCAAGGACGTGGATGATGCCACGATGTCCCGGCTCGAGCTGGAGAAGAAAGTCGAGTCGCTGCTAGATGAGATCGCCTTCCTCAGGAAAGTGCACGAGGAGGAGCTGCAGGAGCTGCAGGCTTCCCTGCAAGCCACACAGGTGCAGACATTACATCACCCCTCATGACCCTCATCAGATGTCACCCACATCTCCCCATCATATCACACCAAATATACACCAAGGGAAAAGTTAGGCTATATAACTTTTATGTGACATGGTGATAGCCAGTGCCAAATACCTAATAATGTTCATACCGTGTTATCATATGGCTATCCTATCATTCACATTCACTGTGGATCCACATTCACCGAGTCAAATAAGTCTGCATTTACACTGGCAACCCAATTCTGACAATTGTTTCTCTAATTGGCCTTTTGAACAATCAGATCAGCTCTGAAAAAACTCTGATGTGAAAATATCTGATGTGATTGGTCAAAGACCAATTACTGGAAAACATATCAGAATTGGGCTGCCTGTGTAAACGCAGCCTTTGTTCAGTCACAGCACATGCTCTGTCCTTGGTGCTGAAGCCGGTGAACATTGCGCACTGCGATTAGTGGCAGTAAAATGTACGGCACTGCGGTTCTGCGTAAATCAGCACCATGCAGTGCTCCCTTCCCTGTCTGCCAATTAATCTGCAGTGCCCCAAACCCAGCACTGACATAGGACACTAACTATAGAAACTATGAGGGAAGTTTTGTAACTATAAAAGATAATTGAAATGGTTTAAATGGCTACTGAAAATTGAGTCTGTGGATAGTGAGAAAGTGATATACAGTGTCAGAGAGAGAGTGTGCTAAAAAAGAAAGAATGAAAGGGAGAGAGATCGAGGGGGAGAGGGGAGGGAGAGAGAGGGGGAACATTGGCGTTGATAGCAGTGCTGGCGCTGCCACTGATGATGCAGAGAAATAGTAGCGCAATATCTAGGTGTGGTCGTCCCATCATGCAGGAGGGATACGGGATAGGACAGGGTCAATTCAGAACATCAGAAAACTCAATACAGATAGATCAGTGCATGCCCTTGTTGCATTTTACCTAGACAATCTCATGATGATCAACTATCACACTTTGTCAATTCATTTGACAGGATTGGGAAAAGTACTTTTTTTTCTTTAGGTTACTGCCTCTTAGCATAGATGTTGTCAACATGGTATTGATTCATGTTGTCCCACACAAGATTAGTTGGAATAATATAATCATTAATCAAGGTCACAATTAAGCAGCATTATTGTAGCTTCATATAGTGTTTCAGAAGCCAGTGGCATTTTGGATGTCATTGGATGAGGTGATAGTACTCTAAAGACTTTAAAAAATAAAGTATGATGTACAATTTCACGTCAATCAATGCAGCATATAATCTTCATCATTGGAAAGAGCATTCATATTTTTTTTCCTCCATGGGGCTTTTCTTTTGCCATGCAGGACATACAGTATAATTGCCATGTAAGCGATTGACAGCACCACCCATAGTGGTGCACAGAGCCCTGACTCAGTGCTCGATACATCAGCCCTAGCCATTCTACTTCACTGGATAGATAATCAATTCAAATGTATTCAAATCAAATTTTATTTGTCACATGCGCTGAATACAACAGGCGTAGATTTTACTGTGAAATGCTTCCTTACGAGCCATTTCCCAGCAATGCAGAGTTAAAAAGTACGAAAAGATTAGCAAGTAAAAAATAAAATAAAAAGGGAAATAGTGACACAATAAAATAACAGTAACAAGGCTATATACAAGGAGAGTACTGGTACCAAGTCAATGTGCACTGGTACAAGGTAGGTGAGGTAATTGAGGTAATATGTACAGGTAGGTAGGTAGGTAGGTAAGGGTAAAAGTGACTTTAAAAGTCACATTAGCCCAAGGCTCATAGCTCCCAGGTGTCTACTGCAATCACATAATGGTCTGTGTTGTTTGAAAAAGATTTCACATTTTCAATAGTGATTATCAAAACTTTTACCTATATTTTGGTTAAAGAACAACAACAAATTAATTGAAAAACTGGATGTTGCAAAAATGTTGGTTTTGATTTATTATGATATTTCACATTTACGTTTGGATTATTACGAAAATAATAATATAATAACCAATAATAAAGCAAACATTCTCATATTCAAATCTCCACTACAACTTAGAGATGTATCTATTTAGCCAGTGAAGCATTCTTTTCCCCCGTGCTAACACCTGGTAATCATGCCCAACCCTTTAACTTACCACTCTGTCCCTCTGTGTCTACCTGGTCCCAGGTGTCAGTGGAGATGGACATGAGGGAGGGTAAACCCGACCTGGCCGTGGCCCTGAAGGACATCCGTGCCCAGTACGAGGTCCTGTCAGCCAAGAACCAGAACCAGGCGGAGGAGTGGTACCGCTCCAAGTTCGCCAGTGTGAATGAGGCGGCCGCCCGCAACCAGGACCAGGTTAAGCATAGCAGGGAGGAGCTAAATGAGTACCGCAGGCAGGTGCAGGCCCGTACCCTGGAGATCGAGGCCCTCAGGGGCCACAATGAGGCCCTGGAGAGGCAGATGGCTGAGATGGAAGACCGCCACAGCAACGAGATGGGAGAGATGCAGGTACGTGGAGTAGGACAGGGTGACTATTTCTGTATGAAACAGTAATTGCTACAGTACAGGCTTTACCCTTTGGATTCTATAGAATGATGTCCTCCTAAGTAACAGGTGCATATCACAGATGGTATGTGTGATGGCATTGTAATTGTACTGTAGCACAACACGTGTAAAAAGGTATTAGGTCATGTACATTGTGAGGTAGAATAGTGAGGTCTTTAGTAACACATCCTGATGTTAATCTGCCTGCAGGAGACCATCCAGCAGCTTGAGTCTGCCCTCCGTAGCACCAAGGGGGAGATGTCCCGTCATTTGCGTGAGTACCAGGACCTGTTGAACGTCAAAATGGCCCTGGACATTGAGATCGCTGCTTACAGGTCAGTCATCACTTAATCTGAGTCTAAGAGGTATGTCTGATAATGTTAAATCAGCAGCATGTCATTAATCCTAACCACAGTGCCTTTCCTGTATCCTAAACACATTATTCACATTTGAATTCCAAGTCAGCAGAATGACTGACAACATTCACATGACTGCTTTGACAATTATGAATGGTCGGCATTTGGTACATTTGTAAACTGATTCAGTCAGTAGTTCAGTCAGCTCAGCAGTCAGTACAGTGTTTATGCATCACAGTGTGTCTTGGAAAGACTTATGAACATCTTTTCCCCCCTTTAAAAAAATGTGAATAGTTAGTCAGCACACCAGTGGAACTTGACACATGTGTAAACTGACTCTCTCTTCCTCAACCTCTCTATGTCTCCATCTCAATCCCCTCTTCAGGAAGCTGCTGGAAGGTGAAGAGTGCCGTCTGAGTACAGTGGGCGGAAATATCCTGCAGTCAGGTTACTCTGGCTTCTCCTATTTGTCCGGCCGCTCCTACGCCCTGGGTTCCTCCGCCCCCTACAGGATGAGGGGAGCCAAGCCTGAGGAACCAGAGGAGGAGGAGGATGAGGAAGAGAAGGAGGAAGAGGAGAATGAGGAGGAAGGAGAGGAAGGAGAGGAGGGAGATGAGAATGCAGAGGAGAATGATGAGGAGGAAGAGGAGGAAGAGGAGGAAGAGGAGGAGGAAGATCAGAAGAAGAAAGATGAGAAGAATGGCAAGGATGAGAAGGATGAGAAGAAGGGAGAGAAGGGAAGTGCTCCCAGCAAGAGCACCAAGAGCTAAACTGCTTGTGTCATCGATCATCAATGCCTTTCGCACTACTACAGTCCACCCATTCACTCATATGGATCTTATCCCTTCCCTTCCCGTCACCTCATCTCTGTTTCACAAGGACACACACACACACAAACACACAGACACACACACACACTTACCGTACTCACGCCAGATGCCTCACACACACATACCTTCTCCTCTGTTTCTCTGGGTCTCAACAATCAGCTGTGTGGTGGAAAACAGAAAGACACATCACAGAGAGGAACACACTGTTGGTGTATTACCCTGACAGAAGATAAACCTGTAGCTACATTTCCTGAATAGGGCGCTCGGGATCCTATGTCATGGTTTTACACCATATATGATGGTTATCACAGAACAGAGAGCAGAGAGAAGGTGCTCAACATTACAGTAGTAAGCCAGTCAGTCAGTCAGTAAGAGAATGCCTTAAAGCAAGTATGATGTCATATTAAGAGGTCAGGAATAATAATGCCCAGTAACATCCTGTCTTTATGTGCCATTAATGATATGAAATGTGGTGAAGAGCAGTTTTTATCTTGAAAGTAGTAATAGGATCCTGGTAGTAGCACACAGACTACTATATGCACAGAGGTCTGTAGCATACAACTTTATCAACTTTTACCAGTCCAACTTTTAAGGTGCTTTTTGATTTCGACAAAGAAAAGTTGGAAACGTCTAGGGAAATTCATTGTAGAAAATGCTTTGTAAATCTTTTCATGAATGTTAGTGTATAATATTGGGGACACAGAAATCCAGATCATTCCCGTAGGTGCAATAATATATTTTGAGCTGCAGACACAAACTGGCACACTGAATGCTCCTCACTCCTCGTTTTTTCATTCACATGTGAAATATATAGAATGTTCAGTCCATTGACCACTTTCTTTTCATCGCCAGAAAACATTTCACCATTCACCTTCCCCCCTCTCTCTGTCACTGCGACGGTCAGAGCTCGGCAAAATGACATCATCATAACTTTTATTTGGGAGGTTTCTATTTTCAAAGGTAGGCGATAAGTGCATTGTGCAGTGATTCTTCTGTTTTCAGAAGATTCCTTTCAGGAATGAAAAATGTAGAGTTTTAAAATGCTACTATTTATCACATTATACCCTTATATTTGATGTAGAAATACCCCCTCTTGATTGATTCATTTGTCACTGAATGGATATTCCCTGCCCTGCCCTCCAAGTAAGATAACTCACTCCAAACCTGAGGTAAATGTCTTTCCTAGGCCCTTCCTTTCCCACAGAGTCTTTTGTTTAATATCTTCAGTCTTCTAGTGTTCTGTACCCTATGATGTTCTGGCTGGAGGGTTGTTTGAGTGGGGGAGTGTGTGTTGTTTGCATCCCAAATGGCACCCTATTCCCTATATTGTGCACTACTTTTGATCATGGCCCATACGACGCCGGTCAAAAGTGATGCATTACATAGGGAATAGGATGCCATTTGAGACACAGCCTGTGGGTCCTTTTAGCAGTGTGCTCTGTTCCAGACAGTGAAGAGGCCTGTGGCTGCTCTAACAGGACAGCTGGGGGTGACAGTGAGTGACAGACAGCCCTCCACTCTGACTGCAGGACCAGTTGGCAGCCGGTCAAGACGCCACTGGGGTCATGATTGGTCACATGGTGCGGTGCCACAGATAAGGGCTATTATCACAATATACCCCCCCCACCACCACCACCACCACTGCAGTCTGAGATGGACAGCAACAGTATGTATACCCCAGGCAGACATGTCCTAGCTGCAGGAGAGGGACCATAATAGCATATTGTAAGTTAGCTCTGATATGACTGGTGCCAAGCTATCCATATCAGGACTATCTGTGGGTCAGGGTACAGTGACTGTGTGGGTGGAAATGTAAGGCTTAAATGTAAATGTTAAAGACAGAGACATGTATGATGTACAGTGATAAAATGAATAGTGTTGCAGGAAGTGTGTTCAGGGAAAGAATAATAAATGGAAAAATACAAATGGACGGAGAGCACAGAGAATTTTTTGTAAGAATTCGACCAATGTACTCTAGAATCCTATACAGCAGTAAAATTACCTGTCTTCTCCAACATTTTTGTAAACTTACCGTGGGCAAATGTATAGCTTGACAGAATGTTAAATGTTCTTTTTTGAGACTGCCGCACACTGTGGAAGGCCTTCCTTAACTGTTCTAGATTTCACTCTTTTTTCTTTTCCTTGAGAAATGAATCAATCGACAAGCATTGACTGCATGGCCTGATTCTTGGAGCATTAAAACTGGGCATGGGATAGATTTCGCTTGTTGAGTGTAAAAAAAAGAAATTGCCTTAACCATGATCAAAACAATAAAAATCGTCTTCACTTGCATTTCACATGTTTCCGAGGTGGTTCAGGAGCGTTGAGCGTTCATTCTGCTATACTACTGTGACTGTATGTGCTGCTATCTCATGCAGTGGTATTCCTCCCAAAGCCAAATAAAGCCATTTATTAACCAAACACTTACAACCATTGGCAGTGTCTTCAATAATATCATATCATCAAAACCATTCGACATAAGCTACATTTTATGACTGGGCACAGGTTGAGAGCGAGAAGAACAAACCGAAAAACAATGCTATAATATTTGAAGCATTTTGCATTTAAAATGCATACAGTACACAATACAAATGTTAAAGCTAGAATACTTAGTTGGAACACTAACAAAGTGATCACCCGCCTCAGTTTTAGTAAAAATGCTGAGGGATGGACCTGGAGAAATATAATCACTTTTGAATTCATATACAGAGCTATGGACTGACCATCATGATATCAACATTATAGTTTTAACCATGTTTTGTGGTTATATAGTGTGTGTTTACGTTTACTTTGATTACAAACATTGGAATAAAACAAGTTTATATTTTGGGGTCTGATGGGGTACGACAGTGGAACTAATAAGCTCATGAGGCATTTATAAGTTCTATTCTTCAAGAATCATTCATTTAAAAGAAAAAAAAAATGGATGTAGCAACTATGGTTTCTAGATTTAAATAGAAAAGCAAACCGTGATATCAAATCATTACTACACTAATGGACATGGTCAAAGAGATAAATAATAGTCCACAAAGGGAACAAATCAATAAATTGACTTAATTCAAGCTGCCTGCCCATCATACTATGTTGATCCATTAGCATGACATAGCAGATATTATTGTCAGTCATGCCACTACCAACTAATGCCATTCTTCATTAACTCACTGACCTGAGAGGAATAGGCAAAACTATAATAAACTATAAATTATCATATATCTGATATGACGTAACAATTTGGGTTAGGCAACCGGCAATCACTATACCACATAACAACACATCAAAGTTATGTCCTATCACTCACTGACAGGTTATGATCATGTGAAGTAGACATTATGCTTTACTTCAGTGCAGTTAGTTGGAGGTACGTTTTACAAACTGCTCCAGCAGACTGAAAGTGATGTATGAAGTCAGTTAGGCCTCTAGATGAGTTGGAGGGTTGCGTCCCAAATTACACCCTATTCCCTATTTAGTACACTCATTTTGACCAGGGCCAGTATGATATAGGGTGCCATTTGGATCGCAGGCTACGTATATCTCCCCATATCAGCTCAGAAGGTAAGATGGATGACAGTAGCAGGGTGGCCACCAGCACTGCTGTCAGAAGCAAGAACTTTATCTTAGAGTGGGGATCTTTACTATCTGCACAGCCACTCAGTAATACTGTGTGGGCAAAAAGGTATCAGCGCATTGACAAAAGGCCATCATCAGCACTAAGGACAAATCAATGAAACACAGAAAACAAGACAAAACCCTGCAAGAGGATACGTAAGACTGTAATGCATCTGTGTGTAGCTGGTGTAGAGGAGTCAGGCGCAGGACAGCAGATATGAGTAATAAAAGCAATTTACTCAACTAAATAACAATACACGGCAAAATACTGCCAAGCCCACAAATACGGACCACTATACAATAAACAATCACTCACAAATAAACATGGGGGAACAGAGGGTTAAATAATGAACAAGTAATTGTGGGATTGAAACCAGGTGTGTAAAACAAGGAAAAAACAATGAAAAATGAAAAGTGGATCGGCGATGGCTAGAAGACTGGTGACGTCGACCGCCGGACGCCGCCCGAACAAGGAGAGGGACCGACTTCGGCGGAAGTCGTGACAGTACCCCTTGGCCTTACGGCTCCAGCAGCGCGCCAACACCGGTCTCGGGGATGACCCGGAGGACGAGGCACAGGGCGATCCGGATGGAGACGGTGGAACTCTCGCAGCAACGAAGGGTCCTCCACCGGCACCCAGCATCTCTCCTCCGGACCGTACCCCTCCCACTCCATGAGGTACGAGGTATGCCTCGAGTCCAGGATGGCTCGAACAGCATACGCCGGGGCCCCCTCGATGTCCAGAGGGGGCGGAGGAACCTCCCGCACCTCAGACTCCTGGAGTGGACCAGCCACCACCAGCCTGAGGAGAGACACATGGAACGTGTGATTAATACGGTAATGCAGGTGGACATGGGCGGGGTCCCAGGTCTCCTCCGAGCGCTTAAACCATTCGTCCACCGCAGGAGCATCGATCTGGCTCTGATGCCAAGGTACCAGAACCGGCTGATACCCCAGTATGCACTGGAAGGGAGAGAGGTTAGTGGAGGAGTGGCGGAGTGAGTTTTGGGCCATCTCTGCCCATGGGATGAACGCCGCCCACTCCCCCGGCCGGTTCTGGCAATATGACCGCAGAAACCTACCCACATCCTGGTTTACTCTCTCCACCTGCCCGTTAGTCTCGAGGTGAAAACCTGAGGTGAGGCTGACCGAGACCCCCAGACGTTCCATAAACGCCCTCCAGACCCTGGACGTGAACTGGTGACCCCGATCAGAGACTATGTCCTCAGGCACCCCGTAGTGCCAGAAGACGTGTGTGAACAGGGCCTCTGCAGTCTGTAGGGCCATAGAGAGACCGGGCAAAGGGAGGAGACGGCAGGATTTAGAAAACCGATCCACAAAGACCAGGATCTTGGTGTTGCCCTGTGAGGGAGGAAGATCAGTCAGGAAGTCCACAGACAGGTGCGACCACGGCCGTTGTGGAACGGGTAGGGGTTGTAACTTCCCTCTGGGCAGGTGCCTAGGAGCCTTGCATTGGGCGCACACCGAGCAGGAGGGAACATAAACCCTCACGTCCTTGGCCAAGGTGGACGACCAGTACTTCCCACTAAGACAGCGCACTGTCCGACCGATGCCAGGATGACCAGAGGAGGGTGATGTGTGGGCCCAATAGATCAACCGGTCGCGGACAGCAGACGGAACGTACATACGCCCAGCTGGACACTGAGAGGGAGTGGGCTCTGTACGTAACGCCCGCTCGATGTCTGCGTCCAGCTCCCACACTACCGGTGCCACCAGGCAAAAGGCATGGAGTATGGGAGTGTGATCTATGGACCGCTCCTCTGTGTCATACATCCGGGACAGTGCGTCTGCCTTAGCATTCTGGGAACCTGGTCGGTAGGACAGGGTGAAAACAAAACGGGTAAAGAACATGGCCCACCTTGCCTGGCGAGGGTTCAGTCTCCTCGCTGCCCGGATGTACTCCAGATTGCGGTGGTCAGTCCAGATGAGAAAAGGGTGCTTCGCCCCCTCAAGCCAATGTCTCCACGCCTTCAGAGCCTTGACGACAGCCAACAGCTCTCGGTCCCGCATATCATAGTTTCGCTCCGACGGGCTGAGCTTCTTAGAAAAGAAGGCACAGGGGCGGAGCTTCGGTGGCGTACCCGAGCGCTGAGAGAGCACGGCTCCTATCCCAGCCTCGGACGCGTCCACCTCCACTATGAACGCCAAAGAGGGATCCGGATGAGCCAGCACGGGAGCCGAGGTAAACAGAGCCTTCAGGTGACCAAAAGCCCTGTCCGCCTCAGCCGACCACTGCAGTCGCACCGGTCCCCCCTTCAGCAGTGAGGTAATGGGAGCCGCTACCTGACCAAAGCCCCAGATAAATCTCCGTAGTAGTAGTTGGAACCACTGCACTTCCTTTACAGTGGTGGGAGTCAGCCAATTACGCACGGCTGAAATGCGGTCACTCTCCATCTCTACCCCTGACGTGGAAATGCGGTACCCTAGGAAAGAGATGGACTGTTGGAAGAACAGACATTTCTCAGCCTTGACGTACAGGTCATGCTCCAACAGTCGACCAAGCACCCTGCGCACCAGGGACACATGCTCAGCGCGTGTAGCAGAGTAGATCAAAATGTTGTCGATATACACCACTACACCCTGCCCATGAAGGTCCCGGAAAATCTTGTCAACAAAGGTCTGGAAGACTGATGGAGCCTTCATCAACCCGTACGGCATGACGAGGTACTCATAGTGCGCTGAGGTGGTACTAAATGCCGCCTTCCACTCGTCCCCCTCCCGGATACGCACCAGGTTATAAGTACTCCTAAGATCCAATTTTGTGAAGAAGCGCACCCCATGCATTGACTCTATCGCACTGGCTATGAGAGGCAGCGGGTAGCTGTACCTCACAGTGATCTGATTGATACCCTGATAGTCAATACACGGGCGCAGACCTCCATCCTTCTTCAAAAAAAAAAATTAAATGTATCCCTGCCCCAGGGATTCGGAGACATATGTTTCCATAGCCGCCATCTCCTCCTGGGACAGAGGATACACGTGACTCCTGGGAAGTGCAGCGTCTACCAGGAGATCTATCGCACAATCCCCCCGTTGATGGGGTGGTAATTTAGTCGCCCTCTTCTTACAGAAGGCAAGAGCCAAATCGGCATATTCTGAGGGGATGCGCACGGTGGAGACCTGGCCTGGACTTTCCACCGTAGTCGCACCGATGGAAACCCCTACACACCTCCCTGAGCACTTTCGTGACCACCCCTTGAGAGCCCTCTGTTGCCACGAAATAGTGGGGTCATGACAGGCCAACCAGGGTAGGCCCAGCAACACGGGAAACGCAGGAGAATCAATAAGGAAGAGACTGATTCTCTCATTGTGACCCTCCTGCGTAACCATGCCTAGTGGAGCGGTGGCCTCCCTAATCAGCCCTGACCCTAATGGTCGACTGTCTAGGGCATGCACAGGGAAGGGCATATCCACTAGAACAATGGGGATCCCTAAACTATGGGCAAATGAACGGTCAATAAGATTCCCAGCTGTGCCTGAATCTACGAGCGCCTTATGCTGGAAATGCGGGGGAAACTCAGGAAATTTAATAAACAGATACATGCGAGCAACAGGGGGCTCTGGGTGAGCCTGGTGCCGACTCACCTGGGGTGACACGATAGTGCCCTGCCTGCTGCCTCGATTCCCTGAGGAACCCCCCCAGCACCGACCAGCAGTGTGCCCTCTGCGGCCACAGATGGTACAGGGAATGGCCCCTCCTCCGACAGGCCCCGATCCGGACATCCGCAGGTACCCAGCAGTTTGTCCAGCTAGATGGACAGGTCCACCAGCTGGTCCAACGTGAGGGTGGTGTCTCGGCAGGCCAACTCCCGACGGACATCCTCGTGCAGACTGCACCAGTAGTGATCGATCAGTGCCCTGTCATTCCATCCCGCACTGGCGGCCAAGGTCCGGAAGTCCAAAGCAAAATCCTGCGCGCTCCTCGTCCCCTGCCTCAGATGGAACAGGCTCGACCCTCAAGCGGGTGGTCGAAAACTGACCGAAAGCGGCGGGTGAACTCTGCGTAATGGTCCAGCTCTCCTTCACTCCATACGGCGTTGGCCCACTCCAGGGCTTTCGCTGAGAGGCAGGAGACGAGGGCAGACATGCTCTCACGTCCCGAAGGAGCCGGGCGGATGGTCGCCAGGTAGAGTTCCAGCTGGAGTAAGAACCCCTGGCATCCGGCAGCCGTCCCATCATACTCCCTCGGGAGCGCGAGCCGAATCCCACTGGGACCGGGTGAAGGAGGGGTGGACAGTGGGGCCTGCTGTAGTGGGGCTGGTGGAGGCGCTGGAAGACCTCCTTCTCTCTCCCATCGATCCATCGTCTGTAGCACACGATCCATGGCGGTGCCCAGAAGTTGTAACATGGTCGTTTGCTGCTAGACGCGCTCCTCTACCGCCACAGGGAGGGCGTCTACTCCTGCTGACTCCATTTGTAGGGTGAGTGATTCTGTAATGCGTCTGTGTGTAGCTGGTGTAGAGGAGTCAGGCGCAGGACAGCAGATATGAGTAATAAAAGCAATTTACTCAACTAAATAACAATACACGGCAAAATACTGCCAAGCCCACAAATACGGACCGCAATACAATAAACAATCACTCACAAACAAACATGGGGGAACAGAGGGTTAAATAATGAACAAGTAATTGTGGGATTGACACCAGGTGTGTAAACCAAGGAAAAAACTATGGAAAATGAAAAGTGGATCGGTGATGGCTAGAAGACCGGTAACGTCGACCGCCGAACGCCACCCGAACAAGGAGAGGGACCGACTTCGGCGGAAGTCGTGACAAAGACCTTGGTATCCTATGAACCTCTACACCTTGAGATTATGGGAAGGCACTGGCAAAATTTACTTAAAAACTACTCTGTGTGTATACAGTGCATGTGTGGCCATGTGAACCTCAACCTTTGTGTCGGTATGCAAGCCAAGGCACAGAATGACTGTTTCACTGTCGTCTGTGTGCCATGGAGAGAGTTATGGGTTGTCAGGGCAGGTGGGGTGAATGAGAAAAGTCCAGCGAAGGATCACTCTGCAGGCGGATTGCAATAGAAGAAGACACACACAAACACACACACACACACAAACACAGCAAGACAGAGCACAGTATCTAGACAGATTTATTGAAAATAGAGGAAGGTGATCAATCCCTTTCTGCGGTGTGTGGCTGTGCCGTGGTGGAGCCGTCCTTGATTTGTTTGGCGGCCTTGCGGTTCGACACGACGCGGGAAGATATGCCGTCAGCAGATTTGTTGTTCTAGAGATGCAGACATAATTGAACTGCATCTTTTTCTCACTCCGAGACCTGCTGCGATAAGGTCCTAAATCTTGGCCTCAGCAATCAGCAACCGCTTCCCTCTATCCATGTTGATGGCCCAATAATTGCATTTCCACTAGAAACTGAATTAGAAAATGGTTACTGGCAGGTAGACAGTTCTCTGACCTTGCCACTGCTTATCCCTTTATCTCCAGTATGGTCAACTGAGACTTTGGGAAAGGGTCAGTAGCCTAATTATATAACATAGCCTACTATTACTGTTATGTATGTCTACATTACATTAAGATAATGAGTTTACCCAGACATCTTGCTGGATAGAGAGAAAATATTAATTTGTGATAATTCATTAGCACATGTGGCAGAGGAAGCTGATTGTATCTAGGCGAAGTTACCAAGTTATCACAGTCTTTCAGTCTGGGCCTCACAGCAGTTTTATCCGATGATCAGTGCTGTGTTTTGGCTTCTCAAAGGGTCCACGGGATTTATTCAGTTGTCAATAGCAACATATTGCTGATGGAGAAAAAAAGGAAATTGTCAAATTGACGCTATACTTACTAAATTATTCTTTGTGTCATTGATACTCACTATCTCTCCCTATCTCTCCCCTTTCTCTAAATCAGTCTCAACCTGCTTTTTCTGTACAAGAAGAGTTTTCATTCATCCACCATTCAGCAGCTCCCCTTTCACACCCTCTTCTCAGCCTTTCTCCCACTCTCTCTCTCTCGCTTCCTCTCTCTCTCTGTCTGTCTAGCTCTCTCTATCTCTGTCTTTGTCTCTCTCTTTCACCTTCCTCTCTCTCTCTTTCCATTTTTCTGGCATCCTTTCTCCACCGCTATAAATAGACTTCTGCATTGCAGATGTCCCAGAGCCCCGAGGAGCCCCAGCCAAATTCTGCCACTCTGACATACAGCACAGCAAGACACCACACCACCGAGCGGGGCATGGGGGCACCCTGCCTCATGCATACGCAATATAGCATGACTGTGCAAAGTCGGGTGCCGGAACCTGGTGAAGTACCGCCACATACCACAGATCACAGACACAACACTGCAGTACAAGCATAAAATGTAACCATGTGAAATTGGATCTTAGATTGCTTTGTGTTAAAAAAATATATATACAGTAAACAAACAGTTACGATTTTTAGGATAAAAGTTATTCAACATAGAAATGTATGGATGTTTACAACTCTCTCCCTAATATATAATGTCTTAGATATATTCACCCAATAAAAAGATACAGTATGTGCAGCACCCTCAAAACGCCATGGATCTGATACTGTCAGGGAATGTGGAATCACAATGATTGTAAAGTAGACAGAGAATGGATATGTAGCTTATAGATCACCTCAAGGGAGTGATTGATGGAAGAAAAGTGCTGCGTGCATTAATTGCCATAGATTGATTTATGTCTTCTAGCACTACAGGGTTTTTTGACGAGTCATAAATCTATGTGCTGTGCTCCAGCCTGGGCTACTGTGGTGAGAGGGCTCTCAATGGATTTATGCAAGAATCAAAGGAAGTAATTCAAATAACTGAAAAAGAATAAAAAACATCACTTCACAGTAGGTGTAATTAACATGAGCACTGATGTTTTTATAGAAATTATAGTTCATTCGTAGCCTACTTTACAATTTTTAAACAACTATTGATAACCCTTTAGTACTCTATTATGAAAAATGTAATATTGAGAGGAGAAAAGAGGGGAAGCACCCTGAGAAACATAAAAACTTGGCTTTTGTGTTTTGTCTGCAATGCTGCCTTCCCTTCACTCCGACTCTGCAGAAGGCCATTAAGTAGTTATACTTCTCCATACCCCTGTCACGCCACTGGGATGAACCACATCTCTGTGCTGCTGGGAGGGAGAGGCACGCACAGACTCGAATGCACGCACGCTGCTACACACACATGCACGCATATTGCATAAAGCATCTCAAACAGTCCTCATTCAATACATTTGTCAGCCTTTGCTGCCACTTGGTGTCAAAACTGTCAATTGCAAAACAAAAACATTTCAACTTCACATTCATTTTAGCCCACTTCAAGTACCAGAAAGGTGAGATATCAGCAAGCCAACTGCATCATTTGGCATCGATCATCTGGTGCACCAGTCTCCGTCATGAGAGGGCACACTCCGTCGTGAAGGAACTCTCTGAAGCTGGCTTCGTCACCATCATCATTTTATTTGTTTTATTAATCTACCTAATTGTTATGTCTACTTAAAAAAAAATCTCTTCATCTGTCGACCTATACAGCAAATAGCTGTGAATGTGTAGCCTTCAAGATTAAATGAACCAATGAAACAATACATCCTGATTTTTTTTAAGTGAATATCTACATAGGCGTACAGAGGCCCACAGTAGTACACAGTGTTGTACGAGATCTTCAGTTTCTTGGCAATTTCTCGCATTGGAATAGCCTTCATTTCTCAGAACAAGAATAGACTGACGAGTTTCATAAGAAAGTTATTTGTTTCTGGCCATTTTGAGCCTGTAATCGAATCCACAAATGCTGATGCTCCAGATACTCAACTAGTCTAAAGAAGGCCAGTTTTATTGCTTCTTAATCAGAACAACAGTTTTCAGCTGTGCTAACATAATTGCAAAAGGGTTTTCTAATCGAATCCACAAGAAAGCTAAGGTAACTGAGCTAAATGACTATCGCCCCGTAGCACTCACTTCCATCATCATGAAGTGCTTTGAGAGACTAGTCAAGGATCATATCACCTCCACCCTACCTGACACCCTAGACCCACTCCAATTTGCTTACCGTCCCAATAGGTTCACAGACGACGCAATCGCAATCACACTGCACACTTCCCTAACCCATCTGGACAAGAGGAAGACCTATGTAAGAATGCTGTTCATCGACTACAGCTCAGCATTTTATACCATAAATGGTGTTAACACCTCCAAACTTGTCATTAAGCTTGAGACCCTAGGTCTCGACCCAGCCCTGTGCAACTGGGCCCTGGACTTCCTGACGGGCCGGCCCCAGGTGGTGAGGGTAGAAAACAACATCTCCACCCCGCTGATCCTCAACACTGGGGCCCCACAAGGGTGCGTTCTCAGCCCTCTCCTGTACTCCCTCTTCACTCATGACTGCGTGGCCAAGCACGCCTCCAACTCAATCATCAAGTTTGCTGACGACACTACAGTGGTATGCTTGATTACCAACAATGAAGAGACGGCCTACAGGGAGGAGGTGAGGGCCCTCTGAGTGTGGTGTCAGGAAAATAACCTCTCACTCAACGTCAACAAAACTAAGGAGATGATTGTGGACTTCAGGAAACAGCAGAGGGAGCACCCCCCTATCCACATTGACGGGACAGTAGTGGAGAAGGTGGAAAGTTTTAAGTTCCTCGGCGTACACATCACGGACTAACTGAAATGGTCCACCTACACAGACAACGTGGTGAAGAAGGCGCAACAGCCAAAAAGATCATCAAGGACAACAATCACCCGAGCCACTGCCTGTTCACCCCGCTATCATAGTAAAACGAGTCCTATATCAACATAACCTGAAAGGCCGCTCAGCAAGGAAGAAGCCACTGCTCCAAAACCGTCATAGCCAGACTACGGTTTGCAACTGCACATGGGGACAAAGATCGTACTATTTGGAGAAATGTCCTCTGGTCTGATGAAACGAAAATAGGACTGTTTGGCCATAATGACCATCGTTATGTTTGGAGGAAAAAGGGGGAGGCTTGCAAGCCGAAGAACACCATCCCAACCGTGAAGCACGGGGGTGGCAGCATCATATTGTGGGGGTGCTTTGCTGCAGGAGGGACTGGTGCATTTCACAAAATAGATGGCATCATGAGGAAGGAAAATTATGTGGATATATTGAAGCAACATCTCAAGACATCAGTCAGGAAGTTAAAGCTTGGTCGCAAATGGGTCTTCCAAATGGACAATGACCCAAAGCATACTCGGTGCCTCTTCCGGCGCCGACAGAGATGGCAGCCTCGCTTCACGTTCTCAGGAAACCATGCAGTATTTTGTTTTTTTATGTATTACTTCTTACATTGTTACCCCGGAAAATATTAAGTTTTATTACATACAACCGGGAGGAACTATTGGATATAAGAGCAACGTCAACTTACCAACATTACGACCAGGAATACGACTTTCCCAAAGAGGATTCTCCTTTCGTTAACCCAAACACAACAACAGACTGGATAGCACGTGGCTACTCAAAACAACGGCGCCGGAGAAGAGGGAAAGCGCGCGGTCTTTTGGTCAAGCTACGTCGGCCAGGCGCATCGTGCACCTCTCCGAGTATTTTAATCGCCAATGTACAGTCTCTTGACAACAAAGTAGACGAAATCCGATCGAGGGTTGCCTTTCAGAGAGACATTCGAGACTGCAACGTTCTTTGCTTCACGGAAACATGGCTCACTCAGGACACGTTATCAGAGTCGGTACAGCCACCTGGTTTCTCCACGCATCGCGCTGACAGAAACAAACATCTCTCTGGTAAGAAGAAGGGCGGGGTGTGTGTCTTATGATTAACGAGGCGTGGTGTGATCATAACAACATACAGGAACTCAAGTCCTTTTGTTCACCTGACATAGAATTCCTTACAATCAAATGCAGACCGCATTATCTACCAAGAGAATTCTCTTCGATTATAATCACAGCCATGTACATCCCCCCTCAAGCTGATACATCGACGGCACTGAAAGAAATTCATCGGACTCTATGTAAACTGGAAACCACATATCCTGAGGCTGCATTTATTGTGGCTGGGGATTTTAATAAGGCTAATTTAAGAACAAGGCTCCCGAAATTTTACCAGCATATCGAATGTGCCACCCGGGCTGGTAAAATCCTGGACCACTGTTATTCCAACTTCCGTGATGCATACAAGGCTATTCTCCGCCCTCCTTTCGGCAAGTCTGACCATGACTCCATTTTGTTGCTCCCAGCCTACAAACAGAAACTAAAACAGGAAACGCCCGTTCTCAGGTCTGTTCAACGCTGGTCCGACCAATCTGATTCCATGCTGCAAGATTGCTTCGAGCACGTGGACTGGGATATGTTCGGATAGCATCTGACAACAACATTGATGTATACGCTGATTCGGTGAGCGAGTTTATTAGCAAATGCATTGGTGATGTTGTACCCATAGCAAATATCAAAACCTTCCCCAACCAGAAACCATGGATTGATGGCAGCATTAGCGCAAAACTGAAAGCGCGAACCACTGCTTTTAACCAGGTAAAGGCTACCGGAAACATGACTGAATACAAACAGTGCAGCTACTCCCTCCGCAAGGCAATCAAACAAGCTAGCGTCAATATAGAGACAAAGTAGAGTCACAATTCAATGGCTCAGACACAAGAGGAATGTGGCAGGGTCTACAGTCAATCACGGACTACAAAAAGAAAACCAGCCCCGTCGCGGACCATGACGTCCTGCTCCCAGACAAACTAAACAACTTCTTTGCTCGCTTTGAGGACAATACAGTGCCACCGACACGGCCCGCTACCAAAACCTGCGGGCTCACCTTCACCGCAGCCAATGTGAGAAAAACATTTAAATGTGTTAACCCTCGCAAGGCTGCCGGCCCAGATGGCATCCCTGGCGTGTCCTCAGAGCATGCGCAGACCAGCTGGCTGGTGTGTTTACGGACATATTCAATCAGTCCCTATCCCAGTCTGCTGTTCCCACATGCTTCAAGAGGGCCACCATTGTTCCTGTTCCCAAGAAAGCTAAGGTGACTGAGCTAAATGACTATCGCCCGTAGCACTCACTTCCGTCATCATGAAGTGCTTTGAGAGATTAGTCAAGGATCATATCACCTCCATCCTGCCAGACACCCTGGACCCACTCCAATTTGCTTACCGTCCCAATAGGTCCACAGACGACGCAATCGCAATCACACTGCATACTGCCCTAACCCATCTGGACACGAGGAATACTTATGTAAGAATGCTGTTCATCGACTACAGCTCAGCATTTAACACCATAGTTCCCTCCAAGCTCGTCATTAAGCTCGAGACCCTGGGTCTCGACCCAGCCCTGTGCAACTGGGTCCTGGACTTCCTGACGGGCCGGTCCCAGGTGGTGAGGGTAGGAAACAACATCTCCACCCCGCTGATCCTCAACACTGGGGCCCCACAAGGGTGCGTTCTCAGCCCTCTCCTGTACTCCCTGTTTACCCATGACTGTGTGGCCAAGCACGCATCCAACTCAATCATCAAGTTTGCTGACGACACTACAGTGGTAGGCTTGATTACCAACAACGACGAGACGGCCTACAGAGAGGAGGTGAGGGCCCTCGGAGTGTGGTGTCAGGAAAATAACCTCTCACTCAATGTCAACAAAACAAAGGAGATGATCGTGGACTTCAGGAAACAGGAGAGGGAGCACCCCCCTATCCACATCGAGGGGACAGTAGTGGAGAAGGTGGAAAGTTTTAAGTTCCTCGGCGTACACATCACGGACAAACTGAATTGGTCCACCCACACAGACAGCGTGGTAAAGAAGGCGCAACAGCGCCTCTTCAACCTCAGGAGGCTGAAGAAATTTGGCTTGTCACCAAAATCACTCACAAACTTTTACAGATGCACAATCGAGAGCATCCTGTCGGGCTGTATCACCGCCTGGTACGGCAACTGCTCCGCCCACAACCGTAAGGCTCTCCAGAGGGTAGTGAGGACTGCACAACGCATCACCGGGTTAAACTACCTGCCCTCCAGGACACCTACACCACCCGATGTCACAGAAAGGCCAAAAGATCATCAAGGACAACAACCACCCGAGCCACTGCCTGTTCACCCCGCTATCATCCAGAAGGCGAGGTCAGTACAGGTGCATCAAAGCTGGGACCGAGAGACTGAAAAACAGCTTCTACCTCAAGGCCATCAGACTGTTAAACAGCCATCACTAACATTGAGTGGCTGCTGCCAACATACTGACTTAAATCTCTAGCCACTTTATACATAGGAATTGGATGTAACAAATGTATCACTAGCCACTTTAAACAATTTTGTATATAATGTTTACGTATCCGACATACTCATATCAAATGTATACACTGTACTCTAAACCATCTACTGTATCTTGCCTATGCCGTTCGGTCATCGACCCAAATCTCTAGCCACTTTAATAATTATAATTGGATGAAATAATGTATCACTAGCCACTTTAAACAATGCCATTTATATAATGTTTACATATCCTACATTACTCATCTCATATATATGTGTATATACTGTACTCCATACCATCTACTGCATCTTGCCTATGCCGGTCAGCCATCGCTCATCCATATATTTATATGTACATACTCGTATTCATTCCTTTACTCTTGTGTGTATAAGGTAGTTGTTGTGAATTTGTTAGATTACTTGTTAGATACTACTGCATGGTCGGAACTAGAAGCACAAGCATTTCGCTACACTCGCATTAACATCTGCTAACCATGTGTATGTGACAAATAAAATTTGATTTGATTTGATTTGATTTTTACTTCCAAAGTTGTGGTAAAATTGCTTAAGGACAACAAAGTCAAGGTATTGGAGTGGCCATCACAAAGCCCTGACCTCATCCTATAGAAAATTTGTGGGCAGAACTGAACAAGCATGTGCGAGCAAGGAGGCCTACAAACCTGACTCAGTTACACCAGCTCTGTCAGGAGGAATGGGCCAAAATTCACCCAACTTATTGTGGGCTTGTGGAAGGCTACCCAAAACTATTGACCCAAGTTCAACAATTTAAAGGCAATGCTACCAAATACTAATTGAGTGTATGTAAACTTCTGACCCACTGGGAATGTGATGAAAGAAATTAAAGCTGAAATAAATAATTCTCTACTATTATTCTGACATTTCACATTCTTAAAATAAAGTGGTGATCCTAACTGACCTAAGACAGGGAATTTTTACTAGGATGAAATGTCAGGAATTGTGACAAACTGAGTTTAAATGTATTTGGCTAAGGCGTATGTCAACTTCCGACTTCAACTGTATTATGATATAATTTTATATGAAATCCACAACTAAAAAACCACAACCAGCAGTTACCACTATGGAATGCATTAACTTTTGATTTTCATGAGTGTTTGGTACTCATTGCAAGCCAACGTTACAAAACGTTGCGATACAGAATGCAATTCCTACCTACCCTTCAGGACACCTATACCACCCGATGTCACAGGAAGGCCAAAAAGATCATCAAGGACAACAACCACCCGAGCCACTGCCTGTCCACCCTGCTATCATCCAGAAGGCAAGGTCAGTACAGGTGCATCAAAGCTGGGATCGAGAGACTGAAAAACAGCTTCTACCTCAAGGCCATCAGACTGTTAAACAGCCATCACTAACATTGAGAGGCTGCTGCCAACATACTGACTTAAATCTCTAGCCACTTTAAATAATAGGAATTGGATGTAACAAATGTATCACTAGCCACTTTAAATAATTTTGTATATAATGTTTACATATCCGACATTACTCATATCAAATGTATACACTGTACTCTAAACCATCTACTGAATCTTGCCTATGCCGTTTCGGCCATCGACTCAAATCTCTAGCCACTTTAATAATTATAATTGGATGAAATAAATGTATCACTAGCCACTTTAAACGACGCCATTTATATAATGTTTACATATCCTGCATTACTCATCTCATATGTATATACTGTACTCCATACCATCTACTGCATCTTGCCTATGCCGGCATATATTTATATGTACATACTCATATTCATTCCTTTACTCTTGTGTGTATAAGGTAGTTGTTGTGAATTTGTTAGATTACTTGTTAGATACTACTGCATGGTCGGAACTAGAAGCACAAGCATTTCGCTACACTCGCATTAACATCTGCTAACCATGTGTATGTGACAAATAAAATTTGATTGGATTTGAATTCAGACCATTAGCAACGTCGCGATTCAACACCGAGGGTCGTCACTAGTTACAACAGCCACAAAGTCATAAACCCCGCCCATTTATCAAAATAAAATAAAATAAAATTGTATTGGTCACATACGCATATTTAGCAGATGTTATTTCGGGTGTAGCGAAATGCTTATGTTCATTGCTCCAACAGAGCAATATTATCCAACAATTCACAGAAATATAAAAGTAAAATAATGTCGGAGTGGCATTTTCTAAAATACAGTTGAATATAATACAGTACATACATATGAAATGAGTAAAGCGGTATGTAAACATTATTAAAGTGACCAGTGATTCCATGTATATGGGCAGCAGATTTGAGTAATCCGGTGTCATTTTTGTTTTCATAAAGTGTTACGATATAGACAATATAATCTAGACTTGACTTTGTGGGTGTAATATCTAGTGGAAACCCAGTGAGAGGGACGTGCATCATCTGGGGTAAACAAGAGAGCATAATTTATGTCGAACGAAACCGTCGTATTTTGTTGTTTAGCAAGCTAGCTGGTAAACTGTAACAACCTTGTGTCATATACACTCACTCCTCTGTAGTAGCTGGGACACGAGTTACAGAAATGACAGAGCTACGGCACCGCGGAACGACTGAAAACGACCTATATCAACAATCCGAAGACAAGGTAGCTAGCCTACGGTACTACGGAGTGGTTATGGACTGCCATTTGGAACAAATTGTTAAGCTAGCCAAGGCAAGAAAGACCCGCTAGATGGGACATCATGCCACAAATTATGATTGTGACTAGAATAAAGACAAGTATTATTTAGCTAGCTGTAAAAACGTACAAGGCAAGCTAGTTAGCCAGCCACTTCTAACGTTACAATTTAATTAGCGCTAGTTTGCTTGCTAGCAAAACATAGCTAGCACGCTAACAAATTGTATGCTGATTTGCTGCTAACATTAGCTCTGGCATGAATGGCACACATTTACAAGATACCATTAGTGGTTAACTATCTATCTATATCTAACGTTTGTCTCTAGCGTGTCATTGACAGTAACAAGAAGAATAGCTATTCCTCTCTGCCTACTCCCCAGTCAACTGAACTGAAAATGGGCGTTGTACATTTACTGTGTGGCCAGGGCAACTAACTTTAAGTAGATGTATCTGTTCAATTAACTAAACTAATTTATTAGTCATAAGTTCTGGCAAGTTTTCAAACGTATGAGTTGGATTTCAACTCTTGAGGTAGGTTGAAATGGCCATGGCCAATCAACTCTGCAGGAAGGACAACCCACATATACATTTCAAGCCACATACAAATACAGACAGATCACCATCACTGCCTCAATTTATAGCTAGTATGTATGATGCCAGTTGTGGGCTGTTTCGAATAATAAACCTAGTTACTTTACATTAAATTAGGGATGGGCAATATGGCCAAAATATCATGTCACTGTATTTTTCAAATGATGGTATTTTATGTTTTTGGATAATAAAAGTTATATTTGCTTTGAGTAGTGGGTGGCAACACGTACATTCTAAGTGTTTTTAATGGGTCTCTCTCCATTCTGATTGTTTTATAATGTTCAATTAAACTTCAACCCAAAATAATTTTCTGCATTTTGATCAATTTCTGCATTTCCTGCACTCATTTGAGATCATTTCCACACCGCCACGTTGGGTTGCACGATATTGGCAAAAAATCGAGGCCTTATTTTTAACCAAATGTTAATTGCGATTTGACTTGCGATTTAGTTTAAAACACTTGGGTGAACTGTTGGAATCATGGAAAAAAAAATTATTATTCTAATTCTACAGTCAGAAGATAATAGTGGGCACTTTGAATACAGTGTTGTTTGATATGACAACGAATCAAAATGCCAGGGAGGAGTTATTATGACAGGGTAGGAACCAAAGTCATGGTCAGTGTTTCATAGGGGACCCTATAATCTACTTCATGTAGCTAACATATTCATGCGGGCTGGCAGTGGTGTTTGAAATGGAGGGGAGGGACTATAGGGCTAAGCATGTCTCTCGAGGAGCCTAAAAAGAGATTTTGGCTTGGAAAAGTTGAATATTTTCAGGAGTCGTCAGGTAATTGGTTAAGGGAGAAGACTGGGTTTGACTGGGCACACGATGGGTTTGAATCAATTGAAGATAGTGCACCCTCTCCCTTGTTATTGCTATATATATTAAAGTATGTAGCCTCCCGTTCAAATTAGTGGATTCGTCTATTTCCGCCACACCGGCTGCTGACATTTGAATAAAATGAGCATACAGCTATGCAATCTCTATAGACAAACATTGGCAGTAGAATGGCCTTACTGAAGAGCTCAGTGACTTTCAATGTGGCACCGTCAAAGGATGCCACCTTTTCAACAAGTCAGTTAGTCAAATTTCTGCCCTGCTAGAGCTGCCCCAGTCAACTGTAAGTGCTGTTATTGTGAAATGGAAATGTCTAGGAGCAACAACGGCTCAAGCCTCGAAGTGGTAGGCCACACAAGCTCACAGAATGGGACCGCTAAGTGCTGAAGCACGTAAAAATTGTCTGTCCTCGGTTGTAACACTAACTAACGATTTCCAAACTGCAGCTGGAAGCAACATCAGCTCAATAACTGTTTGTCAGGAGCTTAATGAAATGGGTTATATCACCATGCCTAATATCACCATGTGCAATTCCAAGCGTTGGTTGGAGTGGTGTAAAGCTCACTGCCATTGGACTCTGGAGCAGTGGAAACGCGTTCTCAGGAACGATTAATCACGCCTGACCGTCTGGCAGTCCGACTGTCGAATCTGGGTTTGGTGGATGCCAGGAGAACGCTACCTGCCCAACTGCATAGTGCCAACTGTAAAGTTTGGTGGAGGAGGAATAATGGTCTGGGGCTGTTTTACATGATTTGGGCTAGGCCCCTTAGTTCTAGTGTTTTTCCTAGCCACGTGCTTTTACACCTGCATTGCTTGCTGTTTGGGGTTTTAGGCTGGGTTTCTGTACAGCACTCTGTGACATCAGCTGATGTAAGGGGGGCTTTATAAATAAATTTGATTTGATTAGTGAAGGGAAATCTTAGTGCTACAGCATACAATTATGTTTTAGACGATCCTGTGCTTCCAACTTTGTGGCAACATTTTGGGGAAGGCTCTGTCCTTTTTTCAGCATGACAATGTCCCTGTGCACAAAGCGAGGTTCATACAGAAATGGTTTGTCGATCGGTGTGGAAGAACTTGACTGGCCTGCACAGAGAGCCCTGACCTCAACCCCATCGAACACCTTTGGGATGAATTGGAACGCCGACTGCGAGCCAGGCCTAATCGCCCAACATCAGTGCCCAACCTCAGTAATGCTCTTGTGGCTGAATGGAAGCAAGTCCCCATAGCAATGTTCCAACATCTAGTGGAAAGCCTTCCCAGAAGAGTGGAGGCTGTTATAGCAGCAAAGGGGGGACCAACTCCATATTAATGCCCATTATTTTGGAATGAGATGTTTGAGAAGAGTTAGTAGGGAGTGGAGGAATTTTGTTGTGGGGGGCAGCTCTCTGGTAACTGTGGGCTGATCTTGGAACGTTGGTGGCCTGGCGGTTGGGAGCTTGGGCCGATAAGTCGCTGGTTGGGGACTCCGATTTGACTTGGTGGAGATCTGTCGACATGCCCTTGGGCAGAGCGCTTGACCCTGGTTGCTCCTGTGGAGCCAGCTAACTAGCGATTTAGCGTTAGCGGCTAACACAACTTAGACAGAACTTGCTAAGAAAATACAAACTAGCTGTTTGCAGATGTAAGAAACACAAACTAATAGTGTAATTATAGAACGCTAGTGTATTTATATTAAGAAGTGTAACCGGTGTGAAATGGCTAGCTAGTTAGTGGGGTGCGAGGAGAGGGACGGAAGCAATACTGTTACAGAAGCAAAGTGAAAACCGCATCGTAGTCATCAACATTGTTGCATGTGCTTCGTTAACCATGCAGACTGAACGCAAGTGTCTCGTGCTTGAACAACAATAAATGTTGTCTTTGAGTGACGGGCGGGGATAGGTCTGTGTGGAAAGCAGCATGGAGAGGGAGCGCGGAGAGAGATGACTTAAGTAGCGGAGTAAACTATAAAAATGGACGTTACACACGGCGTATCACATTTAACAACCCAAACTTTCAAATACCATTATAAAAGGTAAAGTAAAAACCCAAACCGGTCCGTGCTGCCCTACATTTTAAAGTCAAGTGCCTTTTATGAGCTCTAAATAAACGTGTCCAGCTGCTTTGTTGTGTTGCCTGTTCTCTCCTCATCCATCACACAGGCTCCAATGTGGGGCTTTACTCGTTTCAGGGCCCTTAAAATACATGCTGTGTTCCCCCCTCCAAGTGTACTTTGACTTGCATTCCCGCCTCAGATTGTAGGCCTTGCGTCTTGGTTTTTGATCATTGATTGTCAGGCTGGTGCCACCCTTAGCGACGTTGGCAGAAAGCGAATGTTTCTGGTTGCCGACTCCGCTCAGGCGTCTGTCTACGCCTGCTACATTCGGTTTGGCAGGTGTCATCATGCAGCTGTGTTGTGCTGGTGGTATAGGGCCGTGGCGCTCTGTGGTTTGATTCTGTCAGACATCACTGTAGAAGGACCCTGCCTGCAGATCCATCATCAGTTCTCCATGGAGAACTTAGTGTCTGTCTTGTGCCTACAAAATGTTTTTGAGTTGTAATCATATGAGCCAAAGTTGACTCAGTTTGCTCTCAGAAAGTTTGAAGAATGGGTATATCAGTCAAATTGTGACATAGCCTAAGGACACTAGAAAATAGATCCAGCCTAGAGGAAATGGCATGTTTGTTGGTCAGTGCTATACGGAATCCTTGGGGTGTCCCAACTCTGACGTTAACCCCTACCCTAACCTTTTAAATTCCAATGGGGGTAAGGTTAGTGACATCCCAAGGATCCCACATAGCACTGACCCTTGTTTGTTGTGTATAGTATGTATGACTGCATGTGCATGTCTTATTGTGGTAGCGTAGGTCAAAAGATAAGGTAGAAGGAAATCGCATAGGCCAACATTACTTATTTAACATGGTTGAATGAATGAATCTCTTGATTCTGATAATGTGACCAGAGACAAAAACAAAACAAGGTGTGGGTAGTGTAGTGCTATTCCTTGCCTCCCAGGGAACATGAAAGGGGTCTCTTCAGTAGCAGGAGTGTGGAAGGAGGGGGTATTTTTATCCAGGGCATCCTGCCTGATAGGAAATGGGAACCAGCAAGCCTGGGGGTCTTCAACTGATTCAAACCGTGTGTACGGTGTGTGTGTTGACAACCAAGACAGGCAGAGTGTAGGCTAACAGCTATGTGTTGTGTTAATAGGAGGTTAGGTGACACAACAGTGCAATTTTGGTAGCGCTAGGGGGGAGAGACAACGAACACATCACAGCAGTCTGCAATGTCTAATGACACATTTTGTTTCCATGGAAAAGCAGAGGGTCATCCAGATTAATGCAGTTTCACGGCAACAAGCTTTCAGAGAGTATCAAGGGGGCAGACACCGTGAAATATGTTGATTACTCTGTCACCATCAGCCGTATATTTATCAGACAGAATATCCTAACGCCAAAGCAGAAAAGCACTACAAGCTTGCTCTCACAATGTTGTTGTTCACTGACATAAAATAGACCCGGAAAGGAAGTGGGGGAGCATTCCTCATAGGAGGCTAGCTGTGTTTGTTTACATTGTATGACTCACTCTATATCTGTCTCTGTCTGTCTCTCTATCTCCCCCCTATGTCTCCCCTCTGTCTCTCTCTCTCCCCTCTCTCTCTCTTTCTCTGTCTCTTTCTCTCTGTAGGGATCTGAGAATGAGGGGAAAGCAGAGGGGGTGTCTGAAAGTGAGACCAAGCCTGATACAGGGCTCCCGGAGGTGCCTGTCCCTGCTGATGACACCCCTGAGGTCCTCAACAAAGCCCTATCTGGACTGTCCTCACGGTAAACAATACCAACATATATATATATATATATATATATATATATATATATATATATATATACACTGCTCAAAAAAATAAAGGGAACACTTAAACAACACAATGTAACTCCAAGTCAATCACACTTCTGTGAAATCAAACTGTCCACTTAGGAAGCAACACTGATTGACAATAAATTTCACATGCTGTTGTGCAAATGGAATAGACAACAGGTGGAAATTATACGCAATTAGCAAGACACCCCCAATAAAGGAGTGGTTCTGAAGGTGGTGACCACAGACCACTTCTCAGTTCCTATGCTTCCTGGCTGATGTTTTGGTCACTTTTGAATGCTGGCGGTGCTTTCACTCTAGTGGTAGCATGAGACGGAGTCTACAACCCACACAAGTGGCTCAGGTAGTGCAGCTCATCCAGGATGGCACATCAATGCGAGCTGTGGCAAGAAGGTTTGCTGTGTCTGTCAGCGTAGTGTCCAGAGCATGGAGGCGCTACCAGGAGACAGGCCAGTACATCAGGAGACGTGGAGGAGGCCGTAGGAGGGCAACAACCCAGCAGCAGGACCACTACCTCCGCCTTTGTGCAAGGAGGAGCACTGCCAGAGCCCTGCAAAATGACCTCCAGCAGGCCACAAATGTGCATGTGTCTGCTCAAGCGGTCAGAAACAGACTCCATGAGGGTGGTATGAGGGCCCAACGTCCACAGGTGGGGGTTGTGCTTACAGCCCAACAATGTGCAGGACGTTTGGCATTTGCCAGAGAACACCAAGATTGGCAAATTCGCCACTGGCGCCTGTGCTCTTCACAGATGAAAGCAGGTTCACACTGAGCACGTGACAGACGTGACAGAGTCTGGAGACGCCGTGGAGAACGCGTTCTGCTGCCTGCAACATCCTCCAGCATGACCGGTTTGGCGGTGGGTCAGTCATGGTGTGGGGTGGCATTTCTTTGGGGGCCGCACAGCCCTCCATGTGCTCGCCAGAGGTAGCCTGACTGCCATTAGGTACCGAGATGAGATCCTCAGACCCCTTGTGAGACCATATGCTGGTGCGGTTGGCCCTGGGTTCCTCCTAATGCAAGACAATGCTAGACCTCATGTGGCTGGAGTGTGTCAGCAGTTCCTGCAAGAGGAAGACATTGATGCTAAGGACTGGCCCGCCCGTTCCCCAGACCTGAATCCAATTGAGCACATCTGGGACATCATGTCTTGCTCCATCCACCAACGCCACGTTGCACCACAGACTGTCCACCTCATCAGGAGCATGCCCAGGCGTTGTAGGGAGGTCATTCAGGCACGTGGAGGCCACACACACTACTGAGCCTCATTTTGACTTGTTTTAAGGACATTACATCAAAGTTGGATCAGCCTGTAGTGTGGTTCTCCACTTTAATTTTGAGTGTGACTCCAAATCCAGACCTCCATGGGTTGATAAATTTGATTTCCATTGATAATTTTTGTGTGATTTTGTTGTCAGCACATTCAACTATGTAAAGAAAAAAGTATTTAATAAGATTATTTCATTCATTCAGATCTATGATGTGTTATTTTAGTGTTCCCTTTATTTTTTTGAGCAGTGTATAATATATATATATATATATATTATTTTTTTTAATTTTTTTATTGACTATTTACTTATGGTAATCACAACCTCTGGTTTGGCCGTTGTTTGGAACAAGGGACATATCACCTATTCACAAAACGTAATATCTGCGTCCCATAAGTTTCTGGTCAAAAGTAGTGCCACTAGGCCTATAGAGACTAGAGTGCCATTTGGGACACAACCAACATCTAGATTTGTTTATTTACTATCTTCGGTTTTCTTCTCCATCCTGACAACATCCTGTTATTCAGACATGGATTATTGAATGTTCATTAAATACCATCTGCTATGCTCAATATAACTATTGATAGGCCTATATTGACATTCTTCAGGAATGTATTGACCAGCAGTTCATTTGGCACACAGTCAACTGATATGGATTCTTATTGTTCACCTTTTCATTACACACTGTATCTGGGGATTAACTGTGTGTGTGTTCTCAGATGGAAGAACTGGTGGGTGCGAGGGATCCTGACTCTGGCCATGATCTCCTTCTTCTTCATCATCATCTACCTGGGCCCCATGGTGCTCATGCTGATTGTGAGTGATCCTCATCCTCCTTTCCCTAAGCCTTCTGTCAGTCAGTTTGTTAGCCAATCCCAAATCGCTCCCTACCCGTCCCCTTGGTCCAAACCCTTCTGTTGCCAGATCTGCAGGCTCAGGATAGGTAAACGCAGCTTCCACCATGTTGCGTACATACCTTACAGATCTGCAGAAACAAAAGAGAGGGTAAGGGATTGAATTGGGGCCGGCTGTCTGTGTCCTTAATGGATTTAGGCTCAGAGTGTAGCTCAGTGGAAATAACAGGCTCTTTACTGCTCTGCTGGACTACCTGCTGGGAGGGAGAAAGCTTGCTGCAGGAAGTGAACAGATAACACAAAAAAACTCTAGAGTCACAACACAAGAACATTGAACAAAAATGTCTGATTAAATGAGATGTTATTGAGCAACAAGGAATCATACAGACCGATCCAGATACTGTTGTCAGGGTGATATCAAATGTGAAGTTTGGTAGGGTATACCATGTAGTTGATACTGAAACCCAGACAGTCAATGGCAAACCTCATTCATTTATTACAGACCTGTTCAAAGTAATAGTGGAACATCTTTCTCTACAGGTGCTGTGTGTGCAGATCAAATGCTTCCAGGAGATCATCCACATCGGTTACAGTGTGTACCACTCCTACCACCTGCCCTGGTTCAGAACGTTGAGTTGGTGAGATGCGCGTGCGCGCACACACAATTTTATGTCTGTGTTTAATGTTATACTGCAACTAACTGTTTGTTGACCTGAGATAATGAATTGCATGTTTTATTTCATTGCAGACTTCCTGAGGTTTGTTGGTATGGTGATATTTACCTAGTTTAAAGTGTTAATCTAAATTATTTCTCAGCAGAGAGAAACTACATCATGTTACATGTAGTGCTGATGCTATTTGTAGTATGTTAGCTCTGGTGTAAAACCTCTTTAGTTATTATGAAGCATCATAACTTGTACAGTTCTTCATAACTTGAAAATTGCTTCTCTAAAAGTTTACCATTGCTCCAGGTTTTCCAGAAAAGGGTGCATAGTGAATGTTCAGTCTGTTGTAACAGTTCTGACCTCACCGCTTGCTCCCCACCTCCTCCCTTCATCTTCCTCCTCTCCCTCCTCTCCTCCTCCCCGTCAGGTACTTCCTGCTCTGTGTAAACTACTTCTTCTATGGAGAGACGGTGACAGACTACTTCTTTAATCTGGTGCAGAGGGAGGAGCCGCTGCGCATCCTCAGCAAATACCACCGCCTCATCTCTTTTGCTCTGTACCTCACAGGTGAGATGCAGGCTGTCTCAAAAGTTCTGACTAACTTCCTTTTTTCATGTATTTTCCTTCATGATCACTGACCTGGCAAGGACAGATGGAAACCGATCTAGTGCTTTTCCCTATTGGTGATAAAGAAGCCATTTTAGAGTATTGAGAGTGAGACAGAGCCAGCGAGAACGAGGGAGGGAGAAAGGGGAGTCCTCTTTTGAACGTTTAGTGTTGTTTTAGTTGGAGCTTCTTCATTTTTAATAAGTTTTTACCTGACAAAGGGTTTGGTACAAGTTTTAAAAAATGATGAAAGCTTCAGAGGGAAACTCCACTGTGCCACACCCTCCCTCTTTCAGTCAACCAGTGCAGCAGTGGCAGTTCAAGGCAGCAGGATGTGGTGAAGGTAGCGTTTACTAAACATCTGCTGTTTCTGTATGACTGTATGATCATACCTTGACTTTGTGGCTCAAAGAGGAAAGTTAATACACATCCATCCCTCCTTCGTTCACACCTCCCTTTTGGGTACATTTTTCTTACAGGGCCAAGTTGTTTACTGGAATAGTGTTGGCAGGGAAAGACTTTTAAGGTAATAGGGCCATCTCTTTTAAGGTAATAGGGCCGTGTCTTTTAAGGTAATAGGGCCATCTCTTTTAAGGTAATAGGGCCGTGTCCCCAGTGACAGATAATGTAGAAGGAGCTGAGTTTCACAGAATCTATATGTAGTTATATAAAGACAAATCAGAACACTTTGTGCTTTGTTCTAGCCTGGTTCCACATCTGTTCGTCACGCCAAGTTTCAAGTTTTATTAGTCATGTGCTGGATGCGCATATGGTATCTTCTTGACAATGCAACAACAATAAGAAATAATGAAAGGTAAGTATATGAACATAAAGTGAATGACTCAGTAGAATAGAATAAATAATTTAGCAGTATAATAGAAGAAGGCAAGACAGCACAAACTGATCTGGTACCAGGCTAGCATTGTTGTGCTCTGATGAAGCATATGTAACAAATTGATGTGGATTGGATGGATGTACAAATATTCCGGTGTCCAAATTGTCCTAACTGAATTATTGGCCTGACTGCTTTATCTAATTTGTTAGATTCGATAAAAGCATCTTACTCACAAAGGCGTCTTCTTACTCTGCTTTGATACAGCCTTGGGGATTGATATACTTCTTGGAAGTGTAAGAAATCAGGAGATACATGCAGCACATTCATGTGAATGTGTTTTTATCTGTTACTGCAGGCGTTTAACCTCGGAACCCAAAACCAAATCAGCTTTTATGTCACTAGAGATTGATTTAGTTTGATTGAACATGGCTAGGATGATTACAAGGATGCAGTTGCTGGTCCTCAGTTTGAAAACAAAGAATGACAAGAATAGCTTCTAAAAACAGTCTGACACAAAAATGCTTTGGGGTAAATCCATTTGAAGTGAATCACTTTTTGACAGCATCCCTTTTGATTTAAACTAAACTTTTCATTCATGTTTGCCCATGGAAGAAGTGGTCAGAAAGTGACCGTTTGGACCTGAATGCCAAAACATTCAGGAGATAAAAGGTGCTCAAAGTTCACCCATTTTGCATACCATACCATGAGACATCCATGCCTTCATCACTGGAAAAGAGAAATGGTTGAGTTTGATATCATTTTTAAGCTTACAGTGTTGTCAAACTATTTTATTATTTCTTGAAAGCAAAAAAATATTTTTCATAATTGTAATTTTTCAACATTTAACGTAAATTATTTAAAAAGTATAACCTCAGATTGTTTTCATATTCTTATACAGTATGTTGTAGCTTAGACCCTATTTTGTATCATCTGAGGTTTTTATGTTGTCCTGCTCTTGAATACAGGGCGGGTGTCATTTCAATTATAGAAATATAATTCTGAGAATGGACCTTTCCCTGTCAACCACGGCAATTTAGCTGGTACACCATTGAAATCTGAACTTTTAATTACTACCACAAAGATGACTGCCGGTCCACCCAACGTTGAATGTCAACTTAAATGGTCATGTCTATTCTATTATCTATATTTCTATGATTTCAATAGGATTGACAGTATTATTTAAAACAACAGATATTCAAGTCAACATTATCTGATGTGTGGACCTCGACCCATCTTTGTGGTACCATTTGAAAGTTAAATTGGGAGTACATTTGAAATTTTATCAGCCACAACATGACACCCACCCTGTATTCAAGAGCGTGTTGTCTCAACTGATGGTGGGCACAACACTAAAACCTTAGATGATGTCAAATAGGGTCTAAGCTACAACATGAGAAAATGAAAAATATTACATCATCAACATTAAATGACATACTTTTCATAAAAATATTTTGTTCACCAGAAATTAGAAAATAGTTTAACAACCCTGTTTGTAAGATTTTAAATGATCAATCTCGACCGTTTCTCTTTTCCAGGGATGAAGACATAGATGTATGGTGGGGTATGCCAAATGGGTCAACTTTCAGCACCTTTTATCTCTGTATTGTTTTGGCATTCAGGTCCAAAACGGGACTTTCTGACCACTTCTACAATGGGCAGATTTGTATGGAAGGTTTCTTTCAAATCAAAAGGGGTGCTGTGAAAAAGGGATTGAATTCATATGGATTTACTCTTTGTTGACTTGTTTCCTCTGTTCTCTGTGTTGTGCAGGTTTCTGCATGTTCGTGCTGAGCCTGGTGAAGAAACACTATCGCCTGCAGTTCTATATGGTGTGTGTGTGTGTAGTGTGTGCATGTATGTGTTGCGGAGCCTAGTGTGTGTACTGTATTATGAACCCTCTGGGCTGCTCCTGCAATTTTGAAGGTGCCTGGCCCAGAAACATGGAATCCCTCCAGCAGTGATCTGGGTCCGCTCCAGGATTTAGGGCTAGGGGCCTCCTCTATCTTCTGCTGCTGCCTTTGTCAAACACACACACACACACACACACACACACACACACACACACACACACAGAGTGTATGTGGCTCTGTTCTGGGCTCTGGATTGACCATGTAGGGCAGTGACATTGCTGAGCGCTGCTAGGAAACACACTGCAGTAACACATCACTGAGAGCACTGCATACTGCAGTAAAACTCACCTACTCAGTGTTATGGACAAAATGTCACGCTGACTGGGCTGAGGGCTCGGCACTCCTCAAGGATATGTTTGTGTTGTTGCAAAGAACTTGGTCATCATTGCCCTGTTATCAGTAAGGATTGTTCTGAGCAAAATGCCATTTACAGCATTAATGCTAAATTATAAACAAAGAGTGCTATGAGTAATTATAAACTGGGTGGTTCCAGCCCTGAATGCTAAAAGCCATGTTATATCAGACTGTATACCACAGGTATGACAATAAATTACAGTTCTAATTACGTTGGTAACCAGTTTAAGGCACCTTGAGGGTTTGTCGTATATGGCCAATATTCTATGGCTCAGGGCTGTATGTAGGCACTCCGTGTTGCGTTGTGCTTAAGAACAGCCCTTAGTTGTGGTATATTGGCCATATACCACACCTCCTCGGGTCTTATTACTTAAATATACGGCAGTTATTTAAGTGTTTTGTCCATTTTGGGGTAGCTATGTTCCTTTATCACTTATTAAAAATGTTGGGACGATTAAGCTTTCTGAAAATTAATTTCCTTCCTTCCTGTCAGTTTGGCTGGACTCATGTAACTCTGCTGATCGTAGTGACCCAGTCCCACCTCATCATCCACAACCTGTTTGAGGGAATGATCTGGTAAGAAATGTCTCTCTGTCGCTTACTCACTCACTCAAATTCAATCAGAGGGCAAATTCAGCCAGACATTGGTTGTGACCTAAATGGCACTCTATTCCCTATATAGTGCACTACTTTTGATCAGTGCCCTGTGGACCATGGTCAAAAGTAGTATACTATCTATAGGGAATAGGGTGTAATTTGGGACACACCCAGTGGATCTGTTCTGTCAGAGGTTAATGCATGGGAGTGTCTTCACTTAGCCCACTGTCTCCATGCTGTACAATGGGAGGACTTATTGCAGGTTGAAAAGTTTATCTGATGTAATTGATGTAATCACCTGTCCTACAACCATGTGATGCAAATGACGAGTGCATTAGGGTGGTCTACATCTGGGACTTATTCAGGAGTCAACAACATTACAGAACATTCAGATAGAAATGTACTGTGTTGAAGAGACCTGCTCTGTCTCTTCAGAGTAAATACTCATGTCTGCTTTATACACCCCACCGAATACACCCCAGGTGTTGATACCAGTGTATCTCTCTCCTTCTCCGTCTAGGTTCATCGTGCCCATCTCCTGTGTGATCTGCAATGACATCATGGCCTACATGTTTGGCTTCTTCTTTGGACGTACTCCACTTATTAAGGTTAGCAAGACTGTTACATACTACTGTATGTAGCATTTTCTGAAGTTTGGATCATTCATTTGGTACAAGGGATACCATTGGTAATACCCTGTACTGTGTCAATGTCCTGATTGTGTACTCTACAGCTGTCTCCTAAGAAGACCTGGGAAGGCTTCATCGGCGGATTCTTTTCTACTGTTGTGTTTGGGATCCTGGTAAGACATGGCCATAGCTAACTGCAAAAGTTTCCATTCAAATTCCCCACAAGTCCTGTTATTTTATTCTCTGCTTCTGTCCCTCTCTCTCTCTCTCCAGTTGTCCTATGTGATGGCAGGCTACAGCTTCTTTGTGTGTCCAGTGGAGTTCAACAGCGACCATAACAGTTTTGAGGTGGACTGTGTGCCCTCTGATCTGTTCCAGCTGCAGGACTATACCCTGCCGGCCACCCTCGAGTCCCTCACTGGATGGGTGAGCCGGATCTGTTCCCTCTGTTTGATTGTGTGGCTTGCTGGTCTCTGTTTCTGATCTGTCTTTCTGGCTGGCGGGTTTGTTTCTGATTGATTGCTGGCGGTTCTCTGATTGATCGCTGACAGGTTTCTGATCTGGCTGGCTGGCGGGTCTGTTTCTGATTGATCGCTGGCAGTTCTCTGATTCATTGCTGACAGGTTTCTGATCTGTCTTTCTGGCTGGCGGGTCTGTTTCTGATTTCTGGCGGGTCTCTGATCGCTGGCTGGTTTCTGATCTGTCTTTCTGGTCTCTGGCTGGCAGGTCTCTGTTTCTGATCTCTGGCTGGCTGGCTGGTTGGTGGGTCTCTGTTTCTGGTCTCTGGCTGGCAGGTTTCTGTTTCTGATCTCTGTCTGGCTGGCTGGTGGGTCTCTGTTTCTGGTCTTTGACAGTATTTTCCACTAGCGCCGGCTGTCGGCTATAGCTGATTAGAGTCATTTTCAGCCGAGTACTTTTTCCACTTAAATTATCTACTCAAATGTTCAATTCTATAGTTAGAAAAAAGTCTGCCAGCCTACCTAAGTGGCGCAGCATCGCAGTGCTTGAGGCGTCACTACAGATCCGGGTTGTGTCACAACCGGCAGTGACCGGGAATCCAATAGGGAAATGCACAATTGGCCAAGTGTTGTCCGGGTTAGGGGAGGGTTTGGCCAGGGGCCTTTACTTGGCTCATCGCGATCTAGCGACTCCTAGAGTCAACTGACGACTGCGGTCGTCAGTTGAACGGTGTTTCCTCTGACACATTGATGCAGCTGGCTTCTGGGTAAGAGGCGTGGTTTGGCGGGTCATGGTTTGGAGGACGCATGACACGACCTTCGCCTCTCCCGAGCCCGTTGGGGAGTTGCAGAGATGAGACAAGATTTGAAATTGGATATCACTAAATTGGGGGGTAAAAAATACAAAAGAATAATAATAATATATATATATATATATATATATATACATACATACACACACACACACACACAGTACCAGTCAAAAGTTTGGACACACCTGTTCATTCAAGGGTTTTTCTTTTCTTTTCTACATTGTAGAATAATGGAAGACAAACTATGAAATAACACATGCAATCATGTAGTAACCAAAAAAGTGTTAAACAAATCAACATTTTATATTTGAGATTCTTCAAAGTAGTCACCCTTTGCCTTGATGACAGCTTTGCACACTCTTGGCATTCTCTCAACCAGCTTCACCTGGAATGCTTTCCCAACAGTCTTAAAGTAGTATGCTGAGCACTGGTTGCTTTTCCTTCACTCTGCAGTCCAACTCATCCCAAACCATCTCAATTGGGTTGAGGTCGGGTGATTGTGGAGGCCAGGTCATCTGATGCAGCACTCCATCACTCTCCTTCTTGGTTAAATAGCCCTTACACAGCCTGGAGGTGTGTTTGGTCATTGACCTGTGGAAAAACAAATGGGATGCTCAAGGGGGATGGTGTTCCTGCAGATGGAATACCCACATGCAGGAGTGCCCCGAATTGCCGGCTGCTGTTGCACAGCACAGGAGGTTGCTGAGGAGAGGACGGCTCATAATAATGACCGGAAAGGTGCAAATGGAATGGCATGAACCATGTTTGATGTATTTGATACCATTCTACTTATTCTGCTCCAGCCATTATCACCAGCCAGTCCTCCCTCATTAAGGTGCCACCAACCTCCTGCGCTGCACTCTTTTGTCCAAAAGAGATATCGACTTGATATCGACATGAGTAGGCTAGCCAAGACCAATGCTAGGTGTCTTTTTGTTGCTTTCTTATAGCAGACTATCAACAGTGTATTGCTAGTATGTTCACTATTGAAGGTTTACTTTTGTAAATCACCTTCCTTAAAACAAACAACCTCGGGGAGTAGATTGATGGGCGCTTCTTTTTTTCTCTGAACAGCTCGTTTGTGCTGTGTGTCACGAACCGGATCGAAGCCCGTAACAACAAGGGAGACAACGTAGAGATCAAGGAATAACAAAAATATATTTATTAACTGAAGTAACCTATATACAATAAACTATGGTGTATGTAGTCAGTAGTGTAAGTGAGTGGTTGCATGCATAGATGTGATAATGAGGGGTGTTGAAAGGTGCCAAAGCAAACAAACAAAACGTCCACAAAAATGCCACAACCAAAATCCAACAGTATGTCTGCATGGAGAGAGTCTCCTCCATGAATGGGGGGAAAGGTGAATTTATCCCGGGACACACCTGGGCCCAGGTGTCCCATTTCACTGACGACCCTCCCAGCTCTGCCCACCGACATCCTATTAAGGAAAACAATAGCAAAGAGAAATTCGGCCGACAGAGTAGGAGGGTCGTCACGTGTGAAGGCATCAACTCATGTACTGCTCGAGAAGTTGTGACTCACTGGAGCGTGTTGGTGCTTGAATGAACGGCCAATCATATTGCTCAAATACAAATAGGCCCTGCCTGACCCCAATGCATTTAAGAACTACACCATGTCCAGGCCAGTAGAATTCTGTTTGGCCCAGTAGACCCGACCGGGCCTGTGAGAAAAATAGTTAACGTTGGACTCTGGTGTGTTTCATATGCAGCCACAGAGTGGTGGCGCGAAGGCTATTTACTGTTTTGATTGACAAACAGCAGTTTGATTATGTTAGGAAAGGTGTTGAACTGACTTGAAAAAGTTCATCTCCTGTATCCTTTTGCCTTCATTAATCATACAGCTTAGTTATTTGTCCATGAATCGCATCGGGACAAGTAAACTAAAGATCTCGTTTTAATATTTTTGATATGAAGTCCATCAGGACTTGCGAGACAGTGGCGTTGCAGTGAGTGACATGTCAGTACCTACCGAATCGCGTCGATAAGAGAGCTGTTCATTTGGCTTCCTAATTTGCATACTGGTAGTCTTTTGGGTGATTATCTGCAGATACATTCGGAAAACATTCGATAAAGAGGGTGAATCATCCTCACTGCAGGAACAATAGATAGGCTAGTGGAGAGAGCCTCACTCTGGTCCCGGAATATGATCAAAGAAAACAGATTGAATTGTTTTAAAAGCTAATGATACTTATATGGTATTTTCAAAGATATTGGTATAGGTCTACTGATTTAGTCAATGGAGTAGTCATCTGCTGCTTTCTGTGTAGCAAAGCCCATGTTTAACACCTGCTTCATTCAATCATACCTGTATTGCAGATAGCTGAGAAAATGCCTCTTAACAGTAAGCTTGAACCCTGTGGAAGTTTAAAGGTCCAGTGCAGTCAAAATTAAGTTTTTATTGTGTTTAATATATTACAGGGGTCGCATTAGCTTTCAGAAATGTGCATATTCAAAATGCAGACAATCCAAAAAATCTGTGTTTTAAACCATTTCACCTGCTTTTCATATCAAAAGTCAAGTGTTTTGTTTTGTTTCAGTAGAGTGATATGGGGTGTCACTCACACCAAATATACTGAACAAAAATATAAAAACACAACATGCTAAAATGATTTTACTGAGTTACAGTTCATATAAGGAAATCAGTCAATTGAAATATATTCATTAGGCCCCAATTGATGGATTTCACATGACTGGGCAGGGGTGCAGCCATGGGTGGGCCTTGGAGGGCATAGGCCCACCCACTTGGCAGCAAGGCCCACCCACTGGGGAGCCAGGCCCAGCCAATCAGCATGAATAGTGGCTTCCGTCTAGCCACTACCATAAAGGCCTGATTGGTGGAGAGCTGCAGAGATGGTTGTCCTTCTATAAGGTTTTCCCGTCTCCACAGAGGAACTCTAGATCTGGTGGTTCTTGGTCTAGAACAGTGGTTCTTGGTCACCTCCCTGACCAAGGCCCTTCTCCCCCGATTGCTCAGTTTGGCTGTGCGGCCAGTTCTAGGAAGAGTCTTGGGGGTTCCAAACTTCTTCCATTTAAGAATGATGGAGGCCACTGTGTTCTTGGGGAGCTTCAATGCTGCAGACGTTTTTTGGTACCCTTCCCCAGATCTGTGCCTCGACACAATCCTGTCTCAGAGCTCTACAGACAATTCCTTCGACCTCATGGCTTGGTTTTTGCCCTGACATGCACTGTCAACTGTGGGACCTTATATAGACAGGTGTGTACCTTTCCAAATCTTTTGCGCTCCAATCAATTTAATTGACCACAGGTGGACTCCAATCAAGTTGTAGAAACATCTCAAGGATGATCAATGGAAACAGGATGCGTCTGAGCTCAATTTCGAGTCTCATAGCAAAGGGTCTGAATATTTTATATATTTTTATACATTTGCAAACATTTCCAAAAATCTGTTTTTGCTTTGTCATTATGGGGTATTCTGTGTAGATTGCTGATAAAAAAAATATTTAATTCATTTTAGAATAACAATATGTGGAAGAACTACACCAGAGGAAAGTACTGTAGAAAAGTAGCCTACACATTGGCCAGAGTACTGTCTGGTGATAGCAAATATACACTACATGACCAAAAGTATGTGTACACCTGCTCGTCGAATATCTCATTCCAAAATCATGGTCCCCCCTTTGCTGCTATAACAGCCTCAACTCTTCTGGCATGGCTTTCCACTAGATATTGGAACATTGCTGCAGGGACTGCTTCCATTCAGCCACAAGCAAATCAAGATAGCAGATGTTATTGCGAGTGTAGCAAAATGCTTGTGCTTCTAGTTCCGATTGTAGCCTGTGGAATGTTGTCCCACTCCAAATCAAATCAAATTGTATTGGTCAAATAAACATTGTTAGCGGATGTTAATGGGAGTGTAGCAAAATGCTTGTGCTTCTAGTTCCGACAGTGCAGCAATATCTAACAAGTAATCTAACAATTCCACAACAACTACCTAATACACACAAATCTAAGTAATAGAATGGAATAAGAATATAGACATATAAATATATGGATGTATGGAGCATTAGTGAGGTCGGGCATTGATGTTGGGCGAGTAGGCCTGGCTCGTAGTCAGCGTTCCAATTCATCCCAAAGGTGTTCGATGGGGTTGAGGTCAGGGCTCTGTGCAGGCCAGTCAAGTTCTTCCACACCGATGTCGACTAACCATTTCTGTATGGACCTCACTTTGTGCATGGTGGCATTGTCATGCTGAAACAAGAAAGAGCCTTCCCCAAACTGTTGCCACAAAGTTGGAAGCACAGAATCGTCTAGAATGTTATTGTATGCTGTAGCATTGAGATTTCCCTTCACTGGAACTAAGGGGCCTAGCCCGAACCATGAAAAACAGCCCCCAGAAGCATGATCCATCACTCCAGAGAACGCGTTTCCAGAGTCCAATGGTGTCGAGCTTTACACCACTCCAACCGACGCTTGGCATTGCACATGGTGATCTTAGGATTGTGTGTGGCTGCTCGGCCATGGAAACCCATTCTTGTGCTGACGTTGCTTCCAGAAGCAGTTTGGAGATCGGGAGTGAGTGTTGCAACCAAGGACAGACTATTTTTACGCGCTACGTGCTTCAGCACTCGGTGGTCCCGCTCTGTGAGCTTGTTTGGCCTACCACTTTGCGGCTGTTGCTCCTTGACGTTTCCACTTCAAATAACAGCACTTACAGTTAACCATAGCAGCTCTAGCAGGGCAGATATTTCACAAACTGACTTGCTGGAAAGATGGCATACTATGACGGTGCCACGTTGAAAGTCACTGAGCTCTTCAGTAAGGCCATTCTACTGCCAATGTTTGTCTATGGAGATTGCAGGGCTGTGTGCTCGATTTTATAAACCTGTCAGCTACCGGTGTGGCTGAAATAACCAAATCCACTAATTTGAAGGCGTGTCCACAAACTTTTGTATATATAGTGTATTTCATCCGAGTGGAGAAGTGCAACTAAAGCACGAAATTACTTGTTTTACTTTCATGATTTTGAGAAAACCCTGACTGAAGCCTAGCCAAGCTGATTGCTGGCTGGCTGGTCTATGATCTCTGGCTAGCTGGCTGGTCTCTTTCTGATCTCTGGCTGTCTGGTCTCTGTTTCTGATCTCTGGCTGGCTGGCTGGCTGTCTCGTCTCTTTCATATATATAATTTAAAAAAAAATTACCCCCGTTTTTCTCCACAATTATGATTTTGGCTCATCGCTGCAACTCCCCAATGGGCTCGGGAGGCGAAGGTCGAGCCATGCGTCCTCCTAAACATGATCCGCTAACAGCGCAGAGGGGTTGGGTTAAATGCGGAAGACACATTTCAGTTGAAGGCATTCGGTTGTACAACTGACTAATAATGGTGACTTTGACTTTGACACTTAACCGAACCAACGTGTCGGAGGAAACACCGTTCAACTGACGTCCGCATTCGGCCTGCAGGTGCCCGGCCAGCCACAAGGAGTCGCTAGAGCGTGATGAGCCAAGTAAAGACCCCTGGCAAAACACTCCCCCTAACCTGTGCGACGCTGGGCTAATTGTGTGTTGCTCTATGGGACTCCTGATCACGGCCGGTTGTGATGCTGTGCCTCAGACCGCTGCGCCACTCAGGAGGCCCTGGTCTTTGTTTCTGATCGCTGGCTGGTCCTGTTTCTGATCTCTGGCTGACTGGCTGGTCTCTGTTTCTGATGTCTGGCTGGCTGGTCCTGTTTCTGATCTCTAGCTGGCTGCCTGGTCTCTGTTTCTGATCGCTGGCTGACTGGCTGGTCTCTGTTTCTGATCTCTAGCTGGCTGCCTGGTCTCTGTTTCTGATCTCTAGCTGGCTGGTCTCTGTTTCTGACCTCTGGCTGGTCTATGTCCTGAAGTCTGCTTTGATATCCTAAATCCTTGTCATTATTTATCCTCTTTGTTAAGAAACTGTTTGACCGTATGTGAGACTGTCAGGTCACAGTTGTAAATGAGAACTTGTTCTCAACTGGCCTACCTAGTTAAATAAAGGTGAAAAAAATACATTAAAAAACTGTTGTCATCCTCTCTCGCTCCCTCTTCTTCCCCTTCTCTCTCTCCCTCTTTTCCTCTCTCTCTCCAGACCACGGTGCGCCTCTACCCATTCCAGATTCACAGCATCTCCCTGTCTGCCTTTGCCTCCCTCATGGGACCCTTCGGAGGCTTCTTTGCCAGCGGCTTCAAGAGGGCCTTTAAGATCAAGGTAGGTATGAGGAGAAGAGACTCCTGTTATCACTGGACCCGGTGGACTCACTAGAATTGAGTGGCCTCTCAGTTGGCAGTGCTCATGATCAATGTTCCCTCAAAGCTGCAGTCCCGGGGAACATAAATATCAGCCCACGGAGAGAAGCACGAGATTTATCTTTTTGTTGTTGTTCCAGGACTTTGCCAACACCATCCCCGGTCACGGTGGCATCATGGACCGCTTCGACTGCCAGTACCTCATGGCCACGTTTGTCAATGTCTACATCGCCAGCTTCATCAGGTAACTTTCTAGAACAACCCATTGCTTCTTATGAGAGTAGTCAGTGGTGCATAGAGAGAGAGGAGCCACAGTCTTAACTGCTTTTGGCTGACTGTGTTGATTGATGAAAATAATGTATTACTAAAGAGGAAGTGATTTATAGAGAAGGTTGTTACTGTATGTGATTCATTTAACTTTTTAAATGTTATTCTAGTCAATTAGCAGACAATCTTATCCAGAGCGACTTAGTTAGTAATCTTCTCTCTCCCATGGGCCCAAACGGCAGCAATGTTCCACCTATTGCATAAAGACATGAGGTACAGCCTCAACCAAATTGACTAACCAGACATTTTGTGGAGGCCTATTTGTGCTGTCAAAATGTCACCCTGTATGTATATCTGTAATCCATTGTGTAATCTCTCTCCAGGGGCCCTAACCCTGCCAAGGTGGTCCAGCAGCTTTTTGCCCTGCGCTTGGACCAGCAGCTCAACATCTTCAACTCCTTAAAGAGCCACCTGATAGAGAGGGGTCTACTGGAGGAGGTAGCCTAGGGCCCCCACAGCCAGCCCCCCAGGCCCAGAGCCAGGTCACCCTACTGGGGACACAGAGAGGAGGGCAGCCCCCGGCACCAGAAAGCCCTGGAGGTGTGGGGGAAGAAGTGTGGTGCTCGTATGAGCAAGAAAAAAAGAAAGTAAGAAAGTAACTCTGAGAAAGTAACTCAATTTTTTGGGTTATTCCATTTTCTGTGTGAGTGTGTGACTGAGAGGGAGGGAGTGTGTGACTGAGAGGGAGGGAGGGAGGGAGGGAGGGAGTGTGTGTGACTGAGAGGGAGGGAGGGAGTGTGTGTGACTGAGAGGGGAGGGAGGGAGTGTGTGTGACTGAGAGGGGAGAGAGGGAGGGTGTGTGTGACTGAGAGGGGAGAGAGGGAGGGAGTGTGTGTGTGTGGGAGAGAGGGAGTGTGTGTGACTGAGAAGGGAGGGAGGGAGTGTGTGTGACTGAGAGGGGAGGGAGGGAGTGTGTGTGACTGAGAGGGGAAGGAGGGAGTGTGTGTGACAGGGAGGGAGGGAGTGTATATAGTATGAAAGAAAGTGTGTCCTAAACTGTTTTCCTTTGTCAGTGTTTCTGGTTGTATTTGTGAGTAAATGTACCTATTCATGTCAGCCATAGTATCTACATCACAGTGATGCCGCTTTATCTGTGTATATTTTGTTTGTATTTGTAATATGTGTGGTTGAGTTTTTACATTGAAAGCTTCCATTGTATCCCTGTTTTGTATAGTCAATGTGCATTTTCCCGGTAGAGGTTCACTCTGCTATTGGCACGTCATGCTGCATACCTGTGTGTTTCTGTCTCTGTTACCATGGGGTGCGCCCCGAATGGTACCCTATTCCCTACATAGTGCACTACTTCTGACCAGAGCCCTATGTGCCCAGGCATCATCAACAAGATTCGGCCGTGGTTGGTCAGGGGGCCGGAAGAAAATTACAAATAATTTGTAGACTGCAAATTGACCGCTAAAAGCCCAAGCAGATATATTTGACTAAAACATAATAATTTAAAACCTTGCTTACATTTGTATATGATCACATATATTTCCAAAATTAAAATCACTGATTTGCTGTTGTTTTTAGTCTTATGCCCCCCAAAAATTTCGCCCATGTGGCAAATTCGGCTAACGAGCCACCAGTTGGGGAACCCTGATATAGGGAACAGGGTGCCATTGTAGACACTCATGCTTCACCTGTAGCTTCATTCACACCCAGCCACACCGTTCTAGGAAGTGGACGGTCTAAATTGGGAGCAAAACACCACTATGGATTTAACAGGATTATTGACTGTCATTATTGTTACAAAATGGAGATTAAGGGTAAAACATTCCCTAGGAGAAATAGAATACGTGTTTGAAAGTGTAACATTACAAAAGGAATAGTATAGAAATATATTTTACAGTATATTTGATTGCCATTTCATATTCTACTACACAATTGTCTGCCTTAATGTTAAATGTAATGTAAGAACTTAATGTAAAACTCTTCTTTGGGAGTGGGAGTTGGACATCAGGGTTTTAGCTGTGGATGTTTGGGTTATTTATTTGCCAATCAAGTTCCGTTATCAGAGATGACGATCTGTGAAGGGTCCTTTCAGTTTACGGTGGATGACTGCCACCAGAGTTTTATATACAGTACCAGTCAAAAGTTTGGACCCACCTACTCATTCCAGGGTTTTTCTTTATTTTTACTATTTCCTACATTGTAGAATAATAGTGAAGACATCAAAACTATGAAATAGCACACATGGAATCATGTAGTAACCCAAAAAGTGTTAAACAAATCAAACTGTATTTTGTATTTGAGATTCTTCAAAGTAGCCACCCTTTGCCTTGACAGCTTTGCACACTCTTGGCATTCTCTCAACCAGCTTCATGAGGAATGCTTTTCCAACAGTCTTGAAGGAGTTCCCACATATGCTGAGCACTTGTTGGCTGCTTTTCCTTTACTCCGCGGTCCAACTCATCCCAAAGAATTAAGAAAAACCCTTGAATGAGTAGGTGTGTCCAAACTTTGGACTAGTACTGTGTTTATATATAGATCTCTATAAATGATATACACTATATGCCCTCTTTATTTCTATCTCTGACTGCCACTGTTGAGGTTCTCATAGGAATGTGAGATGGGACACAATCCATCCATGTTGTTTACATCAGCTATTGTAATGGATGAATAGATAGTTACAAATGGCCACCAGGCGCTATCTATTTTGTTACCTGCCCTGCTAGTATAATATATATTTGTAAGCTTCTGCTCAGAGATTTGTTCAACTGTTACAGAGTGTTGTATAGAAAGCACCAGGATGGTGGGGTGAAGGGATCATGCTGTCTGTTCAGTGTCCAAAGCTATGGGACTGTAGTGAAGTGTAGGTTTCACTGTTCTAGCATTTCATGCTAATGTAACAGAGTGTAGGTATCACTCTGTTAGCATTTCATTCAGTCTGTGCTAGCATTTCATGCTAATGTAATAGTGTAGGTATGACTCTGTGCTAACGTTTTATGCACTGCCAAGTATGATACTTCCCAGACAACACTACCACAGCCTGATAGTACAAACACTGGGTGAGGGGGGGTTACGACTCAGTATTAGGAAGGTGTTCCTAATGTTTGGTATACTCAGTGTAGTGTATTACTTTTTTAACAGAGTACTATGTGCCCTGGTCAAAAGTAGTGCACTATAAAGGGAATAGGGTGCCATTTAGGATGCAACCAGGCTCACAGATAGGGCTTGTCATTACACATCCCTCCTGTGGGTCGCGAACAATCAGTAACAGGAGGCTGCTGAGGGGAGGACGGCTCATAATAAGCCAGTAGTAGTAGTAATACACAATACCAAAATCACTGACAATCTCACAGATTTTGTTAAGCTACTTTTAATGCTGTTGATGTTTTTCTTTTTGTTGCCATTGTGAGATCACTAAGTGACTTTCATTTTGTGGTCACATCCAACATAAATGGTTCAACTCTTGTCCTTGGTTGATCTCAGTTTCATCATGTTCATTTACAGGGACCAATCTATAGACCAATCTGAGTGTAAGGATATGACATTGAGGTTGTTAGTGGGGAAACCAGGGCCTCAGAATATAAGTGATCATAGTGGATATCAGATCAGCACTCCTACTCTTAGATGCTTTATGAATATGGCCCCAGAGGCTCATCTGTCTATGACTGAGGCAAAATTGAGGGATTGATGTGTTAAATTAAAGAGATGGGCCTGTAGCAAGCTGTGACTGACCCACATACAGATTATCTCAGCACTCTGCCTGATCACATAGGGTCCAATGCTGAAATATTGTACAAACTGCCACCTCTTTCACTCTGCCTAGTCACAGTACGACCCAATACTGATTTACTGTACAATCAATCACCTCAATCATCCATTGATGCCATACGTCTACTGTAACTCCGGATTGGGGTCAAATTGTGTATGTAAAGAATCCACTGCCATTCATAGACAGATAAATGTTCATTATTGAAATTAGATTTTTGGAGTAGCCAACGTCTTACTTAATCAATCCAAATCACATGTTAAAATCACATTTTATTGGTTGCGTACACATATTTAGCAGATGTTATTGCGGGTGTAGTGAAATGCTTGAAATCCAAGGCTCATGCACCTGGAACCTGAACAATAATTAGCTACACAGATAATGAAAAGATACCTGTTTCTGCCAATAATGTTTTTAATGTAGGATTAAGTATCATAGCTAACACATCTATTCTGTGATTGTAACAGTAAAATACAAAGCACTATGAAGTATACTTACAGTGAGTAGAGTTCATACGAAATCTGTTCATTAAAAAGCCATAGAGGTATGTTTGGGATTGGGTGATCTGCACCTCCACTATCACCATCTCTCTGTGCTTCACATCGTCACCATCCATGTCATGTAGCTCCACTAAGATGGGGTTTTGTCTAGATGGGATACAGCTTTTGTCAAAATTTACCTCGTTGCAGGTTAGAAGAATTTAGGCAGCAGATTAGGAGAAATAACAGCAGGTTAAGGTTAGGAAAAGTGTAGGGTTACGGTTAGCAACAGCAACAAAAACAATTTGGGACAAAAGCTGTATCTCGTCTAGACATGACCCTAATATGGAAGGCCACATAATAGAGTGAAACCTCTATACAGTCCCACCACCATGCAGCTCTACTCCTTGAAATGCCTACTTCCATAAGCACATTTTTCCTATAGTTTTTTGTGTGATAATTATTTGAGATCCTGTCAGTCTTTAACGTACCTTGCTCATTTTTATTACTATGTTGACTTGTATACTCTACTGGTATTAAAAATGTACCTTTGATTTTCAATATTATATTATATCATACTAATCCAGCTGTGTTGGAAATTATATTATCTACATATCCTTCAGTTTTTACATTACATAACTCACAGATTTACTTATTTACAGATTTACAGTATAGGACATATTTAATATGTTTGTCACTGTTTTATCTCTTATTGCTGTGGTATCAGGTGCGTTAGCTAGTCTTGAATTTCCAGATATTGGCTGTTATTGTCAGTCTATGGAAACTATCTGTAGTAACGTTGTTCTGCGTTCAAGAGAGGGAACCTATTGTAATGTCTCATGCTGTGTAGATGATAGAGGCATTGATAGAAGTTGTCAGAAGCCAAAAAGGGGAATATTGGAAACCAACCAGTGAGAATGGTGGTACATTTTCCTTGGACTTCATTGGCGGTAATAACAGAATTGTGCCAGTTCCATGTCAGTATTATGGATAGCTGCCACTAGAGTGAGCTAAAGTTTAAAATATATGATTTTTTTTGTTATCCTCCTTGGTCTATTAAATTGAGCCTCTGCCAGTATTGCACTTACATGTAAAAGCAGCAAGATTATACCTTCTGCATCACTGCTGTTCGATAACATTCAATCTTCTAAGGTTAACTTGAAACTACTTATGGAGGAAATGGGGATCATAATTCCTCCTTAGCAATTTGCTCTTACAGAAATGTGAATTTCCCTCACCAATAGGTTCATCATAATATTGCACAGACATATTTTCTGCATAATAGGCTACCACTGTGCAATTTCCTATTACACAGTTCTATTTTAGTATGTTAGGAATCTTATCAAGTTATCCAGGACATCATGGAATGTATGGAGATCTGCTATGTTTGGCTGTTCACGCATACGCTCCTCCTCTGGGTCTACTCTTGCTGGTTTGCTTTTGCTATGATTAGTATTAATATTTTATGATTTATATGTTTATTATTATTGTATATTGTGCAATGATTTGTGTTGAATTGTATTTGATTTAGGAAACATTTTTGATAATGCCAGAAAATGTGCTTGGCCTTTCAGTAAATACCGTGTTCATATGTTAGATGACAATAAAAGGAAAAAGGTAAATGAGTGTCTGTGAACTCATTGGCTGCATGTTGCCTGTAAGCATCATTTCCACAGCTTGAAGAGACTGCAACCATGAAATGAACCCACTTCCTCTTGAGAGAGAATGCAAAGAGACCAATGGTTTAGTGACACTTGCGAATGCCATGTTCTGTAGCTATACCTACGTGGAGATGGGAGTACATACAGTGCAGTGGACTATTAGCATAGCAGAACATGTATATACAGAGAAGTAGCAGGTGACAAGAAACAATGTGTTTTGAAAAAAAAGAAAGATTAATATCTATACAGGAAGTAGGAAGTCAGATACAGAACAGTTTTAGTGTGACTGATAGACTGGAGATTTACAGCAAAACGGTTAATGGATGTGTGTGTGCTGTGTGTATGTGAGTGCGTGTGTGCATTTGTGTTGTGAAGTGAGACACTGACCTTTCCTATGAAGGAGGGAGAATGTCTCTCAAGCTACCTCGGAACTGGGACTTCAGCACCCTCAAATCTGAAACCGCCAGAATCGGTAAGTTACTGGTTGTTAAACTGAACATGAAGCTATTGCATTTGTGTAAGTTGGTTTGTTCTATGATCAGTTGCATTGTACACTAGTGTACAGTATGTGTGTGTGTAACGGGCCTCTAGGTAAAGAGACTGGGCCTGTGGGTGTGACATGAGGTTGACTGTGGCACTGTTATTCTCATACTTGGTTATATTAGTGTGTTTAGCAGGGATTGTGGTCCATGACCTTGGCTTCCATCAGAATCGTACACCTGATTACAGGTGAGGCGGTGCACCTATAACAGTGCATGAGTCCATGTGAATACAGAAGTACAGTACATAATCTTATAAGGCATGCAAATTAATTCATGCTGTAACAGTGGAATATTGCAGTTGTCATTAACATGAGTCAGTGAAAACAGTGTGGATACTTCTATTTACAGTTTTAGTAGGCTATACTGGATGCACATCAGCATTGCTGATGTGCATCCAGTATCAGCATACAATAAGCATAATATAATGAACTGGCAATAATTTGAGTTAATTATGACATTATGAAGTGGGTAAAAACAGTATCCTGAATAGTGTAATAACTTTAACCAATAATGTAATAACAACCTATAAAGAAAAATCTTTTTATGCATATCAAGTGTCATGCTTCAGTAATAGCTGACTACACACCATACCACATTCCTGAATCCTTATTTGATATTAACAAGGGACTATAACTGGACAGTTAATTAAACCAGTGGACTAATGTTGGAGGGGCCATACTCATCTTTCCCAGCAGACATAAGCGAGGAGATCGTGGCATTTGAATTCCGACACACTTAGATATTACAGATAATCCCAACATGTTGTCATATCTACAGAACATATGTCAAATGGAGCCATGAAGGCAACTTTGTATTAAAATGCTTCTTGTACTGTTTGACCTGAAAAAGAAAACATGTAACATTTCCATATGTGAGGCTCATAAGAGGAATGTAAAGGCAGATACAGTTAAAGTCGGAAGTTTACATACACTTAGGTTGGAGTCATTAAAACTCGTTTTTCAACCACTCCACTAATGTCTTGTTAACAAACTATAGTTTTGGCAAGTCGGTTAGGACATCTACTTTGTAATTTCTCCAACAATTGTTTACAGACAGATTATTTCACTTATAATTCACTGTATCACAATTCCAGTGGGTCAGAAGTTTACATACACTAAGTTGACTGTGCCTTTAAACAGCTTGGAAAATTCCAGAAAATTATGTCATGGCTTAGAAGCTTCTGACAGGCTAATTGACATAATTTGAGTCAATTGGAGGTGTACCTGTGGATGTATTTCAAGGCCTACCTTCAAACTCAGTGCGTCTTTGCTTGACATCATGGGGAAGTGATAAGAAATCAGCCAAGACCTCAGAAAAAAGATTGTAGACCTCCATAATTCTGGTTCATCCTTGGGAGCAAGGATTTCCAAATGCCTGAAGGTACCACGTTCCACTGTACAAACAATAGTATGCAAGTATAAACACTATGGGACCACGCAGCCGTCATAACGCTCAGGAAGGAGACGCGTTCTGTCTCCTAGAGATGAACATACTTTGATGCAAACAGTGCAAATCAATCCTAGAACAACAGCAGAGGACCTTGTGAAGATGCTGGAGGAAACAGGTACAAAAGTATCTATATCCACAGTAAAACAGGTCCTATATCGACATAACCTGAAAACCTGGCCGCTCAGAAGGAAGAAGCCACTGCTCCAAAATCGCCATAAAAAAGCCAAACTATGGTTTGCAACTGCACATGGGGACCAAGATTGTACTTTTTGGAGAAATGTCCTCTGGTCTGATGAAACAAAAATAGAACAGTTTGGCCATAATGACCATTGTTATGTTTGGAGGAAAAGGGGGAGGCTTGCAAGCCGAAGAACACCATCAAAACCGTGAAGCACGGGGGTGGCAGCATCATGTTGTGGGGGTGCTTTTTCAGAGGGGTTGGGTTAAATGCGGAAGACACATTTCGGTTGAAGGCATTCGGTTGTACAACTGACTAACAATGGTGACTTTGACTTTTGACTTTGTTACTTAAGTCTGATTTGGATATATTTGGCTGTTTTCACTTCATAACATGTAGAAGTTGTCCCTTTTCAGGTTTAGAAGCAGTGACTGCCTAATACTAACCCCCGTTCATATAAGTTGGTTAGCATAGCTAGCATACAGAAATTGGTGGTGGTAGTCAGTCATTTTTAACTGTAATGCAGTTGATTGGTAACGATGACTTAAACATGTGTTGGGGTTGACATCCATATAACCATTATACACTGATTTTTACCTCAACATAGTGTGAAATACACATATAAACAGCCTAAATGTAGGCCAATTTTGCTGGGGGGCAATGAGGAGACTGGATATATCCCCCACAGACCTTTCCCCCATGCGTTTCCATGGCAAATCCATTGTTTTGGTCGAGTTCGATTGACCTGTTCACCACATCTATGGGTTAAGTGTGAGCGAGTAAGTGAATCAGTCAATCAGTCTGTGAGTGAGTGAATCAGTGAGTCTGCCTGTCTGTCTGACATGAGTCTGGTTCGATCTCCACTCTGTAAGTCAAAGTAGCCTGGTCAATCCTGGGATAAATATTTTTGTGATCATTAGAATTTGGCTACACATGACTGCAAGGTGTCTTCAAATTGAGGATTGTTGTTGTTTTTTCTCTCTAATGACACTGGATGTTTGAATGGAAGTGCAATAGTAACACCCTTTGCAAGTATGTTGTGGCAATGGATGCAAATTAAAAGAGTTAAAGTGTGTAATGCTTAATACGCATTCCATTAAGGAATGGTTATTATTGGTTTACGTTATTACACTGTTGATTAACTTGTTTTGTTTTATCCACTTTGTAATGTAATATTTTTTAAATGTTTTATTCACAACTGTGTGTGGGGTGGGGGGTGCTGTGGGATTATTTAAGATACTTTTGAAGAGGTAGGGTTTCAGATGTTTTCAGAGGACGGGCAAGGACTCTGCTGTCCTAGCTTTAGGGGGATGCTGGTTACACCATTGGGGTGCCAGGACAGAGAAGAGCTTGGACTGAGCTGAGCTGGAGCTGGGAGGGATAAGAGACCAGAGGTGGCAGAACGGAGTGCTCAGGTTGGAGTGTAGGGTTTGAGCAGAGCCTGAAGGTAGGGAGGGGCAGTTCCTCTTGCTGCTCTGTAGGTAAGCATCATGGTCTTGTAGTGGATGCAAGCTTCGACTTGAAGCTAGTGGAGTGTGTGGAGGAGCAGCGTGACATGAGAGAGCTTGGGAAGGTTGAACACCAGACGGCCTAGGAACAGTGGGTTAACTGCCTTGTTTAGGGGCAGAACGACAGATTTTTACCATGTCAGCTATTTGACCTTGCAACCTTCCGGTTACAAGTCCAACGCTTTAACCACTAGGCTACCTGCCGCCCCTTCCGGTTACAAGTCCAACGCTCTAACCACTAGGCTACCTGCCGACCTGCAGCGCTTCCTGTGTGAGGTAGGGTCGTATTCTACGGTTGTTGTAGGGCATGAACCTGCAGGAGCGAGTCAGTGCTTTGATGTTTACAGAGAACAACAGGGTGTTGTCCAGGGTCACGCCAAGTTTCTTTGCGCTCTGGGAGGGGGACACCGTGGAGTTGTCAACCGTGATGGAAAGGTTTTTGAGTGGCCTTCCGCGGGAGGAAGAGCAGCTCGGTCTTGTAATAACTATTACATTATGCGCCAAAACGTTATTACGTTATGCATTCCGCATATTTTTTACATTATTAGCAATTTATTACATTGTCAGCATTTATTGCATTATAAATGCTAAAGTTATTACATTATTAGCAGATAATTTCCTGCAATTCTTCATATTTTGCCATGGGCCAAAGAGAAAAATGTGCAGTTTTATAGCTATTCACATGCTATTCTACACATTTTTCCATGAGGCTAAAAGAAAATGTTGCTGTTACACATTTTGCCATGGGGCAGAGAGGAATGTGTAGTTTTATAGCTAATCTCATGCTATTCTACACATTTTGCCATGGGGCAGAGAGGAATGTGTAGTTTTATAGCTAATCTCATGCTATTCTACACATTTTGCCATGGGGCAGAGAGGAATGTGTAGTTTTATAACTAATCTCATGCTATTCTACACATTCTTCCATGAGGCTGAGAGAAAATGTAGAATTTTTTAAACTAATTTCGCCAGAGCTGTGGGGGTTTCTGTTACTCCAGTGGCAGTAAGGCGTTTTTTATTTCCTCTGTGCTCGTTGGGTGCTTTCAGCAGGAAGCTGATGAAATGCCAGAACAGTAGCTGTGAGTAGGGTTGCAAAGGAAGGGTATATTACTGCTAACTTTGGAAGTTTACCAATATACTACCAGATTTTGGAAAATTTCAAGGATTTTATGGAATTGTCATAACATTTTCACTTCATCACATATAGTCGGCCAGTTGCAGATGGGTTATTAGCAATTGCAGGTGGGTGCGGGTGAACAAACAGCTGACCCGCACACTACTAGTGTGTGTGTGTGTGTGTGTGTGTGTGTGTGTGTGTGTGTGTGTATGAGAGAAAGAGAGAGAGAGACCATGTGAGAAGGCCCGATGTACTTCTCTACATTACTACTGTATTTTTTCTTACACCAGTACACTACTATAAAAGTCAATGGCATTCCATAGCTAGGCATAAGAAATATGTACACAGAATTGAAATGTACAGTTACACAGCTGACTGGGGCAAGTGTGTTCTGTCATTTGAACTGCTAAAGTTACCACCCTATTCAGTGTGCTACTTTTGCCCGGGGCCCATAGGGCTGTGGTGAAAGGTAGTGCCCTATAGGGAATAGGGTGCCATTTGGGATGTGCATCCTTGGTGTCTAGGGTTTTTTAAATTTTATTTTTTAATTTTATCTTTATTTAAATAGGGTTCTGCATTCACTTTTTTTCAGAACGTCATTGAGATCATTTGGAACTTCATAATCCTGCGAGTGCTGCACAGTTCAATCAAGCCTCATTCATTTAACATTATTCCATGGGTCTATTGGGTCTAGGAGGTCCTCTGTCTAGTTGAAAAGTTCCTCAAAGGTCTGTGTCCATCTTTCCAGAGGGTGTTGTGTCTCATACGCCACTGTGTGAGGGCCGAGGTTCATCCAGAGCCTTTTGACCAAAGGGTCTGAGTTCTAGGTAGCGGCCTTCAAAGCGTTTCTCCAATCGAGCGATGATGCAGTAGCTCTCAATCGCAATCAGTCTAATCTCTCCGGCAACCTATGGTGTCACCGTCTGTGTCGCTCCGTCCGTCGCTTTCTCTCTCCATCCTGTGCCACGTAGCCTACTTTGTCCAGAATCTCCCTGTTCTGCCTGACTTTATCGTTGTGAGAAAGAGTCTCTCTACGCAGCTGCTTGTTAAGTGTACTCTTGTGCCCCCAAATGTTTTTGAACTAACCGTAGCTTGCAGGCGTGAAGTTGAGTGTTGGTGGCGCAGAGTTGACTTCATAAAACTGGGTAGGTCTTTGAAACCAGCACTGGCCCAGGTTGACGTTTTGTAGGTTCTGAGGGGTAGACAATCCCAGCAGGACAGTTTCCTGGTTTGCTCACACCTGGTCATCCACGGATAGCGCTCATAATTGTTAGCTTGAAGATGCCTTTCAAAGCTCTTTCCACATTGCACCAATCAGGGCAGTGATGGTGTTGGCCTTCCCCTCTGCACAACATTTCACTTCTCGTAGAAAGTTAGCCTTGATAAGGGCAATGCCAACAAATTAGCAAACATCCTCCTCGATAGCACCTGCTACAGCCACCCCATTGTCAAACAAAAGCATGGGAAAACTAGGCTACAGCTCACTATTGGCTCTTAGTCAGTAGTGACATGTCTAGGCCTTCCAGAAGGCCTTTTTTTAAATTATTTTTTTATTTTATTTTTTAAGATACCACCCATTGCAAGTCAAAATGTGATTGGTTTATTCCACTGTCTAATAAAATTGAATGGCAGTCCTTCTCTCCAGCTTCTGAAAGCCTAGCCAATGGCTGGCTGAGCTAGCTAGATTTTTCTCCCCAGAGATCACCAAAGAATATTTTTTTCTCTTCAGTATTAACTCTTAGCTTTCCAACCCAAACGGAGGCGATGAAATCAGAAGAGCATACATTTAAAAAAACTTTTTTTTTTAAGGCCCTCAAGATTCCCCACTGACTTTGGGTCGCACACATACCGCTGAATGTGGATCTCCAGTACATCTACTGATCTTTCAGAAGTTAACGTCTGCTGACATTTTTTGTGGGATTCTAAAAATAAAATTGGTTTTCACTCGGTTCGCAAAGCACTCTGGCAGGCAAACGCTATTGGTTTGACACGTAACCTAGAACTTTACCTCCATTTCCATCCTTTCTTCATACACTTATTTTTTTCTCTCTCATGTTCTCCTCTGACATCAAACACAGACGACTAAGACAGTCAGGATGTTGCTGAGCAATGGACGGTATTTAAGTAAAGAGTAAAGAAACCCAAACATGGACAAATTACTCAACCTTGTCTATGGCCTAGTTGAGCAACCTGGTCTCAGAGCATTTCGTATTCATCTCTACGTAAACTCAAGACACTCCATTTTGTATAATATGTTACGTTTCATATGGTATGTATTAATTTGTGGATGTTCATCACCCATTTCGTATGATGTGTTTTGAATTACAATTCATATTATTTCATATATAATATATGTTACGAATTTGCAAAAGCTAGCAGGCTAACGTTAGCAACTTTTCATTTGCTAGATGTTCAGGTCATACGCCTACCTACCTACCCACCCCGACCAACCACCCTACTTTTGTTTTTGCCTTAACCATCTGTGTTATGTAACCATACCAAACATAACATATAAATGCTAATTTGTATATTTACTATATTACGTCTAGTCTATGAGACCAGGCTTAGTTGAGACCATGCTGTATTTTTGTTCCTGATTTGCTCTTTCCTCTAGTGCACTTTACTGTTGAAGGCCCAGTGTATTTGTTGTTCATTACTTTCTATCCACTGAACAATCACGGCTAGAATTTACAATAGCATTGTAACTTGACAGGTCAGATTGAGGCAGGCTGTATCCTGCCAGGCCACCACACACAAGGGGGACAAAAATACACTCGTCAAGTTTCAGCCTGCAGCCCTGCACACAGCCACACACACTGACTTCTGTCTACTGCAAATGTCAGATTTATGCATATTCAAATCAATAAAAGAGGAAGACCTGACTTGACGGATGTTGAGAGCCTTGTTGACATCCTGCCTGTGTTTAGTAAAGTGTCTCTTAAGGCTGTCTTTTACAGTCTGGTGTGTTTGTTTCCACTCTGCTGCAGCGCGGTCTAAGAGTGTGATGCCTGGAGAGGGCAGCCCTGGGTCAGGCTCGCCCGGCTCCACCACCAGGTCCATGGAGAGGCCGCTGAAGGCCGGCTGGCTGAGGAAACAGAGGTCCATCGTGAAGAACTGGCAGCTGCGTTACTTTGTGCTGAGAGGGAGCACACTGACCTACCATAAAGATGAAAAGGAGGGGACTGTCCAGGTGAGAGATGGGCACTAGCTATCCTTTACTGGCGTTTCCTGATCTGGTCATATCGTTAGGAAAAACTCAGGGACCTTTAACCATCCAAACAACACTACTGCTGTCAATTTTCAGTTAGCATGTTTCCATCTTTATTGAAGTCCTTTCCTGTGTTTCCTGTAGCCTATATGTGTTATTTACTAAGATGTCAGTGTCTGCCTGTCCCTATGTCTCTAGGGAGTGATCCAACTGAGGTTCAGTAAAGTAAATGAGCTCCCACTGAACCAAGATGACCCAGGGAAATTCCTCTTTGAGATCATGCCGCGTAAGCAGAAGACTGTCTCTGGTCTCTTTCGCTCTGTCTCTCTCTGTCACTCTCTCTCTCTTTCCCTTTTTCCCTTTATCTCTCTATCTCTCTTTCACCCTCTCTCTGTCCCTCCGTCTCACCATCTCTCACTCTCTCACTCTAAAGACCCATCTATGTATGATGTATCCCAGTGTGTTGGAGGGTCATACCTTCTCTGTTTCTCTGTGAATTCCAGGCAGCAGTGGTGATCGGGACGGTGCCCCTACATTCTCATGGCCAACTCCCACAGTGAGATGGATGAGTGGGTCCGCACGCTGCGCAGGGTGGTTGGAGCACCCTCTAGTGGAGGTACAGATAGTTTGCTGAACATATTTAGAGACAGGAGTTTGACCAGGAAAAACAACGTATAACTAGGACCCATAATATATTTTTCCTGATCGGATCACATAGTCAGGAAAAATGCAGGGCTCTGGTGTGACATCTGAACTTATTTCCTTGACTTTTGGTTCGAGAACTCTTTTTGGAGTTGTCTTCGGGGCCCATGACATAAACCATACAAATGTTTCTAGTCAGGGGTCAGTAGGCCTACATGGTCGCAAAGCATGAGGAGCTAGCCACCGCTACCCACCAGACCAGTGGGTCTCGAGCCTCGACCCACAACTTGAGAAACCGAGTTTTTGATTCCCCAGATTGTCCTCCAGTCTGGTCTGTGACATACTCTAACTGCTCTCTTACCCCCTCAGCGATATTTGGCAAGAGCCTGGGTGATACTGTGACCTATGAGCAGCGGTTCGGCCCCCACATGGTGCCCATCCTGGTGCAGAAATGTGCTGAGTTCATCAGAGAACACGGACTGAGTGAGGAGGGCATCTTTAGACTGCCGGGACAAGACAACACCGTCAAACAGTTCAGGGACGCTTTCAACGCCGGAGAGAGACCTTCCTTCCCAAGGTGAGATGCCTCAGAGCTAGGGCCCCAACATACAAACAGATAACTATTACACCTTTTTATACAAACTCAAATGAACCAATTATCACTGCAGACGGGGTACTGTCTCTAAAGGTTGCATAGAGACATGAGAGAGATGCAGTCAGGATGATAGTGCAGGGAAGCCTGATACACTTCTTCTGCTCTCAGTGCTCTGTGGCTTACACCACATCCTGTCCAACTTGACAGAGAAGAGGAGTGCAACGTTAGTCAACATCACAGTGAACAGTCTTATAAGAACCTTCTGCTCACGCTGAACTCTCTATTGACAAAATGAATGAAAACGGGGACAAACTGTTTTGTGCTGGATTCATCACAAAATAGCAATACACTCAGCACGACTGTGTGTTTGTGTGTGTGTGTGCATGCATGTGTGTGTGCGGAAGTGTGTGTGGCTGCGTTTGTATAGCCTAGTATGCACTGTTTATGACTGTTTTGTGGCCTGCAGGGACACAGATGTCCACACAGTGGCGTCGTTGTTGAAATTGTACCTACGGGAGCTGCCTGAGCCAGTGGTTCCTTGGACACAGTACCAAGACTTCCTGGACTGCAGCCCCATGCTGGACCCCAACAGTGCTGCAGTAGGAACTAATATTTACTTAAATGAAGACCTTAGGCAAATATTGGCATAAATAAACCCTTTGCACTACAATTTGTGATTTAGCACCGTTTCTATCAACTTGTATAGGAACAAATATTGACTTCAACTAATTCTTTAGCCAATATTCTTATAAATAAACATTTTCTCTTGGCTACCATTTGTCATTGAGCCCTGTTTCTGTCAAGTGTTCTAAAATAAGTATGTACTGAATCAGTGTTTTGACTTCCTTTCAACTAAGACCATAGCCAAATATTCACATAAAAAATGTTTTTCGATACAATTTGTAATTTAGCTCTATTTCTGTCAACTGTGCCAAAATTACTGTATGGCTGCATTTAGACAGGCAGCCCAATTCAGATCTTTTTTCCAATAATTGGTATTTTGACCATTCACACCAGATCTTTTCAGGTCACATTTTTTTCAGAGCTCATCTGATTGGTCAAAAGACCAATTTGTGAAAAAGATATCAGAATTGGGCTGCCTGTTTAAACGCAGCCTATGTAGGCCAACTGAATCAGTGTTTTGACTTACTAACTCTCTCTTTGTTCAGGGTCGTGAAAGACTGGAGAAGCAGATCACCCTCCTTCCTAGACCCAACTATAACCTCCTTAGCTACATATGCAGGTGAGCTTACAGTCACACAACCAAAGATCAGAGGGATCAGGGGGTAATTGATTGAATTACAATTCATAGAAACTGTAGTTTGAAGCTCCTTGCAAAACATTTGAATAGCAATTTGATTACTACACTGTAATATTTAGTCTATAGCTTGCTCATACAGCATTTTGTGTTTGATTAGGAAATGTTTCTGGTGTGAGTGATTTTTCTGCATAACCTCTCTTTGCAGGTTCTTATTTGAGGTGCAGCAGAACTCCAAGGTGAACAAGATGAGTGTTGAAAACCTGGCCACGGTCATTGGGATCAATCTGCTCAAGCCCCAGATCGAGGACCCTATCACTATGATGAAGGGTGAGACCAGACTACTGCCTGTCAGGATCCTCTTAGTGCATTCTGTAACAGGGTAGTGTTTTATTCTACTTTTAGTTTTCACATACTGCTGCTGCTTGATGCAATGACCAACTGACCTTACTGACCTACAATAAATACAAATCATGACGCACTTTTTGATTAAGGGCTTGTAAGTAAGCATTTCACGGTAAGGTCCACACCTGTTGTATTTGGCTCATGTGACTAATACAACTTTATTTGATTTAATTTGATATCAACAAATTGTTTCTTTATCCTCACTATATGTTTCCCTTTCAGAAGTGTTTGTGTGTTAGCAGACTGTATACTTGTCTGTCTCCTCCAGGTACTCCTCAGATCCAGAAGTTGATGACAGTGATGATCAGACAGCATGAGGCTCTGTTTCCTCCGTCTAAAGACGTGGCTCCTTCACCCCCCAGCCAGAAGAGTGAGAGCAAGAAGAACAGTGCTCCACGCAGCTTTGTGGGCTGGGAGTCTGCTGAGGTAACAACATAACATCATCAAACGCAGCCCATATGGCCCTAATCAAAAGTAGTGCACTATAAAGGGAATAGGGTACCATTTAGGATGTAACCTTAAAGAGGCTCTCCTATTGTTTCATACTGTGAATGTGGTGAGTAATATAATATGATACATTATTCCAGTAAGCATTGCATAAAGCTAAACAATACAAATATAATTTCTCATTCTAGTTTTGTGGTCTATACTATATTCCACATCCTCTATGTCCCTGCAGTGTGAGGGCTTTCAGTCAGAGTCTCCAGAGGAGGAGGAGGAGGACACAGACACCCTGGGGGCCGAGCCAGTTACCATCTCCATCCCCCAACAGCCCAACTCCACCTTCTCATCCTCAGCCTTGGACCCCTTGTCTGGAAGCCCCCGCAAACGCACCCAGACCCTGCCTACTTTGAACTGCCCCGTCCCGGGGAGCGGGAGGGTCCGCAAGCTGGAGGCCATGAACCGCTGGAGCCGCATCCAGGAGAGCAGCGAGGAGAATGGAGAGAAGACTCTCTCAGAGGACATCTTTAAGATCCTGGACCTGCAGAAGACGTCTCTGTTCGGAGGCTCCCAGATGGACTGGGAAGACAGAGGGATGGCCAGGAGAGGAAGGGACATCACAGTCACCTATGATGACATCACAGCCATCTCTTCCAAACCCAGCAATGACCCCCAGCAAAAGTCTCAGCCCATGACCCCTGAGAAGAAGACAGAGGCCAGTACAGCTGTGGTTCCATCTTCAGCCCTCCAACCAGACAGCAAGGCTGACCAGCAGGAGGACAGCCAGGGAAACTCAGAGCACCTCAGGACCAGGTCTGTACAATGGGGGTAAGAATACTGTCTGCATCCCAAACGGCACCCTATGCCTTGCATGATGTACTGTAAGGAATTGGGTGCTATTTGAGATGCAGACACTAACTTATTGGAAAGGACAAAATGTCAACACCAGTAAGATTATTACATAAACACACACACACACACACACACACACACACACACACACACACACACACACACACACACACACACACACACACACACACACACACACACACACACACACACACTGGACCAATACAGACTTTACTCTGCATTCATAAATAATATCTCCCCTCTCCCCTCTCATGCAGCCTGCAGCAGAGGAACAAAGAGCTGAGTGCCACAGTAGCAGAACTGCAGTCAGCCCTGGATGCAGAGAAGCGCTGTGTGTCTGCTCTGGAGATCCGGCTGAGGAACGTGGAACGCAGCCGAGACGAGGCCCAGAGACGTAACCAGGAGCTGGACCAAGAGATACAGCAGTTCCTCAGCAGAGAACCACAAGGGCCAACTTAGAACCATGAGGGCCAACTTAGAACCACAAGGGCCAACTTAGAACCATGAAGGAGCCAACCTAGAACCACGGGTCCAACCTAGATCCAATAGCTCCCCACCAGGGAACCATGAAGCCTACCTAGAACATAGAACTGCCTATAGCCTTCAGTTATCAAAGAGATCCCACAATAAAGTATATGGATATTTAACATAGAGATCTCTAAACTGTAACATAACATAGAGATCACTCAAAATAGAGATCTCCAACATAGAGAAGAAAGCCCATCACTGTGGACATCATAGCCTCATGCAGATACCTGACTATACACCACCTGCTGTTCTACGAGAGGTAGAGAGTCAGTGTCTTGGCCAGAGCTGTAACTCTGGCTGGGACCTGGAACATGTTGCTACAGATGCAGGATCTTAATTTGACAATATTCTCACAGCAGGAAAATAATCCTGCATTAACAGGAAATCTGAATTCTTGTGTGGATTATAATCATGATACATTTTTTGTTAGGGCGAGTCAAGTATGAAATTTTCAGGTGGACATTACAAACTTTAGAAGCCTTTTTAAACCTTGAATACACTATACGTTTGCATTTCCTGCTGTGCAGGAAATGTCCTGCAACAACAGGGTGATCAAATTAAGATCCTATATCTGTAGGCTGTAAGTTTGTTTGTTGATAAAACCCATGGGTAAACTCTGTAGTCAAACCAGTCATTGTGTTGACTACACTTCACATTTTATAAACACAAAATGAGGGATACTGTGACTGTATATGAATGGCCTTTGCTCGGTGTAGCTTATTATGTAGTATGGATGTGATGTGCAGTAGCCTATAAAATGCTGATAGTTGTTGACCATGCCGGCTCCGTTACATTTATATTCTCAGATGATTAGAGCATGTAAATGCAATAGCAGGTTGTGCATAATGTCCAGGTTAAGAGAATGTCCAGGACACTTGGACTATAATGATCTGTATAAGTATTTTGGCCGGGATTCAATTCACAGCTCAGCACGCTGGAAGCCAACTTTGCAGTTTTTAATTAAATACATTTTACCTACGTTCGCGGAGATCGTATTCACGGTGAATCCTGTTCATATTTTGTTTGACCAGACATTAATAAAGAAGAAACAGAATAAGTAAACTTGACTGACCAATAATCTGCACCGTTTGTCATTATTATGACATACAGGGTTGAATTATAGCCTTTTAAGAGGGATTGGCAATCAAATAAGTGTAACTATAATAATCAGGTTTCATAGAGTGAGTGCTAGAGAGAGAGATAGAAAGGATGAATGAGGGCCAAAGTGAATGTCGTCACTCACACTGATGGGGTCAGAGGAGAGATAGTGTGTCAGTGTAGATAACGTGTGTGTAAGGCCAGGGGAGAAATGGCTGCCGGGAAGTGTGTGCATATGTGTGTGTGCACATTTGTTTGTTCATTTGTGTGTGTGGGCGCACGTTTGTTCGTGCTTGTGTGTTTGTGAGAAAGGCCGCGATAGAGCGAGAGAGAGAGTGGGACAGGGGCGTTATCAAGCATTCTTCAGCAATGGCGGGAGATGGAAGGGAGAAGGGACTGCATAAATGGGACTGCAGGGGAGATAACAGCACCTCTGTCATCTGTCACCCTGGAAGATGAGTAACAGGGGAAGAAAGAGCCTGTTCCTTCCCATGTTCTCTCCTCCTCACTATCAAGAGTGTATCTTTGCAGGTCACAGTCAGAAGCTCAGGAATGAGGACCCCTGAATTGTGGTTGAACCAAGCAGTAGCATCCATACAGATTTTGAAAGTGTAGTTAAATGATACATCCACATTTAGGATCTGGAGCTAATGGTAGCATAAATTAATCTCACAGTCTAGCTTTTAAGGCAAATCTGAGAGAGTGTTATGATGAGGTATTGAGTGTTTGGAATCACAGTGTTTGGAATCACAGTGTTTGGAATCAGTCATCGACGGACAGAGGAGGTAAAAAGGGCTTTATAAATACATTTGATTGATTTGATTGAGAGGTAGAGACAGTGGGCACTCAGTGTAGATTACTCATTACTCACTGGTCTGTGGGAAAGTGTTCTAACTTGAGTCATCCAAGTTGCAGTTTTAGTTTGACCTTTGACTCCATGCTGTCTCCCCAATCACAGTGGAATGCATGGAGACCAGTCTGCCCATGCAAAGCCCTCTCTCTCCTGCACTGCATTCTGGGCTGTGGAATCTGGACTAAAGCTAAACTCAGGACCTCAGAACCACTGAACTGAGGGATGTGTGAGGGAACAGCACAGGGCACACTGGTAATTGTAAGTCCTGACTGCTGTGCATTTAATAGGCAGTGAGGCCTCTTAATCAGACATCTAGACAGAGAGAACCCAATTCCAAAACTGCTGTGACGTCTGCAACGTGTTTGCCTACTAAAAGAGGAAGCGTACTTACATTAAGTGTTGCAAACTTCCAAACTCAATTGGGTAATGAGTGGATTACAGAAAGTTGTGTTTTGTTGTGTAGTCTACTCTGTTTCCACAACAGTTTAATTCCAAAACGCTATATATCCATTTTCTGAAATGTTGGTAAGTTAGCTGTTAAAGGAATTATGAAATAGATCGGTGTGTTTTTTCACTATCTAATCATGACATGGGGTTGTTCAATTACAGACATGTATTTGTTTAAAATCAATCACTTGACGGTTTCATTTCAGAGACACAAATAATCATGTTTCTTTGCAAAATGCTATACACCGAGTGTACAAAACATTAGTAACACTTTCCTAATATTGAGTTGCACCCCCTTTTGCCCTCAGAAGAGCCCCAATTTGTCAGGGCATGGACTCTACAAACTGTTGAAAGGATTCCACAGGGATGCTGGCCCATGTTGACTCCAATGCTTCCCACAGTTGTGTCAAGTTGGCTGGATGTCCTTTGGGTGGTGGACCATTCTTGATACACACGGGAAACTATTGAGCGTGAAAACCCCAGCAGCGTTGCAGTTCTTGACACACTTAAACAAGTGCAGCTGGCACCTACTACCATACCTCATTCAAAGGAACTTAAGTATTTTGTCTTGCCCATTTACCCTCTGAATGGCACACCTACACAATCCATGTCTCAATTTTCTCAAGGCTTAAAAATGTGTCTTTAACCTGTCTCCTCCCCTTCATCTACACTGATTGAAGTGGATTTAAAAGGTGACATCAATAAGGGATCATATCTTTCAACCGGATTCACCTGGTCAGACTACAGTGCATTCTGAAAGTATTCAGACGCCTTGAATTTTTCCACATTTTGTTACGTTACAGCCTTATTCTAAAATGGATTCAATATTTTTTTTCCTCACCAATCTACACATAATACCCCATAATGATAAAGCAAAAACAGAAATACCTTATCTACATGAGTATTCAGACCCTTTGCTATGAGACTCGAAATTGAGATCAGGTGCATCCATTGATTTCCATTGATCATCCTTGAGATGTTTCTACAACTTGATTGGAGTCCACCTATGGTAAATTCAATTGATTGGAGATGATTTGGAAAGGCACATATAAGGTCCCACAGTTAACAGTGCATGTCAGAGGATGATCAATGGAAAAAGGATGCACCTGAGCTCAATTTAGAGTCTCATAACAAATGGTCTGAATACTTATGTAAATAAGGTATTTCTGTTTTTTATTTTTTAATATTTTCCAAAATGTCTAAAAACCTGTTTTTGCTTCGTCATTATGGGGTATTATGTGTAGATTGATCAGGGGAAAAAAACGATTTAATACATTTTGAAATAAGGCTGTAATGTAACAAAATGTGGAAAAAGTCAAGGGGTCTGAATACTTTCCAAATGCACTGTATGTCATGGAAAGAGCAGGTGTTCTTAATCTTTTGTCCACTCAGTGCATATCTGCCTCACTCAGAGAAATAAGTTACACAGTCAAATGTAACAAATAACGCCATTTTTTTTATAAAGAAATGATACATTTATAACATCAATATTATTATTTTTTACAATTCAATACAGTAATATGAGCTCTGTATGTAAAACACTTCAATTTTAGTCATTTAGCAGATGCTCTTATCCAGAGCGACTTACAGTAAGTACATTCATCTTAAGATGTCTAGGTGAGACAATCACATATCACAGTCAAATATACAGGATATGAACATTCCATTTGAGCTAAACAGTGGATATATTGCATTTCGCAAAAAAAAACAAAAAAACATTCATAGACATCTGAAATCTATTAATAAAAAATCTGAGAACAGTAATATTTTACACACATGAAAAAACACAAATGTGAAAGATTGGTGGATATAGCATTTTGGAAATAAACTAAATTTATTCTTCTCTCATTATACTTTTTTCTCCAAATAAAATAAATGTTTTTTATGATTCCATTTTTAAGTATTACAACTGATTTATGAAATAATACAACTTCTGTCATAAAATGAAAACGAAAGGCAGGACTATGCGCTGTGCTGTTCTCATCAGCTGATCTCAACCTGTTTGTTTTGTGCAGATTTACAGAAGTCCAACAAGTCTTTAATCCGTACCCATTACATCTCACACCTCATTAAAATTACATTTCATTTGGGAAGGCACTGTCCAACCGACATATCCTGTCGCATTCATCAACATCAACAAACCCTTTACGGATTTGTCAACAAGAACTGGTCATTGGAAAAAAGTCCTGTATCTGCAGCTCCAACATTTACAAAACAAATAAACACATGAACAAGATCATCCCTGCCTGATTTTCTGACCCCAACAAAATATTGCTTTCACAAGGAAGAGGCTTATGTTTACAAAATCATTAAGTAAGTAGTGAGATAACACACACACACACTCACACACACACACAAGAAATGCAGAACTTACCATATCATAGATAAGGGACAGAAAGAAAGCGAGAGAGAGAGAGAAAGGGAGGGAGAGAGAAAGAGAGAGAGAGAGAACAGAGGGAGAAACTGGGAGAAAAAAACTAAAGAGATGCCTCCATTGGACGCCGCAAAGCCACCCTCTCGCCGGAACTCCGACTCTTTGGAAAACAACATCAAAAGGTGTGCATGAGGATAAAGGGCGTAAGATCTGGAATAAAAGCAGTTTATCTGGGTTCCAAGCCACACACAGAGAGAGGAACACACAGAGAGAGCGACAGAACACAGACCTCCACACTGATCAACTCCAAGGGTCAACAGCACCTTTTAAGTCACCAGAGAACCGACAACCACCCGGATCAGCAAGAGAAAAACACGGTTGCTGTTTCTCACCCTTCATCAAGCTGAATCAAACCTCCAGTGGACCATTGGATTAACACGTGTGATAGATCTAATTCTGTTAAATCGCACACAACCTTGGATAGTCCCTGTGGACACAGCAACAGTACCACTCCTCTCCATGGCGGAAACTGGGCTCCCCAGGTTGGAAGCTACCTTTATCACCCGGATCCCCTTCCCCCTGCTCTTCTTGCTGCTCCTGCTGTGGCCCATGTCTGGGCAGGGCAGCCCCATATCCCTGGCCCCAGAGAGGCATCACCCTGCTCCCGGGCTGAGGGACAGCCACAGGGGAGTCATAGACCCATCTCTGTTGGAGCAGGACAGTGATGTGGACATGCAGAGCCTGCTGGTGAATCTGAGAGGCCAGTTTCTCCGGTCCTTCAACCTGTCTGGCCTGGGCCCTCCTGCCCAGCCGCTTGGCAGTGCCCGTGTGGAGCCTCCTGAGTACATGATGGAGTTGTACAACCGCTTCGCCAATGACCGCACCGCCATGCCCACCGCCAACATTATCCGTAGCTTCAAGAATGAAGGTAGAGAACCGCTGTACTGTATTGGGTATCCATATCCTGTACTGAGTTCAAATGATGCTAGATGGTGTTCCTTGCTTTCATTTGGTGAAAAATAATGAATGTGCTGTAAGCCCTTTATCCCTTTATAATTAAAGTAGTATTATCAGAACTGTTCATCAAAAATGTATTACGTATCAAAATTGACCTGTAGAAGGTCAACACATGCATGCATAGTGTAAAAACAATGAAGGATAAAGATTTTCAGTAAGATTTGTAATACATTTTTTATTTTACAAATACTGTAGCACCTTAAATATTTTAGAGTGTTTTTCAATTATTTGGTTGAGAATATCCAAAATATTTCAAAGTGAATTTCTTATAATTTCTTAAAAAAAAAATACAATTACATATTCATTCAACTTGATCTAGTTCAATGTTTAATGGGATGTTACAGTAAAGCTATAATTGCTTCTTGGAAGTGTGTTGGACAAAATCTTGACTCTTGCTGTACTTCCAATTCTGCATGAAGTGTAGTACAATGGTGGTCTATTCAAAGCACCAACAAGGAGAACTACTGATGAACAGCCTTTGTCTCTGTGTATTCCTCTCCCCCAGACTTACCTGCCTGCAGTTTGGGTAGTGGAGGGGTGAGACGACACCCTCTGCTCTTCAACGTATCCTTCCCCCACCATGAGCGCATCACCGCCGCAGAGTTGCGTCTCTACACCCTGGTCCAGACTGACCGCAACCTCTATGCCGGGGTCGATCGCAAGGTGACCATCTACGAGCTGGAGCAGCAAGATGGAACAGGGGAGGACAACAGAACAGGGGAGGACAACAGAACAGAGGAGGACAACAGAACAGGGGAGGACAACAGAACAGGGGAGGACAACAGAACAAGGGAGGACAACAGAACAGGGGAGGACAACAGAACAGGGGAGGACAACAGAACAAGGGAGGACAACAGAACAGGGGAGGACAACAGAACAGGGGAGGACAACAGAACAGGGGAGGACAACAGAACAAGGGAGGACAACAGAGCAGGGGAGGACAACAGAACAAGGGAGGACACTGAGAAAGGAGGAGGAGGTGGAGGACGTGAGCAGTTAGTGGAGCTGGCATCACGGCAGGTCTATGGTACTGATAACGGCTGGGAGGCCTTTGACCTGACCGCTGCTGTCCAACGCTGGCGCAAGTCAGAGTACGGCACAACCCACAGGCTGGAGGTGCACATAGCAAGCCTGGCCTCTGATGGGAACAGAGGGCAGGCACTGGCAGAGGGCCAGGGAGAAGGAGAGGAAGAGGTGAGGAGGACATTTAGGGGAGACATGGAAATAGATACCAGCCCAGAGGACAAACACAAACCCCTGATGATCGTCTTCTCCAATGACCAGAGCGGTGATCATCGTGACGACAAGCAGGAGCTGAACGAGATGATTGGACACGAGACTTCGGAGGGGGTGCTTCAGGGTGACCTGGGGCTGGGGCTGAATGGGCTATGGGGGGAGCTGAGCCGGGCTGAGGGCCAGGAAGAGGAGGTTAATGAGGAGGAGCAGGACGAAGAGGCCCTGATCCAGATGCGCTCTAACCTGATCTATGACACAGCCTCTAGGATCCGCCGTAACGCCAAGGGCAACCAATGCAAGAAACAGTCCCTCTATGTGGAGTTTGAAGACATCGGCTGGGACAGCTGGATCCTAGCGCCGGCAGGGTACGAGGCCTTTGAGTGCAGCGGCGTCTGCACGTACCCACTGACCAAACACGTGACACCCACCAAGCACGCCATCATCCAGACGCTGGTGAGCATGAAGAGCCCGCAGAGGGTGGTGCGTGCCTGCTGTGTGCCCACCAAGCTGGATCCTATCTCCCTGCTTTACCTTGATGACACAGGAGTGGTCACGTACAAGTATAAGTTTGAGGGCATGGTGGTGGCAGAGTGTGGCTGCAGATAGCCAGTCCACACACCCTGCTAGTCATATGGACATGGAGAGAGATAGTGGTGAAGAGAAATGACAGGGTTTGGATGAAACAAAGCAAAAACTAAGAACAAAATGGTGGCATTAGAATACACAGACTCTGAACTGAATCTGGTATCACCATTGAGAACAGTTGAGAAGAGAAACAAAAAGGAAGAGAATAGTTTAGGTGAGCCTTGACAAGGGACAACAGGACTAGGTTGTATCTGCAACTATGATTCATCTAAACTACTACACTTTGTACATTGTAAATTCATATTTTGCATTTCAGGAAAATGTATTTTATTTTCTACAGTACAACGTATACGATACCAATTCATAATTCTGAATGAGGAAAAAAGGATGGACTTTGAAGAATAAACTATCATTTTAGCCACACAGCACCCAGGCGTACAGTACTGTCCAGTAGGCCTAGCTGGTGGGACCTCACAGGGGGAGCGTTAGCTCTCCTCCTCTGACACTTATCTCTGTTCTCCCCCTAGACGCTAACACCAATCCACACTTCATTTACTTGTCTCTCTAACAGTAACAGCAACAGGCAAAAACCTGACTGGACTGGACTTCTGCTAGGGGCCTGCCCTCATCCTCACCCCCACCACCTCTCACTGGCACTTTGGGACAGTGGGCTGAGGTCAGAGGTTAGTGTGGACTGGGTTATCTCACCCACCTTCCCACATTGTCCTCAGAGAGTCAGTCACATGCCATGTGAGCCATTCTGTCCCACTCCTCTGCAAGGATAAGGAGGTGTTGGCGCTGAGAAACATGTGCTCCGCCACTCACGACTGGAGGGGCTGTCAAGATTCCATGGTTACTAATAGAAACATGAAAAGATACACAGAGTGCTCGACTCCACTTATATAAACTTAGACCGGGTGTTGAGCCATTGTATGTACAAAACAATAGGACAGCACTCCAATGAATAAACTTAAATGAACATATTTTTATTGCTACACAAACTTTTTGGGTATGAGCCTTTCTTCAGTGTGCATAGGAGGCAATAGCAATCAGTGTCACGACAACAAACATTTGTGATGTAGTAAAAATATGTTCATTTAAGTTTATTCACCGGAGGGCTGTCCTATTTTTGTTCTACTAACGTTAATAGAAACAGACTCTACTTACACTCTTAGAAAACACACATTTGGTTCCAGATAGAACCCTTTTTGGTTCCAGATAGAACCCTTTTTGGTTCCAGGTAGAACCCTTTTTGGTTCCAGGTAGAACCCTTTTGGGTTCCATGTAGAACCTTCTGTGGAAAGGGTTTTACATGGAGCACGAAAGGATTCTACCTGGAACCAAAAAAGGTTATTTAAGGGTCCTCCTATTGGGACAGCCGAAGAACCCTTCTAAGTTCTAGATAGCACCTTTTTTTCTAAGAGTGTAGCATAACTCACTGACCTACATGTACCCCCATATGCCCCCACCATCACCACTCTAAAAAACCCCTCTCTGTCCCTTCATCTCTACTACCCCCATCCCTCTCCCAGGCCCTGCCATCCTTCACGTTTAAGTAAAAGATTGACCTGCATTTGGCCTGTTATCATGGACAGGCTGAGGATGAGAGGAGGGGGGTGGCACCTTGTGTCTCTCCTCCCCTCTTCTGAGAGTCTTAAGGAGTCCTGTGTGGGGTCCTCTCTTGTTGTTATGTGTTCTTCTAATACAAATGTAATACAGTTCTCTGCTGCTTAATAATGTGAAAGACTATTTATTGATTAATGTATTTATAAAATTGTGTAACATGGATATGCATACATAGGGTGAACATACAGTACATACTCTGACCATACTGTAGAAAACAGCCTTAATTTATAGATATTTTGTGAATATTATATTTTGTTACCTGCTGTTCTGGTTGCTTTGTGAATCCTATTGTAAAATACTGAAGCAGCAAAACTGCAGTCTTAGAGTGCATAAAAGGCGTCATGAATAATTATATTTTCATACAATGAATACTTAAAAAAAATACTATTGAATATAGATTATCATAACATCTTCATCAGGAATCGTAATCCATTTCTCCCTTGGCCTGACAACTATGAACATAATGCAACACTTTAGAAAGGAGGCTTTCAGGACGAGGATGCAGAACTCTGAGGTTGGGACAGTTGCGTACCACAGTATCAGCTTACAGGCCATAGTGTACACATGTCACACAAACACAGAACCATGGGAAACTGACTGGAAGCCCAGCTAATGAACACAATGGATGGTCTGCCTGATGGTCTGCCTGTCGTTCGCTATGACAAACTGCAGAAGCAGACAGCTGCTCTGGATGGAAAACCTGTCATTCAAAGCTTTTTTGTACGCTTCAAAAAACGAGAGAAAACTAACTATAAATATGGTTCCTTTGCTTCCAATGCTTTTCCTGATGGGCTTATATCAACAGCAGCAGCGGTGTCAAGGCATGTTATTATCATGTAATGTCATTTTCATGTACCAATGCACATAGTGGATGTAAATAAAAAGAATGTGCTCCAAAATGTTGTGTAAAGATGCATGACTCTTGCAGTTGTGATATAATGACTCGGTGTAGAAGCACTTGTAGTAGGCCAAGAACATTTACCTAAGGTTGTGGTGTTGCCTTCACAGATTTGATAATCACTTTGAAGCCATAAGCGTTTTTCAGAAAGCTATAGACTCTGGACTTGATGTAGCAGTAGGCCTACTGTACCCAGCTAAACAGTACCCAGAACACTGACACAGTGCAAGGGCCAGTTGACTGTATGCCAGTCTGTGTAGGCATGGTGTCGCACTCTCTAAGAAGGCTAGTGTCACTCTTGTCAACACACTGAGGACGGGACACATGCAGGGAAGCAGAAACATGGAGGAGCTATTGGCTTTCCCAAGTTATTCACAACCACAGACACAGCTCTTTGAAATCACCATACTAATGACAAGTGCACTGCAATGTTTTGGCAAGTGAACAATAGGAAACTATGAGATCAGTGACCTCTGTCGTCTCATGTTAGATGAAAGCAGAGGCCGTCTATATATGGCTGCAGACCAGAGGGCAAGGACCCTAACCAATTACTGGACGACTGGACGTCAACATGCTAGCATGCAAGCCTCGGTGTAGGAGCTCACTAATTTAATATTTACAGAAACCACTGAAAAGAGGAGTCTGGCCACTGTCAACTAAGCCCAAGTCTAGGAAGCATGTTGAAATAGGAAGTCTTTAATGGTTGTGCTGAAGATAACACATGAATGTGGTTTCTATGGCTACTGCTCATGCTACAGAATGACACGGTTCTCAAAACATGCAGTGTAATGACCCATCAATTGACTATCATAAAAAATAGATTCTTACTCTTTGTGTAAGGGTGCATGTGCCAGATTTGTGAAAACACGTTTTTTTCTAGAAACACACTTCCTGCCCTGCCTTTTCTCTGACGTGGGACAGCTCCCATCCCATCCCTCCCTCTGGATCCCTCAGGCCCATATCAGGCCATCTCAATAGCAACCCAGCTCCTTACGCTGATCCCCCTCATCCTGCACTGCAGCTGGACAACAAGACATCACATAGACCTAAACTTTACTCTGTCATTGTATGTGTCTACTCTGTCAGTTGTGCAAGTGTGTGTTTGTGGGTGTTCTTTCCAGCTGTTATTTTGTGTAATTATCTATCCATGCTCGTAGGAATAGTACAAGTGAGAAGAGGAGAGAGAATAAATAATAGATAAAGAATAAACACATAAAGAAGAACAGACAGGTTTAGTAGGAGAGAGAGAGAGGCAGAGTGAGACAGAGCAAGATGGAGAGATATGAGATGGAGAGAGAGAAAGACAGAGACAGAGAGAGACAGAGAGACACCGAGCAAGCGAGAGAAAGGGGGAGGGAGCTGTGAGATGTAAGGAATCATCGAACGTGAGTATTTACACGGGAGGAAACCTCCTAATTGCCTGTAATGAGGACAGGGGGATGTGTGGTGTACGGTCGACGATGCTGCCCTCCATTCAGCCAGCTCTCTGCCCCGCAGCCCCACTGATCAAGGAGATACAGTAGTTGGCACACTTGTGGGAGGCCAATTGTCCTGAGGAAGCTGTGCTGAGGTCACTTTGACATGTGGACTAGCTGTGTGGTGAAGAGCTACGTGTGTGCCTGCATCCTCCAGGGATGGCCCCCGGGCCTGTCTTCCCCTTTCAACCCCCACCAATGTTCATTACAGCTAGGGCGAGCCACACGTCGCCAGGAATAAACACTAGTGTTCTGTACTGTACCTCTGGCAGCAGCAGCTCATTCAGGAGCTCTAGTGGATGCACAAAGACGTCTGTGGAGTGTAATGACGTTTAGGGATGTCTGAAACTATCTGCACATTTCCACGCTCTGCACAGAGACTTCAAATCAATTCAAACTTTATTTGTCACACGTGCTGAATACAACATGTGTAGACCTTACCGTGAAATGCTCACTTACAAGACATTAACCAACAATGCAGTTCAAGAAAGAGTTAAGAAAATATTTACTAAATAAAATAAAATAAAAAATGATAAAAAGTAACACAATAAAATAACAATAACGAGGCTATATACAGGGGTTAAAGGTTAGTGGAGGTAATATGTACATGTAGGTAGGGGTGAAGTGACTATGCATAGATAATAAACAGCGAGTAGAAGCAGTGTACAAAACAAATGGAAGGGGGGGTGTCAATATAAATAGTCCGGTGGCAATTTGATTATTTGTTCAGCAGTCTTATGGCTTGGGAGTAGAAGCTGTTAAGGAGCCTTTTGTTCCTAGACTTGGTGCTCCGGTAACGCTTGCCGTGCGGTAGCAGATAAAACAGTTTTCGACTTGGGTGACTGGAGTCTCTGACAATTTTTTGGGCTTTCCTCTGACACCGCCTAGTATATAGGTCCTGGATGGCAGGAAGCTGGGCCGTACTGGGCCGTACGCACTGCCATCTGTAGCGCCTTACGGTCAGATGCAACTTTTTGAGGATCTGGGGACCCATGCCAAATCTTGGGAGGTGTTGTTGTGCCCTCTTAACGACTGTCTTGGTGTGTTTGGACCATGATAGTTTGTTGGTGATGTGGACACCAATGAACTTGAAAATCTCGACCCACTCTACAACAGCCCTGTCAATGTTAATCCTGTAGTCCACGATCAGCTCCTTTGTCTTGCTCACATTGAGGGATAGGTTGTTGTCCTGGCACCACACTGCTAGTTCTCTGACCTCCTCCCAATAGGCTGTCTCATCGTTGTCGTTGATCAGGCATACCACTGTTGTGTCGGCAGCAAACGTAATGATGGTGTTGGAGTTGTGTTTGGCCACGCAGTTGTGGGTGAACAGGGAGTAAAAAGTCAAAGTCAAAGTCACCATTATTAGTCAGTTGTACAACCGAATGCCTTCAACTGAAATGTGTCTTCCGCATTTAACCCAACCCCTCTGAATCAGAGAGGTGCGGGGGGCTGCCTTAATCGACATCCACGTCTTCGGCGCCCGGGCGGCAGGTAGCCTAGTACAGAAGGATCACCGTGGCAGACGTGTTGTTGCCTACCCTTACCACCTGGGGGCGGCCCATCAGGAAGTCCAGGATCCAGTTGCAGAGGGAGATGTTTAGTCCCAGGGTCCTTAGCTTAGTGATGAGCTTTGTGGGCACTATGGTGTTTTTAACGCTGAGCTGTAGTCAATGAACAGCATTCTTACTTTTGTCCATGTGGGAAAGGGCAGTGTGGAGTGCGATTGAGATTGCGTCATCTGTGGATCTGTTGGGGCGGTATGCGAATTGGAGTGGGTCTAGGGTATCCGGGAGGATGCTGTTGTCAAACACTTCATGGCTACTGACGTGAGTGCTACGGGGCAGTAATAATTTAGGCAGGTTACCTTCGCTTCCTTGGGCACAGGGACTATGGTGGTCTGCTTGAAACATGTAGGTATTACTATTACTATAGATTTACTATTCCAGCTGTGCTCTATGCTGCTCAGGGCTTTACTGTTGTACTATTAGTAACTTTCATCTCCTCAATCAGTGCTGAACTGACTATCACTGATATGGGGAAATCTTTTTTGGGGGGGACAATTTACACAATTTTTGTCATTGTAGCCTCAACACACACACACTAGACTAGTGTGCTGTGAAAAACAACTATATCCTGTGTCTATGATTCATGGTTTCGCTCTCAGTCTAGCATCTATTTCTCCCCAACCACGCTGTGACTCTGAGTAGCCTACATGCAATTTATTGACTTGAGCTCCTTGTTACAATCAGTCAGAAATGGACTCAATGAAGACATCTTGTGGTCTTCCAGGGTATTTATGGACTCTGATTCTGTATCATGTAAATTTTCCAGGACCACCATTCTGACATTATTATGAAACCGCTGAGTCTTAATGAAATACAGCAGTTACTACTCAGTACTTAGTCGTATGCTAGAAAACATTATCTGTGATTGAAGTACTCAATTGTCATACTTTAGTCATTTTCTATTAAGGCATCTTTACTTTTACTCAAGCAAAAGTCAACCAGTCAAATATTACTTGAGTAAAAGTCTAAAACGATCTAGTTTTAAATGTAATTAAGTACAGTGGTGGAAAAAGTACTCAATTGTCAAAAAGTACAAGTAAATGTATGGGAGTAAAAAGTACATATTTTCATTAGGAATGTTGTGGAGTAAAAGTTGTCAAAAATATAAATAGTGAAGGAAAGTACAGATACCCCCCAAAAGTACTTAAATAGTACTTTTAAGTATTTTTACTTAAGTACTTTACATCACTGCCAATCAACATCATTGGATTATTAGTATACTAGCATGATCAATTAATAACCTTCTACTGCAGTGGGCTAAATCAGGGTCACAAAGAGTGTTTCTTGGTATTATTACACAAATCTACTTTGAAACAAAAGTATACACCTCACACACATGGATATGGGCTTAAAAAACCTGCACCGTGTCAGATAAAGCATTAAATGTATTACATTTTAAGGTTGCATCCCAAAATTACACTTTATATACACACATCACAGCAGACTGAAATATAACAGAACCGTTTGACATAGAAACACCGGATTTTCATAGGAACACCGGATTTTCTGAGGCCACTAGAGGATCCTTTGGTCATTTGACCGCAGGAAACTACATGCTATTTGAATTAGAATTCGGGTATTTTCTTTACAAATAAATTGTATTTATAATATAATAAAGTATACTTTTACAAATAGACCTAATCATTAACTACATTGGCAATTGTAATTAGCCTTGCGAAGGTTACCTTGATTGACCAAAGGATCTTCTCAGCCAATGTTACAACAGCTATTTACAACTGACCAGTTGTTAACATTACAGTAATACATTAACATACAAAAAATGTGTAATGTGTAACGTATAATTAAAAGTAAAACATTATTCAGTTGGAAAATGAACATCAAAACATTTGAATAAGCTAAATATGAGGAACAACATCATATTATAATTCAAAACTTCAGCTGCAGAAAAGGATGCTGGGTAATATGCTAAAATGTCACAAATGTATCATTTGATTCATTTGTACATTTCTTTACAGCTCAGACATGTATTCGTTTAATATAAAAAAATATATATTTGTTACACTTGACTGCGTAAAATCAAGCAGTACTACTTATTTATCTGAGAGTGAGGCAGATATATAGCATTTATAAAAATGTTTTGCTACCCGCGAACATTCATCCACTTGCAAAATATTTCCAGCCTCCAAACAGTGCTGAATGGAAAGAGACATCTGTTACACAAAACACCAAAAAGTGTAATGACATTTGCCGATTGTCATTAACAGGGATGCAAACTGGTGAGGGCCCAAAAAGGTTACACTTTTTTTTGCACTGAAACATGTAATAAATCCCTGCTAGGGGGAAATGCAGGTTTTAACTAATTAAACAACAAAGAATATGATCTACATGATCAGTAAAATAAAAAGTGTTTCAAGTGAACCTAACTCACAGCTAAAACATTTTAAGCAATCCAATGTTATTTGTTGCCTAGACTTTACTACAAATGACAAGTCTTGAGAAAAAACAATGCACTAATATTGCAGTTAGCCATGACAGCCTTTATGATAGAACGCTTGTGACCACACACAAATATTGCATTTGGGAAAAAAACATCTTAAAGTAGAAATAGAATGAAACAAACAGGCATTCTATTTTTGCTCTATTATAGTGGCCACTAGTAGACATCGATCAAGTGCACAAGGCTACATGTGCAAAAATAACGTTCACTGAGTAAAATAAATATATAATCACCTCACTCACACACACACACACACACACACACACACACACACACACACACACACACACACACACACACACACACACACACACACACACACACACACACACACACACACACACACACACACACACACACGTGTTACTGTCAAGTTCAACACAACAAAAACAATATATTTGGGCTACACTGCACATTATTACATTGTACACTTTCTGCCTGTGGACATCTGTTCTACAATGTGCCAGCAAAAGTGAGAAAGAGGAAAAGTGTGTAGTGTTCCTTTCTAGTCATCTCTCCGCTTTTTCCTCTCTTGACTTTATATTGCGATTGGCAACTTTTACAAATTAGGTGCATTACCGCCACCGACCTCGTTCGTCTTTCAGTCACCCACGTAGGTATAACCAATGAGGAGATGGCACGTGGGGTACCTGCTTCTATAAACCAATGAGGAGATGGGAGCGGCAGGACTTGCAGCGTGATCTGCGTCACAAATAGAACTGACTTCTATTTTAGCCCTTGGCAACACAGACGCTCGTTGGAGCACGCGAGCAGTGTGGGTGCAATAATTTAATAATATAGATTTCTAAATTTATTAATGTAATTGGTTCAGAGTTTGTTTTGATATTTTAATGTGCGTTTCGTGATCGCTTTTGGTTTTTTGGGGACAAAATACATTTATGCACGATGACACAAAACGGCGAATTTTCGCGCAGACAGTTTTGGTTCCGTGTAACTCGTAAAATGGTTGTCTCTTCTTTCTTCAGTCCCGTGCTGCGCTGCATTCTGTTATGTAAACAAGTGGCTGAGCCTTGGATACAGCTCCAAACGCGAATCACGTAGGTCACCTATTTTGGATTCAAAATGGCGAATTTCGCCGAAAGGTGACTAGTTTGCATCCCTGCATTGAGACAGAATGTATGCGTCCACCGCTGTCCGTGTGAGTCTTGGTGGCGCCAACTCATCTCTGCCTTGGCAAAATGCCAGTGTTCTCATCTAACCACATCACATTTTGGAGTATAGGCTATACCACTGTGAAGCACTGGTGGTTCTGGGGGGGCAACAATTCTGGACCTCCTTGTGGCCCCCATAAATGTGGAGTTGTCACGTCCTGGCCATAGATAGCCCTTTTGGCTGCTCATTGGTGTTTTTGGTCAGGACGTGATCAGGGGTGTTTTTGGTTCTATGGTTAAATTTCTATGTTGGTTGGTTTGGGTTCCCAATTAGAGGCAGCTGTTAGTCGTTGTCTCTAATTGGGAATCCTATTTAAGTTGGTTCCCTGCCCCACTTGCCTTGTGGGTTATTGTTTGCATTTGTGTGTGTGTGCGCGCGCCACACCTGCGTGAGCCACACCTGCGTGAAGGTTTGTTCTTTGTTTATTGTTTTTGCCAGTTTGCACTTTAATTAAAGTATGTATACTGGAAACCTCACTGCGTCTTGGTCCACTCCATCGGAAAACCGTGACAGAATAACCCACCAAACAAGGACCAAGCAGCGAGATAACCGGGAGTGCTGGACATGGGAGGAAATCCTGGCTGGAGAAGGACCCTGGAGGAAGGCTGGGGAGTATCGCCGTCCCAGGGAGGAGATGGAAGCAGCGACGGCAGAGCGGTGCTTCTATGAGGAGAAGTATGCGGGAACACGGCTGGCGAGGAAGCCCGAGAGGCCCCCTGTGCGCAGGGGCCTGTTCCTGCTCCACGCACTAGAATCCCAGTGCGCATCGCGAGCCCAGCATGGCCTGTTCCTGCTCCCCCGCACCAGGTTCCCAGTGCACATCGCGAGCCCAGCACAGCCTGTTCCTGCACCAGGCTCCCTGTGCGTCTTCAGAGCCCGGCACGGCCTGTTCCTGCTCCACGCATCCGGTCCCCTGTGCGCCTTCAGAGCCCGGCACGTCCTGTCCCTGCTCCAGGCATCAGGTCCCCTGTGCGCATCGAGAGCCCGGCACGTCCTGTCCCTGCTCCACGCATCAGGTCCCCTGTGCGCATCGAGTGCCCGGCACGACCTGTTCCTGCTCCACGCATCAGGTCCCCTGTGCGCATCGAGAGCCCGGCACGCCCTGTCCCTGCTCCACGCATCAGGCCCCCTGTGCGCATCGAGAGAGACCGGCACGGACTGTTCCTGTTCCACGCACCAGGCCTCTAGGATGTCATCCCAGCCTGGTACGTACTGTTCTCGCTTCACACACCTGGTCTCTAGGATGTCGTCCCAGCCTGGTACGTACTGTGCCTGCCTCACGCACCAGGCCTCTTGGGTGTCGCCCCAGCCTGGCACGTACTGTTCCTGCTCCACGTACGGGGCGAAGACCCACCAAAGGCGAAGACCCACCTGATAGACCCTCCCAGTGACTTTTGGCGCGGTCAAAGTCCGCGCCTTTGGGGGTACTGTCACGTCCTGGCCATAGATAGCCCTTTTGGCTGCTCATTGGTGTTTTTTGGTCATGACGTGATCAGGGGTGTTTTTGGTTCTATGGTTATATTTCTATGTTGGTTGGTTTGGGTTCCCAATTAGAGGCAGCTGTTAGTTGTTGTCTCTAATTGGGAATCATATTTAAATTGGTTCCCTGCCCCACTTGCCTTGTGGGTTATTGTTTGCATTTGTGTGTGTGTACCTGTGTGTGCCACACCTGCCTGACGGTTTGTTCTTTGTTTATTGTTTTTGCCAGTTTGCACTTTAATTAAAGTATGTATACTGGAAGCCTCACTACGTCTTGGTCCGCTCCATCGGAAAACCGTGACAGGAGTATTTTTTTGCATAACAAATTTTTGCTATGGTTCTTTTTTTACATCCGTTATTAGACAGTGGCAACGCTGAACACTAATTAAACCCACACTAGAGGGACATGGTCTTTTGCCTGCTAATGCCTGCAAAGCAGTGAAGAAAGTGATATGACAACAATAACGTCTAATGTAACTGGCCCCTCTAACAGTACAACTGGCCCCAGCTTGGCTCCCCCAGTTGAAATGGTCTAGAACCGCCACTGCTGTGAAGGAAAATTTAAGATGCATGACAATTTTGTTAAACAACTGTACTGTGTGCTTTAACGCTTGGAGAAGGGGAGCATGGAACATGGCAATCCCACATGTGTTATACATTGAAGAGAGGGGGTGGGGTTGTATCACTTGGATGCCACTATGTACAGTATATATTATATAATAGATACGTTTGCCAAGAAAACTCAGTAGAGAGGAGTGTGCTGATCTGAACCAGATGTTCCTTGCCTATACATGCTAAAAATGTATTTATGTCTAAGAGTCCAATGCTGGCTGCGTCCAGAAAATGTCTCCCCTGCACAGGTCACTATTGAATAAACCCTGGGTGAATGCTTAACAGTTCTCTCTACTACAATAGCAGTTCTTTCTATAACACCACCAGTTTTAAAGTCAATTAGCTCATTTGTCATGCCTCTAACATGCAGTAATGATAAAAAGTGGTGTTATAGCCTACAGTTTTCTTTACATTTTGTCTTAATTATTGTGATAGGCTCAGGTGTTACCGGTACAGCATACACACACTATATATTTTGCACCGGACCGTAGCGCCTTTCACCCCTGAAAATAACCAGAGGGGGAAAAAAACGCTTTTACGAAGCTCTAAGAAACATATGGTTATCAGAACGTTATCAGAATGTGCTAGCTGAGCTAGTAGTGACAGTAGAATAAATAGCCTGGCTATAAGAGTAGAGTGATTATAACAAGCTATTAACAGTCTATTACAAACATGCCAATTTAGCCAAAGTACCAGCATTGTCTCTTTACATCTATGCTCATAACATATTGAGATCGCTGCCATACACAAGTCCCATATGAATCAACACATAAGCAGCTGGATTTAACAAAACACACACACACACACACTTTATAAAATGTATTTCCAATCAAAACTGTTTTTCCTTACTCTTAAACCTAACCCTTACCCTAACCTTCACTCCTAAACTTAACCCTAACCTAACCCCTAAGCTTAAAGGGATACTTTGCGATTTTGGCAATGAAGCCCTTTATCTACTTCCCCAGAGTCAGATGAACTCATGGATAACATTGTTATGTCCACGCACACACACATGCACAAGTGGTGTAGGCAGAAATCCGTTGATGGCAGGGCTAGCAAAAATGTAGGTGGGACAAAATTTAGGCACTCAAATCATTAAATTATCATAAAAGCCTACCTTATACCCTACTGTAATCGATCACACAACACTGGTTTGTTGATCAAACCACAACAAACGTGATTTTGCATTAAATGACCAATTCGTTTTGTAGGCATACGTAAATGCATGACTCTTGCATTTAACATGCGACTCACATAGACCTACACATAATAAACCAGAGGCCTATAGCTTAATTAATAGACTATGAGACTAGAACATAATGCCCAGATATAACTGTAATAATCACAACAGGCAGCCATAGCCAATATAGACAAGAACAGTGGTCACCAACCTTTTCTTAGTCGAGATAACTTTCTGAGTCGCAATACAAGCCGAGTGCAATTCTCTGCTGGGTGCAGGAGATCAAGTGCTCCTACAATGTATTGTGTGATATCAATTAAATGATCATTAGCCTATAGTGCCTAACTATAGTGCATGGGCGGAGAAGCACAGGGTACAATTATATTTCCAATTAAATACATTTCCTATAATTGATAGGCTATTTACATTAACTGGAAATAAATATTGTTTCATTTATTTGCCTAATTTCATATATAATAAGAGAGGTCCAATTTACTCCATGTAGGCCTACCCCTGATTTTAAATAACTTAGAGTCCTGTATATTTCAAAACTGGAGTCTCAAGCTAGGCTATATGATGACACTGGTAATAGGTCAGTTGTTGTAGCCTACGACTTGCGAGGCACATCGGAGCATAAGTTGAAATAACTTACATTTTTTATTTCACTGGACTGATGGTCATGTCTCAGCGGAGGGAGGGTGAGAGTGCGAGACGAAGTAGAGAAGCGTGTTTCATGATTTCTAAAAGTATCAGTGTTGTTGTGCTGATCATTGTCTCTGAATGTACTGAAACTGTCTTTAAGGCCCTCGATTAGATCAATGCAATCAGTGACTGATATAGAGGGGGATTGGAGGCCCTTCATGGCAAAATCACTGATATCAAATAACTTGGCAAATGCTCCAACATCCTCTTTTATACAAGGTCTCAGTGAGCTTTGTTTGTCCATTTTACTTGTTTTCGCTAGCCAAGTCTTAGCTAGCTAGCTAACGCTGAGTAGCCTACACAGTGATAAGCTAGTGTTTCCTGCACATGGTATCAGTGTAAAGTGACACGTGCCAGAACCCGCCCATTATTTTGAAGTTGATAAGCTGTAAATAATCAGGCATAATTCAAATTCATTTGAATTCCTGAATAGAATTGATTTTATGTACAGCACTAGATTTTGTAAGGTGTCCTGAAAGGCATCTTCCAAATAAAATGCATTATTGTTATTATTATTATTGTCTCTGAAGCCTGTGATAGAAAAATGACATGTTTACCTGATTTGTTTGATATTAATACTTAGCAATTAATACTTAACAAATAGGATATTTCTGTCCTGTTAGTGTCTGTGTTTTTATGGTCTCCACTCTAATTCCCTACATCTAATCTGGGAGTATGGTCACCAGAGATGGCTTGAGCTGACAAATGAGTTAAAGACTACATTACATAGACAAGATGTGGTGGGGGTAACTGAGACAGAGATAGCCAGGAGGAGTTTAGAGCAACTCCTCATTGTCTCTAAATCATCCTTGCATCTGGGAAACTAAGCCAGGGAGGGGTGAAGACAACACCCACATGCAGATAACAACAGAATGAACCCAGAGTGGCTTATTTCCAAGACAAGCTTCTGATTCTGTCTCTGATTCTAAAGGATGCAATTTCAAATCAATCAACAGAAAGTTGTTTTTGAGATTTTTGTTTTAAGCCTATCCCAAACCGTAACAATTCAGAGTTAATGCCTAACCTTAAGATTTCAGAGTTAATGCATAAACTTAACCTTAAACACTTTGAAATTTGCAACAACTTCGAAATGTTATTTTTGAGAAACATTGAGGCTTCACTGTGTGGCTGTTGTTACCAAGTTGTATCCAGGCTGTATCACAACCGGCCGTGATTGGGAGTCCCATAGGGCGGTGCACAATTGGCCCAGCGTAGTCCGGGTTTGGCCGACATTGTAAATAAAAATTTGTTCTTAACTGACTTTCCTAGTTAAATAAAGGTTACATATTTTTTTTTTATGTAAGTGCCCTAGAAGAAAAAGCAAGCACAGATTCGTTCAATCCAAAGCCTACATGTAAAGAATATTAAAGAACGCATCTGTGATTTGTATTTCTTGCAACTTTCTGAAGATGCAATGGCATGGGAATGCCTGTGTCTACCACTTCGTGCAGCCAGTTTATTTTTTTGATTATGCATTATTTTTTTTTACATTTAACCTTTAACTAGGCAAGTCAGTTAACATTGCCGAAACAGTAATTTCTAAAGGCTTTTCCATGAACTTTCCAAATTAAATGTTAACTGCAAAGTAGGCTTACCTGGTAGAATGACATGATATCATGATGATTTGTATCAAATCGGGTGGCATTTTGTTTTGCAAACTCTGCTATTGCACATGCAGTACAGAAACACTGCCAGCCAAACACCAGTCTCTTGAGGTGCTCAATTGAAATTAAAAGGGCAACTAAACCCTGCAAAATATTGTTTTATTTTCTTCCCCACACCTCAAAAGTGGTCTCCTGATGTGGTTTAAGCTTTGTTGTACTTAGAAAAACCACAAAATTGCCTGTTGTATAAAACAAAAAGTAATTTTGAGAGTGAAAACTGACCTGTCAGTTATTTGATTGCTTCATTGCTTGCATCAATTTTAACAAACGCATGTCCGCGCACATACACAGTCAGATCCCAGGCTTTTCCTCTTCCTCCTCCTCCTCATTGTCCTCCCTCCATGTTTCCTCCCAGCCTCCTCCCTTACCCTCAGGTAGGTCCCACAAAGCCAGTCCCAGTGCCTGAAGTAGGGGGCGTAGTTCCCCCTGTAGACGTGGTGGTGTGCCTGGTGGAAGGGGGCCCCTCCGAAGCAGGGCAGCAGTCTATGGAGGGCCCAGGGCAGGTCATAACCACAGTGGTCCTCTATGGCCAGCCAGGTGTTGAGCAGGTGGAACAGGGCCTCGCTCAAAGGATGGCAGCCCACCACCCAGGCACTGGTGAGGGCCAGCACCTGCAGGGAGAGGAGCTCAGCCGGGCTGGCATCCTGGGCAGTCAGGGCAAAGGTAATGCGGTTCTGGTGGTGAGCCTGGTGGACCCTCCGATACAGCCAAGGAACCCTGGGGACCATACAGACAGAACTTGATGTGTATGCACTGTATTGTGTTGGTCTATAAGTTTGTTGTCTGGGTTACAACCAAATTAGCAAAAACATAGGTATGTGGTGAATTAAGAGGAGTAGCCTTCGGTGATTGAACCAGTGACCCCTTAAATCAAATCACATTTTATTAGTCACATACACATGGTTAGCAGATGTTATTGCGAGTGTAGTGAAACACTTGCGAAATGCTCTGGTTATTGAACCAGTGACCTCTGCAGTTACAGGGCGAGCACACTCTTAGCAGATGCCATGATATGCTTACATACAGGAAGGCCCTGAGAAGCAATGTAGCAGTGACGTGCAGTCAGGGTAGGCAGTGCTTACCCTGTGATAATCTAAGAAAAAAAGCTGATATGAAAAGCCAAATAAAAAATACAATTATATAAATTATTCTTTTTTGTTATCTAATGTTTTTTCTCAATGATTCTAGTTGTTTTATGCTCAATCTCAAGAGTTGCTAAAAGTGCATGAAAACCTCAGGAAAGGAGCCAGGGAATTCATGCCTTCCTTCCAGACTCCAGTCACTGTTCAAATAACATTTTATTTGTCACATGCGCCGAATACAGCAGCTGTAGACCTTAAAGTGAAATGCTTTCTTACAAGCCCTTAACCAACAATGCTTTAAGAAGTTAAGACAAAAAAAAAGATAAATAGAAAATAAAAGCAACAAATATTTAAAGAGCAGCAGTAAAATAACAGTAGCGAGGCCATATACAAGGTGTACTGGTACAGAGTCAATGTGTGGGGGCACCGGTTATCCGAGGTAATTGAGGTAATATGTACATGTAGGTAGAGTTAAAGTGACTATGCATAAACAGAGAGTAGCAGCAGCGTAAAAGAGGGGTCTGGGTAGCCCTTTGATTAGCTGTACAGGAGTCTTATGGCTTGGGGGTAGAAGTTGTTGGACCTAGACTTGGCGCTCTGGTACCGCTTTCCGTGCGGTAACAGAGAGAACAGTCTATGACTAGGGTGGCTGGAGTCTTTGACAATTTTTAGGGCCTTCCTCTGACACCGCCTAGTATAGAGGTCCTGGATGACAGGAAGCTTGGCCCCAGTGATGTACTGGGCTGTACGCATTACCCTCTGTAGTGCCTTGTGGTCAGAGGCTGAGCAGTTGCCATACCAGGCAGTGATGCAACCAGTCAGGATGCTCTCGATGGTGCAGCTGTAGAACCTTTTGAGGATCTAAGGTCCCATGCCAAATCTTTTCAGTCTCCTGAGGGGGAATAGGCTTTGTCGTGCCCTCTTCATGACTGTGTTTGTACCATGATAATTTGTTGGCGATGTGGACACCAAGGAACTTGAAGCTCTCAACATGCTCCACTACAGCCCCGTCGATGAGAATGGGGGCATACTCGGTCCTCCTTTTCCTGTAGTTCACAATCATCTCCTTTGTCTTGATCACATTGAGGGAGCGGTTGTTGTCCTGGCACCACACGGCCAGGTCTCTGACCTCCTCCCTATAGGCTGTCTCATCATTGTCGGTGATCAGGCCTACCACTGTTGTGTCATCTGCAAACTTGATGATGGTGTTGGAGTCGTGCCTGTCCATGCAGTCATGAGTGAACAGGGAGTACAAGAGGGGACTGAGCATGCACCCCTGAAGGGCCCCCGTTTTGAGGATCAGCGTGGCAGATGTGTTGTTGTGTGTTGTGTTGTTGTTTTTGTCGCACTGCTTTGTTTTATCTTGGCCAGGTCGCAGTTGTAAATGAGAACTTGTTCTCAACTGGCCTACCTGGTTAAATAAAGGTGAATAAAAAATAAAAATAAATTTTACAAAATGTTTTTCCCTACCCTTACCACCTGGGGGCGGTCCATCTGGAAGTTCAGGATCTAGTTGCAGAGGGAGGTGTTTAGTCCCAGGGTCCTTAGTGATGAGCTTTGAGGGCACTATGGTGCTGAACGCTGAGCTGTAGTCAATGAATAGCATTCTCACATAGGTGTTCCTTTTGTCCAGGTGGGAGAGGGCAGTGTTGAGTGCAATAGAGATTGCATCATCTGTGGATCTGTTGGGGTGGTATGCAAATTGGAGTGGGGTCTAAGGTTTATGGGATAATGGTGTTGATGTGAGCCATGACCAGCCTTTCAAAGCACTTCATGGCTACAGATGTGAGTGCTACGGGTCAGAAGTCATTTAGGCAGGTTACCTTAATGTTCTTGGGCACAGGAACTATGGTGTTCTGCACATGTTGGTATTACAGACTCAGTCAGGGACTGGTTGAAAATTGGTCAGCGCATGCTCGGAGTATACGTCCTGGTAATCCGTCTGTGAATGTTGACCTGTTTAAAGGGCTTACTCATACGGAGAGCGTGATCACACAGTCGTTCAGAATAGCTGGTGCTCTCATGCATGTTTCAGTGTTACTTGCCTCAGTGTTACTTGCCTCAAAGCGAGCATAGAAGTAATTTAGCTCATCTGGTAGATTTGTGTCACTGGGCAGCAGGCGGCTGTGCTTCCCTTTGTAGTCTGTAATAGTTTGCAAGCCCTGCCACATCCGATGAGCGTCAGAGCCGGTGTAGTACGATTCAATCTTAGTCCTGTATTGGCGCTTTGCCTGTTTGATGGTTCGTCGGAGGGTATAGCGGGATTTCTTATAAGCTTCCGGGTTAGAGTCCTGCTCCTTGAAAGCGGCAGCTCTACCCTTTAGCTCAGTGCGGATGTTGCCTGTAATCCATTGCTTCTGGTTGGGGTATGTACATATGGTCACTGTGGGGACGACGTCATCGATGCAGTGTACTCCTCAATGCCATCAGAGGAATCCCTGAACATATTCCAGTCTGTGCTAGCAAAACAGCCCTGTAGCTTAGCATCTGCTTCATCTGACCACTTTCTTATTGACCAAGTCAATGTTGCTTCCTGCTTTAGTTTTTGCTTGTAAGCAGGAATCAGGAGGATAGAATTATGGTCAGATTTGCCAAATGTTGGTTGAGGGAGAGCTTTGTACGCATCTCTCTGTGTGGAGCAAAGGTGGTCTAGAGTTTTTTTCCCTCTGGTTGCACATTTAACATACTGGTAGAGATTAGGTAGAACGTAGTTGAGTTTCCCTGCATTAAAGTCCCTGGCTAGTAGGAGCGCCGCCTCTGGATGCGCATTTTCCTGTTTCCTTATGGCCGTATACAGCTCATTGAGTGCGGTTTTAGGTGCCAGAATCGGTCTGCGGTGGTATATAGACAGCTATGAAAAATATAGATGTAATCTCTTGGTAAATAGTGTGGTCTACAGCTTATCATGAGATACTCCACCTCAGGCGAGCAAACCCTTGAGACTTCCTTAGATCACGCACCAGCTTTTGTCTACAAATATACATAGGCCGCTGTTCTATCCTGCCGAAAAAGCTTAAAACCCGCCAGCTGTATGTTAATCATGTCGTCTTTCAGATATTACAGTTTTAAGATACAGTTTTTAATGTCCCGTTGATCGGATATACGTGCTCGTAGTTAGTCTATTTTATTATTGATTGATTGTGTTTTGGCTAATAGGACCGATGGTAAAGGTAGATTACCCTCTCGGCAACGGATCCTTACAAGGCACCCGGACAGTCGTCCACGATATCTCTGTCTTTTCCTCTTGTGAATGACGGGGATGAGGGCCCTGTTGGGCGTCCGAAGTAAATCCTTCCCGTCCGACTCGTTGAAGAATTCCTCCAGTACGGGGTGAGTAATCGCTGCCCTGATATCAAGAAGCTCTTTTCGGTCATAAGACATGGTGGCAGAAACATTATGTACAAAATAAGTTACAAATAACGTGAAAAAACATACACAATAGCACAATTGATTACGGGATCGTAAAACGGCAGCCATCTTGTTTAGCGACATTATTATTTCCATGGGAAGGACAGGGTCAGCAAAGGAATCACTGATTTGCCTAGCTTCATTTGTTGCATTGAGACTATTTCAAATGTTGTGCATGCGTATTGCCTAAACATTTGTGGGTAAGCCTGCGGTAAACTCTGCACATTTGGGCATGTCTACATAATTCTACATAAGACAGCCGATCAGAGATCAGAGGAATGTTTTACAACACTTTGGAAAATAGTGTTCCAATGAAAGCCAGGTTTGATAATTTTGTTATCCTTGGCCATCAACGCTGTCACTGAAAGGTTCACCCTAAAAGACAGACAATAGACTTCATTTACAAGGAAAGGTAGGCCAAAACACATTTTCCTTTGCAATTTGTGGGTTAGGCTACTGTTGAATGAAAATACATGTAGAGCATATAACTTTGAAGCATTTTATTTATCTAGCTAGAATTTCATTTGAGACACTTTTGACATTTTGAACTGCATTTTTCAATAATTTCGATTGTTGATATGGACATTTTGTTAGAACCTTATTTATTATACAGTACCAGTCTAAAGTTTGGACACACCTACTCATTCAAGTGTTTCTTTATTTTACTATTTTCTACATTGTATAATAACAGTGAAGACATCAACACTATTAAATAATTATGTTGCCAGTTGGTCTTTTACCAAATAGGTCTATCTTCTGAATACCTCCCCTACCTTGTCAAAACACAACTGATTGGCTAAAACGCATTAAGAAGGAAAGAAATTCCACAAAATAACTTAACAAGGCACACCTGTTAATTGAAATGCATTCCAGGTGACTACTTCATGAAGCTGGTTGAGAGAATGCCAAGAGTGTGCAAAGATTCATCCAGGCAAAGGTTGGCTACTTTGAAGAATCTCAAATATAAAATATATTTTGATTTGTTTAACACTTTTTTTGGTTATTACATGATTCCATATGTGTTATTTCATAGTTTTGATGTATTCACTATTATTCTACAATCAAAAATAAAACAAAATAAAGAAAACCCCTTGAAAGAGTAGGTGTGTCCAAACTTTTGACTGGTGCTGTATATGTGTGTGTAATAATATTTCACATAATAATATTTTGTGTGTGTGTGTGTGTGTGTGCACGGCGGGCAACCGCAGGGTGCATGTGATACGTCTAGTGCAGTAGTGCCTAGGTAGAGTTTAGTTGCATGCCCGCTTACCACGTTTGCATACTCTCGTTTACAGCTCGCTGCCGCCGGCAAGCCCTTGTGGTGAATTGGGGAGCATCTTCATGCACAAGTCTCCCCTTGCCCGGTACAAAGCCTCTCCATGACCAACACTCCTGTCGGGCCTCCTCACGGCGGCACACGTTAACTGGTTGTCTTGAAACTCCAGGCTAACCAGCAGGGGACCTGGGAGCAGCAGTGGGCCCCAGAGATGCGTCTGTACAGGCCCACCTCTGTGTGGACACGTCCTGGCAGCAATCAACCACTGTCCCGCTGCCTTGTGGGTTAATCTGGTACAACAAAGGCTAGTGGATCACACCCCGAGAGAAAAGCAGCGTGCTGGTGGCACGCGGATGCCGATAGACTGGAGTTCCAGCCTCCTCTTGCAGCTGTGGAAGATACTGGTTGTCCTGAGTTTCCCCCTTGTCACTGGACTTTCACCTTCCTAAAGTGAAGTAATGCTGTTGGGGATTGCGCACCCTCAGCGGCACTTTAAATAACTTCCTTTGCGCAGGTATAGACTTCTGATCTCGGTGAAGCCATCAACCAGAAACTAGACTTAAGTCTGGCGGCGTTGGGGTGTCTGGTGACGGGGGGCAGGAATGAATGCACCGGGAGCCATTAATCATACCCCTGCACGCCAGGGCTACTATGGTCGCCAGCAGCTGGGACTTGAGTGGCAGCTGCTCTTGGCAGACCACTGTGTGACTGAGCAGCCCTATTTAGGAGTCACACTGCTCACCCCAGCTGGGGAGAGGCCTAGAAAAGGTGGCCTAAAAATTGCCCACTTACTCCCTCCTGGATAGGCTACTGCACCTATCGGGAGTTCCACTCAGTTGTCGAAAAATGCTAAAGAAAATAATTCCCCTGAGACTGGCGACATGGAACATCAGAACTCTTTTTGACACTGACGATAATAGCGATAGACCCCATCGGAGAACAGCTTCGATTGGTGCAGAACTAAGGAGCTACAACATTGACATTGCTGCCCTGAGTGAGACCAGGTTCCTGGATGAAGGTTCCCCTGAAAGAGGGAGAAGGTTACACCTTCTTCTGGAAAGGTTACCTTCTGGGTGGACAGCATCAGCACGGTGTGGGACTGGCAATTAAGAACAGCCTTCTACCCAGCCTCACCCGAAACACCTGTCGGCATAAGTGAAAGACTCACGTCTCTCCGTATCCCCCCAGCCAAAATGCATTATGCTACTCTTATCAGTTGTTACGCACCAACGCTACCATCTGAAAATGAGGCAAAGGACTGCATCCACAGGAATGACAAGATCTTTCTGCTGGGTGGCTTCAACGCTAGGATGGGACAGAACAACAAAATATGGAGCGGAGTGCTGGGTAGGCATGGTGTTGGCCAGGTCAATGAGAACGGCATGAGACTGCTAACTCTATGTGCCGTGCATGATCTTATTGTCACTAACAACTTGTTCCAAATAAATCAAATATAAAATATAAAACATCATGGATGCACCCACGCTCCAAACACTGGCACCTAAATGACTACGTCATAGTGAGACGTTCTGACACTAATGACATCCTGCTGACACGTGCCATGAGAGGTGCAGAATGCTGGACAAATCACTGTATGATACTGGCTAAACTCCAGGTGAGAATAGGTCTCCCCCCCCAACCCCTGCAGAAGTCCAGTAAGAGGCGTCTGCACTGTATCCGGCTTGAGAAAGCTGCAGTAAGGGACGAGTTCCCGTTGCTCTCTCGCTGAATAGCTGAGGGAGACTGAGCCTCTTCTGAGCGCAGAGGACCCCATGGAACAGAAGTGGGCATCTAATAGCTCAGTGCTCAATCAGGCAGCGGCTCACCCCATTGGCTACAGAGGTAGGAAACATCATGACTGGTTCGATGAGAACTCTGGCTGTGATGGTGTCAATATGCACAAAGCGCACAGGGCTACTCTCAATAGCCTCATATCTGCTACCCTTCGCAAGCAATGGCATGCATCGCGCAAGGAAGTGCAAACAACCTTATACGCCTGAATGTATAAACTTGCCTTGGTGACAGCTGAAAAAATGTATTTTTCATGAAAAATAAGATATTTCCACCCAACCTTTTTGTGAGATTAACAACCATATGATTTCCATATCTAAAACAAATAAATGTATGTAAATAATTAATAATATACTCATTTAATGACAAGGTGTGGTGGAAATGACATCTACGTAAAAAAAAACGTATGAAAACAATATTTTATTGCAAACATTTTGAACAACAACCATTGTTAAACATTTCATTAATATAAGACAAAGTAAGATTCCAAAACACTGGAACTAGCACTAGAACAATGTGTTACAGACGCTACAAATAGAAATTCTAGCTTCTAATTCTAAGTTGTGCACATTCAGAATATGTAATCATAGCATAGTCTAGTGATACATAGTGTAGTGATAATATATTTGTATAACAAATGTGAAATTTGACATAAAATTACCCACAACTATTACCTGGTGTATCTTCATTGTCCCACGGATTGTCTCCAGGTGATCCGGTAGGAGGGCCTCGATGCTCTCTATCTCCTCCTCTGAGATATATTAGAGCTTAATAGCTGACTGATTTTTTGACAGTTCCTCAAATACAGTTTTTCCATTTGGGAGGTCCTTGCCTTGTGCCACAATTCCATCTGCTCTTCGTTTCACAGCTGCTCCTACCCATCAGCTGGGCCTTTTCCATGTCCGGCTTCTAGGAAATTCCATGTAACTCTCTGGAAGCCCATTTCAAAAGGGAAGGGTGGAGAGATAGTAGAAATTATTTTTAGACCTATACTGGGTTGTAGGCCCATCACTCACAAAGTGTACAGCAGTAGCCGATGGGCAGAGCTCAAGGAAGTAGGCCAGTGTTTTTGAGAGATGGGCCCAGATAGCAGAGGGTTCATGCCGCATAGAAGAGCTCAGTGAGCAAAGTGAAACTGTATCATTTGTGGTATATCCAACACAGGTGTAGAGGGTCACCTGCTTGTGATTTCACTGGTGTATTTACACAGGTAGCTCTCTGCAAAGTCAATATGCACAATGATTTCCTCTTTCCCCAGATTCTCTTTTCATTCTCTCAGTTTGGAGTATTGGTGTCGAATGTTGTACACGTGTTTCCCAAACTTCTCTTTCAATCCTTTGGAGAAGTCCTCCAGTAGAATCTGCAGTGTGCCACATACCTTTTCTTTTACTATCAAATGTACAGTGAACTCAGTACAGTGAAATGTACAGTGAACTCCATGTTTCCCTCTTCGTTTTTCTTCTCTCTCTCTTCAGCTTTGTTTTTCCACTCAAACCACCATGTCTGCTCACCAGCATCAAAGCCAGATGTTTTAAGCTCTTTGGCTTGGCAAAGGGAGCACTCTCTATACATGCACTCTTTCTTCAGGTTCTCACAGCACAAAGACTCAATAACTTTCTCAATGTTGCTGCAGCTGATCACTTTGTGATACTGTAGTTTGTCCGCCATGAACTGGAGGTTGGCGTGGGTTTTGCAGAGGCATGTATCCCTATCTTGGACTGCTGGCTTGACAACCCAAAAAGGACGTATTTTTCAGAATTCACAGTAGGAAATTTGAATTTCTGAATATTCCCTCAAACTTCTGATAAAGGTTCTAAATTGTGCCATTCAAGAAGCGTTTCTGCGTTTTCTTCTTGTTCCTCGTTAGTGTGTCCTCTTTCCCTGTTGTTGCTCTGCTGTTGTCATCACGTTCATAGAATCTAGTGATTTTCTCTTCTGTGGCAGTGCTAATTCTGTTACACTGATTTTTCCTGGAGTATTGAAGACTTGATGGCCTGTTTTCATGTGCTCTCATTGCTTTTGCTGAAAAGGAAAATTCTCTGTTTGCGGCTATGACCAGGCCATACTTTCTCAGGATGTTGCCTCTGAGCATTTTTTACTTGTTTGTCCTTGGCACTGCACATTTTTTAATACTTTTGTTTTAACTCTGCAATGATGGCATTTTGAAACAATTAAAATCCTCCTCAAGTTCTTCGGAGTTCCCTTCATTTGCTGTTTTGTCTTTGGGGAATCTTGTCTCTCCATTTTGTTCATCAGTCGATCATACCTTTTTTTGACATTTGTCATACTAAGATCTCTGTATGCTTTTGAGCGACCTTTTCCAACCTTTTTCCTTCCAGCAAGTATTTGACTTCTCATTCCTGTTGCAGACGATGAGGAAGGGGTATCAGGGCAGGTAAGTTAGGGGCAGGTATGTTAGCTTCATGTTCTGGCTGCAGGTCATCTGGTGACTGAGGTGGTGTGTTGCCTGATAGGTAGCTCTCCATTGCAACTGTTCTCTTTAAAGTTGGTCTTCTATTCCGTTGATTACATTTCCATTGCCTTCTCTTGTTTCTTTGTTCTCGCTTTGTAAGCTCCCTTCTCTTTTTTCTTCCAGTATCTCTCCCTGTCTTTTTGCAGATGTTCCTGGTATCGTATAGGATCATTTTTTATTTTTTTTTATATGTCTGTGACCTCTGTGCTGTTTTATGTGGCATCTTCAAAAAATAAAGACAAATACTACTTAGTTTTCAACTTGTGCACATATTGTGACACCGAAGCACATGGAGCATTTTCTAATCCATTTTCTTAATTAAAGCATGATTAACTTTGGGAGCAGTGCATGAGGGGACCGTTTTGGAGAGCCTGGCGTGCCCAAAGTAAAATGCCTCCCATTCAGGCCCAGAAAATAGGATATGCATATATTTAGTACCATTGGATAGGAAACACTCTGAATTTTTCAAAACTGTTAACCATTTGTCTGTGAGTGAAACAGAACGCATATAGCAGGCGAAACCCCGAGGAATTTCTGTCCTGGAAAAAGTGATTTTGACACATTGCTCATTTGGGAACCCCTCCCTATGACCATATAAAGGCATATGAATGCAGTACACGTCGCTTCCTTATGATGTCAACAGCCTCGAGACAGTGTGTTTCTTCCAGTGTATTGGATGAATTAGACCAGAGAAAAAGACCAAACAATTGAGTCCCCTCTTGATGACAACAGTACCCAGCGCGCGCGCACGAGAAGTCACGGAGTGTCTTTTTTACCGTCGTTATCGATCAGTTTATATTCCGGCTGATTTATAATAGTAAATATACGTAAAAGTGTTCCTAAGGATACATTTAAAACTATGTTTGATTGTTCTTGGACAAGTTTATAGGTATAAGATGAACGAGTTCGCGCCACGTTCGTTTCGTTTCCACCACTTTCTGTCATTTCCACCACACTTAAGTTTGTGATGGAAATGACCGATGGAAATGACACTTCTACCGTTTCTGGAGAAAATTGACAGACTGCTTAGCACGCTTTGGTTAGTATTACAGCTAGCATATCGTTTACACAAAATAGATAAAATGCAAAAACATATATCAAGTTCTTCCACAAATTAAAGAAATTATAGACTGTTTGGAAATGACTGACAATTCAAATATTCTCTACACAAGCAATATTTACCTCAATTTTTCTTCAACTTCTGGGCATCACATCTGGAACAACTGTCCACTGCAGCCATGTGCTTCGGTGTCACAATATGTTTCCATGGTAACTAAATTAATATTCTCTTGAAAGAACTTTATTAATGAGGAATTTGTCCTCAGTGGTGGAAATGACACCACTCCCAAAGGACAGGTATATTTTGTGTAAAAAACTATATAAAGGGCATACTCACAATAAATATTTAATTGACTCTTTCTGTAGTACATAACATTATATAATGTGTAATTATTAATGTTTTCTCATAGAAAAACATAGTAGAAGCTTAAAAGTCAAAATAGTGAAATTGAGGTATAAAATGCATCTGAAAAGTAGCTAAAATACTTGATAGAGAGGTGTTTAAAAAAGTATGGGGTGATTCCAGTGTGAACTTAACATACAAATATTTGTATTTGTTTTATTTTTTATAAAATCCCCAAAATTGACCAGAGGACATAGAAATGCCCGAGGTTGCATAATTACCCATTGTTGAGCTGAGCTGAGTTGAGCAGTGTCATTTTGTCAGAGGATATTAAATATGCCGCTATATTATGCACAACCTGAAGTGAATCACTACACATCAAAGTGCCTCATAAAAACAAAAAGCTTACCGATGCATGGAATAATGCCATATGAAGAACAGCGCATCGAATAGAAGTAGGCACGCGATAACCTCCGATATGAACACTCTCCAGGATGGCGCGAGTTCTGGAAATATTGGATTCCGAACGCTTTGGTAAAGCGCGCTGGCCGGGAGAATAGTTGTCAGGTATTTAATAAAAATCCTCCAAAAGCAGTCAACCCATCGCTGCAAACACAACCCCAACGGTTCATTGTTCCTAGAGATCCTGTAGAAATGTATCCGTGTCCAGAAACACCCCAGCGCTTCAAATACTAGAAAAGGTGAGCAGAGGAGAATGTGGACGAGGAAAGCAAAGCATGCGGGCAGATAAGGTGACGTGAAGAACTCCCGCCGCGCTCGCAGATCATCCCACAGCGTTTGGAGCAGTAATCTATCGCCATTTGGGTCCCCATGTTGATCAAAAGTACAATTCATGTCAGCCACAGGCATCATATTTAATCAAATCAAATTTTCAAAAGGAAGTGTTCTCAGCATCTAACCAAGTGTTGGCTATTTGAAATATCGGCAGTCCTCTCCAGCAATTTCCATCCAACTGAAGGTAGGCTATGAATTGAGTTATACAAATACTTATTTTCTCCTCCGTCATGGTTGGGAACACCCACTGTTCATTGAAATCGCGTGGAAACAACCTTGATTAAACCAGTGTGTGCCTAGTGGGCAGGCTTGTCTGTCATTTGGTGGGAGGGTAGTAGACTCATAGCAGCAGTAAAATCTATGAGACAGTCAATCAAACCTCTTGCATGGGGTCTCTCTATGGTTAGAGCCGGATTCAGAAATCATAGGCATGGGGCTTTGTTTATTATAGCCCCCCACCCCTCTTCCCTGCACACTATCATTTTCTGTAATCAAATCCTTGCACCAAGATGCAATCCGATGCTTGGTACATTTACTGTCGAAGAAAAAAAGACTTTATAAAAAGCCAGAATGTTTGCCATGTGGCAAAGGCTACAGTTGAGCAGAGGCAGAAATCTACCCTTTAATCTTTTTTAATACCACACCAATGATCGACATGAGTGGCTGCTCTGACTGACAAAGTGATATCAGTCTGGTCTTGAATTCAAAACAAACAATAGCCCAGGCCAATGAACACAGATTGTACAATATTAGGAGGATATACAGCACCAGTCAAAAATTTGGACACACCTGCTCATTCAAGGGGTTTTCTTTATTTTTTACTATTTTCTAGATTGTAGAATAATAGTGAAGACATCAAACCATGCAATAACACATATGGAATCATGTAGTAAAAGTGTTAAACAAATCAAAATATATTTTATGTTTGAGATTCTTCAAAGTAGCCACCCTTTGCCTTGATGACAGCTTTGCAAACTCTAGGCATTCTCTCAACCAGCTTCATGAGGTAGTCACCTGGAATGCATTTCAATTAACAGGTGTGCCTTGTTAAAAGTAAATTTTGTGGAATATCTTTCCTTCTTAATGCAAAGAAAATGACATAATCACACTCAACTCTGGCTATTAACACCAACACTGGGGTTATTTTACGCCATTGAGTGTTAATTTAACTCCTGAATGAACACTAGAAATGTTACACAGAAATATCAACACTAGGTAAAATTGTCCAATTTGCTGTCTACCATAGAATATACTGCTGGTTCACGCATTGTCCCTTCTATTCTTCTACTCTCTGCTCAATAAAATTTCAGAAAATGCTTATTTGAAAGACAGAATTGATGGCACAGATATCAACTACTGTATAGTACTGTATATGTACACTTATTAACTTCTTAGTGAGCAGCTGCCGAGGTGACGGTTTTGGAGAGTCTGGCGTGCCCAAAGTAAAATGCCTCCCACTCAGGCCCAGAAAATAGGATATGCACATAATTAGTACTATTGGATAGGAAACACTGACGTTTCTAAGAGTGTTAAAATATTGTCTGTGAGTATAACAGAACGGATATAGCAGGCGAAAACCCGAAGAATTTCTTTCCTGGAAAAAGTGTATTTGACACATTGCCTCATTTTGAACCCCTCCCTATTGAAAATGACCATATAAGGGAGTACGATTTCAGTACCTATTGCTTCCACTGGATGTCAACAGTCTCTAGACAGTGTTTTGATTATGTTTAGTTGCTCTGGATGGTAATAGAAGAAGAATTAGGAAGTGGTCACCAGAAGTAAACAGAAGAGGATGCGCGTTCATGGCCTTGCCCGCGCTGTGGTTTTTTCCTTTCCTATCGCCCAGTTTATAATCCGGTTGAAATATTATACTAAATATACATAAAAGTGTTCCTAAGGATACATTATCAAGGATGTTTGATTGTTCTTGGACAAGTTTATAGGTATAGGTTGAACGAGTTCTCTTCACGGTTCAATGGGCGAGTGGACGCTGTATTTTCTGATCATAACGCACCAACCAAACGGCGATTTATGGATATAATACATTACTTTTTCTAACAAAAGAACCATGGATTGTCTCCGTTGGACACTTGGGAAGCCCTCAGCAGAAGTTCTTCAAAAGGTAATTGATTTGTTTTCGCTGTGAAATGTGTTTTGTGTGAACCGCGATGGTTTATGGATTTATGCTAATGGTAAAAATATTGGAGGTGCTATCCTCAAACAATCAAATGTAGTGCTTTCGCCGTTTGAAATCTGACAACGCTGTGATATTGCCAAGAAGCAGAGCTTTTGATGACTATGCAACACTTGTATATTGATGAATGTTAAATAATTCAACTTTTGGATTTTGAATTTGGCGCCTTGCATTTCACCGGGTAGTGTCGGGAGCGTCCCACCACTCCCTAAGTATTAAGGGAATACCAGATACATGCACAAATATTCCCATATAGGTAGTTTACAGTATTCTTACATTTTTAAACTGGTCAGATTACTCAAACTCCTGATGTTAAAGTTTAAACACAGAGGTAAACACTAATGCTCAGGCACTATTTAAAAGAAAGAAAAAGGTTACAAAATAAAAGCTTTTTCAGATTCAGAAGGGTTCTATAGAACCCTTCTTGCCTTCCAAAGAATTCTTCTTGCCTTCCAAAGAATAATCAAAGAACCGTTTCTGCCAAAAACTGTTGTTAGGATGTTAAAGGTTCTAGGTAGTACCTTTTGCCTTACAATGAACCGTTGTCTTCCAAAAATTTTGCAACCCCTATTACTAGCCTGTTCAACCTCTCTTTCGTATCGTCTGAGATTCCCAAAGATTGGAAAGCTGCCGCGGTCATCTCCCTATTCAAAGGGGGAGACACTCTAGACCCAAACTGCTACAGACCTATCTATCCTACCCTGCCTTTCTAAAGTCTTCGAAAGACATTCCCACCGTACCTTCTCCGCTATGCAATCTGGTTTCAGAGCTGGTCATGGGTGCACCTCAGCCACGCTCAAGGTCCTAAACAATATCATAACCGCCATCGATGAGACATTACTGTGCAGCCATATTCATTAACCTGGCCAAGGCTTTTGACTCCGTCAATCACCACATTTTTATTGGCAGACTGAACAGCCTTGGTTTCTCAAATTATTGCCTCGCCTGGGTTCAATTCTCGGGACGACTCTCTTCTCTGTATACATCAATGATGTCGCTCTTGCTGCTGGTGATTTTCTGATCCACCTCTACGCAGACAACACCATTCTGTATACTTCTGGCCCTTCTTTGGACACTAACCTCCAGACGAGCTTCAATGCCATACAACTCTCCTTCTGTGGCCTCCAACTGCTCTTAAATGTAAGTAAAACTAAATGCATGCTCTTCAACCGATCGCTGCCCGCACCTGCCCGCCCGTCCAGCATCACTACTCTGGACGGTTCTGACTTAGAATATGTGGACTATAACTATAAATACCTAGGTGTCTGGTTAGACTGTAAACTCTCCTTCCAGACTCACATTAAGCATCTCCAATCCCAAATTAAATCTAGAATCGGCTTCCTATTTCGCAACAAAGCATCCTTCACTCATGCTGCCAAACATACCCTTGTAAAACTGACCATCCTACCGTTTCTTGACTTAGGCAATGTCATTTACAAAATAGCCTCAAACACTCTACTCAACAAATTGGATGCAGTCTATCAGAGTGCCATCCGTTGTCACCAAAGCCCCATATACTACCCACCACTGCGACCTGTACGCTCTCGTTGGCTGGCCCTCGCTTTATACCTGGTTAAATGAAGGTGAAATAAAACATTTTTTAAAAAGAGTTTCTTCAGATGAAAACAGTTAATGGTAGAACACTATCCCTCCACCAAGAACCCTTTTAGTAAAACACTATTGTAAGAGTGTAGGGTGTTTCTCACAGGAAATACAGTTAGCCCTTAGCCAAACTCAGTTTTTCACAATTCCTGACATTTAATCCTAGTAATAATTCCCTGTCTTAGGTCAGTTAGGATCAGCACATTATTTAAAAAATGTGAAATGTCAGAATAACAGTAGAGAGAATTATTTATTTCAGCTTTTATTTCTTTCATCACATTCCCAGTGGGTCCGAAGTTTACATACACTCAATTAGTATTTGGTAGCATTTCCTTTAAATTGTTTAACTTGGGTCAAACATGTCCGGTAGCCTTTCACAAGCTTCCCACAATAAGTTTGGTGAATTTTGGTCCATTCCTCCTGACAGAGCTGGTGTAACTGAGTCACGTTTGTAGGCCTCCTTGCTCGCACACGCTTTTTCAAGTCTGCCCACACATTTACTATAGGATTGAGGTCAGGGCTTTGTGATGCCCACTCCAATACCTTGACTTTGTTGTCCTTCAGCCATTTTTTTTGGAAGTATGCTTGGGGTCGTTGTCCATTTGGAAGACCCATTTGCGACCAAGCTTTAACTTCCTGACTGATGTCTTGAGATGTTGCTTCAATATATCCACATAATTTTGCTTCCTCATGATGCCATCTATTTTGTGAAGTGCACCAGTCCCTCTTGCAGCAAAGCACCCCCACAACATGATGCTGCCACCCCTGTGTTTCACGGTTGGGATGGTGTTCTTCGGCTTGCAAGCCTCCCTCCTTTTCCTCCGAACATAACGATGGTCATTATGGCCAAACAGTTATATTTTTGTTTCATCAGACCAGAGGACATTTCTCCAAAAAGTACAATCTTTGCCCCCATGTGCAGTTGCAAACCGTAGGCTTTTTTAATGGCGGTTTTGGAGCAGTGGCTTCTTCCTTGCTGAGCGGCCTTTCAGGCTATGTCGAAATAGGACTCATTTTACTGTGGATATAGATACTTTTGTACCTGTTTCCTCCAGCATCTTCACAAGGTCCTTTGCTGTTGTTCTGGGATTGATTTTCACTTTTCGCACCAAAGTATGTTCATCTCTAGGAGACAGAACGTGTATCCTTCCTAAGCGGTATGACAGCCACGTGGTCCCATGGTGTTTATACTTGCGTACTATTGTTTGTACAGATGAACATGGTACCTTCAGGCGTTTGGAAATTGCTCCCAAGGATGAACCAGAATTATTTTCTGAGGTCTTGGCTGATTTCTTTTTCATTTTCCCATTATGTCAGCAGAGGCACTGAGTTTGAAGGTAGGCCTTGAAATACATCCACAGGTACACCTCCAATTGACTCAAATTATGTCAATAAGCCTATCAGAAGCTTCTAAAGCCATGACATAATTTTCTGGAATTTTCCAAGCTTTTTCAAGGCACAGTCAACTTAGTGTATGTAAACTTCTGACCCACTGGAATTGTGATAGTGAATTATAAGTGAAATAATCTGTCTGTAAACAATTGTTGGAAAAATTACTTGTGTCATGCACAAAGTAGATGTCCTAACAGACTTGCCAAAACTATAGTTTGTTAACATGAAATTTGTGGAGTGGTTGAAAAACGAGTTTTAATGACTCCAACCTAAGTGTATGTAAACTTCCGACTTCAACTGTAATAGGTGATTGTTTCTTTGACTAGTACTTAGGAGATAAAACTAGGCTTAGCTATTGGACATAGACTGGTACCAGAAAGATGACAGTGAAGTCATGGCACTTTAGTGTTACATATTATAAACAATAGGCTAATGCTGTTTGATGCAAAATCCTTTCTTAATGGATACAATAAAGCCATCATCAAAATTAAGGACTTAGGGCTCTATTCAATCCATATCGCGGAAGTTCAGCGTTACAGCGTGATTGAAATTTAAAGGCATGTTTCCGCAATAGTGGAGACTGCATTCACACTGAACACTGCATGTCGGCTCAATCTGAAATTACCTTTACATTACTATCGTGCAATCTGTAACTCTTTGGCGATCCAGATTGAATAGAGCCCTTACATTTTGAACGTTACACAACAAATTGAGTCAAGGGTCTCTAAAATAAGAGTTCAATTTAACAGAGGATGCTTGAAAAATGTTTTCTAATGTTTATTTTCTGCAGGCCACATCTCTTCAAGTGTAAATTGGAGTTGTCTCTATGTCATCAAATTGGGTAACTTCTCATCTTAACATCAGAAACAGTCTGTATCTTTGTCCAATAGTCTGAATGGCTGTGAATCTATCATCACAACATAAGCACATCTGAACTAGCCTTTTAATTGGCAGTGGTATGTAGCCGAACCCAATCAAGATTCAACATGTTTGTCTTTCTTCCTTGACAGATGTGAAAGGGGAATGTAAGAAAAAGTATATAAAAACACCCACAGAAACATCACTCTACAAAGGAAAACTAATTTTATTTTATAAATGACAAAATTATGGATTGCTCATTCACAATTTAATATCAGTGAGAGTGCAAAAACAGTTCCCTTCAAGTCATAATCAGTCAAGTCAACCTGAGCGAGTCTAAAACAGTTTATACAGGTAGTCACTCGCACGGCTAACGCAGAGCAAACCAGAGTTACATTAAGAGAACAGTTTTATAGATACACAATACAAGAATCAAATGCCTCAAACAAGTTTAGTTAAGCACTGGTGAAAAACATCCGAATGATTAACCCCAAATGAACTGTGTCTCCAACACAGAGGACACCAGTGAGTGAAATGCAGAGTTAAAAACGCTGCTGCTGTATCTTTAATCACAACCCCATTGAGATCATTATACCATTGAATCCATTACAAATCCTTCCAATAAAGTAATTCGCTTTTCTGTGAAGAAATCACACTGTGACAACTCTATACAAGAGATAATGTACATGAGAGAAAAAAATGCAGAATTAAGCATTTGGTCAAGATCTGTTACATCTGTTGTTGTGATAGGACTCTGGCAAGATAGTAAAGATAGTAAGACAATTCTTATGGGAGAGGGGTCTGAATGAAGAAACAAGGTAATCCCAACATTTTAGTTATAAAATAATGAATCACACACATCTGTCTCTCTGTACACATCTCTCATACACTTATTATGAGCTATCCAACACACAAAAGACCACCATTATTAGAAAATACAAGAAAGCGCTACCAAATGAACTAACAATGGAAAAAAACATACATCACACACTTGCATAAGTTCAACTAATGTTTAAATGTCCCTGGTGCAAGAGGAAATTAGAAAAACAACAACAGAAACAAACCACATTACACTGTTACATTCAATATCTCTTTGTTTCGCCTACGGTCTTCTCAGGATAGTCTGTTGTAGAGCTAGTAAAGCCTCCTGGTCCAGGTCTGCATCCCAAATGCATCCCTATTCCCTATATAGTGCACTACTTTTGACAAGAGCCCTATGGGTAATAGTGCACTATAGTAGTCAAAAGTAGTAGTACACTATATAGGGAATGTGCCATTTGGGATGCATAAAAACCAAAACAAAACCCAAGGCTCCTCTACCACCCCCCCTTGTGCCTGTCCTGGGCCCAGCTCCACAGCTCCAACCCTGGAATGGGTCTCTCCTCTCCATCCCTCCATCAGTCCAGGTCCAGGATCTGTTCAGCTAGGACATCCATGGCAGCTGAGGCCTTAGAAGCACCTGGCCCAGAGTCAACAAACATCTGGGGGATCTCACTACCAAAGTAGATCTTACTGTTAGCTGCTATGGCCTGGAACTTCATCAACTGCAGGTACTCTGGCGTCAGCTTCAACTGGGAGGCAGAGAGAGACAGAGAGAGACAGGAAAAGGAAAGAGATGAGGAGAAAGAGAGAGGGGCAGAGAGAGAAAGAGGGGAGAGACAGGGCAGTGATGGATGTCTGGCTGTAGTGTGATGTTAGATTGTAGCCTGAGGGACAGTATGTTCTCTCTCACTGTTCCATCCGCTCACAATTCACTCCCTTCCCTTGGCTCTAACCCTGGGATATTTGTAGATCTGCATGGATGAAGCAATATAGTGGGAGCAGAGAGCTCTTTAACTGCCTTGATTATGCAAACCTTTCAGATCTGCAAACATGGAAGGGTTAGGGCCAAGGGGAACCTGCTGTCTCCTCTCAGTATGCTCCTCTCACCTTATTGGCCTCAGCGGCTCTTTGTGCTGTGTAGAACTCCGCATCGGCCCTGGCCCTCATCTTGGCCAGGAAAGCTCTGTCTGCAACCCAGGGGTTAGAGGTCAGATACAAAGAGGAGTGGGTCAGAGAGGAGGCAACAGCATTAGCAGGGCTATAAAGTGTAGAAAACTAACATAGAAAAGAAGAATCCCTTGGGCTTTGGGAAATGCGAACACTAGTTAAAATGTAAACTATGTCTGAGGAGACAGGAGGGAGCAGGAATATGTCTCAATCAGGGATTCTTAAACCTTTTCAGCTCGAGACCCAAATGAGCAATTGACCGTCCGCACGTGACCCAAATTGTCCTCCAACGACCCGAATTAAGATAAATATTGTGTAATTATAGATGTATTCCCATAACTCACGACCCACCAAGAGAGAGAGAGAGGGGCAGAGAGAGAAAGAGGGGAGAGACAGGGCAGTGATGGATGTCTGGCTGTAGTGTGATGTTAGATTGTAGCCTGAGGGACAGTATGTTCTCTCTCACTGTTCCATCCACTCACAATTCACTCCCTTCCCTTGGCTCTAACCCTGGGATATTTGTAGATCTGCATGGAGGAAGCAATATAGTGGGAGCAGAGCTCTTCCAGGTCCCACTTTGGGTCCCGACCAATAGAATAAGAAACCCTGTTTAAATGTATTTCACCTAAGCTTTGAGCTTCCACACTTAGTCAGTTCTCAGGGAACTGCTTTTTCTACCATCATGACTCAGAGCCAGAGCAAAGGACAAAATGTAGAGCATCCTAAAATCCCTGTTGTACAAGCATGCTATTTCACTGGCCAGTGGTCTAATGATAATTTTGCCAGATATACACACCTTCAATTTCAGAGATTGTTTTCTCTGTTTCTTTCTCCATGACTTTCTGGCTAAACTTGATTTCCGCCACTTGAGCCACCTTCTCTGCCTCTGTAGAGCAGCACATGGAGACAGGAAATTAACCTTATATTCTGTGATTTTAGCGAGAAAACTGTCAGAATCCCTCTTAAAAATTCTCATTTGTTTATAAAATGTCAGTGTATTATTGTAAATGTCAGTTTAATATTTTGTCAGTGTAAATGTAAGGTTATAGTGCATTAGTGTCACTCATGACTCACCAATCACAGCCCTCTTCCGCTCTGTCTCCGCCTCCTTCTCCACCACCTTCTGAGTCTGAGCAGAAATCAGCAGCTTTGTCTTCTCAGCCTCCCTAAACCCACACAAACAGAGATTACAGCACATGCCAACAGCTGGTTAACATCTTTATCCAGTCCCACAGCATGCAGTGGTTCCATCATTCCCTAGAATATCCTAGGGAGTGATGGTGAGTGTTGTGCAACATGTTAACTCAACACCATGAATAAATAGCATCAACAGTCCATCACTAAAGTCTTCCAGATGTAAGTGGAGAGCAGACATAGAGACATGAACCAGCAGAGACAGATCCACTTACTTTGGGTCTGCATCCCTATTCCCTATGTAGTGCACTGGTCAAAAGTAGTGCACTATTTAGGGAATATGGTGCAATTTGTGACACAGCCTAGGCCCGGGGAGAACATATATGGGTGATTCTACAGAAGTGGTGTAAATTGCTGCCTCACCCCCCAAAAAATATATAATTCATATGTTCTAATCCAAGGCAATAACAAACATATTGTTAAATTAATATAGTACAAAGGTATTGTTCATACATTTATTTTAATTGAAAGATGGCTATCCCAAACCATGACTACTAAACTTTAGCAATGAATGCTTTGTATAATGTTCTTAACACTATTATTTCAATAGAACATATTGAGTTCTATTATTACACTGAAAGATACTGATCTAATTGGTAGTTTAGTTTAAAACATCTTTCTCTGAAAAATGCTGCCCCACTTTTGATATTACTACCAAAACACACACTAAAAGACTGTAGAATGTGCTTTAAGCTACCACCCTACAAATACATTACATGACCAAAAGTATGTGGACACCTGCTCGTTGAACATCTCAATCCAAAATCATGGGCATTAATATGGAGTTGTTCCCCCCTTTGCTGCTAAAACAGCCTCCATTCTTCTGGGAAGGCTTTCAACTAAATGTTGGAACATTACTGCAGGGACTTGCTTCCATTCAGCCACAAGAGCATTAGTGAGGTCGGGCACTGATGTTGGCCGATTAGGCCTGGCTCTCAGTCGGCGTTCCAATTAATCCCAAAGGTGTTCGATGGGGTTGAGATCAGGGCTCTGTGCAGTCTGGTTTACAAACCATAGGCAACCCAATTTGAAGACAATGCTCTCTGGTCATTGGCTGATCACTCCCAACCAATGTTCCCTCAAAATAAAATTTGCCACTGAGCAAATTTCAGGTCTGCTGAGCACAAACTTGAACATTGAAAATTCTGTGCAGCTTCCGGCATTTACTGTGAACACTGAGGCTGTAGCCACCTTAAGTTACAGTTTTAACAGTGACCAAGTAGGTAACTGTGGCTATTTGATCATAATGTAGGCCTACCAGAGTGTCCTTCCATCAAAAACAATGGAGAAAAAAGAGAAGGAACCTGCACACTGCTCTTGATAGTATCACTGGTCTTTAATAAGCTTTACGTAACGGCCTACGTAATAAGCTTTACATTCAGCCTACAGTAGCAGCCAATGTGTGGTGTTAAATGCCTACTTTCCATGAGACTTTTGAAAAAGAAAAACACATGCGGGGCTTGACATGAACCTGTTTATCCACTTGTCCTTCAGGGCTCATATTTCTTCTGCGTGGCAGTCCGAGGGGAGCTGCACGCAGCTTAGAGGGAACATTGCTTCAACCCATAGGAATCCCCACCAAGTTGACTACTTTTAAATGGTGGAAGCTCTCAAATGATAATGTCTATACCAAAATGAGTTATTTCCATCTAGAATCCTTGATTTATCTCTATGATTGACACGACACTGAAAGGCCTGTTATTTTGCCAAAATAAAGATAGATGTTTAAATTATAATTTTACCTATCAACAAGATTTAGATTCATACAATCAACATTTTCCAGAGAACAATAGAGTTTATATATCTCTAAATTCAATTTAAAGGTTTTGAAAATCAGGTAAAATAAATGTTATTTGCATACCAAATTTTAAAACTAAGGTAAGGAATTCAGGTAAATATTTAAATATGCAATACAAACGGTGTGTGAGTAGTATATACACTCACTGGACTGTTTATTAGGTACACCACCCCGTTCATGAAAATGGATCACTCCTACAGTGAGTCATGTGGCCATGGCTTGCTATATAAAGCAGGCAGACAGGCATCGATGCATTCAGTTACTGTTTGATTGAACGTTACAATGGTCAAAACGAGTGACCTAAGCGACTGAGCGTGGTATGATTGTTGGTGCCAGGCATGGCGGATCCAAGAAACGACCGCCCTCCTGGGCTTTTCACGCACTAGTGTCTAGAGGTTACCGAGAACGGTGCGACAAACAAAAAACATCTAGTCTGCGGCAGTCCTCTGGTGGCGGAAACAGCTCGTTGATGAGAGAGGCCGAAGGAGAATGGTAAGAATCGTGCAAGCTAATAGGCGGGCCACAAACACACAAATAAAAGGCACAGTACAACAGCGGTGTGCAGAACGGCATCTCGGGAACACACAACTCGTCGATCCTTGTCACGGATCGTCTATTGCAGCAGACGACCACACCGGGTTCTACTCTTATCAAGAAGAAGTCTCCAGTGGGCACGCGATCACCAACACTGGACAATTGAGGAGTGGAAAAACATTGCCAGGTCCGACGAATTCCGGTTCCTGTTGCATCATGCAGATGGCCGTCCATGGACCCATCCTGCATGGTGTCAACAGTACAGGCTGATGGCAGTGGTGTACCGCCGTCAAATCTGCAGCAACTGTGTGATGACATTGCGTCAGCATGTACCAACACCCCTGTGGAACGTTTCAGACTTGTAGAATCCATGCCCCGAGAAATTCAAGCTGTTCTGGAGGCAAAAGGGGGGTCCGACCCGATACTAGATGGGTGTACATAATAAACTGGCCACTGAGTGTATGTCTACCAAGCACCCATATAAAGAACACACAGCAGGGGGTTGGGGGTTAGGGGAATATGGAAAGTTTCAGTGTTCTACAGCCAACTTTTCTACTCACATCATCTCATAGTTCCTGCGAATGCTCTCAGGGATGTTGGGCTTCGTGACCCGGACCGCCTGTGGTAAAGATTGCCATGCCAAACCATGAAAAAGAGGGGAGACTTGAGATTATATCAAACATTCTTTTACTGTGGTACTGTGAGTTAATACATGGTAATAAGATGAATTATCATTACCAGAGTATCATTTAGGGCTAAGTTCCAATTGGCACTCTATTCCCTTTTTTGTAGTGCACTACCTTTGACCAGGGCCCATAAGGTTCTAGTCAAGTGAATACATAGGGTGCCATTTGGGAGACAGCCTTGTAAAAACAAACACAATCCTCCTCCCCAAACTCCCTCTGAAGTGAACTGTACTGTATGATTATTAGTTCCTGGCAGAACCTACAGTTGTTATTTTAGTTTCTTCTAGAGGATTTATGGGAAGAAAGAGCTGAGTGTTTTTATACCCAGTGGGACACTAACCCTTATTTTTACTTTTTAGCTTGAGACCCAAATGAGCAACAAAAAACAAGCTCTACAGGAATAGAGAAAAGACTGAAACCATCTCAGCTCTAACAAGAATAGAGAGAAAAGACTGAAACCAAATGCTTTACAGGAATGAGCAGAGTTAGGGAGGAAATTATTATTTCTCTGCCAGAATCTCGCTCTCCTTTTTGTCTGCTTGAATGTTCCCATTGTTCTCCAGTCCAGGAATTGCAACTGCGGATGTGACAAATTGAAACATTTTCTTAACGTTTAAATTAGTCTGACAACAACAAAAATTACCAAAATGAAAATGAGTGTCAGCGAGAATTGAAAATTCCCAAAACAATGAATTTAGAAGAATATATTTTGTTATTGTGTTTGAGCAAAATAACACAGCATTAGCCATTGCAAAATGCATAGAATTGCAGGAAACTTTCTCTAAAACAGTGTCATGACATGGCCCTTTCTAGGTATAGATCGTGGCTTCTCCTTATCTCACCTCTCTCCTACGCCCAGGTTCTGTTATCTCAGGTCGGAGACTCTCTCCCCCTGGCCACGCAGTATGGAGAGAGAGAGTTTCACAGTAGAACAAAGGAACTAAACAATATCCATATTTTGGGTATTGTTTAAACGGTCGGTGGAGAAGCCAGCTACAACCTGGTCCGTTTTGTTTCATGTTTGTGACCTCATGAAATACAGCCACATTACCCTAACTCTGTTTATACAGGTTCCTCAGTTATGAGATTTGCTTCTAATTGTTATATAAAAATGAATGAGTAAAGATGAAACTATTTGTGAAATGATGTGATGTTAAAACTTTAATGTGAGAGAATTGTATTCCCTTTAAAAAGTTTAACTAAGTCATTGGCTCCCCCCGTGAGCACAGGCATAATCTGGCGTCATGGAACAGCCCTTTCCTATTTTTAAGAATAAAACCCCCTCCTGAGGAAATCATCTTCAGACCACGCATACCTCAGTGCAAGCTGAGGTGGCACAGGTTTGAGTACCAAGACTAAGCAAACCCACAGCGTGAGCTGTGATTGCGAATAGTTATTGAATTCCTAACCATACCACGTGGAGCATTGGCTACACGGCTGGAAATTGTTAAACTCTGAGACTATCGATCCCTACAGAATAAGAGCAAAACTTAGATACTAATTACTAGTCTGCAGCTAGAAATTATGTACACCTGAGATGCAAATACCTACAACCGCCGAAAAATGTCTTCTATTAAACATTTCTGAATGGCACTCTGAAGTATCCATTCTAACCACGACGGGGGCAGAGAGACAGAGAGAGAGAGAGAGAGAGAGAGAGAGAGAGAGAGAGAGAGAGAGAGACTCTCCAGCAGACAGACTGGATTTCAACAGAGAAGATCACGACACATGGGAGTAAATATATATTGATTGCAATTATTCCCGAGTGAGCGTTGAAGTGCAAAGGATTAGCATTTCAATTAATATAGTTATCAACTGTGTGTAGTGATCCCTTTTGTCTTTCCCGCTCTCTCTCAGTCCACACCCACTTCCCTTTGTAAACCAAGCCATCATATTGGCTTAGCCCACTAGGGAATCTTCCCTATCATTTGTTAGTAACATATCTACTGTTTGTTTATGCATTTCTGTGATTATTTAGTTAGTTAGTAAATAAATGATTAAGCCAATTGGTGTATGAATGATTCATAGTAAAGGCTGGGTTTGTGCAGATAACCAACAATTTACAACATTTGGAATGAGACTGACGTGAGGTAAATAATAATTCATTAATAGAAGACTAATTGATCAGATATTAAAATATCTGAAGAGTTATAATCTGAAGATTTTCCGTGGTGCCCCGACTTAATTACATTTACATGATCAGTATAATCACGTAATAATAATTACAGAGAATTGATTTGATAAAATAATAGTCTTCACTTTTAATGATGCCAAAGACATGACAACAGCAACATTTTCTCTCAGCTGCATGGCAAAATGTGCACGAAATTTGCTTTAAAACTGCAAAAATGTGGCTTAAAAATGCATTTCTCTACACCGCCAAATAATTCTTCCTAATGGCTGTGATAGGAGAAAACTGAGGATGGATCAACAACATTGTAGTTATTCCACAATACTAACCTAAAATGGCAGAGTGAAAAGATGGAAGCCTGTACAGAATATAAATATTCCAAAACATGCATCCTGTTTGCAATACGACACTAAAGTAAAACTGCAGAAAATGTGGCAAAGAAATTAACTTTATGCCCTGAACACAAAGCGGTATGTTTGGGGTAAATCCAACAAAACGTCACTGAGTACCACTCTTCATATTTTCAACTATGGTGGTGGCTGCATCACGCTATGGGTTTGCTCGTCATCGGCAAGGACTAGGGTGTTTTGTTTAGGATAAAAAGAAACAGAATATAGCTAAGCACAGGTAAAATCCTAGAGGAAAACCTGGTTCAGTCTGCTTTCCAACAGCCACTGGGAGACAAATTCACCTTTCAGCAGGACAATAACCTAAAACACAAGGCCAAATATACACTGGAGTTGCTTACCAAGACGATGTTGAATGTTCTTGAGTGGCCTAGTTACTGTTTTGACTTAAAATCAGCTTGAGAATTTATGGCAAGACTTGAAAATGGCTGTCTAGCAATGATCAGCAACTAACTTAACAGAGCTTGAAGAATTTATATTTTACAAATGTTAGAATTATTTACATTAGAGTATTTTGTGTAGATCGTTGACAAAAAATTACGATTAAATATATTTTAATCACACCTTGTAACACAACAAAATGTGGAAAAAGTCAAGGTGGTGAATACTTTCTGAAGGCACTGTAAATATATTTAAATAAACATTGACTCATTCACAATATTTATACTGGTATACAAGGATTCCCTAAGACTAGTTTCTCCCGCCTCCCATGTCTCTCTCTCCCAGTCAGTTCCAGTACCTGTATGATGAGTCCAGGAGCCATGCTGGTCAGATCCTCTTGTAAGGTCAGCTTCAGGTTCTCATCTATCTGGTCTGATGGGGGGAGGATATACCATGGAAGAAGGAAGATTCAGTGAATTGGTAAGTCAATAGGGCTAACTGGCTAGCTAGCTAGCGACCCACAAAGAATTGAATCTAAGAATCAAAGAATCTACCTTGGATAACATTGGGGAGATGCAGCGTGAGGTAATACAGTAGGGGGAGTGTGAGTGCTTCTCAAATGAAATGTTTTATGCGTTCTCCAATCTCGTCCTCACAAGAACGTACTCAACAGAATGTCCTCGGAGAATGCACTTGGTAGTATGGTAGCATGGGAGCATGGTAGTATGCATATTGAGAAACACCCTTTAAGCCCTTTTAACGAATATTCTAGAACTGCCTATTGTTTACACTTACCGAACAAGCCGATGTAGACCTCCTGTAGAGAATGGACGCTGCAGAACTGGTTGAGCTCATGGTGAACCTTATTGAATATTAGGGCCTTGTCGTAATCCGCTGTGAAGTTCTTCACTATATCATACACTGTAGAGGAGAGAACAAAGAGTTGCTGTGAAGTTCCTCATATCACACACTGCAGAGGAGAAAGATATCATACATTGCAGAGAGGAGAGAAAGAAGTGTGACTACATTAAGTAAGTAGTAGTGGCTACAGTAAATAACCCACTGGGTACACAGTGCAAAGGAAGATGTCCACAACATCAACGCATCAGCATCTACTCGGACTACAGCAGAGATGTCCAGAACCATCGACAGAAATTCCAGGAGTGCAAGAAGCTACTCCAGGAGCGGCGAGCGTACTGCACATCCACACCAGGGGAGGACAGCGCCAGTTCAACGACCCGAAGAAGGCACTACAATTCATCAACTCCATGTGATTTACTACATCAGACATTTACCGATACTCACTATCTGTGGCTGACCCCTACTAGCCATGACATTGGTTTGGGGCTCAGGTGAACAGGCTACAGGAAAACACTGGATGGAGTGATGGTCGGCTAGGGCAGCTGGCTGGCAAGTTCTGATGGCTGGCTGTAGCCAGCTAACATATAACGGGAGATTAGAACAGGTATTTTGCCCATGTAGGGAAGAGAGCGGACTTGTGTTCACTTTTCTATAGCTATCAAGGGTCTTGTTGTTATTCATTATTCTTTGCTATTTCTCTCCCAACTTATCATAACAGTGTTTGGTTTTGATGTAATTTAGGTTACAGGGACAAAATAGCAGCTTTCCTTTTTTTCTGGCCCTGCTGTTGGATTATGAAGCTTTATTTACTATAACGTTATGGTTGCATTAGAGTATATTAGCTCATATGATGGTGCCTTCATTTCAGCTGCTTTTTAGTTTGCGAATCAGGGGCCGTATGTTTAGTGTAGTTGAGTGCAAATAGTTTTGGTCTGTGTACTAATGACCACGTCATAGATGTTATGCTTTCTGACGGGAATAAGGGGCTGAGCTTCTCAACATTGAACACGAAGGGAATGAGTCAGTCAGTTTCTACAGGAGACAGAGATGGAGTCCAAGAATCTGTCTAGAGGCTAGGTGGGTAATGGTTTCTTTCTACTGGGTCTACTAAGAGCAGGGGTGTATAAATTTTAGTCCATGAACATCTACATCTTAAATGTATCTAAGGATGCTGAGATTCAGGGACATCCTTTGTTTCTGGCTAATATTTATTAGGTACACCACCCCTTTCACGAAAATAGTTTGCTCCTACAGACAGTGAGTCACGTGGCCGTGGCTTGCAGTATAAAGCAGACAGGCATAGAGGAATTCCGTTACTGTTTGATTGAACGTTAGAATGGGCAAAACCAGTGACCTAAGTGACTTTGTGCGTTGTATTATCGTCGCCCCAGGCTCGCCGGTTTCAGTATCTCAGAAACGTCCGGCCTCCTGGGCTTTTCATGCACAACAGTGTCCAAGGTTTAACGAGAATGGTACGACAAACAAAAAACATCCAGCCGGCAAGAATTGTGTAAACAGGAAAAACACAAACAGGAAAATAATGGTGCAGTACAACAGTGGTGTGCAGAACGGCATCTCGGAATGCACAACTTGTCAGTCCTTGTCACAGATGGGGTATTGCAGCAGACGACCATGCCGGGTTCCACCCCATCAGCTGGGGGTGGTGTAGGGAATGTTACGTCTCTTGATACCAATTCAGCAACATTTCCATACCCCAAAGAATTCAGGCTGGTGGGTCCAACCCGGTACTAGATGGGTGTACCTAATAAACTGAGTCTACATGCCGCCATATAGATGATCCTTCTTTTTTGGGGGACCTAGAATGCAGACTGGCTGGGATGAGTGACTTTCCCATTCTAATCGGAGGAGACTTTAAATCAGGTTCTTGATCCCATTCTGGACTGCAGTAGCCCATCTCTTTCTTACCCATGTAGGTCAGTTGGGGTATTAGATAGGCTCTGTAAGGCCGCTCACGGTCACGTGCGTCAAAGAGAAAAGTCACTTCCTCAATCCACTTGGAAAAACTTCTCTTACTGACTTTTCAAGATAAACGCATGAAACCTTGTCTAAAGACTGTTGACATCTAGTGGAAGCCATAGGTACTGCAATCTGGGAGCTGGATTCCCCCTCCTTTCAATACCAAGTCAATGGGAAGAGAGTCACTTCACAGAATCACATTTTTCCGGATAGATTTTTTGGGGGTTTTTGCCTGCAAAATCAGTTCTGTTATACTCACAGACATTATTTTAACAGTTTTAGAAACTCCAGTGTTTTCTATCCAATACTGCATATCCTAGTTTCTGGGCCTGAGTACCAGGCATTTTACTTTGGGCATGCCAGACTCTCCAAAACTCCGAACACTGCCGCCGCTCCCTAATAGGTTAATAAAACAGTTATACATTTGCTTCATGAGTAGTGTGACCCTAGGGTGGCAACACAAACTCAGCAAAAAAAGAAACGTCCCTTTTTCAGGACCCTGTCTTTCAAAGATAGTTCGTAAAAATCTAATTAACTTCACAGATCTTCATTGTAAAGGGTTTAAACACTGTTTCCCATGCTTGTTCAATGAACCATAAACAATTAATGAACATGCACCTGTGGAATGGTCGTTAAGACACTAGCAGCTTACAGACGGTATGCAATTAAGGTCACAGTTATGAAAACTTAGGACACTAAAAAGAGGCCTTTCTACTGACTCTAAAAAAACACCAAAAGAAAGATGCCCAGGGTCGTCCCTACTCATCTGGGTGAACATGCCTTAGGCATGCTGCAAGGAGGCGTGAGGACTGCAGATGTGGCCAGGGCAATAAATTGCAATGTCCGTACTGTGAGACGCCTAAGACAGCGCTACATGGAAACAGGATGGACAGCTGATCGTCCTCGCAGTGGTAGACCACATGTAACAACACCTGCACAGGATCGGTACATCCGAACATCACACGTGCGGGACAGGTACAGGATGGCAACAACTGCCCAAGTTACACCAGGAACGCACAATCCCTCCATCAGTGCCCAGACTGTCCGCAATAGGCTGAGAGAGGCTGGACTGAGGGCTTGTAAGGCCTGTTTTTGCCGCGTTTATATTAAAAACTATTTCAATGCGTCTTTCTCCATTCTGAATGTTTTATACTGTTCAATTCAACTTCAACCTAAAATGATTTCCTGCATTTCTATACATTTCTGCAATTCCTGCACTCATTTGAGATAATTTCCACACTGCCACGATATGGGCAAAAATACTAGGCCTTATTTCTAACCAAGTGTTGCAATTGCGATTTAGATCAAAACACTTGGGTGAACTTTTGGAATCATGGAAATAGAAGGTTTATTATAATTCTATAGTTAGAATATAAATAATAGTGGGCACTTTGAATACAGTGTTGTTTGACATAACAATGAATGAAAATGCCATGGACGAGTTTTTGTGACAGGGTAGGAACCAAAGTGATGTTCTATGTTTCCTAGGAGACCCTGTATTCTTTGGCTACATTAAATCTTTATTCATGTAGCCAACATATTCATGCTTCGCCCACTCCTCTTTCATTTAGAAGATACTGTTGCACATATATTAAGATCAAATTGGAAACAACCTTGTTGTCATCAACATTGTTGCATGTGCTGCATTGACCATGCAGACAGAACGAAAGTGTTGTGGTCAAGCAACAATAAATGCGCTCCTTGAGTGACGGGGTGGGACTAGGTCTGTGTGGAAAGCGTGGAGTGGAGAGAGAGAGAGCAGAGAGGGATGACTCAAGTAGCGGAGTAAACTATAAAAATGGATGTTACACGGCATACGGCACATCCCTATTTCACTAACAGAAAAAGTTATTCACTAAAGAGTTTATTTATTTTACTAAAACAGTTAAAAAGGTCCAATGAAGACAGTTTTATCTTTATATCATTTCTGGTAACAATTAAGGACCTTAGTGTGATTGTTTTCAATTAAAAAATTTAAACGGACACAAAAATAGAAGCCATCCGCATTTATGTCAAAATTGAGTTATCGACGCCAGTTTCGATTGCCGTTAGATAGGCCTAGTGCACGGTTCTTTCACTCCCCCTCTCTCTCGCTCCCCCCCTCTCATCAGTTGTTTCCTTGTCAGACATTTCTCTTGTTTTGTATCGTTCTATGTTCATTAATATTAAACTCACTAACTGCCCCTGCTTGCTGACTCCGTGTCGACGTTACTGAATACTGCCTCACTGAATGGAAGCAGCAGTTAATCAGGACTTCTCCCAGATGGTCAACGAACAGGGACACCTACTTCGCCAACACCACGACCAGCTGGCACATCTGGGGACGGCTATGGATGAGGTCCTCCGCGTTCTTCAACGTCTCTACATTTCCCGAGGGGCATCACCTCTAACAAGAAGAGAATTCTCTACCACAAGTCAACCCAGCGAGATAACACCCCAGGCCATCCAAACGTTCGCCTTGGTCAGCGATGTCCATTTGTCCCTCCCGGACAAATATGACGGGACTCCCTCCAAATGACGTGGCTTCCTGCTCCAGTGCTCCCTCTATTTCACTCATCAGATGGGAGCCCCCACCACGGAGAGGTCCAAGGTTGCCACGGTTATTTCCCTGCTGACCGAACAGGCATTGGAGTGGGCTACGGCCGTCTGGGAGAGGAGGAGGAGCTGGGTTCCTATGAGGGGTTCATGACTCTGTCTAGTGGGGTCTTCGACCATCCACCAGAGGGCAGAGAGGGGGGTGAGCATCACTCCAACTACGGCGGCAGGATGGCCAGACCACAGCGGAGTAGGCGCTTATCTTAAGGACAGTGACAGCATCCATGGCTCCTCACCCTATTCAGAAGACTGCGCAAAGAGGTCCAGACGGAGTTAGTGTGCCGACAATCTAACCTTGGACACACTCACCCCATCGCCTCTCTCCCTCCTTCGTTGACCGTCAGAGCCTGAATCCATGGAGGTAGGGGCCACACGCCTCCCCGCATCTGAGCGACGCCGTCGGAGACCGTTAGGGCTCTATCCCCATTGCAGCCAAGAGGGGCACCAGCTTCAACGGTGTCCGGTATGTTCCAACCTGGAATCCACGAGAGCAGAAGGACGGCCCCGTGATCATCCGTCTCCTGGGTTAGGCGTGAGAACTCCATCATCACTTTCCACCAAACCTTTTTTAGTATCCATTTCACTAGCTGGCTGTCTCTCGTCTATTGTTTTTACAGCTCTAGTGGATTCCGGTGCCGAAGGGAATTTTATTGACCAGGCCCTTGTCTCCTCCCCGCACATCACCTCATACCTGCTCTTCTCTCCGTTTCCGGTCAAAGCGTTGGAAATGCGACCATTGGGATCCGGCACTAATACGCACGTCACAGCTCCACTCACCCTCACTGTGGGACCCAAGCACCAGGAAAGCCTTTCCTCATCACCTTCGCACCTGTGCACAAAGTGCCACCATCTCCTGGTCAGAGAGGAGGATTTACCGCCTGGGGACCAAGATGTCAGAGGACCTGCTTTCCTGCACCCTGTGGTTCCACGTCTGTGGAGGGCCCTGTGAGTGTCCGCCAGCCAATCGGTCCTCCCGTATCGTTGGACCCATGTTTTGGGACATAGATGTGGACATCGGCCAGGCTCTGGAGAGGGAACCCGCTCCTGCCACCTGCCCTCCGGAGCGCATCTAAGTCCCATGAGGGTGACAGATCGGTTGCTGACCTGGGAACACACATCCCTTGCCGCTGGGCGATCTCCCCTCTGATGGTTTCACTACCATTTTGGTGGTTGTGTACAGATTCTCAAAATCAAGCAGTTTCATCCCTCTCTCTGGTCTCCCTACTGCTCTCCAGGTCGCTGAGGCACTGTTCCAGCAGGTCTTCCGGCACTATTGCCTTCCGGAGGATATCGTCTCCGATCATGGCCCCCAATTCACGTCACATGTATGGAAGGCCTTCATAGAGAAGCGGATCGCCACCGCAGTGAGGCTCCTGTGTTCCATCCTGGTGATCACGTCTGGCTCTCCACCAGGAGCCTCCCGCTCCGCCTGCCCTGTAAGAAGTAGAGTCCCCAGTTTGTGGGGCTGTTCAAGGTCCTCGGAAGAGTCAACGAGGTAACTACTCCCACCTAACTACCGGATCTCACCATCTTTTTTCATGTTTCCCTCCTCAGGCCGGTGGTTCCTGGTCCCCTGGCTGATGACATCCCCCACGACACCCCTCGGCCTCCCTTGGACATTGAGGGGAGCCCTGTCTATGCCATCAGATCACTCCTGGACTCCCGACGTTGTGGGGGTTGGCTCCAGTACCTGGTGGACTGGGAAGGGTACGGTCCAGAGGAGCTTCCAGGACTGGGGTTGCCAGGACCGGTGGTAAGTAGACCGGCGGCGTCGAGCACCGGAGAGATGGAGCGGTCTACTAACCACTGGTCCTGGCAATCCCATCTTTAAGCACCCCTGCGTCTCATCAATCAGTCACATCTAATTTTGCTATCAGGCAGTATTGTTTATGTTTCCTTGTCAGATGTTTCTCGTTTTGTACCGTTCTATGTTCATTAACATTAAAGTCACTAAGTGCACCTGCTTCCTCACTCGCTGTGTTAACGTTACAGGGACGCACCGGGAGACCCAAACCGTTGCTGACAGCTCAGCTGCATTGTGAATTCATGTGGAATAAATTTGTATTATCGTTTTAACGAAAACCGACAAAACAAATTGCAGTTTAAACGCTTATTTTTGTCACATCCCTATTTGAAACTTCCTTTCTTAGTGGTCTATTAACAAATGTACCACCTGGTGATGTCACCAGGCAGGCCAAAACTCACACCAAAGCAGGCAGAAATTTCAGGCTTTCTTCTCAAACAGCTCTTACACTAAATGAGAATTATCATAATTTTTCACAATTTTACACTATTATTCCAACCTCAGTGTGGAAATATATATAAACCCGAGGAAAATCAAGTTTACTGCACAGGACCTTTAAGACTGAATACAATACACAAGTTGGAAAATGAGCCACCCTTTGAAATGATGGTGCAGTGGACAACGCACTGTTACAATGCTCTTAAATAGTACAGCCTATATACTAAAGAGGGATTTGAAAATTAGACATGCTATGCCACAAGTAAGATCCCAAGGGGAATCAAAGCTGTATCACATCCGGACGTGAATGGGAGTCCCATAGGGCGGCGCACAATTGGCCCAGCGTCGTCCGGGTTTGGCCGGTGTAGGCCGTCATTGTAAATAAGAATTTGTTCTTAACTGACTTGCCTAGTTAACTAAAAAATATAAATAAAATATAAGATCAGTTTTGAGTTGTGTTGCGAGAGATTAAACTTGAGCACATAGTAAAACAAAAACAAACTACAATAAGTGTTTTATTTTTTATCTGTTCCACCTTTTGATTTATTGGTAAATGGCTTTACCTGCTGAGGGTACGAGGTAGTTCACCACTTCTATCCGGTCAAAGTAAATCATCACTCCACCACTGAAATAAATAAAAACAGAATGAAACAACGCATACATGCAATAAATCCTCAAGAATGGAGATAAAAGTAGCTGGTAATTTTTTTTGCATCCATAAAGTTTATTTTGGGAAGAAATGACAGACAACCCTACCCTGTTCCACACGGTACATTCTTAACTTCATCTGTCTGTAGAGTGGTCTACAAAGACAGAAATAAAGAGAAGGCATTCAACACTCAAAAATCCACAGGGCTCAATTTGAATAAAACCTGCATTGTAGTATTTACACAGTAGTTGCTTTTTTTTTGTGGGCTTGGGGTGATGTTTGTAAACAAACTCACAAAGACACTGCTTAGCCTAAACATTGAAATCCAGCCTCAGTTTTTGTTCAACTACATTTGAACCTAAACCCCTCACTCCCAGTCAGACCAGTCATGCCGAGGGCCTGTTCCTGAGAACGGTCTGTCTGTCTCACCTGCACAGACTTGAAATGAGTGATGAAGGGCATCATGAGGTGGAAGCCAGGGCTACTGGTGGTGGTCAGGAGAGCTCCTCCTCTGTGGAACACACACATGATCACATCACAAGGAAATGACAAGAATCACATCAGAGCCAAATGTCAATCAAAATGGTTCTGATGTAGTGTGCAACCACAATTGCAAATGTTAGTTGTAAATGTGAGAGGAGACTGGAGAATTAGTTGGACCGATCTGAAGTTCAACACAAAATAATCTTAGCCCTATTTCCATATCACACTACAGATATAATCTGAGTTTAGCGCTGGTATGAAGTATGTGTGCAGTGCACTGCAAGGTGAACTGATGCATGTCTCCAGAACCCAAAATGCATTAATACACAGTAAGCCTCACAGTAGACAAAACAATGACTAGCCTAATATCTAACTGACCTGTAGTAAACCCCAGTGTGTCCCTCCTCAATCTTGTGCACAGAAGAGAAGAGAGCTGCACCTCCAATTGCACAGATTATTGAGGCTATGGCACCCAACTGTGCCATCCTGGGAAAAAAGACAAACAATGAGTTTCAAAAGGATCAACATATACAATGTTGGACATAGGGTACAGATTAATGAAATAATAGCTAAATAGCCTTTCACTAGCCTATATAAGTAGGCTAGCATATGGCTTTCATAACAATCAAATTGTAGTAAATAGAGTTACCTTGCAAGCTCTGGATATTAGCTAGAACAGTTGAATAGAATCAACCAGTGCCTTCTATACTGAACAAAAATATAAACAACATGTAAAGTGTTAGTCCCATATTTCATGAGCTGAAATAAAAGACCCCAGAAATTTTCCATACGCACAAAGCTTATTTCTCATAAATATTGTGCACCAGTTAGTGAACATTTCTCCTTTGCCAAGATAATCCATCCACCTGACAGGTGTGGGATATCAACAAGCTGATTAAACAGCATGATCATTACACAGGTGCACCTTGTGCTGTGGACAGTAAAAGGCCACCCTAAAATGTGCAGTTTTGTCACACAACACAATGCCACAGATGTCTCACGCCAGCCCACGACCTCCACATCCGGCTTCTTCACCTGCAGTAACATCTGAGACCAGCCACTTGGACAGCTGATGAAACTGTGTGTTTGCACAACCAAAGAATTTCTGCACCAAATGTCAGAAACTGTCTCAGGGTAGCTCATCTGCGTGCTGGACGTCCTCACCAAGGTCTTGACCTGACTGCAGTTCGGCGTTGTAACCAACTTCAGTGGGCAAATGCTCACCTTTGATGGCCACTGGCACGCTGGAGAAGTGTGCTCTTCAAGGATGAATCCCAGTTTCAACTGTACTGGGCAAATAGCAGACATTATGTATGGCATCATGTGGGCGAGTGGTTTGCTAAGGTCAACATTGTGAACAGAGTGCCCCATGGTGGCTGTGGGATTATGGTATGGGCAGGCATAAGCTAAGGACAACGAACACAAATGCATTTTATTGATGTCAATTAGAATGCACAGAGATACCGTAACAAGATACTGAGGCCCATTGTTGTGCCATTCATCCACCGCTATCACCTCATGTTTCATCATGATAATGCATGGCCCCATGTTGCAAGGATCTGTACACAATTCTTGGAAGCTGAAAATGTCCCAGTTCATGGCCATACTCACCAGACATGTCACCAATTGAGCATGTTGACGATGCTCTAGATTGATGTGTATGACAGCGTGTTCCACTTCCAGACAATATCTAGGAACTTCGCACAGCCATTGAAGAGGGGTGGGCCAACATTCCACAGGCCACAATCAACAGTCTGATCAACTCTATGCGAAGGAGATGTGTTACGCTGCATGAGGCAAATGGTGGTCACACAGTCAGATACTGACTGGTTTTCTGATCCACGCCCCTAAGGTATCTGTGACCAACAGATGCATATCTGTATTCCCAGTCATGTGAAATCCATAGGTTAGGGCCTAATTATTTATTTTTATTTAACCGATTTAAATTGACTGATTTCTTTATATGAACTGTGACTCAGTAAAATCTTTGAAATTGTTGCATGTTGCGTTTATATTTTTGTTCTGTACAGTTAGCCCTTCATGCATCTGCTTTAGGAACTAGGAAGAAGCTGTAAGGCTAACAGCTGCTAGCCATCTACAGTTGAAGTCGGAAGTTTACATACACCTTAGCCATATACATTTAAACTCAGTTTTTCACAATTCCTGACATTTAATCCTTGTAAGGGCCTAATTTATTTATTTAAATTTACTGATATCCTTAGATGAACTGTAACTCTTTGAAATTGTTGCATGTTGTGTTTATATTTTTGTTCAGTGTATTTGGAATAGGCTATAGCCATTTAAACATATGGCTCTGGAATCAATCCCAGGTATTAACAACATGTGATATCCAGGCACAGGGCAGGCATATTGTTGTCAGGCTAAACTCCTCTGTCAGGAAGAAGAAGCTTAGCTGAGACATCAACAAGGACTGACCTTCTAGCGTTATAAGAGGATTGGCCAAGACACGGCGTAATAAAAAGTTCTCCCGGCTGCCTTACCTCATAACAATCCTAACAACTGCAGCCAGCCCAAACTTACTACCTTAGTGTGTAGTTGGCTATACAATACCTCTAAATAACACCGCTAAACAAAACTCAAGTCAAGTAATGACAGGAAGCAGGCTTTGGAGGTCGTGAAACTTTTTCTTGCACGTGTAGGATCAGTATCTTTGGTTCCACTTTCTAACATGGAGAAGTTGATTCACTTTGAGTTGACAGAATACTAACAGCAAAGCCCAGTCTTGGACGTACTCATACACCCCTCTCAAGCAAGACAAGACTAAATAAACCAAATACCTAACAAGCAACCGTTTGGCTTTTTAGCTAGCTACTTTAGCTACCTAGCTAGCTAACGTTAATCAAGCGTAGCCTAGGTTTCAAACACGGGGACGGTCACATCCACTGACACAATATTTCACTCACATTGTTGTCATTGTAGATACGTGATAGGTACGTTAAAACCTCATTGACAAAAGTGTTCTAGAAATCCGTACTATTACCTGTATTATTATCACTCGAGTTGCCTCTTCCACGGACAAAAATACGCAAACACCTGCTACTAGGTTTACTTCCGCATTTTGCGTCATACGTCATCAGTTGGACGTTCTTCAATGAGGACATATCCCACAAGACCAACAGAGGGGGGAAAAGAGTATCATAGAAAGCGAATTATTCTGTTGTGAAGTTGATTCTGTGAAAAGAGCAATCATATATGTAGCAGAATTATATTTATATTCATTTTGACACAGATATTATCTATTTACATAGGACTACTGATAGGTAAATTGCTACCCCTTGGTTTAAGTGATACTTGAGTGACTGGACTAGCGAGCAGAGTTGCCTTTATTTTAATGTAATAACATGATAGGAACATAGATTTGGTCAGTGTTTCACAGGGGATCATAATTACTGGGGAACATGTTATTGTATAAAAGCACCCCTTAGTCCTGTGCATATATGAGAGTGGTGAGGTTTTAATGGGTTTCTGGGTTGATTGGTTGGTAGGGAAATACACAGCCAATACAATAGGTGGCGGCATGTACCTATAACATTTGTTTGCGGACCGCCATAATACCAAAGAAGGAGAAGCGGTGCGCAGATGATAGCTTTGTACCTGAAGGTCTTGTGTGGGTAAAAGCCAATTTATGCTTGATCTGAAAATGTGCTCGTAGGCGCTGTATGGATGGTGTGATGCAATAGCGGAGCCTCTGGAGGCAAGCAGGGGCCAAGTTGAGCTCTGTACTGCATCGCCGTGCGCCTCTTAAATGTTGTAACAATGCGGAGAGCTCCAAATCGCATTATGCATTGGCATGATTGGTTGACGGTTTGTGAGGATGGGCGGTCCTATATAAACACAAACTTACTTCCTTGACAACCTCCCTGACAACAGCCCATGCGCTGCTCCACAGTGCGCAAGAAGTATGAATTCCTCAGTTCCTTGACTTCAGCAGAGGCCATATTACCATAAATGCTGCAAGGCAAATGCAGACCTTGGATTGACCATGCAGCTCCTCTAAGCCCATATAGGCTGTCCATTGTCATTGCTGTACTTTGCTAGTCATTTCTTTGAGAGCCATTTGAGGACCATGCTGTCTTAAAACGTTTGGGGTTTAGTCTAATGTATTCTGAAGGTCTTTTGGTTTATCTGTAGGCCTATTAGTGTTTACATTTGACAGTATTCCCAAAAGTTTATATAAATTTGCTACTGTAGTAATTGTCTTTGTTTTCAATTGGTTGCAGTTGAGCCCATGTGTTGGACTGACTAACTTCACTGATGGTGGTGGTTCAAGGAACTGACTAAGTTTGCCTAATAAATCAGCTTTCACACTCTGATTCGAAACAAGTGTTAACCATAGAGAGGCAATAGTTGTGGATTGCAGCACTGGCAGCCAGTAAAAAATAAAATTTAAGATGATCTACATTATATTATAAATACATTTTAACATATTATTTACAGCTTACAAAGTAGTGAGAACTCTTACACAAGCTTGAAAAACATTTATGATTTATGTGTTTTCTCACCTCAACAATAAGCCTTTATTAGATAGGTGCAATGGTCCAGGGCAGAGATTTGGATATAATGTCCAGGGTCATGACGCAGAGATGGCGAACGCTTTATTTATAGCCCTCGATCGGTCGCCTCAGAAATATGAAATGCCAACCCTAACCCCTAGGTGCCGCAGTGCATGGCAGATCTGTGCTGCACATTTTAGACGAGAAGAGAAAAAGGAATAACCGAGCGAGGGGAAAATAGGTTTGTCAGAGTTCATTAAGTAGCCTATCAAGGGAACATCGCTGGAACTGGCAACGTAAGCCCTACTGCCATTAATCAAGACTGACAAGGAACCAGGGCCCGGGGGGGCACGGGTGCTGCTGCCAGAGACTCTGGTAGTGATTATAGCATGGGGTCCACTCACAGCGAGGGTGTTGAAGGTAGAATTTGCCTATTGCTCATAGTCCAGGTAGGCTACTCTCAGTGTAATCCCACAGTGTAAACAGCCCACAATTATGAAATGATCACTCTTTTACCTTTACTTTTTCTTTACCGTTACTCTTTGTAGAATATAATATAAATCACACCATGTCAAATAAGTGTATTATTCATAAGAAATATAGTGTGTTTCTGTATTTCAAAGTGTGTAGCAGCACTAAAGGGTGGAGTGGTGTTCTGAGTCTAGCTTTTACCTGTTTTGTGTCAAGTCCGGCTTAATAATGTGTAAAGAGGAGTGTAAATGAAAGAGAGCATCCTCCATATATCTGTCTGCTCTGCCTTGTTCTCTCTGTATTCCAGATCTCTCGTGGTTGCTAGCCCTCTCCACACCGCCACCACAGACGAGAAAATGAGAGAGAGAGAGAGAGCATCTACAGACAGCCCAACACACGGAGAGGGAGGAAAAGGAGCCTGTGACTGGTGAAGATGGAGGCCTCTGTTAAGTGCAGTGCTTGAAAGCATGTCTGGCCTCATTAGCTGTCAGTTGTAACAATACTGAACTGGCAGAGAAGACTGCTCTGAGTCTAGCAACCATAAATCACAGCCTGACAGCCCTCTGACAGGCTGGGAACCAGCATACAAGCAAGCCCTGCTCCTGCTCTCTCTCTCTCACACACACACAATTACAGCCCAACACACACACACACTCAGACACACACACTCAGACATACACACTTACATGCCCACTGCTGCACTTTCTTACCTTCCTGAACAGGAGAGACTGATAAGTGGGTTTAGATTGGAAATGTCTGAATTATCTCTAGAGCTTTGTATCGTGTGTGTCTCTGCACTTGTGTGTGTGTCTCTGCGTGTGCACGTGCATGTGTTTGTGTGCATGCGTAGTACCTAGTAACCCTCAGTCTATTGCTGTGGCCTAGTGGGGACGCTCCAGTGTCAATCTGCCGGTGTCCACTAGGTTGACGCGTGACTGTGTGTGTGACATGGCTGGAAAGGAAGGAAGCAGGAGAAACAAGGCCTGTGGGTCATTAATCACAGGGCCCTGACACACACATACCGGGACGCCAGGGGTACGAGCAGACACACACACACACACACACACACACGGGTGCAGGCATGCGTGCACACAAGCACGTGGGCGTGCACACACACACCCTCAGAGAGGAGAAGGCCATGGCACCATGAGTGAGTGAGCTCACAGCTGGGTCAGACTCCACTCAACTCACACAACATGCTGACCCACCACTCATACTCATACTCTGCATTCCCCTCCCTCCCTCTCCCTCAGCCTTCATCTCTCTCCATCTGACGTCCACCTGCTACCTCCCCCTTTTTTTATCCAAATCACCATCGCCTCACAATGGTGAAGGTACCTGACACAAAGTTAGGGAGAAAGGGAATAAGTCAATATATTATTTTCAGCTTTTGAAAACTGATGTTCTACCTTTCCCCTGTCCTCCTTTTCAGTGCCATTCGTTATCATTACTGTCGGTGTTCCAGGTTTTGGATATCCTCCTCTCCTCTCTCTCTCCTCTCTGCTAGCTGCTGCTCTCTCTCTCCCGCCTCTCTCTTGCTCCAGCACCACATTCATCTTCTCCTCGTTGCTGAGATCTCCTTTTAATGTCTTCCTCATGGGTGTCCGCCTGCTTTTACTTCATCTGGAGATTTATGAGAGGGCTCAGTGTGTGTGAACAGTATATGTGTAGTACAGTGTGTCTGTGTTCGTTTGAGTGTGTGTGTGTGTGTGTTGGGGGCAGTGTAAAATGCTCCTATCAATGTGCTTGACTATATTTGTGGTACATAGACGCAGTGTGTGTCTGGTGCAGTGAGGGTATGGGAAAGACTTCAGAGAGGCAGTGGAAGAATGAGAAATTTGCAGATACACTGAACAAACATATAAACACAACATGTAAAGTGTTGGTCCCATGTTTCATGAGCTGAAATGAAAGATCCCAGAAATTCTCCAAACGCACAAAAGGCTTCTTTCTCAAAAATGTTGTGCACAAATTTGTTTCCCTCCCTGCATTTCTCCTTTGCCAAGATAATCCATCCACCTGACAGGTGTGAGATATCAACAAGCTAATTAAACAGCATGATCATTACACAGGTGCACCTTGTGCTGTGGACAATAAAAGGCCACTCTAAAACGTCCAGTTTTGTCACACAACACAATGCCACCGATGTCTCAAGTTTTGAGGGAGCGTGCAATTGGCATGCTGGCTGCAGGAATGTCCACCAGAGCTGTTGCCAGAGAATTTAATGTTAATTTCTCTACCATAAGCCCAGCTCGTTTTAGAGAATTTGGCAGTATGTACAACCGGACTCACAACTGCAGACCATGTGTATGGCTTTGTGTGGGCGAGCAGTTTGCTTATGTCAACGCTGTGAACAGAGTGCCCCATGGTGGGGTTATGGTTTGAGCAGGCATAAGCTACGGACAACTAACACAACAGCATTTTAATGATGGCTATTTTAATGCACAAAGATACCGTGACGAGATTCTAAGGCCCATTGTCGTGCCATTCATCCGCCGCCATCACCTCATGTTTCAGCATGATCATGCACGGCCCCATTGTCGCAAGGATCTATTCACAATTCCTGGAAGTTGAAAATGTCCCAGTATTTCCATGGCTTGCATACTCACCAGATATGTCACCAATTGAGCTTGTTTGGGATGCTCTGGATCGACGTGTACGAAGTGTCTTTCACTTCCCGTCAATATCCAGCAACTTCGCACAGCAATTGAAGAGGAGCGGGACAACATTCCACAGGCCACAATCAACAGTCTGATCAACTCTATGCGAAGGACGTGTGTCGCGCTGCATGAGGCAAGTGGTGGTCACACCAGACGCTGACTATGATCCACGCCCCTACTTTTTTTTAAAGGTATATGTGACCAACAGATGCATATCTGTATTCCCAGTCATGTGAAATCCATAGGTTAGGGCCTAATTATTTATTTTTATTTAACCGATTTAAATTGACTGATTTCTTTATATGAACTATGACTCAGTAAAATCTTTGAAATTGTTGAATGTTGCGTTTATATTTTTGTTCAGTACAGTTAGCCCTTCATGCATCTGCTCTAGGAACTAGGAAGAAGCTGTAAGGCTAACAGCTGCTAGCCATCTACAGTTGAAGTCGGAAGTTTACATACACCTTAGCCAAATACATTTATACTCAGTTTTTCACAATTCCTGACATTTAATCCCTGTAAGGGCCTAATTTATTTATTTAATGTCACATTCTTAAAATAAAATAATAATAGAGAGAATTATTTATTTCAGCATAGTTATTACATAAAGTCTCACCCTGATTAAAGGAAAAATAAATGGTTTTGTGTCCCTTTCTCACTTAAAGGGGATTTATAGAGTAATATAGGTCTATTAATCACTCATTCAAAGGCAGCTTGACAGGCTGATTGATGTATTGCTTAGGTGATTTATTGAGATTGAAAATGTGACCCTTTTTCTTTCATAACACAGAAAATATCAAAGTAGCACTGGAAAACCTCATCTTGACATGTGGCTTTCGAAAACCGAGTTTGTGAGAGTCACAGTATTTACTTGGCTGTCCCCCCTTCCTTCCCTGTTTCATTTCCTCTATCCCTCCCTAACTCTTTACCTCCTGCCTGCTCCCTAATGCTCACTCTCCGTAAATCCCTTTTCTCCCTCCTCCTCCCCCTCCCTCCCCAGCACTCCCCTAACCCGACTATGGTCTCACACCAGGCCTGCCATAAATCAATGAGCAGGATCATGTCTGCCAGTTAGACTAAACAAGAGCATTTGTGAGGATTTGCTCTATCCCATTAATCATCTTGACAGTTTGAAAAACACATTTCCCCTTTAATGACTGTATTTGGATAATCATCTCTGTTTCCCCTCCTGCCTCTGCTCTCCCGGCCAAGGCCCTCCCCTCCCTCTTTTTCTTTCTGCCCCAAGCAACATCACAGGCAGCTAGCTGGGTTGACTTACTGCAGGACAGAGGCTGTGTCCCAAATGGCAGCCTATTCCCTATAAAGTGCACTACTTTTGACCAGGGCCCATAGGTCAGTGCTCAAAATTAGTGCACTATATAGTGAATAGGGTGCTATTTGGGATACACAAGGAGAGGAGGGGCGGAGAAGGAGTGAGGGAGTGGTCTCTCTCAGGCTTCTAAAAGGGTCTTGAGTAATCACAGCTAGGGCCTCTGGTGGATTTTTTACTCTCCCAATGTAAACTCCTGTATGTGAGCACACACAGTCCTGCTGAATTAAAATTCACAAAACACGAATGGGCATGAGATGCTGGCAGCAAACAACTCTGTAATGTAACATTAGAGGGGCAACAAGAGCTAGGGAGACTTGTGGGACAATATATCTAACCACTAGCTAAATTCAAGGGCTCAAAGTTTAGACCAACTGTCTTATTCAGAGTTGTCATTGCATTAAAGAGCCATACAAACTGAAGTACGGGAGTGAGAAGGGTGACTCCTACTGTGTGTGTGTACTGACAGTATGTTGACACCTGGAATTATGTCTTTGTTTGAACAGTTGCGAGACAACAATACCATCCCTTGAATACACTCTATAGATGAGTGAACATGTCACACATAGAGATACACAAACCTGTTTGGTCTAGAAACAGAGCTCATACAGTCAGTCCATCAATCATTTCATTGTCATTCATTACCTACTTTTAGATCAAGTCAAATATTCACAGACTAGGGTTAAGTGCCTTGCTCACAGGCACTTGGACAGATTGGTCACCTAGTCAGCTCGGGGGAATCAAACCAGAGACCTTTTGGTTACAGGCCAAACGCTCTTAAACGCTAGGCTACCTGCCGCCCAATGACTGTGTAAAAGATGAATAGATGGTTACTCATTAAGAATGATCACATCCTCCTTGGTTCAACGTGGTTTTAATGTCACATGTTAGATAAGTGTGCCCTAGGCCCAAAAATAATTGTATAAGATAACCTTGACTTTGCCCCTGATAAGAATAATAATCTGGGATTAATTAGACTTTGAAGTTTATGACTTGAGAAAGTTCAGACCAGCTGCATTCAATGAGCGATCTAAATACATTCTCTAGGCCTAGTTAGCCATTTTGACTAAAGACTGCATCTGGGTTGGATGCACAACTTTGAGAGAGACAGCAGAGGCAGAAATCATGAATACTGTGTGTATTATGACCACGGGCCGTCCCATAGTGAAGGAGAAAAAACGTGTCAACCAGGGCACGAATGGCAAGTAGGAGGGCTGCCACTCATTCCTTTCCAGGAACCTTCTACTGAGCAGCGGCGCGCTCTCCCAGCACGCAAACAAGGCTGCAGTAGCGGTATGCACGTTATTATTAGCAGTGTACCACAATTGTGATGTCCTTTTCTGCTCCTTGATTACCGGGTGTATAACCTAACATAGCAGGCGTAGAAAGTCCCCACATCCTTTTTTCAGGGGAAACAAAAATTAGGTTGAAAAACACTGTTTGCCTGAAAACCAGAAACATTTGCTTTCTGCCGATGCTGCTAAGGGTGCCGGATGAATGTCTGTGAATACACAAGCATGGAATAGGACAACTGAATGTGGAGCAGAGGCAAAGCAGCAGAGGTGTTCGTTCAAATGAGTTTGGCCGTCACTTGGGGCGCCCCGTGTGTTTTATTTAGTCGTTATTGCTTTTAAGTCTGACGTTATGCGGTGCTTTAATGCAGGTGTGAATGAGACGAGAGGTTGGAATTAAGCATGTGGAGAGGGCAGGCATTTCTTATGTTTATATGTGGAAATAAAGCAGGAGTTGTGTGATTGCTTAAAAACCTCTACGGAATCGGTGTCCCCCCCACAGGACAGTTGAGCTAATGTAGGCTAATGTGATTAGCATGAGGTTGTAAGTAATATTTCCCAGGACATATACATATCTGACATGGGCAGAAAGCTTAAATTCTTGTTAATCTAACTGCACTGTCCAATTTACAATAGCTATTACAGTGAAATAAAAGCATGCTATTGTTTGAGGAGAGTGCACGGGTATGAACTTGAAAATGTATTAATAAACCAATTAGGCACATTTGGGCAGTCCATTTTGAACAGAAATGCAATGGTTCATTGAATCAGTCTAAAACGTTGCACACACACTGCTGCCATCTAGTGGCCAAAATCGAAATTGCACCTTATCTGGAATAGTACATTGTGACCTTTCTCTTGCATTTCAAAGATGATGGGGGACTCTTTGTATTGTCTTTTACCAGATCAAATGTGTTATATTCTCCTACATTAATTCCACATTTACACAAACTTCAAAGTGTTTCCTTTCAAATGGTGTCAAGAATATGCATATCCTGGCTTCAGGACCTGAGCTACAGGCGGTTAGATTTGGGTAAGTCATTTTAGACGAAAATTGAAAAAAGGGTCCGATCCTTAAGAGTTTCAGTCCTGATGAAGGACGTATTTCACCATCTGGGTTGCTTTACAGTGTGGTCACTGTTGGAAAGAGTAGAGCTCTGCATTGTGTCCTGTTCCTGAATGACGCTCAACATAGAGGTGGTAGTCAGGGAAGTTGAAGTTTTGTTTGACTGTTTGTTTGTCTGTGTAAGAGAGGGAGAGAGAGAGAGGTCATGAGCGCATGGACTCCTGAATTAAATGAAAAAAAATGGAATTAGAGTTGGATAAACTTAGATTTTTCTTATACAGGATACTACCCTCTACATTAGTGGTGTACTTCTGTGTGAAATGTTTTCCTGGCACACATTAGGTCCCTTGATACCAATTGAGCAACAATTGAATGCCACAGCATATCTGAACATTATTTCTGACCAAACCCAATAAAGCATCTTTGGGATGAGATGGAACAGGATGATTTCAGCATGAATGTACCGCCGTCCAATCTACAGCAACTGCGTGATTCCATCGTGTCAGCATAGACCAAATCCCTGTTTAATGTTTCCGACACCTTGTAGAATCCATTTCGCCCACTTGCTTCCAGAGATTCTTGCTCCTTCATCCTACACCCTGTCTTCTGAGGGTCCAGCTCAAGGGGTTCCTACCACAGGCTAGGACCCCCCGGGCTCCCTCTCACATCAGGCCTCAAGGTGTCTGAGGCTGTTGTCTATACTTCCAGGGGTGTTGTCATTTGTAATCTTGTACCCATTTGTTTGAACTCTTAGATCTGCTATTGCTAGCTTGAAAGAGAAGCCCGCTGTGGTTTGCACACTCAGTGCTTTTAGTTAAAATGTGAATTCCATAAACATGAATACCCCCTTGATTTTCCAATCACTTAGAGGACTTGGGCTGTTGCACGATAGCATCCTAAGCCCACGTAAGTCAGTTTATAACATTCCATTATTGGTTACTCTGAGAGTGGCCATTCTTATAAAAAAATAATTTATCTTTCTCTTTACTGAAATCAATTTCCCAAGGCAAAAAATTTGAGCCACTATTTGTAAGCCTTTGTCTGGGGAAGAACATTATCCATAACTGTTATAGGGGTCTATCATACTCCCTCAGCTAACCTTTGTGCACTCAAGGAGTTAACTAGTTTGTTGTCTTCTTGTATTAAATCAGAAGTTATTATCCTGGGTGACCTTAATTATGATTGGGAAATGCAGGCTTCAGACAATCTAAAAGACATGTGTAATAATCTAAACCTAACTCAGCTGGTGACTAAGTCTACACGGCCCAACCCTAAAGATCCTTCAAAGTAAACTCTGATTGATCTCATTTTAACGAATGCACCAGATAAATATGTTTCTACTGGTGTCTTCGCACAAGACATGAGTGACCATTTCCCGGGTTGGTCACTCAAATACAAAAATCTAAGCCCCGAGTCATCACAAAGAGGAACTTTAAAAACTTCAGTGAAAAGGCTTCTTTTTTTCCCTCTTTTTTTAACATTATCTTAATTTTAGTGACCTTGATTGTAATTCAGTTATTCCTAATCCTGGTTTAGCTTTGAGACTTTTTGCAGTTGTCTTCAATACTATTGTGGATAATCATGCTCCCTTCAAAAAATTAAGGGTTAAAGGTAGATCGAATGTCTGGTACACTCCGGAATTATCAGAAGTCATTCATAAAAGAGATGATGCTGGGGTCATGGCCAGGAACACAGGCTTAGGCCCAGCTTTTAAAATAGGATTATTATGTAACCACTTTTTCGGGTTTTGTTATAGGAACATGGCTAAATTCTGGGAACTGTCAAATCCCTGAAGGGTTCTACTTTTTCCTCTCTGCCACAACAAATTAATTTGAGACACAGGCCTCATTACGGGAAAAAATGACGTCATTGATGCTTTTAATCACCATTTTATTTCAGCTGGCTATATCTTTGGAAGGACTTCTAAGCCTATTCAAAATGATGTTGGGCTGGATGCTGTAGAGGGAAACCTGCTGAATCATCAGAGAAATAACAGTCAAAGCTTTTCTTTTAGGCTATTTACAGAAAAATAAGTCCTGGATGCTTTGCTAGCAATAGACAACAAGAAATCCACAGGGGCTGACCAATTCCAAATCAAATCAAATTGTATTTGTCACATGCGACGAATACAACAGGTGTAGACGTTATGGTGAAATGCTTACTTACAAGCCCTTAAGCAACAATGCAGTTTTAAGAAATAAATACCTACAAAAAATAAGAAATAAAAGTAACAAATAATTAAAGAGCAGCAGTAAAATAACAATAGCGAGGCTATATACAGGGGGTACCGGTACAGAGTCAATGTGTGGGGGCACCGGTTAGTCGAGGTAATTGAGGTAATATGGACATGTAGGTAGAGTTATTAAAGTGACTATGCATAGATAATAACAGAGAGTAGCAGCAGCGTAAATGGGGGGAGGGGGGTCAGTGCAAATAGTCTGGGTAGCCATTTGATTAGATGTTCAGGAGTCTTATGGCTTGGGTGTAGAAGCTGTTTAGAAGCCTGGACCTAGACTTGGTGTTCTGGTACAGCTTGCCGTGCGGTAGTAGAGAGAACAGTCTAGAAGAAGCGTGGCTGGAGTCTTTGACAATTTTTAGGGCCTTCCTCTGACACCGCCTGGCGTAGAGGTCCTGGATGGCAGGAAGCTTGGCCCCGGTGATGTACTGGGCCGTACACACTACCCTCTGTAGTGCCTTGCGGTTGGAGGCCGAGCAGTTGCCATTCCAGGCAGTGATGCAACCAGTCAGGATGCTCTCGATGATACAGCTGTAGAACCTTTTGAGGATCTGAGGACCAATGACAAATCTTTTCAGTCTCCTGAGGGGGGGAATAGGTTTTGAAGTGCCCTCTTCACAACTGTCTTGGTGTGCTTGGACCATGTTAGTTTGTTGGTGCTGTGGACACCAAGGAACTTGAAGCTCTCAACCTGCTCCACTACAGCCCCGTTGATGAGAATGGGGGCGTACTCGGTCCTCCTTTTCCTGTAGTCCACAATCATCTCCTTTGTCTTGATCACCTTGAGGGAGATGTTGTTGTCCTTGCACCACACGATCAGGTCTCTGACCTCCTCCCTATCGGCTGTCTTGTCGTTGTCGGTGATCAGGCCTACCACTGTTGTGTCATCTGCAAACTTAATGATGGTGTTGGAGTCGTGCCTGGCCGTGCAGTCATGAGTGAACAGGGAGCACAGGAGGGGACTGAGCACGCACCCCGTGAGGAGCCCCCGTGATCTGTAGTCAATGAATAGCATTCTCACATAGGTGTTCCCTTTTTCCAGGTGTAAAAGGGCAGTGTGGAGTGCAATAGAGATTGCATCATCTGTGGATCTGTTTGGGCGGTATGCAAATTGGAGTGGGTCTAGGGTTTCTGGGATAATGGTTTTGATGTGAGCCATGACCAGCCTTTCAAAGCACTTCATGGCTGCAGACGTCAGTGCTATGGGACGGTAGTCATTTAGGCAGGTTACCTTAGTGTTCTTGGGCACAGGGACTGTGGTGGTCTGCTTGAAACATGTTGGTATTACAGACTCAGACAGTGAGAGGTTGATAATGTCAATAAAAACACTTGCCAGTTGGTCAGCGCATGCTCGGAGAATACTTCCTGGTAATCCGTCTGGCCCTGGTAATCCGTCTGGCCCTTGTGAATGTTGAGTGTTTAAAGGTCTTACTCATATCGGCTGCAGAGAGCGTGATCACACAGTCATACAGAACAGCTGATGCTCTCATGCATGTTTCAGTGTTACTTGCCTCAAAGCAAGCATAGAAGTAATTTAACTCGTCTGGTAGGCTGGTGTCACTGGGCAGCACTCGGCTGTGCTTCCTTTGTAGTCTGTAATAGTTTGCAAGCCCTGCCGCATCCGACGAGCGTCGGAGCCGTTGTAGTAAGATTCGATCTTAGTCCTGTATTGATGCTTTGCCTGTTTGATGGTTCGTCGGAGGGCATAGCTGCATTTCTTATACGCTTCCGGGTTAGAGTCCCGCTCCTTGAAAGCTGCAGCTCTACCCTTTAGCTCAATGTGGATGTTGTCTGTAATCCTTGGCTTCTGGTTGGGGTATGTACGTACAGCCACTGTGGGGACGATGTCATCGATGCACTTATTGATGAAGCCAGTGACTGATGTGGTGTACTCCTCAATGCCATCAGAAGAATCCCGGGAACATATTCCAGTCTGTGCTAGCAAAACAGTCCTGTAGCTTAGCATGTGCTTCATCTGACCACTTTCTTATTGACCGAGTCACTGGTGCTTCCTGCTTTAATTTTTGCTTGTAAGCAGGAATCAAGATGATAGAATCATGGTCAGATTTGCCAAATGGAAGGCGAGGGAGAGCTTTGTACGATCTCTGTGTGTGGAGTTAAGGTGGTCTAGAGTTTTTTCCTCTGGTTGCACATTTAACATGCTTGTAGAAATTAGGTAAAACGGATTTAAGTTTCCTGCATTAAAGTCCCCGGCCACTAGAGCGCCGCCATGGATGAGCATTTTCCTGTTTGCTTATGGCGGTATACAACTCATTGAGTGTGGTCTTAGTGCCAGCATCAGTCTGTGGTGGTATGTAGACAGCTACGAAAAATGCAGATGAAAACTCTCTAGGTAGATAGTGTGGTATACAACGTATCATGAGATACTCTACCTCAGGCGAGCAAAACCTTGAGACTTCCTTAAACAACATGCAGCAGCTGTTGTTTACCAGCGGCTGCTGTTCTATCCTGCCAATACAGTTGTCATGACTCTCCTGTGAAGATCTGAATGATCAGGTTACAGTGGGTCCGCTCTATAAGCGCCCTCTCTCTCCCGCAGAGGGGGAGAGGGGTGAAGTTGGACGTTTTATGATGGTCGTAAATACCTACAGGAACTCTCTCTCTCCCACTCTGCAGAAATGGAAGTTAAAAATCTCTTTGTTACAACAGAGAGAGATTTTGTAGTACTGTGACATCCAAGATTGGATAATGAAACAATATTTCTGTAATCCAAACAGTTGGAATGGTCTGTGGGTACTTAAAGAACAATTATGTCAGATCAGTTGTTGTTTTGGGATCTCATTAAGGACGGTATAGCAACATGACTGTATCTCTGAATGTGTATATTTCCCAGTTGTCAGGTTTACATCCAAATGTTGTTGAACTTATAGGATTAAATATATAACTATTTGTGAGAAGATGAAATGTGATGTTAGCCTTCTAAATGAGAATTGTTTTTCATATAAAAGTTCTACCCAGTCAGTGACCACACCTACGTGAGCACAGACATTATGTCAGCGCAATGGAACGTCCCCTTTTTCCAGAGTCGATTAAACACCTCCTGACTAAATTTACATTAGACCAAGCAGGCGGACGTTGTTGAACCGGACGTCACGACTGGTCAGACTCTGGGCGGTATGGGCGGTATGCAAATTGGAGTGGGTCTAGGGTTTCTGGGATAATGGTTTTGATGTGAGCCATGACCAGCCTTTCAAAGCACTTCATGGCTGCAGACGTCAGTGCTATGGGACGGTAGTCATTTAGGCAGGTTACCTTAGTGTTCTTGGGCACAGGGACTGTGGTGGTCTGCTTGAAACATGTTGGTATTACAGACTCAGACAGTGAGAGGTTGATAATGTCAATAAAAACACTTGCCAGTTGGTCAGCGCATGCTCGGAGAATACTTCCTGGTAATCCGTCTGGCCCTGGTAATCCGTCTGGCCCTTGTGAATGTTGAGTGTTTAAAGGTCTTACTCATATCGGCTGCAGAGAGCGTGATCACACAGTCATACAGAACAGCTGATGCTCTCATGCATGTTTCAGTGTTACTTGCCTCAAAGCAAGCATAGAAGTAATTTAACTCGTCTGGTAGGCTGGTGTCACTGGGCAGCACTCGGCTGTGCTTCCCTTTGTAGTCTGTAATAGTTTGCAAGCCCTGCCGCATCCGACAAGCGTCGGAGCCGTTGTAGTAAGATTCGATCTTAGTCCTGTATTGATGCTTTGCCTGTTTGATGGTCGGAGGGCATAGCTGGAGGGCATAGCTGCATTTCTTATACGCTTCCGGGTTAGAGTCCCGCTCCTTGAAAGCTGCAGCTCTACCCTTTAGCTCAATGTGGATGTTGTCTGTAATCCTTGGCTTCTGGTTGGGGTATGTACGTACAGCCACTGTGGGGACGATGTCATCGATGCACTTATTGATGAAGCCAGTGACTGATGTGGTGTACTCCTCAATGCCATCAGAAGAATCCCGGGAACATATTCCAGTCTGTGCTAGCAAAACAGTCCTGTAGCTTAGCATGTGCTTCATCTGACCACTTTCTTATTGACCGAGTCACTGGTGCTTCCTGCTTTAATTTTTGCTTGTAAGCAGGAATCAAGATGATAGAATCATGGTCAGATTTGCCAAATGGAAGGCGAGGGAGAGCTTTGTACGTGTCTCTGTGTGTGGAGTTAAGGTGGTCTAGAGTTTTTTCCCTCTGGTTGCACATTTAACATGCTTGTAGAAATTAGGTAAAACGGATTTAAGTTTCCCTGCATTAAAGTCCCCGGCCACTAGGAGCGCCGCCTCTGGATGAGCATTTTCCTGTTTGCTTATGGCGGTATACAACTCATTGAGTGTGGTCTTAGTGCCAGCATCAGTCTGTGGTGGTATGTAGACAGCTACGAAAAATGCAGATGAAAACTCTCTAGGTAGATAGTGTGGTATACAACGTATCATGAGATACTCTACCTCAGGCGAGCAAAACCTTGAGACTTCCTTAAACAACATGCAGCAGCTGTTGTTTACCAGCGGCTGCTGTTCTATCCTGCCAATACAGTTGTCATGACTCTCCTGTGAAGATCTGAATGATCAGGTTACAGTGGGTCCGCTCTACAGCGCCCTCTCTCTCCCGCAGAGGGGGAGAGGGGTGAAGTTGGACGTTTTATGATGGTCGTAAATACCTACAGGAACTCTCTCTCTCCCACTCTGCAGAAATGGAAGTTAAAAATCTCTTTGTTACAACAGAGAGAGATTTTGTAGTACTGTGACATCCAAGATTGGATAATGAAACAATATTTCTGTAATCCAAACAGTTGGAATGGTCTGTGGGTACTTAAAGAACAATTATGTCAGATCAGTTGTTGTTTTGGGATCTCATTAAGGACGGTATAGCAACATGACTGTATCTCTGAATGTGTATATTTCCCAGTTGTCAGGTTTACATCCAAATGTTGTTGAACTTATAGGATTAAATATATAACTATTTGTGAGAAGATGAAATGTGATGTTAGCCTTCTAAATGAGAATTGTTTTTCATATAAAAGTTCTACCCAGTCAGTGACCACACCTACGTGAGCACAGACATTATGTCAGCGCAATGGAACGTCCCCTTTTTCCAGAGTCGATTAAACACCTCCTGACTAAATTTACATTAGACCAAGCAGGCGGACGTTGTTGAACCGGACGTCACGACTGGTCAGACTCTATGAGACCAGAAAAACATGGAGCATGGCTGCACGTTGAAATGGTTAGAAACTCTGAAACTCTCTCTCGAAGAAGAAGAAGACTATACAGGAACATTCAGTCTGCAGCTGTTTAAGTACTTTAGTCTTGTAAACTTGACCGAGAACCACCGGGTGGTTCCTTGAAGGATCCATTCTAACTAACACTTCCTCTGGAAGATCCGACCTCACAGACACTCTGAAACTAAGAAGCTACGACTACAAAATACATTGTGACCTCTGGGGACAAACCAGAGACTTCTGTCGAACTACTCTCCCCAGATTGACCGACGATTTCAACAGAGAGACAACAAAGACATACAATCGTAAATATGTACATTGCATTTCTAAATCCGAATGAGCGGTTGTTGGTGTGCTAAATATCCATATTTATGATGAGTGTATTGTTCAAATGTATGTACGATAGGTGAAGTCCTTTGTCTCTTCTCCCGCTCTTTCTTACATGCCCCTCCCTTTTAATTTTTGTAACAAGCCATCATATCGGGTTAGTCCACTAGGGACTTTTCATTGCATTGTGTAGTAATCACTGTGTAAGCTATCCTGCTTGTGTGTTTATATAATTCTGTGTGATTATTTAGTTAGTTAGTAAATATATAATTAAGCCAATTTCTATATTGCTGATTCATCATTTATGCTAGGCTTCATGCAAATAGCCAAGAGTTTTGCGACATTCAGAATGAGACTGAAGGTAAATAAGAATTAATGAATTGACTGCCATCTTTAGAGTTTAGTCGGGTTAAATATATTTTCCCGTGGTGCCCTGGATTACTATTTAATTAATTATTATATGATTCATTTATTTGTGTAATAATTGAACGTGGTATGCAATTATTTGATAAAATAACAGTCAAACACATTAATGATAGTCAAGGCACGACACAGTGTATAACCCGCCAGCTGTATGTTATTCATGTCGTCATTCAGCCACGACTCGGTGAAACATAAGATATTACAGTTTATAATGTCCCGTTGGTAGGATATACGTGCTTTTAGTTTGTCCAAATTAATATCCAGCGATTGTATGTTGGCCAATAGAACCGATGGCAAAGGCAGATTAGCCACTCGTCGGCGGATCCTCACAAGGCACCGCGATCTCTTTCCGCGAAACCTCCATCTCTTTCTCATGCAAATTACGGGGATGAGGGCCTGTTCGGGTGCCTGGAGTAAATACCTCTCGTCCGAGTCATTAAAGAAAGAACACCTTGGTTTCATGCTTATCTAAGTGACAGAACTCGATTGTAATTGATGGGGTTAAGTCTGAATTTCTTGAAGTATGTAAAGGTGTACCACAGGGGTCGATTTTGGGACCTGTTCTCTTCGCTATTTATATAAACACCATTGGTCAATCTGTTAAAAATGTTAATCTTCATCTATATGTGGATGATACTATTATGTATGCTATTGACCTGACTGTTGATCTGGCTATGTCAAAACTAGTCAGATTTGAGCAGGAAACCCTTGTTGATTTAAAACGTGTTTAATACGGGCAAAAATACATGTTGTTTTAAAACTCTCGTAAGAATGTTTCAGATGAACTACACTGAACAAAAATATAAACACATGTAAAGTGCTGGTCCCATGTTTCATAAGCTGAAATAAAAGATCCCATACATTTTCCATATTTACACAAAAAGCTTATTTCTCTCAAATGTTGTGCACAAATATGTTTACATCCCTGTTAGTGAGAATTGTATCCTTTGTCAATGTGGGGGAGTATTTCTGTCTGTAATAAAGTCCTTCTGTGGGGAAAAACTAATTCTGATTGAATGGGCCTGGCTCCCCATGGCTGCGCCCCTGCCCAGTCATGTGAAATCCATAGATTAGGGCCTAATGAATTTATTTCAATATACTGATTTCCTTATATTTACTGTAACAAAATCTTAGAAATTGTTGCATGTTGGTTTATATTTTTGTTCAGTATACATGTTCACTCATTAGATGGTTCTCATAATAGAACATGTTCCCGCATATAAATACTTAGGCATTTGACGTTTAAGAAACATATGGATGAGCTGGTTAAGAAGCTGAGATTTAAAGTTGGCTTTTTCTACAGAAACAGATTGTGCCTTTCTCTAAGGAGTATGAAGCAGATTATTCAGTCAACCTTTTTATATTACTTATCAAAGTGCAGCTGCTACAACTCTTAAACCTTTGGAAGCCATCGACCATAGTGCCCTTTATTTTGTTACAGGTGACAGTTTTGATACTCATCACTGCATCCTGTATCAAACGGTTGGCTGGACTTCGCTAATGACCCGTAGATCACTACATTACTCAGTTTTTGTATAAACTTCTGTCTTATCTAACTTTGCTGTTGAAGTATAGACACCTGAGTTGCCTAAACCGTTCACAGGATTGCTTAACTCTTGAGTTTGCTATGTCCCCCGCGAGTTAGGTAAATCTGCTTTTAATTTTAATGCACCGTATTGCTGGAACAACATTCAAAATACATTTCATCTTGATGTTCGGGCAATTTAAAGTATTGATTGAGGACTTATTTGTGGAGGAATGTAACTGTTTTTCTGATTCGTGATGTTTTATTTGTGCTTCCCATGCCCGTGTTTTGGTACTTTTATGTACAGTACCAGTCAAAAGTTTGGACACACCTACTCATTCCAGGGTGTTTCTTTATTTGTACTATTTTCTACATTGTAGAATAATAGTGAAGACATTAAAACTATGAAAAACACATATGGAATCATGTAGTAACCAAAAAAGTGTTCAACAAATTAAAATATATTTTATATTTGAGATTCTTCCAAGTAGCCACCCTGTGTCTTGATGACAGCTTTGCACACTCTTGGCATACCGCCTGGCATGGCAACTGCTCGGCCTCCGACCGCATGGAGCTACAGAGGGTAGTGCGTACGGCCCAGTTCATCACTGGGGCCAAGCTTCCTGACATCCAGGACCTCTATACCAGGTGGTGTCAGAGGAAGGCCCTAAAAATTGTCAAAGACTCCAGCCACCCTAGTCATAGACTGTTCTCTCTGCTACCGCATGGCAAGCGGTACCAGAGCACCAAGTCTACGTCCAAAAGGCTTCTTAACAGCTTCTACCCCCAAGACATAAATCTGCTGAACAGCTAATCAAATGGATACCCAAACTATTTGCATTGACCCCCCTTTTTTACACTGCTTCTACTCGCTGTTGATTATCTATGCATAGTCACTTTACCCCTACCTACATGTACATATTACCTCAATTTCCTCGACTAACCTGTACCCCTGCACATTGACTCGGTACCGAAACCCCCTGTATATAGCCGCGTTATTGTTATTTTATTGTTATTTTTTTAAATATATAATATACACTACCATTCAACAGTTTGGGGTCATTTAGACATTTCTGTGTTTTTGAAAGAAAATCATATTTTGTCCAAGAAGGCCAGCATCCTTGAGTCGCCTATTCACTGTTGATGTTGAGACTGGTGTTTTGCGGGTACAATTTAATTAAGCTGCCAGTTGAGGACTTGTGAGGCATCTGCTTCTCGAACTCGACACTCTGATGTACTTGTCCTCTTGCTTAGTTGTGCACCGGGGCCTCCCACTCCTCCCACTTCTGGTTAGAGACAGTTTGAGCTGTTCTTTGAAGGGAGTAGTACACAGTGTTGTACAAGAGATCTTCAGTTTCTTGGCAATTTCTCGCATGGAATAGCCTTCATTTCTCAGAACAAGAATAGACGGACAAGTTTCATAAGAAAGTTATTTGTTTCTGGCCATTTTGAGCCTGTAATCAAACCCACAAATGCTGATGCTCCAGATACTCAACTAGTCTAAAGAAGGCCAGTTTTATTGCTGCTTTAATCAGCACAACACTTTTCAGCTGAAGGGTTTCCTTAGCCTTTTAAAATGATAAACTTGAATTAGCTAACAAAACGTGCCATTGGAACACAGGAGTGATGGTTGCCAATAATGGGCCTCTGTATGCCTATGTAGATATTCCATAAATCAGCCTTTTCCAGCTACAATAGTCATTTACAACATTACCAATGTCTACACTGTATTTCTGATCAATTTGATGTTATTTTAATGGACAATTTCTTTTGCTTTTCTTTCAAAATCAAGGAAATTTTAAAGTGACCCCAAACTTTTGAACAGTAGTGTATATATTTTTTACTTTAGTTTATTTTGTAAATATTTTCTTAACTCTTATTTTTCTTAAAACTGCATTGTTGGTTAAGGGCTGGTAAGCATTTCACAGTGTCTTTGGGGCATGTGACAAATAACATTTGATTTGATAAAAAAAAAACAAGACAAACACCAAATTGAGACTATGCATGCAGAATTCTGCAAAAACATCCTCAGTGTACAATGTAAAACACCAAATAATGTATGCAGAGCAGAATTAGGACGATACCCGCTAATTAACTAAATCCAAAAAAAGAGCCTTTGTACTCAACCACCTAAAACGAAGCGATTCCCAAACCTTCCATAACAAAGCCATCACCTACAAAGATATGAGCCTAAAGAACAATCCCCTCAGCAAACTGGCCCTGGGGCTCTGTTCACAAACACAAACAGACCCTACAGAGCCTCAGTACAGCACACATTGGAAAGAATTTACCATAGAACAGAGCAAACTGGAATGCAATTTGGCCCTAAACATAGAGTACACAGTAGCAGAATACCTGACCACTGTGACTAACCCAAAATTAAGGAAAGCTTTGACTATGTTCAGTTTCAGTGAGCATAGCCTTGCTATTGAGAGAGGCAGCCATAGCCTGTCTTCTCTTGAGAGTCAGGTCTGCCTATGTGCACACTGCCCACAAAATGAGGTGGAAACTGAGCTGCACTTTCTAACCTACTGCCAAACGTATGACAATATTAGAGACACATATTTCCCTCAGATTACACAGACACACAAAGAATTTGAAAACAAATCCAATTTTGATAAACTCCCATATCTATTAGGTGAAATACCACAGTGTGCCATCACAGCAGCAATATCTTTGATATGTTGCCACAAGAAAAGGGCAACCAGTGAAGCACAAACACCATTGTAAATACAACCCATATTTATGTTTATTTATTTTCCCATTTGTACTATTTGCACATTCTTACAACACTGTACATAGCCATAATATAACATTTGAAATGTCTCTATGATTATTTTTACTTTTGTGAGTGTAATGTTTACTGTTCATTTCTGATTGTTTATTTAACTTTTGTTCACTTTTTTAAATGTTATTTATAGGCAAGTCAAATTCTTATTTACAATGACAGCCTACACCAGCCAAACCCGGACAACACTGGGCCAATTGTGCGCCGCCCTATGGGACTCCCAATCACAGCCGGATGTGATACAGCCTGGAATCGAACCAGGGTGTCTGTAGTGACACCTCTAGCTGAGATGTCATGCCTTAGACCGCTGCGCCACTCGGGAACACTTGCTTTGGCAATGTGAACATATGTTTCCCATGCCAATGAAGCCTTTTGAATTGAATTGAAAGAGAGAGAAGGAGAGTGAGAGAAAGAATGTGTATGAGAGAGAGAGAGTGCCCCCTCCCTCTCCTCCTCTCATTCTCTGTTGTGGCTGTCATCGTGGTGAGCCAGTGTGGACTTGGTGTCTAATTGAGGAGCAGCTCTACACCCTGTCGTCATTAATCACCGGGGCTGTAGGCTGTCTGCCCAGGACCCCACAGTGACATGTAGCCAGCCAGCCGGGCAGCCAGGCAGGCATGGCAGCACAGCTCTCTCTCAGCCCGAGAGAGTGACAGAGAGGGGACACTCTTCCTTGCTATGTCCCAAATGGCACCCTATTCCATTTATAGTGCACTACTTTTGACCAGGGCCCATGCAGCTATGGTCAAAAGTAGTACACTATATAGGGGACACTACGCTGCCATTTGAGACGTAACCTCTGTCTGTCTGTCCCCACCACACCCAGGACAGAGGGACAGGACAGGGAGATCAATCTATCTCAGGTGTGGGCCCTCCTGTGAGAACAGCAGTTGGAAACTAAATGAACTGCCCTCCTCCCCACCAGCCTCCCCCAGCCAGCCAGCCAGCCTGCAGAGCAGAGGTGACAGAAAAAAGTATCTGGGTGTTGACTCAGCTGTAGCAGTGAGAGAAGACAAAGATAGATGGAGAGCGAGACTGATGAGAGTACTGAGATGGAAAGAATAGTGAGGCATTTGATGAACGAGTGTAAATGGGCAACAGCGGAATTAATTAATTCGCTCTTGACAAGATTTAACATTTTGTCCTCAGTTTGACCTCTGGTTCTAGGCCCTCTCTAATACACTAGTGTGAGGCTGATCTCTCACAACAGTCTTTTAAGGGCCAGTGCCAGCCTCTAGAGGACATTAACATATTTTTTTTACTCTGACATTTACTACTACATTTACACATGGATCTGGATAGACAAAGCCTATAGCTATGTACAACATGACAAAGAGGAATAATGCAATACGGAGTCATATATAATCTGTACTTCTACAACAGACCCATAGGTGGCAACATATACTAGGATATGACCCAATTAGTAGACCTCTTTTAGTAGTTTAATATATCTTCAATATAAACTGTATTCTTATTTACAGTACAATCTCAAAACAACAACTTATCTGTCCTAGTTTTGATTCCAACCTCTGATCCAACCCTGAAAACAGATAGAGAACACAGATAAGCCGTATGTGTGGCAGACCATCCCTGTCCAAGTCTGCTGGCATTAGCTTGTTTCTGGGCGGGAAAAATGTGTCCACTGGGCTTCCCTCCCTCCCGATGAGTTCCCCTGCTCAGCTCTCAGGGCAGAGTGACCTTCCTGGGCAGGAAAGGCTGGAGTTGGCAAGCCCACAGAGGTTTGGGAGGGTGATCTATTTTGTTAATGGCCCTGTCAAGTGACACCTGTGGTCGCCTCTCCCTCTCTCCTGTCTGGAGTGCTAATGAACCGAGTGTGCTTCTCTAGCTAGGGGAGTCTGGGAGTCGGGGTCAATAGCCACCCCTGAGACTGACTACTAGCCTCTTCACTTCTGGATAAACCTCCTATCCTCCACACTATCAGACCATTTAGGCTAGATAAATCAACCATTATTTAATTAAACCAAGACACAAAACACTGGAATTACTGAGCTGTGGTGTTGTTGTTACATAGGCTTTCATTCTCTATCCCTGAATATTAGCATCTAACAGACACTTAAAACAGAGAAATCTGTCCTCAGATAATACATAATACAGTATTGTATTTATTAACCTACTAAATGCTGTTCCCCACCAGGGGAGAGCCATGGTATCTGTCCCAACTGTCATCCTAGTAGTGCACTACTTTTGACCAGGACCCATGGGGCTCTGGTCAAAAGTATTGTACTACATAGTGAACAGGGTGCCATTTGGGACACAGCCTTGTTTGTGTTTCCTGGTTTAAAGGCTGTGCTCCTCCCCTCTAGGGAGGACAAGGTGTCAGGAGCTTTGATTAATATTTCTCTATTAACTACCTCCCATTGTTAGCCCAGGCCTTTGTGTAGCAGGGCCATCCGTCAAACAGGGAGGGGAGCCAGGGTCAGCAACCCTCCAGTCATTATCGAAATCCCACTGACCCAGCGGCCACTCAGCGACAGCCAGCAAGCTACAGTGCTGCTGAGACTGCTATTCTGGCCCCCTAACAAACAAGAATCAGCAATTAAACCCTGGCTTGCACTCCCAACAGCCAACATTGTGCTGGAGGTAGAGGAAGTAGGGATAGTGGTCTTTATAAAGAAGCTAAATGGCTAAATGTGATCTGCCTTCTCTGGGACAGTGGGAAATCCTAAAAACTGTTATTAAGAATTATTACACATATCCATATAGCGGTAGCATATCACTAAATTACAACTATACTGGTCCATAGAACTGCAGTACACCAGCAGTGCAACAGCTAAATTACATGATTAATTGAATAGTTAGAATTGTTAACTAAATTAATTCAGTACAAATTAGCAAAAAGATAAATTACCCCCTTATAGCCATAATGAAAACAAGTTATATAGTGTCATAAGTTATGACACTATATAAGCATTTCAATAAAACAACTAAATGCAATCAAGTATATATTTCTTTACAAAATAAGACCCTTCCCTGTCACATGGGTAGCACTGCCATCGTTGTGTTTTTATGTTGTTTGAATTAATCTCATCCTCTTTCAATTACAGTCAGCAACCCCAAGGGGCTGACTCGATAACACTTGAAAACTGTTTGCATCTTATGTACAAATACTAAATAAATGGCAATTTATCAAGAAGACTTTATCATGGTGACGTTCAATTTTCCATAAGTCTGAATAGAAGAAAAAAAAAACAGCAGATGTAAAAATACAGAAGCAAAGAACAAATTTAGGCTTATTCCTCCAGAAGAAAAAACACAGTCCATCTTTGCCATGGTGCAAAACTTTATTTAAAGAGTGTATGATAGGCATAATAATAATATAATTAAAATATTTTTTCCCCCATTAGAATACTTATGAACAATTCATTTGGATAGTAAACTTCCCCCAAGTTTAAATGCCAAGCGCTCAAGTGAAAAATAAATACATGTTTTCAGTCCTGGGAGGGAGCGAAATAAAAAAATCTAAAATCAAAAACCAATCCGAAATCCCATAATCTCATCCAATCAAATTCAAGCTCCTTTCTGTTCCCAGGCAGGTGTCTGGCCCACACACCAATGTCTCTGGGCCTGTACTGCTGGCCAGCAATCACCACTTGGTCTTGCCATTCAGAACCCTGTGGCTAACAGGTGGTATTCCAGGCAGGCAGGGTAAGGCCCCCTTGTTCTGGCGACTGGCGAGGACCCCTCCTGTCCAGACGGGGCCTGGTCCATCCATCCACTGTGCATATCTGAGGTGTCCAGCTTGTGCCTGTTCTGTTGTCTTTGTATCCTCAGATGTCACTGGTAGCCCAGGGTGGAGGCTGAGCCTAGTCTCTGGCTGTAGATGGCATAGGGAGAGTAGTAGGGAGAGGACGCCTGCAGTGAGTGCATGGGCAGGCCTGGGGATCCGTGCAGGTGGGCCTTGCTGTAGGGGTGGTAGCGAGCCAGGCCCAGGCCAGGTGACCCCCCGCAGGGAGAAGGAGCTGGGCAGGGTGCCAGGGCTTCCGGGCTGGGGAAGGTGGAGGTGGCAGGAGGCGGCTGAGGAGGGGTAGGCAGAGAGGGGCTTACTGTCCAGCCCACCAGGGAGAGCCGTGTGAGTACGCAGGTGGGCCAGCAGCTCCTCTGACGTGGAGAAACGTTTGTCACACGGCCCTCCTACTGACACCCAGTTACAGGCGTGTGGCTGGGGCTCGTTCTGCAGCATGTAGCCGTAGGTGTAGAGCGGGTGGGACAGGGTGGGGGTGGTGGAGGATAGAGAGCTGGGGTGGAGGGAGTGAAGGTGGTGCGATGGGTACATCATTTGGTAACCTGATTTTAGAGAGGAGGGGTCATGGACACATGTATTGCAGTTGCTGCCCCCTAGATGGGGGTGGTTGGGGTAAGTCAGACAGTACGGGTCCCTGCATAGACCCTGCATGAGGGACGGAGGTGAGGCCCCGGTGAGGGGGCTGGAGCTGGGGTGCTTCCCCTGGGATCCCCATCCCTAGACTAGACTTGGTATGATCCATGAACTGAGATGGGTAGCCTGCATAGGCGCCCACTATGGAGCCATGGTAGCCCATGGAGGAGGGGGGCATGGGGAAGACTGAGTGGCCTGGCTTGAAGGGGGAGACAGGGGCAATGTGTCCGGAGCCTAGCCCAGGCTGAGAGGACTGTGGGTCAGCCTTGTTCTCCGGCCGCGGGCTGCTAGCGGAGCTGGCATTGCTGGAGTTGGCACTAGCCCGCATGTGACTGGAGTTAGCTAGCTGGGCCCCGTCCAGCCTCTCCTTACTGTGATCAGAGTCTTTCTTCCCTGTGCTGCTGTCTGAGCTGGCCTGGTCCAAGCTCACAGGCTTGTTGTCTATGTGCAGGGCCTGAGAGTGTGATGTCTGCTGCTGTGTGGAGGGGGACTGGGTCTGTCTGTGGGACTGGCCCTGGGAGTGCAGGGGAGGGGAGGTGGAGCTGGGAGAGGTGGAGTGTGGGGGGAAGGATGGGCAAGAGCCACTGCTCCCGGATCCACCACTGCTCCCGGATCCACCACTGCTCCCGGATCCACCACTGGGCACCCTGAAGCCAGCTTTGTCTGTAGCACCCTTGGTCACCAACCCATCCTTGCGGCATTCCCCTCCGGCCTTGTTGTAAGGCTTGAAGCTGGACTTATCCTCCAGGGACTGGTGCTGGTCTCCAGACTTGTGGCCAGAGCTGGAGGAGCGTCCGGATGGCTCCTTGTCACTGAGGCTGATGGAGGAGAGGGAGCCCAGCTTGGATGAGGAGGGGGAGTCTGGTTTGCCGATCTGTGAGCAGGTCTGAGCCAGCAGGGCCAGAGGACTCTTCTTAGCATCCAGCTGAGGGGGCGACACACACAGAGACAGGATGAGAGCACAGCCATGTTAAAGTACTCTATAGTCACACTCTATACTGGTCTTACATTGGATGGTAATTCGGTAACTATTCTGTAATCTTTTTCTTCTATTTTTGTTCTGAGTGTATAGTATGTCCACTAGAAATATATTTTAGCCAGTATCATTTAATAGGCCAAATAAAATGTCCATCCAATAAACAAGGTGCAGTAAAATGCGTTGTAAATATTAGTAATAATTTAGCCCATGAGTCATATCTATCTGCAGAGGGAAGGAGACCTCAATCTGCCCAAAAGTTTTATTTCCCTGTGTTTGCTCTATGAAAAATCCTTAACAGAAAGACAGAAAAATGTATGTCTGCAATGTTGGCACGGGGTAAATAGCATCTGTTCTATTTGGGAAAAACGAAGGAAACGATTGAACTAGTTCTGTTTACATATTTTACAGACAATTACACACAATATATGAGAGTATCAAATCAACACACTGGCCTATTTATGTAACTCAATAATAGGCTACTCATTTGAAATATTAATTTCATAATCTAGTTTGTTGGGTCATGTTTGTATTATCTACGCGCAAATTTGAAAGGTAAAATAAATATAAACTGTATTGTAATGTAGACGATTTAGTTGCACTTTAATGCCTAATTTGATGCGTAGGCTAATCCATGCGTAATCTCGTAATCTACGTAAGATATTTATAAATATTTGTAAATAATTACAGACATTAACACGGTCGATGATGATCGAAGAATTCGACAGTTCCAGAAAATGTGCTTTGCTTACCTCAATGCTTACTGGGGCGGACGTCAGTGGTTGGAGATACTCTGGATGTAGCAATATGCTACTGTGTGCGGTCAACATCTTTAGAATCCGAATAGGCAGCCTTTTAGCCTGGCGTGTTGGATTTGAGGGAGAAGGTACGGAAACCAGCTGTATTTTAGTTACTCTTGGGAGTGAATTACAACGGTCGTTACCGGTGCGCTCAGGGGACGGACTGCGTAAATGCGCGTCAGATCCACGGGGAGAATTGTTCATCTGGATCGGGGCGGCGCAGAGTTCGGGCGATGGCAGGGAACGTGTTGTTGTAAGTAGAAATACATTTATGAAAACAACAAATGATGCACAAATAAATCAATAATCAAGCATAAGTACTCGGTCTGTTTTAATCCAAATATACCAACAGTAGCATGGGTCTCATGAATCAGTTCAAATGATTGTCTTTACAGAAGAAGAATTCTCGCAAATGTCAACATTCCTTGATCCAATCTTCTGTCCTTTCAAAATACTTTCCTTAGAACGGACAATTACATCCGTCAGTCTTGTAAAAGAGGAATGGAGCAGAAAGATCAACAGTAGTCAGTTATCACCAGAAAATAATAAACAAGGACAAGTGTAAATAGAATATCCCCGTAGACGATACGGTCAGGCTTTTCTGTCGCTGTCCCACTGTCTATCTGTTCACACAACAGCTAGTACCATGCTCATTTCACATACTAAAGATCTAAGTAAGGAGGCGACATTTTTAAGCAAGAAACCGCGGTCCAATCGTTCACGCATTCGTAATAAGGGGGGCGGCTCTCCTTGTAGAGGCGTGGCCTGCCTGTGCCCACACCCCTACACTCTCCTTAGCAATGTTTTTAAATATGGAATAATATATAGCCATATATTTTTATGATAACTGAAATTTAAGTCACTTTTTATGCAAATAAAAAACGATCTCTACCATAGATAGTTCATAGCCACACAACAAGCTGATGGTTTGCTTTAGATGTCATGTGTTATTAAGCCTCTACCCATTCCCCTTGTAAATTAGTTCATTTAATTCCAAATAACAGCCCTATGTTCATGTCTGGGTACAATTCTGGAATGTTAATTGCCTTTATTGCATTAATGCTGGCTCAATTACCAAGTAGGCAATTTAACTAATCTAATTACGCAATGAATTGGATGTATTATTTGAAAATTTGCCCTGACGGATGCAATTACAATCTGGCTGAAATAAAGAAACTTTGATGCTCTGGCTACTCTGCTCCTTCATTGGTCATAAATCGTGTCTGGCATGATAGTTCTAATTTCTGTCCCAAGTAACCACATGATGCCATGTCTCCTCCCGTTAAAAGGCCATCTAAAACATGTCATCGTCTCCATTTAGGTGATGAATTAGAATGGCACACTTTTCCAGAGGGGCCTGTCATGACAACCGAATATCAACTGTCTGACAGTAACACAGCAACAAAATTAACCATATTCAACCAATATTATCCAATCAAATACTGATTAATCATGTTATGTCAACTTATGTGATAACCATCAACATCAACATTTTTGCCTTGTTCAAACAAATAAAAAGGACAACTATTCCACCATAAGTCTAGTTTGTACTCTCAGGCCCAGTTGAGATGAGGAACAACTCATCTTGTACCAGCTGTGTGTGTTCTGTGTACCTAAACAACAGCTGGGAGTATATACCTGTTCTGTTTTAAACAAAACAACACTGTTCATTTAAACCAACTACACTGAGAGAACTGTAGTCTAGCTGACATACTCAAGAGAACAATAAATAAGGGCCTTTTCCTGTGCTGCTTATGTGTCATAATGGCCCATTATAATCTTGATAAGCTCTGTCACACTTTCCATGTCCCATTATTAATGGTGCTGTCAGCAGAGTAGTCCTTGACTATAACGACGAATGCCATTTATCTTCAGTTAAGAGGAAAGGCAGTGGGATGCTGGCTGGCTGGGGATGGATAGATGAAGTCACTTCTTCTGCCTCACTCAACAGGATCGGTGTTTGACCTGTCATCATTAGGCTTAGCCGTCACTTATCACCTACACACTGCAGCGAACGCTTGAATAACCTGCCCAGATCCAAGAGCATGTGAATGCAGATGTAGAAGGGGTTAAGTGTGATGTGATCTTCATTTTCAATGTGTCTGTCTGTGTGTGCTTTATTCAACCATGCGATGAAAGCTGTACAAATAGATGGCGCATATGCAGGTTGGTTATAATGTTCACGACACAAAGCCAATTCAAATGTATGCTAGGCCACAAATCATGCAGAATAGAAATAACTTAAAATCAATTGTTATTCAGTGTCTAGTGGTGATCTAAAACATTCAAGAGATTTCATGAGGAAACGTGCCATGCTTATAACGTAAGTTATTCACTGACATACGTGTAACTCAGTTCTCCATTTGCAAGGGGGGTCAGTTGGTTGAGAGAAAGGGTACATTTTGGGTGTGTGGGAGGGGTGGGTTAATGAAGGGGGTGGGGGGTAAAAAGGAGACCTGGAGGAGGGCAAGAGAGGAAAAAGACACAAAGAGAGAGAAAGAAACAAGGGGAGGGCTGAAACAATGGGGAGCAGCTCCTTTCATGTCTTGCATTGAAGTTGGGCTGGTTACAGCTGTTGTGGCATGTTGGTGACTGATGGCCATTTCCTGTTGTTGATATTTAAGGGGGTGGGTTTCCCATCAAGAGGGCGCTCTGCAGTAGAAATCTCTTTGGCCGGCCCTGGAACTATTTGCCTTTGCATGGCCATATCAAAGCAAGAGGTCTTTACTAGAACAGCAGCCTAACAAAACACCCTGTCCTGTGGCTAGGGCTACACGGCTAGGCAACGGAGACTAGAGGACCCCACAGACATCCTTTGTCTTTGATCGTGTGATTTACAGACCCACTGAGGCATGTAATGGAAGCTTAGGGCGACAGGTAACCTAGCGGTTAAGAGGGTTGGGCCAGTAACTGAAAGGTTGTTGGTTTGAATCCCTAAGGTGACCTAAGGGAAAAATCTGTTGATGTTCCCTTGAGCAAGCATAAGAGCTAACATGTACAGTGAGGGAAAAAAGTATTTGATCCCCTGCTGATTTTGTATGTTTGCCCACTGACAAAGGAATGATCAGTCTACAATTTTAATGGTAGGTTTATTTGAACAGTGAGAGACAGAATAACAACAAAAAAATCCAGAAAAACGCATGTGAAACATTTTATAAAATTATTTGCATTTTAATGAGGGAAATAAGTATTTGACTCCTCTCAATCAGAAAGATTTCTGACTCACAGGTGTCTTTTATACAGGTAACGAGCTGAAATTAGGAGCACACTCTTAAAGGGAGTGCTCCTAATCTCAGTTTGTTACCTTCATAAAAGACACCTGTCAACAGAAGCAATCAATCAATCAGATTCCAAACTCTCCACCATGGCCAAGACCAAAGAACTCTCCAAGGATGTCAGAGACAAGATTGTAGACCTACACAAGGCTGGAATGGGCTACAAGACCATCGCCAAGCAGATTGTTGAGAAGGTGACAACAGTTGGTGTGATTATTCGCAAATGGAAGAAACACAAAAGAACTGTCAATCTCCCTCGGCCTGGGGCTCCATGCAAGATCTCACCTCGTGGAGTTGCAATGATCATGAGAACGGTGAGGAATCAGCCCAGAACTACACGGGAGGATCTTGTCAATGATCTCAAGGCAGCTGGGACCATAGTCACCAAGAAAACAATTGGTAACACACTACGCCGTGAAGGACTGAAATCCTGCAGCGCCCGCAAGGTCCCCCTGCTCAAGAAAGCACATATACATGCCCGTCTGAAGTTTGCCAATGAACATCTGAATGATTCAGAGGACATCTGGGTGAAAGTGTTGTGGTCAGATGAGACCAAAATGGAGCTCTTTGGCATCAACTCAACTCACCGTGTTTGGAGGAGGAGGAATGCTGCCTATGACCCCAACAACACCATCCCCACTGTCAAACATGGAGGTGGAAACATTATGCTTTGGGGGTGTTTTTCTGCTAAGGGGACAGGACAACTTCACCGCATCAAAGGGACGATGGATGGGGCCATGTACCGTCAAATCTTGGGTGAGAACCTCCTTCCCTCAGCCAGGGCATTGAAAATGGGTCGTGGATGGGTATTCCAGCATGACAATGACACAAAACACATGGCCAAGGCCACAAAGGAGTGGCTCAAGAAGAAGGACATTAAGGCCCTGGAGTGGCCTAGCCAGTCTCCAGACCTTAATCCCATAGAAAATCTGTGGAGGGAGCTGAAGGTTCGAGTTGCCAAATGTCAGCCTCGAAACCTTAATGACTTGGAGAAGATCTGCAAAGAGGAGTGGGACAAAATCCCTCCTGAGATGTGTGCAAACCTGGTGACCAACTACAAGAAACGTCTGACCTCTGTGATTGCCAACAAGGGGTTTGCCACCAAGTACTAAGCAATGTTTTGCAGAGGGGTCAAATACTTATTTCCCTCATTAAAATGCAAATCAATTTATAACATTTTTCACATGCGTTTCACATTTTTGTTGTTGTTATTCTGTCTCTCACTGTAAAATGGCTGGCCTTATTCATTTGTGAAAAAGTTGCTGTTTGACTCACTTGAGTTTAATGATATACAGAATGTAGATCACTAGAGTAGAGTAAATGGGTTGCTCATCCTGTCAATTGTAGACCTACTTCTTGTAAGAGTTCTGGACTTGGGGACTGTGAAGAGATCTCTGGTGACATGTCTGTGTGCCAGTAGGTCAAATTGACAGCTCAGTGCATTCAACATGTCAATACCTCTCACATATGGTCTCTGGTCAAAAGCAGGGCACTAAGTACGGAATAGGGTGTCATTTGGGATGCATATACTATATCCTGTAGAGGCACAGAGAGGAGATAAACGGTCTGAGGGGCAGAGGAGGAGAAATGAATGTAAATAACTCCTATTTAATTATCTGTGAGTAACTTATGGGGTGTGTGGAATGGGAATACAGGCCTGAGGCTGGGGCTTTGCTGCTCTAGCCCTGTGTGTTCTCCAGAGGGAATAAGACTTTCATTGGGCGTAGCAGACATGGCATTTAGGCCTCAAACTCTTAAAAGAAAAGGAGCAAAGTAGGCAACATTCCACGCTGGACAAATAGTTTAAAAACAAGGATTTTGATTGGCTCTGGTTTAAAACATCAGTATCTACATACAGGGTTCTCTCACAGACACTCTCTCTCTCACACACACACACACACACACAGCAACATGCACACACACACACACACACACACACACACACACACACACACACAGCAATACGTGCACACGCACATGCATGCAATAAGAAGTGGGATATTTACATATTTCTGGTACAATATAATGTATCTATTGTGCTCCACCTGGAGAAGTTATCAGGAATAGTGGATGAACAACCAGGGAGAACAGACCGATGGACTGCCAGACCACGTCTGACTCAATCAGGTTGTCTTACATTGTTGTGTGAAATTTCAGCTGACATCAAAAGGTGTTTTTGCATTAGTCCAGAGAGGGCATTTGATAGAAGTACAACCGAGGCATTCACAGCACTTGGCTTTGCGTCCCAAATAGCACCCTATTCTCTATATAGTGCCTTGGTCAAAAGTAATGCACTATAGAGAATAGGGTGCCATCTGGTGCGCATACTTAGTGCAAATTAAATCTCCTGCACATTCCTCCCAGCTACCACATTTGATTCCTTGGAAGTTGTGGGAACATACGTTTTTGGTTTTCCATTGGGTCTGCGAATTAACCCATACGAAACGTATGAACGGAAAAACAGATTTTTTTTTTTTTACGTTCTGATAATAGAAGTGAACATTTTACCTGTTCTGGGAACAAACATTTTTGTTTGCAAGGAGATTCTGAGAACGTTTTACTATGGTTCCCTGAAAGTTTTCCTGGGAGGTTTTAACGTTCTGAGAACAAAAATTATAGGTTATTTGAAAGTAATTAAATAACATTTTAAGAAAAACTTTCAATAAGAATTGCAATAACACCTCTAGCATAGGTTAACTGTTTTGAACTCCAAGAAACTCCAAGCACATTTGCTTAGCCATTAATCATGCAAACACATGTATTTATTATAGTGTCACGGCCTCAGGGAGCTTCAAACCTATTATCTTCCGTTCTCTATCCATGGAATTAATACACTGTGCCACCAGGATGGAGCGAGAATGCCATGTTTTTGTTTTACTTATACAAAGCTGTTTATTTTAGTCTAGTCAAACATTGCATTTCAAAGGAAACAAGCACAAATTAAGATCAGGTGTGGCCAATTAGTGTGCGCTACCAACAAAACTGAAAACAGGATAGAGTTTTGTTGACGCCGAGAAAGGAATGTATATGTTAAATAACATTCTTAGAATGTTACTAAATACTGAAATTCCTACCTAAGAAACATATGGTTCTCAGAATGTTATGTGCTGCTAGCTGGGTGTTTTGCACAATTCCCCGGAATGTTGTGGGAAGGTTGAATGCAAAATAACCAAAGGACAACCACACTCAAACTCTAAGAAACATATGGTTCTCAGAACGTTGTGTGCTAGTTGGGCTCACACTTGCTGCTTACTGTCCTCAGACTCAGTCACAGGCTCAAAATATCTTCATCATACACTAAGGACACACACACACAGGTGTACTTCTTCATTGATCCTTCCAGTATTATCCTATTATATCAAAATGTTGAATAGGATATGCAGAATAAATACTAATAACTAACAGGCTGCAAGCAGTATTACTGTGCTATTTATTGAACCTAATTAGAAAGAACACACCAGCTTCCACATTAGTGAAATATATAAAATGTCCACATTTGTGGGCTTGAAAAAGAGCTAAAACACATATGTTCTAATATCCATCATCAGATGCTAAAATAAATGTCTCAATAAACAGCCACATCCTAACCCTAGATAAAAATATATTGCACACTTTAGAAATAGTTCGAATTTTCTCCCACTCAAATAGTGGTAGTAATAATGTAGCCATAGTTTTGTTATGATACATACAGTACCAGTCAAAAGTTTGGACACACCTACTCATTCAAGGGTTTTTCTTTATTTTTACTATTTTATACATTGTACAATAATAGCGAAGACATCAAAACTATGAAATAACATATATGGAATCATGTAGTAACCAAAAACGTGTTACACAAATCAAAATACATTTTAGATTTTAGATTCTTCAAAGTAGCCACCCTTTGTGTTGATGACAGTTTGCACACTTGGCATTCTCTCAACCAGCTCCATGAGGAATGCTTTTCCAACAGTCTTTTAAAGGATGATCTTCATATGCTGAGCACTTGTTGGCTGCTTTTCCTTTACTCTGCGGTCCAACTCATCCCAAACCATTTTAATTTTGCTACCATGTTGTGCTGCTGCCATGTGTTGCTACCATGTTGTTGTCATGTTGTGTTTACTATGCTGTATTGTCATGTGTTGCAGCCATGCTAAATTGTTGTCTTAGGTCTCTCTTTATGTAGTGTCTCTCTTGTCATGATGTGTGTTTTGTCCTATATTTGTTTTTGTATTTTTTTTATCCCAGCCCCCGTCCCCACAGAAGGCCTTTTGCCTTTTGGTAGGCTGTCATTGTAAATAAGAATTGGTTCTTAACTGACTTACCTAGTTAAATAAAGGTTAAATAAAATAAATACAAATAAAAAAAGGTTTGGTGATTGTGGAGGCCAGGTCATCTAATGCAGAACTACGTCACTCTCCTTTGCGCTTAGTCCCACTTTCAAAGTTCTTGAAATGTTCCTGATTGACTGACCTTCATGTCTTAAAGTAATGATGGACTGTTGTTTCTCTTTGCGAATTCTCTTGAATTGTTCTTCCCATAATATGGACTTGGTCTTTTACCAAATAGGACTATTTTCTGTATACCACCGCTACCTTGTCACAACACAACTGATTGGCTCAAACGCATTAAGAAGGAAAGCAATTCCACAAATTAACTTTTAACAAGGCACACCTGTTAATTATATGTAATGTATGATTCTGAGACGTATTTTTTTTTTTATGTAACGTTGATTTAACTATACAAGTAAGTTAAGAACAAATTCTCATTTACAATGACGGCCAAACGCGGACGACGCTGGGCCAATTGTGCGACGCCCTATGGACTTTTATTGTAACGATATCCTACTCTTCCCATGTTCACCTGAGAGACCAGAGATATTCACGTGATTGACAATAAATCTATAAATTCAGTTACAATAAAATGGCCATAGACTGTCAATAATAACCAACATTTATTCCCACAAGGCAGGCAGAATGAGAGTATAAGCCTAAACCTAAATGCCAACAATCCAGACTTGCCTACCACATCCGAATCCCGCACATTTTGTTTTCTTTCCTGCAATTCGTAAATGAGAACTTGTTCTCAACTGGCCTATCTGGTTAAATAAAGGTAAAATACAAAATCCTGCAACGACGTGGTCGTGGGAGAAGGAATGGAAAAGTTTGTCAGCACAGAGTTACCTGTCAGTCATCGAGATCCGGAGTGAGAGGGCCTTGTCGATCGCCCTGGCTTTCATGTGACAAAGGATGGAGCCGCTCAATTAAAAGCCTATCAATGTGTAAGTAAATCAGTCTTGTTACATCAAGCAAACGGTTATTGCACTGGTCCGCCCCCCCATTAATCTCCCAGCGTGTTGCCTTCCAACCCTGGGTCATGACTGCCGCAGCGAAATCCCGGGATGGAATAAAAAAATCTCCATTTCACAAATGTATTCCATATCCTCCTGAGGAAATGGATATATAACATAAGTGTTTGGGTTGAGAATAGAAACATGTTGCCAAGAAGAAAATGTGAAAAAAATATAGTTATTTATATTTTAATGTAAGGGCAAAATTGTCCTCTGTATTGGTCATTAGGGTGTAAATATGAAAGAAATTAACATTACAGTCAATGGGTACAGTAGATGAAAAACATAGTTGCGGCAACGAGGTTTCCACTACAGAGGACATTTCTTGATAAGCTTGTATTTAGCTCTTATTTAATGTGAGAAAAATGTATAACTATTCCTGAGATATCCAATTACTAGAAACAATTTGAAAATCAAACTCACAAAAAGTATAATTCATAATTGCACACACTTCTTTTAAAATGTCCATCATATGTGCAAATTTTGACAACAGCAATTTTTTAAAGAACCAGGAGATTAAGTTATCAAGGTCACACCCCCACACGTGTGATATAATTGAAAATCCCAGAATGTTTTCTCAGAGGGACAACAGGACTTAAAGCTGCAATATGTAACTTTTTGGGAGACCCAACCAAATTCACATAGAAATGTGAGTTATAGATCTGTCATTTTCTTTGAAATAAATCTAAGAAGCACTAGATCTGTTCTGCAGTGCATTTTTCCACATTTTGTTATGTTACAATCTAAAATGAATTAAAATGTTTTTTTTTTCCCTCATCAATCTACACACAATACCCTATAAAAACCGGAAATATCATATTTACATAAGAATTCAGACACTTTACTCAGTACTTTGTTGAAGCACCTTTGTTAGCGATTACAGCTTCGAATCTTCTTGGGTATGACGCTACAAGCTTAGCACACCTGTATTTGGGGAGTTTCTCCCATCTCTGCAGATTCTCTCAAGCTCTGTCAGGTTGGATGGGGAGCGTCACTGCACAACTATTTTCAGGTCTCTCCAGATATGCTCGATCAGGTTCAAGTCCAGGCTCTGGCTGGGCCACTCAAGGACATTCAGAGACTTGTCCCGAAGCCACTCCTGCGTTCTTGGCTGTGTGCTTAGGGTCGTTGTCCTGTTGGAAGGTGAATCTTCGCCCCCAGTCTGAGGTCCTGAGCGCTCTGGAGCAGGTTTTCATCAAGGATCTCTCTGTACTTTGCTTCGTTCATCTTTTCCTCAATTCTGACTAGTCTCCCAATCCCTGCCGCTGAAAAACATCCCCACAGCATGATGCTGCCACCACCATGCTTCACCGTATGGATGGTGCCAGGGTTCCTCCAGACGTGACGCTTGGCATTCAGGCCAAAGAGTTCAATCTTGGTTTTATCTGACCAGAGAAACTTGTTTCTCATGGTCTGAGATTCCTTTAAGTGCCTTTTGGCAAACTCCAAGCAGGCTGTAATGTGCCTTTTACTGAGGAGTGGCTTCCAGTCTGGCCGCTCTACAATAAAGGCCTGATTGATGGAGTGCTGCAGAGATGGTTGTCCTTCTGGAAGGTTCTCCTATCTCCACAGAGGAACTCTGGAGCTCTGTCAGAGTGACCATCGGGTCCTTGGTCACCCTGACCAAGGCCCTTCTCTCCCGATTGCTCAGTTTGGCCCGGCGGCCAGCTCTAGGAAGAGTCTTGGTTGTTCCAAACTTCTTCCATTTAAGAATGATGGAGGCCAATGTGTTCTTGGGGACCTTCAATGCTGCAGACATTTTTTGTACCCTTCCCCATATCTGTGCCTCGACACAATCCTGTCTCGGAGCTCTAAGGACAATTTCTTCGACCTCATGGCTTCGTTTTTGCTCTGACATGCACTGTCAACTGGGGGACCTTATATAGACAGGTGTGTGCCTTTCCAAATCATGTCCAATCAATTGAGTTGACCACAGGTGGACTCCAATCAAGTTGTAGAAACATCTCAAGTATAATCAATGGAAACAGGATGCACCTGAGTTAAATTTCGAGTCTCATAGCAAAAGGTTTGAATACTTAAGTAAATAAGGTATCTGTTTTTTATTTTTCATACATTTGCAAACATAAAAAAACAAAAAAAAATCACTTTGTCGTTATGGGGTGTTGAGTGTAGATTGATGAGGTTTCTTTTTATTGAATCAATTTTAAAGTAAGGCTGTAATGTAACAAAATGTGGAGAAAGGGAAGGGGTCTGAATACTTTCCGAATGCACTGTATGAACAGATCCAGATGGACAGTCATTGAAGAATCAATTACATTTAATTTTGCCACTAGTCACTATAATTCATTTGTTACTTGAAGGAAGCAATTTGCTTAAAAAGCAAAACAATAAAAAGATGCTTTCCAGACATAGTGGGCCCGGCTGTAATTCAGACTGGAGATGAATACATGAAAGTGATGGAGTCCTATACATCACCCTAACCCCCCTATACTGCCATGTGTGCCCCAGAAAGTCCCATGCATCTGGCTGTTTGTCATTGGAGCGTGCATGTGCATTCTCATTTGTAACTCTGAGTTAAGGGCTGTGGGCCAAGCTGACACTTCTGAAATATTTATCCTGCTGACCCCGGCTACTGCTGCAGCCCAACCAATCCTCTCTCCGCAGACAGACAGACAGAGAGCGAGAGGGGGGGAGATTTCAACATCAGCCACACAGCCTTCATATGTGAGGCCCCCACATTACATAACACAACACCAACAGCTCTGCTATAGCAATAAATACTTCTATTGATTACTGGGAAGATATGTAGCTGTATCATTCCCCCCTCACATCTCTGCTGTCTGGTTCCCCACTTCATCTCTCTTTTTTGTGTTCTCGCATCTCTATTTTTATCCAGTTGATATGTTCTGTCCTTTTTTCCCGGGCTCAGTGCATGTGCACAGCACCGCAATAACTTGGCTAAGTTTGGGCCTATAAAGGGTTATTTAGTTGTCAGGAGAGAGAGCAAGCTGCTTCTGCAGGGCCTGCCAGAAGGTTACACTACCAGTGGATCCTAAACTACAGATGACAGAATACAAGGACACACACACACAGAGAGAGAGAGAGAGATTAATGCGTTTCAGAACGAGGCTGAAAATACATCATATCATCTTTAATGGGTACACATTTCTGCAGCCGTAAATCAACATTTATAAATAGAAAAACGGGTGAAATATGGCGTCATATATTCCTCCCAATGACACTTTTACAAGCCCTCCCTGCAGTATAAAGGCATTGATTGCTATTTCAAAGTACCATGTTAGACCCAATACTGAGTACAACCAGCTGTCACAGTGGAGGTGGAGGGAGAGAGAGGTGGAGGGAGAGAGAGGGAGAGAGCTGGAAGGAAAGCGAGAGGGCAGAGAGGACTTATGGCTCTGGCAAATTTGGGGCCTCTTTTCAGAGAGTCGTTCAGAGAGTAAGATTATTGGACTGACAGCCCATCCCTTTGTTGAAGGTGAAATAAGAAAATGAAAAGGTACCATGTGGGGGTGTGTGTGTGTGTGTGTGTGTGTGTGTGTGTGTGTGTGTGGAGATGAACTATTCCTTCTTGTCTTTGTGTAGCTACTTCAATACATTATCTCCTTGTTCTGAGAAACTCTGTTCATCTCTCCGCTCTCTCTCTCTCTCTCTCTCTCTCTCTCTCTCTCTCTCTCTCTCTCTCTCTCTCTCTCTCTCTCTCTCTCTCGTCTTCTGTGGTGTGTACTTTGTTACTTTTATGCTTTGAGCGTATGAAGCATGCTATAACTATTTGTGCTTACACTGTGTGACCTATTCCAGTCCTGCTATAAACCAGGTGTAAGTCACATGTGTGTCTCTCTCTGTGAGCCTGGAGATGATTTCATTAATGTCGATTACACGAGATATGATGGGAAAACACAGAGAACACAGACCATTGCTTATGGAGTTGCTTATGGTCGGTGTCCTTGGTGTTTTTTTCATTATCTGTTGTAAGTCAAGGCTCCCTGGATTCCATCGGAGACCTTTATGAATATCTCTCCCTCTTTGTCCACTCTCTAACTCTCTCTCTCTCTCTCTCTCTCTCTCTCTCTCTCTCTCTCTCTCTCTCTCTCTCTCTCTCTCTCTCGCTCTCTCACTCCCCTTCTCTTTGTCTCTCTTTCTCTCTGTCCCTCACTCTCTCTCGCTCCCCCTCTCTCTGTCTCTCTCTCTCTCTCTTTCTTTCTCTCTGTCTCTCACTCTTGCTCTCTCTCTGTTTCTCTCTCCCCCTCTCCCTCTATCCCCTCCACCCCTCTCTCTCTCGGTCTCCCTCATTTCTCTCACTCACTCTCTTGCAGCACTGGTCAGTCTATTAAAACCTATTCTGGACTCTTGCCACCGGCACATCATTTATTTCAGCTGGTGTCGAGAATAATTATTGTTGTGTAAATCCTCAAGCCTTTTAGGAGATCAAAGTTCCAAGACATAAATCAAATTTCTTTAGTCCAATAGTCTCAGTCTCTCACACTCACTCATACTAACACAGAGGGTTGGAAAGAAAGAGAGAGCATTCACCATGTATGGAGGCGAGGGAGACTCTGCAGTCCTCCCTAGCTATCGCTCACTTCTTTCTTCAGGCTCATGAGGGAATAGTTCAGGCCTCATCCTTTCCTCCCTCCCTCCATCTATCTCTCATTCGTCATTCCTGTTTGTGCTTTACACCTCCACCTTTCACTCTACTCTCAATCTCTCCAACAAAGTACCACAAACAATCACTCTTCTCTATTTTCTCTGCTTCTGCTCTCTCTCTTTTATTTTACAGCATAAATGTTTAACTTATATTCCTCCCCCACACCTCCACTTTCCCCTCCTCATTCTTTCCACAGCCCCCCCTCTCTCCTCTTATCTCACTGCTTTATCTTTGTAATATCCCTGTGTCTCCTAGGAAAAGGTGTTGAAAAGGAGCCGGGGAGGGTGCTGTGGTGGAAATGTATCTGTGCAGGCTGGCAGGCTGAAAGGACTGGTTTTGTAAAGAGAGATTTACTGCCGATCTAAGGGAGAGGAATGGAGGTATTGCATGGCTAGGTCCCACATGGCACCCTACTCCTTATATAATACACTAATTTTGACAAGAGCCGTATGGACCCTGGTCAAAGTAGTGCACTAAATAGGGAGTAGGGTGGTGCGCAGGATGGAATGCTGCGCAGGATGGATGACTTCTCCTGGTGTCTGGCTGCTCCTTTATTGAGCACTAAATAAAACAAGAGGAGGATTTAAGTCTTCATCAGATCAAATTTAGGAAAGAGAGAGAACTGAAAATACTGTAATCAAGTGAGGCGGTCTCTTTCTCTTCCTCTGCTGCATGAACTTCATCCCTCAGGCCAATCCATTACTTGTTTAGGCACTTTAGAAGCAGCACAGACTAACTCACAGAGTTAATTCCTTTCCTTAGAGTTTCTCACTGCTGGTATTTGTCATCAACCTCAGTCACTTCAGGCGTCTCTTTACTGGAATATCCAATTGAACATGTTGAATATTTCCCCATTGTGATGAATAATGTGTGTATTTTATTTCCTTTGGAGTTATCATAAATTATTATGTAGTTCCAGTAATTAGTTTTTCTTTATTGGGATACAAAAATAACTTTCTTATTTCCATTTGATTCTCTTAAATCACTGCTCTTCATTTTGCAATGAAAACCATTAAACATGAATGGTCTAATTGAGAATGGTGCGGTGTAGAATTGACATTTTCTTGTAGAGTTGAAGCACACTGAGCCTCCATAACACAGTGGAGTGCTGCGTGTTATCATGACATCCCTTCACTGTGCTCTGCTGTGCTGGGGAGTCTCTGCTGCTTTTTGATGTGTGATCCGGAAAGCCTGGCTTGCACCGGTTGGCAGATTGTGTCAGCAAGCAAGGCAGGCATATGTGCAGGGAGACAACATTTAAAAAAAGGGGGTTAGTGATAAAAATGTGAAGGATTGAGCCGAGCTGGATTATCTGCCATTTGCCAGGCCCAGTGATGTGCTACCAAAACAGATTTAGTGGAAATGGAATGGCAGAAAGGACGATGATGGAAGGGATGGAACCGGGTGAGGAGGAGGGGGACAAGGGGGATGGTCTCATACAGGGAGGATTTTGTTTTCTGTTTAATTTCTTGTCTTCCTCTACTGACAACCTCCTCCCATTAGTTGTGTGTCACTCACATCTGTACTTGCAGAGCAAATATTGTGGAATGATTGGAGCTGTCAGTCAATGTCATTTGTTGCCGAGAGAGAGAGATTTTACCACATTACACCCCATTAACAATCGTGGGATAAGCACGTCAACAGCAACCTTGGGAAAATCCTCTACATTAACAGCAGACTCGTACATTGCCTCAGTGAAAACAATTTACTGAGCAAATGTCAAATTGGCTTTTTACAAAATTAGCATACAACAGACCACGTATTCACCCTGCACAACCTATTTTTTTTGGTTACTAGTCCAACGCTCTAACCTCTAGGCTACCTGCCGCCCCTAATTGACAAACAAACAAAACAAGACAAAAGCAAAGTCTTCTCATGCTTTGATGATTTCAAAAAAGCTTTTGACTCAATTTGGCATGAGGGTCTGCTATACAAAGTGACGGGAAGCTGTGTTGGGGGAAAACATACAACATTATAAAATCCATGTACACAAACAACCGGTATGCGGTTAAAATTGACAAAAAACACACATATTTCTTTCCTCAGGGCCATGGGGTGAGACAGGGATGCAGCTTGAACCCCACGCTCACAAGTTTACATACACTTAGGTTGGAGTCATTAAAACTAGTTTTTCAACCACTTCACAAAATAGATGGCATCATGAGGGAGGATAATTACGTGGATATATTGAAGCAACATCTCAAGACATCAGTCAGGAAGTTAAAGCTTGTTTGCAAATGGGTCTTCCAAATGGACAATGACCCCAAGCATAGTTGTGGCAAAAAGGCTTAAGAACAACAGAGTCAATGTATTGGAGTGTACATAGCCTGTGTACACAACACTGTACATAGCCACAAAATGACAGAGAGAGAGAGAGAGAGAGAGAGAGAGAGACACCAGGTGCATGCTTCAGATCACAGATTAATACTTTAAAGGCGGCAAGATAATGTCTGTAATCACAGGTAGTCTCACAACAAAAACATCACCTAGATTATTTAGCACTGGAGGAATATTACAGCTCGATTTTGTCCTCAAACACTCAACTCCGGAGGCCAAACCAAGGACAAGATAGAATAGAATGAAAACTGGACATTATATACCATCAAAACATGGAGCTCTCATTGAATGATGGTCATTTGAATGGAAAGAAACCACATTACTTCAGGCACAAATAAGGTTTTCTTTTCAGTAAAAATGTGTCAGTCCCAAGGCAACAACAGCATAATTGACTCAGCCCAGCTCTTTTGACCTAACCAAAATATCCTCTTCAGCCAAATACCCCATTGTGCTAAAGTTGCCACCTCATTGACAAGTTAATATCCTCATTCCTGACTGCTGACTAGTAGTCTCAGGATGTTTAAGGGAGGTGTGACTTGAGGCACCTTGGCTCATCAAAGTCACTTCACATATTTCTTAAACTGCCACTTTCAGCGTGCTGGGTTATTGAGAACTTGAGGTGATTTTATAGCACCCAGTTGGCTCCTGCTTATTCAGGGAGTTGCCACCGGGGTTAGAAAAAGACCCCCTAGGCGCGAACTGGAGCCCAGGGGTCTCACGTGGCTAATGCTATAGGCTTCTGGACTGTCAATAGATGTGATAGTAGAGAAGTAGCAACAGTAGTGTATGGGTGTGGTGGATGCAGCTGATGTACGATTGGCAGTTAGAGTTTGAGAGTTGCAGAGAACCTACTGGTTTAATGTAACATTAGTGTAATACTTTTTTCGTTCCTGTCTGTGGGCTCGCTTTACAAGAACAGAGAGAATAGCTCACAAGCTCTTTCTTTGCACAGTGAAACACTGTAAAAGAGACAGATAGAGGGAGGAATAAAGGGAGGGATATAGAGGTGTAATTCATGTTTCACAAACCCAATCCTTCTCCTCAGGGGCATACACATTCATAATTTCTCCCCATTTTTCTCTCTCTCTCTCCACCAAATGAAATGATACTTTTCTCCTCTCTTTTTCTCACCCCTCTCTGTCACTCTGGTCTCTTTGTCTGAACTTGGAGGACTAGGAGTGAGGCGAGGGAAGAGAGGGCTGGCATGTTGTGGCTGTGGCCGCAGGCTTCTGCGAAGGGAGAGATCCTCAGGTTTCACTGATAGATAACCTGTCTGTCTGTCACCCCGAGGCGGCTTCTCTTTGTAAGAAGTGCTGCCTACCTTCTCTTCCAACAAGTCCCTCCCGGCAACAAACTGTCATGGCTGACAGCTTCCACAAAGGAAGAGAGGTAAGGATTGAACAAAGGTTTAAGAGATGAAATTAAAGCAAAGAAGGGAACCTGACAGCACCTAGAGAAGAGGCATTGTCCTTGGGGGAAATTTATCTGTGAGAACAGGCTTTGATCACTGGAGGATGAGAAGGAGGATGAGAATGGGAGAGTCCATTGAAAACAATAGAGGGAAGAAACCAGACCTGCAATGACTCTCCTCTCAGTGACTCAGGCAGGCCAGAGGAAACCACAACACTCTACATTACACAACCTGGAAGGCCAAGGTTTAGACATCCTTGACGCTGTTGGTTGTACAGCGGGGTATGTTGAATGGTGACAGTTGTAGTAACTGTATGTTCTTCTATGGTGTGTTTCGTCTCGTTTTCTCCTCTATGGTAATCAATGCTTTGTAAAAACAAAAGATTCAGCAAATGCAAAAAGACAGATGAAATGTAGCCACGGCATTGAAGTAAAAAGACAAAAACACTTTTCGAAGAGGAAAACAACAAAACTAAGAAGTGTAGGAAAATAGAAGCTTCACTTCACAGGGGGAAGATTTACATACATGAAGGAGAATGAACTGAGCAAGAGAGAAAGAGGGTAGGGGTGATTGGAGGTGGGTGGAGGAGGGGGTGGAGGGGTGGAGACAATCACCTTTATTTTGTGATTCGGAGGATAGGAGGGGTTGGCAGGGCACCGCCCCAGCTTTCTATAGAGGTAAAGATGAGTGCAGCTCCATTGCCCCACTATGGTGATAGACAAAGCAGCCCAGTGAAGGGGAACTTCATGCTGGCAGAATCTGAGGAGACTGTTTACAGAAGAGCTTGTCTGATGTAGGCCCTGTTCCCCTTGTATGAGAAACAGTGGAGGGAGCCCTGCTTTGATGTCTCTTTCTTTCTGCTTCTCTCTCTCTCTTCCTTTTTTCCCTTCATTTTCAAGAGACTCAACAAGTAAGCATTTTTCTCGTTAAATCTGCTAGGTGATTGAGATGCATTCGTTACAGGTTTTCTTTGGTTTACATTGGATTTAGAAAAGAGTGGAATTCTGTTAGAATATAAAGTAGAAATGGTCTTACAAAGAGAAAAAAAGAGGGAGAATAGAGAGATCACCTACAGGTGTGTGTGCGTTTGTGTGTGTGTGGGTTTGTGTGTGTTTGTGTTTGTGTGTGTGTGGGTTTGTGTGTGTTTGTGTTTGTGTGTGTGTGTGTGTGTGTGTGTGTGTGTGTGTGTATATGTGTCCGTATACGTGCATGCGTGTGTTTGTGTACATTCGCGTGTGTGTGCTCTGACCAGGTCAAAAAGGTCCTGTCAACAGCATGGCTGTTTTAATGTGACATATTAATGTGGCCTGCCAGTGCCAATAACCCACCAGAAGCAGCACGTGTGTGCATATTTATGAGAGTCCATAACTTCAGCCCCCTCGTAAAAATCTCCACTTGTGCTGGGAACTGCTGAGTGTGTTCATAAAACATTGAGAAAGCTTTTTCCCCTTTCACTACCTGGGGTAGATTGGTGAGTATGTTCAGGAGAGGAGATGGCAGAGAATATAATGATCAATGTTCTAGCTGAAAAACATGGAGCACATTCATAATACTGCGAACCTGATTGATTCTGTGTCAATTTATCTCTTATTTTGCTTTAATCTATGGCTATGTCCCAAATGGCACCCTATTACATATACTAAACTACTTTTGACCAGAGCCCCTGGTCAAAAGTAGTGCACCCTATGGGGAATAGTGTGCCATTTGGGATGCTGCCTACAGTATGTACTTTATCTATAGAGGAGTTATTGTGTTTCTCCTACGAGGCGCTTAATGTAAATGAAGGGCGAATACATTTATCCATAAATGAGTTATTCTACACACAGTATTAAAATGTTGCAGGATAATAAAATGTACTTGCTCCAATTGTTTACTCTTGCCTCTGCACTACCTATGGAGGCTTTAGTCACAAGGGACAATCAGGTATTTTCTTTATACACTGAATACAAATATAAACGTAAAGTGTTGGTCCCATGTTTCATGAGCTGAAATAAAAGATCCCGGGAAATGTTCCATACGCACAAAGAGCTTATTTCTCTCAAATGTTGTGCACAAATTTGTTTACATCCCTGTTAGTGAACATTTCTTCTTGCCAAGATAATCCATCCACCTGACAGGTGTGACATATCACAAAGCTGATTAAACAGCATGATCATTACACAGGTTCTTCACCGCGGGATCGTCTGAGACCAGCCAGATAATTCAACTGTGGGTTTGCACAACTGAAGAATATCTGCATAAACTGTCAGAAACCGTCTCAGGGAAGCTCATCTGCGTGCGTGTTATCCTCCCCAGGGTTTTGACCTGACTGCAGTTCGGCGTCTTAACCAACTTCAGTGGGCAAATGCTCACCTTCGATGGCCACTAGCACGCTGGAGAAGTGTGCTCTTCATTGCTAAATCCCGGTTTCAACTGTACCAGGCAGCTGGGCGAGCGGTTTGCTGATGTCAACATTGTGAACAGAGTGCCCCATGGTGTCGGTAGGGTTAAGGTATGGGCAGGCATAAGCTATGGACAACAAACAGAAATGCATTTTATCGAAGGCAATTTGAATGCACAGAGATACCGGGACAAGATCCCAAGGCCCGTTGTCGTGCCATTCATCTGCCTTCATCACCTCTTGTTTCAGCATGATAATGCATGGCCCCATGTTACAAGGATCTGTACACACTTCTTGGAAGCTGAAAATATCCCAGTTCTTCAATGGCCTGCATACTCACCAGACATGTTGCCCATTGAGCATGTTTGGGATGCTCTGGATAGATGTGTATGACAGCGTTTTCCAGTTCCCGCCAATATCCAACAACTTCGCACAGCCATTGAAGAGGAGTGGGACAACATTCCACAGGCCACAATCAACAGCCTGATCAACTCTATGCGAATGAGATGTTGCACTGCATGAGGCAAATGGTGGTCACACCAGATACTGACTGGTTTTCTAATCCACACCTCTACCTTTTCTTTAAGGTATCTGTGACCAACAAATGCATATCTGTATTCCCAGTCATGTGAAATCCGTAGATTAGAGCCTAATGAATTTATTTCAATTGACTGATTTCCTTATATGAGGTGTAACTCATTAAAATCGTTGAAAGTGTTGAATGTTGCATTTATATTTTTGTTCAGTGTAGTTTTTTCACCTGTCTCAGCATTATCTGCATCCCAAATGGAACACTATCCCCCTATATAGTGCACTAATTCTGACCAGTGGCCATTGTCTTTTCTGGTGATCCATTGTAACATTGGGCATTTGTTCCTGCTGTAACCGCCAAAAAAGCCATATTACAACCTATGTGTTGTGATAATTGTGTTGTTTGCTCTATAACCTGTTAGTTCATATGCATTGCGACCGTGATATATAGGCCTAAAGGCAAATACAATTAGAAGACACAGTGGCAGAATAAATTCAACCACACCTTTGTTTCATCACAAAGCTGGAGAGCAACCTCTGTCCAGTGAAGTCCACAAAGCATATTGCATGTACAGTAGCAGACAGTTACATGACCTACAGGAATGGTCAAGCAAGTTAATGTTTCCCACATTTTCGGGACCACTAAACAACTATTGATGTAGAGAGTTTCCGCAAGTCACAAAGAAAACAGGAGCTGCCTCCGCTATTCCAGCACCATTTTAACTTAAACATTTCAACATCATCAAATCACCATCTGCTTAGTCTAATACAATGACAATTAAAAGATACCAAAAACAATTTAATCCAATCAATGTAAGCTAAATATGATATGGCTGCCAATGGTTCTGATTTCTGTGTGTGTGCGCGTCCGTGTGCGAGTGTATCTTTGCGTGCAAGTAGAAAAACATGTTGACTCATCCTACTTGTAGAGAAACGCCAATGCCATATACTCTTTCAAACGGTCTATCACTCTGTCATACAGTAGATGCTTTTAGTTTTTGTTGTCCTAGGCTACCTGGCTAAAATACTTGCTCACTAGCCTAACTTCTATTCATGGACAGCGTTAGCTGGTTAACATTAGCCTTCTACATCTACAGCTACTTACTGAACTTCAATTATCTCAGGCCGGAGGCACAACAATGCATGAATTAATGGAAGGATCAGAATCCCCGTTATAATCATTGGCCAGTACAGAGAATTAAGTAAAACCCAAAGTACAAATCTCTATCCATGGCTAATTTAGGAAAGGGACAATTTTAGCTAGCTAGCTAGTTAGCCACAGAAGGACAACAACACAACGAGATGCAACAATTCAAGTTTCTCTGTCAATGACGTATGCTCTCAATGAGATTTGATAGGAGTTACGCCAAAATCTAAGTTGGCTTCTATTGACACTCTTTTTTTGGTGTGCCAGGACCATTCACATTTGAGCTCGCTCACTTTAGCTCAACGCTATACTTTTGTTTGTCAAGGGAGGCCAGATGCTCGCTTGTTTCCCTTGCCTTCAATGCTACGGGCGGCAACAATGTCATACTCGTTTGGACCAGACAGCATCAGATAGATGTCCTACACGTAGAGAGACAGAGGGGAGCTGTATTTCTCACTCGGATGCTTTTTCCTGTGAGATACATTCAGCCTCTTGCAAATTGAAGGAAAATTATGAAACACAGAGACAAAAGATATTTTTTTGTTTTTGAGTTTTCTTGGTCAATTATTTTGGGGAAAACTGTCTTTTTTGTATTGAACCTTTATTTAACTAGGCAAGCCAGTTAAGAACAAATTCTTATTTACAATGACGGCCTACACCGGCCAAACCCGGACAACGCTGGGCCAGTTGTCACCCCCGGATGTGATGCAGCCTGGATTCCCTCGGCATCCATGAATACACACTACTGATGCTGGGTTTCTTTCCTTCTTGGTCTAGTAGGTCTGTTGACGTGCCTAGAGGAATTTATTGGAGCTGGGAGCGGGGAGCACAGAAGTGCATGCACACAAACAAACACACACACTTCATGACAAAGTGAAATAGAGGGGAAATGACACACAGCATATTTTCATAAATCTCCCTGCCTGTTGGCATACGTTTCTCTGTGCTGTCAGCAGGTTGTCTCCTTAGTTTAACCATCAGACACACATGAACCAGACAACATACTGTGCCCTGCATACAGGATGGACAGAGTGAGAGAGCTCATCCACGTGCTGCTCGGGGGAAGTGGGATATAAATGGATATAAATTCTCTCAAATGATTCATTTCTAAACAAAAGAGCTCCAACTCCTACTGTTCCTGAGTCATTTCACTCTATTGGAAGAGAATTGATTTAGACTGCTCCAGTGTAATAGGCATACTCTCCCCCCTCCTTCTTGTCTTTCATATCTCCTCAGTTTACCCGGCTCAAGGCATAGAAGCACAGAGTGACTGGCTGCATACACTTTTCCAGTGAACTGAACTAACTGCAGGGCCTCTACCACCGACATGGTTTCCTCACAGTGGGACAGATTGGTAGACTAGACTCATGACAGGGCTTCAAATGGAAGACAAGAGGGAGATCAGACATGTGACTCAGTATGAAGAGGTCACAAGTGCTGGTTTGTCCCCCTTTCCCTTCCCTCCCCCCACCGCCATCTCCCTCACCAACACTAATTGTAAACGTATGATCGACGCTGCTGCTGCAGATGTGGAGCGCCTCCACTCCCCCTTTACGCCCAGTTCCGGGTTGTGTCCCAAATGGTATCCTAATCCCTATATGGTGCACTATTTTTGACCAAAGCCTTATGGACCCTGGTCAAAAGTAGTGCACTGCATAGGGAATAGGGTGCTATTTTGGACACTAACCCCAGTGCGTTGCCTCGATCTAGCCAGAATCCAAACAGAAATATGAAGAAAAGGCTTGTTTAGAGCGCTATAGGGGGGTGGCTCAAATTGAAAGTGACAGCTTGCCATAATACGGCACCTGTAATGTGATTAGGCCAGCATGGCACTATTTCTATAAACCCAGAGAGCACTACTCAGACTGGTTGGAACTGCATCCCCAATGGCACCCTATTCCCTATGTAGTGCACTACTTTTGACCATAACCCCATAAACCCTGGTGCACTTTATAGGGAATGCCAAACACACTCAAGCTCTTACCACTAAAAGGGGACAAAAGGATGATTTTCCCCCACAATGTTGATTATCTTGCGATGCTTCATGCTTTGAGAAGATGTTTTCGTTAAATCATAACTCCTAGAGGGGAATTGCAAAAACATGTGGACGAGGGGAGGTTTGACTGGGTTTAGTATTGTGAGCCAACAACAGAGAGGGGGGAGAGAGGGAAGTAGAGTACTATGGGAAAAGGATTAGGTCAGGCAATATCAGAATCTTTGCTGGTCCGAGTCAGTATGTCAGTGCCTGCGATGTGAATGAGAAATGACATGACAATGATATCACCAATGTGAGGTTTCTCATTGTGAAATGGAGCTGATCTTACGTCTCAAGAAGTTGAAACTCATTGGTATAATATAAACAATATTTGGAGGGTGTTCTTAATGTTTTGTGCACTCGGTGTAGATACTATTTGATTTGTAAAGGTATATACCGTGAGGGAAAAAAGTATTTGATCCCCTGCTGATTTTGTACGTTTGCCCACTGACAAAGAAATTATCAGTCTATAATTTTAATGGTAGGTTTATTTGAACAGTGAGAGACAGAATAACAACAACAAAAATCCAGAAAAACGCATGTGAAAAATGTTATAAATTGATTTGCGTTTTAATGAGGGAAATAAGTATTTGACCCCCTCTCAATCAGAAAGATTTCTGGCTCCCAAGTGTCTTTTATACAGGTAACGAGCTGAGATTAGAAGCACACTCGTAAAGGGAGTGCTCCTAATCTCAGTTTGTTACCTGTATAAAAGACACCTGTCCACAGAAGCAATCAATCAATCAGATTCCAAACTCTCCACCATGGCCATGACCAAAGAACTCTCCAAGGATGTCAGGGACAAGATTGTAGACCTACACAAAGCTGGAATGGGCTACAAGACCATCGCCAAGCAGCTTGGTGAGAAGGTGACAACAGTTGGTGCGATTATTCGCAAATGGAAGAAACACAAAAGAACTGTCAATCTCCCTCGGCCTGGGGCTCCATGTAAGATCTCACCTCGTGGAGTTGCAATGATCATGAGAACGGTGAGGAATCAGCCCAGAACTACACGGGAGGATCTTGTCAATGATCTCAAAGCAGCTGGGACCATAGTTACCAAGAAAACAATTGGTAACACATTACGCCGTGAAGGACTGAAATCCTGCAGCGCCCGCAAGGTCCCCCTGCTCAAGAAAGCACATATACATGCCCGTCTGAAGTTTGCCAATGAACATCTGAATGATTCAGAGGACAACTGGGTGAAAGTGTTGTGGTCCGATGAGACCAAAATGGAGCTCTTTGTCATCATCTCAACTCGCCGTGTTTGGAGGAGGAGGAATGCTGCCTATGACCCCAAGAACACCATCCCCACCGTCAAACATGGAGGTGGAAACATTATGCTTTGGGGGTGTTTTTCTGCTAAAGGGACAGGACAACTTCACCGCATCAAAGGGACGATGGACGGGGCCATGTACCGTCAAATCCTGGGTGAGAACCTCCTTCCCTCAGCCAGGGCATTGAAAATGGGTCGTGGATGGGTATTCCAGCATGACAATGACACAAAACACACGGCCAAGGCCACAAAGGAGTGGCTCAAGAAGAAGCACATTAAGGCCCTGGAGTGGCCTAGCCAGTCTCCAGACCTTAATCCCATAGAAAATCTGTGGAGGGAGCTGAAGGTTCGAGTTGTCAAACGTCAGCCTCGAAACCTTAATGACTTGGAGAAGATCTGCAAAGAGGAGTGGGACAAAATCCCTCCTGAGATGTGTGCAAACCTGGTGGCCAACTACAAGAAACGTCTGACCTCTGTGATTGCCAACAAGGGTTTTGCCACCAAGTACTAAACAATGTTTTGCAGAGGGGTCAAATACTTATTTCCCTCATTAAAATGCAAATCAATTCATAACATTTTTCACATGCGTTTTTCAGGATTGTTTTGTTGTTATTCTGTCTCTCACTGTTGAAATAAACCTACCATTACAATTATAGACCGATAATTTCGTTGTCAGTGGGCAAACATACAAAATCAGCACGGGATCAAATACTTTTTTCCCTCACTGTAGTTGAGGATGGGAGAAATAGATATAGAAATGAATGCAGGAGAGATAATATATGCCATTTAGCAGACACGTTTATCCAAAGTGACTTACAGTCATGTGTGCTACGTATATTAAGTATGGGTGATACCGGAAATCAAACCCACAACCCTGACGATACAAGCACCATGCTCTACCAACTGAGCCATACAGGTCCACAGGGATGGAAGACAAGGACATACAGGGATGGTGGCAGTCCATGGATGGAGGGCTGGATAGTTTGTACCCCTTTCCTGTAGTCAAATGACTAGTGGCCTCATGGGTGGAAAGTTATGATAAACTTCATAATTAATAAACATCTTTTTTTTTAAGCCGGAAATCTGGTGTTGCTACGTCAAACGGTTTGTTATATTTCAGTCTTCTGTGATGTATATAAAGTGTAATATTTGGATGCAAACTCAAAATGTAATACATTATATCTGACATGGTACAGGTATCTTATTTTTTTAATAACCATGTGTGTAATTTGTATTCTTTGGTTTCAAAGTAGATTTGTTTAAGATTACCAATAAACACTCTGTGTGACCCTGATTTAGCCCACTGCAGTAAAAGGTTTTAAGTAGAACTGAGCGACTGGAAAGAGTATGGGGAATATAGAGAGAGAGTGAGCATTGCAAAAAAGTGAGAGACAGAATGGACCTTGGAGCTGAAACCAGCAGGAAATTCAACAGAAATTCTTCAAAAGTCTGAGGCTGACAGTGAAAAATTGTCAAATTATAAAATTGAGCTGGAGAAATAAAAATAAGAATTATTATAGTTGGCACGTATGAGGGAAGCAAGAGCCCAGGGCTGCATTTCCAAATGAGCCATCACCGATTGAGAGATCTGGGCTTTAGCTATGATTTAGTGTGGAAGGAGAGTGCGTGAGTACTCCTCTAACATTCACAATTAAGTTTTTTCCCCCAGGAATTCCAGGAATTCCCTGACTATCACTCTAGCGATGACAGGATGAAAGATGGGGAAAGTGGGGCTGACGGACTTGAGCATGGACTTGGCTGGGCTAGGAAAGGAAGAGATGGCAAACAGCAGCATGCTAGGGTATTGGGACTGTGTTGCAGTGCCAAACACAGTATAATTTAAAAGCCTTATAATTCAACCGTGTTTAAAAATGTGTCAACGAGGAGGGAGATGGACTAATGTTGCCATCTCTCCTTGCCTTTTGCCCCATTTAAATACCTCCCTCTCCCTCCATGCTGTATATACCTCCCTCTCCATCCAAGCTGTATATACCTCCCTCTCCCTCCAAGCTGTATATACCTCCCTCTCCCTCCAAACTGTATATACCTCCCTCTCCCTCCAAACTGTATATACCTCCCTCTCCCTCCAAGCTGTATATACCTCCCTCTCCCTCCAAACTGTATATACCTCCCTCTCCCTCCAAGCTGTATATACCTCGCTCTCCCTCCAAACTGAAATGTGAACAAGTCTTTATTTTTATTATTACTCCGTGTCAGATATCAAAGCCTACAGCGTTTGGATCCTCACAAAAGCATGTATGTTAGCCATCATTCTCCCCCTGTTCCCCCAACTAAGTAGACTTCATGAGTGACTCCATGTCCCTCTTGCTCCCTCTTTCTTCCCTTGGCTTTGAGTTAAAGAAAAGCCCGTCGAGGGGAATCAAGTCAAGCCAAAGACATCGTTGAGCATATGTGACAGGCTGAAAGCAGCAAAAATGGCCTTATAATTCAACTAATAATGAGGTCGGTAAGCATAATTGACCAACGCTGGCTGGAGTATGGAGAGAGGGAGCCATTTGAGACGGAAGATAGAACAGAAGGGAAGGTAGAGTGGCTCTGAGCCCAGCAGTCTCTCTGTGGGCCAGCCCCGACCTGTATCTACCTCTACCTCTACCCAGCCCCGACCTGTATCTACCTCTACCTCTACCCAGCCCTGACCTGTATCTACCTCTACCTCTACCTCTACCCAGCCCTGACCTGTATCTACGTCTACCTCTACCCAGCCCCGACCTGTATCTACCTCTACCTCTACCCAGCCCCGACCTGTATCTACCTCTACCCAGCCCTGACCTGTATCTACCTCTACCTCTACCCAGCCCCGACCTGTATCTATCTCTACCTCTACCCAGCCCCGACCTGTATCTACCTCTACCTCTACCCAGCCCCAACCTGTATTTACCTCTACCTCTACCCAGCCCCGACCTGTATCTACCTCTACCCAGCCCGACCTGTATCTACCTCTACCAAGCCCCAACCTGTATCTACCTCTACCTCTACCCAGCCCCAGCCCCAACCTGTATCTACCTCTACCTCTACCCAGCCCTGACCTGTATCTACCTCTACCTCTACCCAGCCCCGACCTGTATCTATCTCTACCTCTACCCAGCCCCGACCTGTATCTACCTCTACCTCTACCCAGCCCCGACCTGTATTTACCTCTACCTCTACCCAGCCCCGACCTGTATCTACCTCTACCCAGCCCGACCTGTATCTACCTCTACCAAGCCCCAACCTGTATCTACCTCTACCTCTACCCAGCCCCAGCCCCAACCTGTATCTACCTCTACCTCTACCCAGCCCCAACCTGTATCTATCTCTACCTCTACCCAGCCCCAACCTGTATCTTTCTCTACCTCTACCGAGCCCCAACCTGTATCTACCTCTACCTCTACCCAGCCCCAACCTGTATCTACCTCTACCTCTACCCAGCCCCGACCTGTATCTACCTCTACCAAGCCCCAACCTGTATCTACCTCTACCTCTACCCAGCCCCAACCTGTATCTATCTCTACCTCTACCCAGCCCCAACCTGTATCTATCTCTACCTCTACCCAGCCCCAACCTGTATCTATCTCTACCTCTACCCAGCCCCAACCTGTATCTACCTCTACCCAGCCCAACCTGTATCTACCTCTACCCAGCCCTGCCTCTACCTCTACCCAGCCCAGTCCCGACCTGTATCTACCTCTACCCAGACCGACCTGTATCTACCTCTACCCAGACCGACCTGTATCTACCTTTACCCAGACCGACCTGTATCTACCTTTACCCGGCCCTGCCTTTTACCTCTACCCAGCCCTGTCCCTGCTTCTACCTCTACCCTGCCCTGTCCCTGCCTTTACCACTAACCAGCCATGTCCCTGCCTTTACCTCTACCCAGCCATGTCCCTGTTCCTACCCAGCCCTGTCCCTGTCCCTACCTCTACCCAGCCCTGTCCCTGCCTTTACCTCTACCCAGCCATGTCCCTGTCCCTACTTCTACCCAGCCCTGTCCCTACCTCTACCCAGCCCTGTCCCTGCCTCTACCTCTACCCAGCCCTGTCCCTGCCTCTACCTCTACCCAGCCCTGTCCCTGCCTCTGCCTCTACCTAGCCCTGTCCCTGTCCCTGCCTCTGCCTCTACCCAGCCCTGTCCCTGCCTCTACCTCTACCCAGCCCTGTCCCTGCCTCTACCTCTACCCAGCCCTGTCCCTGCCTCTACCTCTACCCAGCCATGTCCCTGTGCAAGTGCATGTGTGGAAGTGTGTGCGTGTGTGTCTCTGAACAGGGGATTAAAGCCATCAGGACCAATACCGTTTCAGGACAGAGGCAGGTAGATGTGTGGGCTCTGTGCCCTGGCTATCAGCCACCTCATCAAAGTCACTTTCCCAAACTAATAGTGACTTACGTTTGCCCCCGGCCACCTGCCTTATGTTACAGTACCAGTCAAAAGGATAATTGCCTCATAATTGGAGTTTGGTGTTTGAGATTAAATCAGGCTAACTTAACCTGTGCCTCCCTCCCTCTCTCTGTTTGGTTGGTTGGATCGCTGCTTGCCGAGCGTTGGAGGGAGGCTGGGTATAAAAGGAGCCTAGACAATTGCATCACCAGACGAGAGACACGTGGATGGGGAGGGAAATGGATCTCCATGTTTGGTTTTTCAAGTTCAGAGCTTTCTCTTTCTCTCCTTCACTCTCTCTCTCATAATTTATAGTGCTCCCCCCTGTCTCTCTCTATCAATTCAATGGGCTTTATTGGTACGGGAAATATACTGTATGTTTACATTGCCAAAGCAAGTGAAATAGACAATAAACAAAAGTGAAATAAACAATCAGAAATTAACTGTAATCATTACACTCTCTCTATCTTGTATGCAGGGCACAGTGTGTTGTCCCAGTGTGTTTGCTTGTTTATGTGTGTCTGATGGTTAAACTAAGGAGACAACCTGCTGACAGGCCCTATGCCAGAGCTACGTATGCCAACAGGCAGGGAGATTTATGAAAATAGGCTGTGTGTCATTTCCCCTCTATTGAAAGGTGTGTGTGGCTGTGTGTGTTTGTGTGCGTGCACTTGTGTGTGTGTGTGTGTGTGTAAGGAAGAGGGAGACTATAGGCCTATGTGTGTGTCATTTCGGGAAAGTCTATAACAGTTGGATCTAAAAGCCAGAATATGCCTATTAGGTACTATGTCTAGAGAGCATTTCATTCTCAAAGCCAGTGTTTTTGATCCCACACGCTCATCAAAGCTCCTCCAAATCTACTCCAATTTAATATTTGATCCCTGCTTTTGGAATGTGAAGTGAATGATAACATTTCATATGAACGAAAAAGAAAACAGCCTCAAGTCGAACACGAAACATGTTGGCTGTCAGCACAGCGTTAATTTAATGCCACTGTCTTTAGTGGCTCGGCAGTTGAGTTTAATCTGGCGGAGCGGTGGAAATGAGTGTTGGTGACAGGGATGTCAACAGCGGTTTGTTTCATGGGCTACAGGAGAACAGTACCTGCCTTTTACACAACCAGCCCAGTCTTCTCCCCTTGTGTGCCCAAGTCAACCCACATTACTGTCAATCTCTGAACCCAACAGTGACATGCTTAATCACTCTGTCAGTTAGCCCCACTCCAGCGCTTTCTATGTTTGTGTCCCAAATGGCACCCTATTCTCTACTGTATACTATATATACTACTATATACTACTATATACTATATACTACTATACTATACTATAAGGCCTTGTCATGCGTATGTCTATGTGTATAAATACAATGATAACACGCCACAGTGGAAGTTTCAAAATAACTCAACTATGTTTAGATGTTATTTTTTTCATTTGGATGGCGTCCATCCACTCCACAGTTAAAATGGTTGATACAAAAACATGTCTGACAGGTGATGTTGATCCTGGTGGCTGAACTAAATTGAACTGAACTGGCAGTTGGTTGCTCTGGCAGTTCATCGGGGGTCATTTCGGCTTGTGTGACTTAACAGATGTTGGACTCTCTTATACTCTTGTGTTGTCTGTCCTCATAACTTCCCTCTCCCTCACCCCTCCTCGCCTCCTTCACCCCTTTAATTCCCCCTAGCTGTCAATCACACACTGTGTGCCTTTGTGTGCCTGTGTTTGTGTCTGTGTGCCTGTGTGTGTGTGTGTGTGTGTGTGTGTGTGTGTGTGTGTGTGTGTGTGTGTGTGTGTCTGTGCCTGTGTGTGTGTCTGTGCCTGTGTGTCTGTGTGCCTGTGTGTGTGTGTACCTGTCTGTGTGCCTGTGTGTGTGCCTGTCTGTGTGCCTGTGCATTTGTCTGTGTGCCTGTGTGTGTGTGCGCATGTGTGTGAGAAAAGGGAGAGTTTTGGCACTATTGTAGAGAGAACAAGGGGAGGAGGGGAGGAGAGGATGAGGGGAAGGGAGGAGAGGATGAGGGGAGGAGGGGAGGAGGGGAGGAGAGGAATTACTTGCACAGGAAACCAGCAGCAGTGGCAGCAGGGCATATATTCCATTGAGACAGTGAATGTGATTCATCCTGATCAAAGGAAGCTGTCAGTGACAAAGGGCCGTTTGTTTTGCCGAAGCATGACACATATCAGAGACACATAAATTACAGGAGGTATTAGATGGAGGCTTTGTGGATTTCATGGTCGCGTGGCTGCTGTGATTGTTTCCCAAATGGCACCCTATTCCCTATATAGTGCACTACTTTTTAGTGCACTATATACTGTAGTGTTCCATTTGGGACACAGCCTCTGATTGGTTGGTTTGATCGCTGCTTGCCGAGCAGTGGAGGGAGGCAGGGTGGGAAAGGAGCCTAGACAATTGCATCACCAGATGAGAGACACGTGGGTAGGGAGGGAAAATGGATCTCCATGTTTGGTTCTTCAAATCCTCCGACAAGAGATGGTAGCTGGCATGTGTCTGGCCCAGAATGAGAGGATTGAGAGAGAGGAGAAGGAGAGACAGAGAAGAAGGAGGACGAGTATGAGGAGCATACAGTATCTGTGATCCTGGGAGTGTGTCTTCTCTGACTCAGTGTCCTTTTTTAAACACACAAATAACGAGAGGAACAAGGGAGAGATCTCCCTGACAGAGAAGAGCAGAGGGGTTGTGTTATGTTCACCAGTTTCTGTGTTGTGAGTTTGTGGCAGGGTAGCCTAGTGGTTAGAGTGTTGGACTAGTAACTGAAAGGTTGCAAGTTCAAATCCCTGAGCTGACAAGGTACACATCTGTCAATCTGCCCCTGAACAGGCAGTTAACCCACTGTTCCTAGGCCGTCATTGAAAATAAGAAGTTGTTCTTAACTGACTTGCCTAGTTAAATAAAGGTACAAAAAATATATGTATCTGTGTATTTCAGGAAATGGCTTCCTGGATTCTCCCAAGCAGCTGATTGGTTGGCCCCAGTGCAGATTGGTGCTCTGATTCTGCCCTCTTGTTAAGGGATACAGCTGTTGGCAATTACAAACTCCTTCTGCAGCTTTAAAAGACAGTGTTCCTTTGAGGAAAAGAGAGCTTCTTGGTATGTCCTGTGCTTTGTTGTTGATCTGTATAATTTGTTGCCAGTATTTTGTACCTGGTCCTGCTGAGGTATGTGTATGTCAAAAGGACTTAGTGTTATTGAAATTGTTTGCTTAAGTTGTAATTATTCTGTTTTTGTTCCCAGGGGGAAGGCACCTTGGGACTGCTTAGGCAAGAGGCCTGCGGGCATACATATACCCGTAGTATGTACTCTGTCTATGCACACTAGGTAAGACCTGGGTGGACCATCCCCTGTATTTTGGTTAGCGCACCAGGTGGTGTTTAAGGTTTGGTAAGAAGTGGGAAGTCAGGTAAGGCAGGAGAAGGGGCTTTAACTTTCTTTGGTTCCGTCCAGACCCTTTCCTCCATATTACCGTGTGAAGAAAATAAATTCCCTGCTAACGGTAAAATTCTCTGCCTCTGTCATCCTTACCCACACTTGCAGTCACATACCTCTTTCACTCCACGGGGAGTTGAGAGTAGCAGGGTGTTGCGTTCCCTCCAAGAGGTGTGCGTAACAGGTTGAGATCAGAATCAATGGGTATACACTTAGCGGTCAGTTTTGTAGGTACACCACCTCACTGACAGTTTGCGCCTACAGAGTGTGAGTCACGTGGCAGTGGCTTGCTATTTAAAGCAGGCAGACTGGCATTGAGGCATTCGGTTATTGTTCGATTGGACATTACAATGGGCAAAACGAGTGACCTAACTATGGAACGCCGTTTGGGTCTTTACGTGTCAAAAGATACACGTCAAATAACACATTTCTATTATAGAATGTTGTGTGTGTGATGAATTTGCACGTGCAAGACAAGCGGCACTACTACTATCAGTAGCATTGTCAAAGCTATACAAAAAGTCTGCAAACAAGCACACACTGGCCACAAATGATGTTTACAATACCGCATTGGTAATAAGGCATTATTTGTTTGACCGCAACTTCTTTGGTATTTAGCTAGCACCAGTACAACTTGTGTTTTTGGGGAAGAACATTGTTTGCATCAAATCCATCAGCTAGCTAACTTTTTTACGACCAGCACTGTCTAGAGCTTGGGGAAGGGCAGGTGGGCGAGACAACTGTACCAGCATCATAGCGATACGTATCAATTAATCGTTGTGACATATGGAATACGAGTGATAGTGTATTCAATCTGTAATAACTACGAAAAAAATTATGCGTTAAAATATGTGACGTGCAGTCATTCAGGTCCTGATTGGTCAGCAAGCTTATTTGACATGTCAAATAGTGTTATTTGACGTGTATCCTTTTTGACACGTAAAGACCCAAACGGCGTTCCATACCTAACCGACTTGGAGAGTGGTATGATCGTTGGTGCAAGGCGCGCCGGTTCCAGTATCTCAGAAACAGCCGGCCTCCTGGGTTTTTCCACGGACAACAGTGTCTAGGGTTTACAGAGAATGGTGCAACAAACAAAAAACATCCAGTCAGCGGCAGTTCTGTGGACAAAAACAATGGAAGGTCGAAGTAGAATGGCAAGAATCGTGCAAGCTAACAGGCGGGCCACAAACAGGCAAATAAAGGCACAGTACAACAGTGGTGTGCAGAACGGCATCTCGGAACACACAACTGGGTGTACCTAATAACCTGAGCGTACATCCTTAATTTTAATGTCCAAAAATGTACCGATTGCATCTTTAAGTTGCCAAATATGATTCAACACAACCTCCAAAAGGATCACATTCAAAAACATCAGACACATTATCTCCAAACCTGCAAAAACAATATATTTCCTGTGTTTGGGCTTACTATTGATTTCGACCAGACAAAGCCCAGCTAGCACATTTGGTTTCTTGGAAGTTGTGGGAACGTGTGAGGTTTTGAGAACGTTTTACTATGGTTCCCTGGGAGTTTTATTAACGTTCTAAGAGCGGAAATTATAGGTTATTTAAAGTTTTTTTCTAAAAACATTTTTCAATAAGACTTTTAATAACACTGCAAGCTTAGTTTGGGTTAACTATTTTGAACTCCAAGCACAGATAGGACACATGGGAAAGTATTTGTATAAGCATTAATTATGAAAACACATTTCAAAAACATTTCTTTTTTATTGTGGCACAGGGTCACTGAGATTGGAACCTGTGATCTTCTGTTCTCTATCAATGGAATTAGTCCACTGTGCCACCAGGATGGAGCTAGTATGCCATGTTTTTGTTTTACTCACACAAAGCTGTTTTTGTCTATTCAAACAGACCCCATTTCAAAGGAAACAAGCACTCATTAAGATCAGGTGTGGCCAGTTAGTGGGCGTGACCTACACACTTAACAAGATAGGATAGAGAGAGTATTGTTAAAGCTGAGAACGGAATGTATAGGTTTTTATATAACATTCTTAGAACGTTCTTTGAACATTATTAATGTTTTCTTTCGTTTTTTTATGGAAAGTTTTCTCAATGTTCTGAGAACATGAATTTAAATAGAATCATGAGGAAACCTGTAGAAAACATAATGCTGAAGTACTTAAATTCCCACAGAAGAACATTATTTATACATTTTTTTGGAAAGTTCTGAGTATATGACTTTAAATAGAATCATGAGGATACCTGCAGAAAAGGTTATGCGGAAGTACTGAAATTCCCACCTAAGAAAAATATGGTTCTCAAAACGTTATGTTCTAGCTGGGTATCCTGCACCATTCCCAGAACTTTGTGGGAAAATTCTATGCAAAATAACCATAGGACAACCATGCTCTAAGAGAGTTCTAAGAAACATGTGGTTCTTAGAATGTTCTCTGCTATCAGGGAGTCCTCTGCAGAGACAAGTAATACAATACAATCAGCAATCTGATTTGTTTTGATTTATCGTGCCTGCCAGGAAATTCATTTACTGACTGGTATGTAATCCAGACCAATTAATGGATTGAGTTTCATAGAGTGTGTTGGAAAACCTCTCACTGTTCCTTCGTTCGTATAGGGACACACAGTTTTGCATTAGTTTCAAACAAACTCTCTCAAACCGAATGCTGTGTAACTGTGAAAATCAAATATGACCACCACATTTATGGAGCCGAGCCCCTCCCTTTCTTTTTCAGAAGAAATAAAAACTGCTGTAATAAATTTAGATGACAAAAAAACAGGGAGATTTGACAAATTAGTTTGAACACTTTTAACTGTCAAGTTGTTAACTTATGACTGTGCAAACTTCCAAGTGTTTGGCTTGGCTGTTGAACGTGGAGTCCCATAGCTCTTGGAGGTGACTGTAAAATGAAATATGGAGGCAGCATTGCTATTTTTTTTTTCCATGCCTGGGGCTTTCATGCGCCTATTGGTTTCAATCCTCCAGAGTGTTGTAGGAGAAGCCGATTCCTGTTCACATTAATAAATATAATATTTTGCAGAGCAAGGTCTAATGGTCAAAATGTCACATTTACCACTCTCCCTTATCCACCGGACGGCCGTAACTGAACAAACCACTCTTTTATTTGCTTGTTTCAAACTCGTGAAAGGAAAAAATCCCCCTGTTACTTTTGGTTTGGACCACTATGAGGTCGTCCAAATGTCAATCACAATTTGATGAAAATATGAGTTTTATATTTGAATTATTCTATTCTCGTTATCTCTCACATTACATGCATATCTCATAGGCTCTCTGTATATCTGTCTGGTCTCTCTCTTTCTCCCTCTGTCTCTGCTCCACCTCCCATCCTCCTCTCCTCCCCTCTGAGGGCTTTGACTAAAAACATGCGCTCTTTAATCACTGAGGTGACAGTCCGTACCCTATGTGTGTCTCTGCCCTGCTGCAATAATAAAGGCAGGGTCAGCCTCAGTGTCAGCTCCAGGTGTAATGTGGGAGGGAGGGAGGGTAAAAGAGACTCAGGCAGGAACTGAGGGGAAGGCACTGTAAGTTGCATTTTATGCATGCCTGCCACAGGAAGAATTCCGTACGAAAAAATTAAGAAGGAGACCTAGAAAGTCAACAGGATGATTTTTTGTTGTAACCTTTACTTAACTACACAAGTCAGTTAAGAACAAATTCTTATTTACAATGACAGCCTACCCCAGCCAAACCAGACAATGCTGGGACAATTGTTCTCCACCCTATGGTACTCCCAATCACAGCCGAATGTGATGCAGCCTGGATTTGAACCAGAGAGATGCAGTGCCTTAGACCGCTGCGCCACTCAATACAGTGTGTGAGGGGAATGTTAGTAGCTGACATCATTGAGTCTCCACAGGGCGGGTAAGTCCACCGGGTACGGTGTGTGAGGGGAATGTTAGTAGCTGACATCATTGAGTCTCCACAGGGCGGGTAAGTCCACCGGATACGGTGTGTGAGGGGAATGTTAGTAGCTGACATCATTGAGTCTCCACAGGGCTGGTAAGTCAACCGGATACAGTAGTAGTGAGTGTTTTGGCACTTACAAACAATGAGCCCTATGGGAGCTGGCCAAAAGTAATGCACTATATAGGGAATAGGGTGCCATTTGAGGTGCATCCAGGCTGAGATGTAAAGCAGTAGAGGAATCAGAAGATCTTGTGACCCGGTGACTTGGCAGACATGCTTCTGTCTGTCTGTGTGATGGACAAATAGAAGGGCTGGCAGCAGGGAGCACCATGGTCTTTGTGTGTGTGTGTCTTACTGCCTATGTGTGTGTGTGTGTGTGTGTGTGTTTGTGTGTCTATTAGTTCGTGTTTGTGTGTGCGTGTGTGTTTGTGTGAGGGCTGAATTCCTGTGGAGTTCACGGTGAGGCCAGGCCCCATTGCAGAGTGCCTGCTGGGAGGGGAGGGATGGGAGAGGCCATTAATTACAGAGCTGTGACACAGGGACTGACGAGCTGTAATTGATGCCTCCTGTGCAGCAGGAGAGGAGAGGAAAGAAGAGGGGAGGTGCTTAGTCACGCAGTGAAAGGGTCACCTCTCAGCCAGGCCAGGCTGGGGGGCAAGGGGGGGAGCACACTGTACCCACCAAAAACGAGTAACTCTCTCATGGGCTTGTAACCTGCACCTCCGCTAGCTAGTTAGTCTTTTTTTATGCAAGTTTTTGCGTATGGTTCTTGAATGGGTAGTCTTTCTCTATCAAAGTTACCTTATAAAATAATACTTGAGATAGTCAATGTTTTGAAAAGGCAGTGAGTTGGTTTTGATTCTAGCTGGGTATTACAAGATTTTTATAAGGTTTTGTCTCCATTATGGGACATTACAATGTTATATAACATTAGCTACAGATGTGTTTATCTATTTCAGCAATTAGCAGATGTCGAATAAGTTAAACCAGATCAATTCAGTTTTATAACAAGGAGACCGAAGCAAACCACATAATACAAGCATTAACTAAATAATAGTCTAATAGCTGAGCTAGGTGTGGAAAAAGCCCCCTCCTTTCACAGACCAGATTTGCCCTATCGACCATGGGGTAGCTTGCTACTCAATGTAATAAAGTAATGACTTCAAATAAGTTACCTTACCCGTTATGTTGGCTGACAATTTGTTAGCTACGCTGTCCTTACGAACCACATAGCATATCATTACACCAGTATGTACTGGTATGTTGGCTAGCTACCTAACGTTAGTAGTTATACATCAAACTTGCCAATATATTAACTAACTACCCAACATTTATTGACTTGATTATTCTCGTCATTCTTAGTTTAGCTAAATGGTATAGTCATTGTCCTTTCTCAATGGGCATTCGGGTGCTTTTGTAAATTCGCTCTGGCTAGCTATAGGCTGGCCATGGAACAAGTCAAAATTCACCCAAGGCTGAAAAACGGCTTAAGAACGTTTGCTAAACTGGAACACTTGCGCGAGCCAATAGCAAGTTAATGGAATCGAACGTTCTTAGAGACTGTCTTGACTGGAGTGATGCTTAGAATTCCATAGAAAATGTCTCTTCTTATTTTACCACTACAATCTGTTTTGTCGGACAAAACTGGGGGAAAAAAACATCAACTGTGCTTAAGTCTGCATAATGAAAAAATATTTAAAAAATTCTGGTCTAGCGATTGATCACAATTGAGCTTGCTGCCCAGATTTATATAATTTCAAAGAGGAGATTCTCCAGATTAATATAGTGTCCGTGTAATAGTTTTGCTTCCGTCTCTCCCCTCGCCTCTACCTACCCTCTGCACACAAAGGCAACAGCCACCCTCGAAGCATCGTTACCCATCGCTCCACAAAAGCCGCGGCCCTTGCAGAGCAAGGGGAACAACTACTTCAAGGTCTCAGAGTGAGTGACGTCACCGATTGAAACGCTATCAGTGCGCGGGCTAACTAGCTAGCCGTTTCACACCGGTTATACCCAATTTGAAAAATATCTAAATAAACACACATTTCATGTATCCAGAAAATCCAACGTTGAATCGCCCATTGAAACGTGAAGAGAACGCATTCAAATACTTTTCAAAAACTTTTCCTAAACAAATCAAATACCAGTTAAAATGCATCCTTAGCTATCCTTTTATGAATATTAGCGATAATATTTCACTCGGATGGTCACCTATACCTTATATAAGTAAAATAAAGTGGGGCGCGCAGCCAGACTTGCGCCCGAGAAAACTTGTTGACATCTGAGCTACCTTTGCCATTTCCTGTACCTATTCGTTGTGTTTACTCCAATCTCTCTGAGTCTTTGTATATAGACTGCTGACATTTAGTGGAAGCCATAGGTACTGCAGTCTCAGTCCTGGTAACAAATGGATTCAATAGGGAGTGTGTCTAACAGAGCCAAAGGTCACCAGAAACTGATTTCCGGATGGTTTTTTCTCTGGTTTTTGCCTGCTAAATGAGTCCTGTTATACTCACAGACATTATGTTAACACTTTTAGAAACATCATAGTGTTTCCTATCCAATAGTACTAATTATGTGCATATTCTATTTTCTGAGCCTGAGTGGCAGGCATTTTGCTTTGGGCACACCAGAATCTCCAAAACAGTCACCTCACCTGCCGCTCCCTAAGAAGTTAATACCACATAATACAAGCATTAATACCACATAATACAAGTATACACAATTAACAACCACAGCGCTAGAATGTTAAGAGAGAGAGTGTTTCAAATTGTGCCCTTGCCTTGCTCGTGTCAGTTGAGGATGAGCAATGGCCTGTCAAACAGAGGATGGACTCCTACTTGTTAGGGTCCTTTGATCTGCCTGATGAATAAAGGATAACGAATGAAGGGTGTGTAGACAGAGGTCCTATATGTGTGTGTGTGTGTGTGTGCGTGTGTGTGTTATGTATGAGAGAGGACCTTACAAGCTGCCTGGGGGTCCGTCTTTCTCTCCTTTGAGGGTTTGGGTGGCCCCCTGGTCTGCTCTCCTGTTGCAGGGGTACACACACACACACACACACACACACACACACACACACACACACACACACACACACACACACACACACACACACACACACACACACACACACACACACACACACACGGGAGAGGTAGGTGTCTGAGGAGACAGGGCTGATGGAGAGGGGACAGGGGAGAGGTCACTGGCAGGGCATCTGGATAGCAGAGGAGACACTCAATAACCTACATAACAGGTTGACAGCCAGGATAGGACAGGACAGGATGGTCCGGAGACTACTGAAGTGAACTGACCAACTGACCTCAGAAAAAAAAAATTCTTAGCTGACAGTTAACTTAGTGTTGGTATAATGCTTTATTACTTGTTTTAAGCATGCCTGTATACACCTTTTATAATGTCTTAGTATTAAAATGGCTATTATTTAGTAACAAAGAAAAATGTAGGGATAAATAATGGATAAGATATCAGAGAAGTGTTGGTTATGATATCTCATTCTACATTATGGTTACGCAAAAGTCTGAAAGAAATCTATTTAATTGTATTAATATTTTGTCAGTTGAAGTACACCAGGTAAAGTGAGGAAGCTTCAGTTACAAGCTGACAATTCAGTGTGTCTTATACTAAATTGGCCTGGACAGTAATTTACATTTGTTTCAAGTTAGCTACAGAGCTCTCCACCTCACTCCCACACGCTCCGACAGATTGACACCATCCCACCCAAGCCACAAATTGAAAGTGAGAAATGAGAAACAGGTGTGTGTGTGCGTGCATGTGTGTGCACGTCCATGTGTGTGTTTGTGTGAGTGACGGGGGTAAAGGGGCGATTCGGCTGACCTCCGCAGAGATTGTGGTGGGTCAGGGATGGAGTACAGGGAGAGGCATGAGAGAGGCGTGAGAGAGGCGTGAGAGAGGGGTGAGAGAGGCATGAAGGAGCATCAGGCCTGGAGTGCCTGTTCTGTGTGTTAGTTTAGACAGTCCAGCTGGTTACAGTGACTGGTTACTGACTAGTAACTGTTTAAACCCCTTATATAGCTTAACTACTTTCTCCTGTCCTGTGGTTAACTGGTGTCACTGTTTGTGTTCCAATTGATTCCTCAGTCACAGACTCATTGACTGACAGTGCTGCTTTTAGTGAGACGTCTTTATCACACCAATTACTACTGTACCCAGGGCCTTTGTTGTCTACCCTGCAACCCTTGAGAGAGATCACAGAGACTGGCTGGATGACTGACAGGCTGATGAATTGGAGTGTTGTTTAGGCTGTATAGTGTAAATGGATGCTGATGATGTTAAAGCAAGGTGTGGTTAATAAAAATTCCTCCACAATAAATACAGTACAGGTTGTGCAGTCTCAGCTGTTTAGTCACTCATTACTCTGATGTAGTGATGATATGATTGAAGGACTTGAGGATTCAATTATATGGTGGAACTATTGCTGACATACTGTGGGACTTGGGTATTTAAGACTCACTCACTTGGTGATGCACAGTAATTCAAACTAAGTCATGTTTCAATATGTGGAGGATGTCTTTTTCATGTGTTTTTACTCCCTAGTCCCCAGCTGCACTATAAGTTGGTGTGAAACAGATGACGTGATATTGTGTGTCTGTCTTCCAATCATAAATCAAGCAAATTGCCCTATGTGTTTCTCTATATATTGTGTAGCGTTTGAATGATAAAACAGAGTGCTGTGCTGGCAGATCTTCTTTGCTGCCTGTCAATGACTGATCACTCAGCCCGGGCCTTTCCAGGCAGATGCTAAAACGGAGTCTTTTGACATTTAAATCGATAGGCCAGGTCCCCGTTCTTCACATAGATTCCAATGAACTTTTAACACCGACCTTTGAAGAATGCAAATATGATCCCCCTTAGAAAGTTTACAGGAAAATTAGCGCTGGTAGAGCAGTGTCCAAACACAGTTGAGTTATGACCCACCAGATACCTCTGCTGAGTTTAAAGGAGATGCGGTCACAGAACGCCGTCCAAAAATAAAGATAAACAGGAATAAATCTAAATCCCGGTGCTGTGCAGGGGAGGGGAGGGTGTGTGAGGGGTTAGAGGGTTAAGGCCTAGTTGATTTATGAGCCTTTTGGTATTGAAATCACACACATAAAGTTCCCCACCTTGTGAAATCATGTGGCGCGTTTCCGCCTTCCACCCCATTTAACCTCTGACTAGTGACACTGGTACACCGTGACAGGTCAGCCAATGGGAGCACACCATCTCCTACCGTGGACCAATGCCAGCCCTCGTAAGAGAAGGATAGAAGCCATGTCACACCCACCACATTTTATGACTTATTGTCTGTGTAATAATGTTGTTTTTGGTTTGTAAAAGCATATGATGAAAGAACAGGAAGAGTAGCTACAGTAGATGAGCGGAAAGGTTGATGTAGGGGTGGTGGAGGGTGTCAAAATGATGTAATAATAGTTACCAAAGCATGAAAGAAGTCTATGTTTCATTTTCCAGCTCTGAGAAGGAACAAGAGGAAGGAAAAGAGAGACATCTGGAGGGAGGGAGCGAGGGGAGGAAAGAGGGAGGAGGGAAGGAGAGAGGGGGAGAGAGGGAGGAGGGAAGTAGAGAGGGAGGAGGAAAGGAGGGAGGGATCAAGGGAAGGAGAAAGGGAGGAGGAAAGGAGGGAGGGGAGAAGGAGGGAGGGAGAAGGGAAGGGGAGGGAGAAGAAAGGTGGGCAAGTTAGCAATATATGAGTGTTGAGAGAGCAGAGGAGGGAAAAAATAAAAATAAATAAAGAACGCCAAGTCTTCAGGATTGATGTGGGCGTTTTTCTGACAGCTATAATTCTCCAGCCTACAGAATTTCATCAAACTGAAGTTGTGTCAGAGCTGTGCTGCGGGGGCTGCGGTCCTTTCAAGTCTCCTTCTCTGACAGGTAAATTTATTAGTCCTGAAATTTGTACAGATCAGACGTCACTCATGGCAAACTGTCAAAGCGTCAGCACGGCACACAGGCAGCCTTCCTGCACTGCCCTTTGCTTTTTCAATACATTTCTGCAGACAAAGATTTCTCACTCACTCTCCAACTCAGAATTGATATATTTCTATTGATTCCTAATCCATAAATTATCCAGACTTAATGAGTAAATAAAGTATGACATAAAGCTAAAAGTGGCAAAAGAATTAAGGCTGGAAAAAACACAAGTCAATGTTGATGGTTTGAAAGCACAAGGATGTTTTTGAGTAGAAAGCTGACTTTGTATTTGTTAGCTTTGATGTTTGGTTACTATTTTCTGGGCATCTGCTCATGCACTGCATATTAAAGGTGAATGTTGGATAAAAATCTGTCATGGTTGGAACGAGGGAGTTGGATGGAGGAGGAAAGAGCATAAATTAGTGTGAGGTGGTGAGTGATGGAGAGAGGCGGACGTAAACAGAGGGCATGTGTGGGTTAAAATCTCACACAAGATTTATGGGCAGTGAAATAAGACTGGGTGATAAGTCAATGGACAGGAGAGCTATACAGTGAAGACAGAAGAGACTGAGGGAGTGGGAGAGAGGGAGTGAAAGTGAGAGAGAGAGAGAGAGAGAGAGAGAGAGAGAGAGAGAGAGAGAGAGAGAGAGAGAGAGATGGGGAGGGGGTTAAGGCAGTTTCCTTGGCTGCCTCTTAAAAACTTACTTTACCCAAACATCTGGTTCTTATATTTCAAAGTGAATTAGTTATATTGGGGTTGTCTGAAGATACATTTATCGTCCAGGAAAAACACAAACATTTTAAGAAATGAAAGGTGAGGTGACACTTCTCTGATGTTTAAATAAATAATTTCAATATTATTACAAACGTACGTGCTGTTGATGGGAGAGAGCATGGAGAGAGGGAGGGGGCACAGCTCACAGGGAAAGCCTTGTCTCAGCTTTTTAAATTACAGGGCCCCGCTGTGTGTGGCTGCCCCCTCTCTCTCTCTCTCCACTTTTTTCCTTTGCTCTATACTTCTCCAACACATTCATGTCATGTTTTCAAATCATTCATTCATTACTGTTTGTCCTTTTCCTACATTAATTTAGCTAACTTCTTGTCCTCTGTCGGTGATAGGATAACATTAGTAGTTCTAAGTTTTGTTTCTTAATCAAATTATCATCCATATACACAACCTTTCAAAAGTTTGGGGTCACTTAGAAATGTCCTTATTTTTGAAAGAAAAGCAATTTTTTTGTCCATTAAAATAACATCAAATTGATCAGAAATACAGTGTAGACATTGTTAATGTTGACTATTGTAGCTGGAATATCTACGTAGGCGTACAGAGGCCCATTATCAGCAACCATCACTCTTGCGTTCCAATGGCACGTTGTGTTAGCTAATCCAAGTTGATCATTTTAAAAGGCTAATTGATCATTAGAAAACACTTTTGCAATTATGTTAGCACAGCCGAAAACGTTTTTTTGTCACATGAGATGACGCTAGAGAGACGAAGCAGGTACGGGGAGTAAACATTGAATAAATAACGGACATGGAACGAGACAGGAACAGCGTCACTAAACTAAAACTAAAGACAAAAACCAATCAATGCAGCAGCAGGGAACTGACAAATATAGGGGAGGTAGTAAACAGGTGATAAGTGAGTCCAGGTGAGTCCAATAACGCTGATGCGCGTGACGAGGAAGGCAGGTGTGCGTGATGGATGGCAGGAGTGCGTGATGCTGGGTAACCTGGCGCCCTCAAGCGCCAGGGGGAGGGAAGAGCGGGAGCAGATGTGACATTTTTCTGATTAAAGAAACAATAAAACTGTCCATCTGGCCAGGAGCAAAAACATTTCTTCTGAAACTCGTCATTCTATTCTTGTTCTGAGAAATGAAGGCTATTCCATGCGAGAAATTGCTTAGAAACTGAAGGTCTCGTACAACGCTTTGTACTACTCCCTTCACAGAACAGAGCAAACTGGCTCTAACCAGAATAGAAAGAGGAGTGGGAGGCGCCGGTGCACAACTGAGAAAGAGGACAAGTACATTAGTGTGTCTAGTTTGAGAAACAGATGCCTCACAAGTCCACAACTGGCAGCTTCATTAAATAGTACCCACAAAACACCAGTCTCAATGTCAACAATGAAGAGGCGACTCCAGGATTCTGGCCTTCTAGGCAGAGTTGCAAAGAAAAAGCCATATCTCAGACTATCAGGAATCAAGGTAAGACCCAGATGCAGACTGTCGAGGTAACACTTTATTGTAGCAACAGGGGCAGGCAAAGACAGGTCAAGGCAAGCAGGGGTCGAAAATCCAGGGTAAGGAAAAGGTACAGGACGGCAGGCGGACTCAGGGTCAGGGACAGGCAGGGTTCAGTAATCCAGAGGTGGAGCAAAGGTACAGGACGGCAGGCAGGCTCAGTGTCAGGCAGAGAGGTCAGGCGTGCGGGTAACAGGGTCAGGACAGGCAAAACCGGGAGGACAAGCAAAGAGAGGCTGGGAAATGATAGGCGCTGACAGAAAAACCGCTGGTAAGCTTGAACGAACAAGACGAACTGGAAACAAACAGACAGACAGAGAACACAGGTATAAATACACAGGGGATAATTGGGAAGATGGGCGACACCTGGAAGTGGGTGGAGACAAGCACAAGGACAGGTGAAACAGACCAGGACGTGACACAGACTGGGCAATAAAAAAAAAAGATTAAGATGGGCAAAAGAACACAGACACTGGACAGAGGAACTCTGAGAGTCGCCTCTTCACTGTTGACGTTGAGACTGGTGTTTTGCGGGGTACTGTTACTCGCGTGCACAGACACACACGTACAGACACACACACACACATACACGCTCTGACAGAGTTTCATTAAAGCCTGTCCTCCCGCCCTCTCCTCTGGCAAACTGTGAAAGACGGTCCGGAAAGAGTCTCAGATTGAGCCAGAGACAGACAGACAGACAGACAGGGCAAAGAGAGAGAAATAGAGTAAGTGAAAGAACGGTCTGAGGAGAACGACAGACAGGCCTCACATTAAGACTTGGCTGTCTGCCCTGTGAACCCAAAGTTATGTGTTACTGATGAGCTTTACACCTTCAATGTGTCCATGCTTGTATTTGTCTGTGCTTGCATGTGTGCATGCAGGTACTCAAGGTTATGTGAGTTATGCATACTGTGTGATGAAACAACAGCAGTAACACAAACAGGACTATTCATAGTGGAGACATACTGTATTTTCAGTAGGGTTGAATAGTTCCAGGTTTGGTAAGAGTAAAGCTTTACACTTCTTTATAAATATGAGGGGTTGTGTGGTGTATGTGTGTGTGTGTTGGAATGACTATAGGTTGTAATTACCTGCAGGACAGACCTCTGTAGAGGAGGACTGTAGCTGTTTGATATGATCCTGCATGGCATGCCAACACACTATTCTGTGCATCAAACTGACATAACCAAATGCTTCAGCGCTTTCTCCCCCCATACCGTGTGTGTGAGGTGGTCATTAGTGATAGCACAACACGGCCAGCAAGATGAAATGTCATGTGAGTAGGTGTATGTTGACTGGGCTGTCATTATGGTGAACATGTCAAATGGTGGTTGGAGGGGGTACAATCAGCCTGACATGTCACAGTATGAGAGAGAGAGTGGGGGAGAGAGAGACAGAGGCAATAACCGAGAGAGAGGGACATAAAGAAAGATGGAGAAGGAGAGAGACAAAGATACCAAAGGAGAGTGAAAAAGAGAGAGAAAATTAGATGTACAAAGATGGGTTGAAACAGGAAGAGAAGAAGAAAGAGAAGGACTGAAAGAGTGTGAAAGAGAGAAAGATAAGAAAGGGGAGGGAGAACGAGAGAGAATGTCTCTACCATCAGAGATGGCAGAGACGGCAGAGACGGTAGAGATCTCAGAGACGGTAGAGACGGTAGAGACGGCAGAGAGTAGAGACAGACATCAGAGACGGTAGAGACGGCAGAGAGTAGAGACAGACAGACAGAGACGGCAGAGACGGTAGAGATCTCAGAGACGGTAGAGACGGTAGAGACGGCAGAGAGTAGAGACAGACATCAGAGACGGTAGAGACGGTAGAGATGGCAGAGAAAGCAGAGACAGAGAAAGCAGAGACAGTAGAGACAGTAGAGACATCAGAGACGGTAGAGGCGGTTGAGGCGGTAGAGACGGTAGAGACGGCAGAGAGTAGAGACAGACATCAGAGACTGTAGAGATGGTAGAGACGGCAGAGAAAGCAGAGACAGAGAAAGCAGAGACAGAAGAGAAAGCAGAGACAGTACAGATAGTAGAGACAGCAGAGACAGTACAGACAGTACAGACAGCAAAGACAGTAGAGACAGCCGAGACAGCAGAGACAGCAGAGACATCAGCGACAGAGACAGCAGAGAAAGCAGAGACAGTAGAGACAGCAAAGAAGGTAGAGACAGAGACACTAGAGACAGCAGAGACACTAGAGACAACACAGAGGCGGCAGAGGTGGCAGAGGCGGCAGAGACAAGAGGGACAGAGACAGTTTGTGCACACACAAACACACATTTTTGTGGTCATATGTATGTATATGCTACAGGGTTATTCAACATATTTTCAGCCAAATACATTTTAGGGGAATAGTTCTCTACACCTCCAAAGAGCAGCTAAGCTCCCGGTATGTACTTTGCAGTAACATCCTTAGGAATAGAGAGCAGAGCAGGCAGCAGTGGAGTATTTATGGGCTGATAGACTGTGAGGACAGATTCTGGAGACGAGAAGCAAGTACAGGGAGTGAACATTTAATGAAACACAGACAGGAACAGAATTACGGACAGCGTCTGGACAGGGGAAAACAACAATAACGCTGACACAGGGATCTAACCGAGGAACAGAGGAGGGGCAAGGTAATGGTGGTGACTGGTGTGATGGTGACAGGTGTGGGTAATGATGGGTAGCCTGGCACACTCGAGCCCCAGAGAGGAGGAGCTGGAGCAGGCGTGACAGTACCCCCTCTAGGGGCGCCACCCTGCGTCCCACCTAAGCGAGCCTGACGGGCCGGCCGAGGAATGGGCGCTGGACGAGCCGGCTGAGGCGTAGAAGCCCGACAAGCCGGCTGAGGCATGGGAGCCAGGCGAGCCGGCTGAGGCATGGGAGCCAGGCGAGCCGGCTGAGGCATGGGAGCACCGACGAGCCGGATGAGGCGTGGGAGGCGGACGAGCCTGCTGTGGCATGACGTGGGATGGGCTCCTGCCGTGCCAACCGAGGCAAGGAAACCTCTCAAGCCAGCTAAGGCGTGAAACCCGACGAGCCAGCTGAGGCACCCCCGGTTCCTACGGCAGCAGCACCCGGATCGACGTCACCAACAAAACAAAAAACAAAAACCTCCCTAATCCTTCAAATATTGGTGTCAGCATTCTGTGAGGACAGATGCTGGAGACGAGAAGCAAGTACCAGGAGTGGACATTTAATGAAACGCGGACAGGAAAAGAATAAGGACAGCGTCTGGACAGCGGAAAACAAAAATCGCAATAATGCTGACAAAGGGATCTAACCGAGGAACAGACAGATACACAGTTGAAGTCGGAAGTTTACATACACCTTAGCCAAATACATTTAAACTCAGTTTTTCACAATTCCTGACATTTAATCCTAGTAAAGATTCCTTGTCTTAGGTCAGTTAGGATCATCACCACTTTATTTTAAGAATGTGAAATGTCAGAAAAGTAGCAGAGAGAATGATTTATTTCAGCTTTGATTTCTTTCATCACATTCCCAGTGGGGCAGAAGATGCCTTTAAATTGTTTAGCTTGGGTCAAACGTTTCGGGTAGCCTTCCATAAAATTCCCACAATAAGTTGGGTGAATTTTGGCCCATTCCTCCTGACAAAGCTTGTGTAACTGAGTCAGGTTTGTAGGCCTCCTTGAGCCTTCCTGAGCAGTATGACGGCTGCGTGGTCACATGGTGTTTATACGTGCGTACTATTGTTTGTACAGATGAACGTGGTACCTTCAGGCATTTGGAAATTGCTCCCAAGGATGAACCAGACTTGTTGAGGTCTACAATTTGTTTTCTGAGGTCTTGGCTGATTTCTTTTGATTTTCCCAATTGACTCAAATGATGTCAATCAGCCTATCAGAAGCTTCTAAAGCCATGACATAATTTTCTTGAATTTTCCAAGCTGTTTAAAAGCATAGTCAACACAGTGTATGTAAACTTCTGACCCAGTGGAATTGTGATACAGTGAATTATAAGTGAAATAACCTGTCTGTCAACAATTGTTGGAAAAAGTACTTGTGTCATGCACAAAGTAGATGTCCTAACCGACTTGCCAAAACTATAGTTTGTTAACAAGAAATTTGTGGAGTGGTTGAAAAATAAGTTTTAATGACTCCAACCTAAGTGTATGTAAACTTCCAACTTCAACTGTAGGAGGGGCAATCAAAAAGGTAATGGAGTCCAGGTGAGTCCATGGAGCGCTGTTGCGCATAATAATGGTGACAGGTGTGCGTAATGATGGGCAGCCTGGCACCCTAGATCGCCAGAGAGAAGGAGCGGGAGCAGGCGTGTCATAGACATTAGACATGGAGCATGGTGGTGTGTGTAACCGTAGCGTAGCTTAGCTTTGTCAACAGACTGCCGACTAGTGGATTGGGAGCTGTGTGGTTGTGTCCCAAAAGGCACCCAATTCCCTATATAGTGCAATAAAGGGGATTGTTTTACCACAGCCTAATAAACCTGCAACTTAATTTACAGCCTGATTAATGGGTTGTGGCTAAACGGACAGGTGGCTCTGACAGGACAGGCATGGCTGCTGTGACCAGGCTGGGGAACGAGGCACCAGGGTAGGTAAGAAGAGGGGAAAGTGTGTGTCACAAATAAGACCCCATTCCCTATGTAGTGAACTACTTTTGACCAGGGCCCGTCCCAAATGTCACCCTATTCCCTATGTTGTGCACTGCTTTTGACCAGGGAATAATGTGTCATTAGGGACGTATCCCACAGTCTGGACCACCACTGAGGGGGTACACAGTGTACTGGGATAGGGATACACATGGGGTGGGGACACATGTGCGATGTGATCTATAAAGCCACGTCCAACATAAAAATTGAAGAAATATTCACACTTATGTTGAAGGGTAGGGTACAATAAAATGTGTCATTTTGACTACATACAGTATAAGCATAACTATCTTTAATAGGTCAAATGCATTAATTTAAATACATCCCTTAAACATAATGAACTATATTTTATATGAATATTATTACTCCAGTCTACCCCAATACAGTAACCCATTATCATGGAACCTTCCCACTGGCTGCAGGGTTTCTACATGATGACAACATGGTCCTATGGTCCTATTGTTGTGGAATAGGGAAGCCATTCCTCAGAGGAGGGGATGTGTTGATGTCTGTACATCAGTGACTAGGAGGAACTCACTGGTGGAAATATTGACTGGAAGCTTCCTGTGAGATGACCATATAATTTATAAAGACCCAGAGAGAGGAAGCCCTGCTTTACACTTCCTGTTGGAATAACCACTGTTACCATGGCGATGACACAGGAAAGTTCTACTACAGTGTCTGTGTCCCAAATGGCACCATATTCCCTACATCAGGGTTTCCCAAACTCAATACTGAGAACCCCAAGTGGATTTTGTTTTTGCCCTAGCAATACACAGGTGATTCAAATAATAAACTAATCACTAAGCTTTGAATCAGCTGTGCAGTGTTAGGACAAAAACCAATACGTGCATCGGTTGGGGTCCCGAGGACGGAGTTTGGGAAACGCTTCCCTACATACTGCACTTCTTTTGACCAGGGGTTCTGGTGCACTATATAGAGAACAGGAACACATTCTATAGAACTGAGATCTATAGATTTTATTTATTTATTTAACTGGACAAGTCAGTTAAGAACACATTTTTATTTACAATGACGGCTTACCCCGGCCAAATCACATTTTATTGGTTAGCACATGTTATTGCGAGTGTAGCGAACTGCTTGTGCTTCTAGTTCCGACAGTGCAGCAATATCTAACAAGTAATCAAACAATTCCACAACAACTACCTAATACACACAAATCTAAGTAAAGGAATGGAATAAGAATATATACATATAAATATATGAATAAGCAATGACCGAGCAGCATAGGAAAGATGCAATAGATGGTATAAAATACAATATATACATATGAGATGAGTAATGCAAGATATGTAAACATTATTTAAATGGCATTATTAAAGTGACTAGTTTTCATTTATTAAAGTGGCCAATGATTTTAAGTCTGTATGTAGGCAGCAGCCTCTCTGTGTTAGTGATGGCTGCTTAACAGTCTGATGGCCTTGAAATAGATGCTGTTTTTCACTCTCTCGGTCCCAGCTTTGATGCACCTGTATTGACCTCATCTCCTGGATGGTAGCGGGGTTAACAGGCAGTGGCTCGGGTGGTGGTTGTCCTTGATTATAATTTTGGCCTTCCTGTAACATTGGGTGCTGTAGGTGTCCTGGAGGGCAGGTAGTTTGCCCCCAGTGATGTGTTTTGCAGACGCCACCACCCTCTGGAGAGCCCTGCGGTTATAGGTGGTGCAGTTGCCGTACCAGGCGGTGATGCAGCTTGATAGGATGCTCTCAATTGTGCATCTGTAAAAGTGTGTGAGGGTTTTAGGTGACAAGCCAAATTTCTTCGGCCTCCTGAGGTTGAAGAGGAGCTGTTGCGCCTTCTTCACCACACTGTCTATGTGGGTGGACAATTTCAGTTTTGTCTGTGATGTGCACACCAGCAAACTTAAAACTTTCCACCTTCACTGCTGTCCCGTCGATGTGGATAGGGGGGTGCTCCCTCTGCTGTTTCCTGAAGTCCACGATCATGTCGTTGTTGACATTGAGTGAGAGGTTGTTTTCCTGACACCACACTCCGAGTGCCTTCACCTTCTCCCTATAGACTGTCTCGTTGTTGTTGGTAATCAAGCCTACTACTGTTGGGTCGTCTGCAAACTTGATGATTGAGTTGGAGGCACGCATGGCCACACAGTCATGGGTGAACAGGGAGTACAGGAGGAGGCTGAGCACGCACCCGTGTGGGGCCCCAGTGTTGAGGATCAGCGAAGTGGAGATGTTGTTTCCTACCTTCACCACCTGGGGGCGGCCCATCTGGAAGTGCAGGACCCAATTGCACAGGGTGGGGTTGAGACCCAGGGCCTCAAGCTTAATGATGATCTTGGAAGGTAATATGGTGTTGAATGCAGAGCTGTCAATGAACAACATTCTTACATAGGTATTCTTCTTGTTCAGGTGGGATAGGGCAGTGTGCAGTGTGATGGCGATTGCATTGTATGTGGACCTGTTGGGGCAGTACGCAAATTGAAGTGGGCCTAGCGTGACAGGTAAGGTGGAGGTGATAAGATCCTTGACTAGTCTCTCAAAGCAATTCATGATGACAGAAGTGAGTGCTACAGGGCAATAGTCATTTAGTTCAGCTACCTTTGCCTTCTTGGGTACAGGAACAATGGTGGCCATCTTGAAGCATGTGGGGACAGCAGACTGAGATAGGGAGAGATTGAATATGTCCGTAAACACACCTGCCAGCTGGTCTGCGCATGCGCTGAGGATGCGGCTAGGGATGCAGTCTGGGCCGGTAGCCTTGCGAGAGTTAACACGTTTAAATGTCTTACTCATGTCAGCCACGGAGAAGGAGAGCCCACAGTCCTTGGTAGCGGGCTGCGTCGGTGGCACTGTATTATCCTCAAAGCGGGAAAAGAAGGTGTTTAGTTTGTCTGTTCCATAACTGTTTTTTTAAATCAGATTTTACTTCTTGCGTCCGTTACTTGATGTGGAATAGAGTTCCATGTAGTCATGGCTTTGTGTAGTACTGTGTGCCTCCCATAGTCTGTTCTGGACTTGGGGACTTTGAAGAGACCTCTTGTGGCATGTCTTGTGGGGTTTGCATGGGTGTCTGAAATGTGTGCTAGTAGTTTAGACAGATAGCTCGGTGCATTCAACAAATACGTCTTGTGTCTGAGCCGTTGAATTGCGACTCCACTTTGTCTCTATACTGACATTTTGCTTGTTTGATTGTCTTGCTGGGAATAACTACACTGTTTGTATTCGGCCATATTCCTAGTCAACTTTCCATGGTTAAATGCGGTGGTTCACGCTTTCAGTTTTGCGCAAAAGCCGCTATCCATCCACGGTTTCTGGTTAGGGTAGGTTTTAATAGTCACAGTGGGTATAACATCTCTTATGCACTTCCTTATAAACTCACTCACCAAATCAGAGTATAAATCGATTTTATTCTCTGAGGCTGCCCGGAACATGTCCCAGTCCGCGGGATTAAAACAATCTTGAAGCGTGGATCCGATTGGTCAGACCAGGGTTGAATAGTTCTTGTCACGGGTACATCTTGTTTGAGTTTCTGCCTATAGGAAGGGAGGAAAAAAATGGAGTCGCTGGGCCAATTGTGCGCCGCCCTATGGGACTCCCAATCACGGCCGGTTGTGATACATCCTTGAATCGAACCAGGGTCTGTAGTGACACCTCTAGCACTGATATGCAGTGCCTAAGACTGCTGCGCCACTCGGGAGCAATACTTAGATACTAATGTACTCCAGAATCAAGAATCCATGGCGCAGGGCCATGGGATTACAAGAATGAACATTTAAATTAATAACTTTACTAATTGTATCTCTCATCCGGATAGATTTATTGAGACACATCAAAGTGATGATTGAGTGCTATTGTATTCCACAGCTACAGTAACCGTGTTTCCGTGTTTCCTTATGTGTTTCTGTAAGTTTGTGTGTGTATGTGTTTGTGTATGTGTGTGTGTTTGTGTGTGTATGTGTGTTTGTATGTGTGCGCCCATCCATGTATGTGTCCAACACTCTGGAATGCCCATCCTGGAGGGGCCAGTCTATCCCTTTACAGAGAGAGAGACATACACACATGCACCACATAGAGAGGCGAGAGGTCCTCCAGACTAACGCCTCGTCCAGATAAACACGCGTGAAAGAACAAGAAAGAGATAAGTGGTTCTTCCCTCTGGTGTTTTGCTATTTACTGCCAAGAGGGCGGCCTAGATCCCTATCTATACTGAACAAAAATATAAACGCTACATGCAACAATTTCAAATATTTTACTGAGTTACAGTTCATATAAGGAAATCAGTCAGTACAAATACCTTCATTAGGCCCTAATCTATGGATTTCACATTACTGGGCAGGGGGCGCAGCCATGGGTGGACCTGGGAGGGCATAGGGCTACCCTTTGGGAGCCAGGCCCAGCCAATCAGAATTTGTTTTCCCAACAAAAGGGCTTTATTACAGACAGAAATACTCCTCAGCACCCCCTTCCCCTCATCAGACAATCCCGTAGGTGAAGAAGTCGGATGTGGAGTTCCTGGGATGATGTGATTACACGTGGTCTGCGGTTGTGAGGCCGGTTGGCTTTACTGCCAAATTCTCTAAAACGACATTGGAGGTGATTTATGGTAGAGAAATTAACATTAAATGATATGGCAAAGCTCTGGTGGACGTTCCTGCAGTCAGCATGCAAATTGCACTCTCCCCTCAGAACTTGAGACATCTGTGGTATTGTGTTGTGTGACAAAATTGCACATTTTACAGTGGCCTTGTATTGTCCCCAGCACAAGATGCACATGTGTAATGATCATGCTGTTTAATCAGCTTTTTGATATGCCACACCTGTCAGGTGGATGGATTATCTTGGCAAAGGAGAAATGCTCACTAACAGGGACATAAAACATTTGAGAGAAATAAGCTTTTTGCACATATGGAACGTTTCTGGGATCTTTCATTTCAGGTCATGAAACATGGGACCAACACTTCACATGTTGTGTTTATATTCTTGTTCAATGTATGTGCTGTAGGGGTTGAGAGGGGGAGGAGCGGACACACTAGAAGTACAAGTTGTTGGCTGACATCTTGTCTTGACAGTCCTCTGTGTAATGATTTACTAACATGATAATCCATGGCTTCAACATATAGGATATTCACAAGCAGTGTCTTATTTACAATTCTTCTGACAGGCAACATACCTGTCTCTAGTGTGTGTGTCAAATCAAATCAAATGTTATTTGTCACATGCGCCAAATACAACAGTGAAATTCTTACTTAAAAGCCCTTAACCAACAATGCAGTTTCAAGAAAAATAAGTGTAAGAAAGCATTTACTAAAATAAACGAAGAAAAAAAAAAGACACAAAAAAAGAAGAAGAATTAGATTGTAGAAAAAGAAATGAAGAGCAACAATTAAAGTAACAGTAGCGAGGCTATACACAGGGGTGCCAGGACTGAGTCAATGTGCGGGGGCACTGGTTAGTCATGTGTCATACTGAGTGTGTTTGTTGTGTCATACTGAGTGTGTGTGTGTGTGTGTGTGTATGTGACAGAACATTGGGCTCACATTACTGCAACCATCCTGTCCTGGGACTTTATAGTTGTTGTTATCAGTGTATAGATTTTATCATTCCTGTCCCCAGAGATAGTAAACCTTTTTCTTTCCTCCTCCTTCCACCTTTTAAACCTCAAATACACTACAATTTGCAGTTCCTGCTACGCAGGGATCAAATGATGTTAGTACATCTACACACACACACACACACACACACACACACACACACACACACACACACACACACACACACACACACACACACACACACACACACACACACACACACACACACACACACACACACACACACACACACACACACATACATAGATATGAAGGCACACACACATCTTGCATCATATTCAGAAGGGCAAGAGAATCCTACCCCAGGAAGGGTCCTCAACAGCAGAAGGGGACAGATCCACCCCTACCCCAATCCCCCCAGTCTCCTCTGTAACCCCCTAGTCCCTTCCCTCAGGTGGTGATGATGATGACACTAAGTGTGGGGTGTTGATTGTGTGACTGGCTTGGAACCTGGCTGGGCTGACCCCATTAAAGAGAGGTGGGGAGGACAGAGGGAGGGAGGCGAGAGAGTGGGGGAGGGTGGTTCTTGGCTCTGCAGCGGCCTAGCTAGCTGCTTTGCTCGTCTCCCCGCCAGATAATTTACTGCCCCTTCATCCGGGCGGAATGTGTTTGTAGCCAGGCGTAATGGAGGCCATCCATTCTCCCTGTCAAACGTTTCTTTTTTCTGGGCTAGTGTAGGAAATGTTTGACAGAGAGAGGGCAAAGCTGTTTCTATGGGAGCTAGCTCGCTGACCTAGAGTAGTGTATACATGGGAAACATATTACAGTTTGTGGGATGGCCTGTGAGTGACTGTGTTTGTTTATGTGTGAGTGTGTGTTGTGTTTTATTAATGTGGAGCTGTGTGTGTGTGTGTGTGTGTGTGTGTGTGTGTGTGTGTGTGTGTGTGTGTGTGTGTGTGTGTGTGTGTGTGTGTGTGTGTGTGTGTGTGTGTGTGTGTGTGTGTGTGTGTGAACTCCTGTAGAGTTAGAGACTCTCTATTTAGCTGTGTTTCTGTGGATGTCGTGTCTTTTATCACAGTGTCATCAAGATCTATTTCTCACTAGCTAAACGACTGCACTAGAAATATCATTGGCATATTTATGTTCATATGGGGCTACAGTATAAAAAGAAAGTAGACCTGACTCTTGCATTCTTGTATGGACCTAGAGTAAGTAATAGGGAACCAGAATGGCACATAGTGTGCATCCCAAATGTCGCCCTATTCAAATATGTGCCCTGGTCAAAAGTAGTGCACTATAAATGGAATGTGGTGCCAATTGGGATGCATGCCTGTTAGTGGGCTGCTCTCTCTCATTCTGTTCCTTATCTTAGTATTTTTATGTTTTTAGGATCCCCATTAGGTACAGATCGAAGTATACTGGAGGGGTGGTCCAAAATAGGGGAGGGTTGTCAAACTTTTTTATTTTGCTTTGGGGAGGGTTGTGTGTTTTATTGGGCACAGGGGAAGGTACTGAATTTTTTCCCTGGTTTACATTCGCTCTCGTATTTTCCCTATAAACAATGGCCTGACATACTTTTAATATTACCCTAATAAAGTAAAAAAACTTTTGAAAGTTTGTTGTGGCTATTATTAAGCTTTAGCTACTGCAGGCCTATGATTCTTTTTTACTTACCAATTTTTTACTTAACACTTATTTTTCTTAAAACTACATTGTTGGTTAAGGGCTTGTAAGTAAGCATTTGACCTGTTGAATTCGGCGCTATTTGACCAAGAAGGAAAGTGATGGAATGCTGCATCAGATGACCTGGCCTCCACAATCACCCGACCTCAATCCAATTGAGATGGTTTGGGATGAGTTGGACCGCAGAGTGAAGGAAAAGTAGCCAACAAGTGCTAGGCATATGTGGGAACTCCTTCAAGACTGTTGGAAAAGCATTCCAGGTGAAGGATGGCTACTTTAAAGAATCTCAAATATAAATATCTTTTGATTTGTTTAACACTTTTTGAGTTACTACATGATTATATATGTGTTATTTCATAGTTTATGTCTTCACTACCATTCTACAGTGTAGAAAATAGTAAAAATAAAGAAACCTCGAAATGAGTAGGTGTGTTCAAACTTTTGACTGGTACTGTATATCATACAGTCGACATGCAATGCCTATAGACCTTTGCATGCAATGCCTTGACACATTTAGCGCTCAAATCGCTGACAGCTGAACTGTAAGGTGGACAAATATTATTTTAGGAAAGTATCCTAAAAAACAATAAAAATATAGCCTATAAAGTTTTGCACATGCTACACATCGAAACACAAGGAATAGTGTTTTTTGTAATTTGAAACTGGCATATTGTTTTTATGAAGAATTTTGAATATTCATATGAATCTGTCACCAATTGGATGGAAACCTAGCTATAGACACCCTAAAAAACTGTGTCAAGTGCGCTAGTCCAGTGCCGGCACATCATGGTCACCATCAGCCCCAAACATCTAAAGAATAAGCTACCAACCAAACAAGCTTGTAAGAATTGTACTTAACCTCATACTCATATGAAGGTTGAGCATTTTTTTTATCTCTACCTATGTAATTGTATATGTTGTTATGTAAAAAATAAGAAAAATGGAAATAAGTCCCGACTTTATTGTGCAATCCCGGTCACTTAAAAAAAAAAAAAAAATCTATCAATCCGAATTGTGCAGCGGCCAATTGATGAATGGAAAGAGACATCTGTTACAAAACACCCCAAAGTTTAATGACAAGCCAAGACTTCAATACTGGATAAGCCTACAAGGTAGGGAGGGATGTATTTTCTGTTTGTCGAGATTGACATAGTCTATTTATTGTGGTGTTGAAAAGGCAAACCATGATATTGAAACACCTAAAGTCAGTATGCTTTGTTTATTGGTTGTGTTGTGCATTGGAAAATAAAATCTGTTGGTAGAAAATGTGTTGCATATGTGTGTTGGCTAACCCTGAACCTTTTGGCCCGTAGCCCTGCCTGGCATCGACTGTGCCACAAAAGCATGGGGAAGTTATTGTTATTTTTGGTTGTAAACATTATTTTGAGTTAATTCTATGAGGGGGGAGGGTGTTCAATGTATTTTTCAGTACAAGGGGAGGGTCATGTGAAAATATTTGTAATGCTGGGGAGTGCATTTTAATGATCACCTTCAGTTGGACCAGCCCCTCCCCCCAGTACATTTCCATCTGTCCATGAGCTGTTGTTGACGCAGCAGTTACTCTTCCTGGGGTACACAAAAAAAAACTAAAAACATGACATGATACAGGACATCAATAGACCAAAACCGCTATACGCTTTCTCCAGTCTCCACAGTCTTTTTCCATACTTGACCTTCCTGGCTCTTCCTCTCCGCCTCCAGCTGCTCTGTGTCAGCCCGGTGTGTTCCAAGGCCCTGTCAGGAAACAGCTGGAACTGCTCTCACAAACGTGTCTCGAAAACAGGCATGGCTATGGAAGAAATTAATAAACTGAACACTACAGTTATTCTGGTTCACTGTCTATTCCCTATGTGTGAATTTCAAACTGAACCCTATTCACTTTATAACGCACTACTTTTGACCAGCGACCATAGGGTTGTCTATTGGGATGCGTCCACTGTGAGTAACATTCACACTAACATCCCAACTGTCTCTCCCAGACTCGGTCTCTGTCAGTCACTCTGTTTGTGAATAGGATTTAGGATGCAAGCTACTTTAGGAAGTTTTTAGTGATCGCACTATGTCACACACAATCCTCAGTGATCTGTTCTGTTTTCAGCCCCCTACAGGGCCTTCAGAAAGTACACCCCTCTACCTTTTCCAAATGTTATTGTGTTACAGCCTGAATTTAAAATGGATTAAAAATAGTTTTTCTTCACTGGCTTACATACACTACTTCATAATGTTGAAGTGGAATTATGCTTTTGACAGTTTTACAAATTAATTAATTGAAAAGAGGGTCAATTGAGTCAATAAGTATTCAACCCCTTTATACGGAAAGCCTATTTCAAACACAGATTCAACCACAAAGGCCTATTGGTAGATGGGTCATTTTTTTAAGCAGACATTGAACATCTATTTTTAATTAAATTTTGGATGGTGTATGAATACACCCAGTCACTACATAGATACAGGTGTCCTTCCTAACTCAGTTGCTATTGAGGAAGGAAACCGCTCAGAAATTTCACCATGAGGCCAATGGTGACTTTAAAACAGAGTTTAATAGCTGTGATAGGAGAAGACTGAGGATGGATCAACAGCATTGTAGTTATTCCACAATACTAACCTAAATGACAGAGTGAAAGAAGGAAGACTGTACCGAATAAAAATATTCCAAAACATGCATCCTGTTTGCAACAAGGCACTAAAGTAATACTGCAAGGAATGTGGCAAAGCAATTCCCTTTTTGTCCTGAATACAAATGGTTATTTTGGGGGCAAGTCCAATACAGCACGTTACTGAGTACCACTCTCCATATTTTCAAGTATAGCATCATGTTTTGGGTATGCTTGTAATAGTTAAGAACTGGGGAGCTTTCAGGATAAAAAATAAAAGGAATGGCGCTAAGCGCAGGTAAAATCCTAGAGGAAAACCTGGTTCAGTCTGCTTTTCACCAGACACTGGGAGATGACTTGACCTTTCAGGAGGACAATAACCTGAAGCACAAGGCCAAATATACACTGTAGTTGCTTACCAAGAAGACAGTGAATGTTCCAGTGGCTTAGTTACAGTTTTGACTTAGATATGCTAGAAAATCTATGGCAAGACTTGAAAATGGTTGTCTAGCAATGATAAACAATCAGTTCGAAGAATTCTTAATTGAATAATGGCCAAATATTTTACAATCCAGGTATGCAAAGTTCTTAGAGACTTACCCAGAAAGACTCGTAGCTGTAATTCCTGTCATTCCGAAGTCGGTCCCTCTCCTTTTTCGGGTGGTGTTCGGCGGTCGACGTCACCGGTCTTCTAGCCATCACCGATCCACTTTTCATTTTCCATTTGTTTTGTCTGTGTTTTCCACACCTGGTTTCAATTTCCTCAATTACATGTATTGTATATAACCCTCTGTTCCCCCCCATGTCTTTGTGTGGGATTGTTCATTGTAGTGCTTGTGCACTTTATTTACTGGTGCGTTACGGGATATTTTGTGCCCAGGTACTCTTGTGTTGTTTGTAACGTTTGGGTTGTTTATTAAACAACTAAGTTTATTACCCAGTTTTGCTCTCCTGCGCCTGACTTCTCTGCATCCAGTTACACAACCCCTACAGATTCTAACATGTATTGACTTGTGAATGTGTGAATACTTATGTAACGGAGATATTTCTATATTTTATTTTCAATACAAACATTTCTAAAAACATGTTTTCACTTTGTTATTATGGGTTTTTGTGTGTAGATTGATGAGAAAAAGACATATTTTTTTGTATTCAGGCTGTAACATAAAATGTGGAATATGTCAAGGGGTCTCAGCACTTTCTGAAGGCACTGTAAGTATCTGTGGGCCTCAGGCAGACACACAGAAATGGCTTAGCTCCAAAATGGCTGAGCCCTCACCTCGGTTTCTCAACAGAGCTGTCTCATCGACCTTCACCGAGACTCACAGGGAGAGGAGGAAGGGGGAGAGGGGAGAAGGGGAGAGGGAGGCATAAATCAAACGCACATCTATGTGTCTGTGTCTGTGTCTGTGTGTGTGTGTGTGTGTGTGTGTGTGTGTGTGTGTGTGTGTGTGTGTGTGTGTGTGTGTGTGTGTGTGTGTGTGTGTGTGTGTGTGTGTGTGTGTGTGTGTGTGTGTGTGTGTGTGTGTGTGTGTGTGTGTGTGTGTGTGTGTGCGTGTCTGTTTGTACACCCACGTGCATATAGCGTTGGAGGTAGTTGGGTTTCTTCATTAATTAATTCCCTCCCTCCATCCTTCCTTTCCCCAGGTCACTCCTCCTCTCCGCCTCTCTTCCTCTCCTTGTCAGGGCTTTGGTGGGCGACTCTTGTTAGCTGCAGTGCGAGCGGGGAAGTGACTGCGGCTGACAATATAATTTACATTGTCTGTAGAGAGCTATCGGAGCGCTGCAGCCTTATTTATGCCACATTAGGGGATTTGCCTGCACCGCTGTCTCTGGGCCCAATCCATCAGACGCCTGTTTTCCAATGCCGCTTTATTGGAGCGTGCCCTTGAGAGAGTGCTGAGTAGCAGGGAGTGTGTTTATGCGTGTCTGTGTGTGTGTGCTTGCTTGCGTGCATGCATGTGTGTGTGACAGTGTGCGTACGTGCTTGTGTCATCAAGCTTGAATGATTAAGGCTGGAAAAGTCAGACAAATGGACAGTGGTCTCAGACAGGCAGAATGACATCCAGAACTTCAAATAGGAACCATGATTACTACCATTGTCATATCAGTAAGTCTGGCACAGCAGAAAAGTGGCCATTGGGCTTTTTATCAAGCATGGATCATTGAAATCCTTCCTGCTTTAGCTGCCCATATTCCATCCAATGGCTCATCTATAAGATCAAGCAAAAGTCCTGTCCTGCTCTCCTTCCAACAGGAATAGCTGTAGCTGTCTAGATAAGTGAGTTAAATGCAGAGTGGCATAGACACACACACACACACAGTCTGTATTGTATCTACAGTACCTAAGCTTTGTGTGGTACGAGGCTTAGGGGGAGAGAAATATGCGTGGGAGAGGACTGACTGGCACAGTAAGGAACCATGCCAAAGACCTTGTTTTTCATCCGGGACACAGAATGTCAGGGTGGAAGGCCAGAAAGACATTTCAGGTTGGTGAGTCTCTCAGGTGCAGCACATCGGGCTCCAAGTGCACCTCATTAATCACACCTAGGGGACTGCATCCAAAATGGCACCCTATTCCATATACAGTACACTACATTTGACCAGGGCCCATAGTGCTCTGCTCAAAATATGTACAGTAAATAGGGAAAAGGGTGCCATTTGGGATGAAGCCAAGAAAAATGGCCATATCTGTAATTATGAGAGACTTCTAAACAGGAAATGCAGCTGGCTCCCTCCCTCTGAGAAGGTTGCAGCTAAAGAGTAAACAGTGCAGTGTACAGGAGTGTGTCCTTACAAGGGCACCTGTTGGACAAGTGAACTTATGGGGCTAATCGTCACCATTATTCATCAACATATACTCACTGAAGTCTTTCCCATATATCTGCACCCCAGCTCCCCTCCTCAGCCCCCTCCTTCCTTTCACCCAAGTCTCCTCCACCCCCAAACCCCATCCATCCAGCGTTGGGGGAAGCTGGGTCATACATTACGCAGGAACACGAGAGTGAGCGAGAGAGAGAGAGAGAGAGAGAGAGAGAGAGAGAGAGAGAGAGAGAGAGAGAGAGAGAGAGAGAGAGAGAGAGAGAGAGAGAGAGAGAGAGAGAAAAAAAACTCTGTTCACAAACACAAACTGACCCCACAGAACCCCAGGACAGCAACACAATTAGACCCAACCAAATCATAAGAAAATAAAAAGATAATTACTTGACACATTGGAAAGAATTAACAAAAAAACAGTGCAAACTAAAATGCTATTTGGCAGAATACCTGACCAGTGAGCATAGCCTTGCTATTGAGAAAGGCCCAGGTTCCCTCGGCGACAGCACCCGGACCCGACGTCACTAACCAAAACAAAAAACAAAAACTGATGATTCTTTTAGTGGTGTCTGCATTCTGTAAGGATCAATGCTGGTAGATGTGAAGCAGGTACATTTATTAGCAACGGACATGGAACAGGACATGTTAACGACACATGAACACATAACAGCATTAATGCTGACACTGGGAAAAACAGGGGAGCAGACAGAAGTAGGGAAGGCAATCAGCAAAGTGAAGGAGTCCAGGTGAGTCCAGTGAGCGCTAATGCAAGTAATGATGGTGACAGGTGTGCGTAATGAAGGGCAGCCTGGTGCCCTCGAGTGCCAGAGAGGGAGAGTGGAAGCAGGCGTGACAGTTAACATATGTATCCCATGCCAATAAACCCCTTAAATTGAATTGAATTGTATTTAAAGAGAGAGAGAGATCCCCCACGGGCTGCTCGGTGGAAGTGTGATATGATAGGCTACAAAAACAGGCTCTTCAGTTTGGAAAAACTCTTACTCTCCACTGCGCAGGGTTATGTAGTCTGGCTAAAGGCTCTTCATCATCACTGAATGTGAATCTTGCGTTCATGTGCTGATTGCTCGGTGCGCTTTGTTTTAAAGCTCAGACACACCAGTAGGATTGTCAAATGTTTGCCTGCTTTCAGTACTTAGCACCTCTGAACAGATTGTGGCTGTCATTCTCTTTTGTGTTCACACAGCAAAGACCTTGAAGTCGTCAGCCACTCAGCCTTGTTACTCCAAACCAGAAGGTGTTAGTAGCATTGTTTGGCAATGGATGTCCGTGTGTGTTACTTTATGGTCTAGTCAATTTCAGCTAGCTAGCTGTGCTAATATTGCTATTGTTGTAGAAAGCCCTTTTTGATACTAACCAGATGGCCACAGCTAGATAACTAGCCATCAAGATGACAAATAAGCTACTTAATTTACTCTCCATAATCGCATACAGCCTGTAGATATATGTTTAGCTAGCTGGCTAATGTTATATAAGCATGGTTAGCATGATTTGACTAGCTAGTTGGAACAATTCTGATGAAAAGAGTGGATTAGACTGGAAAAGGTTCCCTCTTCTTTCCTGCTCTCTGGTGAGATCAACGTCAAGTTGTCGGCCAATGCCGACCATTGCAATTCTGCAAGTAGAAACGTCAGGTTCGTCGCTACCAAGTCAGTACACAGCAGGTACGTATTTTGTTCTAGCAAGAGAGGGAACGGCCTCCTACTGTGATAAGTGCCTATCGGCAGTTTATCGGCAGTCAGATTCTCGCTTGTTCACAGACAGCTGATGTGTTGTGCACTGAAGTCCACAAGCGAAGGGAAAAGGTGAGAGGAGGAGAGTGCATAGTGGTGAGAAGGAATTATCCGACGATCAAAGGGATCATGCTGTTTGTATTTGGCTGCCATGAAAGTGAACTGTGTTTGCGTGTGAGCAGGGGTGTATTCCTTCAGTCGATTCTGTTGTAAAATGTTTCTTAAATGGAAGCAAACGGAATGAAACGGGGAGATAAACATACCTGAATTCTTGCAATAGAAACACTCATTTGCAGCTGTTGGACTAATGATTACACCCTAGATCAGATAGATGCAGGCAAGAGTGTGCAATGCGGTATTGAATGTGTGAATGTCTGTCACCTTGATTACAAAACTTTCTCTCGACATTTGAATCTACGTTGTAAACTTTCATTCATAGGCGAGGTTGTAACAACCTAATTATGGGTATTAGGAAAATTCAAGTATCATATAGTAGCCTAAACCTATCAATGTTACATTGAGCTTGGTGTCATCCAATATGCTGTAATTGAAATAAGGCGAAATAAGGCCAAGATCATCTTAAACGCACCTACCGCAACTGGTGTACAAAACATTAAGAACACCTTCTCTTTCCATGACATAGACTGACCAGGTGAAAGCTATGATCCCTTATTGATGTCACTTGTCAAATCCACTTCAATCGGTATAGATGAAGGTAAGGAGACAGGTTAAAGAAGGATTTTTAAGCCTTGAGACAATTGAGACATGGATTGTGTATGTGTGCCATTCAGAGATTTAATGGGCAAGTCAAAACATTTAAGTGCCTTTGAATGGGGTATGGTAGTAGCTGCCAGGCGCACCGGTTTGAGTGTGTCAAGAACTGCAACGCTGCTGAGTTTTTCACGCTCAACAGTTTTCTGTGTGTATCAAGTATGGTCCACCACCCAAAGGACATCCAGCCAACTTGACACAACTGTGGGACGCATTGGAGTCAACATGGGCCAGCATCCCTGTGGAATGCTTTCGACACCTTGTAGTCCCCATGCCTCGATTAATTGAAGCTGTTCTGAGGGCAAAAGATACACTAAAACCGGGGTTGGGGGCTGCAACTTAATATTAGCAAGGTGTTCCTAATGTTTTGTACGCTCAGTATATCACATCATCAGAGTTATAGTCAAACTAAGAACCCACTTTGACTGTGTCACTTCTCTCTGCTCTGTACTCCTAACTTCCATCTTCGAATGCCGTTCTTATAGGGCAGCATACTTAATGGGGAATTCTCTCACTCTCCACCTATTTCATGTTCTATCTCTATTTCTCTCTCTCTAATTTCATCTCCCTTTTACATCTGAGCTTCTATCCTTTTTTCTTATCCCGTAAGGAGGTACAAAAAAGAGAGATGGAGAAGAAAGAGAGAGGAAAAGTGAGAGAGAGAGAGAGAGAGATGTGGTGTGAGAGAGCTAGAGAGAGATGTAGAGAGAGGTAAAGGGAGTGTGTGAACGGCTGCCATGAAGATAAAGCTATTTGGCAGCAGTGTCACAGACCTCCTCTGCGTCACATCCAGGGAGGGTGATGGAACGAGTGGAGGGGTGGAGGAGAGAGAGAGAGAATGGAGGAGTGGAGCGCTCCATCCATCATCGTCATGCAGGACTGACACAACAAAAGACAGAGTGCTGGGTGCGGCCTCTATGTCAGCAAGGGCCGGGGAACTTCAACAATATTTTTTGGCGCCTGTCAGGCTGTCCAATAAAGGAGGCCGATATATGAACTATCTAGCACTGATGTAATGCACCTCATAAATCCACTTTAATTACTGTGTGTGGGGACAGCCAGTGGGAGCCCGGCTGGATTTATGGTGTCTCTCCGCTTGGCATCTTAAGGACTCTGTGCTTTTAATATCATTACCCTGTAATTTATTATGCACACCCAGACTTACAGCATAACTCATGTTTATTTGTTCCCACTTCTTTGACACAGGCATTTAGCACATTTCACTTGGGGTTTAATATTTTTTTCTAATGAGCCCATTATGTGCTGGTGTCCTCTGGCAGGCTTGCCCTCGGGTAGACTGCCATAGGTGCTGGGCCTGGGACTGGGCCTGAGGAGGCACAGGGGCTGGGACTGGGGCCTGGCCCGGCCCAGTCTGTATGGGGTCCTGCCCCAGCAGCAGCTCTCATCACTGGGAAAGAAAGCTCAGTGGAGAGGGTGGGAGGTGGCAGTGAGAGATAGGTTTTAAGCCCTGCAGAAAGAGCAAGAGAGATCTCTCTCTCTCTCCTTCCTTCCTATCTCTCTCCAAGCCAGGCAGAACAATGAGAGGGGGGAAGAGAGGTTACAGAAGAGAAAGAGAAAGGGGGAAAAATATAAAACATTTAACATTTGTGCAGGGTGAGAACAGACCTGCCATGTCATGCTAATAGCTTCCAGAGCAGGGTTCCATACTACACCCAGGCGCAAGGACGTCTCAACCCGTCTCGCTAATGCAAGCAGCTAAATGCCTGTGCAGCCCCAACGACAGTGACAAATTCGTTTTGCAGCCTTCCACAATCTGATATCTCTGAGTTTGCCACCATACTAAAGATTTGATTAATGTCGTTCCATTTGGGCCTTGTAATTCGCCACGACTGCAGTGCCAAATAACAATCAGGTGTTCCGTATCAGAGCAGAGAGAGCAGGAGTAAGGGAATAAGAGAGAGAGAGAGAAGGCAGGGAGGGAACGAGGGAGAGAGAGGGGAGGAGAGAGAAAGATAGAGAGGCAAAAATATAGGGAGGGAGTCAGTAAGAAAAAGAGGGAAAGCAAGAGAGAGAGAGGCCATGCTAATGAGAGAGCTGGTTAATTAAGCTTGCGGCGCAGAAGAGACAATTACTTATGACTCCTATGACAACGAGGCTCTCTCCAACACAGACCCAACCCTGGATATACTGTAGGACAAAGTGCTGAGTCCCACAAGACTGCATTGTTAGGAGAGGAGGAGAAGTAGGAGAGGAAGGAAGGAAGGAAGGAAGGAAGGAAGGAAGGAAGGAAGGAAGGAAGGAAGGAAGGAAGGAAGGAAGGAAGGAAGGAAGGAAGGAAGGAAGGAAGGAAGGAAGGAAGGGGAGGAGAGTGAGAGAGCAGGAGGAGTGAAGGAGTAGGTGCAGAAGAGGTGCAGTAGGAGGAGAGGAGGAGGACGAGAGTAGAGCGGCAGAGGAGAGGAGAAGGACGAGAGTAGAGCGGGCAGAGGAGAGGAGGAGGACGAGAGTAGAGCGGCAGAGGAGAGGAGGAGGACGAGAGTAGAGCGGGCAGAGGAGAGGAGGAGGACGAGAGTAGAGCGGCAGAGGAGAGGAGGGCTGTTGCAGCAGAAGGAAACATTATCCAGTTGTTTTTTATATAAACTTCACATAGTTTTTTTCATTCCATATTTCCAAGGTGGTTTTACTGGTACTGATCAGCTCTTTAAGATTAGAGCAGAGAGAGCATCCAGTAAGTATTCAGGAAGAAAGTTAACCATGCTGAAGACAGACAGTAGGAGAGAGGAAGGAGACATCACATTACAGTAAGGGAGGAATACGCTGGAGTTAACAGGGAATGGAATTCTTCACAGTAGCTGTTGATTACATAATAACCACACAGTCATCATGTTGAGGTTATGAATGCCTGTTAAACTGGAATGAAACCACTTGAACCAAATTGTAAAACCCCACATGTAATGACTGCTGTATTCTTAATGTTAGCATTTTATATATGCCATTTTGCCAGGTGCGAAAAGAGGTTTCTAACCTCCAGGGTCTTTCCTGGTAAAATAAAGGTTCAATTAAATGTGTAAACTGTAGCATTATCCACTGGGTTGCTTGATACTCTATCAGTATATGTCAGAATCTCCTCTTTCCTTATACTATCAGTGAGAAGAGTGAGAAGAACACACCCAGAGAGTGAAAGACAAGTTCTCCTCTGACCTGCAGCCTCCTTAAAGTTGAACCACACACTGCCCTGCCTTGGTCATGTGATTTCTCTGTGTAGGGTTGATGTTGTTGTTGTGATAAACACTGTAGTGACTTATTATAGCTAGTCAGCCCATTTAAGTTTGCGTGCCCGAGTATCATAGTGTTTCCTCTCCTGTTGTGTCAGACAGAAACATTTGGAATATAATTACTCCAAACAACATATACTGTAGCTACAATGGTGTGGAAACACCAAATAGAATCTCAAATCAAATCAAATGTTATTAGTCTCAAATACATGGTTAGTTCCTTTTCATTGACCAATTCAAGTTATCCTTTGAATATGAGCTAAAAAATGAATACTATTAAAAATTGCGATATTTTCCTTTCATGTGAAAGTATATTTCTCATATCCTTAACTGTATGGTGTCACCATGGGTAGATTTGTAGAGGGAGGAGATTGTTGTCTGACTGTCACTTCTCTCTCGGGGTGTGTGTGTTTGTGTTACGTGCGTGCTTGTGTGTTTGTGTTTGTGTCTTTTACAGCATGATACAATTCTAATTTGTTTACAAAAGTACTAACTGGACTACAAAGTGAGTTTGAAAGACAGACAGAGAGAAAGAGAGAGAGAGATACTTTAATTGAGAGAGAGAGAGCTAATGAAAAGGAGAGAAAGAAAGAGTAGTGAGAGACAGATTCTGTGTGTCAGGGCAGGGGGGCGTGAAGATTAAACAGAGAAAAATCTGCAGCCTGGTATGCCTGGCTGCAGAGGAGGGCAGGGGGAGGAGAGGAAAGATGAATGTGGCAGGAGAGGTGGAGGTCAGGGCGGGGAGGAGGGAGGGGTGTAGGATGAGGAGGGAAGGGGGGAGGAGGCTCATTGGTGCTCATTTGAACTGGAACTGACCTAAAGAGCTCTCTAACCATTCCCTGACCTGACCTTCACAACGGACCCTGGATAAAGGAGTCATAAAGTGAGCGTATGACTTAAAAAAAGGACAAAGGGGATGAAGAGTGAGAGAGGGACCCCCCCCCTCAAAAACATCTGGTGCTAAGTCACCATTTTTTCACACGGGACTCTGGATAAATACTCTGTCCTTCCTCCTTAGAGCTACCAGTAAAATGAGGGCGGCTCAAAAGGTTCCTCCAAGCCTATCCATTTAAAGTTCCTATTCCTTTGATTTATTCCCCAAGCTAGCGCTTCTCTAAGAGTCAAGGACTCTTTCTCTCTCCAACACCTTCAAACAAACACACTGTGTCATATGTATACAGATTGACATCAGATTCCCAGGCCAGTGCTGTCTCACTCCCTCCCTTTCTTTTCCTCCCTTGAGAGTAATTTTTCCTCCGAGTTAATGTGTACTCAAACCAAGAGACTTCTTTGGAACAAACCACTCTGTTGTGTTCCGTGTTGTTTTGAATGCTCATGGAAATGTAGATTAGTCATGACCCACTTTGAATGCTCCCAGAGAGCGCTCTGCTTGATTGGTGTCAGAGCTTGGCTCTGGTCAGGGTGAGAGAGATTTGGAGGATATGAGTGAATTTTTTGGGGGGGATAAGTTGACAGAACATATTCTCTTTTACAGCAACAACTTGGGGAAGAGTGTGGATGAATGAGCCAACTGGAAGATGATTAGGTGGCCATGATGGTATGAGGGAAACATTGGGAATTTAGCCAGGACACCAGGGTTAATACTCCTACTCTTACCATGAGTGCCATGGGATCTTTAGTGACCACAGAGAGTCAGGACACGGTCCCCTTCACTGCCCTGGGGCATTGGGATCTCCTTAGACCAGAGGGAAAAGTGCCTGGCCCTGAAACACCACTTCCAGCAGCATCTGGTCTCCCATCCAGGGACTGACCAGGACCAACCCTGCTTAGTTTCAGAGGCAAGACAGCAGTGGGATGCAGAGTGGTATGCTGCTGGCAAAATATATATCAGGTCTGAGAAAGGTCTGCCTGCCTGTACGCCTGAATCTTTGTCTGCCTGGCTGCCTGGCTGGGCTGTGTATCCGCGATGTGTTGACCCCCCCTGTAATTACACTTTACGATCTGCTCCACAGTAACTGCTCCATAAATCTCACGACGCCTAGCTCCTCCACCCCCCACCCCCCAACCCCCCTTATCATGCAAACATCGTAATCCCGGCCGCAATTTCCTCTCTTTATTGGCAGTCACTTCTGATTTAATGGCCCTTTGATGATTGCACAGCAAAATGGTACATGAGGTGATTGCTCCAGATTGCAAGGGAAGAAGGGTGTGTGTGTGTGTTTGTGCGTGTGTGTGCGTGTGTGTGTGAGTCTTCTGTGTCTGAGAGTTCTCACTGTCTGTTTGCTGACAGAATGCAGAATGCTGACAGAATGCAGGCCTCACAAGTTTCAGGTCAACATCCATCAATGCAGGCCTTTTACTGTTACTGTTACTGTTACTGTGCTGCCAGTATACTGCCCTGTTGTGTTGTCCTGTTTTACTTCATTGTAAACACCAAACTCTGTTTCCTTGTTGTTATGCTATGACAGTTGATCCACTGAAAATCTTTTTTTTCATAATGAGCCTGTCTTTCCTATTGGCTTGTCTCAGACTCCCTCTCTCCTTCTCCTTGAATGACATATATATACTGTACCAAAGGAACTAGTCTAGTTCCTGTGGGCCCTGGTCAAATGTAAGGCACTATAAAGTATGGCTGGGACCTCACAATATGATATTATCACGATACTTACATGTAGGTGACGATACGATATGTATTGCGATTCTCGCAATTTGATACTGTGATGTTATTGCGATTCGATGTTCCAGAATATTGCTCACCATATGTCTGCTGCAGAGAGACAAGAGAAAGCCATGTGAAAAACAAGAATTAAACAGTAATGGAAATAAAGGTGCTCAAAACAAATTGTCTCCCTGTTTAAAAAGAAGGTGGAGAACAAGCTATGAAGGAAAAATACTGGCGTTTTGGTGCCGGTACAGCCAACTAGAGCAAAAATAATATTGCGATATTGTCAGAACTATGCAATATGATATATTGTCAAAAATAATATCCTGATATGTAACTGTATTGATGTTTTCCCCAACTATAAAGGGGAATAGGGTGCCACTTGGGACGTAGTCCTAGAGTTTTTTAAGGACAGGGGCCAGGGCTAACTGTGACCAGGCCATTTCTCAGAAGGAGAGGGTGGTCTGTGTGCTTCAGCTTGTTGCTCTATTCCCCTCCTGCTGTTAACAGCCTCTCTATCATACTATCATACCCTGTCAGTAAACTACTGCTCCAAGCAAGTTTAAAAAAAAAATATATATATATATTTCACCTTTATTTAACTAGCTAGGCCAGTTGAGAACAAGTTCAACTGCGACCTGACCAAGATAAAGCAAAGCAGTGCGACACAAACAACACAGTTACACATGGAATCGACAAACGTACAGTCAATAACACAATAGGAAAACAAATCTATATACAGTGTGTGCAAATTAGGAAAAAAAAATAAATAACAAAATGGGGATGAGGTAGTTGGATGGGCTATTTACAGATGGGCTATGTACAGATGCAGTGATCTATGAGCTGCTCTGACAGCTGATGCTTAAAGTTAGTGAGGGAGATTAGAGTCTCCAGCTTCAGTGATTTTTGCAATTCGTTCCAGTCATTGGCAGTAGAGAACTGGAAGGAAAGGCGGTCAACGGAGGAATAGGCTTTGGGGGTGACCAGTGAAATATACCTCCTGGAGCGCGTGCTACAGGTGGGTGCTGCTATGGTGACAAGTGAGCTGAGATAAGGTGGAGCTTTACCTAGCAAAGACTTATACATGACCTGGAGCCAGTGGGTTTGGCGACGAATATGAAGCGAGGACCAGCCAACGAGAGCATACAGGTCGCAGTGGTGGGTAGTATATGGGGCTTTGGTGACAAAACGGATGGAACTGTGATAGACTGCATCCAATTTGCTGAGTAGAGTGTTGGAGGCTATTTTATAAATGACATCGCCGAAGTCAAGGATCGGTGGGTTAGTCAGTTTTACTAGGGTATGTTTGGCAGCATGAGTGAAGGATGCTTTGTTGCGAAATAGGAAGCCGATTCTAGATTTGATTTTGGATTGGTATGAGGATAATTATCAGAGTGCCCAGCCTTACATACCAACGACCGCAAAGAGATAACCTTTAGTACATATCTGTGAAAATTTAGCTGTGTCATTTATTAGAGGGTATTAGAGGGTAGCAGGTTGGTGGCCACGGCCAGTTTACCCAGAGACAGATGCCCTGTCCAGAAACAACCCATAGGCCCTAGCACCTAGCCCCCATAGCTCTTAGCCCTTAGCCCCTAGTCCTAAGCTCCTTCACATTTGTGGATCTCTGAGAGGACAGCATACATCTTAGCAATATGGCTAAAAAAGCATAAACCTATCCAATCCAGATCTCTACAAGTGGTGTAGGATGCCATAGGGGCAAGGGGTTGTTTGTGGACAGGGCCAGAGACAAAGACAGAGGCTGGGTGCGGTGAGTGGGCAGACCTATCTGTCATGGCCTCCCAGCTGACTGAGTGTGGTGAGGAGTGAAGCATTGAAGTGAAGTTAAGGCATCACTGGCGGACAGCTAGAGGGCCACTCCTGTGCTATTGGATAAGAAACACTCTGAAGGTTCTAAAACTGTTAAAATAAGGTCTGTGGGTATAACAGAACTGATATAGCAGGCGAAAAACCCAAGGAATTTCTGTCCAGAATTTTTTTGTTGTTGTGACATTTCCTCTTTTCCATAGACTTCCTATTGAAATCCATGTATAATAGCTCCCAGATTGCAGTACCTATGGCTTCCACTAGATGTCAACAGTCTTTAGACAGTGTTTGGAGGCTTTAGCACTGAACAGAACCATACAGAAGAAGAATTACTGAAGGAAGCACAAATGTCAATAACATTTCCCGGACACGAGACCGTGAGCGCACACCACTTTATTTTCCTTTATATCGTTTAGGATATCATCCGTGTAAAAAATATTATCGTTAATATTAGTAAAAGGATACGTAAGGATGCATTATAAATGATGTTTGATTTGTTTGGGCAAAGTTGATAGGTATAATGTCAACGCTTTCTCTTCACTGTACAACGGGTGACTCGACGGTGGATTTTCTGAACATAACGTGCCAACCAAACAGAGATTTATGGATATAATAAATGACTTTTTTAACAAAAGAACCATTGGATGTCTTCCTTGGACACTTGGGATGCCCTCAGCAGAAGTTCTTCGAAAGGTAAGTGATTTATTTGAGCTCTTATATGGGTTTTGTATAAAATATGTGAGGTGCTATCCTCAAACAATCAAATCTTGTGCTTTCGCTGTGATATTGCCAAGAATCAGAGCTTTTGATGACTATGCAACACTTGTATATTGATGAATGTTTAATAATTAAACTTTTGGATTTTGAATTTGGCTCCTAATTTGGCGCCCCGGTTATCCCTAAGAGGTTATTAAATGGATGTGCCAATCAGCTATGGATATGGAACGGGCCCAGGAGCAAAGCTGTAATGTATTCCCAGGGTGCAATGGTTGTCGTAAACACAAGCATGCAACCATATTGTTGAGGGATGGATCATATTTTACACTGTTAACACGCCATCTGGTTCTCCCTATAAGCATTCATTACACATAATGGAACACACTCTACAGGCAGGGTACTGAAGAATACACCCTGTCACATTATGAACACACACAGCACTAGAAGCTTTCAGAGTGTAAACAGGGGACAGGGTTCAAATGAGGGCAATGCATAACAAGAGCGAGAGAGAGAGAGAGAGGGGGAGTAAAGCACTACCCCTATAAATCTCTGCAGCTGATGCTGAACATGACATTGTGACATTCCTGAAAAATAAAAAGGAAAACGCTGCAGAACGCTGTTCATGTACCCAGGTAATATTATTGTGACAACGTTTCAACCCTTAAGTCATCAGGCATCCATATCCCAGATGGGGATATGGCCTATATATAGTGGCAGTACTCAGTGACATCACTTCCTGAAACAGGAGGTAAAAACATAGATCAGTTCACAATATTAACATTCAATATATAAAAATATATAACCATACATGTGGAAAAAGTTTGAGTAGCAAAATATGTATTTCTGGAGAGATGGCTTCCCCGTAAGAAATGTAGGAAGACGGCAACACACAAAGTCCCCCCCACTCACACGGAGCAAGACACAACAGGTCTTGTCCAACAGGTCTTTATCTGACACATGCTCATCTGCCTTAGGTATTGAAATATACTTTGTCCCAACATCACAGGCCAATGACTTTGATACAGTTATAGATGTCGGCCACATCGCCGAGACCGACGTCTTGCTTACGGACAGGCTAAACACATTCTTCGCACGTTTTGAGGATAACACAGTGCCACCGACGTGGCCCGCTACCAAGGACTGTGGGCTCTCCTTCTCCATGGCCGACGTGAGTAAAACATTTAAACATGTTAACTCTCGCAAGGCTGCCGGTCCAGACGGCGCCCCACCGCTCCCTAAGAAGTTAATGACTATCGTCCCGTAGCACTCACCTCTGTCATCATGAAGTGCTTTGAGAGACTAGTCAAGGATCATATCACCTCTACCTTACCTGCCACGCTAGACCCACTTCAATTTGCTTACCGCCCCAATAGATCCACAGACGATGAAATCGCCATCACTCTGCACCATGCCCTATCCCATCTGAACAAGAGGAATACCTATGTAAGAATGCTGTTTATTGACTATAGCTCAGCATTCAACACCATAGTACCCTCCAAGCTCATCATTAAGCTCGAGGCCCTGGGTCTCAACCCCGCCCTGTGCAATTGGGTCCTGCACTTCCTGATGGGCTGTCCCCAGGTGGTGAAGGTAGGAAACATCACCTCCACTCTGCTGATCCTCAACACTGGGGACCCACAAGGGTGCGTGCTCAGCCCCCTCCATACTCCCTGTTCCTCCATGACTGCGTGGCCAAGCACGCCTCTAACTCAATCATCAAGTTTTTAGACGACACAACGGTAGTAGGCTTGATTACCAACAATGATGAGACAGCCTACAGGGAGGAGGTGAGGGCTCTGGGAGTGGGGTGCCAGGAAAACAACCTCTCACTAAACGTCAACAAAACAAAGGAAATGATCGTGGACTTCAGGAAACAGCAGAGGGAGCACCCCCTATCTACATTAGCGGGACAGCAGTGGAGAAGCTAGAAAGCTTCAAGTTCCTTGGCATACACATCACTGACAAACTGAAGTGGACCACCCACACAGACAGTGTGGTGAAGAAGGCACAACAGAGCCTCTTAAACCTCAGGAGGCTGAAGAAATTTGACTTGTCACCTAAAACCTTCATACAATTTTATAGATGCACATTTGAAAGCATCCTGTCGGGCTGTATCACCGCCTGGTACATTACCGGCCCTCCAGGACACCTATGGCACCCGATGTCACAGGAAGGCCAAAAATATCATCAAGGACATCAACCAACCAAGCCACTGCCTGTTCACCCCGCTATCATCCAGGAGGTGAGGTCAGTGCAGGTGCATCAAAGCTGGGACTGAGAGACTGAAAAAAGGCAGGCCATTAACAGGCCATCGGACTGTTAAACAGCCATCACTAGCACATTAGAGGCTGCTGCCTATAGGCATAGACTAGGAGTCACTGGCCACTTAACTACTTAGGGAGAAGTGGCACGCTAGCGGGCCGCTCCCGACACTACCCGATGAAATGTAAGGCGCCAAATTCAAAATCCAAAAGTTGAATTATTAAACATTCATCAATATACAAGTGTTGCATAGTCATCAAAAGCTCTGATTCTTGGCAATATCACAGCGTTTTATGATATTTTCCTGATCTATAAAGGGACCCCGGATGAACTCTTGGAATTCCATGCCTATCTAAACTATAAATGAGCCCCTTCGTTTCACAATTAATTATAACCTATCCCAAATCTGTTTTTTTGGTGTGTTAAGGACAAAACCTCAGTTTCTACAGATCTCTACCGGAAAAGGTTCCGGACAGGAACACCCTCCTTAGAGGTGACAGGTTCCATCCACGTTCACTCATTAAAAGTCGTCCTGTAAGTCAATTCAGCCGCATTAGAAGGATATGTAGCTCTGATGCTTCCTACCAGAAACAGACCACGGACCTCACACAAAGGTTTAAGGAAAGGGCATATAAAGACAATTAGGTCAAACATGAAGGGCTAACAGAGTTGGAAAGCCTTCAACCAAAAGAAAAAGCAGAATGTGTCCCTTCATGCTTCACCCAATACGTACCCTTAGGGAAGGCATTTAAGGACATTATCAGGAAGCACTGGTACATTGTAGACACTGAACCACAACTGAAATCCATCTTAAACCATCCCCCACATATGGTCTTTAAAAGACCACCAAACGTGAGACATCAAATCTGATTACACTCCAGAGAAAGGGGAAACTTTCCTGCCAATGTGTTTAATGCAGTTTCACGTAAGAATGTCACTCATTCACCAACCCCCGCTCAGAACAAAGATTTAAGATCAGAGGCCGGATTACTTGCATGTCCACCAATGTTGTTAATGTGTTGAAATGTCCCTGTGGTCTGTCCTACATAGGGAAAACCTGCAGAAGCCTTAAGACCCGGATCAGTGAGCACCGCAGCAATATACAGACCGGTGAGACAAAAAACCCTGTTGCTGTTCATTTTGCACAAGCCGGACATCCTTTTAGCTTTCTGAGATACATCGGGATATAAATGGTCAAGATGTCATGCAGGGGAAGGGACATTGAGAGGAAACTACTTCAAAGGGAATCTTTCTGGATACATAGACCCAACATACTGTCTCCACTTCGCCTTAATGAGGAGTTTGACTTTAAACTGTTTTTATAGTTCTAAAATGTCCAAACTACTGTTTTTACCCTAATTGAAAACTGTGAACAGTGCATTCGGAAAGTATTCAGACCCCTTGACTTTTCCCACATGTTGTTACTTTACAGCCTTATTCTAAAATTGATTAAATCGTTTTTTTCCCCTCATCAACCTACACACAATACCCCATAATGACAAAAACAGGTTTTTAGAAATGTTTGCTAATGTATAAAAACATTTTATATGAAATATCACATTTAAATACATTACCAGTCAAAAGTTTGGACACACCTACTCATTCAAGGGTTTTTCTTTATTTTTGCTATTTTCTACAATGTAGAATAATAGTGAAGACATCAAAACTATGAAATAACACATATGGAATCATGTAGTAACCAAAAAAGTGTCAAATCAAAATATATTTTGTATTTCAGATTCTTCAAAGTAGCCACCCTTTGCCTTGATGACAGCTTTGCACACTCTTGGCATTCTCTCAACCAGCTTCATGGGGTAGTCACCTGGAATGCATTTCAATTAACGGGTGTGCCTTGTTAAAAGTTCATTTGTGGAATTTCTTTCCTCCTTACTGTGTTTGAGCCAATCACTTGTGTTGTGACAAGGTCGGGATGGCATACAGAAAATAGCCCTATTTGGTAAAAGACCAAGTCCATACTATGGCAAGAACAGCTCAAATAAGCAAAGAGAAACGACAGTCCATCATTACTTTAAGACATGAAGGTCAGTCAGTCCGGGATTTTCTTCAAGTGTAGTCGCAAATACCATCAAGCGCTATAATGAAACTGCCTCTCATGAGGCCCGCCACAGGAAAGGAAGACCTAGTCTCTCTCTGTACTTTGCTTCATGCTTGGCATTCAGGCCAAAGAGTTGAATCTTGGTTTCATCAGACCAGAGAATCTGGTTTCTCATGGTCTGAGAGTCCTTTAGGTGCCTTTTGGCAAACTCCAAGTGGGCTGTCATGTGCCTTTTACTGAGGAGTGGCTTTCGTCTGGCCACTCTACCAATAAGGCCTAATTGGTGGAGTGCTGCAGAGATGATTGTCCTTCTGGAGCTCTGTCAGAGTGACTATCTTGTTCTTGTTCACCTCCTTGACCAAGGCCTTTCTCCCTTGATTGGTCAGTTTGGCCCGGCGGCCAGCTCTAGGAAGAGTCTTGGTGGTTCCAAACTTCTTCCATTTAAGAATGATGGAGGCCACAGTGTTCTCGGGGGACCTTCAATGCTCCAGAAATGTTTTGGTACCCTTCCCCAGATCTGTGCCTTGACACAATCCAGTCTCGGAGCTCATGGCTTGGTTTTTGCTCTGACATGCGCTGTCAACTGTGGGACCTTATATAGACAGGTGTGTGCCTTTCCAAATCATGCCTAATCATTTGAATTTGATTAGGCATGATGGACTCCAATCAAGTTGTAGAAACATCTCAAGGATGATCAATGGAAAGCAAAGGGTCTGAATACTTAAATAAGATATTTCTGTTTTTATTTGTAATAAATTAGCTAACATTTCTGTTTTTGCATTGTCATTATCGAGAATTGTGCGTCCATGTTAGAATAAGGCTGTAACATAACAAAATGTGGAAAAAGTCATAGTGTCTTAATACTTTATGAATGCACTGTATATACAACCGTTCAAAAGTTTGGGGTCACTTAGAAATGTCCATGTTTTTAAAAGAAAAGCATTTTTTTTTGTCCATTTGTCACGATCTTCGGAACGGACAGACCAAGGCGCAGCGAGGCATCCAGTATACATGATTTATTTACAAACGTAACTGGGACAAAACAACAAAATGAAAACGACGATCGTAACACTTAACATAGACAAAACACAAAGCTATGCTCAAACAATAACCCACACAACCTATACGAAAACCCCAAACATATATATGGTTCCCAATTAGAGACAACGACACACAGCTGCCTCTAATTGGGAACCATTACCCCAACATAGAAATATAACACCTAGAACATAAAAAACCCTACACCAAAACCAAAACCAAAACTAAACACACCAGCCTGTCTTCTCAGGCCTGGACGTGACAGTACCCCCCCCCAAAGGCGCGGACTCCGACCGCGCCACAAGTCCATGGGGCGGGTCTTCGGGTGGGTTTTTTAGTCCCAGGTGGCGGCTCCGGTGCCGGCCGTGCTGGTCCGAGGTCACGCACCGGAGGCCCTGGGCCATTTGCAGGACTGGGGACCCTCTCTGGCGGCCCTGGACTGGGGACCCTCTCTGGCGGCCCCGGACTGGGGACCCTCTCTGGCGGCCCCGGACTGGGGACCCTCTCTGGAGGTCCCGGACAGGGGACCCTCTCTGGAGGTCCCGGACAGGGGACCCTCTCTGGAGCTCCCGGACAGGGGACCTTCTCTGGAGGTCCCGGACAGGGGACGCGCACTGGCACTCTGGTGCGGGGAGCAGGAACGGGCCATTCTGTGCTCGAGACGCACACTGGCACTCTGGTGCGGGGAGCAGGAACCGGCCGTACTGGGCTCAATAAACGCACAGGCACTCTGGTGCGGGGAGCAGGAACCGGCCTTACTGGGCTCATTAAGCGCACTGGCACTCTGGTGCGGGGAGCAGGAACCGGCCGTACTGGGCTCACTAAGCGCACTGGCACTCTGGTGCGGGGAGCAGGAATCGGCCGTACTGGGCTCATTAAGCGCACTGGCACTCTGGTGCGGGGAGCAGGAACCGGCCTTACTGGACTCATTACGCGCACTGGCACTCTGATGCGGGGAGCAGGGACAGGACGTGCTGGGTCCACGACGGGCACAGGGATCCTGGAGCGTGGAGCAGGAACAGGACGTACTGGGTCCATGACGGGCACAGGAATCCTGGAGCGTAGAACAGGGATCCTGGACCGTGGAACAGGGACAGGACGTGCTGGGTCCACGACGGGCACAGGGATCCTGGAGCGTGGAGCAGGGACAGGACGTGCTGGGTCCACGACGGGCACAGGGATCCTGGAGCGTGGAGCAGGGACAGGACGTGCTGGGTCCACGACGGGCACAGGAATCCTGGAGCGTGGAGCAGGGACTGGACGTGCTGGGTCCACGACGGGCACAGGGATCCTGGAGCGTGGAGCAGGGACTGGACGTGCTGGACTCTCTAAGCGCACAGGGGGCCTGGTGCGCGGAGCCGGAACAGGACGTACTGGGCTGTGGATGCGAACCGGAGACCCCACACGCAGAACCGGTGCAGGATATCTCGGTCCCAGAAGGTGTACTGGCGACCTAGCGCGCAGAGCCGGTACCACTCTACCAGGTAGCACACTCACCGTAGCCTGACAGATGAGTGGAGCTGGAATCTCTCACATAGGGCTGTGGACACGCACCGGAGACACAGTACGCAGAACCGGTGCAGGATATCCTGGTCCAAGGAGGCGCACCGGAGACCAGGAGCGCTGAGCCGGCACCACTCTTCCAGGCTGCACTCTCACCCTCCCCTGACAGATGAGTGGCGCTGGAATCTCTCGCACCGGGCTGTGAACGCGCACTGGAGACACCGTGCGCAAAACTGCATAGCACGGCGTCTTACCAGTGCGACGCTCCCTCCGACACTCCCTCCAGAGAGCACGAGGAGTTGGCTCAGGAGTCCATCCTGAACCGGCCAAACTCCCTGTGTGCCCCCCCAAAGGTTTTTTTGGGCTGCCTTTCAGGCTTCCTAGCCAGGCGAGTCCCAACAAACTTCTCTCTCTCTGGACTCCATGCTCCGTAATATTCCTCACACCTGCTCCGCTCAGTCCCCGCTACTTTTTCCTCCCTGGGGTGACGATGCTCCGCCGTCTTCTCCCAAGGTCCCTTACCAGCCAAAATCTCATCCCATGACCAAGACCCCTTTCCATCCAAAATCTCCTCCCAAGTCCAGAACTCCCGGGTCTCTCGCTGCTTGGTCTTTTTATGGTGGGTTATTCTGTCACGATCTTCGGAACGGACAGACCAAGGCGCAGCGAGGCATCCAGTATACATGATTTATTTACAAACGTAACTGGGACAAAACAACAAAATGAAAACGAAGATCGTAACACTTAACATAGACAAAACACAAAGCTATGCTCAAACAATAACCCACACAACCTATACGAAAACCCCAAACATATATATGGTTCCCAATTAGAGACAACGACACATAGCTGCCTCTAATTGGGAACCATTACCCCAACATAGAAATATAACACCTAGAACATAAAAAACCCTACACCAAAACCAAAACCAAAACTAAACACACCAGCCTGTCTTCTCAGGCCTGGACGTGACACCATTAAAATAACATTAAATTAATCAGAAATACACTGTAGACATTGTTAATGTTGTAAATGACTATTGTAGCTGGAAACGGCAGATTTTAATATGTAATATATGCATAGGCATACAGAGGCCATTATCAGCAACCATCACTCCTGTGTTCCAATGGCACGTTGTGTTAGCTAATCCAAGTTTATAATTTTAAAAGGCTAATTGATCATTAGAAAACCCTTTTGCAATTAAAGTAGATATTCCATAAAAAAATCGTCCGTTTCCAGCTACAATAGTCATTTACAACATTAACAATGTCTACAGTGTATTTCTGATCAATTTGGTGTAATTTTAATGGATAAAACATTTGCTTTTCTTTCAAAACCAAGGAAATTTCGAAGTGACCCCAAACTTTTGAACGGTAGTGTATATCTCACTGTAAATATGTATCACATTCCTCATGTATGGTTTTATATTTAGAATATTTATATTGTGAACTGGTATGTTTTTACCTTCTGTTTCAGGAAGTGATGTCACTGAGAACTTCCTCTATATTTTAGTCATTTAGCAGACACGCTTATCCAGAGCAACTTAAAGGAGAAATTAGTGCCTTGCTCAAGGGCAGATCGACAGATTTTCACCTAGGGGATTCAAACCAGCCGCCCCCAGCTGGGATATGGATGCCTGATGAAGACCTAAGGGTAAAAACGTTGTAACAATAAAATCACCTGGGAGCATGAACAGCAGTGTGCAGCGTTTTTATTATAAAAAAAAATCATCAATTCACCTACAACTCCAGCACCTGCAAAAAAGTATCTGGATGTGTATGTTCTTCAGCTTTTAAATGTGATTCATGCCAGAGCACAGCAGCTAACAGCACTGCCTCTGGCGAGAGACAAGATTAGGGTAATGGACATGTGTCAATTACCACTATTACTAGGAAAAGACACGTATTATTGACTCTATTTGTGTCAGTAGACATTTTGACAGTCACCAGAGGAAAAGCTGATTGAAAGGAAACAGTTGGCATGAGATGGAGGAAAGAGAGAGAGGGGGAGGGGGAGGGGGAGGGAGACAGATGTAGCTAAAGAGAGATAGAGAGGAAAATAAGGGAGAGAGAGCAACAGATAGGGAGAGAGAGAGAGGGATACAGAGAAAGAGAGAAAGAGAGAGACAGAGTGTGTTCTGGCTGAGTTGACAGAGGCCCATTCATCCTCCATGCTAGAGCAGACAGAGTGCTGGCGCTGGGAGGACAGGGCCCACAAATCAGCCTCCATGAGACTCACACACGCATGCTCGCACGCACACATGCACAAACACGCACATATAAACTCACTGTCAATTGCATTTATTTTCAGCAAACTTGTGTAAATATTTGTATGAACATAACAAAATTCAACAACTGAGACATGAACTGAACAAGTTCCACAGACATGTGACTAACAGAAATGGAATAATGTGCCCCTGAACAAAAGGGGGGTCAAAATGGCCATGGCAGAACACTGTCATTCTCGTCTTGCAGGATATCACGCACAGAACGAGCAGTATGGCTGGTGGCATTGTCATGCTGGAGGGTCATGTCAAGATGAGCCTGCAGGAAGAGTACCACATGAAGGAGGCGGATGTCTTCCCTGTAACGCACAGTGTTGAGATTGCCTGCAATGACAACAAGCTCAGTCCGATGATGCTGTGACACACTGCACTAGACCATGACGGACCCTCCACCTCCAAATCAATCCCGCTCCAGAGTACAGGCCTCGGTGTAACGCTCATTCCTTCGACGATAAACGCGAATCCGACCATCACCCCTGGTGAGACAAAACCATGACTCGTCAGTGAAGAGCACTTTTTGCCAGTCCTGTCTGGTCCAGCGACGGTGGGTTTGTTCCCATAGGCGACGTTGTTGCCGGTGATGTCTGGTGAGGACCTGCCTTACAACAGGCCTACAAGCCCTCAGTCCAGCCTCTCTCAGCCTATTGCGGACTGTCTGAGCACTGATGGAGGGATTGTGCGTTCCTGGTGTAACTCGGGCAGTTGTTGTTGCCATCGTGTACCTGTCCCGCAGGTGTGATGTTCGGATGTACCGATCCTGTGCAGGTGTTGTTACACGCGGTCTGCTACTGCAAGGACGATCAGCTGTCCGTCCTGTCTCCCTGTAGCGCTGTCTTAGGCATCTCACAGTACGGACATTGCAATTTATTGCCCTGGCCACATCTGCAGTCCTCATTCCTCCTTGCAGCATGCCTAAGGCATGTTCACACAGATGAGAAGGGACCCTGGGCATCTTTATTTTTGTGTTTTTCAGAGTCAGTAGAAAGGCCTCTTAGTGTCCTATGTTTTCATAACTGTGACCTTAATGCCTACCGTCTGTAATCTGCTAGTGTCTTAACGACCGTTCCACAGGTGCATGTTCATTAATTGTTCATGGTTCATTGAACAAGCATGGGAAACAGTGTTTAAACCCTTTACAATGAAGATCTGTGAAGTTATTTGTATTTTACAAATAATCTTTGAAAGACAGATGTCCTGAAGAAGGGACGTTTCTTTTTCTGCTGAGTTTACATGCATGTGCACACACACACACACACACACACACACACACACACACACACACACACACACACACACACACACACACACACACACACACACACACACACACACACACACTACCAAAATCTTATTACAGTCAGTATGGCAATGCCTGTTCACCCCCAAAGAACTTACACACAAAGCACAGACCCATATTTTCAGCATTGTCATTGTGAAGACTGTGTGAACAATAATGTTTTTTTTTATTCTATTCTCACTCTCTATCACAGGGCCTATGCATATGATTCTCATTCTGAATCGACTCTCATGCATTTCACACTCATTCTGAATCAACTTTCATGCATTTGGCTCTCATTCTGAATCAACTCTCATCCTCTTTCTGCCACACAAAATAACTTATAACCCCCTTCATCATCAACATCTCTCTCTCTCTCTCTCTCTCTGTCATTTCACTCTCTCTCATCTCTCTCTCTCTCTCTCTCTCTCTCTCTCTCTCTCTCTCTCTCTCTCTCACGCTCTCTCTCTCATCCTGTGTTTTTATGTCTTTGGCTAATGGAGGACACCCTCTAGCAGGCTAATGATCTCTCCTCCTCTACTGGCTTGGTCTGGGCAAGCTGGGTTAATGGTATTGACTAGCAGGATGATTGATCTCAGGATCTGGCTGATTATTGGGTCATTAATCAGGCTTGGATTACCCTATCAATAAAGCTGCCAGCACAAGCTAGTCTGCAAGACACATGGCAGAGGAGAGGAGGAATGGAAAGAGGGAGGGAGGAGAATAGAATGACTATCTATTACAGCTTCTACTTGTGACAGTGCAGGAGGTCAGGCAACAAAATAGCTGACTGTCACTAGCTCACAAACACTGTCGCAAACACACACTGTCGCAAACACACACTGGCAGTAAACACACTCACATTAGCTGTGAGAAAACAGTGTCAGACAAGACCCTAGATGTGTAAAAGTGGTGTGTGTGCTTGCGTATGTTCGAGCGTGCATGTGTGTGAGCGATCCTTATTAATGGTGTGGGTGTGTAGGGGTCTCAGAGGACCCTGATTGGTTGGCATTGAGATGAAAGAGAAGGGCCCCTGTCTGTTAGCACCTTATTCACTCTACTGACATACACACAAACACACACACATACCCTATGCACAAACCCCCTACCCACACAGCGAACTCTCTGGCCTAAATCCCTTCCTCTAGGTATTTGCCAGACAGCAGATAAAACAGTTAAAGCCTCTGTCACAGGTCCAGGAGCTGACTGGGTATCCATAAAGCCAGGGGCCACCAGACACATAATATTATACACACACACACACACACACACACACACTCACACACACTCACTCACACACACGCACACGCACAAGCACACGCACACACACACACACACACACACACGAACACAGCTTGGAGCTCTGTGCGGGCAAGGACAGACTGTGGTAATGAGCTTGTGTTTAATGAGGGCTGGGTTCTGCTTGTGCTCTCTTAAAGGTGTCACACAGGCAGGTGGAGAGAGAGCTGCACCCCATAGACTTATTGGAGTCTTTCCATATGTCTGTCATAGCTCTAACACGCCGTATGTCTGTCATAGCTCTAACACGCCATATGTCTGTCGCAGCTCTAACACGCCGCATGTATGATGTATCTCTAACACGCCATATGTCTGTCATAGTACAAACACGCCATATGTCTGTCGCAGCTCTAACACGCCATATGTCTGTTGTAGCTCTAACACGCCATATGTCTGTCGCAGCTCTAACACGCCGCATGTATGATGTATCTCTAACACTCCATATGTCTGTCGCAGCTCTAACACGCCATATGTCTGTCATAGTACAAACACGCCATATGTCTGTCGCAGCTCTAACACGCCATATGTCTGTTGTAGCTCTAACACGCCATATGTCTGTTGTAGCTCTAACACGCCATATGTCTGTTGTAGCTCTAACACACCATATGTCTGTTGTAGCTCTAACACACCATATGTCTGTTGTAGCTCTAACACGCCATATGTCTGTTGTAGCTCTAACACGCCATATGTCTGTCGCAGCTCTAACACGCCGCATGTATGATGTATCTCTAACACTCCATATGTCTGTCGCAGCTCTAACACGCCATATGTCTGTCATAGTACAAACACGCCATATGTCTGTCGCAGCTCTAACACGCCATATGTCTGTTGTAGCTCTAACACGCCATATGTCTGTTGTAGCTCTAACACGCCATATGTCTGTTGTAGCTCTAACACACCATATGTCTGTTGTAGCTCTAACACACCATATGTCTGTTGTAGCTCTAACACGCCATATGTCTGTTGTAGCTCTAACACACCATATGTCTGTTGTAGCTCTAACACGCCATATGTCTGTTGTAGCTCTAACACACCATATGTCTGTTGTAGCTCTAACACGCCATATGTCTGTTGTAGCTCTAACACACCATATGTCTGTTGTAGCTCTAACACACCATATGTCTGTTGTAGCTCTAACACACCATATGTCTGTTGTAGCTCTAACACACCATATGTCTGTTGTAGCTCTAACACACCATATGTCTGTTGTAGCTCTAACACACCATATGTCTGTTGTAGCTCTAACACACCATATGTCTGTTGTAGCTCTAACACACCATATGTCTGTTGTAGCTCTAACACACCATATGTCTGTTGTAGCTCTAACACACCATATGGTTTCCTCACCTCCACCTCACTCTGCCCCTCTAGCTTTCATTACTTCTTCACTCTTTTATCTTCATTCCATCAAGCCAAACCGCTATAAAACCACTGCCTACTTTCTTTAAATTATTCTCACTTTTCACTCTCACTCACTTCTCACTTTATACCTTATATGTATTAACCTCTAACCTTCACGGACAGAGTTATAGTTTCTTCTCCACAACTCTTATAAAGACTCCATTTGTATTTTTCTGACACTCCCACTTTATTTAGTAATTTCCTGAAAGGTTTGACGAGTTGTAGTAGTTGTTGTTGTTTGTTCCTTCAGCCCTGATGAGTCACCAGTCCCTGAAGCTTTTAATTGATTATTATCATTATCATGATTTTTGTTGTTGTAATTGTTATTACTATGATTATAGTTATTATCATTATCATTATTATTAGTAGTATCATTAATATCATTATTATCAGTATAGTTATTATCTCTGACAGCCCTCCCTCCACTGATAGTTAGAACAGAGATCCTTCCCTCCCCGCCTCTCCCTTGTTTTCCTCTCCACTCCCCTCCTCTCTGACCCCAACCTTTAGATAAAGGTCACTGCACTGTGTGCACTTTCACACATACTATACAAACGCACATACTTACGCACACACAAACATACACACACGCTCACTCTACTAAACCTCGGAAGCCCATCAAGACTACCTGGTAAAACAGACCATGTGAAACTGTTGGTGGGACACAATGTGATAACACTGCTATGTGGAGATGGGTGATTATGCATTGCACTCATTTTTGTGGGTGATTATATCATCTTCCCTGTCAGTCACTGTCAGTCCCCCTGGTGTGTACTGTAATGTGTAGGTCATCTCTGCCTTACTGACAACTACACAAAATAATGCAGTCTATTTTCCATGGTGAGAAGAATAAAGATCTCGCTGGCCTGGAAAGAAAGTATTCCCACCCCTGCTATGACTGCATCCCTCCACCCTGCCTCTTCTCCATCTCTCCCCACAACTGGTCCTCTCTCTCATCAAAACTATTCCTGTCTTTCATATAGAACCATCTGTCTCTCATCAAACTATTCCTGTCTTTCATATAGAACCATCTGTCTCTCACTGGGACTAACCCATTTCTCTGAGTGCCATCTCATTAATGTCAGCAAGTGACAGGCTATTGGAGAAGACTATTTTGTGTGTGTGTGTGTGTGTGTGAGTGTTATGCGTGTGTGTTCCGAAAGCTTGAATATTCATGCAGCAGCAGTGTGTATAAGTGGTGTACTGCGGCGGACGCTGGCTGTGTGTCCTTGTAATCCCAGCTAGTCCCCTGCAGAGAGAGACATCCCAGCCTGTCAATTATGGATGAGTGTCTGGCTATGATCAATGAGCTAGTGGACAGGACAAGAGACAGCCGCTGCCACGATACAGCTCTGAACAATGAGTAACACACACGTTGAACAAGGCACACACAGGCAGGCACGTTTACACACAGACACACACACACACACACACACACACACACACACACATATAGAGAGAGAGAAACCCATACATTAGGAGTATTGTAAGAGCTGCAGGTCGCTCAGTTTGCATCAAATGGAGACAAAAGACAACGACAGGAGCCAAGACTCATACCACTGTTTGGTCTTTGTCAGCAAATAAGCAAACACAGGAAAGAGATCAGAGAGGACTGGGAGTGAAGAGAGCTTCTGATGCGTTTCCTCCTCTTCCTCCTCCTCCTCCTCCTCCTCCTCCTCCTCCTCCTCCTCCTCCTCCTCCTCCTCCTCCTCCTCCTCTCCTTTCCTCTATTTCTAAACCTCTTTCACTCATCCTTATCACTTACTCTCTTCTGGTCTCTCCTGTTTCCTCCTCTCCTCTTTTCCCTCCTGTTTTCTCCTCTCTTCACCTCCCTCATGTTTCCTCCTCTCCTCCTCTCCCTCCTTCCCCCTGTTTCCTCTTCTCCTCCCCTCCCTCGTGTTTTCTCCTCTCCTCCCCTCCCTCCTGTTTTCTCCTCTCTTCACTTCCCTCATGTTTCCTCCTCTCCTCCTCTCCCTCCTTCCTCGTGTTTCCTCCTCTCTTCACCTCCCTCATGTTTCCTCCTCTCCTCCTCTCCCTCCTTCCTCGTGTTTCCTCCTCTCCTCACCTCCCTCGTGTTTCCTCCTCTCCTCCTCTCCCTCCTCCCTCCTGTTTCCTCCTCTCCTCACCTCCCTCCTGTTTCCTCCTTTCCTCACCTCCCTTCTCCCTCCTATTTCCTCCTCTCCTCCTATCCCCTCTGTCCTCCCTCCGGTTCCTACTTCCCTCCTCTCCTCACCTCCCTCCTATTTCCTCATCACCTCCCTCCTGTTCCTCCTTTCCTCCCGCTTGTTTCCTCCTTTCCTCTCTGGCCTCGTCTGGGTCTGACATGTTTTCAACTTATATTTCTGCCTTGTGGTCTTGACTACTTCTGGTTTCGGGGCGCTTCACCAATAATCTCTCCTCCCACAGTGACAGTGTGATTTTATTCATCTCTATTCAACCTTCATGTGAGACTTGAGAAGTCCCTGGAGATATCTTTTTTTTTACACAGGCCATGAAACAGGATGCCAAATCCCTACCTCAACCCACCACTACCCCGCTGTCTTAAACCTGCTTCCACCCAGAAGCATGTTCACACATGCACAAACACACATATGCACAAACGCACACACACATGCACGCTCACACATGCATACACAAGTAAACACTGTTAGTCTACACCTGTTATTTACAAATCAGGTGACAAATACAATTTGATTTGATTTGACACATACACTCAACCCACATTATCCTTGCATGGCTGTGTGTGTGTCTGTGCATGGCTGTAAGGCACTCCTCATGCTGCTCTGAGAGATTACATTTCAAAGGGATCAAAAATACTCCAGACAGTCCTGCTAGGATAATCAATCAACACACCAGCACACCGAGGGAGGGAGGGAGGGAGGGAGGGAGAAAAAGAGAAAGTGAGAGAGAGAGAGAGAGAGAGAGAGAGAGAGAGAGAGAGAGAGAGAGAGAGAGAAAGGTGTGGAGATGAGGAGAGGGCAAAAAAAAAGAACATGCATATATACAGTTGGGGACTGCGGCCCGCATTTGTGTCTGTGCTGGAGAATTGGAGTCATAAATCAAGGAGGGCTGTCAGGGAGAGGAACATATAGAGGAGGGAGGAACAGGAGAGGGGGTAGAGAGAGACGGGCAGCGCCTCAGCCATCCAACACGCGTCCTACCAGCGCAAGAAGGTAGTTTCCCTGAATGTCAGCTGCTTCAGGCAGAGGAAAAAGGGTGAAGCAGATAAGGCAGTGTGCGCAGCTCTGTCCTCGACCTCTGGACGCACGGCGAAGCCCCCAAATCTCATTACACTGACATGACATAACTGTGTAACATCATTATTCTCACTCTGTAATCGACCAATGGTATATAGTCGTGGCCAAAAGTTTTGATAATGACACAAATATACATTTTCACGGTTTGCTGCTTCAGTGTCTTTAGATATTTTTGTCAGATGTTACTATTGAATACTGAAGTATAATTACAAGCATTTCATAAGTGTCAAAGGCTTTTATTGACAATTACATGAAGTTGATGCAAAGAGTCAATATTTGCAGTGTTGACCCTTCTTTTTCAAGATGTCTGTAAACCGCCCTGGCATGCTATCAATTAACTTCTGGGCCACATCCTGACTGATGCAGCCCATTCTTGCATAATCAATGCTTGGAGTTTGTCAGAATTTGTGTTTTTTTTAAGCTTCCAGTCTGTTATTCAAACTCAATCAGCCCTGTCCTTTATTCCAGAGGACAATTTGGACATGATTCGTTTTCCCACACTTCCCCCTGTAATTCGTTCTCTTTTTTCCATAAATTGACAGTTATGACTGAAGCTTGGAGGTTTTTTTTCTAGGCATGAAGATATTTCAACAAGTCCGGGTGAAAACAGCCTACACTGATAACTCAAGCTTGGTTCCCAAGTTTCTAAACCATACCAAACCATCTTCGGTATAGTGACACCATAATATTTGATTTGAGGAAGTGTGATCATAATCATAAGGATATTTTAGCAATCTTCAGTAGAAGACGTCCTGAATGCCCCCCAGCCTTCAGATGTGAGATGCGTTTTTAGGCTATGGATGAGAAAGCTGGCCGCCCGGCCAAACTGAGCAATTGGGGGAGAAGGTCTTTGGTCAGGAAGGTGACCAAGAACCCGATGGTCACTCTGACAGAACTCTAGAGTTACTCTGTGGAGATTGGAGAACATTCCATAAGGACAACCATCTATGCAGCACTCCACCAATTAGGCCTTTATAGTAGAGTGACCAGACGGAAGCCACTTCTCAGATTGTTGAGGGAAAAAAAACAATTTAATCAATTTTAGAATAAGGCTGTAACGTAACAAAATGTGGAAAAAGTTAAAGGGTCTGAACATTTTCCGAAGGCACTGTAGTGCACCACTTTTGACCAGAGATATTCCATATTTAGTGCACTATATAGGGAATAGGGTGCCATTTAGGACGCAGTCCCAGTTCTCCCTAAATAACGTCCCTTTCTCCTCTGCAGCTGTGTGGTCGACTCTCAGCCTACAAAGTAAAAAAAATGCTATTGTCAGGTGGGTGTGACACATTTGTGGCGAGTAGAAGTCTATGAAAACACTATTTAAAACCAAACTCTTTAACATTATCCCAACTTGCATTTTCCATGACACAGTTCTTGTATGAGGCTCTGACACAAAGAGGAGTGTACCTCCCATCTGACCCCAAAATCTCAAAAGAAGATTTGAGGAAAAGTGCAAACGTCTGAGACACGTGTTACCCTTCTCTGCAATTTGTACGGCTGTAAACGAAAGTTAGAAATATATCATTGTGATAATAATAGCAGTAATGTGGTTGACCGTGTTGTATTTGAATAGTGTGTGTGTGTGTGTGCTGTCTCACCACAGACCACCCACACCTCACTGTGTCTCTCTCTCTCTCTCCCTCACTCTCTCATTCTTTCCCTCCCTCTCTCTCCATCCCATTCCACACAGTCTTTCCCTCTTCTCTGGTGTCTGACAGACAGCCACAGCGCCATGCCAGGAGCCCATGGAAAGCTATATCTTTATTAGGCTGTGGGTAGAGAGAGGAAGGAAATGGACATGATGATTTGTAGGTTGGCCATTATGTTGATGGATGATGATAATTTACTGGGTCTGTTTCATGTTGAATCATCAACAAGCTCTCCCAGTCTCAATGCACAATCTGACGTTTGTCCATAAACGTGTTGAATCAGCTCTACCACCCAGTTAGTTAGGCTTCTGTGTGACTTCTGTTACTTGGCTCCATTACATGTTATTTTTCTGATTTAATAGGACTATAGAGTATTTTCACAAGTTCGGCTTCTCGCCATCTGATGAACTTGTCGGAAGGGGTAGTAGTTGATAGAGTTTGGTATGAGAGTTTTGGCTTGGATGGGGATCAGGGTTGTTAGCTGGCCTCCCGGCAGGGTCAGCCCCCGGTCGTGAACTGTGGTTGTGCCGAGCCTGCTGGCAGGGTGTGGAGAAGCAACACGATGGCTGTGGGGATGATGTGGGAGCAGTGATGTAGTCAAGACACTAAACCTTGAATCCGAGTCGAGTCCCAAGTCCCTGGTGTTCGAGACCCAGTCTTGTACATTAGTCTAGTTTAAGTCGAGTCCCGAGTCCCTTGGTAGTGCTAAAGCCGGGGTCTAATAATTTAAAGCTACATTTGGTAATGTTTTGCACATTATGAAGGCTAGTTAGGTAATGCAATAGCTATCTAACATTTGATGTTTTAGCTAGCGTGTTGAAATATGCAGGAAAGAGAGACTTTCTGACAACAAGTCGCCACTGGCCCAAATCCGAGTCACCACTGGTCAGGTCCGAGATGAGTCACTGCATGGAGACACTGCGTGGGAACGTGTTCCCAACTGCTAGAAAGAAGATGGGCGCATGCAGGAGGTTCAGCCCCTTCCTCGGGTGGGCGTAGCACGTGTTGGGAAGGCCGTGTGATGGCTGCCTGGTGGTGCAGGGAGAAGGGAATCTGGAGGTGTGGAGTGCAGGGAGGAAGTTCAGGAGATCCCGGGTTTGGTCCAGGCAAGGTGCCAGAGCTCTGGTAGGGTGTTAAGTTGGACTGGCCGAGTTGTACTTCAGTGAATGAGCTGAGTTATCTACTCAAACTGGTTTAAGTGTTTGCTTGTAGACGTGCACTACAGTGGAGCACATCGAGTGGCATATGGTGCGTTTGGCACGGAGGAGGTGAAAAGAGTGGATAGGGGTGGAAGAGGTGAGAAGGTAATGTAAGGAAGGTAGAGTCCCTGGTCCTGGACAAATGTTGTGCTGAATCCTCCTTCTTGGTAGGGTCAACCCCCAGTCGTTGACTGGTGTTGTGCTGGACTGCCCAGCGCAGGGAAAGGCCCTGATCGTGGACCAATGTTGTGCTGGACGGCCCAGTGCAGGTAAAGGTCAAAGTGAAGAAGGAGAGGGAGGTATATTAGTTATTATTTTATGGTAGTCATTCCAGGAGCCAGTGAATATGCACAAAGTATTGACCTAAGTTACTGTATCCTCTGGAGCGAGCGCTGTAGCTCTTCGTGCATCTTCTTGCATCTTCTTGCTGTGGCTTTATTTCCCAGTTTGGTGCATCATTAGATGGGTTACCATGTTGGTCAAATGAGTGTTAAGACTTACACGAAGGGCTGAAGTTGGTTGCCCCAAAAATGGTCCAGGAAGACAAAGGGTACAGGTTGCAGATGCTGAAATGGCTCATCTGGAGAAGCGGGGAACTGTCAGAATGCAAGGAGGAGAGCAGGGAAGGCGGAGGGGCACTGTGGAGATGGCAGTGGAGGCGTGCTGTGGAGGGGCACCGTGGAGGTGCGCTGGATGCGGGAGGTGCACCATGGAGGTGCATTGTGGAAGAAAGTGGCCGAGAAGGCGGGAGGAGCCGCGGGAGAGGTGAGGGAGGAGGGGAGAGGGGAGATTGTGGCTGAGAAGGCAAGAGGAGCTGCAGGTAGTGGGGTTTTTCTTTGTCTTTCATTTCTCCTAGAGGAAACAGAGAGAGGAAGAGGAGGCCACAGTAAAGAGGGCTTCACCCAGGAGCTCCAAGTCAGGGAAACCTGAGGGCGGAACCACAGAATTGTACCCCGGCAGCATGCTGGGCCCGTCACAGAAGCATCCATCGGCTGTGGTGAGGTGGCGGACATAGAAAACCAGGCCGAGAATGAACTTGCAGGAGTGAAGATAGATGCCGTTTAAAAACTATGAGGGTGGTTGATCAAGCAAGGGGAATAAGGCGGCCTTGTTGGATGCAGGTGAGCAAATTGGCATGTCCATATATGGAGTTACTTGCGAAGAGAGAGAGAGAGAGATGACACCGGGACATAGCAGAGTCTGTCACATCCTTCTACTGGCCAGTTGTGGTCATGGGGGGGACACTCATAAGGAGATAGGGAGAGAAGAGAAAGAGAGGGAGAGTGAGAGTGGAATAGAAAAGAGGGGGAGTGAGAGAAAGAGAGAAGGAGAAATAGGGATGAAAACAGGCTTAGGATCAGTTATAGCCTGTAGGGGGAACAAAGAGGGCATGAGTGGAAGACCTGTCAGAAAGAGAGACAGCAAGCAAAGCAAGTTTATTTTTACGTGTGTGTGCTTGTGTGTGTGTGTGTGCTTTGTGTGTGTGTGTGCTTCGTGTGTGTGTGTGCTTCGTGTGTGTGCTTCGTGTGTGTGCTTGTGTGTGTGCTTCGTGTGTGTGTGTGCTTCGTGTGTGTGCTTCGTGTGTGTGCTTTGTGTGTGTGCGTGCTTCGTGTGTTCGTGTGCGTGCTTCATGTGTGTGTGCTTCGTGTGTGTGTGCTTCATGTGTGTGTGTGTGCTTTGTGTGTGCTTCGTGTGTGTGTGTGCTTCGTGTGTGTGTGTGTGCTTCGTGTGTGTGTGTGCTTCGTGTGTGTGCGTGCATCAAGCTCTCACAGTCTCATGTCAGAATTAGACGTTCATCCATGTTTCTCAAACATCAAATTTCGAAGTTGTTACAAATATCAAATTTCAAAGTGTTTAAGGTTAAGTTCAGGCATTCACTCAGAATTGTTAAGGTTAGGGTTAAGATTAGGCATTAACTCTGAATGGTTAAGGGAAGGGTTAAGGTTTGGGATAGGCTTCAAAGTAAAGTCTCAAAACAGCTCTGGATGGTAATAGAAGAAGAATTTCGAACTAGTCATCGGATGTAAACAGAAGAGGAGTCGCGTTCCGGGGCTCGCGCGAGCTGTGGTATCGTCCAGTTTATAATCCGGTTGAAATATTATAGTAAATATACATAAAAGTGTTCCTAAGGATACATTATCAATGATGTTTGATTGTTCTTGGACAAGTGTATAGGTATAGGTTGAACGCGTTCTCTTCACGGTTCAATGGGGGCGCCAACCAAACGGAGATTTATGGATATAATAAATGACTTTTTCTAACAAAAGAACCATTGGATGTCCTCGTTGGACACTTGGGAAGCCCTCAGCAGAAGTTCTTCGAAAGGTAAGGGATTTTATATTAGCGATTTTATGCGTTTTATGAGACCCGCATTGGTTATGGATTTATGCTAATGCATAAAATATGAGAGGGGCTATCCTCAAACAATCAAATGTTGTGCTTTTGCCGTAAAGCCTGTTTGAAATCTGACAACACTGTGATATTGCCAAGAATCAGAGCTTTTGATGACTATGCAACACTTGTATATTGATGAATGTTTAATAATTCAACTTTTGGATTTTGAATTTGGTGCCTTACGTTTCACCGGGTAGTGTCGCCCCACTGCTCCCTAAGTAGTTAACATTGCCAAAGCAAGTGAAGTAGATAATAATAGACTGTTGCCTCTAATGGCTGGTTTCCACGTCATCTCCCGACGTCCTGAGACATTGATGGATGTCTAATACTGACTTGTGTCACGGGTGACCTGGCTGGTGTGCATGCATGTGTGTGTGTGGGCGCGTAGGCTTCGTGGATGTGTCTGCATGCATGGGTGACGCTCCATCCATGTGTGTCGTCAGTTGGTGTCACCCCGCTCCTCCGCACACTCCACCAGCTTCCAGTTGAAGCTCCCATCCTCTACAAGACCATGGTGCTTACCTACGGAACAGCAAGAGGAACGTCCCCTCCTTACCTTCAGGCTATGCTCAACCCCTACACCCCAACCCGAGCACTTCCTTCTGCCACCTCTGGTCTCTTGGCCCCTGCTCAGCCCAGTCCAAGCTCTTCTCTGTCCTGGCACCCCAATGGTGGAACCAGCTTCCCCCTAAGTCCCTGCCCATCTTCCCAAAACATTTCTGAAACCCTACCTCTTCAAAGAGTATCTTAAATAATCCCACAGCACCCCCTTCGACACACCCTTAAATAAAAAGCCTTTTGTGAACTAACACTCACACTTTATTAATTTTTTTTCTTACTAGGCCTGACTTTACTGATAGTTACTTTATTGAGGAAACATGTGCTTACTATGACTGTGATATGTGGTTGTCCCACCTAGCGGTCTTAAGATGACTGGTAACTGAATGCATTAACTGCTCTGGATAAGAGTGTCTGCTAAATGACTCAAATGTCAATGTAAGTGTGTGAGTGTAACATTCCTGCGCTTTGTTCCAGTGTGGGCAGGTAGCACGTTGACGTGTCATGAATGGCTGTCTTGCTGTGCTGTGGGCCCAGAGCGTGAAGTCAACTCCTCAAAGCAGTGTTGTGTTCGAGACCATATAAAGCGAGACCGATTCAAGACCAATACCGGAGAAAATAGAGTCAGAGTCAAGACTAAGAACGGAGGAGGGGTCGAGACTGAGTCAAGACCAAGACCGGAGGGTGGGCGAGACTGAGTCAAGACCAAGAACAGAAAAATGCGAGTCCAATTCAAGACCATGATTGTAATTTTGTCATTAGGTGTTCTACAAAATGTGCACTCTCTCCTGCATGGAGTGTGCTGGTAACCTAGTGGTTAGACAGGGGCGGCAGGTAGCCTAGTGGTTAGAGCGTTGGACTTGTAATCTGAGGGTTGCAAGTTCGAATCCCCAAGCTGACAAGGAAAAGAAAATTGGTCGTTCTGCCCCTGAACAAGGCAGTTAACCCACTGTTCCCCGGGCGCCGAAGACGTAGATGTCGATTAAGGCAGCCCCCCGCACCTCTCTGATTCAGAGGGGTTGGGTTAAATGCGGAAGACACATTTTGGTTGAAGGCATTTGGTTGTACAACTGACTAATAATGGTGACTTTGACTTTGGTATTACGGTCGCTGTCCTTTTAAATTACGAGTACTCAAATTACAAGTCCTCTAGTGTCAGCAGCATAGAGACATGATGGGCCAGGAGGGATCAGAGCAGAGAGCAGGACCACCCCAACACCCCAACACAGAGCAGGAAGGCCTGTCGACCTGCTGGGGTCAGAAATCCTCACAGTGTGTGAGTGTGTGTGTGTGAGAGTGTGTGTGTGTGAGTCTGTGTGTGTGTGTGTGTGTGTTGTTCCCTGTCAGGAGTCACCCCTCTCCTCCTACTCCCCTCCCTTCCAAGTGTGACAGTGATTAATGATCATCAGCTGTCAGGTGCATTACTCACTGGGTTTCTCATCAGCCCTCCCTCTCTCTCGTTCCTCTCTCTCGTTCCTTTCTCGTTCCTCTCTCTCCCTCTCTCTCGTTCCTCTCTCTCGTTCCTCTCTCTCCCTCTCTCTTTCTCGTTCCTCTCAACTTCTCTCCTCTCTCCCTCCCTCTCTTTCTCCCCCTCCCTCTCTCTTTCTCTCTCTCATTCCTCTCTCTCGTTCCTCTCTCTCCCTCTCCTTCTTCCTCTCTCTCTTTCCTCTCTTTTCCTCTTTCTCCCCCTCCCTCTCTCTTTCTCTCTCTCGTTCATCTCTCTCGTTTCTCTCTCTCCCTCTCTTTCTCGTTCCACTCGCCTTCTCTCCTCTCTCCCTCCCTCTCTTTTTCCCCCCTCTCTCTCTCTCTCTCTCTCTCTCTCTCTCTCTCTCTCTCCTATCTCTCTATTTCTCTCTAGGGATGAAAGAGAAGTGAGTGATGCCAGCAGAGACGCCACAGACCCAAAGAGAAAGAGAGAGGGAGGGGGATAGAGAGATGGAGAAAAGGAGAGATGGAGAAAGGAGAGATGAGGAGACAGAGGAGGTGGGGAAACAACAACATGTCTCTCCCACAGGAGCGGGAATAGAAAGGCATTTCACTGCATACTGAGTGCTGAAAAGAATAATACCACTAATGAAAGGCATGAGCGTGAGCAAGAATATGTTCAATATGCCCCCATATGTGTGTGTTGGTTGTGTGTTTGGTGTGTGTGTGTGTGTGTTGGTTGTGTGCATATGGGGGAGGCATGAATGTGCCATCCGAGGGCGTTTGACTGTGAGAAAGCACAGACGCCCAGTGTCAGGCATTACTCTCCCCTGCGCAATGATGGATTACACCAAATGAAAAGTTTCCTCTCTTGGACTGAAGCAGCCGTCATTAGGACAGCCATCTGCTTTCCATTGGCCAGGCCTGACAGGAGAGGGCCTGGGCTGCAGTGTGCTGTATGGGCTGGACTGAGCTGGGTGTGATGGGGCCTGGGCTGCAGTGTGCTGTATGGGCTGGACTGAGCTGGGTGTGATGGGGCCTGGGCTGCAGTGTGCTGTATGGGCTGGACTGAGCTGGGTGTGATGGGCCTGGGCTGCAGTGTGCTGGACTGAGCTGGGTGTGATGGGGCCTGGGCTGCAGTGTGCTGTATGGGCTGGACTGAGCTGGGTGTGATGGGGCCTGGGCTGCAGTGTGCTGGACTGAGCTGGGTGTGATGGGGCCTGGGCTGCAGTGTGCTGTATGGGCTGGACTGAGCTGGGTGTGATGGGCCTGGGCTGCAGTGTGCTGGACTGAGCTGGGTGTGATGGGGCCTGGGCTGCAGTGTGCTGTATGGGCTGGACTGAGCTGGGTGTGATGGGGCCTGGGCTGCAGTGTGCTGGACTGAGCTGGGTGTGATGGGGCCTGGGCTGCAGTGTGCTGTATGGGCTGGACTGAGCTGGGTGTGATGGGGCCTGGGCTGCAGTGTGCTGTATGGGCTGGACTGAGCTGGGTGTGATGGGGCCTGGGCTGCAGTGTGCTGGACTGAGCTGGACTGAGCTGGGTGTGATGGGGCCTGGGCTGCAGTGTGCTGGACTGAGCTGGACTGAGCTAGGTGTGATGGGGCCTGATCATGTGTCCCAAATGACGCCCTATTTCCTTTATACCCACATGAAAAAAATACTATAATATACTACGGTACAAATACTATAGTATTCATGTAGTGTTTTTGTGGAGTTTACTGTACTATTCAGTACAGTGTTTTTGAGGGCCAAAGTCTGCAAAAACACTACAGTGAATACTGTAGTATTTACTGTAGTATATACTGTAGTATACTATAGTATTTACAGTTAACTATAGTATAAATACTGTAGTAAAAAAACTGTAGTATGTACTATAGTAATTAATGTAGTGTTGTTGAGGGTTGTACTATACTGAAGTATTTACTGTAGTGTTTTTGCAGACATTACTGTAGTATTTATTTGACATAGAAGTGGAGGCTTTCTCCTTCAGGAAAAATACTAAAATAACTAAAAATCCATAACCTGTCGGTAGGTAGGGCTTGGGCCTGAACAGATAGTTCCGTTTCTGCTCTTTTCTATAACCTGTAAGAAACACAATATGGTCTATACTTGTCATGTAGATTTCTCACTAGTGGGTGGCACAAATTGTGATATGGGGAGGGAAATGGGTAGAGTATATGCAAGTTAAATACTGTAGTATTTACTATTGTGTAAATACTACAGTATAGTGTATTAAAGAATTGTAGCGTTTTTTGGACTGTATTGTTTTTGAGGATATTTGCTTAGCATTTAATACAGTGTTTTTTTGTGGATAATACTGTCGTTTTTACTGTAGTATTCTACAGTGTACTACAACATTCTATAGTAAGTACGAGCAATGCTACAGTGATCGAGCAATGCTACAGTGTGTAGTATAGTATTCTACAGTATACAGTATACAGTATACAGTCTTTTTTCATGTGGGTAGTGCACTACTTTTGGAGAAAAAAACATAGGGAATAAGGTGCCATTTGGAATGCAGTGTGTGCCATGGCCTGGTTTGCTGGGTCTGGGGGTGCTAGTGGCAGGGAGGGGAGGTAGGTAACCTGAGACCAACAGGGGGATAAAGGTCAACAGGAGGGTAGAGAAGGTTAGGGTTATGGTTGAGGCTAGGGTTAGGGTTGAGGCTAGGGTTATGGTTGAGGCTAGGGTTAGGGTTGAGGCTAGGGTTAGGGTTGAGGCTAGGGTTATGGTTGAGGCTAGGGTTGAGGTTAGAGTTGAAATTGCATGTGGACATGATGCTAGGGTTACAGTTGAGACTAGGGTTAGGGTTAGGGTTGAGGGTTGAGGCTCAATAAAATGTATTTATAAATCCCCTTTTACATCAGCAGATGTCACAAAGTGCTATACAGAAACCCAGTCTAAAACCCCAAACAGCAAGCAATGCAGATGTAGAAGCACAGTGGCTAGGAAAAACTGTATTTATGAAGCCCAATGGAAGTATTTAATTCGGGCCACATTATTTGAAAATACTCAAATACACAGAAAATAAGTATTTAAATATCAAATACACAATCTCTGATAACACAACGGATACGAGTATTGTATGAGTAAAATACGCACATAGGCTGCATTTACACAAGCAGACCAATTCTGATCTTTTTTTCACTAATTGGTCTTACTAGACTAGGTCTGGGAAAGAGCTGATGTAAAAAGATCTGATGTGATTGGCCAAATTAGTGGGAAAAAGATCAGAATTCAGCTGCCTGTGTTAATGCAGCCTTATTGAGTGATAACACAGTACCACATGTGATCTAAAACTAAGGATCCAACCCATGAAAAACACTGCTTCTACACTATCCCAATAAGAAACCCCAAAGAGAGAAAGAAAAGTATGAACAAACGGCATGAAGAGAGAAGAAAACTAGAGACACATCCAGCTCCGGAGCAGTTACCCATGAAGCGACTTCACAGCTCTCCATGTCAGGCATGTCACAAAGTTATGGCAGGAGTGGAAAGTATGCGGATTCAAACAAACGATTTTAATCAAGGCTGCGAGCGGAGCGGCGGGCCGAGCCAGGCTGGGTGTCAGCCTTGATTTATTACCACTAGACTATTAATGCACCGCAAGGTGAGGGGGTTGTAGAGGAATAAAAGGGTGGGGAGAGAGGGGGGGAGAAAAAAAGAAAGAAGGGGAGAATGAGAGAGAGAACAAGGGAGGGGAGGGAGAGAGGGTGAGAGAGAAAAAGAAAGAGGGAAGGTGAGAGAAAGGAAGGGAGATATTTTCAGGCCACACAAGAAAACTCTTATAAGCATGTCTTTATTTCTTCCATTCGTTCTCTCTATCTTTCCTTCTCTCCCACCACCACGTCTTCGCAGTCTAACAGGGTGAGGAAAGAGGGGAGACAGATGAGAGGGAGGGAGAGGGATGGAAAGTAAGGAATGGAGAGTGTGATTTGTGAGAGATTGTGGGCGTTCTTGTGTGAGTGTGCGTGAATTTTGTGTTGTTCTGTCTCTGCAATGAACATTAAAGCTCCTGTCTGAGACGTAATGCTTGTAGAACTGTATGTGTGAGAGTGTGTAAGTGTTTCTGTGTGTGCGTAAATGTGTGTGTGTGTGGTGTGTGTCTATAGATAGTACATTACAATGGGTTAGTCTGCTGACCGTCTCCCCTGAAGCACTCTGCTGAGTCATCAGCCACAGGTTCCTGTCGCCATGGGAACAAGCCTGGCCCCTCTCCCTTCTCCAAGGAGACTGTCAATCATCTGGTCATCTGCCAGGGCACATGACACACCATGACACACAGCCCAGAATGTCTCCATCAGCCCCTCCTCCCCCTCTCCTTCTCTTCCTATCTTTTCTTCCTTCACTCATCTCATCGCCCACTCTCTCCCTCCCTCTCTCAGCCCTTTTCTGGCCAATTCCTTACTGGTCAGCAATTGACAGGAAAAAACATGTGGGGTTTCAGCTATGTTTTTCAATGTGTGTTTGTGTGTGGAGGGGTGGGTGGGAGGGAGGTTGAGCTTGTGTATTTGTGTTTGGGTCAGTGAATGAGGACTGAAGTGAGTTTGTTTTGATCCTCTGTCATCACTAGCTTGGCAGCTCACACTGTCTGGCTGTCTGTCTGTCTCCCTCTTCTTTCTTCTCCTTCTCTCGCTCTCTCTCCTCTGTCAGTTGTCTTTCAGACAGACAGAGGAGAAGTGTCAGCCTGTGAAGAGGTGTGTGTGTGTGTGTGTGTCTGCTCAACTGTGTGTGGCTGAATCAATCAGAGCTCAAACAAGGTGGAAACATGTATTGATAGGGCAGCAAATGAAGTGATTGACAGGATCAATGCAGACATCTGGGGGACAATGAGCTCCATTGCGATTGTGTGTGTGTGTGCGTGCACATGCATGCGTGTTTGTGTGTTTGTGAGTGCATGTGTGAGTGTGTGTGGGTGTGACAGGGGCGGAAGGTAGCCTAGCGGTTAGAGCATTAGGATGCTAACCGAAAGATTGCTGGTTTGAATGCCCGAGCCAAGTTGAAAAATCTGTCAATTTGCCCTTGAGTAAGGCACTGAACCCTAATTTGCTCCAGGGGCGCTTTATTACTATGGCTGACCCTGTAATTAAACAGATTTCACTGCACCTTTCTGGTGTATGTGGCAATGCAACATCTTTTTTGTAGTTGTTGACAGCTCTCCACTCCCTCATCCTTGACAGTAACAGCACAATGAATCAATGATGTCATCCCAGTGCATAGGGCCTTCCAACGTGGTTATGTCTCATATACTCAGAGGCATAAAAGGCCGTAATGTAATGATTGATTTATACTTTACACTGATTGAAGACTTCTACGTACTACTCTGATGCTACATATCCATCCTTTTCAGCCAGTAATGATGTATGCAGAGAATCATAGTCAATAGGCCAATTTTATAGGCTAAATTCTGTTCGCAGAGTTGTTAGGGGTCAAAACATAAATTAAATAAAAATTACAATTTCAGCAATAGCCGCACACACCATGTTCAGAATTGTTCAGAATTAGATCCTTATAAATTGGTTCTAACAAGATAAGGCAAATATTGAACCTCTTCAACTTCTCATCTCATAAGGACACAAACACTTTATAAATATGTATCATATGTATGTAGTGGATTACCGTCTAAGTGCCTCTCTCACTCACTCACTCTCTCCCTCTCTCTACCTCCCCTGCTCTTCCATCCTAGTCCCTCTGTCTTCCTCTCTTCTCTCTCTCATCTCAGGTGTTACAATCTTACACTTCTATTTGTACTCTGCATGGGGAAATATTTACCCATGGCTGTTGGAGCAGAAAGATATGAATGGGCATCATTTCAGCTTGTCAAATTAGCAGCCCTTTACTGCCTGTTAATGTCTCTGTAATTGGAATGCTGGCAGGGACGGCTGTCTGCTTGCTCTGCCCCGCTGTCATGTGTGTCACGTGTTGTTAATGCTGTTAGCTGCTGGGTGGTGGTGGTGGTGTCTGTCTGTGTGTGTATGTGTGTATGTGTGTGTGTGTGTGTGTGTGTGTGTGTGTGTGTGTGTGTGTGTGTGTGTGTGTGTGTGTGTGTGTGTGTGTGTGTGTGGAGATGGGCTGCCTGTGTTATGGCGGTGTTATGCCATTGTTTCGGGCCACGTCGCTAACTGTTGTCATGTAGCTAGGCCTGTTGTGTTGTGCCCTGTTCTATGGGGCTAAACTTAACAAAGAGCTGTAGTTGGTTTTAGAATGGCTGGCAAGGAATAAGTTAGTCCTAAATATAAAAAAAACTAAAAGCATTGTATTTAGGACAAATTATTCACTAAACCCTAAACCTCAACTAAATCTTGTAATAAATAATGTGGAAATTGAGCAAGTTGAGGTGACTACACTGCTTGGAGTAACCCTGGATTGTAAACTATCATAGTCGAAACATGTTGATACAACAGTAGCTAAGATGGGGAGAAGTCTGTCTATAATAAAGTACTACTCTGACTTTTTAACAACACTATCAACAAGACAGGTCCTTCAGGCTCTAGTTTTGTCGCACCTGGACTACTGTTCAGTCATGTGTTCAGGTGCCACAAAGCGGGACCTCGGAAAATTACAATTGGCTCATAATAGGGCAGCAGGGCTGGCCCTTAAATTTATACGGAGAGGTAATAATATATTTCTCATGGCTCAAAGTGGAGGAGAGATTGACTTCATCACTGCTAAGTGTCGACATGCTGAATGCACTGAGGTGTCTGTTTAAACTACTAGCACACAGCTCGGACACCCATGCATACCCCACAAGACATGCCACCAGAGGTCTCTTCACAATCCCCAACTCAAGAACAGACTATGGAAGGCACAGTACTACATGGAGCCATGACCACATGGAACTCTAAAACTGACAAAAGTACACCTTATGGAACAGCGTGGAATGTGAAAAGATACACACACAGAGGAACAGACACGAATACGCATACGCACACGCACACGCACGCTAGCACACGCCACTCTACACACACATACATTGTAATATTGTTGTATGGTGGAATTATACATTGTAATATCTGTGGTAAGTAGCAGGAGTCAGGCGCAGGAGGTAGGTTGTGTGTAAAGAGTATTTGAATAATGTCGCCAGAGAAAACACCAATGCACACTGGCAAAGACAAAATACTTACACAAAACAATAAACCAAAATAAACGGGCGTAAAACACAAACCACCCGGAGTACCGAGAACAAAAATCTAATCCTCACAGAGCAAGACTTGGAAACGTAGCGAAATGCACTGAGTACAACAAACACAATCACGCACAAAGGAAGGATGGGAAAGGGAGGAATATAACAGGGGCGTGATTGGGAGAAAATGACTAACAGGTGTGTACACTCAAGACAAAACCAACAGACACATAAAAAAGGGGAGCAGTGATGGTTAGTAAACCGGTGACGACGAACGCCGAACACCGCCCGAACAAGAGGAGGGACCGACTTTGGCGGAAGTCATGACATACATTTTGTATTGTAGATATGTAGTGGTGTAATAATGTTATGTGATGTATTGTTTCATATTTTGTTCCATGTGTGATGTAAGAGCCTTAATGGGATTGGACACCAGGAAGAGTAGCTGCTGCCTAGTAAATACAAATACAAAAATGTATGGGTATTGAGCTGATCCGGCAAAGACTGTTAGTGCTTATGTGACAGACACACCATAATAACACAACCAACACTAAAAACAAAATTAAAAACTAATCAGCCACAAAACGCTAACTCAAGATGACAACACTATAGAACAACATACTGTAGCATTTCTCCTCTGAAGGCTTAGATGAGGTATAAAATGGGGGAAGGAGAGAGAGAGAAAAGCAATAGAGTGGGAGAAAGGGAAGAGTGAAGAAAAGCAGCTGTGCTGATATTGATCTTCTGCCAGAGAGATTGATAGAGCAATAAGGATCTGAAAAGGAGAGATGAGAAGAGGGGAGAGGGGAGGAGAGTAGGGCGTGGAAGACGGGAAGCTGAGAGAGACACACACACACATAGACCCATGCAGCATTGACACACACACCAAATTTACCTTAGATGATGCACAAAGCTCTCACAGAAAATAGAACACAATAGATCCTCACAGGACTCATTCAGAGAGAGGACATTGTATATCTCTTTTATAAAATAAAAAGGCTCCTGCTCATTCACTATTTAACCCAATAAAGAGAGTTCTCTGCGTCTCTCTAGTTTTATCTCTGTGGGGCAGCAGATGGGTTGTTCCACCAATTTGGTGTAACTTGGTAGGGAAAAAACTTTTGATTTCACCTAATTTTAACATTATGTCATAACGTTTCCCATTTAAATAGGTTAAATAAAAAAATATTATAGTAAGTACCTATTAAGTGCCAATTAATGTGTATGTGATAAATAAAATTTGATTTGATTTGAAATTCACATATTCTACAGCACAACGACAGAGTCATGTCTTAAGTGTCAAACTAATAATAACTCAATAATACATGCCTTCTGGGAATGCTATAAAGTCCAAAAGGTATGGACTGGGTTAGAAAGTTGTCTGTCAGAAGTACTTTTAATCCATCTGTCTGAATATTTCAAGACGTCATATGAGGGGGCATTGAGATACCCGATGGGTTAGATGATAGTTTTCACGTCAGTTCTCTTGAAAAAACGTATACTTAAAAACTGGAAATCAACCAGTCCTCCATTGCCAAGACAATGGGAAATATGGGTACAGGAATGTGGTTCTTAATATAGACCACAATACCGCCCCCATTGGCATTTCTATAAATGTTAGAACTATGTATTACTACTACTGTCCCATCAAAGGTATTATCTAAGTGAGTTTCAGAGATCAGAATATGAATGTCATCTGTTACCGGCAAGTTATTGACTTCATGAACGTTGTTTCCTATGCTCCATCTGTTAAGGCTAGGTGTCCCGCTAGCGGGACAACTTCCGGTGAAACTGGAGGGCATGAAATTCAAATAAATAATCATAAAACATATGGATATTAAACATGTAGGTACATACAAGTGTCTTATATCGGTTAAAAGCTTGAATTCCTGTTCATCTAACTGCATTGTCCGATTTACAATAGGCTTTACAGCGAAAGCATGCCACGCGATTGTTTGAGGACGGTGCCCCACATCAAAATATTTTTCCTGCGACACAGGTTACATAAATTCACAAATAGCGATTAAATATTCACTTTCTTTTTGAAAATCTTCCTCTGATTTGTCATCCAAAGGGTCCCAGCTATAGCATGTAGTGTCATTTTGTTAGATAAAATCCTTCTTTATATCCCAAAAAGTCTGTTTAGTTGGTGCCATCGATTTGAGTAATCCACTCGTTCAACATGGCAAGATAGGAATCCAAAAATCTACCCCTAAAATAAGTTTCTATTTAATCCTCAGATACCCTAAAATGTAACTAAACTATAATATTTCATACGGAAAGAAGTATGTTCAATAGGAAAACGATATTAGCAGGTGCGTGTCCTCTTCATCACGCGCACATACACAAATTTCCAAGTCTGTATTCCCTGTACTAAAACTCATTATTCTTCCTTGTTTTGGCCTGAAACTTTGAACAAAGACTACTGACACCCAGTGGAAGCCATAGTAATTACATACTGGGAGCTAGATTACATTTTTTCCCTATACATTCCATTGGAAGAGCATGGTTGGATTTTCGGTTGGATTTTCTTTGGATTTTCTCCTACCATATCTATAGTGTTAAACTCTCCTACATTATTTTAACATTTATACAAACTTCAATGTGTTTTCTTTCCAATGGTACCAATTATATGCATATCCTGGCTTCAGGGCCTGAGCAACAGACAGTTTGCTTTGGGCACGTCAGTCAGGCGGAAATTGAGAAAAAAGGACCCTAGCCCTAACAACACGTGGGCAATTTTTTTGAACTTTTCTGGGATGCTTGATTGTTTGCAATGCTTTACTGGGAAGCTTAGCAGAAGTAGACATGCTCATGCTCTTTATGTTAGTGCAGGGTGAGCAGTACACAGTGGACGTCCTATTAGGGCACACTGCCTGAGTTCTAACAGTATAACTCTGGTTCATAGGCACATGATTACTGCATACAGTTGCTGTGGGATCCACAGAGGCATTCAGGGCAGTTAGAGGGACATACAGTGGGGCAAAAAAGTATTTAGTCAGCCACCAATTGTGCAAGTTCTCCAACTTAAAAAGATGAGAGAGGCCTGTAATTTTCATCATAGGTACACTTCAACTATGACAGACGAAATGAGAAAAAGAAATCCAGAAAATCACATTGTAGGATTTTTAATTTATTTATTTGCAAATTATGGTGGAAAATAAGTATTTGGTCAATAACAAAAGTTTATCTCAATACTTTGTTATATACCCTTTGTTGGCAATGACAGAGGTCAAACGTTTTCTGTAAGTCTTCACAAGGTTTTCACACACTGTTGCTGGTATTTTGGCCCATTCCTCCATGCAGATCTCCTCTAGAGCAGTGATGTTTTGGGGCTGTCGCTGGGCAACACGGACTTTCAACTCCCTCCAAAGATTTTCTATGGGGTTGAGATCTGGAGACTGGCTAGGCCACTCCAGGACCTTGAAATGCTTCTTACTAAGCCACTCCTTCGTTGCCGGGCGGTGTGTTTGGGATCATTGTCATGCTGAAAGACCCAGCCACGTTTCATCTTCAATGCCCTTGCTGATGGAAGGAGGTTTTCACTCAAAATCTCACGATACATGGCCCCATTCATTCTTTCCTTTACACGGATCAGTCGTCCTGGTCCCTTTGCAGAAAAACAGCCCCAAAGCATGATGCTTCCACCCCCATGCTTCACAGTAGGTATGGTGTTCTTTGGATGCAACTCAGCATTCTTTGTCCTCCAAACACGACGAGTTGAGTTTTTACCAAAAAGTTATATTTTGGTTTCATCTGACCATATGACATTCTCCCAATCCTCATCTGGATCATCCAAATGCTCTCTAGCAAACTTCAGACGGGCCTGAACATGTACTGGCTTAAGCAGGGGGACACGTCTGGCACTGCAGGATTTGAGTCCCTGGCGGCGTAGTGTGTTACTGATGGTAGGCTTTGTTACTTTGGTCCCAGCTCTCTGCAGGTCATTCACTAGGTCCCCCCGTGTGGTTCTGGGATTTTTGCTCACCGTTCTTGTGATCATTTTGACCCCACGGGGTGAGATCTTGCGTGGAGCCCCAGATCGAGGAAGATTATCAGTGGTCTTGTATGTCTTCCATTTCCTAATAATTGCTCCCACAGTTGATTTCTTCAAACCAAGCTGCTTACCTATTGCAGATTCAGTCTTCCCAACCTGGTGCAGGTCTACAATTTTGTTTCTGGTGTCCTTTGACAGCTCTTTGGTCTTGGCCATAGTGGAGTTTGGAGTGTGACTGTTTGAGGTTGTGGTTATCAGTCTTTTATACTGATAACAAGTTCAAACAGGTGCCATTAATACAGGTAACGAGTGGAGGACAGAGGAACCTCTTAAAGAAGAAGTTACAGGTCTGTGAGAGCCAGAAATCTTGCTTGTTTGTATGTGACCAAATACTTATTTTCCACCATAATTTGCAAATAAATTCATTACAAATCCTACAATGTGATTTTCTGGATTTTTTTTTCCTCATTTTGTCTGTCATAGTTGAAGTGTACCTATGATGAAAATTACAGGCCTCTCTCATCTTTTTAAGTGAGAGAACTTGCACAATTGGTGGCTGACTAAATACTTTTTTGCCCCACTGTACATTAGGTTACTTACATTGTGTCTTCCAATGCCCCTGGGATAATGTACATTTGCTGAAACATTATGACAACTCAGTGACACAATGGTAGGGATTAACTGAACTGGTCTTGGGCCATTGATAAGTCATTGTCTCAGCACAGGCTTAAAATGCTGTGAAAGGATCCAGGAACCCAAATTATTTGGGTGGAATCCATGCTCCTTATAAAACTGGCTTTTTTTTTTTCAGAAGGTATCAAAATTGTCAATAAATGTTACACCCACAGAGCTGCAATAGTCTCGTAACCAGTTATTGAGGGCTAACATTCTGCTGAAAAGTTCAATGACACAATTTAGGGAGGGCAGAGGGCCAGATATTGTTGGGCGTTTGTTGGTGTCAAGCAGTGACGCAATCCGTTCTTTAAATCCATCTTCAATTGTTCTGAGCTGCCCTTCACAATGTAATTTAATCGCACATGAACAATGATAGACTCAATTTCCTGAAGCTGGTTTAAAATGTTTGGGAGCAGCTTATTGATGTCCTGTACTCGTGTACCTGGATATCACAACGTTTTTGCTCCATGGACTGAGACATTTCTCACCATTGAACTGCCCAGTACAACAGCCGGAGAAAAGAATGGAGAAATCCGCCGATTCATCCTCCTCACACAATTCGTTGAATCTTTCATGGGTCCACGAGAAGCAGGATAGGTTACACCCACTGCTCCCGGCAACAGATCCAGACCTCCCACAGCGGGCAGTGTCCTGTCAGATCCAGACCTCCCACAGCAGGCAGTGTCCTGTCAGATCCAGACCTCCCACAGCAGGCAGTTCCCATCAGATTCAGAGAGAGGGAAAGGAGCCAAACTTGACGACGAAGCCGCTGCTGGAGTCAGCATAGTTGGAGTCAGCACCGCAGACACAGGCAATGCCAGCGATGAAGGTGCAGGTAGATCAGGAACCAGTGCAGCGAAGCTATTCCTTATGTCAATCTGCTCCAAACCTCTCGCAGTCATTCCCATCCACTTAGCAGCATGCCGCTGCCTTCGGTTTCCACGACTTGTGACATGGGGCCAGCGCTGATCGGAACAGTCTTCTTGCTGTTCTCCATCTACTTAATTACAAGATAGACGTGGAGAAGCAGATGGAGACAACTTCCTTGGCAGGCAAGTTCCAGGTAGCACTGGCCATTCCAATAGGGGCAGATGACAAGGCGGGGAAACATCCATCAGGCCCGAGTGGCATCCAGCCATAGGAGTTGAGAACGGGAAAGTTTTAATTAGCGTTTTCCCCATTAGTTTGCGCAGAATTTAGATTTGCTTGGTAAGCATCGCCACCTCATTCCTGTAATCCTCCGCTAGCAAACAATTGCCGCATTGGAACTAGCTAGATGACTAGTTGGTAGCAGGTGTTGACACAAACACTTACAAAATTTAAATAAAAGAAAGCTAAACTTCGGAAACAACAGGCCGAAGCAACAGGTCGAAGCACAGGAGATATCATTTTGTAACAAGAAATTACGTCATTGGCAAATAACAAATTGTTGTCTTTCGTATGTGTAAGATTTTTTTGTATTGTTGGGTTTCAATTTTAAAAAGAAAAAATGAAACAAGGTTTTAAAATTCAATATTAGAGCACAATTTCTACTTAAAATGTTAGTGGGACACAAAAGGCACTCATTTTGCAAAACAACCAAGATGTAATTTACTGTGAGGTGTGTGTAGAGTGAAGAGTGTGTGAGAGAGAGAGCAGAGGACAGACAGTATTTACATTTAGTCATTTATCAGACGTTCTTATCCAGAGCAACTTATCGACTGATTTTTCACCTAGTCGACTCTGAACCAGCGACCTTTCAGTTGCTGGCCCAACACTCCGAACCACTAGTCTACCTGCCGCTGTATTATTACAGAGAGGGCTGTGGTGGTGACATGATGCATGGCCCGGGCAGAACTGATCTGGCCTCTGCAGCTGCGAGCTGTCTGGGTGAGCCTCTACAGGGGGAGTGTTTGTGTGTGTTGTATGTGTGTGTGCGGTGCGTGTGTGTGTGTGTGCACGTGTTTGTGTGTGTGTGTTTGTGTGTGTGTGTGTGATGTATGTGCGCGTGGTGCGGGCAGGCGGGCGGGATCGGGCACAGCCATCACTCAGGTGAGGAGGCCTAATGGAGGGGCCGTGGCAGACAGCCGCTGACGGATGACCTGTCCCAGCACACACACACACACACACACACACACACACACACACACACACACACACACTGTTGCACAGCTCCACAGTGACACTCATCAAATAACAGCACTAATGTCTGACCTCCTTCACTCAGCACATGCCCTTCATCTGGAGAGAGAGAGAGAGAGAGAGAGAGAGAGAGAGAGAGAGAGAGAGAGAGAGAGAGAGAGAGAGAGGGGAGAGAGATGGAGAGAGATGGAGGTAGAGAGAGAGAGTTACTTTTATTCATAAGAGCTTTACACAGTATCTACGGGTAGTTTAACCCTTTTTACATTGTATTTTTCCCTCAGAGAGGAAGCAGTGCGACTAATGTGTATTTCTGCGTTGTTGGCATGGCTAAAAGTCTGCTGATATTCTTTTGCTCTCATTCCCCGGTTTGTCATGCGTGGTTAGCATGACCACAGATTTAAAATTTGCTGGACTCACAAACACACACACACACACATAGAATCGCACAAACATGCATACACACACACACTATGCATAGAACGACACAAACAGAAATACACAAATACAAAACACTCAGATAAAAGTTACACATGCACAGCACACACACACACCTGCACACACAGCGATTGAACCCACATGCATTACATATTGCTATAGCCACAGTACACGGCTTCCTTCACTCTTCATCAGGCTCCACCTGAATGTAATGCTCAGAGACATGTTACAGGCCAGTAAAATATTTCAAAGTCCCCTGGGGGTAGAGGACAGGGGACTGCAGGGAGGGTGGAGGACAGGAGAAACTGGGGGTGGCTGAGCAGTGGACTGCAGGGAAGCTGAAGAAATTTGGCTTGTCACCAAAAACACTCACAAATACTCACAAACTTCTACACATGCACAATTGAGAACATCCTGTCGGGCTGTATCATCGTCTGGTATGGCAACTGCTCCGCCCACATCCGTAAGGCTCTCCAGAGGGTAGTAGGGTCCGCACAACGCATTACCAGGGGTAAACTACCTGTCCTCCAGGACACCTACAGCACCCGATGTCACAGGAAGGCCAAAAAGATCATCAAGGACAACAACCACCCGAGCCACTGCCTGTTCACCCCGCTATCATCCAGAAGGCGAGGTCAGTACAGGTGCATCAAATCTGGGACCGAGAGACTGAAAAACAGCTTCTATCTCAAGGCCATCAGACTGTTAAACAGCCATCACTAACATAGAGAGGCTGCTGCCAACGACTCAAATCTCTAGCCACTTTAATAATAAAAAATTGGATGTAATAAATGTATCACTAGCCACTTTAAAAAATGCCACTTTATATAATGTTTAAATATCCTACATTACTCATCTAATATGTATATACAGTACTCTATACCATCTACTGCATCTTGCCTATGCCGTTCGGCCATCGACTCAAATCTCTAGCCACTTTAATGATTAAATATTGGATGTAATAAATGTATCACTAGCCACTTTAAACGATGCCACTTTATATAATGTTTACATATCCTACATTACTCATCTCATATGTATATACTGTACTCCATACCATCTACTGCATCTTGCCTATTGCCGTTCGGGCATCGCTCATCCATATATTTATATGTACACACTCGTATTCATTCCTTTACACTTGTGTGTATAAGGTAGTTGTTGTGAAATTGTTAGATTACTTGTTAGATACTACTGCATGGTCGGAACTAGAAGCACAAGCATTTCGCTACACTCCCATTATCATCTGCTAACCATGTGTATGTGACAAATACATTTTGATTTGATTTTAGGGTGGAGGAAGGACAGGGGAGACTGGGGGTGGCTGTGCAAGGGACTACAGGGAGGGTGGAGGACAGGGGAGACTGGGGGGGGTTAGCTTCTCTTCGTTTTTCCTTTCTACCCCTGTCATCTACTATATGCTGAAGCTTGCAGCAGGCCGACACAACACCACACAGTAAACCTACACAACACAACACCACACAGTAAACCTACACAACAACACACAGTAAACCTACACAACACCACACCACACAGTAAACACACCCACCCACCCACCAAACACAACACCAAAGTCAAAGTCAAAGTCAAAGTCACCATTATTAGTCAGTTGTACAACTGAATGCCTTCAACTGAAATGTGTCTTCCACATTTAACCCAACCCCTCTGAATCAGAGAGGTGCAGGGGGCTGCCTTAATCAACATCCACATCTTCGGCACCCGGGGAACAATGGGTTAACTGCCTTGTTCAGGGGCAGAACGACAGATTTTTACCTTGTCAGCTCGGGTTACAAGTCCAACGCAAGTCCAACGCTCTAACCACTAGGCTACCTGCCACCACAAAGTAAACCTACACAACACAACACCACACAGTAGGCCTACCAAACACAACACCACACAGTAAACCTACACAACACCACACAGTAGGCCTACCAAACACAACACCACACAGTAAACCTACACAACATAACACCACACAGTAAACCTATACAACATAACACCACACAGTAAACCTATATAACATAACACCACACAGTAAACCTACACAACACAACAGTAGGCCTACCAAACACAACACCACACAGTAAATCTACACAACATAACATCACACAGTAAACCTATACAACATAACACCACACAGTAAACCTACACAACACAACAGTAGGCCTACCAAACACAACACCACACAGTAAACCTACACAACATAACACCACACAGTAAACCTATACAACATAACACCACACAGTAAACCTACACAACATAACACCACACAGTAAACCTACACAACACCACACAGTAAACCTACACAACACACAACACAGCACCACACAGCAGGCCTACACAACACAGCACCACACAGCAGGCCTACACAACACAGCACCACACAGCAGGCCTACACAACACAGCACCACACAGCAGGCCTACACAACACAGCACCACACAGAAGGCCTACACAACACAGCACCACACAGAAGGCCTACACAACACAGCACCACACAGCAGGCCTACACAACACAGCACCACACAGAAGGCCTACACAACACAGCACCACACAGCAGGCCTACACAACACAGCACCACACAGAAGGCCTACACAACACAGCACCACACAGAAGGCCTACACAACACAGCACCACACAGCAGGCCTACACAACACAGCACCACACAGCAGGCCTACACAACACAGCACCACACAGAAGGCCTACACAACACAGCACCACACAGCAGGCCTACACAACACAGCACCACACAGCAGGCCTACACAACACTAGCTCCCTCATAAAGACATCAACCCTCAGAGCAAGAATACAGTGTGTTTTATGTTGAGACCAAACACATTAAGAATCTATTGAGGTTTGGTGGACTGGAGAAAGAGGAGGTGAAGGAGGAGGATGGATATTTGATGCTACTGATTTCCCACAAGTTTGTATTGCATCTCAGTGATGACTAATGCCCCCAGACCCTGTTACACTGTGAATTATTAAACTCAGTGTTTTGGTTTGTGTCAGCTGCAAAGTAATTCTAGATTTGTGACGCTGATATCTGATGATGTGGTATGGGAGTAAAGTGTATATTCTCAGACTTCTCAGGAACTGGACTGACATAGATGATGATGATAGGTCGGTATCGTTGGCTGCTAATGTGGTACGTTCATATTAGGTTCAATTGGGAGAAGTCAGCAGTTCTGCGTCCCAAATGGAACAGTATTCCCTGTAGTGCACAGATCCTTATGGGCCCTGGTGAAAAGTAGTACACTAAATAGGGAAGAGGGTGTAACTTGGGACACAGACCAGGACAGTGATATTGCTGCTCAGTAGCTGGATACATTCCAACATACATTGTGCTGGTGTCACATGCGTCATCTAAAACTTGACAGAGTAACAGAGTAACCTGAGAGAATATGGAATGACAGATTGACCAATCATATCATGGAGCAAGGATGGATTAAAAAAGGGTGGACGTAAAAAACAACACAAAATTAAGCAACAAAGAAAACCAAGAGAGATAGAGAAAGAAAGACAGAGACCGGGAAAAGATATAGAGCAGAAGATAAAAGAGTGAGAGAGAAAGGGAACAGGAGAGGACAGAGTTAGTTAAGATTCAGGGCTTAACGGCGGCAGAGGGAGCTATCATTACCATACATCAGGACACTAAATGAGGTTTTCAGCGGGCCGTAATAAGAGTTTGATAAATCATCGGGCCAGAATTAACTAGACGTCAAAACAATGTGAGTATGCTGATGGATATGGGAGGAGTGGCCGATGGCACAGATTATTGTGGCTGGGGTTGGGCAGGAGCGACCAGGGGAGGAGGGCGAGACGGGGAAGAGGGGTGGGAGTGTGAGGGCCTGACAAGGTCAAGTGAGGTGTGGTGAGAATGGATGGAGTGGGAGCACAAGGACACAAGGATGTTTTTGTCGGGCAGGCAGGCTATAAAAGCGAGAATATATTGTAAAGACAGGAATACAGAGAGGGTTAGTGGAATGAGATCTGAGAGAAATGGAGGAAAGGGAGTTGGTTTTGAAGCTCTACATTCCAGACTTCTGTCAGTACTTTGTTATCCAGACACAACCCAGGTCAGATATGAGATTGTAGCACACAGCAGCTGAATGTATGACATAGCACTATACGACCCCGTGATTATTCCATACTTAATGCTGTTACGCTGTGTCCAAGTGACTTGTCACAGGACTGATCTGGGGTGTGTGTGTGTTTCTGTGTGCGTGCCTGCGTGACTGTGTAAGGGGGGTTGATCATGAGCAGGGTTATCATTGTCATAGTCATTAGGGCGGTTTGTCACAGCCATTTCCTTTATCTGTCATTCTCTCTCCCTCTCTCTCTCTATGCCTTTCCCTCTCTCTGGCCGATGGGGGAAGCTTTAATTGCGCATCGCTGACCTTTCTTGAGTCACCGTGACAACCCTGTTGGCGGCGACGGGAGGCGACGCTGCTCCGATTAGTGGTGACAGCGCCGGGCGGGCGGCGCCCGAGCCCGGCTAATTGGGTCCCATCATCTTCAGCGCTGGTTTAGAGAAGAGGAGAGTAAAGCAGAGAAGAGGAAAGCAGACCAGGGCATTGCCAGGCTCCAGGGGGAGTCATGTCCACTCTCACTGTCCTCAACTCCTGCCTGCTCGCTCTAACTGTGTGTGTGTGTGTGTGTGTGTGTGTGTGTGTGTGTGTGTGTGTGTGTGTGTGTGTGTGTGTGTGTGTGTGTGTGTGTGTAAAATGGATAATGATGTCTCTCTCTCCCTGCCCTCCCCCGCCTGGTGACATTTCTCTCTGGGCAGCTGAGGGGGACGTGGCCTGAGGCCTGGAGCTGGAGGATGGAGAATGTGTACTCAGGCCTGCAGAGACACTGGACAGACCGTCCCTAGGCCTGCATGGGCCCTCAGCCTACCCAAAACTGGAACTGTGTACTATCCATTGTATATCTATAGCTGGTCTTAAACATTGTTTGTTCAAAGTGTGTTTTATACTGAATCTATCGAGTACAGAGTTTTTCTTCCATGTCTACACCCATACTTGGTATATCAAATCAAATCATCAAATCAAATTGTATCGGTCACATGCGCCAAATACAACAGGTGTAGACCTTACAAGCCTTTAACGAACAATACAGTTTTCTGAGAAATACAAGTTAAGAAAGTATTTACTAAATAAACTGAAGTAAAAAATAAAGAAAAAGAAGAAAAGAAAAAAGAAATTTAAACAAATAATTAAGGAGCAACAATAAAATAACAGTAGTTAGGCTATATACAGGGGGTTCCGGTACAGAGTCAATCTGTGGGGGCACCGGTTAGTCGAGGTATTCAAGGTAATATGTACATGTAGGTAAAGTGACTATGCATAGATAATAAACAGAGAGCAGCTGTCACGATCTTCTGTACGGACAGACCAAGACGCAGCGATGCTTCCAGTATACATTTTAATAAACACGACCGTAACTGGGGAAAAACAACAAACAGAAAGTAACGAAGATCGTGACGTCAAAACAAAACAAAACAAAACAAAACAAAACAAAACAAAACAAAACAAAACAAAACAAAACAAAACAAAACAAAACAAAACAAAACAAAACAAAACAAAACAAAACAAAACAAAACAAAACAAAACAAAACAAAACAAAACAAAACACAGCTATGCTCAAACAATTACCCACAAACCCCACGTGAAAACTACAAACATATATATGGTTCCCAATTAGAGACAACGACACTCAGCTGCCTCTAATTGGGAACCATTACCCCAACATAGAAATATATAATCTAGAACAGAAAAACCCTACACCAAAAACAAAAACAAAACACTCCAGCCTGTCATCTCAGGCCTGGACGTGACAGCAGCAGCTACATAAAAATGGGGGTGGGGGGTCAATGTACATTATATAAATTATATATATATTATATACATGACACACATTATAGACATTATATATATTATATACATGACATACATTATAGACATTATATAGATTATATACAATGCCTTCAGAAAGTATTCAGACCCCTCTACCTTTTCCAATTTCTTTACATTACAGCCTTATATATATAAAAAAAAAATTAAAAAAAAATCTTTAGCAATCTACACACAATATCCCATAATGACAAAGCAAAAAAAAGTTTAAGATTATTTGCAAATGTATAAAATTCAGACCGTTTGCTATGAGACTCGAAATTGAGTTCAGGTGCATCCTATTTCCATTGATCATTGAGATGTTTCTACAACTTGATTGGAGTCCACCGGTAGACATGATTTGAAAAGGCACACATCCATCTATCTAAGGTCCCACAGTTGACAGTGCATGTCAGAGCAAAAACCAAGCCATGAGGTCTAAGGAATTGTCCGTAGAGCTCCGAGGCACAGATATGGGGAAGGGTACCAAAACATTTCTGCAGCCTTGAAGGTCCCCAAGAACACAGTGGCCTCCATCATTCTTAAATGGAAGAAGTTTAGAACCACCAAGACTCTTCCTAGAGCTAGCCAACCGGCCAAACTGAGCAATCGAGATGTTCGATCGGGTTCAAGTCCGGGCTCTGGCTGGGCCACTCAAGGACATCCAGATACTTGTCCTGAAGTATCTGGGCCTTGGTTCTTGGTCTAGAGTTCGTCTGTGGAGATGGGAGAAACTTCCAGAAGGACAACCATCTCTGCAGCACTCCACCAATCAGGCTTTTATAGTAGAGTGGCCAGACGAAGCCACTCCTCTGTAAAAGGCACATGACAGCCTGCTTTGGAGTTTGCCAAAAGGCACCTAAAGACTCTCAGACCATGAAAAACAAGATTCTCTGATCTGATGAAACCAAATTGAACTCTTTGGCCTGAATGCCAAGTGTCACGTCTGGAGGAAACCTGGCACCATTCCAAAAGTGGTGAAGCATGGTGGTGGCAGCATCATGCTGTGGGGATGTTTTTCCGCAGCAGGGACTGGGAGACTAGTCAGAATCTAAGCAAAGATGAACGGAGCAAAGTACAGAGAGATCCTTGATAAAACCTGCTCCAGAGTGCTCAGGACCTCAGACTGGGGCTAAGGTTCACCTTCCAACAGGACAACGACCCTAAGCATAGTGCCAAGACAACTCATGGAGTGGCTTCAAGACAAGTATCTGGATGTCCTTGAGTGGCCCAGCCAGAGCCCGGATTTGAACCCGATTGAACATCTCTGGAGAGACCTGAAAATAGCTGTGAAGCAACATTCCCCATCCAACCTGATAGAGCTTGAGAGGATCTGCAGAGAAGAATGGAAGAAAATCCACAAATACAGGTGTGCCAAGCTTGTAGCGTCATACCCAAGAAGACTCAATGTTGTAATCGCTGCCAAAGGTGCTTCAGTACTGAGTAAAGGGTCTGAATACTTCAGTTTTTCATTTAAAAAACTAAATAAATTAGCAAACATTTCTAAAAACCTTTTTTTGCTTTGTCATTATGGGGTATTCTGTGTAGACTGATAAGAATACATTTTTTTGTCCATTTTAGAATAAGGCTGTAACCTAACAAAATGTGGAAAAGGTCAAGGGGTCTGAATACTTTCTGAAGGCACTGTACATTATAGACATGATATACATTATATACCAAGATGATACATATAGCACAACAAGGTCAGATCTAGCCTGCTCATACAGTCAGTAAGTCAGTCAGTCATTCTGTCAGTCAGTCAGTCATTCAGCTCGTCCGTCCGTCTGTCCATTTGTAAGCCCATCCTCCTGTCCTATTCGTCCTCTATTGAGTTAGTCAGTTAGTCCACACAAGGCTCCCATCAAAGAGAGTTTCTCAAAACAAATGTGTCTCCATTTTAGGCTCCTCAAGTGTGCTTTGCATTTTTACTTTATCCGTCCCCACCTTGCTGCTGGGGGACTAATCCCTGGACAGCATTGGATCAGACTCCCCCATTGATCTACGATATGTCCCAAATGGCACCCAATTCCCTTTGGGCCCTGATCAAAAGTAGTGCTCTATACATGGAATAGGACACAACCCTAATATTAGGATATGGACACTGAGGAACATGAAACGCTCAAACCGCTCCGTTTCCTGTAGTCCACGATCAGCTCCTAAATCTTGCTGACGTCAGTGATCAGCTCCTAAATCTTGCTGACGTCAGTGATCAGCTCCTAAATCTTGCTGACGTCAGTGATCAGCTCCTAAGTCTTGCTGACGTCAGTGATCAGCTCCTAAATCTTGCTGACGTCAGTGATCAGGTCTACCACCGCCGTGTCCTCTGCAAACTTAATGATGGTGTTGGAGTCGTAAATGTAATTATGTAAATGTAATAAAGATTGTAGCGCAGCTTTTTAAATGAATAACAGAGACGTTAGCAACTGGCTTCTAACTAAGTTCCGTTCAAGTGTTGGAACATCTGAGAGAAAGAAAGTGATTGAGGCTCCCCTCGTCTGAAACCCTACTCCCTCCTATGACCACTCTTAATCTGAAGTGTTTAGTCATACTATAACTTTTGTACTACAGAAGTGTACAATCTATGTCTTCTTAGATACAATCTAACTGATACAATCTAATACATTTGTAAAGTCCTTTGTCTCCTTCGCAGGGTTGGGGAGTATGGATTGGGGAGTATGGGAGTAACGGATGACATGTAATCCACTACATGTAAGAGATTACAAAAAAACTGTAACTGTAATCCATTATGTTACCAACAAAATATTGTTGTCAGATTACAGATACTTTTGAAAAACTAGATGATTACTTTGAGGATTACTTTTAAATTCAGAAAGGATGTTTCCGAAAAATCTTTGACACTTCTCTGTTTTCTCAATGACATTCAAATCAGCATTGAAAAAAGGCACAAGTTTAAGTTTGTTCCACCTGAGCGAGTCTGACCATAAGTCAGAGACCACTATGATGAATTTAAGAAGTTTAAGCTGCCTATCAATCATTGTTTTTGTTTTTTTTAACCAGTGGTCAGCCAGTGAAAAATGCGCTCTTGCAACAGCTGCATAGAGCCCAGCCTATGGAATAAAAGTGGGGTTTTTATTGCTCAATCCAATTCATGCTGGTAAAAGAAAAATCCATAGGCCTAATGGACACATGCTCAAACTCGTACACTGTTGATAGACTTAAAGGGGCTATCTGTAGTTGATTATATATATAATTATATATATGTATATATACATATATATAGTTGATGTCGGAAGTTTACATACACTTAGGTTGGAGTCATTAAAACTCGTTTTTCAACCACTCCACAAATTTCTTGTTAACAAACTATAGTTTTGGCAAGTCTTTGTGCATGACACAAGTAATTTTTCGAACAATTGTTTACAGACAGATTATTTCACTTATAATTCACTGTATCACAATTCCACTGGGTCAGAAGTTTACATACATTAAGTTGACTGTGCCTTTAAACAGCTTGGAAAATTCCAGAAAATGATGTCATGGCTTTGAGTCAATTGGAGGTGTACCTGTGGATGTATTTCAAGGCCTACCTTCAAACTCAGTTCCTCTTTGCTTGACATCATGGGAAAATCAAAAGAAATCAGCCAAGACCTCAGAATTTTTTGTTGTTGACCTCCACAAGTCTCAAATTATGTCAATTAGCCTATCAGAAACTCTTAAAGCCATGACATCTGGAATTTTCCAAGCTGTTTAAAGGCACATTCAACTTAGTGTATGTAAACTTCTGACCCACTGGAATTGTGATACAGTGAATTATAAGTGAAATAATCTGTCTGTAAACAATTGTTCGAAAAATGACTTGTGTAATGCACAAAGTAGATGTCCTAACCGACTGGCCAAAATTGTTTGTTAACAAGAAATTTGTGGAGTGGTTGAAAAACGAGTTTTTAATGACCCCAACCCAAGTGTATGTAAACTTCCGACTTCAACTGTATATCCACAGTAAAGAGAGTCCTATATCGACATAACCTGAAAGGCTGCTCAGCATGGAAGAAGCCACTGCTCCAAAACCGCCATAAAAAAAAGCCAGACTACGGTTTGCAACTGCACATGGGGACAAAGATTGCACTTTTTGGAGAACTGTCCTCTGGTCTGATGAAACAAAAATAGAACTGTTTCGCCATAATGACCATCATTATGTTTGGAGGAAAAAGGGGGAGGCTTGCAAGCCGAAGAACACCAAATGTGTCTTCCAAATGCACAGTGACCCCAAGCATACTTCCAAAGTTGTGGTAAAATTGCTTAAGGACAGTCAAGGTATTGGAGTGCCCATCACAAAGCCCTGACCTCAATCCTATAGACAATGTGTGGGCAGAACTGAAAAAGCGTGTGCGAGCAAGGAGGCCTACAATCCTGACTCAGTTACACCAGCTCTGTCAGGAGGAATGGGCCAAAATTCACCCAACTTATTGTGGGAAGCCTGTGGAAGGCTACCAGAAACGTTTGACCCAAGTTAAGCAATTTAAGGGAAATGGTACCAAATACTAATTGAGTGTATGTAAACTTCTGACCCACTGGGAATGTGATGAAAGAAATAAAAGGTGAAAGAAATAATTCTCTCTACTATTATTCTGACATTTCACATTCTTAAAATAATGTGGTGATCCTAACTGACCTAAGACAGGGAATTTGTGAAAAACAGAGTTTAAATGTATTTGGCTAAAGTGTATGTAAACTTATGACTTCAACTATATATATATATATGTGTGTGTGTGTGTGTGTGTGTGTGTGTGTGTGTGTGTGTGTGTGTGTGTGTGTGTGTGTGTGTGTGTGTGTGTGTGTGTGTGTGTGTGTGTGTGTGTGTGTGTGTGTGTAGTGTTTGTGTGATTGTATTTCTCACTGCAGCTGGTGTGTGTGTGGTGTGTTCCTCTCTCTGACCCTGCAGTCATTAATCTCACTCCTTGTCAGGGTAATGGACACTGATGGACAGGCCAGTGTTTGCGCGCTACGCACACACAAACACTCCTACACACACCCCTAGACACACACACACCGCGCCTCACTGCTGACAGCTTCAAACCCACACACAGATACAGTACTCATTCAGTTACTCATTCACGTCGGCTGACAGACTTAAAAGCACTCATTCAATGAATGGTCCTGAACCTGCCCTGTGTGTGTGTGTGTGTGTGTCTACAGCATTTCCATTATGTTAACTGGAGTGAATACAGTCTAGTCCAGCTGCCCAGTCACCTCTTACCCCCTCTGCTGTTCACTCACAGAATATCTCTCTCTCTGTTTCTGTTTGTCAGATCATATACTGCTGGAGACCAAACACTAGTTACAATCAAGCCATAGAGACTTAAAATGTACCTCCATCTCAGGGATCATGCAATTCAACAGAGATCAAAGCTACTGTACTGTAGGCCGTCATTGTAAATAAGAATGTGTACTTAAGTGACTTGCCTAGTTAAATAAAGGTTACATTTTTTGAAAAAGTGACAAACTATTAGGCTTGGGCGGTAAATCATATATTGGGGTACTTGGAAATAGCCACGGGATGGTTCTTCAATACCCTCAATACCACTGAAACTATTTATTTGATGTTTTTGAATCAATTTAAATATTTGTAGCTACTTTTAAGTAAATACCTGTAGTCAACTTGTGCAATACGTTAGGAGATAAGGCAGATCGTGTTCTTCATTTCACCTCTCCCATTATTTTGCATCATGAAGCTTACTGTAGTTCCCCAGAACTGTTGAGTCAGTCAGGTGTTTGTTTGTAAATAGCACAACGGGAGACAGCAGGAGCAGCTGTGTACTGACAGGTGTTAAGTTTTATATTGAAAGTCAACAGCTTTTTTTTTTGCTTCAACAGAGTGAGCAGGGACGTGCAACTATAGTAGTTTTCCTTCACATAAAATACATTAGTGCAACACATTCGGCAGAAAATAGCTTCATTTTCATCAGATGACAACAGAAGTGCAACGCTATTTGGCTGGCAGCTACACAGGTAAATGAGCTTAAAATCAAAAAGCAAGGTATTTTTTGTTAAAACTACTAAGCATGTATAGAACAAAAGCTCCCAATGCACAACTTTATTGACCACATTTCGATCTGAAACGGATCTTCGTCAGGTCAAACACACTGAGTCTTGCATGGCCATCATATTTCTTATGTTTATCATAGAAAGAATGTAGCCAGCTACATTTCCTAAAGTTAAAGTTAATATTGCATTTTACCAGAGAAAAGAAGGCTAGCTACACAGAGAAAAGTACCAGAGAAAAGTAGCTACAGATCAGTCAGAGCGCTGTCTGCTGATAGAATGTCTGTGAATTCTCATCCAAGTGGAGAAGTGCAACTGAAGCACAAAATGAGTCTGAAGTTTAGCAGAATTGACAATAAGAAGCATTTTAGATCAGCCTTTACAAAACGCAGGCAGATATTTCTTGTGTTATCTTTTTTTTTCTGTGTGAAAAACTTACAATTCTGCGTTAGCGCGACCCCTAAGTTTAACTAGCTACTAGTAAGTGGCTGCATTAATAAAGTGACGCGGCATCATATTGTGTCAGATTGTTTGATAAGTCAAAGCCCTTTTTCTCCTCTCCATTCTTGCCAGTCTGCTCCTCCCACCTCTTCTCTGAGCAGAGCAGGCAGGCCCATAACCCTAATGACTCCAGACTCCACACAGACAAAGCGTGTACACATGCTGCTCCAGAACCATTACTTGTCTTCCTTCAGACAAGCGTGCATCAAAACTTTGTTCATTTGCACGATGTCTTTCGTTCACATTCACTTGTAAATGTCCAAACTCACCAAAAAATACATTCGGTAGCTCCTACTTATTTATGTACAGTACCAGTCAAAGGTTTGGACACACCTACTCATTCAAAGGTTTTTCTTTATTTTTACTATTTTCTACATTGTAGAATAATAGTGAAGACTTCACAACTATGAAATATCACACATGGAATCATGTACTAACCAAAAAAGTGTTAAACAAATAAATATTTGAGATTCTTCAAAGTAGCCACCCTTTGCCTTGATAACAACTTTGCACACTCTTGACATTCTCTCAACAAGCTTCATGAGGTAGTCACCTGGAATGAATTTCAATGAACAGGTGTGCCTTGTCAAAAGTTAATTTGTGGAATTTCTTTCCTTCTTAATGCATTTGAGCCAATCAGTTGTTGTGACAAGGTAGGGGGGTATACAGAAGATAGCCCTATTTGGTAAAAGACCAAGTCCAGCTTAAACAAGGCAAGAACATCTTAAATAAGCAAAGAGAAACGACAATGCATCATTACTTTAAGACATGAAGGTCAGTCAATACGGAACATTTCAAGATTTTTTTAAAGTTTCTTCAAGTGAATTTTTTTCTTTGATAGCTACTGTAAATTGGACACTTGCAGTCAGATTAACAAGAATGTAGGCTTTCTGCCCATATAAGACATGTCTATGTCCCGGAAAGTTAGCTGTTGTATACAACATTTTGTAGTCACATTATCGCATATTGAGCAACAACCGTCACGGTTTAGGGATGCATAGAGGGTAACAGACACATCTCAACATCAACTGTTCAAAGGAGACTGCGTGAATCAGGCCTTCATGGTCGATTTGCTGCAAGAAACCAGAATTTGTTCTTAACTGACATGCCTAGTAAAATAAAGGTAAAATAAATAAAAAATAAAAATGAGCTGGATTGCCCGTCTTTGCAATTTGTTTATTTTCATTTGCCCTCATTAGCATATTTTGCTTGCAGCTCCATGGGCTTTTTTTGCGTTTTGGCTCCCCTTGTGTATTAAGCCGGTAGTACAGTAAATCCAGGGATGAGAGAAAAGCGAAATGACGATATGAATATCTGGATACCACCCAACCCTACAAACTGTAAAACAATGCACACACAGACACACACACAATTCTAACCCTAACACTAAACCCTCTAGAAATAACCTTTTTCCTTGTGGGGACTAACAAAATGTTACCATTTGGTCAAATTTTTGTTCTTGCCACCCCCCACCCCCACACACACACACACACACACAGCCTTTCTGTTAAAATTGGGGAAGAACAACTCGGCATGCATGCAGTTACTCAAGAGTAATCTACAAACATCTGTATTCTATGTTTCCAGAGTCATTACGAGGTTAGAAACTCAGCCCCACACAATAAATTTTACTCTTCCACCCTCCCTTCTTTTCCTCCCCTCCCTCTCTGCTGCCCCCCCTCCCTCCCTCCCTCCTCCTCCTCCTCTTCCTTCCCCTCTTGTCCAGCCAGCTTGGTTCCTCCACATTTCAAAGCAATTACTTTATGTTGATTTAGCTGTCATTGGGGGCATGTGTTTTAACATGATTTATAGACTGCAGCCCAGTGCCAGTTGACTTGTGATAAATTGCACAACATTCAAAAAGGCTCATTTGCTTAGCATTACATTAGAGGGCCGATGATTGCTACACAAAGTAATGTAAATGAGTTCTGAGAGGGCCCATCACTCACCATGTCATGTATCCAATCCCATTATTATTTATGACTATAATTGCCCCATGTTTCCTCAGGCCAAAGCGTACAACTCATGTGTGTCGTGACAGCTCCACTCTGACAGAGAGAGAGATGGAGAGAGTGTATTTTGTTTTGTGTGTGTGTGTGTGTACATGCCTATGTACATGTGTGTGAGAGTGCTTGCATTTGTGTGACAGTTTGAACCAATTAGAAAATGAACCTTGGGAGAAAAACACAGATCGACCCAGCAGTCACTGGTGTGTATGTTTGTGCTTGGGTGTGTTTCAAGTTTTAATGTCACGTGCACAAGTAAAGTCAAATCTTTCAAGCTCTGAACCCAACAATTCAGTAATCAATATCAATGTAGTACAAAAAATAGCATAAGGTAGAACAAAAACACACAAGGAATAAAAATAAGAAGAACATGAGAAAGTAAGGAGCTATGTACAGGGTCAATTCCAATACCATATTTACAATGTGCAAGGAGTGATAGAGGTAGATCTATATATAGGGGGTAAGGTGACTAGGCATGAGGATGTATGATAAACAGAGTTGCAGCAGCGTAAATGAAGATTGTGTGTAGAGTCAGTATAAAAGTGTGTATGTGTTATGTCTGTGTTGGAGTGTCAGTGTGCGTGAATGTGTAGAGTCATGTGAGTGTGCATAGAGAGTGTAAAAATGAAAATAAATACAAGGGTCAACTCTGATAGTCTGTGTAGCCATTCTGTTAGCTATTTATCAGTCTTATGGCTTGGGGATAGAAGCTGTTCAGGAGCCTCTTTGTGTCAGACTTGATGCACTAGTACCACTTGCCATGCGGAAGCAGAGAGAACAGTCTATGGTTTGGGTAGTTGGAGTCTTTAACGATTTTCTGGGCCTTCCTTTTACACCGCCTGATATAAAGGTCATGGATGGCAGGGAGCTCGGCCCCGGTGATGTACTGGACTGTCCACAACACTCTCTGTAGCGCCATGGGATCGAGAATGGTGCTGTTGCCATACCAAGCAGTGATGCAGACAGTCAAGATGCTCTCAATGGTGCAGCTTTAGAACTTTTGGAGGATTTGAGGGCCCATGACAAACTTGTTCAATCTCCTGAGGGGGAATAGATGCTGTCGCACCTTCTTCATGACTGTGAGCGGGTGTGTGGACCTTTTTAAGTCCATAGTGATTTGGACCCCGAGGAACTTGAAGCTCTTGACCCGTTCCACTGCAGCCCCATCGATTCCTGTAGTCAATGATCAGGTCCTTACTGAGGTTGAGCGGGAAGTTGTTGTCCCGGCGCCACACTGCCAGGTCTCTGACCTCCTCGCCGGTGATCAGGCCTACCATGTCGTGTTGTCAGCAAACTTGATGATGGTGTTGGAGTCGTGCGTGACCACGCAGTCGTGGGTGAACAGGGAGTACAGGAGGGAGCTAGCACACACCCTTGTGGGGCCCCCATGTGCAGTGTCATTGATGTTGCCTACCCTCACTATCTGGCATTGGCCTGTCAGGAAGTCCAGGATCCATTTGCAGAGGGAGGTGTTTAGTTCCTGGGTCCTGAGCTTGGGGAGAAAATGGGGTTGAATGCTGAGCTGTAGTCAATGAACAGCATTCTCACATACAGTTGAAGTCGGAAGTTTACAAACACCTTAGCTAAATACATTTAAACTTACATCACCACACCACACCACATTATTTTAAGAATGTGAAATGTCAGAATAATAGTAGAGAGAATGATTTATTTCAGCTTTTATTTCTTTCATCACATTCCCAGTGGGTCAGAAGTTCACATACACTCAATTAGTATTTGGTAGCATTGCCTTTAAAGTGTTTAACTTGGGTCAAACATTTCGGGTAGCCTTCCACAAGCTTCCCACAATAAGTTGGGTGAATTTTGGCCAATTCCTCCTGACAGAGCTGGTGTAACTGAGTCAGGTTTGTAGGCCTCCTTGCTCGCACACGCTTTTTTCAGTTCTGCCCACATTTTCTATAGGATTGAGGTCAGGGCTTTGTGATGGCAACTCCAATACCTTGACTTTGTTGTCCTTAAGCCATTTTGCCACAACTTTGGAAGTATGCTTGGGGCCATTGTGCATTTGGAAGACCCATTTGCGACAAAGCTTGAACTTCCTGACTGATGTCTTGAGATGTTGCTTCAATATAACAACCAATTTTTCCCTCATAATGACATCTTTGTGAAGTGCACCAGTCCCTCCTGCAGCAAAGCACCCCCACAACATGATGCTGCCACCCCCGGTCTTCATGGTTGGGATGGTGTTCTTCGGCTTGCAAGCCTCCCCCTTTTTCCTCCAACATAATGATGGTCATTATGGCCAAACAGTTCAATTTTTGTTTCATCAGACCAGAGGACATTTCTCGAAAAAGTACGATCTTTGTCCCCATGTGCAGTTGCAGACCGAAGTCTGGCTTTTTTATGGTGGTTTTGGAACAGTGGCTTCTTCGTTGCTGAGCGGCCTTTCACGTTATGTCGATATAGGTCTCGTTTTACTGTGGATATAGATACTTTTGTACCTGTTTCCTCCAGCATCTTCATAAGGTCCTTTGCTGTTGTTCAGGGATTGATTTGCACTTTTCGCACCAAAGTACGATCATCTCTAGGAGACAGAACGCGTCTCCTTCCAGAGCGGTATGACGGCTGCGTGGTCCCATGGTGTTTATACTTGTGTACTATTAATTATACAGATGAACGTGGTACCTTCAGGTGTTTGGAAATTGCTTCCAAGAATGAGGTCTTGGCTGATTTCTTTTGATTTTCCCATGATATCAACCAAAGAGGCGCTGAGTTTGAAGGTAGGCCTTGAAATACATCCACAGGTACACCTCCAATTGACTCAAATGATGTCAATTAGCCTATCAGAAGCTTCTAAAGCCATGACTAACATAATTTTCTGGAATTTTCCAAGCTGTTTAAAGGCACAGTCAACTCAGTGTATGTAAACTTCTGACCCAGTGGAATTGTGATACAGTGAATTATAAGGGGAATAATCTGTCTGTAAACAGTTGTTGGAAGAATTAATTGTGTCATGCACAAAGTAGATGTCCTAACCGACTTGCCAAAACTATAGTTTGTTAACAAGACATATGTGGAGTGGTTGAAAAATGAGTTTTAATGACTACAACCTAAGTGTATGTAAACTTCCGACTTCAACTGTAGGTATTCCTCTTATCTAGGTGGGTGAGGGCTGTGTGGAGTGCAACTGAGATTGCGTCGTCCATGGATCTGTTAGGGCGGTATGAAAATGGTAGTGGTTCTAGGTTGTCTGGGATGATGGAGTTGATGTGTGCCATAACCAGCCTTTCAAAGCACTTCATGATTATAGATGTGAGTGCTACAGGGTGGTAGTCATTGTGGCATGAAGCCACAAAGTTCTTGAGAACAGGAATGATGGTGGTCATCTTAAAACATGGGGATTACCTGCCAGCTGATCTGTGCATGCTCTGAGAACGTGGCCTGGAATACCATCCATTCCAGCACCCTTGCGAGTGTTGACCTGATTAAAGACCTTACTCACATTGGCCTCTGAGAGTGAGATCACCCAGTCCTCTGGGTCGGTGGGGGCACTCATGCATTGTATGGTGTTGTTATTATCAAAGCATGCATAAAATCAGTTGAGTTCGTCTGGTAGATGGGCATCATTGGACAGATCACAGCTGGGTATTCCTTTGTAATCTGTAATGACTGTAGCCCCTGCCATATGCAACAGGTGTAATATGATTCCACTTCATTCCTATATTGTCTTTTATCTCATTTGATAACTCTGCGGAGGTCGTATTGGGACTTCTTGTACTTGTTCCTGTCCTCAGCCGTAGCCTTAGGGTTGTCTGCGATAGCCCTGTGTGTGCTAGCCCTGTCCTTTAGCTTAACGCAGGGCTTTTGATTGGGGAATCAGTGAACCTCCACTGTGGGGACAACGTTGCCGATGCAATCCTTATATGTGTGGATGTGTGTACCTGTGTATGTGTGAGAGCATATTAATCTGGCTAGAAGGAAGGAGCCAGCCTCTCTATGTTATCTACCTGAGCTCCATATCAGGAGGTGAAGTTGATTGGATAACACTGATAACAACCAAACACACCAAAAACAATAGATCCAAACACACCCAAAACACACACTAACAAATCTTAAAATGGTGAAGAATGTAAATACTTTTAGTATTCAGTAAACGTGCTGTCTGGCTATCTACCATGCGCCTCATTCTGAGGTCAACTAGGACTTTGAGAACACAGCTGAGGCTGGCTCATTGCATCGTGCACTTGCTCAGACATGTCACAACACTGCTACTTACATGTGCCTCTGTCAAACATGTCAGCCCCCAAACCATAACAAAGATAAAGGGCTGCTTTCATAGCCGGTCCCAGTGTGTGTTGACATTGCAGTGGAGGCATTATTTGATTGGCACAGTGATTTGCACGTCTATGCTGATTACATTGTTATCTGGTTTTATGGAGGCCATGGCTCTGTCATGGTCTGGGGGGTGGGGGGGTAGAGACAGGAAACAGAGATAAGGAGAAAAAAGCCTAGGGGATTCATACACTGTCTGACACAACCAGAGGTTTGCCCTGCGAACACAGAGCTACTGGACACTAAGGCTGTCCGGGGAAATGAGATACAGTGAATTCTCTGGTTATGTGTCAGGGCATTGTGGTTCACTAGTCCTAATAGATCGTTATATTACTGCAGTTCACCAGTCAAATGCAGTGATTCAAATATATTACTTGTACTGTGCTGAATATCTGCACGCTAGCCATTGAGTTCATCAGGCGCTGATTGTACACCAAACAAAGGGGACAAAGATTCACAGTACAGTCCCTGCAGAGAATTCACTATCATCCTCCCATCTGCTCTCATCTATCCATCTCTCCACTCTCTCTGTCCTTCTTTCTTTCTGCCTCTTTCTATCTCTCTCTTCTGTATTGTCTCTCTCCCCTGCCAGAGCTTTTGTTTTAACAGATTAATTATGGAGTTAAACAGGGGCAAATAATCAGTGAGTAATGGGGCTGCTGGGACACCCAGTGACCATGCATCAGAGGCAGAGATGAGCACTGTCACCCCGCGCACACACAGCCCTCCTCAATCACTCCCACATTAACACCACAGAGAGGAGGCCTGGGAGGGAGGGAGCCAAGGAGGGATGGTGAGAAGAGTAAAAGGAGGGTGGAAAGAGAGAGTAAGGGGTAGAGGAGATGAAAAATAGAGAGAGGGATGAGGTTTGGTAAAAGGTGGAGGGTGATAGAAAAAGATGGATGACAGTTGGAACAAGCAGCAAGGGTGAGAGTATGGGGGGACATAGGCCTCACATAGACCACACTTACCACACATTACATAGAAAAACATACAGGAAGTGAATTGAAAACTGCCCTTTGTTTTCTATGAGACTTTTCACATTATTTAATTCAGTTAGGGCTCTACTCAATCCGCACCGAGGGAGTTCAGCTTTATAGCGTGATTTCAATTTTAAGGAATGTTCCTGCTTTAGTGGAGACTGCATTCACAGTAAACGCTGCATATGTTGGCTCAATCTGAAATTATCTTTACATTACTATTGCGGAATCTGTAACTCTGCTTGAATAGAGGTCTTACTGAATTGATTGAACTGATCCTAACCCTGACACATAGATCACATACAGTGAGGGAAAAAAGTATTTGATCCCCTGCTGATTTTGTATGTTTGCCCACTGACAAACAAATGATCAGTCTATAATTTTAATTGTAGGTTTATTTGAACAGTGAGAGACAGAATAACAACAAAAAAATCCAGAAAAACGCATGTGAAAAATGTTATAAATTGATTTGCATTTTAATGAGGGAAATAAGTATTTGACCCCTCTGCATAACATGACTTAGTACTTGGTGGCAAAACCCTTGTTGGCAATCACAGAGGTCAGACGTTTCTTGTAGTTGGCCACCAGGTTTGCACACATCTCAGGAGGGATTATGTCCCACTCTTCTTTGCAGATCTTCTCCAAGTCATTAAGGTTTTGAGGCTGACGTTTGGCAACTCGAACCTTCAGCTCCCTCCACAGATTTTCTATGGGATTAAGGTCTGGAGACTGGCTAGGCCACTCCAGGACCTTAATGTGCTTCTTCTTGAGCCACTCCTTTGTTGCCTTGGCCGTGTGTTTTGGGTCATTGTCATGCTGGAATGCTGGAATACCCATCCACGACCCATGGCTGAGGGAAGGAGGTTCTCACCCAAGATGTGACGGTACATGGCCCCGTCCATCGTCCCTTTGATGCGGTGAAGTTGTCCTGTCCCCTTAGCAGAAAAACACCCCCGAAGCATAATGTTTTTACCTCCATGTTTGACGGTGGGGATGGTGTTCTTGGGGTCATAGGCAGCATTCCTCCTCCTCCAAACACGGCGAGTTGAGTTGATGCCAAAGAGCTCCATTTTGGTCTCATCTGACCACAACACTTTCACCCAGTTGTCCTCTGAATCATTCAGATGTTCACTGGCAAACTTCAGATGGGCATGTATATGTGCTTTCTTGAGCAGGGGGACCTTGCGGGCGCTGCAGGATTTCAGTCCTTCACGGTGTAGTGTGTTACCAATTGTTTTCTTGGTGACTATGGTCCCAGCTGCCTTGAGATCATTGACAAGATCCTCCCGTGTAGTTCTGGGCTGATTCCTCACCGTTCTCATGATCATTGCAACTCTAACGAGGTGAGATCTTGCATGGAGCCCCAGGCCGAGGGAGATTGACAGTTCTTTTGTGTTTCTTCCATTTGCGAATAATCGCACCAACTGTTGTCACCTTCTCAGCAAGCTGCTTGGCGATGGTCTTGTAGCCCATTCCAGCCTTGTGTAGGTCTACAATCTTGTCCCTGACATCCTTGGAGAGCTCTTTGGTCTTGGCCATGGTGGAGAGTTTGGAATCTGATTGATTGATTGCTTCTGTGGACAGGTGTCTTTTATACAGGTAACAAGCTGAGACTGGGAGCACTCCCTTTAAGAGTGTGCTCCTAATCTCAGCCCGTAGACAGACTAGCTTTTCAGATAACCTGTGGCAGCTGGCTGAGGGCTGTGTCTGTGCACACGCGTGGTCAGGTTTTATCTCTTCTGGTGGTCAGTGTACACAGACAGGTCTCTCTCTGTGTGTTGTCTGGGTCAGATGAGATCACACACCTGGCTCTGTCAAACACCCAAACACAGCATGCCAAGGATCAGGATGACATCCCAACAGCACAGATAACAACCTCTCTGAGCCCTCCACTCTGACCTACACCTCTGTCAACACACAGCCCTAGGCCCTAAGGAACAACAGTAATAATTGAGTTAACTTTATTGTCCCAGAAAGAGAAATTGGTTTGCGCCCGTTTAAAAAAGACATGGCAACATACAACAGCAAATACATATCAAAGTGAGATAAGTATGTAAGATCATGACATAAAGCTTGAAGGTTCCAGATCTCCTAAAATCTATGTTACTTTTCATGATAGACTAGGGTTGGTTTCCTGGAGCCCAAGGAAACCAGTCTATTAGCACTGTCAAAGAAGATTCACCATGAACCGAATGAATGGAATGGTCTCAAACACATCAAACACCTGGTTTCCATGTGTTCAATACCATTCCATTTATTCCTCTGGACCAGGAGTATAGGCTCAATCTCAGTATGGCAAACCGGTCCCTAGTGCCTGATTGCATCTTGCATACTGAATACATGGGATAAGGTTCTTGGTCATTTAAAGAGATGCCAGCAGATGTTTTTTCTACAAGAGCTACACTTCAAAAAATGAGAAATGTTATATTTAAAGAGGAGCTGGATTGGAGAGTCCTATGCTGCCACCTACTGTAGTAACAGCAGAGGTGTAGGCATCCTGATAAATAAGAATACACCCTTTTACATTATATTCCAGAATATGGACCATAGATGTTCTCTCATTTTGAATTCACCTTCACCTTACATGGTGAAGTATTACTGGGGAAGGGTCATATAAGATGGGCTGCTGCTCTCATCTCACTCTGACTATGTCAGGCACACATTATAATCTCATTCTGTCAGATTGACTTATCTCAACCATGTTGGTAAAGCCTTTACAAATACCACAGACATGTGTCACTCACTAGAATTGGACAGGCAGCTGCATGTCAAATAATAATCCTCCTGTCAAGATACAGTCACGCTAGAGTAAAATACCCACTTAATATGCTGTCCATCAATCTATATCTCCGTCTATCCTTACTCCTCCTCTCTCTCAGACAGTTCATGACAACTAGCAGATGAAATTGCCTCTGAAAAATAGTTTTTTTTCTGCTGATGCAGACTAAGGACTACCACAGAAATACAAACACTCCTAGCTAGTAGACATACAGATCACACACTTCCTCATCAATCACACTCCTAAAGCACTTCTGTCAGACTCTGTACAAGGGATGATTAATGCCTTGATAATCCATCAAAACCCTGGGCTGTGAATACTAGAATACTAAACTCTGTGTATTCAACAGCAGCCAAGCAAGCTTCTCGAGCATCAGCTAAAGTTGATATGCAAAACGCCCCCTCTCAAAAGCCCAAGGATCTTTGTGTTTGGTGGAGTCTGTCTGTAGTGTTGTGTTTTGGCCAGGAGCTAGAAACAAGGCTAAAATTGAGCGGGAACTATAGAGACAAAGACACAGACACACAGAGAATGAATGACTAGCACAGAGCCTTGGTGCAGCTCTCTCTTTCATGTGTGTCCTTCCCTCTCTCCCTCTTAGCCTGTGTGTGTGTGTGATAGGTGTGTGTGGGGGATCTCCCTGTGGGTGAGCTCTGCAGGTGATTCTCTATCTGTCCTGCATGCTCAATTATTCATCTGCCCTCTCTTTCTCTCTGTCACCCCCTCCCCTCTCCCTGTCACCCCCTCTCCCTGTCACCCCTCCCTTCCCTCTGTTCCCCCTATTCAGAGATATGACAGAGTTGAGAGAATATCTCTTCTTACATCTTTAATCACACATACAAACAGTGCACTTTCCTTCCCTGTCTGGCCTTACCCTGTGTGTTCCCACTCCCTCTGTGTGTGTGTGTCAGTCAGTCAGTCAGTAATTGTTAAGTGTGTCTAGATGTGTGGGTTCATTCCCCTGTTGACAGAACGCTTGACTCAGTACCCTCCTGTCCTGGCTGCCTGGGCCTCATGCCCTCTGCTCTGACAGACACGATGTCCCAAATGGCACCCTATCCCCTTAAAAGTGCATTACTATTTAGGGAATAGGGTGCCATATTTGGGACACATCCACAGACCACAGGCATCTCTTTATACCTCTCCCTGTCTAGCCAGATGTCACTATGCTCTGCCACACACCGCCACACAGAAGACAGGGTTAGTGTCTACTGGGTTGGTTGTGGTATTGGTAGTGAGGTTGCGTTTTGCCTTTGTGTGTGTGTGTGCGTGTGTGTGCGTGTGCGCAAATATGCACAAAATGTGTGAAAGCATTTGTGTGAGACATTCATAATCACATACTGTGAGAGTCTGCGAGTGTGTGTGTTACGTGCCTATGCACACTGTGTGCGTGTGACTGTTTTTGTTTTATCACTCACCATACCAGTAGGAAATGGAACTGAGAGGACTGATCCCGTCCTGATAGGGGCTGACAGACAGGACAGGACAGGACAGGGGAACGGGGGACGGGGGGTAGAGGGGCGATGTGGTGCCCCTGGCAGACTGACTGGGCATGTAGCAACATGTGGGCTTCATTCACATAATCCACCACGAGATCTGAGCTCTGACTGCTCCAAACACACAAACAAAACCAAGCACCTCAAATCAGTGTTCAACCACAGAACACCCAAACAACACGGAAAACACAGAAAACATAGAGGCAGAGAATATTCATATAGAACTCCCAATAAACACCAATAGAACATCCAACTTGGCATTTAAGGAAAACTGTTTTACACCCAGCTGGTGCAACTGGACCCTAGTGAATATAACAAAAGAATACTAGAGCCTCCAGCAAATAGAGCTCAATAATAGAATGCAAACATACAGTATATTGTGTGGTTTTCAGTAAGGCAAAGAGGCCGTGTCCTTCAGACAGCTACAGTAGTGGTATAACCGTAGGTGGAGAGGAGACTGAAGGTGGAGTGGAGACTGAAGGTGGAGTGGAGACTGAAGGTGGAGAGGAGACTGAAGGTGGAAAGACTGTAGGGCAGGGAGTAGGCAGGAGCAGGAGGCTGGCTCCTCTCTGGTCCTCCTGGTCCGCTCTGTTCTGTGTGTGTGGGTAACGTTGAGTGACATGTGTAAGCGGGCGCTGTCAGCCCTGTGTATGTCACACTGAGTGGCACAGCTACTGAGGCCCAGGGACAGGCAGACACACTAGGATATATGTACAGTACGTATGTATACGTCTTTGAATGGAAATTCTTTATTATTGCTTTTTTGGTTGCGACATGATTCCATATGTGTTATTTCATAGTTTTGATGTCTTCACTATTATTCTACAATGTAGAAAATAGTAAAAATAAGGAAAACCCTTGAATGAGTAGGCGTGCCTAAACATTTGACTGGTACTGTACACAATCCATGGCCCAAGGCTTAAAAATCCTTCTTTAACCTGTCTCCTCCCCTTCATCTACACTGATTGAAGTGGATTTAACAAGTGACATCAATAAGGGATCATAGACTTCACCTGGTCAGTCTGTCATGGAAAGAGGTGTCCATAATGTATTGTACACTCAGTGTATACTGTATGTATACTGTATAAACATGTAGAATACCTATAACGGCAAAACACACTACTGAAACATATGCATCCACCACACCCTGTATTCGTAGTCAACATACTGAATTAAGAAATATATAAATATTAGATTGAGCAATGTTTGACTGGCATTGACTAAAATACAATAGAATAGAATACAGTATGTACAGTGAGCACCATAATTCATTGGACAGTGATCATTTTTTTGTTATTTTGGTTCTGTACTGTAGCACTTTGAGTTTGAAAGGATACAATGACAATGAGGGTGAAGTGCAGACGGTCAGCTTTAATTAGAGGGTATTTTCATACATATCGGATGAACCGTTTAGAAATGACAGTACCTTTTGTACACTGCTGTCTTCTTCATGGGGTGTGACAACATGAAGAAGACAGCAGTGTCGATGCAAATGAAGCTGGCAGTCATTAGGCTCAGACATGAAAATCAATCAATCAGGAACATTGCAAAAACCCTGGGCATGCCCAAGTCAACAGTTTGGTTCATCATTAACAAGAAAAAAAACAACCGGTGAACTCAATTGTGTCAAAAGACCCGGTAGACTGAGGAAGACCACTGTAGTGGATGACCGGAGAATACTCTCTATGGTAAAGAAAACCCCCCTGACAACAGTATTGTGGACAGATGAGACAAAGATTAACATGTACCAGAGTGATGGAAAGAGGAAAGTGTGGAGAAAAAAAAGACATGCCCATGATCCAAAGCATACCACCTCATCTGTGAAACATGGTGGAGGGGGTGTTATGGCTTGGGCCTGTATGGCTGCCAGTGGAACAGGCTCACTTGTCTTCATCGATTATGTGACTGTAGACAGAAGTAGAAAAATGTATTCTGAAGTCTACAGAAATATTTTATCTGCTGGATGAAACCAAATGCCTCCACATCATCATGCAACAAGACAATGACCCTAAACATACTGCTAGAGCAACAAAGTTTTTTTTTATGGCCAAAAAGTGGAAGATCTTTGACTGGCCGAGTCAATCACCGGATCTGAATCCAATTGAACATGCATTTTACATGCTGAAGAGGAGAATGAAGGCAATAAGTCCCCGAAACTAGCAGGAACTGAAGATGACTGCAGTACAGGCCTGGCAGAGCATCACCAGGGAAGATACCCAGTGTCTGGTGATGTCGATGCATCGCTGACTTCAAGCAGTCATTGCATGCAAAGAATATGCGACCAAATATTAACAATGATTACTTTATTCTACATTATGATAAACTGTCCAATGTTTTTTGATGCCTGAAAATGGGGGGACTATGTACAAAAGCTTCTATAATTCCTAAACGGTTCATCCGATATGTATGAAAATACCCTCTAATTAAAGCTGACCGTCTGCACTTCACCCTCATTGTCATTGTATCCTTTCAAACTCAAAGTGCTACAGTACAGAACCAAAATAACAAAAAAATGGTCACTGTCCAATGAATTGTGGTGCTCACTGTACATATGAGATGAGTAAAGCAGTATGTAAACATTATTTAAACATTATTCAAGTGACTAGTGTTCCATTATTAAAGTGGTCAGTGATTCCAAGTCTATGTATATTGGCAGCAGCCTCTAAGGTGCAGGGTTGCGTAACCAGGTGGAAGCCGGCTATTGATGGCTATTCAACAATCTGATGGCCTTAAGAGAAGCTGTTTTTACAGCTTCTAAACACATACAAAACATACTCCAAATGCAAAGCCACTGCACACATAAAAACAGACTTTGCACAGAGTCTTGTTTAACTAACCTTGTCGGGACACACAATTCAGTCCCATTCAAAATCCTATTTTCCTTAACCCATAAACCTAACCCTTACCTTAACCCTAAAACGTATAAGTAAGTATTTGGTCACATACAAACAAGCAAGATTTCTGGCTCTCACAGACCTGTAACTTCTTCTTTAAGAGGCTCCTCTGTCCTCCACTCGTTACCTGTATTAATGGCACCTGTTTGAACTTGTTATCAGTATAAAAGACTGATAACCACAACCTCAAACAGTCACACTCCAAACTTCACTATGGCCAAGACCAAAGAGCTGTCAAAGGACACCAGAAACAAAATTGTAGACCTGCACCAGGTTGGGAAGACTGAATCTGCAATAGGTAAGCAGCTTGGTTTGAAGAAATCAACTGTGGGAGCAATTATTAGGAAATGGAAGACATACAAGACCACTGATAATCTTCCTCGATCTGGGGCTCCACGCAAGATCTCACCCGTGGGGTCAAAATGATCACAAGAACGGTGAGCAAAAATCCCAGAACCACACGGGGACCTAGTGAATGACCTGCAGAGAGCTGGGACCAAAGTAACAAAGCCTACCATCAGTAACACACTCGCCGCCAGGGACTCAAATCCTGCAGTGCCAGACGTGTCCCCCTGCTTAAGCCAGTACATGTTCAGGCCCGTCTGAAGTTTGCTAGAGAGCATTTGGATGATCCAGATGAGGATTGGGAGAATGTCATATGGTCAGATGAAACCAAAATATAACTTTTTGGTGAAAACTCAACTCGTCGTGTTTGGAGGACAAAGAATGCTGAGTTGCATCCAAAGAACACCATACCTATTGTGAAGCACGGGGGTGGAAACATCATGCTTTGGGGCTGTTTTTCTGCAAAGGGACCAGGACGACTGATCCGTGTAAAGGAAAGAATGAATGGGGCCATGTATCGTGAGATTTTGAGTGAAAACCTCATTCCATCAGCAAGGGCATTGAAGATGAAACGTGGCTGGGTCTTTCAGCATGACAATGATCCCAAACACACCGCCCGGGCAACAAAGGAGTGGCTTCGTAAGAAGCATTTCAAGGTCCTGGAGTGGCCTAGCCAGTCTCCAGATCTCAACCCCATAGAAAATCTTTGGAGGGAGTTGAAAGTCCGTGTTGCCCAGCGACAGCCCCAAAACATCACTGCTCTAGAGGAGATCTGCATGGAGGAATGGGCCAAAATACCAACAACAGTGTGTGAAAACCTTGTGAAGACTTACAGAAAACATTTGACCTCTGTCATTGCCAACAAAGGGTATATAACAAAGTATTGAGATAAACTTTTCTTATTGACCAAATACTTATTTTCCACCATAATTTGCAAATAAATAAATTAAAAATCCTACAATGTGATTTTCTGGATTTCTTTTTCTCATTTTGTCTGTCATAGTTGAAGTGTACCTATGATGAAAATTACAGGCCTCTCTCATCTTTTTAAGTTGGAGAACTTGCACAATTGGTGGCTGACTAAATACTTTTTTGCCCCACTGTATAGTTAAGCACGTCCACACACACACACACACATGCATGCTACATGGACCTTGGCCATAACATAGCTGGGTCCCCTGCTGTTGCTGCATGGCTGAACAGTGTGTCAAGGTTTCTGACGAGTTTGTGTTCTGGGAACAGCGTCTGTGTTGTCATCGGCCACTCTCTCACCATCTTTCTCTCTTTCCCTCTCTTCTATCACCCTCCAGCTGTCCCCCCTCTCTTTCTCTCTCCCTCTCCATCAGCCTCTCTCTTTCAGCACAGTACAGCCATACAACTGTCACCAGTTCATCTAGAGCGGAATGAGGAGGAAAAACTCAAGCATGAAACACTGTCAGAAATATCCTGTTTCTGGCATGGATTTGCACGTCTAATTATTCTGAGTGACAAAGTGGATAAACACATGGTCGGAGGATCTGGGGCTGGCTTGGCAAGTGATCCCCACTACTCTGCTTTTGGTTGGGTGGTGGAATAGGGATTTGAACATCTACTCTTCAAACAAAGGGCCCACAATCTTTTCTGGTGGTGATGAGCGATGAATAAAGTCAGATGGAGGGATTTTCATTTGCTGTGCGTGTGTTCATGTACACTATATATACAAAAGTATGCGGACACCCCTTCAAATTAGTGGATTTGTCCATTTCAGCCACACCCGTTGCTGACAGGTTTATAAAATCGAGCACACAGCCCTGCAATCTCCATAGACAAACATTGGCAGTAGAATGGCCTTACTGAAGAGCTCAGTGACTTTTAACGTGGCACCGTCATAGTATGCCACCATTCCAGCAAGTATGTTTGTCAAATTTCTGCCCTGCTAGAGCTGCCCAGTCAACTGTAAGTGCTGTTATTGTGAAGTGGAAAAGTCTAGGAATAACAACATCTCAGCAGCAAAGTGGTAGGCCACACAATCTCACAGGACGGGACCACTGAAGTGTGTAAAATTGGCTCCTCAGTTGCAACACTCACTACCGAGTTCCAAACTGCCTCTGGAAGCAACGTCAGCACAAGAACTGTTCGTCGGGAGCTTCATGAAATGGGTTTCCATGGCCGAACAGCCGCACACAAGCCTAAGATCACCATGCGCAATGCCAAGCATCGGCTGGAGTGGTGTAAAGCTTGCCGCCATTGAGCTCTGGAGCAGTGGAAACGTGTTCTCTGGAGTGATGAATCATGCTTCCCTCTCTTCTATCACCCTCCAGCTGTCCCCCCTCTCTTTCTCTCTCCCTCTCCATCAGCCTCTCTCTTTCAGCACAGTACAGCCATACAACTGCCATCTGGCAGTCCGACGGAAAAATATTTTTTCGGATGCCAAGAGAACGTTACCTCCCCCAATGCATAGTGTCAACTGTAAAGTCTGGTGGAGGAGGAATAATGGTCTGGGGCTTTCTCATGGTTCAGGCTAGGCCCCTTAGTTTCAGTGAAGTGAAATCTGAATGCTACAGCCTACAATGACACTCTTGATGATTCTGTGCTTCCAACTTTGTGGCAACAGTTTGGGGAGGGCCCTTTCCTGTTTCAGCATGACAATGCCCCAGTGCACAAAGCGAGGTCTATACAGAAATCATTTGTGGAGGTCGGTGTGGAAGAATTTGACTGGCCTGCACAGAGCCCTGACCTCAACCCCATCGAACACCTTTGGGATGAATTGGAACGCCGCCTGCGAGCCAGGTCTATTCGCCCAACATCAGTGCCCGACCTCACTAATGCTCATGGCTGAATGGAAGCAAGTCCCTGCAGCAATGTTCCAACATCTAGTGGAAAGCCTTCCCAGAAGAGTGGAGGCTGTTATAAGAGCAAAGAGGGGACCAACTCCATATTAGCGGCCATGATTTTGGAATGAGATGTTTGACGAGATGGTGTCCACATACTTTTGGTCATGTAGTGTATGTGTGTGTGTTTTCACACAGACGGACAGGGGTGAAGGTGTGTGTGTATGAGCCCAGAGAAAATAAGTGGGTCAGGCTGAGCGGAGCGGCAGACGACTGGTGTCCTTCATCGTTTTTTCTCCTCCTCCTCCTGGGCAGGCAGACAGGGCTGACAGGTGACTGATTGGGTGACACACACCTGTCAGTGCTTAGCCTCCCTGTGCTGACAGACACTGACGCCACCACCACAGACAAACACACACATTGCCAGGAACGCTGCCACACACCCACACACACACACACACACACACACACAGCCTTTGAACCAAATCAAATACAGCACAGTGTGTCTGTCTCGCTCTCTCTCTGTGTGTGTGTGCGTGTACAGGACAAGTTGTCACAGTTTACAGAAGTTGAAATGTAGTCCTATTTGCATGTTGACTTAAACAAACCATGACTGTATAGAACTATACACTGAGTGTACAACACATTAAGGACACCTGCTATTTCCATGACATAGACAGATCAGGTGAATCCAGGTGAAAGCTATGATCCCTTATTGATGTCACTTGTTAAATTCACTTCAATCATAAAGGGGAGGAGACAGGTTAAAGAAGGATTTTGAGACAATTGAGACATGGATTGTGTATGTGTGGCATTCAGAGGGTGTTTTTAAGTGCCTTTGAACAGGGTATGGTAGTACGTAGGTGCCAGGCTGCACCGGTTTGTCACGAACTGCAAAGCTGCTGGGTTTTCCACGATCAACAGTTTCCCATGTGTATCAAGAATGGTCCACCACCCAAAGGACATCCAGCCAACCAGACACAACCGTGGGAAGCATTGGAGTCAACATGGGAATCCCTGTGGACGCTTTCGACACCTTGTAGAGTCCATGCCGCAAAGAACTGACGCAGATCTGAGGGCAAAAGGGGGGAACTCAATATTAGGAAGGTGTCCTTAATGTTTTGTACACTCAGTGTAAATCAGTCAGGTATATAAATGACAGTGTGACTGTTGAGGTGGGGTTGGGTACTGTGTCAGCAACAATAAGAATTTCCATAAACTTCCATTCAAAAACGAAAGATGTATAAAGACATAAGATTTACGTAAACCAATTGCTTGTGTTCTCTGTGTGTCCAAGGCAGAGGGAAGGTCCAGGGTGAAGGGGCGGTGTAGGAAGGTCCAGGGGGGAGGGGTAAAGGGGTAGTGTAGGGAAGGTCCAGGGTAAAGGGGTAGAGGGTTGGGGTAGGGAAGGTCTGGGGTGTGGAGGGAAGGTCCAGGGTGGAGGGGTAGAGGGTTGGGGGAGGGGAGGTCTGAGGTGGGGTAGGGAAAGGTTCAGGTTTGAGGGGTAGAGGGGTGGGGTAGGGAAGGTCTAAGGTGGAGGGGCGGTGTAGGGAAGTGCCAGGGTGAAGGTATAGAGGGGTAGTGTAGGGAAGGTCCAGGGTGAAGGGGCGGTGTAGGAAGGTCCAGGGGGGAGGGGTAAAGGGGCAGTGTAGGGAAGGTCCAGGGTAAAGGGGTAGAGGGTTGGGGTAGGGAAGGTCTGGGGTGTGGAGGGAAGGTCCAGGGTGTGGTAGGGAAGGTCCAGGGTGGAGGGGTAGAGGGTTGGGGGAGGGGAGGTCTGAGGTGGGGTAGGGAAAGGTTCAGGTTTGAGGGGTAGAGGGTGGGGTAGGGAAGGTCTAAGGTGGAGGGGCGGTGTAGGGAAGGTCCAGGGTGAAGGTATAGAGGGGTAGTGTAGGGAAGGTCCAGGGTAAAGGGGCAGTGTAGGGAAGGTCCAGGGTGGAGGGGTAAAGGGGCAGTGTAGGGAAGGTCCAGGGTAAAGGGGTAGAGGGTTGGGGTAGGGAAGGTCTGGGGTGTGGTAGGGAAGGTCCAGGGTGGAGGGGTAGAGGTTTGGGGGAAGGGAGGTCTGGGGTGTGGTAGGGAAGGTCCAGGGTAGAGGGGTAGAGAGGTGGGGTAGGGAAAGGTTCATAGGTGGTGACTGGGGGTCTTGGCTCTCCTCTGGGCTCTCCTCTATGCCGAGAGAAATGAGGATTGAGACTGGTACAGTAAGTCCGTGTGGACAGCAGAGGGAAGAGCAGCAGAGCATGGGTAGTGTACCTCTTCATGGAGGGGTTAGGAGGGTCCAGCAGAAGATACAGTCCAAAACACAGGATCTCCAACGAGTCCAGAGCCTGCCAGAACAAGTCCTTGAAGTCCTCACACTGCAGAGGATAGGAAGGATAGTGTGTGTGTGTGTGTGTGTGTGTGTGTGTGTGTGTGTGTGTGTGTGTGTGTGTGTGTGTGTGTGTGTGTGTGTGTGTGTGTGTGTGTGTGTGTGTGTGTGTGTGCTTGGCGTGTGTAAAGGCTGTGTGCACAGGTGTAAGGCGTGTGCAAGTGTGTGTGTGTGTGTGTGTGTGTGTGTGTGTGTGTGTGTGTGTGTGTGTGTGTGTGTGTGTGTCCATATACAGTAGGTGTGTCTGTCCATATAGGTGTAAGTCTGTGTGTGTTAGTAGTAGAAACTCTCACAGCGATGCTGCAGAGGGCCAGTTTGGAGCGTTGGCGCAGCGCCCACATATTTAGGGACATATCTCCTCCTCGCAGCTGGTTGTCGTCTCACAGCTAGGCCTCCAGTAAGGGGGTGTCGCCACCCGTGACCAGCGTACAGATAAGACCAGGCACATTGGCATTGAAGTATGTCTATACACCACAACACAGACAACAGACAGACAACCATCCAGATGTAAGGTTAGGTCAGTTTATGTTTGATTAGGTTAGGCATTGGTCAGGTTAGCTAACCCTCAGTTTGCAGTGACACTGTGTGTTCTACTAGCGGCCAATAACTAGTAACGACTTTTCAAAGGTTAGTTGACTAGTTAGCTAGCTATTTTGCGGAGGATATCAATCGTCCACCATATTTGGTGCTCCAGTTTCAGGAGCTTATAGCACTGAGCAGTGAAGAAGTACAACAGTACTGTTATCATGCTTCCCAAGCGTAAAATAATACTTTCAAGCCATGAACTATAGCATAAGAATAAGCAACAAAGCAGTACTGATTTACTATTTAAGGAAAACCGAGTAATGTCATTCTAAACATTGTGTGATGGCCAGACAGTTTATTAACATTATGTTAGATACAGGCTTGTAATGTCCTGTGTACGCAACAGCTGCCATGAGAGAGTCGAGCAGGTCGACCGAGAAGACGGAACCTACAGAGAAGGCCTGAGTCAGGCTGAAGAAGTCCTCATGGCTGTCCGCCTCGTTCACAAAGCACACATTAGAGCTGTTCACTGCATGGGGGAGAGAGGGAATAGTTAGTAGTCTATATACAGTACATATCAGTGGCGGTTGGTGCCGTTTAAGATGAGGGAGGACAAAAAAAAGGTTGATGAGCATGACCTTATTTCTATTACAGCATTAATTGTATTTTTTATTTCACTTTATTTAACCAGGTAGGCCAGTTGAGAACAAGTACTCATTTACAACTGCGACCTGGCCAAGATAAAGCAAAGCAGTTCGACACATACAACAACACAGAGTTACACATGGAATAAACAAACGTACAGTCAATAACACAACAGAAAAGTCTATATACAGTGTGTATATAGCATATTGGATGACTGTGATTCATATTCCATTCACCCAGCTCAATGTAACATCTATAGGTTTAAGGCTACTACATGATACGCAAATTTTCCCTATACCCATCATGAGGTTGAACAACCTAGCCTATGAATGAAAGTTTACAACTTGCACAGGTCAAGAGACAATTTTGTAATCAAGATGACAGACATTGACACATTCAATACCGCCTTGCACACTCTTGCCTGCATCTAGCTGATCTACGGTGTAATCATTAGTCCAACAGTTGCAAACGAGAGTTTGACAAATTCAGGTATGTTTATCCCTGTTTCGATCTGTTTGCTTCCGTTTAATAAACTTTTTTCTCAACAGAATCGGCAGAATCAATACACCCCTGATCGCACACAAACAGTTCACTTTCATAGCAGCCACATACAAACAGCATGATCTCTTTGATCGTTGTATAATTCCTTCTTGCATCTACGTGCTCTCCTCCTCTCACCTTTTCCCTTCGCTTATGGACTTCAGTGCTAGCTAGCTGTAGCTTATGCTTTCAGTACTAGATTAATTCTCTGATCCTTTGATTGGGTGGACAACATGTCAGTTCATGCTGCAAGAGCTCTGATTGGTTGTAGGACGTTTTCCGTAAGTTGTCATGAATACTGTGTAATTCTATGGAAGGGGGTGAGAACCACAAGCCTCCTAGGTTTTGTATTGAAGTCAATATACCCAGAGGAGGATGGAAACTATTTGTCCTCCTGCTACACCATGGTGCTACCCTACAGAGTGTTGAGGCTACTGTAGACCTTCATTGCAAAACAGTGTGTTTTAATCAATTATTTGGTGACATGAATATATTTATTATAGCTTTATCTAATGAGGTAAACTTTTTTAATGTTTCACAATTTTTATTAAATTCACTGACGATGGTCCTCCCCTTCCTCCACTGAGGAGCCTCCACTGGTACATACAGTCAGTATAGAGGTCAGTTAAAGATTCCATTGGTAAAAAACGTTTTGTTAAACAGGGATGGCTGTGAATAATAGTAATGTACTTTACTATAACAAATTGTCACCATCCACCTATTACTACATGGTTTTTACTGGACTATCTTGAATTCTTTAGGGCCAGAAGTTTTTTACTGACAATGTGACTTAACCATGAATTTCAGAAAAAAACACTGTTTTGAAGTAGCACAGCGCTAGGAAGTGAAGTCGTCGCAATACCCAGCTCGACCAGCAGAGGGGCCGTGGTGCCGGTGCTATGAGCAGGGGTGACCACATTCTCAGGTATCATAGCAATTTGAGTCTGCAAAGCACAAAGCATAACACACCGTTACAATGGTACAAGCTGAAAACTACAACTATGTAAACTATACAAACAAACTATATCTTCTTCTATACAATGATGTGTTACAAATTGTTACACATTCAATGGAATGGGATCCCCAAAAGCATTTGTAGAACACTATTTGTGTTCTATAACACTGAGTTTTGTGTCACTAATCATGTCAACATCTTGGGTATTAGTGTATAACTGTGACATTATGCACTAATGTCTCAAACAAAGAATAACATCAACACACACGTCCCCTCTCATCTTACAGACTGTCATTGATAGGCAGCCCAGACGGGTTGTTCTAGCATGCCTTAATTATGGATTAATTGTGTCATTAGCACATTTCTGCTGTTGGCGGCACATTGATCCTGTCAAGGTTAATTACTGGAACATGTTTATTTTCTGACAGCCTCAGAAGCAGGCTGTCGGCGCAAACACCGGCGTTCACACACACGTCATTTGCTCAAACACACACACAAAAAACGTTTGCTTACACACACGCTGGCATATTACGCACACACGCAGGCATTCATACACACACACACTCCTTTTGCTCACAATTCCCAGTGGACCTCTGCTGAGTCTTCAGGACTTTCCCTCACCACCTGTCCGTCTGTCTCTCTCATCGTCTGTATGTATGTCTGTCTGTCTGTCTGTCTGTCTGTCTGTCTCTCATCACCTGTCTGTTTGTCTGTCTCTCTCACCACCTGTCTGTCTGTATCTCTCTCTCACCACCTGTCTGTCTGTCTGTCTCTTTCACCACCTGTCTGTCTGTCACCACCTGTCTCAGTCTCTCTCACCACCTGTCTGTCTGTCACCACCTGTCTGTCTCTCTCATCACCTGTCTGTCTGTCTCTCTCATCACCTGTCTCAGTCTCTCTCACCACCTGTCTCAGTCTCTCTCACCACCTGTCTCAGTCTCTCTCACTACCTGTCTGTCTGTCTGTCTCACCACCTGCCTGTCTCTCACCACCTGTCTCAGTCTCTCTCACTACCTGTCTGTCTGTCTGTCAGCACCTGTCTCAGTCTCTCTCACCACCTGTCTCAGTCTCTCTCACCACCTGTCTGTCTGTCTCTGTCACCACCTGTCTGTCTGTCTCTCTCATCACCTGTCTCAGTCTCTCTCACCACCTGTCTCAGTCTCTCTCACCACCGGTCTCAGTCTCTCTCACCACCTGTCTGTCTGTCTGTCTGTCACCACCTGTCTGTCTGTCTCTCTCATCACCTGTCTGTCTGTCTCTCTCACCACCTGTCTCAGTCTCTCTCACTACCTGTCTGTCTGTCTCTCTCACCACCTGTATGTCTGTCTCTCACCACCTGTCTCAGTCTCTCTCACTACCTGTCTGTCTGTCACCACCTGTCTGTCTGTCTCTCTCACCACACACTACATAGCACTCATGCCATGGACATGACACATAGGGCTGGCACAATAACTGTATAACCGTGTAACCGACGGTTATGGATGAAGACAAAACATACCCTAGTAAAACTGACTATCCTACCGATCCTCGACTTCGGTGATGTCATTTATAAAATAGCCTCCAACACTCTACTCAGCAAACTGGATGCAGTCTATCACAGGGCCAGCTGTTTTGTCACCAGAGCCCCATATACCACCCACCACTGCGACCTGTATGCTCTAATCGGCTGGCCCTCGCTACATATTCGTCGCCAGACCCACTGGCTCCAGGTCATCTATAAGTCTATGCTAGGTAAAGCTCCACCTTATCTCAGCTCACTGGTCACGATAACAACACCCACCCGTAGCACGCGCTCCAGCAGATATCTCACTGGTCATCCCCAAAGCCAAGAACTCCTTTGGCCGCCATTCCTTCCAGTTCTCTGCTGCCAATGACTTGAAAGAATTGCAAAAATCGTTGAAGCTGGAGACTTATATTTCCCTCACTAACTTTAAACATCAGCTATCCGAGCAGCTAATCTATCGCTGCAGCTGTACATAGTCCATCTGTAAACAGCCCATCCAATGACACACAGTCTTACCAGAAAGATGTCCTACAGGGGAACAGGGGAGCACCAGTGGAACAGGCCTGTAGAGTACAGCCCCACCTCTTGCTGCTGCTGCTGCTGCCTCACACACTCCCTCTCTCGAAGAGTCTCTCCCTCTGGGCTACAGCAGAGAGAAAACACACACAAGCCTCAGAGAGTGTGGAAAAGAAAGGGTTGAGGGAGAGAGAACATGGGAGGCACACACACACTGTCCAACCACTGTGGATGTCAAGAGCACAAGAGGAAGAGGAAATGTATTCACTACGGTAGTGAAATCACAGATCACAGACACAGAAAGGGTGGGGAGACAGGATAAAGAGGGAGAGAGATAAAGAGACTGAGACAGGAGAGAGAGAGAGCAGGTTACTTTAATTTATTTCAGCTGTAATCTGCTCACTAACTCATCTCCGGACAGCTCTCTCTCCTCTCTCTCTGGGAAGCTTGCCCATTTATCAGCCTGTCAATCACAGCCTGCTATTCTACTGTGCTCAGCTGTCCAGGACCTTACTGCCTGCCTGCACTAGGCAGCCTCTACTAACGACAGGACACACTGATGTTACACACACTAGGTGTGTGTGTGTGTGTATACATATTTGTATTTGTCTCAGCATGTTCAAAACGAACCTATTCCTGTTTAGAAGAGTATGATTTCTTAGAACTCCCAGTGATGGCCGTCTGAAGCCTAGACTCAATTGATGTGAGATGAGACTGATGGGAGGCACACACACAGAGAGAGAGAGAGAGAGAGAGAGAGAGAGAGAGAGAGAGAGAGAGAGAGAGAGAGAGAGAGAGAGAGAGAAACACACAGGTGTGAGACAGTCATGCAGGTCAGAAACACTCATGGGTAACAGACAGGCTCATATGAGACAGAGGGATGATGGTGACGGACAGCCATTCTGAGTGTCTCTGCCATGTGTGAGTGGTGCAATGAGACGAACAGGACAGACAGAGGCACTTGGTGCTCAACTGCCTCGAGGACAAGCCTGACTTTTCAGCACAGAGGAGAAACGTGGGATGAGGACACCACCTAGAGGAGGAATTGGAGGCTGCACCCTCTCTGCACCTCTCAAGAGTCTCCGTTGTTTTGCTTCTTGTGAAACTGAGGTTAGTACTGAAAAGGCTTGTTTGGGTCACTGCTCAGTGCACCTGCAGGGTCGCATCCTGGACAAATCCTTGATGTCGCTGTGACACACAGAGCAGTACAGTTGAAGTCAGAAGTTTACATACACCTTAGCCAAATACATTTAGACTCAGTTTTCACAATTCCTGACATTTAATCCTAGTAAAAATTCCCTGTCTTAGGTCTGTTAGGATCACCACATTATTTTAAGAATGTGAAATGTCAGAATAATAGTAGAGAGAATTATTTCTTTCACCTTTTATTTCTTTCATCACATTCCCAGTGGGTCAGAAGTTTACATACACTCAATTAGTATTTGGTACCATTGCCTTTAAATTGTTTAACTTGGGTCAAACATTTCGGGTAGCCTTCCACAAGCTTCCCACAATAAGTTGGGTGAATTTTGGCCCATTCGTCCTGACAGAGCTGGTGTAACTGAGTCAGGATTGTAGGCCTCCTTGCTCGCACACGCTTGCTCGCACACGCCTCCTTGCTCGCCCACGCATTTTCTATATGATTGAGGTCAGGGCTTTGTGACGGCCACTCAAATACCTTGACTTTGTAGTCCTTAAGCCATTTTGCCACAACTTTAAGAAGTATGCTTATGGTCATTGTCCATTTGGAAGACCCCATTTGCAACCAAGCTTTAACATCCAGACTGATGTCTTGAGATGTTGCTTCAATATATCCACATAATTTTCCTGCCTCATGATGCCATCTATTTTGTGAAGTGCACCAGTCCCTCCTGCAGCAAAGCACCCCACAACATGATGCTGTCACCCCCGTGCATCACGGTTGGGATGGTGTTCTTTGGCTTGCAGGCCTCCCCCTTTTTCCTCCAAACATAACGATGGTCATATGATCTTTGTCCCTATGTGCAGTTGCAAACCGTAGTCTGGCTTTTTTATGGCAGTTTTGGAGCAGATGCTTCTTTCTTGCTGAGTGGCCTTTCAGGTTATGTCGATATAGGACTTGTTTTACTGTGGATATAGATACTTTTGTACCTGTTTTCTCCAGCATCTTCACAAGGTTGTTCTGGGATTGACTTGCACTTTTCGCACCAAAGTACGTTCATCTCTAGGAGACAGAATGGGTCTCCTTCCTGAGCGTTATGACGGCTGCGGAGCATGATCTATATGTTAAACAAAAGAAGTGTTCGTTTTTCCAGCAGTCCGTGTCCTTTTTGGGCTACCTCATATCTACGGAAGGAGTGGAGATGGAGGAGCAACGCGTCAGTGCTGTCAGGTCATGGCCCATTCCCAACTCTGTGAAAGCAGTCCAGCGATACCTGGGTTTCGCCAACTATATCCGGAGGTTCATCCATGGCTTCAGCACTGTGGTCGCGCCTCTTACCTCCCTGCTGAGAGGAGGTCACCAGCAGCTTCATTGGACGGCGGAGACGGAAAGGGCGTTCGAGACACTGAAGGCACGCTTCACCACTGCTCCCGTGCTGGCACATCCCAACCCCTCACTTCCCTTCATCGTCGAGGTGGATGCCTCCGAAGCAGGAGTTTACGTCTCTTCCTGCTCCATCTGTGCTCAGTCAAAGACACCCAGAGACCTCCCTTATGGAAAGCTCCTTCCCCTGCCAGTTCCACAACGACCCTGGTCTCACCTCTAGGTGGACTTTGTCACTGACCTTCCCCCCTCCGAGGGGAGCACCACCGTTCTCGTCGTTGTGGACAGGTTTTCCAAAGCTTATCGCCTCCTTCCTCTGCCTGGGCTCCCGTCGGCCATGCAAACCGCAGAGGTTCTTTTTACGCACGTCATCCGGCACTACAGGATCTCCGAGGACACTGTGTCAGATCGTGGCCCTCATTTCACTGCAAACGTACGGAAAGCATTTATTGAACGCCTGGGGGTCACGGTCAGTCTCACCTCCAGGTACCGTCCTGAAGCTAATGGTAAGGTGGAGAAGGTCAATCAGGAAGTGGGCAGGTTCCTGAGGTGTTACTGTCAGGACCGGCTGAGGGAGTGGGCGGATTTTCCACTCTTCCACTAACGTCACTCCTTTCCAGTGCGTGTTGGGGTATCAGCCGGTCCTGGCACCCTGTGGTGGACGAGTGGTTTTGGCGGAGACCTGGAACACTGCTTACACTCGTCTTCAGCGGGCCGTGCGCCGACCGCCACCGCAGTGAGGCACCTGTCTTCTCTCCAGGCAACCGGGTCTGGCTCTCCACCCAGAACCTGCCCCTCCGCCTGCCCTCCAGGAAGCGGAGCCCCCGGTTTGTGGGGCCATTTTAAAGTCCTGAGTAGGGTTAATGAGGTAACGTAACATTTGCAACTCTGCTGATTACCCGACTTTTCATGTGTCTCTCCTCAGGCCAGTGGTGCCTGGTCCCCTTGCTGAGGCTGGACTCAGTGACGCCACGCCTCCTACTCTAGACATCGAGGGAGGTCCGGCGTACTCGGTTCGTTAAGTCCTGGATTGGAGGCGCCGGGCCGGGGGGTCTCCAGTACCTCATCGACTGGGAGGGGTGCGGCCCAGAGCGTCGGAGGGGGGGTACTTGCGAAGAAAAAGCCATATCTCAGACTGGCCAATAAAAATAAAAGATTACGATGGGCAAAAGAACACAGACACTGGACAGAGGAACTCAACCTAGAAGGACAGCATCCTGGAGTTGCCTCTTCACTGTTGACGTTGAGACTGGTGTTTTGCAGGTACAATTGAATGAAGCTGCCAGTTGAAGTCTTGTGAGGCGTCTGTTTCTCAAACTAGACACTAATGTACTTGCCCTCTTGCTCAGTTGTGCACCGGGGCCTCCCACTCCTCTTTCTATTCTGGTTAGAGACAGTTTGCGCTGTTCTGTGAAGGGAGTAGTATACAGCGTTGTACGAGATCTTCAGTTTCTTGGCAATTTATCGCATTTACAAGCCTTCATTTCTCAGAACAAGAATAGACTGACGAGTTTCAGATGAACGTTATTTGTTTCTGGCCATTTTGAGCCTGTAATCAAACGCTGATGCTCCATATACTCAACTAGTCTAAAGAAGGCCAGTTTTATTGCTTATTTAATCTGAACAACAGTTTTCAGCTGTGTTAACATAATTGCAAAAGGGTTTTCTAATGACCAAATTAGCCTTTTAAAATTATAAACTTGGATTAGCTAACACAACGTGCCATTGGAACACAGGAGTGATGGTTGCTGATAATGGGCCTCTGTATGCCTATTTCATTAGATATTCCATTACAAATCTGCAGTTTCCAGCTACAATAGTCATTTACAACATTAACAATGTCTACACTGTATTTCTGATCAATTTGATGTTATTTTAATGGACAAAAACACACCAATAGGATCTCACTAGCTCATGCTTGGCTTTGCCCACCTCCTTGCTTGTTCTGCCTACTATGATTAATTTACTCCCACAACAGGCTCTGGTCTATCTTGGGTTAGTTATAAAACATATTGGGTTAGTTATAAAAAATGTATAACTAACCCAAGATAGTTAATCTGTGTCGTTTTCAAATGGGAGCAAATTAAGCATAGTGGGGCGGCAGGTAGCCCAGTGGTTAGAGCGATGGGCCAGTAACCGAAAGGTTGCTAGATCGAATCCCTGAGCTGACAAGGTAAAAATCTGACGTTCTGCCCCTGAACAAGGCAGTTAACCCACTGTTCCTAGGCTGTCATTGTAAATAAGAATTTGTTCTTAACTAACTTGCCTAAAATAAATCAAATAAAAATATTTCCTTTTGGGAACACTCTGTGCATCTGTTGAATAACTCAATTTGCCCCTTGCAAACATCAACATTTTCAGAAACTTTGGCAAAGGGTCATGTCTACAAAACTTAGTGCACTCTGTTAGAAACACATTTTAGTTTTGAGAGTAGAAACCAGAAATCTGGCTTTTCTTCGCTAAGAAAATAAGCACAATGTCAGCCTAGTTCCATCTTGCTCCATACTCTCCCACTGCCAGAACTGGACTTCCTCCAATGGTGCATATAAACCCAAATCAATGGCTCTCTTTCCTAACCATGTTTGGTGAGGAGTAGAAATTTCAACCTGATGTTTCAGATTTATACATCCGGTGAAACACGTCTCTTTGTTCTGTGGTACAACAAGAACCACAACAACAAAAGGAGGCAAATATTCAAGTTGTTTGTTCCCCATGCTCCTTACACCCCTCAATGTGTGATTTGGTTGTAATGATCATATCACACTTCAATTTCTATTATAAAACTTTTATAGGCACTTGGAATACTTGTTTAAATATTTTCCACTCTTTACTAATCACACAGGACACAGAAAATTGTTTTTGCACATCAGCAATTTAATTGGACAAAGCAAGAACACATTGGTTATTACAGTAGCAGAAACATTATCAAACCCCAGAGTAAAACACTTTTCAAAACGAAAGTTTTGAAAATGGCTGTAGGCACTGCCTAATCTTCAATGATATTGTGTCCGTTAAAAGCAATCAACTCTAAGGCAACACAATGGGTCTGGTCCCTCTGGTATTAAAACATGTTCAAGGGGCAACAGTGCACATTCCATATTCATTCAGGTTTTTCCATAAAAAAATACTGATCTTACTTCATAGAAAATGGCAGAAAACTAAATTTATGCACAGAATTACTATTCAAAGTAAAAATTGTGTTTATTTTTGCACTGCATAGCAATGCTGTCTTTTCCCTTCCTGGATGTAAATGTATCACTATGCCAGTTACCATGGATATGCATTTGATAATGCTGCTACTAATAACATTTAATTTCTTGTTATCAAAACAAAGCAAACTAGCTCCCTTAGTGAACATTTGGATTTTCCTTTATACAGCTTGAAATCAAGGTATGGTTATTTACACATTAAGCAAATGTTGAAGCCATCCAAAAGAAAAAGGGGAAAGGTGGAATGCAAAAAGAAAAACAAGAGAATACTGTGCAATATTTGTCTGCCCTTACAGAAAGAAAGCAGTGGCATCTATCCCTGCAATTGGTTGAATTGAAAACAAAATGTAAGAAACAAAGTTATACATTTTATCACCTCAAATCCCCCAAAAAGTGAAGGTTCTGTTACTTTTTACATGATTCATTATATCAAACTCTAAATGGATTATTAATCTTAAATCACAAGCAATTTATTTTGACTGTTCAAGTCCTTATGAAAATGGGTTTGAGACACTGTAAACATACCAACAATGGCGCAAATCCTAAAGTCTCTCCTTAAGTGATATTATTTTTAAAATGGTACCACACTGGTCATGTACAGTCCGTCTAACAAGGGCAGCATAATACCTGTGTGGTTTATTCCAGTCCTACATGGCTCCCCTTAACCTCCCATGAAATCAGTTTAATGGGCTTTAGTAGAGGTCAACTTCCCCTTCAAAGTCCATGTACCAACAAGTCTTAGTCTGCCACAAGAGGCAGGGATATAACACAGATCCCTGTTGTGCTCCAGTAGCCAGTAAAAAAAAAAAAAGTTGACTACCTCCCATCAGTGTGTGGGGTATCCTGTGGCTCCCATACTGGCCTGGTTTGCTAGCATACTCCCATTCAATCCCTGTGTAACTTCCATAACCCCACCATTACTGAGGGCACTCACGCCTGTCCACCCAGCACTGGCCGGTAAGTGACTGCAAACAGGGAGAGAAAAAAAAAACGCCAGCAGGTTAGAGGCGACAGCGGCAAGACAGGCTTCATCCCAAACGGCACCATATTCCCTTTATAGTGCACTACTTTTGTCCAGGGCCCATAGGGCTCTGATAGAATGTAGTGCACTACAAAGGGGAGATATTTGGGACTCAAACAGAAAGCAAACAACAAATAAACTGAGCAAGCGCCAGCTGAGATTATGTGCGAAAAACACGAGGGTCAGAGTATGTCAGCACAGGATCAGCACAAAACTAAGACAGCAGAGAATATGGTAGGGAGAGAAAGAAAGGGATTTGATATTGAAAAGGGAAACAGAGCAAAGGATGGTATTGTGAGAGTGTGGGCATGCAGACAGAGCATTGGCTCAGTGTATTAAATTAGTCATGATCAACTGGTGTAGCTTTACATAAAATAATATGTATGCATGTGTCTTGACTCCTCGTATACCACCCGAAGTTGCTGAAATGGGTCAACGTTGCAGAGCAGCTGAAGCAGGACTAGCTGCGTTTAAATTTGGCTTTGAACTTCTTCCCTGAATCCTGTAACGCTGCAAATGAATAACAAAAATGTGACCGTTTCATGCCAAAACCCCACTCATGACTGATGTTTTTCCTGATCAAATCTTTAGCAACATCCATTATGCAACAAATACCTGAATGGAAAAGTTACCATTTGAACAGTCAGTACATCGGGTATTGGCAACAGTGACTGATGAGCTCAATGTAGTAAGAGTTAGAGAACCTGTAGCTCAGAATGAGATTTATTTTAGGATTTAAAACAGTCTCAGGACTCAGAACAGCCCTTGTCAGGAGTTGTCAACTATAATTCCCAGGTATTATTGCTTAAATATTTTTCTATGTAGCCTACTATGTCCTCATAAGAATATTTTCATGGACTGTGTCCCAAACATTTTGGGGATGTTTACATACAATCTAGTTTCTATCTGCAATTTCTATTTCCAAAACAGTAAGACTTAAGATTTCAGAAAATTATTCCAAGTTACTCCATTCTTTGGTTCTCTAGATTAGAGAAAAACGAGAACAAAAAAATGATTCCATAACTGCTGTGGTAAACTCATTATCAATGTTTCTCCTTTTATAAGAGCAGTTAATTCAGGATTGTTGTCGTATGCAGCTGTCAAACCCAATTATATACATTTGAGACAAGCAAATGACCAGTCATATTTCAAATGTAGCTATAATCTACCAACACAAATTTATACAACATCCCATTTCAAGTAGCAATGTCATTTAACTCCTCAGGAGAAAAAATCATATTCAACAAATTGGGGGAAAATTAATGTTCAGAGAGTAAAAACAAAAGTGTGCATGAAGTAACAAAAGATGACATGGCACTTAAAAAAAGGAATAACGTGAATGCGACAAAAGATGTATCCCTTTGCACTGGGAAAAGCTTCAGAGGGCAGGGCAGCAGATCCCTTTCTGTGTATTCAACAATCCCAGTTTCCTCACTGTCTAGGACGACGTAGTTCATCGAGCAGACACTCCCATCTGGGGACAAGTCCAATTAGACCCAGACTAGTGGCCATTTTGAAAGGCCAAAAAAGACATTCATTAACGCTCTTTTTATATAAAAAAAAAAAAAGGATCAAACTCAGATGGAAAAAAAGGATGAAATTGCTGTTATCTTGACCAATAAATCACAAATGAAATCTTTGATTATATATTTTTTTAAATGCGTTTGTCTTTGTCCTCATAAGCTGGATATGGTGGTCAAGGGTGAAGGTTGGAGGACATCTTTGGCTCCTTCCTTCCCCTGGCCAGAGCTGCAGGCGACTGGGCTGGAGCCTAGCTGTCCTTGGGAAGCCCACCCGAGGACACAGACATTCAGCTGCAGCCCTTGTTGCTGGAGGAGGGGAGGGGAGCCCTGCAGATGTCCTTGTGTACTTACTGAAAACCCTGCTGGTTCCAGGCCTGGGCCTGGCCGTAAACGCCATAGCTGGGTACCTGCCACCCGTTGGGGACGTACTGGCCAATCTGCTGGGCATTGCCATACCACTGGGCATACTGGCCGTAGGGCTGGGCTGCAAAGCCCACTTTGTTCTGCTGCAGGGGAGAGGGGACAACAGTGTAAGAGTGTGTGCCTGTGTATGCATAAGCTGTGCATAAGCTACGCCGATGAGTGGAAGCCTCTGGCTCTTGCTTCATACCTGGGGAACTTGCTGAACCTGCTGCATAGAGCTAATCATGTCCGGGGTCTCTTTACCCCAGTAACACTTCACCATATGTCCCTCTATCGAAGTACCATTCACAGACACAATGGCATGGGCTGCTCCCTCGTGAGAGTTAAACCTGAACAGAGGAGAGGAGTCAAAAGATAGTGCTAGCTACTGAGAAACATATGCAGAAAATTGTATTTCAATGATACTAAGTCTTTGTCAGAGGTTTAGCGATTTTTGATCTCATGGCATACCTCACAAAGGAATATCCTTTGTCTGGGAACACACGGATTTCCAGGATTTGTCCAAAGGGGGTGAAGGTCTGTCTCATCAATTGTTCTAGAAAACACAAGGGAGGCATGTCAAAGACCTGATTCTCGCTCTCTCTCACACACACCACAGAAAGTAAATAGTTGAATGACAGACTACCAACCTGTTAGACCGGTGCTGACTCCCCCACAGTACACAGTGCAGTTACTGGGGCTTGACTGGTTCACTACCTCATCAAAGGCCAGGTGCTTGGTGTTGGCTATTGGGAACAGGAGAATTAAAGTGAATAAATACATTACCATTCAACAAAATAAGAGGATCTTAGGGACTCCATTGACCACACAATGGAGTAAAATGTATGACATTTTCATCTGAACTCAACCAGTGTTAAAGGATAAAATAGAGAATATAGTTCTAAGATAAAATCCTAACATTTCTTCTCAATGGCAAATGCACTAGAAACCAGTGCCTATATTGCCTGGACTTACTTTCATAGGTGGTTTTAGGGGCTGGAGGTTTTCTAGTGGCCCAGTTGGTCCTGATCTGTCTGCAGCCTAGCCATTGGCCACCCATCTGCTGAATGGCATTCTCTGCATCCTGTGGGTAGTAACAGAGAAATTAATCATATGACCCATCTACACACCCAAATACCAAAGGATAATGTTGACTACATTTACAGGAAACCCTTCCATTAGGAGTTATTATGACCCCCCGTAAGTGATTACATCCATCGATAACACTTACCCACTTGTTGAAGAAAGAGACAAAACCATAGCCTTTAGATTTCCCTGTGGCAATATCTTTGACCACACGAGCATCCCTGAGGAGAAACACACCATTCACTCAATAAGAAGGAGTAATGTGACCATGTAAACAAACTGACTGATATCACACCAATTACACTTCAGGACTTTTAACTTCTTAGGGAGCAGCGCACAAAGTGACCGTTTTGGAGACCCTGGCGTGCCAAATGTAAAATGCCTCCCATTCAGGCCCAGAAAATAGGATATGCACATATTTAGTACCATTGGATAGGAAACACTGAATTTTCTAAAAGTGTTAACATTTTGTCTGTGAGTAAAACAGAACGGATATGGCAGGCAAAACCCAGAGGAATTTCTGTCCTGGAAAAAGTGGTTTTGACAGAGTGCCTCATTGGGAACGCCTCCCTATGGAAAATGCCCATATAAGGGCATATGAATGCAGTACCTATCGCTTCCTCTGGATGTCTACAGTCTCGAGAAAGTGTTCAGATTCATTTTAGATGATTTTAGAGCAGAGAAGAAGAGGAATCAGGAAGTGTCCCCATAGGTGTCCTTTACAAGACAACGCGTGCTCCCGCCAGGCACGTCCTTTGTTTTTTTCCTTTCTTATCGCCCAGTTTATATTCCGGTTGAAATATTATGCTATTTATACAGAAAAGTGTTCCTAAGGATACATTTACAATTATGTTTGATTGTTCTTGGACAAGTTTATAGGTATAAGTTGAACGAGTTCTCTTCACGTTTCAATGGACGATTGGAGGCTGTATTTTCTCATTCTAACGCGCCAACCAAATGGAGATTTACGGATATAATACATTACTTTTTCTAACAAAAGAACCATGGATTGTCTTCGATGGACACTTGGGAAGACCTCAGCAGAAGTTCAACAGGTAATTGATTTGTTTTCGGTGTGAAATGTGTTGTGTGAACCGTGATGGCTTATGAATTCATGGTAATGGTAAAAATATGTTAGGTGCTACCCTCAAACAATCAAATGTGGTGCTTTCACCGTAAAGCCTTTGTGAAATCTGATATTGCCAAGAAGCAGAGCTTTTGATGACTATGAAACACTTGTATATTGGTGCATGTTTAATAATTCAACTTTTGGATTTTGAATTTGGCGCCTTGCATTTCACCTGGTAGTGTCGGGAGTGGCTAGCGCCCCACCGCTCCCTAAGAAGTTAAGCTATCTAATGTAACCCTGTGATAGAGCAGAGCAACATGAATGTTTGTAAGGTACTTACGATATCCTCCCAAATGGGCCGAAGGCAGCTTTGACATCATCTGTTGTGATTTCAGGGCTGAGGTCTCCAACAAAGACATGGAAATGATCTGTTGGGAGGACAGGAGAGACAACAACTTTGACTCCTTGCTGGATGCAGCACATTGTGAAGAAATTGAGAGATATGAGCAATTTCATGTTAACAGAATGATGCAGAGACTCAGATTTTTACCTTAAAACAAACTCAGCTAAAAAAGAAACGTCCCTTTTTCAGGACCCTGTCTTTCAAAGATAATTCAAAAAATCCAAATAACTTCAGATCTTCATTGTAAAGGGTTTAAACATTGTTTCCCATGCTTGTTCAATGAACATACACCTGTGGAACGGTCTTTAAGGACTGAAGATGTATCCGTACTATGAGACGCTTAAGACAGCGCTACAGGGAGACAGGACGGACAGCTGGTCGTCCTCGCAGTGGCAGACCACGTGTAACACCTGCACAGGATCGGTACAGCCGAACATCACACCTGTGGGCCAAGTACAGGATGGAAAAGAACTGCCCGTGTTACTCCAGGAACACACAATCCCTCCATCAGTGCTCAGAATTTCCGCAATAGGCTGAGAGAGGCTGTAGAGGGCTTGGAGACCTGTTGTAAGGCAGGTCCTGACCAGACATTACCGGCAACAACGTTGCCTACGGGTACAAACCCACCGTCACTGGACCAGACAGGACTGGCAAAAAGTGCTCTTCACTGGAATGAGCGTTACACCGAGGCCTGTACTCTAGAGTGGGATCGATTTGGAGGTGGAGGGTCCGTCATGGTCTGGGGCCGTGTGTCACAGCATCATCGGAATGAGCTTGTTGTCACTGCAGGCAATCTCGACGCTGTGCGTTACAGGGAAGACATCCTCCTCCCTCATGTGGTACCCTTCCTGCAGGCTCATCATGACATGACCCTTCAGCATGACAATGCCACCAGCCATACTGCTCATTCTGTGCGTGATTTTCTGCAAGACAGGAATGTCTGTGTTCTGCCCAGATCAATCCCATTGAGCACTTCTGGGACCTGTTGGATCAGAGGGTGAGGGCTAGGGCCATTCCCCCCAGAAATGTCTGGGAACTTGCAAGTGACTTGGTGGAAGAGTGGGGTAACATCTCACAGCAAGAACTGGCAAATCTGCTGTAGTCCATGAGGAGGAGATGCACTGCAGTACTTAATGCAGCTTGTGGCCACACCAGATATTGACTGTTACTTTTGATTTTGACCCCCCCTTTGTTCAGGGTCACATTATTACATTTCTGTTAGTCACATGTCTGTGGAACTTGTTCAGTTTATGTCTCAGTTGTTGAATCTTATGTTCATACAAATATTTACACGTTAAGTTTGCTGAAAATAAACACAGTTGACAGTGAGAGGACGTTTCTTTTTTTGCTGAGTTTGTCAAACAAAAAACAATGACTGCAAAGTTAAAAACCATACAACTTACGGACAACGACTACATTAAACAATGATCACTGAAATTTTTTCTAAAACAGCTTTACTTGAACAGTGCAGAATGTAAGTTTGGTAACAGAATGACAGAACAAACCACACAAATTGAAAATTCTCTTACCTAACTTTGCATCTGCACTGTTCTTCAAGTAAATGTGTTTTTGTAAAATCTTCAGTGGAAATTGTTCAAAGTAGTCTTTGTGAATAGAGTTGTATGGTTTATTTAACTTTGCAATAATTGGTTTTTGTTTTACATATACTTGAAAGTGAAAATTCTGAGTCTCCGCATCATTCGGTTACAGTGGAGTTGCCCAAATAGAGATGTAGTTGTATCTCTATGGTGTGGAAGAGAGAACCTCACTACTTTTCTATGGAACTGACTGATAAGGTAGCTGGGCACTTACTGCTTGTGTCTTTTTTCTGACTGCTTGGCGTTGTGGCCCAGTTGACTTTAACTTCCTAGAGAGAGAGAATTACCATATTAGAGACATTTCCCTCAGATTACACAGACCAAAAAATTTGAAAACAAATCCAATTTTGATAAACTCCCATATCTATTGGGTGAAATGCGAGTGTGCAATCACAGCAACAACAAAAAAAAAACTTTCTACCTGTTGCCAGGTCAAATGTAACTATTTGCACATCATTACAACATTGTATATAGACATAATGACATTTGAAATGTCTTTATTCTTTTGGAACTTGTGAGTAATATTTACTGTTCATTCTTTATTTCACTTTTCTTTATTATCTATTTCACTTGCTTTGGCAATATGTTTCCCATGCCAATAAAACCCCTTAAATTGAGAGCGCAAGAGCGAGCAGGCCAGATATTTATATAATTTAGATACAGTAGGCTATATTACTACCTCCGTTTCTGTGGTGCCGTCTGTGAGAAACAAATGAGCCACCTGACCAAACAGAGTGAATCTCTGAATGCCGTGACATGCAGAGAAGAGAACATGGAACAACTGTGCACTCAAACAAGTGGACTATAAACTACTGAGTAAAAGGTCCAAGTAACAAAGGACTTACAAACCAGTGACATTATCAACTTGGTCCTTCATTACCTGTTGAGGATAAAATAATTGCCACTGAATATATATTTCTCCTGAGGATAAGCCCTATATGTATTGTGAAGCTGTGGGTCTGGAAAAGGTACAGAAAATGTTTTAGTTTTAACACAACCGGGAGTCCCATAGGGCGGCGCACAATTGGCCCAGCATTGTCCGGGTTAGGGGAGGGTTTGGTGTATTAGGCCATCATTGTAAATAAGAATTTGTTCTTAACTGGCATGCCTAGTTAAATAAAGGTTAAATAAAAATAAAAAATAGCATACGGATTGGTTTTGTAAAAGAAAACAGTGATGGTCAAGAACAGCTTTTAATCTCTAATATATAGTCAATCAACCACTGAGACAGAAATGCACTTGATGTCCAAACAACAGAACTAACCTACTCCATATTTGGAGCAATAGGATCATAAATATTATACACGAACATGCCTGGTAGTCAGAATTGGAACCAACTGTGGTGGTCAGGCCTACAGTTGAAGTCCGAAGTTTACATACACCTTGGCCAAATACATTTAAACTCTGTTTCACAATTTCTGACATTTAATCCTAGTAAATATTCCCTGTCTTATGTCAGTTAGGATCACCACTTTATTTTAAGAATGTGAAATGTCAGAATAATAGCAGAGAATGATTAATTTCAGCAATTATTTATTTCATCACATTCCCAGTGGGTCAGAAGTTTACATACACTCAATTAGTATTTGGTACCATTGCCTTTAAATTGTTTAACTTGGGTCAAATGTTTCTGGTAGCCTTCCACAAGCATCCCACAATAAGTTGGGTGAATCTTTTTTTACCATTCCTCCTGACAGAGCTGGTGTAACTGAGTCAGGTTTGTAGGCCTCCTTGCTCGCACACATTTTCTATAGGATTGAGGTCAGGGCTTTGTGATGGCCACTCCAATACCTTGACTTTGTTGTCCTTAAGTTATTTTGCCACAACTTTGGAAGTATGCTTGGAGTCATTGTCCATTTGGAAGACCCATTTGCGACCAAATTTTAACTTCCTGACTGATGTCTTGAGATGTTGCTTCAATATATCCACAAATTTCCTCCCTCATGATGCAATCTATTTTGTGAAGAGCACCAGTCCCTCCTGCAGCAAAGCACCCCCACAATATGATGCTGCCACCCCCGTGCTTCACGGTTGGGATGGTGTTCTTCGGCTTGCAAGCCTCCCCCTTTTTCCTCCAAACATAACGAAGGTCATTATGCCAAACAGTTTTATTTTTGTTTCATCAGACCAGAGGACATTTTTCCAAAAAGTATGATCTTTGTCCCCATGTGCAGTTGCAAACCGTAGTCTGGCTTTTTTTAATGGCGGTTTTGGAGCAGTGGCTTCTTCCTGGCTGAGCGGCCTTTCAGGTTATGTCAATATAGGACTCGTTTTACTGTGGATATAGATACTTTTGTACCCGTTTCCTCCAGTATCTTCACAAGGTCCTTTGCTTTTGTTCTGGGATTGATTTGCACTTTTTCAACAAAGTACATTCATCTCTAGGAGACAGAACGCGTCTCCTTCCTGAGCGGTATGACAGCTGCGTGGTCCCATGGTGTTTATACTTGCGTACTATTGTTTGTACAGATGTACGTGGTACCTTCAGGCGTTTGGAAATTGCTCCCAAGGATAAACCAGACTTGTGGAGGTGTACCATTTTTTTCTGAAGTCTGGGCTGATTTCTTTTGATTTTCCCATGAGGTCAACCAAAGAGGCACTGAGTTTGAAAGTAGGCCTTGAAATACATCCACAGGTACACCTCCAATTTACTCACATTATGTAAATTAGCCTATCAGAAGCTTCTAAAGCCATGACATTTTCTGGAATTTTCCAAGCTGTTTAACGGCACAGTCAACTTAGTGTATATAAACTTCTGACCCACTGGAATTGTGATACAGTGAATTATAAGTGAAATAATCTATCTGTAAACAATTATTGGAAAATGTACTTGTGTCATGCACAAAGTAGATGTCCTAACCAACTGGCCAAAATTGTTTGTTAACAAGAAATATGTAGAGTGGTTGAAAAACGAGTTTTAATGACTCCAACCTAAGTGTATGTAAACTTCGACTTCAACTGTATATTTGGAATCAGATCACATCTTTCAGTCTCATTTAACCTGGAGAATCAAAGTACTTACCTGTGGATGGGGAGTCAGAATAAGCCATCCTCACAAAGCAAATCAATTCATGACTTTGCGATTTCAACATTGGTGAGAAACTCACTGCCTGACACAGCTAATCCTCATAATTTTTGCCTACTGGCTGCTCAAACTTCTGCAACCATAACTCACCCATCCCAACTCAGCTTGTAGATACGATAGCTTACCTTACCCATAATTTTACGTCCATTCATGGCAGACAGCGAAGCAGCAGCATGCCTGTGTTCATAGAACTCCACAAAGCAGTATGGATCATTGCCTGCAGTCTGTAAGAGAACAAGAGTTATAATGAGTATGTTTACATGCACACTAAAAACTTGATGTTAAACTGATCATGGCAGTAGGCAGATTATGCAAGTCATGTAAACACCTTAATCTGCTTATCTTAAATCAGCATTAGGTCAAAATCTAAGTAAACACACGCCGATTGAAACCAGTTTTTTTATAACTATCTTTCAAATCATTAGGACATGTAAAGATGTTAAATTCAGGATTCCTGCTGTGTTTGATCTGCGCATGTGCTTGCACCAGTAGAGCGAGCCTCCCTCTTTAGAGCGAAACAACTGAATATATGAGTCTTACAAGTTTTCACGTACAAATATGCTTCCCAAAAAGAACATGATGAACATAATGAACATAATCGAGCAACTAATATATTAACCTGACTATCCACAATAATTGCATTATTGTGTGCATGTAACCTCACTCATGGAATCCAAAGCATGGTATGTCAACAGCATTAGCCACATGTTCTCAATAGACAGTTACCAATCACCACTGACAATTAAAGAACTGTCAATCAATATCATACAAATTCTCTCTTGGGTCCAGGAATACTCACATCAAAAATCATTTTACAGCTCTTGCAGGGGCCGATCTGTGTGAAAACCTGTAGGATGAGGGGCTCAGTGACATCCCTAGAGAGGTTCCCTACATACCTGGAGGGGAAAACAAACACGTGACTAGGAAGTTCTAAGTAAGTTTAGCTACTTCTTCCAGGGAAGAAAAATGTAGTGTGCACTGCTGCACTTACCATTAGCTAAAACAGTTACTTCATTGAGTAAACTAACCTTATCTAACCCTTGCGTGTTACGCATATTTTTTTTAAAGCAACTTCTGGCCGTCTCCAAAACAACTGACTGTCGTTGACGTGGCTATCATCCCCAGCAGCCGGTAGAAAGGCATGGAGTTGGGCCTCGCGCAGTCCCTTGCTTGTTGTAATTTGTGGATGTAAGCTAGTTAGCCAGCTAGCTATCATATTAAACTCAATAATCCATAACATAATTTTTGCTACCGATTAAATGTACTACTGGGCAAATTGGCTGACGCCAGGACACAAATGAGTGGATGACACGTCTGTCTCTGCATATCGGCCACTAAAGTAACGTTGTTAGCTGAAAGTTAGCTAATGCTTGCTGCTTTGACAAGACGGTAGCGTTAAAAGTAACAGTAGTAGCTCATTTCTGTTATGGACATGTGAACCAAATCAATATTAAAGTAACTAGCTAGTAGTTCGCTGGTTATAACGATATATACATAGCTAGTCTTTTGAGACGTAAGTAACTAACGTTAGCTGGTTAGCTAACTAGTTTTCGTTTCGGCGAAAGCGATCGAGCAGCTAGCTAGCCAACTATGTGTTCTGACAAGGCTCGAGCCATGGACTGGCCCGATTGAGTTACACCAACTTTCTGCATCAATAATGGTCACACATTGACAGATAACAAGACATGAGTACATGGACGTTTTTAAATGCTGGAACATAACTTATTATAGACACATTTAAAGTAGCTAGCTACTGATCTGGCTAGCCGGCCCGTGGTAACGTTAGTTACTTACAGGGTTTTGGGCTGTTCGTCGTCCATCATCATCATCATGTTTTCGTAGGTCGCGCCCTGCGAGAGTAATCAGTGTATGGTATTTTGAGGGATACACACGCACTTTCTAAATATGTGACTTTCTGATACAGTTCATGCAGACTTACAGGAGAATTTATTTAAAAAAAAAAAAAAGGGCACAAATCACCTCAGTCGCTGACTGTGCAAACCAGCCGTGATTAGCTTGTATGAACAATGGGTGCACAACCGAGGTGGAAGATGGCGGAAAATAAGAGCGGATGTCCAAGGTCGCATGCGCAATGAATGGACCAAATAATGTGTAACACACTTCAGCTGCAGGCGTCAGTAAAAGCACTATTTCGATACCATTTCTGCTTGTAAATCTTGCGTTTTATAATGACGACCTTTTAAGTGACATAACCAAGACACTGGTGATAAACAAATCCTGACATTGCCTGGGAAAAAACTTTGTTAATGCCTTACAAATATTGTATACCAAACACATTTAACGAAGTGCACTTTAAAATTCTACATAAGATATATCCATGTAATCTATGTTCTCCAAATTTATGGCCACTGATGATATCTGCGTTTTCTGTGGAAAATGTGACTCACATGTTCTATGAATGTAAATCTGTGATAGAATTTTGGGAAAACATTGCAGAATAGTTATTTACCATTTTGAACACCACCCATGTTTTTGACATGAAGGATATAATATGTTACTATTGCAATGATAACAAGACCATTGAAATGATTGTGATTTTTTTTATTCTTGTGGCCAAATACTTTATACACAGACAAAAATTCCAGAATTCTATACCAAGATTACAAATATTTTGGATTTAATTTAATCATCTTGTTAAGACATTATCCCTAGTTAATAAAAAAAATTAAAAAACATCTTCCTGAATCATTATAATGAATTTTTTCCCGAGTGAATACAATTGCACTAGAAATGTGTTTTTTATTTTTATTATTTATATTTTTTGTATGTATTTACAGTTTTTCTCCATTGGTTTGGATCATTTCTTGAAACAGAAATTACATTCTCAAAACTACATGGACAAACCTCCAAACCACTTGGCAATTGTTCACAAACAGAATTGAATTTCTCATTCATTTCATAAAATTGCAAATGTCTAAGTACATGTCTCAATGTCTCAGTACATCTTTGCAAATGATTAAGTACAGGTAGCCTACATTTAGCACAATTTCCAAGTGAATAGATCTTGTTGATCTAAACTGATTGTTGATTCTCAGTCTAATGGTTGTTCGCTCCAAAACGTGTCCGCGTCATTTCATTGTATAAGTCATCACATGCACAACAGTCTGTTCAATTGTCAAAATTAGTCAAGAACATAATACCATGAATACCATATATGAATACCTTGGAACATTTGATAAATGTATTACAGCAATTGACAGTCAGGTGAAACTAGAACTTGACTAACGAAGGAGGAGTTTCACACATCTCAGATGACCAATCAAACAGTATGTTTAGTTACCTGAAAGGTGCTGTCCATGACTGTGAAAGCTGCCAAACATGTATGTAAAGAGCTTGGCCATGCAGGACCAGTACAATTTCTGAACATGGAGGCACCTGGCCAAGTAAATGAACAAGGGCAACTGCCTGCTCGAGGAAGAGGAAGAGGAAGAGGAAGAAGAAGAGGAGGAGTAAGGGTGCGTGGTGGTGGAATAGGGGGAAGAGGCTGAGGAGCACGAAGACACCATGCTGTCCCGGATGAAATTCGGGCCACAATTATAGACCATGTCATCAACCATGGCCTCACAATGGCGGAGGCAGGTCGCCGAGTGCAGCCTAATGTGCCTCCCTCAACAGTCTCCTCCATCATCCAAACCTTTCGTTCTGTAGTCAGTCAATGATGGAATTATATGTTGTATAGGACAGGACACTGCATAGAGCAATAAATATATTTATTTACACATTTACCTATTCATTTATGTGTGTGTGTGTGTGTGTGTGTGTGTGTGTGTGTGTGTGTGTGTGTGTGTGTGTGTGTGTGTGTGTGTGTGTGTGTGTGTGTGTGTGTGTGTGTGTGTGATAGGCCTACAGTAATATCTTACCTCAATGGGATGTTATGATACTAAAAATGACAAGAAAAACATTGGAGAAAATAAACTATGGAATAGTTTATTTTCTACAGTATTGATGATACAGTTTACAGTAGTATTCCAGTCACTGTGCAGTGATGCATTAGAATTGTGGTAAAGTTACTGTAAGTAAAACAACAATACAATTACATAGGTACAGTGAGGGAAAAAAGTATTTGATCCCCTGCTGATTTTGTACGTTTGCCCACTGACAAATAAATTATCAGTCTATAATTTTAATGGTAGATTTATTTGAACAGTGAGAGACAGGATAACAACAAAAAAATGCAGAAAACGATGTGAAAAATGTTATAAATTGATTTGCATTTTAATGAGGGAAATAAGTATTTGACCCTCTGCAAAACATGACTTAGTACTTGGTGGCAAAACCCTTGTTGGCAATCACAGAGGTCAGACGTTTCTTGTAGTTGGCCACCAGGTTTGCACACATCTCAGGAGGGATTTTGTCACAATCCTCTTTGCAGATCTTCTCCAAGTCATTAAGGTTTCGAGGCTGACGTTTGGCAACTCGAACCTTCAGCTCCTCCACAGATTTTCTATGGGATTAAGGTCTGGAGACTGGCTAGGCCACTCCAGGACCTTAATGTGCTTCTTCTTGAGCCACTCCTTTGTTGCCTTGGCTGTGTGTTTTGGGTCATTGTCATGCTGGAATACCCATCCACGACCCATTTTCAATGCCCTGGCTGAGGGAAGGAGGTTCTCACCCAAGATTTGACAGTACATGGCCCCGTCAATCGTCCCTTTGATGCGGTGAAGTTGTCCTGTCCCCTTAGCAGAAAAACACCCCCAAAGCATAATGTTTCCACCTCCATGTTTGACGGTGGGGATGGTGTTCTTAGGGTCATAGGCAGCATTCCTCATCCTCCAAACACGGCGAGTTGAGTTGATGCCAAAGAGCTCCATTTTGGTCTCATCTGACCACAACACTTTCACCCAGTTGTCCTCTGAATCATTCAGATGTTCATTGGCAAACTTCAGACGGGCTTTCTTGAGCAGGGGGACCTTGCGGGCGCTGCAGGATTTCAGTCCTTCACGGCGTAGTGTGTTACCAATTGTTTTCTTGGTGACTATGGTCCCAGCTGCCTTGAGATCATTGACAAGATCCTCCCGTGTAGTTCTGGGCTGATTCCTCACCGTTCTCATGATCATTGCAACTCCACGAGGTGAGATCTTGCATGGAGCCCCAGGCTTTTGTGTTTCTTCCATTTGCGAATAATCGCACCAACTGTTGTCACCTTCTCACCAAGCTGCTTGGCGATGGTCTTGTAGCCCATTCCAGCCTTGTGTAGGTCTACAATCTTGTCCCTGATATCCTTGGAGAGCTCTTTGGTCTTGGCCATGGTGGAGAGTTTGGAATCTGATTGATTGATTGCTTCTGTGGACAGGTGTCTTTTATACAGGTAACAAACTGAGATTAGGAGCACTCCCTTTAAGAGTGTGCTCCTAATCTCAGCTCGTTACCTGTATAAAAGACACCTGGGAGCCAGAAATCTTTCTGATTGAGAGGGGGTCAAATACTTATTTCCCTCATTAAAATGCAAATCAATTTATAACATTTTCCACATGCGTTTTTCTGGATTTTTTTGTTGTTATTCTGTCTCTCACTGTTCAAATAAACCTACCATTAAAATTATAGACTGATCATTTCTTTGTCAGTGGGCAAACATACAAAATCAGCAGGGGATCAAATACTTTTTTCCCTCACTGTAACTCATTCTGTAAGGAATACATAAGGTATACATTACTAATGGAGTGTTGTCCTTGACTTCTATATCTAGGATTGGACGACAACCTTGCACGGGTGGCAGAGGAAAACTTCTCAATGAACAACAAGAACAAGAGATCTGTAACATGGTGATGGCAAATAATGCCATCACATTGAGACAGATCCGCGCTGCAATCCTACAAGACAATGCCATATTCCAAAATGTCAACTCTATAAGCATCTCCACAATAGACCGGATATTGAAGAAGCATCAGATGACAATGAAGCAAATTTACAGGGTACCATTTGAGAGGAACTCTGATAGAGTGAAAGAGCTATGTACCAGTATGTACATGTAAGTCAGTTACTGGTTGTCCATCATTATAACCTTTTTACAATTAAGCAGTGGTTCCCAAACTTTTTTGGCTTCAGTACCCACTTTACCTGATTTGTGTATCCAGGTAATCCAGGTATGGAAGTATTTGATTTATCTGACTTCAACATTTCGCCTAAAAACTGCAGCTTACTGTATGATGCAATTATCATTATAATCCTTATTTTGAAGAATATAACATACAATTAGAAAAGGGGTCAAAGAGCTGCAATTAGTGCCTCCCATGTAAATCTATCTAATACTGTGGGTTTTACTGTAACATTTCAGTAAGTCTAGTCATTGATGATTGCCCCCCTCCCCTTTCTGTCAAATACCCCCTGTAGTACCTCTGCATAGGGGTACATGTACCCCAGGTTTGGAACCACTGGAGTAGTGGCCAGTAGTATAATGAACTTGTGGAGAACATAGAACATTCCTATGTAATTGTCTGTAACTGTAGTGTATGACTCTTCTGTATGACTGATTTGATGTTTTCTTTTTTTACGCTATTGTAGAGAATAATGGCATTGGAAGGAAACGAGACCCATCACATCCTCGTGTTTGTGGATGAAGCTGGCTTCAACCTGGCCAAGGGTCAAGACGTGGTCATATTATTGGCCACCGGGCCACGGTGGATGTCCCAGGCCAGCGAGGGGGCAATATAACTATGTGTGCTGCCATATCTGAGAATGGTTTGGCCACTCACATCCCCAGTATTGGCCCATACAATGCACAGAAGCTCCTCATCTTCTTGGACCGCCTTCATTTTGATTTGATCCTGAAAATGAGAGAGGTCTCGTAGGGCCTCACCTACCACAATATGTCATTGTATGGGACAATGTGAATTTCCACCGTGGCCCGCTCATCAGGGCCTGGTTCACTACTCATCCAAGGATGGTCATGGTGTTCCTACCACCTTACTCTCCTTTCCTCAATCCTATTGAGGAGTATTTCTCAGTTTGGAGGTGGAGAGTGTATGAGCATCGGGCTCAAGATCAGAGGTCCCTGCTCCATGCAATGGACGCTGGTGTGAGGATATTACAGGAGATCAGTGTAGGGATGGTTGCGACATGCACGCCGCTTTCTTCCTCGTTGCATCGCAAGGGAGAATATACGCTGTGATGTGGACGAGAATCTGTGGCCAGACAGACAGCAGCGTGTGGATGGCCAGGAGGGTGAGGACGGTGGCCAGGAGAGGGAGGGTGAGGACAGTGACCAGCGAAGAACTGTTAGTTGTGAAACTCCAGCTTTATTTACAGCACTGCATATAATTTTCATTGTTTTTTGTTTGTGTGTTTATATTACAGTATATTATGCTGTATACATTTTCTTTTGACTCTGATGTATGGAAGTTACTTTATGTGTGTGAATGATAATGGTTACAATTTCCTTGGCAGTATGAGTGCAATGTGTGATGTCAAACCTTGGAGGCTACTCTTACCCTAAAATCCTATTTCTTTTTTTCAGTTTTATACACAATTGTATTCTGTTAGCTAGACAAAAAAACAGTACAGTAACCATTGTCAATGAAGGACTGGGCTAAGACTGAAAGGTGGACATGAGGGATATTTCAATGGTCCTCTGCCATAGTGACAAAACATCTAAACATTTTGACTTGCAGTGCTTACACAATGCCAAAGGGACGAAGCATTTTGGGGGCACTGACTGTTTAAATGAGAAGGAAATTTTGTTTTGACACATGAGTGAACTGTTTTGGGAGAGATATGAGCTTTTCCAGGTGAACCATGGTGTTGTGCCGAACCATCCACGTTATTTTGGCTAAAGCACCAAGAGTGTTGAGAACGCCCGGTCTGTTTCAAGAAATGAGCCAAAGCAATTGAGAAGGATCTTTGCCATTTTCGTGGCACTGACTCTTTATATGGGAAAGGAATTTAGTTTTGAAGCATGAGTGAACAGTTTTAGGAGAGATATGAGCTTTTGCAAGTGAGCTATAGTGTTGTGCTGAACTGTAAGACTGTTTTGCCAAATGATCTTAAGAGTTTTGAGAATGTAATTTCGGTTTCAAGAAATGAGCCAAACTAATGGAGAAAAACTGTAATATTTTATTGTTTATACCTGTGTTGTGTTGTATTTTGTTAGACATGTTTGATGTAACGATGTAAGTTGTTGATAATTTTGTATTATGAATATATATATATTTTTTAAATGGCGATAAACAAAAAATAACACACTTCTGGGAAACTCACGTGACTGATCACAACCAGCAACATTGTAGCTAACGTTAGCGTCAGAGATAGGGGTTGACAATGCAATAATTCTACAATAATAATTTCGTCGGTGCTTATATTTGTCTTATTACACACATATATACAAATGTGAATTGGAAATGTGTTTTTTTGCATATCCCCAAACTCCCCTTGAGTGTGTCCAGGGTGGGTTTAGTAGTTGGACCTTTGAAATCTTTGGTTCGCTCTCATGTGAGATGAAAGCAACCACATACATAGGTGATGGTGGATTTATTACTCAATACATATTTTAGTTTCTTCACAATACTTTTTGATTTGGAATTTGGCGACAACAAAGAAATAAAAATTGTGCGCCGCCCGGGAATCGAACCCGGGTCGAAAGAATGGGAATCTTCCATGATACCATTACACCAGCGGCGCTGATGATATAAGGAATGAATACAGTAATAATAGTAGACAGATAGATAGATAGATAGATAGATAGATAGATAGATACCAAAACTAACGTTGTCAGGATGTCAGGAGTTATTATTATATTATTATTATAATCGACAGGATTAGATTACATATGGGGTAACTCCCCCATTTTGATTTCAACATAGTATCATATTTTTTTGCATTTAAATTCAAGTGTCATAGTCTTCACATTTTTTTGCTTTTGATGTATTCAGGAACCATGCTCATCTCATGGATTTCTTCTAAACTCATGTAGTTGTTGGATGCAGCTTTCTCTGTATGGCATTTCATATTCTCTGTCTTCTTCTCAGGCAAGATCAATGTATCCTTACTGCAGATATAAACAGCAATATATGATTAAAACGACAGTGCTAAATTGAACTACATTTATACAGCAAGCATGTATTATATTTTAGTAGCCGGGCTGACGAGCGGCCCACGTGACTACACCGCGCGCTAGAGCTGGCGTTAACCATACTAGTATTATAGCATAGTACTAGTATTATAACATATGAGCAAACATGGTTAAAGATTTGTCTCATGATGCAATTCAGTAGGAGCCAATAAAGACAGTAGATAATTGCTAGGCGCCCATGCCATGCAGGCAGGTTAACATGGACACTATGCATACATTGCGTTGAAAGGAGTACCACAAAACTAGAATGAGTTATATTATAGTTCTAGTCATTCTAATTATATGAGGTGGATGTTGTATCAGTGTTCTGAGCAAGGTTCTCTCACCTAATGAAGGTGGGCTCTGGCTTCAATCGCCTGGCTGTATAGAGACTGAAGATCACTCCAGGGACTAGGAATGCACAACACCATCCCAGACACAGCCAGAATGCATTCTTCATGCAGAGAGAAACAAAAACGTAGAGATGAAGAGAGACAGACAGACAGCGATGAGTAACATGCTCAGATTGATTGGAAGAGAAGGACAGAAAAAGAAAGGAAGCGAGGCAGAGGGAGAGAGAGTGAGATCAGATGACGTGGTATGTTTGGGATATAGTAATAGAGAAATCGCTCACCAATGGATCAACCACATTGAGACAGACTGCTGTATACACATTGTCCAGTGACACAGCAAGCCAACTGCAATCCAGGACCTTATATAAGATCTGTACATGGGAAAATACAGTATCAATTCTACTTGGAGCTACAATTTCTACGTGCTTATTTTGTGGTGGAACATAAATGCTTATAAATGTTTGTGGTTGGGATGACAATAAATGTCAAAATAAAACTCACTGCATTTGTCCGCTGTTGCTTAACGATGGTGTTCAGATGTCTGGTTGTTTCTGCCTCTTTTTTAAAATCTTACTTAATTCCAGCATTTGCCTGATGTGAAGAGAATAATCATGCATTGCAATTTACATGGTCCATTGTGTTCTGAGGTTAATTTGTTACCTAAACCAAGACATACTTACTGCCTTCTTATCCAGTTCATCGGCAAATACACCAAGGTCTGTCTTCACAACTGGTGTGCTTAGCTACAGAGACAATAAATTGATACATGGACAACATAAATATGGAGCTTTCTGACACACACACACACACACACACACACACACACACACACACACACACACACACACACACACACACACACACACACACACACACACACACACACACACACACACACACACACACACACACACACACACACACACACACACACACACACACACACACACACATATACACACAATTTGCTGCTCCTGTGTATACCAGCAGTAATAGCTCATGGTAGTTGATGCTGTCTATCCCACACTGTTTAAAGCTCAGCAGGCCCTGTCTCCCATTGTCAGATAGCAGTTTCAAGCCATCCAGGTTGACTGACATATTCTGAGCAGTCTCATTGAATCCATCCAAGTACTACAACAAATGAGAGGAGAAACATCCAGGCGCATATTAAATAACTGGCACAGACAGTATCATTATTATATGAAAATGTTAATATACTGTAATCAAAGGTACAGTAGTAACAGTACCTTAGACACACAGGGTGATTTTTGAAAGAACAGAAAACAAATGAAATATGACAAGATGACAAATTGAGCAACACCTTGCTGGCATTGAGGAAGTCCTCCAGATAAAAGTGCTGCTCCATGTGCATGCTGTGGAACAATGACTGTCCACTCTTACAGCCACTGAAACAAAGAGCACAGACAGAGGAATGTACGACTAAACCCAGAAACAGAGGGTACAAAAACAGTTATCCAGTTTAACGGTCTGAGACACTGTGATTGTGACTGAGCATCATTGTGGAATGCGAGGGGCAGTAGCACATGAAAGGACAGATGCTCATTGAGCAGCAATTGAGACCTCACTGGTATATTGCTGAGGTGCTGGGCTGAATTTGGTGGGTCTCAGAGTTGGTCTCTTGACTGATATTGGGGCTTTGACTGGTGTTGAGGCTTTGACTGGTGTTGAAGCCTTGACTGCTGTTGAAGCTTTGACTGATGTTGTTTAGGCTGCTGAAAATATTATTCTGCTGGTCTAAGAACTGTGATAGAAATGACAACGGGGGAGAGAATCATGTTAATGAGTTGTGTATGTATTAATTTAAGTTAAATAAGTATAAAGTTTTTAAAATAGCTTTGTACACACAGATTATTCCCTATGCACATATATTTCCCATTAGCTCCATAGCAGCCCTCACTGACCCCAAAGAGCTGTCCATGGGTCCAGCTCCGGCAGCCCAAGGTGTGGGCATTCCCCCCGAAAAACAACACAATAAAGACCAAGAGGATGAAAGCCAGGAGAACACAAAGCTCGCTACTACAGCTCTGTGGAATGATGACAGAAAACAACATAATTAAAGAAAAACACAGTCAATACCGTCAGGAGAAAAGAGGTCCATGTCAGAAGAGGACAGGACTGGATCTGTAACCTGTGAGAAGATGCAGGTATTCTTAAAGCATCTTAGATTAGGACATTTTATCTAGGATCAGTTTTTGCTTTAACACCACAATGAATATGATTAGATGGACAGGGTGGACTTCATTTGATCCTAGATCAACACTCCTGCTCTTTGGCGTTTTATGAATACTGGCCATGATATGCTAAATCAGGTATACTTCACTTACGCTCTATACAGGCCAATTGCTGTGTGTTCCAGTCAAGCATCTTGGTATGTGTATTAAATCATAGGGTAGAAGAACACAGGCAGTCCCAGAGAGAGAGCAGCCACCATCAGAACCACTATGACCAGCATCACCATGCAGAGTGTCAATGACACTGCCCACCTGGAGAGCACGCCAGAGAGCACACTGGCATCAATCCACCTCAATGTCTTTCAGCAAAAAGTATGTCAACATGTCATTATTTTATAAATTATGGAAAAATAAGTGTGACCCTATAGGGGAAGACAAGGGGTACAGATGCACACAGAAGTCTGTGGGTAAACGCTATCAAATTTGTTTTTGTATACTGTAAGGGACAGAGATAATCAAAATACCGTATCAGTCACATGGAAAAGAGTTTACAATACACTGATATGTGCCTAAGCTACTGACTGCTTGTTATGGACATTTTGTTCTCAATGTTCACAAACTGAACTCCAGTTAAACAACTCTGTCTGTTACCCAGTATTTGTAAGATACTGGTTGAAATGAGACAAACAGAGGCCCAATCTACAATGGTAAAACGTAAAAGTGTTTATTCACGTGAGAGCTCTGATTTTCAAAGGTGTACACAGTCTTTCTATATTGTACAAGTTCAAATACAAAAGTTACAAATGCCCCACCCTCTCTAGGAAATAGTGTTTTCCCACAGTACCCATTCATTCCTTATCACAATCTTTGCAACATAAGTCAACCTTGGACAGCTCCTAACAGTCCCTCCTGTCCCAAGGACCAGAAGCCTTCCCACATATGTCTCCAATGCAGCTGTTTTTTGTTCTCAATATCAAATAATTTCTGGGTAACAATTAAGTACGTTATTGTAATTGTTTTCAATTAAAATTGTCAAAAATAAACAAAAATAGCTCCTTCTTAGCAAAAAGCTATTTCTCTAGCAAGAATTTTGCTAGGACAGTCGGGGAGTGGTCTAAGTGAGGGCCCTAATTGGAGGACCTGAATGGGAGGAGCCTAATAGAGAGATATGTAACCTGAAAACGAGCTGTTATTGGCAGAGAGGTTTGAAACTCTCTTTGTTATTTGTCTATTCACTTCCTACCGCCTGGTGATGTCGCCAAGCGGTCCAAATACCCACCCATTCAAAACAAGCTTCAATTTCAGGCAGTCTTTTCAAACAGCTCTTACACTAAAACAACATTACCATAATTTCACAATTTCAAAGTATTATTCCAACCTCATAGTGTGGAAATATATATAAAACACAGGACAATAGTATTTGACTGCCTTTAACAAGTGACTAATCTGGTTAATCCAGAACAGAAATCTTCCGTAATTGGTCAGATGCTCAATTAAATTGTGGGCCCATACGGAGCGATAGTACGAGGTTCTGGAACCGGAACGAAGAGCTCCACCCTTTCTCTTTGAATGTTATGGGCAAGTCTATGGGCCAAATGTCCCTTAACTTTCAGATATTCTAAAGATGCTAACATCACATCGTGATTTGTCTGAATAACCAGTGATGAAAAACCCAAGCACCGGAACTAATGCTGCTGATCTCATGCATCCCGTTGTAACAGGACAGATCGATGGCACCATCTATCCCTTACATAGCGTACAACTTGTGGGCCCTGGTCAAAAGTAGTTTACTATATAGAGAATTGGGTGCCAATTGGAACTCAGCAATAATGTTACCTAACAAAGTCGTAGTAAGCTACTGGGCCTGCAAAGCGTCTCACAGTGGTTTTACAATCAGACACAGCCTCAATGAGAGACTCCAGCGAGGGGAACCTATGGCTGGTGTTCAGCAACTCCTCTTGGGTTTCATTCAGCGCTGACATGAGAGCTACGTCAACCAGACACAGAGGGCAGGGGGTTTAATAAATAGAGTAATGACAAGGAGAAAAGGAAAGCAAGAGAGAGACAGAGAGAGACAGAGAGAGAGAGAAAGACAGAGAGAGCGAGGCAGAGAGAGCGAGGCAGAGAGAGAGACACAGAGAGAAACAGACAGAGAGAGAGGGAAAGACAGAGAGAGAGAGAGAGAGAGATTCTTCACATAGCTCATTCTAAAATACACTACATGACAAAAAGTATGTGGACACCTCCTCGTGAACATCTCATTCAAATATCATGGGCATTAATATGGTGTTGGTCCCCCCTTTGCTGCTATAATAGCCTCCACTCTATCAAGCAAGTAGCGTTCTGCTGGCATCCGCAAACCCAGATTCGTCCATCAGATGGTGAAGCGTGATTCATCACTCCAGAGAACGCGTTTCCACTGCTCCAGAGTCCAATGGCGGCGAGCTTTACACCACTCCAGACGACACTTGATATTGCTCATGGTGATCTTAGGCTTGTGTGCGGCTGACGGCCATGGAAACCCATTTCATGAAGCTCCTGATGAACAGTTATTGTGCTGACATTTCTTCCAGAGGCAGTTTGGAACTCGGTAGTGAGTGTTGCAACCGAGGACAGACAATTTTTATGCACTACGCGCTTCAGCACTCGGCAATCCTATTCAGTGAGCTTGTGTGGCTTACTACTTCGCGGCTGAGCCGTTGTTGCTCCTAGACGTTTCCACTTCACAATACTGGGGCAGCTCTAGCAGGGCAGACATTTTATAAACTGACTTGTTGGAAAGGTGGCATCCTATGACGGTGCCACGTTGAAAGTCACTGAGCTCTTCAGTAAGGCCATTCTACTGCCAATGTTTGTCTATGGAGATTGCATGGCTGTGTGCTGACAGCCACACCTGCTGAAAAAGCTGAATACACTAATTTGAAGGGATGTCCACATACTTGTGTATATATAGTATATCTACTACTGTACATTGCATTTTGGTCCACTGTTAATTTATACACCGTATTCTCAACATAGCTCACTGTAATATATCTAATGACGTGCATATCATATATTTTTGGTATATATACGCATAGATTGTTTTAGATTACTGATACAGTGTTATTTGGGTTGTTACATGGATTCGTTCTGACATTCGTGATTTCTTGTTTCTAGTTTTCATTTTTATTTGTGTATTTTTCAAAATGTAACATTTTAAAGTTCGATTTGAGAGAGAGAGAGAGGTTTTGATAAATTGAACATTTATGCCTTGCAGCCATTTACTTGGTCCTTAGACATAATTAAATATAGCGAATAATGATGAAGAACAAGAAGGCCGTCTTCAAATTCACCTGCTATTGTGGAAGCCACTTGCTCTGAGCACTTTTGTGGAATGGCATGGAAGGTTCGGATCCCCTAGAATACAGCCGATAAAAACATTATTTCAGTTTGATTTTCTCCAGTCCAATGCAACAACATATCAAGAATAGTTTTGCAAACATTTCCATTCTGGTGTGGTTAAATTAATCTCACCTGTTCAATGAGGCCTGCGAGGCTGGATGCAGGTGGCATATCATTCAAAATGTCATCCACACTGGGGATCCACAATGACAAACACAAAATAGACACTATAAAATTATTCAGTACCAGACATATTATACAACATACACTGGGAAAATGTTCATACCATCATATCCTTGGTTTTGACAGACAAGAAAACAACATTGGAGAAAGACACATTTGATGCCCTGTTCAAATGGGCCCTGTTCAAAAACTACTGCAATAAATATGGAAAAGGGTACCATTTTTCATACCAGGTAGTAGTTAGCAACAGTAGTCAGGTTGCTAGGGTTGGGGACGTCACAGGTGGGGCATTGCCCCAGACTCTCCACTCGGCTCTGTAGTCCCTGGATGCCGTTCTGCAGGGTTGTGTGATTGGCCTGCAGGTCTGTCCTGGTCGTCTGATACAGCTGCAGGTTCTCAAAGGTTCCAATAGCATCTGTGGCCATACAGACAGACACACAGGCCCATGGGGAAGGAAAGGAAAGTCACTGAGATTCAGTCAGATCCTGTACTTGAATAAAACGTTAGAAACAATGTCAGATTAAGTACTGGGTGGCAGATACTGATTTTGACTGGTGGCCATGGCCCGTTTTTTGTAAAGTGCCTCAGAGCAGATCTAGGATCAGGTCCCCCCTTTTATTCATTATGATCTAAAAATAAAACCTACTCAAAGGTGCTTTATGAATACAGACCCTGGTTTTTGTGTCTGTTGAGAAGACATGACTCAGGACTTTGTTTTACGTCAGACGTAAGACAATGCATTTCAGCAACATATTTGGCGTTTGAATATGATATGAATGGGTGTGTGTATGTCCGTGGGTGTGTGTGTGTCCGTGTGTGTGTATGTGTGTATGTCCATGGGCATGTGTGTATACTTCTTACAGGAATAAATGGTGACAAGAACAAGACAAGCTGCCACACCGATGTCCTGATGGTAGAGTGATGATGATAATGATGAATGAGCGTTGTTCACCTCTACCTTCTTGCTATGGAAACACCTCCAAGCAAGAACTCCACCAGCAACTACCGTCAGGAGCAGGAAAAGTACAGCTTTACCTGCTTCCCGAGGCAGAATGTTGTCACGCTCTAGGTATATTGTAGCAAAACACACTTTCGATGGGGGCAGATAAGTCTGTGAGATCTTCTTCGACATCAATGTTGAAAGAGGAGATGATTGTTGCACCAATGATGTCGTCAGCATCTGTAAAGTACAGATTGGCCACATACTTATATTTTTTGGAAGATAGGCAAAAAAAGGTTTTAAACAGATCACGTAAGACCCCTACATCAACTAACTACACCGTATCAACTTTATTTACCATTTATTTCCTTTGAGATTTCTGCTTTGGGAATAGAGTACTGTTCAATAACAACCTTAATTTTCTGTACAGAAAAGAGTACGCAAAGAGAGTGCATTAGGTCTACAACTGTATATTTCCAAAATGCTAATTCCCAGAATAAACCAACTATCAAAATCGAATTCCAGGAAGATAGAGTGTTATGTGGCCGGCCAGACCTGTGTAATTGAAGTTAGAGAGTCTTCAATGATCTTGGTGCTAGTCTCTACATGATACAGGCCTGGGTGCATGTTCGCACTGACTCGACTGTTCACGGTGAAAGCCAGGATCACCCCTGTCCTAAACACACATTCAAAGGAAGAAATCACACGTCACACAATATCCACCTATATACACAGTCATACAGTGTAATTATATAACTTCAGCATGACATTAATATTTTTGTGTATGTGCGTGTGCGTGTGTGTGTGCCTGTGTGTGTGCATACGTGCTGTGTATACTTTCTTACAGGAGTAAAATGGTGACAAGAACAAGGCAAGCTGCCTCACCGATGTCCTGATGGTAGAGTGATGATAATGATGATGACTGGGTGTCCCTCACCTCTACCTTCCTGCTATGGAAATGCCTCCAAACAAGAACTCCACCGGCAACTGGCATCACGAGCAGGTAAAGTACAGCCAAGAACAAACACACTAGGTATCCAGCCTCATACCGAACCAGCTGTTGAGAGGAAAGAGGGGAGTTTCGCGGAACAAAACCACCAAGATTACATCATAAGCAACGACAATTTCAAATACTGTAGCAAAAACTTCATAAAGTTCAGAATGGTGTTATCAATTGACGAAAATCTGATTGAGATAATAATCCCTTAGAGTAAGAGGCAGTAGGTGGCCTAGCGGTTAAGCGGTTGGGCCAGCAACTGAAAGGTTGCTGGTTCAAATTCCTGAGTTCTCTAACTGAGACCTCTGTCAATGTGCCCTTGAACAAGGCATCTAACTGTAAGTCTCTCTGGATAAGAGTGTCAGCTAAAAAAAACATGCATTACATAATGTTACCCCCCACTGTAGGAGGAGGAAATCAGTTGCACAAACCAGTAATGTTACCAGCATAGGGACAGAGGTTATGAAATTATCTGTTGAGCTGATATGATTGTAAAGGCATAGCAGACCATTCTTGTCCATGAAGGTATAATATGCAACATATAAATCAGGAATATGTCTGAAACAGGAAGACATAAGAAAGGCCAGGGAACACCATAGAGACAGACCATAGGAAGCACATACCTGTGTAATATCTAGTTGTTCAGTCTTTAAAGCTGTAGAGATGATATCTGAAAATATAAATAATACAGGTTTTGTTTTTGTACTAATACTACTACTAATTTTGTACAGTGTAAAGTTAAGCCTCATCAATGTTGCTTGCTTACCTTCCGGGAAAGGATTTGGCTTTACCAACTCAAGGAAAAGCTTGGCAAAGTTATACAGGGGCTTCAGGTAACCACCATTGCTCTCCACCCGCCAAGTCTGAGTTTGGGTCAAGGAGAGGAAAGGTTGTGTGTCACTGCTGCTGCTGAGACAGTGGTAAGTGCAGTCTGCAGCACCCAGTAGGGACATGAACACCCACAGCCAACCGCCATGAGAGAGCCTCGGCCCCATGGTTCATCAGGCACTTGATGTCCTGCTGAGAGTCACAGATTCACAAACATATGATGATCATAATAATGATGATGACAGTGACAATGTGTTGAATGATTATGATGATAATATTAGCAGCAGTAGAAGTAGTAATAGAAGTAGAAGTAGTAGTAGAAGTAGAAGTAGAAGTAGAAGTAGAAGTAGAAGTAGTAGTAGAAGTAGTAGATGTAGAAGTAGTAGAAGTAGTTTTTGTTTAAATCAGGATTATGTTTTTAATCAGTTAATGTAATTATTCTAAGCTTTAGTGTTTGTATAGTGGTGCAGCAGTACACAAATCCGATGATATACCAAGACCAGAAATGTGCAATCTTAATTTAGCCTAATAGAATTACCTAACGAAAAGTCCCTTATTATCAGGGTTAACTGAAATCTAATATTACCTTTAATTGAATGAAGAGAGAGGTTCCTCCATAAACATGGAAACAGTGCGTCCTCTAAGTTTCTCTGAGTGTGTTGTTATTGTGATTGTGTTTGATGGGCTTGACATTAAAACAGCATACCTTCAGTAGGAGGGGTTTAAGAACCAGTTATACAGGGTGTTTTTGTTTATTACGTGCAACATCTGAGTTGATTAATTGGGCCAATAAATCCATAAACATAATGCAGTACACACTTAGCATCCATAGCATGGAATGCTAAGTGGATTCGGAGGTGGGGAGCCCTATTTGATTGATTGAATTTATTATACATTTTAAAAATTGTAATACATACATAAGGGGCGTTCCAGTCAGTGATGCCTCCACATACAATTTAAGAGAATCATCAAGGATAACACGATAAAGCTTGAAAGCTTACTCTTCCTGTGGGTCCAGCAAAATTAAGGCACTTTATACAATTTTAAAAGCATTAGAATACATTCACAAATTTCACATCAAACTGTGTGCCCTCAGGCCCCTACTCCACCACTACCACATATCTACAGTACAAAATCCATGTGTATGTGTGTGTATTGTGCGTATGTTATTGTGTGTGTGTATGCATGCCTGTGCCTATGTTTGTGTTGCTTCACAGTCCCCGCTGTTCCATAAGGTGTATTTTTATCAGTTTTTTTAAATCAGTTACTTGCATCAGTTACTTGATGTGGAATAGAGTTCCATGTAGTCATGGCTCTATGCAGTACTGTGCGGCTCCCATAGTTTGTTCTGGACTTGGGGACTGTGAAGAGACCTCTTGTGGCATGTCTTGTGGGGTATGCATGGGTGTCCGAGCTGTGTGCCAGTAGTTCAAACAGACAGTTCGGTGCACTCAACATGTCAATACTTCTCATAAATACAAGTAGTGATGAAGTCAATCTCTCCTCCACTTTGAGTCAGGGGAGATTGACATGCATATTATTAGTATTAGCTCTCTGTGTCCATCCAAGGGCCAGCCGTTCTGCCCTGTTCTGAGCCAATTGCCCTGTTCTGAGCCAACTGCCCTGTTCTGAGCCAAGTCCCTTTTTGTGGCATCTGACCACACGACTGAACAGTAGTCCAGGTGTGACAAAACTGGGGCCTGTAGGACCTGCCTTGTTGATAGTGCTGTCAAGAAGGTAGAGCATCGCTTTATTATGGACAGACTTCTCCCCATCTTAGCTACTGTTGTATCAATATGTTTTCACCATGACAGTTTCACCATGACAACTTGTTCAATTTCCACATTATTAATTACAAGATTTAGTTGAGGTTTATGATTTGAATGATTTGTCCTAAATACAATGCTTTTAGTTTTAGAAATATTTAGGACTGACTTATTCCTTGCCACCCACTCTGAAACTAACTGCAGCTTTTTGTTAAGTGCTGCAGTCATTTCAGTCACTGTGGTAGCTGACGTGTATAGTGTTGAGTCGTCCGCTAACATAGACACACTGGCTTTACTTCTTGGAGTGATTGATGCACGTCGGATGAATCGTGTGGTGAATGAAGAAAAAGTGAAGAGTCTATCTGTTCTTTTGTTTTTTGATATGGAGTCTCTCCCTACTCAAGCGCAGTTCGGTTATATTAACTACAGTCAGAGCATTTATCCCAAGATAAATGTTTCAAGTGTTTGCAGAAGGAAGAAGCCGAGATGTCCAAGTTGTGGAAAAGATCATATGTGTTATAAAAGTGATGAAAATGTGACATGTTGCAATTGTGGTGGGAACCATGAAGCCACGTCTTTCGAATGCCCCACAAGGGTGAAAGAGAATGAGGTGGCCAAAGTCAGGGCTATCCAGAGCAGCTGTTAAAAGGGTTGAGGGTTTGAATGGTGCATTTGAAGAGTCCATGGTGGTGGAATTTAAGTTCCTCTGGGTTTAAATCACCGACAAACTGAAATGGTCCACGCACACAGAAAGTGGGGTGAAAAAGGCACAACAGCGCCTCTTCAACCTCAGGAGGCTGAGGAAATGTGGCTTGTCCCTGAAAACCCTCACAAATTTTACAGGTGCACAATTGAGAGCGTCCTGTCCGGCTGTATCATCGCCTGGTACTGCAACTGCACCACCCACAACCGCAAGGCTCTCCAGAGGGTTGTGTGATTTGCACAACGCATCACCGGGGGCAAACTACCTGCCATCCAGGACACCTACAACAACCAAAGATCATCAAGGACAATAACCACCCGAGCCACTGCCTGTTCACCCCGCTTCCATCCAGAAGGCGAGGTCAGTACAGGTGCATCAAAGCTGAGACAGAGAGATTGAAAAACAGCTTCTATCTCAAGGCCATCAGATTGTTAAAAAGCCACCACTAGCACAGAGACTTGATATCATTTGCCACTTTAATAAATGGTACTCTAGTCACTTTAATAATGCCACTTTAAGAATGTTTACATATCTTGCATTACTCATCTCATATGTATATAATGTATACTGCATCCTTCACTAACTATTCTCTACTATCTATTGCATCTTAGCCGCTCTGTCACTGCTCATCCATATATTTTATATTTATATATTCTTATCCCATTCCTTTACTAGATTGTGTGTATTAGGTTTTGTTGTGGAATTTGTTAGATATTAGGTTTTGTTGTGGAATTGTTAGATATTACCTTTTAGATACTGCTGCACGGTCGGATCTAGAAGCGTAATCATTTTGCTACACTCGCAATAACATCTGCTAACCATGTGTATGTGACCAATAAAATTTGATTTTATTTGATAGGCCTTCACTGCAGGCTGCAGGATCCTGACATTTAAAGGTTAGCAAGGTGGACTTTTTGGCATTTATAGCTAGGGTGATAAATGGCACTGCCAAGGTGGAGAGAAGGTCCAGGAAGATAGCAATCATTGTGGAAGTGGTTGAGTGGTTCCTGGGGCTGAAAGATTTCTTGGCAAAGGAGTTACATGGAATATTGTCACAAGCCGTACCACCCTCAAGTCCTAGAGCCTGAGAAGGAGATATGGAGAATTGAAAGAAGGAAGAAGTGGGAGTTTTGTTTTGTCAATGTACTATTTTTATTTGGGTGGATTAAGTTAGTTTCACAAACACTATGGATTTTCTTTTTACCTTGTTTCGGTTTCTACCCGTCCGGTTGGTGGCGGCAATACAACTTTTGAGGTTGTAGTCCGCCATAAAACCCACAGAAGAAGAAGAAGAAGAAGAAGAAGAGTGGCAAGCACGATCGAGTGGAGGGTCCCGAAAGAGGGGATCGTTTTAAAGGGAAACCAAGGTTGAGGTTCGTGGTGGGAATAGCAGGATCTGGGGTATGTACATAGTGGTTTTCATTATATGTGCTACTGTTGTGAACGTTTAACTTGTATGCGGGGTCAAAACTAGACAGTCAGGCACCACTAACGTTAGCCCCTCTCTTTTGTTCAGTTGTCCAGCCCGCCAGCTAGCTGACTATCTACTTGCTTTGGAGAAAGGGGAGAATAATTACTTAGCCAGCATAAACCAGCTGTCTGTCATTGAACACACTTTACCCAACGTTACTGCCGGAGGTTGTGTACCAGTAACTTGTTAGCTAGTAGCAGTGTTTACTAGTTAGCTGTTGGTTAGCTTACGTTCGTTTGCACTAACGTTAGTTAGCGAAACAAGCTGCTATGTCGTTAGCTAACAAGGAGGAACGATGTAACGTTAATAGGATCAAATGCATTACCTACTGTTGGTAGCTAGGTAATGCATTTGATCCTACTGTAGGTGGCTATTTTCCCTGTCACACTTCAGGGTGTACTGCCAACCATTTGAGACTAGCTTTAATTAACTAGCTAGCTAGTGGTTGGCTTGGTAGCTGGCTAACAGCCGGTGTTCTGACTATGATAATCTGATCATCCATGCCAGCCACAGTGCAACAATGGATCATAGTTTACCCAATTTCAACAGCAGTCAGCTAGATAACCCAATAATTGTTGCTTGTTGCAGTTGGACCTCAAATGAATTAGCCTAGCACGATAGAGGGACCCCTGCCCTAGCCAAGTCAGATGTTTCAGTAACAGTTGGGGTTGATAATTGTGAGACTTGAGAAGAGATATCCAGCTAAATGGGGAAATTGATCAAGCCTAGACAGGAAATGTTCTCATCAACCTCTCCATTGTCTCTTCCCTGTGTAAATGTATAAGGAAACAATGGCTTCTCTCATTTGTCACTGAGATGAGTGCTCAGTATCTCTACCGCCCCCCCACATTGTGGAAAATATACTGTATTACAGTACTAGTTGAAAACTAAACTACCCCTTTAACCTAAGTCTTAGTCTGTTTTTTATTGTGATCATGGAAAACCAAGAGCTTGTTTTAGTTGCGGTGTGATCATTCTTAGTTCATTCTAATCCCTGTGAGTCTGAGCGAAGGTTGAAACTGTACAGGCCTAAACAGCACACTGCAAAATGACACTGCTTATAATGTCAGTCAACACTCATTTTAGTATATCAATGACCAATCAGATTTGGTTTTCTTCTGTAGGTTATACTGACAAAAGGTGATTTTGACAAAGAGCATTGGGCCAGTAATCGAAAGGTTGCTGGTTCGAATCTCCGAGCCGACTAGGTGAAGAATCTGTTGGTGTTCTTGAGCAAGGCACTTACAGTGAGGGGTAAAAAGTATTTGATCCCCTGCTGATTTTGTACGTTTGCCCACTGACAAAGAAATGATCAGTCTATAATTTTAATGGTAGGTTTATTTGAACAGTGAGAGACAGAATAACAACAAAAAATCCAGAAAACGCATGTGAAAAATGTTATAAATTGATTTGCATTTTAATGAGGGAAATAAGTATTTGACCCCCTCTCAATCAGAAAGATTTCTGGCTCCCAGGTGTCTTTTATACAGGTAACGGGCTGAGATAGGGAGTGCTCTTAAAGGGAGTGCTCCTAATCTCAGTTTGTTATCTGTATAAAAGACACCTGTCCACAGAAGCAATCAATCAATCAGATTCCAAACTCTCCACCATGGTCAAGACCAAAGAGCTCTCCAAGGATGTCAGGGACAAGATTGTAGACCTACACAAGGCTGGAATGGGCTACAAGACCATCACCAAGCAGCTTGGTGAGAAGGTGACAACAGTTGGTGCGATTATTCGCAAATGGAAGAAACACAAAAGAACTGTCAATCTCCCTCGGCCTGGGGCTCCATGCAAGATCTCACCTCGTGGAGTTGCAATGATCATGAGAACGGTGAGGAATCAGCCCAGAACTACACGGGAGGATCTTGTCAATGATCTCAAGGCAGCTGGGACCATAGTCACCAAGAAAACAATTGGTACACACTACGCCGTGAAGGACTGAAATCTTGCAGCGCCCGCAAGGTCCCCCTGCTCAAGAAAGCACATATACATGCCCGTCTGAAGTTTGCCAATGAACATCTGAATGATTCAGAGGACAACTGGGTGAAAGTGTTGTGGTCAGATGAGACCAAAATGAAGCTCTTCGGCATCAACTCAACTCGCCATGTTTGGAGGAGGAGGAATGCTGCCTATGACCCCAAGAACACCATCCCCACCGTCAAACATGGAGGTGGAAACATTATGCTTTGGGGGTGTTTTTCTGTTAAGGGGACAGGACAACTTCACTGCATCAAAGGGATGATGGACGGGGCCATGTACCGTCAAATCTTGGGTGAGAACCTCTCTCCCTCAGCCAGGGCATTGAAAATGGGTCGTGGATGGGTATTCCAGCATGACATTGAACCAAACACACGGCCAAGACAACAAAAGAGTGGCTCAAGAAGAAGCACATTAAGGTCCTGGAGTGGCCTAGCCAGTCTCCAGACCTTAATCCCATAGAAAATCTGTGGAGGGAGCTGAAGGTTCGAGTTGCCAAACGTCAGCCTCGAAACCTTAATGACTTGGAGAAGATCTGGAAAGAGGAGTGGGACAAAATCCCTCCTGAGATATGTGCAAACCTGGTGGCCAACTACAAGAAACCTCTGATTGGTTTTGCCACTAAGTCATGTTTGGAGAGGGGTCAAATACTTATTTCCCTCATTAAAATGCAAATCAATTCATAAAATTTTTCACATGCGTTTTTCTGGATTTTTTTGTTATTCTGTCTCTCACTGTTCAAATAAACCTACCATTTAAAATTATAGACTGATCATTTCTTTGTCAGTGCAAAATCAGCAGGGGATCAAATACTTTTTTCCCTCACTGTAACCCTAATTGCTCCTGTAAGTCGTTCTGAATAAGAGTGTCTGCTAAATTAATGTTATTGTGATTTTCCTAGACCTAGGATACCTGTTTTTTTTTTTTTTGAATTTCTGATGTCTGACATTTTATTTTCAGGCAAAAAAAAAAAAGTGAAGTCACCCTACTGAAAAATAAACTACAAATACCATGCCTAATTGTTCTTTCTCCCCTGCCCTTCTTCTCCTCTGCTCACATTTTGGCCTTTTGTTCAACTCTCTCACTCCCTGCTCTGTGGTAAAGACAGCTGCTGGTTGCAGGCATCGAGCGGCATAACACAAGCAGTGTGCCATGCCCCCCCATGTCTGTCCTCCCTGCCTGTTAGTGTCCCCACCTTGTCCCCTCATTGTCTGCCTTGTCCAGCCTGAAGCCCTCCTCTCCCTCATGCTTTGAACAAAGACCGCACACTGCCAGTCCAATGACTGCCTGGATCGTCTTGCCTGTCAGCCTCTCTGCCTTCTCCATCACAGGAATATGGATAGTGTGAGTTCTCAAATACTAGGCTCCAGTTATTCATCTTCCTTACTAAGGGTGTACTACAAAGTGATTGACAGAGAAACATTGATAGCTGGTTTCTTGGACACCGATTTAAGGACACAGATTAAGCCTAGTCCTGGATTAAAAAAATAATGCTTAATGGAGAATCTCAATTTTTAGTCCAGGACTAGGCTTAATATATGTCCAGGAATCCAGTCCATAATGTTGTGATTTTAAGTTATTGATGTGTTTGTTTTCCCCCCACAGCTACGCCATGGCTGTGATGAATCATCATGTTTGTCCTGTGGAGAACTGGTGAGTGACACATCAGTGAGTTTCATATAAAACTTTGTGGGAGTAAAGAAGACCCAGTTTTGTCTTTGGATTTATATCCTACATTGACTTGATACTACAGTATATCATATGCTTGACTGAACAAAAAAGGGCTAATTCCCTCCCAAAAATTGTGTCTTGTGTGCAGGTCCTACAATGTGACGTGTACAGAGGAGATGGCCAGGCCAGGCTTCCCTAAGACGTGCTGCACCATACAGGACATCCCCCTCATCAGGTCTCCCATTCCTTCGTTCGCTTGCTCTCTCTCGCTTTTCATGCTGATCATACCTGCTGCGTTTTGTGCGCGAGCATTGCAAAATATATGTACACGTGTTCAATCATTTCATCCGAACTGCTCGCGCGCATCAATGAGTGTTAGCGTGGCTAGGCGCTAAAATAGACACTTGACGCACTGCAAGTCCTGCATCTCCCATCTCCTCATTGGTTTTTAGGAGCATATACACGTGGGTGAGGTCCACACTCCAGTCCTGTTGGTTGCAGTAGTGCATCTTAAAGTTGGTTGCCAATCTAAACTAATGGTCATCTTTATCAGAGTTAGTTTGACAGCTGAGGTAAAAGAGGAGTGATTAAGATAGAGGAAACCAAGTCTAGATTTAGCTTTAGCCTGCAGCTTTGATATGTGCTGAGAGAAGGACAGTGCACCGTCTAGCCATACTCCTAAGTACTTGTATGAGGTGATTATATCTCAAGCTCTAAACCCTCAGAGGTAGTAATAACACCTGTGGGAAGAGGGACATTCTTCTTACCAAACCACATGACCATTGTTTTGGAGGTATTAACTTGTTGGGGATGAGCAGCTGAGGGGTTGGTTTTGGAGAGTCTGGCGTGCCTAAAGTAAAATGCTTTCCGCTCAGAAAATAGGATACTCTGAGGTTTCCAAAAGTGGTAACATTTTGTCTGTGAGTGTAATAGAACTCATTTGGCAGGCAAAAACCAGAGAAAATTCCATCCGGAAATTTTATTCTGGTGGTTTATGGCTCACTTAGAGACTGCCTATTGAAAAGTATTTGTATCAAATTTATTTATAAAGCCCCCCTTACATCAGCTGATGTCACAGAGTGCTGTACAGAAACCCAGCCTAAAACCCCAAACAGCAAGCAATGCAGGTGTAAAAGCACGGTGGCTAGGAAAAACTCCCTAGAAGGCCAAAACCTAGGAAGAAACCTAGAGAGGAACCAGGCTGTGAGGGGTGGCCAGTCCTCTTCTGGCTGTGCCGGGTGCAGATTATAACAGAACATGGACAAGATTTTAAAATGTTCATAAAACAGGCAGAACAGTTGAAACTGGAGAAGCAGCACGGCCAGGTGGACTCGGGACATCCAGGTAGGCCTTGAGGAATGGTCCTAATGCTCAGGTCCTGAGAGAGAGAACTTAAATTCGCACAGGACACCAGATAAGAGAAGAAATACTCCAGATATAACAGACGGACCCTAGCCCCCCGACACATAAACTACTGCAGCATAAATACTGGGGGCTGAGACAGGAGGGGTCGGGAGACACTGTGGCCCCGTCCGACGAAACCCCCGGACAGGGCCAAACAGGCAGGATATAACCCCACCCACTCTGCCAAGCACAGCCCCCACACCACTAGAGGGATATCTTCAACCACCAACTTACCATCCTGAGACAAGGCCGTGTATAGCCCACAAGATCTCCGCCACGGCACCAGAAGCCAGTGACTCAGCCCCTGTAATAGGGTTAGAGGCAGAGAATCCCAGTGGAGGGAACCGGCCAGGCAAAGACAGCAAGGGTGGTTCGTTGCTCCAGTGCCTTTCCGTTCACCTTCACACTCCTGGGCCAGACTACACTCAGTCATAGGACCTACTGAAGAGATGAGTCTTCAATAAAGACTTAAAGGTTGAGACCGAGTCTGCGTCTCTCACATGGATAGGCAGACTATTCCATAAAAATGGAGCTCTATAGGAAAAAGCCCTGCCTCCAGCTGTTTGCTTAGAAATTCTAGGGACAGTAAGGAGGCCTGCGTCTTGTGACCGTAGCGTACGTGTAGGTATGTACGGCAGGACCAGGACACTGAATGTAGTACCTATTGCTTCCACTGGATGTCAGCAGTGTATAGGTAAAGTTTAATGGAAATCGGAACCATTGTGTTCAATCGGTAGTGGTTTTAGTCGGGGGAGCTATTTTTCAGTTGCACGTTTTTGGGCGCACGTTTGGCTGAGCGGTCCACTTTATTTGACTTATATAACGTTTAGGTGACCATCCAAGTGAAAGCTTATCTTATGAATAAAAGTGATAATCAAGGTTGCATTTTAATTGGTTTTTGTTTTGTTGAGGGAAAGTTTATAGGTTTAAATGAACGCGTTCACTTCACGTTGGATTTTCTGAACACAAGGTGCCAACCAAACGGAGATTTAAGGATATAATAAATTACTTTTTCTAACCAAATACCCATGGATTGTCTTCGTTGGACACTTAGGAAGCCCTCTGCAGAAGTTCTACAAAAGGTAAGGCACAGGTTTTCCCTGTGAAATGCATTTTCTATCGACCGCGCTGGCTAAAGATTTCATGGTTATGGAAATATTTAAGGTGCTACCCTCAAACAATCAAATGTAGTGCTTTCGCCGTAAAGCCTTTTTGAAATCCGACAACGCTGTGATATTGCCAAGAAGCAGAGCTTTTGATGAGTATGAAACACTTGTATATTGGTGCATTTTTAATAATTCAACTTTTGGATTTTGTCTTGCATTTCACCTGGTAGTGTCAGGATTGGGGCGCTAGCGCACCACTCATCTTAAGGGCAGAGAAAGCTTGTTGGACACTAAGCTTTGTTGTAGAGCATTTAACACAACATCCGGGGAGGGGCCAGCTGAGTATAAATGGATGAGCGCTTCCTACTGCCTGAGCTATGTTGAGGATGTAAATTGAGAAAAGCATGGGGTGTAGGATCGAGCCTTGGGGTACACCCTTGGTGACAGGCAGTGGCTGAGACAGCAGATGTTCTGACTTTATGCACTGCACTCTTTGAGAGCAGTAGTTAGCAAACCAGGCCAAAGACTCCTCAGAGACATCAAAAGCTTTGGCCAAGTCAATAAAAATAGCAGCACAACATTGCTTAGAATCAAGGGCAATGGTGACATCATTGAGGACCTTTAAGGTGACACATCCATAACCTGAGCGGAAACCAGATTGCATACCAGAGAGAATACTATAGACATCAAGAAAGCCAGTCAGTTGATAAACAGGGCAAAATAGAAATAAGCCTAATAAGTTAGGATCAGCTTGATCTCCCCCTTTTTAAATAAAGGATGAACCGTGGCTGCCTTCCAAGCAATGGGAACCTCCCCAGAAAGTAGAGACGGGCTTAGCGATGATAGTGGCAGCAAACTTGAAGGGTCTAAACCATCTGACCCAGATGTTTTCTTTTATGGGGGTCAAGTTTAAGGAGCTCCTTTAGCACGTCGGACTCTGTGACCGTCTGCAGGGATAAACGTTGTAGCGGGGCAGGGGGAAAAGCGGGAGGAGCATCGGGTCTAGTCGAATTGTAAGGGGTGGGAGATGAGGAAATGTTGGCCTGGCAAGGAGGCATGGCTGAGTCAAATAGGAATCCTGACTTAATGAAGTGGTGATTAAAGAGCTCAGCCATGTGCTTCTTGTCAGTAACAACCACATCAACTTTAACTTCTTAGGGAGCGGCTGCATAGGTAACGGTTTTGGAGAGTCTGGCGTGCCCAAAGTAAAATGCCTGCCACTCAGGCCCAGAAAATAGGATATGCACATAATTAGTACTATTGGATAGGAAACAATCTGAAGTTTCTAAGAGTGTTAAAATAATGTATGTGAGTATAACAGAACTGATATAGCAGGCGAAAACTCGAGGAAAATCCATTAGGATTTGCTGTTTCTTTTGTACTTGACCTTCTTCTCCAGGCTGCCTATTCATTTTTATTTTAACCAGAACTGAGACTGCAGTACCTATGGCTTCCACTAGATGTCAGCAGTCTCTATACAAAGACTGGGAGCGATAGGAGAAAGCAAAACGGATAGAAACAGGAAATGCTCAAGGGAGCTCAGATGTCAACAAGATTTCTCGGGCGCGAGACTGGATGCGCGCCCCAATTTATTTTACTTATATAACGTTTAGGTGACCATCCGAGTGAAATATTATCGCTAAAATTCATAAAAGGATAGCTAAGGATGCATTATAACTGGTCTTTGATTTGTTTAGGAAAAGTTTATAGGTGTATTTGAACGCGTTCTCTTCACGTTTCAATGGGCAATTCGACGTTGGATTTTCTGAACATAACACGCCAACCAAACGGATATTTATGGATATAATAAATGACTTTTTCTAACAAAAGAACCATTGGATGTCTTTGTTGGACACTTGGGAAGCCCTCAGCAGAAGTTATTCGAAAGGTAAGGGATTTGTTTTCGCTGTGAAATGTGTTTTGTGGGAACCGCAATGGTTTATGAATTTATGGTAATGGGAAAATATTGGAGGTGCTATCCTCAAACAATCAAATGTTGTGCTTTTGCCGTAAAGCCTTTTGTGATATTGCCAAGAAGCAGAGCTTTTGATGACTATGCAACACTTGTATATTGATGAATGTTTAATAATTCAACCTTTTGAATTTGGCGCCTTAGATTTCACCGTGTAGTGTTGGGAGTGGGGCGCTGCTTCCTAAGTAGTTAAGGGACATGGGCAGCTGTGAGGAGGAGGGTTTATTCTCCAGGTCTTTAACTGTTTACCAGAACTTCTTGGGGTTAGACCCACAGAGAGCGAGAACTGCTCTATAAAGTAACCAACTTTGGCCTTCCGGATCGCCTGAGTGCACTTATTTCTCATTTGCCTGAACGAGAGCCAGTCAGCCTGTGTATGCGTGTGCCAAGCCTTTCGCCAAATGCAATTCTTGAGGTGGGGTAACTCTGCAAGATCATGGTCAAACCAGGGGCTGAACCTGTTTTACATTCTCATTTTCTTTATGGGGGTGTGCTGGTTAACAATACCACTGAAAATTGTTGTCCTGGATACTGGACCTTTTTTGGTACACCATTATTTTTGTTTTCCTGAAATTTACTGTCAGGGCCAGAATCTGTGCAGAAGATCTAGGTGCTGCTGTATGCCCTTTTTGGTTGGGGACCGAAGCACCAGATATTCTGCAAACAGTAGACGTTTGATTTCCGAGTCCAGTAGGGGGCGGGGGGTGCAGACTGTTCTAGTGTTCTCGCCAATTCATTGAAAAAAAAGTATTTCGACCCATTGACCTTTTTCCACATTTTGTTATGTTACAGCCTTATTCTAAAATGGATTAATTTGTTTTCCCCCTCAATCTACACACAATACCCCATAATGACAAAGCAAAAACTGGTTCTAAAATAAATTTGATTTGATATTTTATTTAATACGTTTGCAAAATTTTACATAAGTATTCAGACCCTTTACTCAGTACTTTGTTGAGGCTGTAATCGCTGCCAAAGGTGCTTCAAGTCTTCTTGGGTATGACACAAACTTGGCACACTTGTATTTGGGGAGTTTCTCCCATTCTTCTCTGCAGGTCCTCTCGAGCTCTGTCAGGTTGGATGGGAGTGTCGCTGCACAGCTGTTTTCAGGTCTCTCCAGAGATGTTCTGTCTGGGCCACTCAAGGACATTCAGAGACTTGTCCCAAAGCCACTCCTGCATTGTCTTGGCTATGTGCTTAGGGTTGTTGTCCTGTTGGAAGGTGAACCTTCACCTCAATCTGAGGTCCTGAGTAGGTTTTCATCAAGGATCTCTCTGTACTTTGCTCCGTTCAACTTTCCCTCGATCATGACTAGTCTCCCAGTCCCTACCGCTGAAAAACATCCCCATGGCATGCTGCTGCCATCTCCATGCTTCACCGTAGGGATGGTGTCCGGTTTCTTCCAGATGTGACCCTTGGCATTCAGGCCAAAGAGTTCAGTCTTGGTTTCATCAGACCAAAGAATCTTGTTTCTCATTGTCTGAGAGTCTAGGTTCCTTTTGGCAAACTCCAAGGGGGCTGTTGTGCCTTTTACTGAGGAGTGGATTCAGTCTGGCTGCTCTACCATAAAAGCCTGATTGGTGGAGTGCTGCAGAGATGGCTGTCCTTCTGGAAGGTTCTCCCTTCTCCACAGAGGAACTCTAGAGCTCTGTCAGTGACCATTGGGTTCTTAGTCACCTCCCTGACCAAGGCCTTTCTCCTCTGATTGCTCCGTTTGGCTGAGCGGCCAGCTCTAGGAAGAATCTTGGTGGTTTCAAACTTATCCATTTAAGGATAATGGAGGCCACTGTGTTCTTAGAGACCTTCAATGCTGCAGATGTTTTTTTTTTTTTTTTGTACTCTTCCCCAGATTTGTACCATGACACAATCCTGTCTCTTAGCTCTATGGACAATTCCTTCGACCTCATGGCTTGGTTTTTGTTCTGACATGCACTGTCAATTGTGGAGCCTTTTTATATAGACAAGTGTGTGTGTGTGTGTGCCTTTCCAAATCATGTCCATTCAATTGAATTTACCACAGGTGGACTCCAAGTTCTAGAAACATCTCAAGGATGAGCAATGTGAACAGGATGCACTGGAGCTCAATTTAGAGTCTCTTAGCAAAGGGTCTGAATACTTACATAAGGTATTACTGTTTTTATTTTTAAAACATTTTCAAAAATGTATTAATGCCTAATTTCTATTACAGCATATTGGATGACTCATTCATATTCCATTCACCGAGCTCAATAAAACATCGATAGGTTTAGGCTACTACATGATACTCAAATTTTCCCTATACCCATCAAGAGGTTGCTACAACCTAGCCAATGAGAAGTTTGTGCACAGGTTGAAAAAAAATTGAGTAATGTGGTGACACAGTGACACATTCAATACCGCCTTGCACACTCTTGCCTGCATCTAACTGATCTAGGGTGTAATCATTAGTCCAAAAGTTGCAAACGAGAGTTTCTATTGGACATATTCAGATATGTTTATCCCTGTTTTGTTACTTTGTTCAACTATTGTCTTTCTCTTTGAGTCAACATGCTTTGCAGTGCTAGATAGCTTAGACTTTCAGTACTACACTTATTCTCCGATCCTTTGATTTGGGTGGACGTCATGTCATGCTACAAGATCTCTGATAGGTTGCAAGACATCCTCCGGAAGTTGTAATAATTATTGTGGAAGGGAGTGAGAACCATGAGCCTCCTAGGTTTTGTATTGAAGTCAATGTACCCAGAGGTGGATGGAAACTAGCAGTCTTCCAGCTACACCATGGTGCTACCCTACAGAGTGCTGTTGAGGTTACTAAAGATACATTGCAAAACAGTGTTTTACTGAATTATTTGGTGGCGTGAATATATATTTAGTAAAGTTTTACCTAAAAAGGTTAACTTAATTATAATTTTTTTTAAATCACAAATGTTTTTGAAATTCACTGAGGATGGTCCTCTCCTTCCTCCTGTGAGGAGCCTCCACTGGTTTAGATGACTGGGAGGAGATGGGTTAAAGAGATTTCTAAGCCTTGAGACAATTAAGACATGGATTGTGTATGTGCGCCATTCAGAAGGTGAATGAGCAAGACAAGATTTAAGTGCCTTTTGAACGAGGTATTGTATTAGGTGCCAAGTACACCGGTTTGTGTCAAGAACTGCAACGCTGCTGGGTTTTTCACGCTCAATAGTTTCCCATGTGTATCAAGAATGGTCCACCACCCAAAGGACATACAGGCAACTTGACAACTGTAGGAAGCAACGGAGTCAACATGGTCCAGTATCCCTACGGAACACTTTCGACACCTTGTAGTCCATGCCCTGATGAATTGAGGCTGTTCTGAGGGCAAAAGGGGGTGCAACTCAATGTTAGGTAGGTGTTCCTAATGTTTTGTACACTCAGTGTATGAGGGTGGGGCTCAAGCAGCATCCCTGTCTTACCCCCCTGGCCCTGAAGAAAGAAATGTGTTTATTGCCAATTTTAACTGCACACTTGTTTGTGTACATGGATTTTATAATGCCATGTTTTTCCCCAACACTGCTTTCCTTCAATTTGTATAGCAGACCCTCTTGCCAAATTGAGTCCAAAGCTTTTTTTGAAATCAACAAACCATTGTTTGTCAATACGGGTCTCTCTCGCTCTTTCTCGCTCTCTAAAATGCATTAATCTACAGTCTTGTAACCATACCAGAAGAGAAGTGGTGAAATAGTAACAACCTTGTCATGCATGCCTTTTCTGAACATTTGGATCATGGTCATAATATAGGTCTAGTCAACTTGTGAGTGGATTCCTTATGTGTTTTGGGTGACAAGTTGTTTCCTCCCTCTTGTGTCTCGTACAGTAAATGTGGCTCCTTCCCCCCTGAGAGCTGTCTGTTCAGTCTGATCGGGAACGTCGGAGGCTTCATGGGTAAGAAGAGCCTCTTCTCCATCCCAAATGGCAAACTATTCACTATTTTAGTGTGCTATTTTTGACCTGGGCCCATAGTGCACTACTTTTGAACAGAGACTTATGTAGGGTGTCATTTGGGATGCAGCCCTCTTCTGTCATCACTCCACAGCCCACTCCCTTACACTGATTAAGCTGTGCCCTTTGTATCACTCATCAGTGATGTATTGGAGGTCAAAGTAAAAGTTCACCCAAAACCACTCTCCTTTATTTTACACTTTTGTGGGGTGGGGGGAACAAATGTTTCATTTTGCCGTTTTATAATAATAAGGTTGGTAGTAACATGTAAAATCGTTGTGAAAATATGTAGCAGCGCAAGTCGACTACAAAGTCCGCAATGCTTGCTCTATGGGCTAGCTGGCTAACGTAGCTTCACGCAATTAAACCGAAGACCTTATCAACATGTAACGTAGCTAGTTAGCTGTAAAGTCAAACTGCACTATCAGTTTAGGAGTCTACAATCTCCCCATGTTCAACCTGCAGGTTGAAGTGCCTCAGTGGAGTCTAACATTCGGAACGGCAGATAGGCTTTTGAGGAGATAGGGAAACTATGCTACGTCAATGGGCCGTGCGGTGCATTCTGGGCGATTCTGGGACAAGGAGCGCACTCCTTCAAGGAGTAAATGGGAGTCTATTGGGTGCTAGCTCAAAAACCCAACATTAGCACGAATTTCGGGCAACAAGAAGTACAACATTACAAATCTTTTCTTAGATGTGAGATAATTAACTTGCCATCTGGATGGTCTTCAGCGATTTACCTTTGAGGGTAGCAGAAGGATGGGATTAAAAACAAAAGATAACTATTGTAAAATGCGTTGTCTGTAAAATGTATGTAGAAGCCTAAGTGGTGTTGTCCATTAGTTTACTCCAATTAGGGGAGGGGTGGTAGGGTTAGGAGAAAAAAATAAAGGAAAATGATTTAACAAAAAAAGTGTTCACACAGTACCAGTCAAATGTTTGGACACACCTACTCATTCACGGGTTTCTCTTTTTACTATTTTCTGCATTGTAGAATAATAGTGAAGACCTCAACTATGAAATAACACATGGAATCAGGTAGTAACCAAAAGTGTTAAACAAATCAAAATATATTTTGTATTTGAGATTCTTCAAAATAGCCACCCTTTGCCTTGATGACAGCTTTGCACTTGGCATTCTCTCAACCAGCTTCACCTGGAATGCTTTTCCAACTGCCTTGAAGGGGTTCCTACATAGGCTGAGCACTTGTTGGCTACTTTTCCTTCACTCTGTGGTCCAACTTATCCCTAAACATTGGGTTGAGGTCGGGTGATTGTGGAGGCTAGGTCATCTGATGCAGCACTCCAACACTCTCCTTCTTGGTCAAATAGCCTTTACACAACCTGGAGGTGTGTTGGATCATTGTCCTGTTGAAAAACAAATCCCAGTCCCACTAAGCGCAAACCAGCTGGGATGGTGTATCGCTGCAGAATGCTGTGGTAGCCATGCTGGTTAAGTGTGCCTTGAATTCTAAATCACTGACAGTGTCACTAGCAAAGCATCCCCACACCATCAAACCTCCATGCTTCACAGTGGGAACAACACATGCAGAGATCATCCGTTCACCTACTCTGCGTTTCAAAGACGGCGGTTGGAACCAAAAATCTCCCATTTGGACTCCAGACCAATGTCCATTGCTAATGTTTCTTGGCCCAAGCAAGTCTCTTCTTATTGGTGTCCTTTAGTAGTGGTTTCTTTGTGGCAATTTGACCATGAAGGCCTGATTCACGCCTCTGTCTCCTCTGATGTTGAGATGTGTCTGTTACTTGAACTTTGAAGCATTTATTTGGGCTGGTAACTCTAATGAACTTATCCTCTGCAGCAGATGTAACTCTGGGTCTTCCTTTCCTGTAGGGGCTATCTTCTGTATACTACCCCTACCTTGTCACAGCACAACTGATTGGCTCAAACACATTTAAGAAGGAAAGCAATTCCACAAATGAACTTTTAACAAGGCACACCTGTTAATTGAAATGTATTCCAGGTGACTACCTCATGAAGCTGTTTGAGAGAATGCCAGAAGTGTGCAAAGCTGTCATCAAGGCATAGGGGAACTACTTTGAAGAATCTCAAATGTAAAATATATTTTGTTTTAACACTTTCCATATGTTTCATATTTTTGGTGTCTTCACTATTATTCTACAATGTAAAAAAAAATGAAGACAACCCTGAAATGAGTGTGTCCAAACTGGTACTGTATATGTGTATGGGAGATTTGAAATGATGCAGACAATTACATTGATGGAAGCTATAATCTATCTGCAATATTAAAGCTGATCTACCTTCTAGAAAAAATTACTTGCCATCTAGTGTCGTATCGCTTTAGAATCGTGACATTATGTACTTTTGAGGAAAATAGGCACGTTTCTCGACATACGCTGACTTTGAGAAGGGATTGCATGATTAGATTAGCAACCGAGTGACGCAGCATGACAACATAAACGCGATTTATTTTTTATTTCACCTTTATTTAACCAGGTAGGCAAGTTGAGAACAAGTTCTCATTTACAACTGCGACCTGGCCAAGATAAAGCAAAGCAGTTCGACACATACAACAACACAGAGTTACATATAGAGTAAAACAAACATACAGTCAATAAAAAATTAAAAAAATCTATATACAAAGAGTGCAAATGAGGTAGGATAAGGAAGGTAAGACAATAAATAGGCTCTGGTGGCAGAGTAATTGCAATTTAACACTGGAATGGTAAAAATGTGCAGTAGATGAATGTGCAATGTAGAAAAACTGGGGTGCAAAGGAACAAGATAAATAAATACAGTAGGGGATGAGGTAGTTGGTTGGGCTATTTACAGATTGGTCGACAGTCTGCTGGGTGGGGCATTTAAAATATATATATTTTTATCTCAAAGTAGGAATATCGCCAAAATGTGATCATTGGCTCATTTGAGAAGTTGGTTGTTTGTGCAACAGTGCAGATAATACTTTTGCTGTGTCATGGTGATAATGATCTGAAGGTGGTGATTTAAATGCCTAATGTACGTTCTATTTTTTTTTTTTTTTAGAAATATATCCCCTCACCATCTCCTTTTTTTAGTACTGTAGTCATTATCACCATGACACAGCAAACAGGTGCTGATTCCACTGGTATAATGTTAACTTTTATCAAAACAAATATTTAAAAGAATTTCCTACATAGGCCTAACGGATCTTGTGTGCCTTTTTCTAGGTCGATTTACATAGCAAATCGGTGTACACCACTAGTCAGCAGAAGGGCTTGAAATGGGCTCTGGTCTGCAATCAATAATGCATGTGACCTTTCCTCCATTACTTCCTGTTCTGTCTTATCACCGCTCACTCTGCTGACTTTGTCTGTTGCCCTCTTCATCCCATCTCCCTACCCTCCCCCTCTCTCTTTCTCTCCCCCCAGTGGTGATGGTGTGCCTTCTGCGCTATGCCCAGGTGATTGAGCACAGCCACGGTTGCTGGATTAACACCAACGCCCTGTTGTCTGGCTGCACCAACGCTGTAGGACTGGTCATGGTGGGAAACTTCCAGGTGATTCACTCCATTACTTCTCTAGACATACAGTACATCTTGATTCCATATCTCTGCTACTAATCCCCCTCCAGCTGTGACTGTATTATCCCAATGACTTGATGTCAATTAAACCCCACAATCATTTTTCATTTTGGCCCTTTAGCAGATACTTATCCAGAGCAACTTACAGTTTTGTCAATTATCACGTGGTGGCTATATTCTCTTGCTGATTCCCTGTGTTGTCTAATATTTCTCTATAGGTTAAAAACAAGGGGTGTGAGTGGGAGTTACAGGCTTTGTTTTTTCTATTTATGTTTTGAGGTTGGACTTTCGCATGTATAGCTCGTTAGCACATGGTGTCACCTCGTCAGTCAGTATGTTACACCTGTGCTGGTTGCTATCTCATTATTGGGAAGGTGTTTCACCTGTGTTGGCCCAGGTGCTATTTAGGAGTGGATGGCCCTGTGCTCCAGGGGAGCTTGAGAGATGTTGGGGAGAGCTACACTTATTGTAAACTGAGGTGTAATTTTGAAAGAAGCCTGAGTTTTGGTGTTTCCCCTTTTTTATTCTTTATACTCCCTATCCTGTTTTTTTTTTTTTTTTTTTTTTTTAATTTGTCTTTTTGGAGGCAAACCTAGTAGGCATCCATGGTGGTTGTCTTTTTTTTAATAACCCCTTACTAGTGGCGTTGCCAACTTTTAGTGTGCAGCCACATGGGTGCCTTTCAGAACCCCTTTTGAACCCCTTTCTGTTTTGGTTGTTAAAGTGATTTTTCTTTGTTAGCTCACTTTTGTTGTGAGCGATGTTTTAGAGTTTTGTCTTGTGGGCGTGTTCAGGGGGACAATCAATGAAATGTAGGTATTCGGAGCGGCTTCACTTGTGTATAAAAATGTATGTTTTCAATCTAAAAAAAAAAAAACATTGATTAACATGTTTCCCCCCCCCCCTCCCTGGGCAGGTTGACCATGCCAAGTCTCTCCACTACATTGGCGCGGGCGTGGCATTCCCTGCAGGTCTGCTCTTCGTGTGCCTGCAGTGTGTTCTCACCTACCGGATGGCCATCACCGCCCTCGACTACTGGATGGCACACGTCCGCGTGGCGCTGGCCGCAGGAGCCCTGGTCTCACTTGTCCTTAGTATCCTTCCTGACTCGCCGGGAGGGGTGGGGGCGGGTTATTAGATATTGGTCATGATGGACTCTACCATTTAATAAAAGGTGACTGATCATGTCCCCATGTAATTTCAATCAAGCACAGTTAATGTGTAATTTCTCTTCTTGCAATGGCTAGTCTGTGAAACCGCGTAAGCGGTAGTCTAATTCCTGTCAGTGGTCTGTGATGAATGGGGCTCTGGACAAAAGTAGTGCACTACATAGTGTCATGACGTGACTTTCATTAATGGAAAGGACAGTTGACTCCACAAATAACAATGTTTAATTGTTACCCAATATTAAATTGATCATGTAACTATGAACTCATTAGGAATTTGGGGCACCACGGAAGAAGTTGTTTAGAGTTACCATATCCCGAATTAAACTCAATTTGTTATATCAGTTATTAATCGTTACTTCATATTAGTCTCATTCTGAACGTTGCAGACTTCTTGAATCTGCACAAACCCGAGTCTTACTGTGATCATTCCATACCACACAAATTGATTGATTACCAGTGAGCTGAGATAAGGTGGAGCTTTACCTAGCATGGACTTGTAGATGATCTGGAGCCAGTGGGTTTAGCGACAAGTGTAAAGCGAGGGCCAGCCAACGAGAGCGTACAGGTCGCAGTGGTGGGTGGTATATGGGGCTTTGGTGACAAAACGGATGGCACTATGATAACTTCATCCAATTTGTAGAGTATTGGAGGCTATTTTGTAAATGACATCAACCAAGTCTAGGATCGGTAGGATGGTCAGTTTTACGAGGGTATGTTTGGCAGCTTGACTGAAGGATGCTTTGTTGCAAAATAGGAAGCCAATTCTAGATTTAATTTTGGATTCTGGAAGGAGAAGGAGAGTTTACAGTCTAACCAGACACCTAGGTAGTTGTCCACATATTCTAAGTCAGAACCGTCCAGAGTAGTGATGCGGGCAGGTGTGGGCAGCGATCGGTTGAAGAGCATGCATTTAGTTTTACTTGCATTTAAGAGCAGCTGGAGGCCACGGAAGAAGAGTTGTATGGCGTTGAAGCTCGTCTGGAGGGTAGTTAACAGTGTCCAAAGAAGGGCCAGAAGTATACAGAATGGTGTCGTCTGCGTAGAGGTGGATCAGAAAATCACCAGCCGCAAGAGCGACATCATTGATGTATACAGAGAAGAGAGTCGGCCCAAGAATTTAACCCTGTGGCACCCCCATAGACTGCCAGAGGCCCGGACAACAGGCCCTCCGGTTTGACACACTGAACTCTATCGGAGAAGTAGTTGGTGAACCATGTGAGGCAATCATTTGAGAAACCAAGGCTGTCGAGTCTGCTGATAAGAATGTGGTGATTGACAGTGTCGAAAGCTTTGGCCAGATCAATGAATACGGCTGCACAGTAATGTCTCTTATCGATGGCGGTTATGATATCGTTTAGGACCTTGAGCGTGGCTGAGGTGCACCCATGACCAGCTCTGAAACCAGATTGCATAGCGGAGAAGGTACGGTGGGATTCGAAATGGTCGGTAATCTGTTTAACTTGGCTTTCAAAGACCTTAAAGGCAGGGTAGGATAGATATAGGTCTGTAGCAGTTTGGGTTAAGAGTGTCTCCCCCTTTGAAGAGGGGGATGACCGCAGCTGCTTTCCAGTCTTTGGGAATCTCAGATGACATGAGAAGTTGAACAGGCTAGTAATATGGGTTGCAACAATTTCTGCAGATCATTTTAGAAAGAGAGGGTCCAGATTGTCTAGCCAGGCTGATTTGTAGGGGTCCAGATTTTGCAGCTCTTTCCTTTCAGAACATCAGCTAACTGGATTTGGGAGAAGGATAAATGGGGGAGGCTTGGGCAAATTGCTGAGGGGGGTGCAGGGCTGTTGACCTGGGTAGGGGTAGCCAGGTGGAAAGCATGGCCAGCAATGGAAAAATGCTTATTGAAATTCTCAATTATTGTGGATTTATCGGTGGTGACAGTGTTTCCTATCCTCAATTCAGTGGGCCACTGGGAGGAGGTGCTCTTATTCTCCATGGACTCCGTGTCCCAGAACCTTTTTGAGTTTGTTACAGGAAGCACATTTCTGCTTGAAAAAGCTAGCCTTGGCTTTCCTAACTGCCTGTGTATATTGGTTCCTGACTTCCCTGAAAAGTTGCATATCACGGGGGCTGTTCGACACTATTGCAGAACGCCACAGGATGTTTTTGTGCTGGTCAAGGGCAGTCAGGTCTGGAGAGAACCAAGGGCTATATCTGTTCCTGGTTCTACATTTCTTGAATGGGGCATGCTTATTTAAGATGGTGAGGAAGGCACTTTTAAAGAATAACCAGGCATCCTCTGACTGGGTGAGGTCAATATCCTTCCAGGATACCCGGGTCAGGTCGATTTTAGAAAGGCCTGCTTGCTGAAGTGTTTTAGGGAACGTTTGACAGTAATGAGGGGAGGTCGTTTGACCGCAGACCCATTACGGATGCAGGCAATGAGGCAGTGATCGCTGAGATCTTGGTTGAAAACAGCAGAGGTGTATTTGGAGGGCAAGTTCGTTAGGATGATATCTATGAGGGTGCCCGTGTTTACAGCTTTTGGGGTTGTACCTAGTAGGTTCATTGATTTGTGTGAGGTTGAGGGCATCAAGCTTAGATTGTAGGATGGCCGGAGTGTTAAGCATGTCCCAGTTTAGGTCACCTAGCAGCACAAGCTCTGAGATAGATGGGGGGCAATCAGTTCACATATGGTGTCCAGAGCACAGCTGGGGGCAGAGGGTGGTCTATAGCAAGCGGCAACGGTGAGAGACTTGTTTCTAGAAAGGTGGATTTTTTTTTTAAAGTAAAAGTTCAAATTGTTTGGGTACAGACCTGGATAGTAAGACAGCCTGCAGAGTTCTATCTTTGCAGTAGATTGCAACACCACCCCCTTTGGCAGTTCTATCTTGTCTGAAAATGTTGTAGTTAGGGATGAAGATTTCAAGGTTTTTGGTAGTCTTCCTAAGCCAGGATTCAGACACGGCTAGGACATCCGGATTGGCAGAGTGCTAAAGCAGTGAATAAAACAAACTTAGGGAGGAGGCTTCTAATGTTAACATGCATTAAACCAAGGCTTTTACAGTTGCAGAAGTCAACAAATGAGAGCGCCTGGGGAATAGGAGTGGAGCTAGGCACTGCGGGGCCTGGATTAACCTCTATCACCAGAGGAGGAGTAGGATAAGGGTATGGCTAAAGGCTATAAGGACTGGTCGTCTAGGACGTCCTGAACAGAGAGTAAAAAGAACAGGTTTCAGGGGGCGATTAAAATAGATTCAAGGCATAATGTACAGACAAAGGTAAGGTGGGATGTGAATACAGTGGAGGTAAACCTAGGCATTGAGTGGTGATGAAAGAGATATTGTCTCTAGAAACATTTAAACCAGGTGATGTCATCGCATGTGTGGGTGGTGGAACTGAAGGGTTGGATAAGGTATATTGAGCAGGGCTAGAGGCTCTACAGTGAAATAAGACCATAAACACTAACCAGAACAGCAATGGACAAGGCATATTGACATTGAGGAGAGGCATGCTTAGCCGAGTGATCTTAAGGGTCCAGTGAGTAGTGAGGCTGGTTGGGGACACGGCGATTCAGACAGCTAGCCGGGGGTAGCAAGCTAGCAAAGGCTAGCAGGCCGGATAACAAAGACGGAGGAAGTCTGTTTATAGCCTCCTTGTGCGTTTCCGTCGGTAGACCAGTCGTGATTGGTTAGTGGGGTTTCTTGTGGTAAAGGGGACCAGTCCAGTTGACAAAATAGGTAATAGTGGCCCAAGAAATTGTCGGATGGACCTATTTAGCTAGCAGCCGATATGCTCTAGACAGCTAACGTTAGTGGGCCGGAGTTAGCTGATGGGCGTTCAGGTGACGTCGCGACGGAGGGCCGGTTGAATAACCCCTTCGGGAAGATAACGACGGTAGTCCAGTCGTGAAGGCCCGGTGGGGCTCCGCACCGTCAGTAAAAACGGGTCTGGATAGGTGTAGTAGCCCAGGAGTGGCTGATGGGACTCTTCAGCTAGTTGGAAGATGGGCCTAGCATGGGCTAGCTTCAGGCTAATTGGTGCTTACTCTGGGACCAATGTTAGCCAATAGTCACTCGGGTAGCAGCTAGCTAGCTGCAAGATCCAGGGGAAAATGTCCAGAGCTTGCGGTAGGAATCCGGGGATATGGAGAGAGAATTGGTCCGGTATGCTCTGGTTTGAGTCGCATTGTACGAACGGCGGGAGCTTTTCTGAGCTAAAGGTTAGCTGATGACCGCTACCAATGGTAAGCTAAATACTAACGTTAGCTAGTGAAGTTAGCTAGCTTCTGTTGGGCGATTCCGGATTCGAGGTGGATACTACTTGCAACCCGGTTGCAGGAGAGTGTTTTGAAGTGGAGTTTTAGAAAAAATATATAAAAAGATATATACATTGGACAGGACGAGGACAAAAGACGTCTGACTGCTACGCCATCTTGGAAAAACAAACATCAAAAACTATGATCTCGTTAGGAATGTGATTTTAGTTTTCTATCTTAACAAAAATATTATCTTCATACTTTATTTCCTACACAACGTAAAGGATGTAAACCTGATATACACAGTGTGAAAGCTCTTCAAGTTACAATATTTTCGTTATCTCTTTTGTACTTTTATTTTTATGATAGACATTAATTTCCCATATTCCATCGCTCATCATTCCCCACATTCGGATGTTGAAATGTATTGTCCCAGTGTTCACTTTTGGACGTTTTTGGGCCGCAAAATGTCTCTAACAAAAAGACATTCCAATCCCCCACACTAGAGACCAAAAAGAGTCGTCTGCTGCATACAATTTACGATTTGGTGTGAGGTGTCATAAAACCCCCACACCAATTCCTCCTCCCCTCTGCGGGTGAGAGGGATCTGTAGAAGTTGCTCCATTGTAACCTGATCTTTAGATCCTCACAGGAGAGTCATGACCGAGTGCCATTTGGGATGCATCCATAGATTTATTGATGTGGCCTTTCCTCCTCCATCGATGGGGCTATTGCGTCTCCTTAACTCTTTCCCCAGGTGGTATCTTCTTCATCCACGAGAGCTTTGTTCTCCAGCACGCAGCAGCCATCTGCGAGTGGGTCTTCACCGTGGACATCCTTGTCTTCTACGGCACCTTCACCTACGAGTTTGGCACGGTCACCAACGACACCATGATGGTCGGCCTGCAGCAGACCCACCACCACTCGGGGGTCATGATGGGCGGCACGGCTGGGGCCATGTCGCTGGGCATGGGAGCCAAGGGTCTAAAATCCCCCGGAGGAAGCAGTACATCCACCCATCTCAACTGCACCCCAGAGAGCATAGCCATGTTGTAGCTCTGCGGGGGTCAAGGAGATCACCACACTGCTGCAGAGGGGAACCACCACACAAGCAGCAGAGGTCAGCGGTCAATGATGGCACTGGCCAGCCAGAGGGAGGAAAATCACAAGATATGATTGACACACCGGGTCGGTATTGCTGTATTGGGTTTTTGTGTTTTAATAAGCCATCCGCTTTTCCACTACGGTCTAATTTCCTTCGCTTCATCAGCAGAAAGGAACACTTACACAAAGAATAAATATCTGGGATGATGAGGGGCGATGATGCTGGGACTGTTTCCAAGATGGCTACTGGCCTCTGCACACTGACATGATGATACCTTCTTTCTTAAAGATCAGTGTTGTTTGAACGGTCACTGAGGCTTTTGCCAGTGTTCATCCATGTCATGTTGGGATGACGGACACAAAATAAGGTTTATTTTATATGCCAACTTATTTTTCCTTTCTGCCACATTTTACAGACCTGGCCATGGCTTGTGGTGGGGCCCGGTCTCTCGCCATTCAACTCTGCACGCTACAATTTTAATGAGAGAGTAGAGTGCGTCGTTGGATTGATCAGACTGCGTTTTTTTTCTTTTGTCTGTACTCTGCCAATGTTAAAGCATCGTAATAGAAAATATTGAATGTTTGAGAAGTGGAACTATAGATTGCATACTGTTATGTACATTACAGTTCAGCCTTGCCTCCGAGCAATACGAAATGTACTTAACGTATTTCTGAGCACCTCCAAGATGTATGATACCTACTAATGGTTTAGTTACTTGACACAAACTAAAGTAGGGAGGTTGGTCGAAGAGGATGGGTGGGCGTAACCCGCGACAGACTAGCAAGCCAAAGGTTGCATGTTTGAGAAATGTCAGGGACAACTATAGCATTTTAGCGAACCCTGATTGTAAACAACCAAATCCACCTAACCTTTGTCATTCGTTCCCCTAACTGCCAATGTTAATTCTCATTTGTTATGGCGCAACAAGCAAACTGGTCTCAAAGATGTGTAATACTATATGTCCTCCAAGATGTATGATAAGTTATGTCTTCCAATTTGTATGCTATTGTACGACCGGGTAACGCGTATGATACTATACGTCCTCTAATTCGTATAATATTGTACGACTTCTATTCCATTCATAATTTAACTTAACAATTGATGTCTCAGATTTACATACAGAATAATACGATTAGCCCTGAGACCAAGTAGAACAGGATTTATGCACCCCTTTTTATTGATAAATCAAGTATAAATGAACTGTAGAAGGATTTGTGAAATTAGAATGTAATTTGACAAGAACATTTACACATTTTGTGCACAATACCTGCCCAAGACCTCTAATAGCTGCCTCAAAAGGGCAAGTGATATGACTTGATTTCTTATTGTTTAAAATGATATCTCTGTTTTAGTGATTTATATTTTGTTATTCCCTGTTTAGTGATTATATTATTATTTCATACATCTATAAAATGCTATGTAAATCTATTTAGCTGACAGAATGCTCACACAAACCTGCTGGTCTCTTCTGCCCCTCTTACTGGGAGCAACCTCTGCGTCTCAATCACTCTTGCTTGATTTGTTTTATATTGTCTATTCATGTTGCCTCTGAATTTCTTTCACTTGTTACATGACTTGTTTTTTTTTTTTTTTTTTTTATGAGGTCGCCTTACTGTTTTCAATCTTTGTTTAGTATAGTAATGGCCATTTCATCCGCCAAAGTGAAGTATCCCAGTGTAGTGGAGTTCTGCATTTAGTGAGGTGTTTGAGACCTTTCTATGAATAGTTAAACACATTGCTCTTCATTTCTGATCTTCAGTTTTAGCTATAGTACAACATGTAATGTACACAATTAAAAATAGGTCAACTGATAGGCTACAATCACAGGTTGGTGGCACCTTAATTGGGGTGGACGGGCTCGTGGTAATGGCTTGAGTGGAATGGTATCAAACATGGTTTCCAGGAGTTTGATGCCATTTCATTACCTCCGTTCCAGCCATTATGAGCCATCCTCCCCTCACCAGCCTCCACTGGCTACAATCCATTTTAAAAGGTGTGAATATGACTCATTGAATTGTCTTATTTAAAAAATACAATTTGACTTGAAATATATATGTCACATGCATTGTAAACAACAGGTGTAGACTAACAGTGAAATGCTTTCTTATGGGCCCTTCTCAACAATGCAGAGAGAAAGAAAATGGATGGATTCCAGGCTGGTTCCTTGGAAGCCTTATTTGGATACTGTGGGCAATACGATCTCTGTAAGAGACTTCTGAAAGCCTGTTATTAATGTGCTGAGTGAGATGCTGTACAAGTTGAGATCAGGGCATGTATTTATAGAGCGTCTCACATGGAGGTCAACCGATGATTTTTCAACGCCGATACCGATTATTAGAGGTCCAATGTTTTTTTTTTAATATATATATATTTGTAATAATGACAACAAAAACAATACTCAATGAACACTATGTATTATATTAAGTTCAAATAAAAAATCTATTTAGTCTCAAATAATGAAACCTGCTCAATTTGGTTTAAATAATGCAAAAATACTGTTTTGGAGAAGAAAGTAAAAGTGCAATATGTGCCATGTAAAAAAAGCTAACGTTTAAGTTCCTTGCTCAGAACATGAGAATCAAAATCAAATTTATTTATAAAGCCCTTCTTACATCAGCTGATGTCACAGAATGCTGTACAGAAACCCAGCCTAAAACCCCAAACAGCAAGCAATGCAGGTGTAAAAGCACGGTGAGAACATATGAGAGCTGGTGGTTCAATATTCCCAGTTAAGAAGTTTTAGGTTGTAGTTATTATAGGAATTAAGACGCGTCAACTATTTCTCTCTATACCATTTGTATTTCATATACCTTTGACTATTGGATGTTCTAATAGGCACTTTAGTATTTCCAGCCTAATCTCAGGAGTTGATAGGCTTGAAGTCATAAACAGCGCTGTGATTCAAGCATTGCTAAGAGCTGCTGGCAAAACGCAGTAAAGTTTGAATGAATGCTTACGAGCCTGCTGCCGCCTACCACCGCTCAGTCAGACTGCTCTATCAAATCATAGACTTAATTATAATATAATAAACATAGAAATACGAGCCTTTGGTCATTTAATATGGGCAAATCCGGAACAAAACGTTTCTTCTTTCAGTGAAATACAGAACCGTTCCGTATTTTATCGAACGGGCGGCAACCCTAAGTCTAAATATTGCTGTTACATTGAAGGTTGTGCAATGTTATGCCATAATTATGTAAAATTCTGGCAAATTAGTTCACAACGAGCCAGGCGGCCCAAACTGTTGCATATACCCTGACTCTGTGTGCAATGAACGCAAGAGAAGTGACACAATTTCCATAGTTAATGTGGTAGGCGGTGGTCAGGTGGTCAGCCTGCCACGCAGTTTCCTTGTGGAATGCAATGTAATCGGCCATAATCGGCATCCAAGATTGCCGATTTGTTATGAAAACTTGAAATCGGCCCTGATTAATCCGTCGACCTCTAGTCTCCGAGTAGGAGTGCTGATCTAGGATCAGGTTCCCCTATCAATATAATCTTATTCATTGTGATCTGAGATCAGCACTCCTACTCTGAGAGGCTTCATGAATACAGGCCCAGTTGTATCGATGGTAGGGACTAAAGAGGATATCATTTGGAGTTGAGAAATTGCATACATGTACTGTATTGGCGATGTTGTTAGACTGAAATAGTTGTGTATGATATGTAGACTAATGAATGACTTATTCATATGTATTTCTCATTGCCAAACATCTAAGTGTAATGAGTTGAAATGGTTCAGAATAAACCTCAACTTTGACTGACTACCAACCAAATATGCCCCAGGTGAGAGTCACCAGGAGTAAAAAAAAAAATGTATTTCTGTAATTAACCAGCGCCACCTTGAGGCCAATGATTGTCTCCGTAGAGAGAAATCAATTGCAAGTGGAGATAGGCCCCAGGGACTTTGCTATGTTTAAAGGGGTTTCAATTGAAATGGGCCCCAGCTGCCCAGGGGCGTCACCGGCAGATTTCTTTACGCAAATGTATAAAGAACTTTATATGCCTATGTATTTCTTGAAGAAAAAAAAAAGTTTTTTTTAGGGGGTAGGCCCCTATAACATTAGTGATCTATGACATTATCACTAACCCAGTATTTTCTGTTGGGCCATTGTGTGTCTGGTATATTTTCAACTGTACAAAACAATCACTGAATGGTGTTTCAGCCAACAAAACTATTTTAAACGTTTTATTGTTTTCTTCATGTCAACTACCTCTGTGATTTGTGAGTGGACTTGTTGTTCCAAAGCAGATGCTGAGCAGATGCGTAGCTGGTATTTCCTATTCTTCTTTCCAAAAAAGATAGCCAACCCACCAAATTTCAGTGTAGATTCCTATGTTGCAATAGAACAGCCTGGCCACACAGAAAATACAAAATGAAAGCATACTGGTCGTTTCTGATGTAAAACTTCTGTAGCTCCAGTGTAAGTTCAGTCGGTTTGATTCGTTTGGCTGGTAGAGAATTGGGGGGGAAAAAGCCAAAGTTTTTTCAAATATTGATTTCAAATAACCTTATTTTGTGATGTATTTCACCATACTGTAACTTAGTATCAAGGTTAGACTTCAACCGGCAGCTTTGATGAAAATGTACCTACACAGGTTTGGAACTATTCTGTGTAAACATTTCTCTTTATAGTAGACAAGGCCAAAACATGATGAAAGGGCATTTATGTACTTTTTTGTTCCAATTCCTGCTCTTGTAACTTTTAGTTGTGCGTTTTGTGTGAGAGAGAATAGCAATTCCAGTTGCAAAAGACTAACAGCAACGCAGATCAAATGTCTTGAAAGATATATAATAGTAATTTTATAATCTTTGAAAACGATGTAAAACATGTATGTTGCTAAAATCTTCTCTATATAATGGGTGGAAAGATGATTACCCCCAAAAAAAAAGCAAACAAAGCATTTTCTTTTAGAAATTGTATGTGAAGTTGTATGCTTATCTATCATTTACCAATTTTATTTAGTCAGATTTATACTCAAATATGAAATAAAATTTAATTATAAGCAAATGATTTGCTCTTGTATGGTTTATTCTTGGGCAGAAGATTGGTAATGAGGGATGAGTATCAGCTGCATCCTCTCAGAAATTGGATGACTTGGGAGACTACCCACTGAAAATGTATATTTAATCAATATTGCATAAGTTGACTCGCAACTCTTTATTATTGCATTATAGCTACCAAGGGTTACCCTGATGCGTCAGACCACTTGGCATGGTTGAAGAGGCTGGGTCTGACAAATACAGGCAAATCAACATTAGGCCTTCCCTTGAGCCCAGAACATCAACTCTAACATTACTGCTCCTCTCCTCTAGCCTTGTGAAACCAGACTAACTGCAATGTGTGATATTGCAAGATCACTCAGGTTGAGGCTACCTTTCCTCAATTATTTGACTTATGTTCTCTATAAGACATCCCTTCATTGTAGTCAGAGAAATATGGCAGAACAATTAACCCTGCCTTGAAATAGTTAAGTACCTTTTAGCATTTCAGAGAAACTGTTTATATTAAGGACTCAATCACAGGAGTCAGCAGTTGGTTATTTTGTCATATGCTTAGGAATGGACATGAAGCATAAACCAGTTTGGCCAACCAGACCAACAATGCTATATACAAGACTCTTCCTAGAACTGGCCGCCGGGCCGAACTGAGCAATCGGGGGAGAAAGGCCTTGGTCACCTCCCCCATGGTCACTCTGACAGAGCTCCAGAGTTCCTCTGTGGCGATGGGAGAAACTTCCAGAAGCACAACCATCTCTGCAGCACTCCAATAATCAGGCCTTTATGGTAGTGGCCAGACTGAAGCCACTCCTCAGTAAAAGGCACATGACAGCCTGCTTGGAGTTTGTCAAAAGGAACCTAAAGGACTCCCAGACCATGAGAAACAAGATTCTCTGGTCTGATGAAACCAAGATTGAACTCTTTGGCCTGAATGCCAAGTGACACATCTGGAGGAAACCTCGCACCATCCCTACGGTGAAGCATGGTGGTGGCAGCATCATGCTGTGGGGATGTTTTTCAGTGGCAGGGACTGGGAGACTAGTCAGGGTCGATGGAAAGATGAAGGGAGCAAAGTATAGAGATTCTTGATGAAAACCTGCTCTAGAGCGCTCAGGACCTCAGATTGGGGCGAAGGTTCACCTTCCAACAGGACAACGACCCTAAGCACACAGCCAAGACAACACAGGAGTGGCTTCGGGACAAGTCTCTGAGTGGCCAGCCACAGCCCGGACTTGAACCTGATCGAACATCACTGGAGTCCTGCAAATAGCTTTGCAGCGACGCTCCCCATCCAACCTGACAGAGCTTGAGAGGATCTGCAGAGAAGAAATGGGAGAAACTCCCCAAATACAGGTGTACCAAGCTTGTAGCGTCATACCCAAGAAGACTTGAGGCTGTAATCACTGCCAAAGTAATCACTGTAATCACTGCTTCAACAAAGTACTGCGTAAAGGGTCTGTGCAAATGTGATATTTCACCTTTGTATTTTTTATTCATTTGCAAACATTTCTAAAAACATTTTTTTTGCTTTGTCAATATGGGGTATTGTGTTTAGATTGAGTGGAAAAAACTATTTCATCCAATTTAGAATAAGGCTGTATCAAAATGTGGAAAATGTCAAGGGGTCTGAACACTTTCTGAATGCACTGTACATCCCTATTAGTGAGTTTCTCCTTTACCAAGATAATCCATCCACCTGACAGGTGTGGAATATCAAGAAGCTGATTAAACAGCATGATAATTACACAGGTGCACCTTATGCTGGGGACGATAAAAGGCCACTCTAAAATGTGCAATTGGCATGCTGACTGCAGGAATGTCCACCAGAGCTGTTGCCAGAGAATGTAATGTTCATTTCTTTACCATAAGCCTCCTCCAACGTTTTAGAGGATTTAGCAGTACGTCCAACCGGCATCACAACCGCAGACCGACCACATGTAACCACGCCAGCCCAGGACCTCCACATCAGGCTTCTTCACCTGTGGGATCGCCTGAGACCAGCCACCCAGGAAAGCTGATGAAACTGTGGGTTTGCACAACAGAAGAATTTCTGCACAAACTGTCAGAAACCGTCTCAGGGAAGCTCATCTGTGTGCTTGTCGTCCTCACCAGGGTCTGGACCTGACTGCAGTTCGGCATTGTAACCAACTTTAGAGGGCAAATGCTCATCTTTGATGACCACTGGCATGCTGGAGAAGTGTGCTCTTTACGAATGAATCCCGGTTTCAACTGTACCGGGCAGATGGCAGTCAGCATGTATTGCGTCATTTGGGCGAGTGGCTTGCTGATGTCAACTTTGAACAGAGAGCCCCGTGGTGGTGGGGTTATGGTATGGGAAGGCATAAGCTACGGACAATGAACAATTGCATTTTGTCAATGGCAATTTGAATGCAGATACCGTGACGAAATCCTGAGGCCCATTGTCATGCCATTCATCCGCCACCATTACTTCATATTTCAGCTGGATAATGCACAGACCCATGTCGCAACGATCTCTACACAGTTCCTGTAAGCTGAAAATGTCCCAGTTCTTCCATGGCCTGCATACTCACCAGCCATGTCACCCATTGAGCATGTTTGGGATGCTCTGCATCGACGTGTTCCAGTTCCCGCCAATATCCAGCAACTTCGCACAGCCATTGAAGAGGAGTTGGACAACATTCCACAGCCTGATCAACTCTATGCGAAGGAGATGTGTCGTGCTGCATGAGGCAAATAGTGGTTACACCAGATACTGACTGGTTTCTAATCCACAACTTATTTTTTTAAAGTATCTGTGACCAACAGATGCCCATCTGTTTTCCAATAGTGAAATCCATAGGTTAGGGCCTACTTTATTTATTTCAATTGACTGTTGTCCTTATATAAACTGTAACTCAGTAAAATCTTTGAAATTGTTGCATGCTGTGTTTATATTTTTGTTCAGTGTATTTTCACAGGTAGTGTGTGCACTGAGTGGTGACACTTAAGCTTTCTTCAATACCCTATACCAGGGTAGGGTGTTAAAGGCCCAATGCAGCCATTTTTATATCAATATAACAACTAAGTACTTTACTGTAATAGATGTTCCATTAAAAATCGACCAAAATAGCTTTTTAGCAAACAACTATTTCTCAAGCAATAATTTTTCTAGGACTGTCTGGAAGTGGTCTGAGTTGGGAGGGGAAAACTGAAAACTAGCAATTATTCAAATTGAGGTTTGGAACTCTTTGTTGTTGGTCTATTATCCAATTTACCGCATGGTGATGTCACCATGGAAAACCAGAACTCCTGCCCATACAAACCTGCTGATTAGAAAGTCCTGTGTAGATTGTATTTTTAACCAATAACACTGATTTATCAGCTGTTTCATCAGCTGTTGTACAAAATACAGGAGAACAGAATTTTGACTGCACTGGGCCTTTAATGATGGTGCCAAAGCAATCAACACTATAAACAGATTGAATTTAAAGTCTGATAAATATTGCGAGGCCAGCAAAACATGCCATGAAAAGCCATTTAATCATCTGTTTTGGTAAATGTATTGCATCTTGGGGGAAAAGAAAAGGAAGAAATGCTATGATGTGTTAAGGCAGTGAATGTAGATAGTTCAAACGGACTCAACTGTCTCAGTATTCCATTCATTGTATAATTATCATCCATAATTTGAATCTGTATCACAAAACAGGTCTTTGTACAATTGACTATTTAAAACTGACATATTTACAGTACATACGATAAAACATAATAGCTACATAATATTATTTGCAGCTTTTGTCAATTCCTAATTATATTGCGACACAACGCTAGAAAGGTGAAATCAGCAGTGTGCTCTGAGCCGCTATGTGTACATGGCTCCATGCAGATCTTCCAGTCTGTGTTCCCTCTGTTTTCTCCTGTCCTGTAACAGACAGAAATGCTCCATTTAGTAACGGGTTGACGCTGACCATTGCTATGTCCCAAATGGCACCCTATTCAGTTCACTACTTATTTTGACCATGGCCCATAGGCCACTACATAGTTAATAGGGTGCCATTTGGGACACATACCAAGTTTAAACTCGAAAACAGAAAAGCACTTTAAATTCGATTTCCAGGGATAATGACTAACACCCTAGTTCCACACCCACCTTGTCCTTCTTGAACTCTTCATACTCTGGATTGTCGGTTGGTAGCTCGAGACGGCATAGCGGGCAAGAATTCGTCTGTGATATAGACAGCAAGAGTTAGAGGGATTCTTCAAGGGTTATAGCCTTGTGGTTAAGAGCGTTGGGCAAGTAATCGAAAGGTAACTGGTTCGAATCCCCAAGCTGAGTAGGTGAAAAATCTTGTTGATGTGCCCTTGGGCAAGGCACTTAACCCCCATTTCTCCTGTAAGTCTCTCTGGATAAGAGTGTCTGCTAAATGACAAACATGTAAATGTTATACACTGAGTGTAGAAAACATTATGAACTCTATCCATGACTGATTATCCAGATGAAAGCTATGATCCCTTATTGATGTCACTTGTTAACCCCATAAGATCCTCGCCCTGCAGAAATCTAAATAAGCAAAATGAAACAACCCCAATAAAAATCAGTCAGTTTAAAATAGAGATGTTTTTTTGCATTGAATGCATCTCAATCCACCACATCCGCCTATGTCGCACTTCCGCATCTGCAGTGAAAGTTGACAGAGAGAGCGGTGTTTGTCAGACCATGAGGCTTCCCGAAAATCGGTCTTCTCACAAAATCGTCTGTAGCGTCCGAACGGTTTGGCAAACTATTATGACCCATCTATGGAAAGATGAGACTCTCACAAAGACGAGGGTGTTCTCCATTTTGATCTATGATCCCCACAAGTGTTTTGGGACTCGTCTGAAGTTTGTACAGCCAATCTGCCAACTTCTGCCTGTAGCATGTACACACTAATATGACCCCTGTGTGGAAAGGTGAGACTCGCACAAACATGTCTGTTGTTTTGAACTAGGATGCCCTCACAAGACTGACGGTCCCCCGGTACCAGTTGAAAAAAAATGTATGGAAGTACACTATACAGTGCAATCGGAATGTATTCAGACCCCTTCCCTTTTTCCACATTTTGTTACGTTACAGACTTAATCTAAAACAACATTTTTGCTAATTCATAAAAGAAAATAACACTGAAATATGACGTACATAGATATTCAGACCCTTTGCTATGAGACTTGAAATTGAGTTCAGGTGCATCCTGTTTCCATTGATTCCTATAATTTGATTTGAGTCCAACTGTGGTAAATTCAATTGATTGGACATGATTTGGAAAGGCACACCTGTCAATATAACGTCCCACAATTGACAGTGCATGTCAGAGCAAAAACCAAGCCATGAGGTCGAAGAAATCGTCTGTAGAGCTCAGAGACAAGATTGTGTCGCGGCACAGATCTGGGGAAGGGTACCAAAACATTTCTGCAGAATTGAACGTCCCCAATGGGACGTTAAAATGGAAGAAGTTTGGAACCACCAAGTCTCTTCCTAAAGCTGTCCGCCCGGCCAAACTGAGCAATCGGGGGAGAAGGGTCTTGGTCAGGGAGGTGACCAAGAACCCGATGGTCACTCTGACAGACCTCCAGTTTCTCTGTGAAGAAGGGAGAACCTTCCAGAAGGACAACCATCTCTGCAGCACTCCAATAATCAGGCCTTTATGGTAGAGTGGCCTGACGGAAGCCAGTAAAAGGCACTTGACAGCCCGCTTGGAGTTTGCCAAAAAGGCACCCAAAGACTCTCAGACCATGAGAAACAAGATTCTCTGGTCTGATGAAACCAAGACTGAACTATTTGGCCTGAATGCCAAGCCCCACGTCTGGAGGAAACTTGGCACCATCTCTATGGTGAAGCATGGTGGTGGCAGCATCATGCTGTGGGGACTCGTCAGGATCGAGGGAAAGATGAACGGAGCAAAGTACAGAGAGATTCTTGCTCCAGAGTACTCAGGACCTCAGACTGGGGCGAAGGTTCACCTTCCAATAGGACAATGACCCTAAGCACAAAGCCAAGACAATGCAGGAGTGGCTTCTGGACAAGTCTCAAAGCACTTGAGTGGCCCAGCGAGAGTCCAGACTTGAACCCGATCAAACATCTCTAGAGACCTGAAAATAGCTGTGCAGCAACTCTCCCCATCCAACCTGACAGAGCTTGAGAGGATCTGCAGAGAAGAATGGGAGAAACTCCCCAAACACAGGTGTGCCAAGCTTGTAGCATCATACCCAAGACGATTCAAGGCTGTAGTGGCTGCCAAAGGTGCTTCAACTAAGTACTGATTAAAGGGTCTGAATACTTATGTAAATGTGATATCTGTATAATTCTTTTTTTATATACTTTTGCAAAAAAAAAACTGTTTTTGCTTTGTCATTATGGGGTATTGTGTGTAGATTGAGGGGGAAAAAACGATTTCATACATTTTAGATTAAGGCTGTAACGTAACACAATGTCGAAATAGTCAAGGGGTCTGAATACTTTCCGGACGCACTGTGTATATATGTAGACTGTTTAGTGCCCAAAATTAAGGGTTAAATACATAGAAATAATCATGTTTTCTGATCTTTCTTATATCTTTTAGATATAAGACAGACACTTCAGAACAATACTTGCTTTAGATCTTTTGGGGGGGGTGACTGTTCCATGTAGTGAATCTGTTATTCAATACATTTGTATGGGCTGTTCTTTATGTTTTGTGCACTGTGTTCAGGTAATTAGTACATTCATATTGTACATACCATCAAACCTATATGTGAAAAATGTATCCGTGTGTGTGTGACGATTCAGTGGACAGGCCCTCACCTTCCCTAACCAGGGCAGGATACAACCAGAGTGAAAGAGGTGTTTGCAGGGCATCTCCCTCACTGTCTCCTGCTCCTCAAACTCCAGCAGACACACAGGACACTTCAGCCCTTTGTCTAGATGAGGGGGGAGAGAGCGAGATCAATCACACAGTCTGAAACATCCACAGACAATAGACTACACTTGCAGACTACATAGGTAGTCGTGCGCGCAATTATAATGAATTCAAATGAAATTGGGTACCACGTGAGACAGCATAGTATATTTAGTAGCTTATAATTCCCAAATGTTTTTCACGGGTAATTAGCTAGAGGGTAGCTTATATGTGCAGCATGACTCACCTGCTTGCTCTGGGGATATGACAACCACAGGTAAGGTTTGGACAGCTGTTTTAGCAGCTGGGGGAGGAAGACGCTGGTCCCAGTCCGATAGGTCAAACGCTCCTGAGTCAATGTCCAGGCCCTGCATCAAAGACCTACACAGAGGTCAACAGTCAATGTAACAGTAGGTGGTGGTAAGGCACCATAACGTTGGATGCCAACTGCCGAACCCCACCGAAGAAGAGGAAAAGGCAATGTCAGCACAGATAGATCCAATGAGATAGATTTCACCGGATGTATAAATGTGAAGCATCCGCTTGGAGTTTCCACTCATTACCAAATATGGTAGTGAGAAGAAACCCAATGCCCTGCAGTGGGAAAAGATTGAACAAGATGGATTTTAGCCGACATTCTGCAAATGTTCTTAATCGATGACACATTTGATCTCAATAAAGTTATTTTCCCTAAACTAAAATCTGTTATGAACAGAGTGGATTAAGTTTCTAGACTTTACCATTTGCAAAAGTTGTAAAAAATTGCATTGTTTAGAATGAGTGCAAAGGCAAATTGAGTTATAGCACACGAACACTTCACAGAAGAGATGTTCCCTAACGGAACTAGAACGCGCCAATAGGATCACGCTAGCTCGTGCTTGGCTCTGCCCATCTTGCTTGTTCTGTACACTATGACTAATTTGTTCCCATTGGAAACGACAGGCTATGGTCTATCTTGATTTAGTTATAAAATATATTCGATGTCAGTCTCTCAGTGGCAGACAGTTAATGTAGGATATTGGATACAAAATACAGACTGGATTGTGTTGCATCACTTGGGTTGTTAGCTAGTTAGTTAGATCTTTGAATCTCACCTGGCCAGTTCTAGTAGTGCATTCTGACGGTACTGTTCTTCGGGATTCGTTGGTTCACAGTCATGCTCATCAAAATAAGAAGCCATCTTCAGACTACCAATCTGTGGAACGTCAATCAAACTATTTTCCTTAGCCACATTAGCTAACCACTAGCTAGCCATGAAGCTAAATTCATTTGACTATTTTTTAACTTCCTAAAAAGAGATTGAGCAAAATGACACTCAAAGCCTAAGCTACCTTCCGATCTCGAGTTGATTCAATAACGTTAGCAAGCTAGCTAGCTACACAGTTATCTAAGTAGCTAATTCATTTAGCTAACCCCTCTACTGCTGCTCAACCACTCTCTCATTGAGCTGTTTTAGCCAAATTGTCGAATACACAGAAACGTCCGTGAATATACTGCGACATCAAATTAAAGTCACACAAAAGTTGACTTACATTACCTGTGTTTTGTCATAACCTGAAATGTGCAGCAACTAGCCAGCTAGCTACACCACACTGTCTACAGGGTGACAATGCACCATCACGTGACTTCTTCCCGTCCTATCACACATTATGTGTGTGTGGATGGGTGGGGTTCAGGATCTCTCTCTCTCGATTCAATTCAAAGGGCTTTATTGGCATGGGAAACAATGCTTACATTGCCAAAGCAAGTCAAATATATAATAAATAAAAGTGAAATTATCAATACAAAATGAACAGTAAACATTACACACACAAAAGTTCCAAAGGAATAGAGACATATCAAATATCATATTATGGCTATGTACATTGTAAAGACGTGCAAATAGTTACAGTACAAAAGGGAAAGTACATAAACATAAATGTGGGTTGTATTTACAATGGTGTTTGTGCTTCACTGGTTGCCCTTTTCTTGTGGCAACAGGTCACAAATCGTTCTGCTGTGATGGCATACTTTGTATTTCACACAATAGATATGGGAGTTTATCAAAATTGCATATTTTTCTAATTCTTTGTGGGTCTGTGTAATCTGAGGAAAATGTGTGTCTCTAAAATGGTAATATATTTGGTAGGAGGTTAGGAAGTGTCGCTCAGTTTCCACCTCATTTTGTATGCAGTGTGCACATAGCTTGTCTTCTCTTGAGAGCCAGGGCTTCCTACCGCGGCCTCCCTCAATAGCAAGGCCATGCTCACTGAGTCTGTACATAGTCAAAGCTTTTCTTAATTTTGGGTCAGTCACAGCGGTCAGGTATTCTGCCACTGTGTACTTTCTGTTTAGGGCCAAATAGCATTCTAGTTTGCTCTTTTCTTTTGTTGATTCTTTCCAATGTGTCAAGTAATTATCTTTTTGTTTTCTCATGATTTTGTTGGGTCTAGTTGTGTTGCTGTCCTGGGATTCTGTGGGGTCTGTTTGTGTTTGTGAACAGAGCCCTGGGACCAGATTGCTTAGGGGACTATTCTCTAGGTTCATCTCTCTGTTGGTGATGGCTTTGATAATTAGCGGGTATCAGCCTAATTCTGCATGCATTATTTGGTGTTTTACGTTGTACATGATGGATGTTTTTGCAGAATTCTGCATGCAGAGTCCCTTCTTGCCTTGTCTCTCATATCATTCACAGCTTTGTGGATGTTACCTGTGGTGCTGATGTTCAGGCCGAGGTATGCATAGTTTTTGTGTCTAGATGGAATTTGTAGTCCTGGCAACTGGACATTTTTCGGAATCTCTTTCTCTCTCTCTCAAATAAAAAGTAACTTTATGGTGTACAAATGTAAATTGTACACACAACAACTATCAGTTGTACACACAATTCAAAATAAAGATTCTCTGCAGATATCTGGTCAATTCATTTTATTTTACAATGCACTACAGTTTTACATATATATTTCAAATACTAGTAAGTCAAGAGTAAACAACAAAAGGGCAAGGGAAGTCTGTAACAAATCGAAAATACAAGAAACATATAGGACAACTGAAGATATGTGATTTCTCAACACTGTTTTTTTTATACTGTACACATTGATTACCTGTAAGACAATGAATGAAAAATGAAATATAAATATTCACACTGCATTGGCCAAATTGGCCTCAAACTTAACCGCGTTATATGTACATATCAAAATTAAGTTCATTTTCGTATATTTCTTTTGACCGTAAAAACAAAGAATGAAATTATGAGAAGAAATTACTCATAACATTTCATGAGAAATAAAAAATTATGTGATGTCCCCTTACAGCTTACATGGAATACTTTGAAAAGGTCACACAATTCATCAAATTTGGATTTTTTACATTCCTAAGGCACAATATGTTTAAAACATTCACCTATACTAAATCTTATGGTGAGGCTGAAGCATTTCTGAGTACGAATGTGAAACCAGTGAGCCTGACCACTAGGGCCAGTTGAAGACGATACCGAATGGGGAAGCAGCTGAGCTGGTGATGGTACCATTTCATTCAACGATCTACACACAGATCACAGAGCCTGAAATGCCTCTAAAAACAAACAATTTCACAGATTGCATAGTTCAGAAAAGTCAACCCACAAAACCTAGTTTGAGCTCAGGTGGAAAACCTACAGCCTGAGTGCCAGTCTGTTTGTGCCATCATCATGCCAACTCCTTGTCACTCATTTTCATGCCAAATGTTTGGCTTGACAATGACAGCAATGTATTTGACAAAAGCACATACAGATCTGGGACCAGGCTAGAAAACCTCCTTATCTACATCCACTATTTCTGTCTTGATGGACTCCTTATTTCCTCTGAGGTCTCGCCTGCCCCTGTGTCTATCTCCATTCTCCATCTTCAGTTCTTCCATGTCCTTTGCTCTTACAGACAGTCTAGGATCCTAAGGCCCTGAGTTGGGTTGTCCTGCAGCAGGTTGCTCTCCGTCGTCAGGTCCAGATGCTGACCATACAATAATCCCAATGATGATGGCTGCCATGACGACCCCTACGCCAGTCAGCAACACTTTAATCTTCATGTGTTCCCACCACTTCTGCTGTTTCACTTTCCGAGCAGACTTTGAGAAAGCTTTACTCTGAAAGCACAGCATTACAAGATGTTAAAAGTTAGTCCGATGTTCATGCCAAGACCCTATGCTTCTACAGTGAGGGAAAAAAGTATTTGATCCCCTGCTGATTTTGTACGTTTGCCCACTGACAAAGAAATGATCAGTCTATAATTTTAATGGTAGGTTTATTTGAACAGTGAGAGACAGAATAACAACAAAAAAATCCAGAAAAACACATGTGAAAAATGTTATAAATTGATTTGCATTTTAATGAGGGAAATAAGTATTTGACCCCCTCTCAATCAGAAAGATTTCTGACTCCCAGGTGTCTTTTATACAGGTAACGAGCTGAGATTACGAACACAATCTTAAAGGGAGTGCTCCTAATCTCAGTTTGTTACCTGTATAAAAGACACCTGTCCACAGAAGCAATCAATCAATCAGATTACAAACTCTCCACCATGGCCAATACCAAAGAGCTCTCCAAGGATGTCAGGGACAAGATTGTAGACCTCCACAAGGCTGGAATGGGCTACAAGACCATCGCCAAGCAGCTTGGTGAGAAGGTGACAACAGTCGGTGCGATTATTCGCAAATGGAAGGAACACAAAAGAACTGTCAATCTCCCTCGGCCTGGGGCTCCATGCAAGATCTCACCTCATGGAGTTGCAATGATCATGAGAACAGTGAGGAATCAGCCCAGAACTACACGGGAGGATCTTGTCAATAATCTCAAGGCAGCTGGGACCATAGTCACCAAGAAAACAATTGGTTACACACTACACCGTGAAGGACTGAAATCCTGCAGCACCCGCAAGGCCCCTTTGCTCAAGAAAGCACATATACATGCCCGTCTGAAGTTTGCCAATGAACATCTGAATGATTCAGATGACAACTGGGTGAAAGTGTTGTGGTCAGATGAAACCAAAATGGAGCTCTTTGGCATCAACTCAACTCACCGTGTTTGGAGGAGGAGGAATGCTGCCTATGACCCCAAGAACACCATCCCTACCGTCAAACATGGAGGTGGGTATTCTATGTATCTGCAATTGACGCTGCGCTGCGCTATTTTAAACTCCAGATAGAAACCATTTCCAGATAGAAACCATGAAACCCACCATTTCCTGACAATTCGGTAGACAGAAGTCTTTAGTTACAGTGCACACTACTTTCTCAATGATTTTCCAATTAATCTAGACTGGTGTTTTATTTTTCTTGGCACTGCTGTTTTGTTTATTCCAGTGACCCAGTCAGCCGGCCAGCAAGTCCTCAGAGAACTATGGCTGTGTCCCACATGGCACCCTATTCCCTATATAGTGCACTACTTTTGACCAGAGCCTCGACAAAAGTAGTACACTATATAGGGAATAGGGTGTAATTTGGGACACAACCACAGTCAGCCGCTCAGTACGTTCTCAGAGAACTACTGCACATTCTGGAAGTATTCAGACCCCTTGACTTTTTCCAAATTTTCTTACGTTACAGCCTTATTATAAAATGTATTAAATTGTTTTTTTCGCTCATCAATCTACACACAATACCCCATAATGACGAAGCAAAAAAAAAATGGGTGATTTCTTTACAAATTTATAAAATAAAAAAAACTTAAATATACATTTGCATTAGTAATCAGACCCTTTACTCAGTACTTTGATGAAGCACCTTTGGCAGCGATTAAACCTTTGAGTCTTCTTGGGAATTGTCACGACTTCCGCCGAAGTCGGTCCCTCTCCTTGTTCGGGCGGCATCCGGCGGTCGACGTCACCGGTTTTCTAGCCATCGCCGATCCACTTTCATTTTCCATTGGTTTTGTCCTTGTTTTACACACCTGGTTTCAATCCCACAATTACTTGTTCATTATTTAACCCTCTGTTTCCCCATGTATGTTTGTGAGTGTTTGTTTATTGTATTGCGGTCCGTTCTGTGGGCTTGGTTTATTTTGTTGTGTATTGTGATTATCTTTGAGTAAATTGCAAATATCACTCATATCTGCTGTCCTGCGCCTGACTCCTCTACACCAGCATCACACAGGCGCATTACAGAAACATTCACCAGACAAATGGAGTCAGCAGGAGCAGACGCCCTCCTTGTGGCGGTAGAGGAACGCGTCCAGCAGCATGTGACAATGTTGCAACGTCTGGGCACCGCCATGGATAGCGTGCTGCAGACGATGGATCGTTGGAAGAGAGAAGGAGGTCTTCCAGCGCATCCACCAGCTCCACTACAGCAGGCCCCACTGTCCACTCCTCCTTCACCCGGGCCCAGCGGGATTCGGCTCGCGCTCCCGAGGGAGTATGATGGGACGGCTGCCGGATGCCAGGGGTTCCTACTCCAGCTGGAACTCTACCTGGCGACCGTCCACCCGGCTCCTTCGGGAAGTGAGAGCGTGTCTGCCCTCGTCTCCTGCCTCTCAGGCAAAGCCATTACGCAGAGTTCCCCCGCCGCTTTTGGGCAGTTTTCGACCACCCGCCTGAGGGTTGAGCGGGGGGTGAACGTCTATTCCATCTGAGGCAGGGAACGAGGAGCGCGCAGGATTTCGCTTTGGCCTTCTGGACCCTGGCCGCCAGCGCGGGATAGAACGACAGGGCCCTGATCGATCACTACCGGTGCAGTCTGCGCGAGGACGTCCGTCGGGAGTTGGCCTGCTGAGAAACCACCCTCACGTTGGACCAGCTGGTGGACCTGTCCATCCGGCTGGACAACCTGCTGGCTACCTGCGGACGTCCGGATCGGGGCCTGTCAGTTCCACCTCCGATCCGACGCGCATGGAGCTGGGAGGTGCTGCGCTTAGGGCGACTGAAGGAGGGGCCATTCCCTGCACCATCTGTGGCCGCAGAGGGCACAGTGCTGGTCGGTGCTGGGGGGGTTCCTCAGGGAGTCGAGGCAGCAGGCAGGGCACTGTCGTGTCACCCCAGGTGAGTCGGCACCAGGCTCACCCAGAGCCCCCTGTTGCTCACATGTATGTGTTTATTAAATTTCCTGAGTTTTCCCCGCATTCCCAGCATAAGGCGCTCGGAGATTCAGGCGCAGCTGGGAATTTTATTGACTGTTCATTTGCCCATAGTTTAGGGATCCCCATTGTTCCTGTGGATATGCCCTTCCCTGTGCACGCCCTAGATAGTCGACCATTAGGGTCAGGGCTGATTAGGGAGGCCACCGCTCCACTAGGCATGGTTTTGCAAGAGGGTCACAGGGAGAGAATCAGTCTCTTCCTTATTGATTCTCCTGCATTTCCCATGGTGCTGGGCCTACCCTGGTTGGCCTGTCATGACCCCACTATTTTGTGGCGAGAGTGCTCAGGGAGGTGTGTAGGGGTTTCCATCGGTGCGACTACGGTGGAAAGTCCAGACCAGGTCTCCACCGTGCGCATCCCCTCAAAATATGCCGATTTGGCTCTCGCCTTCTGTAAGAAGAGGGCGACTAAATTACCACCCCATCGACGGGGGGATTGTGCGATAAATCTCCTGGTAGACGCAGCACTTCCCAGGAGTCACGTGTATCCTCTGTCCCAGGAGGAGACGGCGGCCGAATCCCTGGGGCAGGGATACATTCGGCCCTCCACTTCACCTGCCTCCTCAAGTTTCTTTTTTGTGAAGAAGAAGGATGGAGGTCTGCGCCCGTGTATTGACTATCGGGGTATCAATCGGATCACTGTGAGGTACAGCTACCCGCTGCCTCTCATAGCCAGTTCGAATGAGTCAATGCACGGGGGGCGCTTCTTCACAAAATTGGATCTCAAGAGCGCCTACAACCTGGTGCGTACCCGGGAGGGGGACGAGTGGAAGATGGCATTTAGTACCACCTCACTATGAGTACCTCGTCATGCCGTACTGGTTGATGAATGCTCCATCAGTCTTCCAGGCCTTTGTTGACAAGTTTTTCTGGGACTTGCTCGGGCAGGGTGTAGTGGTGTATATCGACGACATTCTGATATACTCCGCTACATGCGCCGAGCATGTGCCCCTGGTGCGCAGGGTGCTTGGTTGACTGTTGGAGCATGACCTGTACGTCAAGGCTGAGAAATGTCTGTTCATCCAAAAGTCTGTCTCCTTCCTAGGGTACTGCATTTCCACGTCAGGGGTGGAGATGGAGAGTGACCGCATTTCAGCCGTGCGTAATTGGCCGACTCCTGCCACGGTAAAGGAAGTGCAGCGGTTCCCAGGGTTTACCAACTACTACCGGAGGTTTATCCGGGGCTTTGGTCAGGTAGCGGCTCCCATTACCTCACTGCTGAAGGGGGGACCGGTGCGACTGCAGTGGTCGGCTGAGGCGGACAGGGCTTTTGGTCACCTGAAGGCTCTGTTTACCTCGGCTCCCGTGCTTGCTCATCCGGATCCCTCTTTGGCGTTCATAGTGGAGGTGGACGCGTCCGAACATGGGATAGGAGCCGTGCTCTCTCAGCGTTCGGGTACGCCACCGAAGCTCTGCCCCTGTGCCTTCTATTTGAAGAAGCTCAGCCCGGCAGAGCGAACGTCTGGGGGTCTCAGTCAGCCTCACCTCAGGTTTTCACCCCGAGAGTAACGGGCAGGTGGAGAGAGAAAACCAGGATGTGGGTAGGTTTCTGAGGTTATATTGCCAGGACCGGCTGGGGGAGTGGGCGGCGTTCATCCCATGGGCAGAGATGGCCCAAAACTCACTCCGCCACTCCTCCACTAACCTCTCTCCTTTCCAGTGCGTACTGAGGTATCAGCCGGTTCTGGAACCTTGGCATCAGAGCCAGATCGAGGCTCCTGCGGTGGACAAATGGTTTAAGCGCTCGGAGGAGACCTGGGACGCTGCCCATGTGCACCTGCAACGGGCCGTGAGGCGGCAGAAGGCGAGCGCCGACTGCCACCACAGTGAGGCCCCGGTGTTCGCACCGGGGGACCGGGTCTGGCTCTCGACCCGAAACCAGCCCCTCCGCCTGCCCTGCCAGAAGCTGGGTCCGCGGTTTGTGGGGCCATTCAAAGTCCTGAGGAGACTGAACGAGGTTTGCTACAGGTTACAGCTTCCCCCAGATTACCACATGAATCCCTCATTCCATGTGTCTCTCCTCAGGCCGGTGGTGGCTGTTCCACTCCAGGAGTCTGAGGTTCGGGAGGTTCCTCCACCCCTCTGGACATCGAGGGGGCACCGGCGTATGCTGTTAGAGCCATCCTGGACTCGAGGCGCCGGAGGAGGGGCCTTCAGTACCTCGTGGAGTGGGAGGGGTACGGTCCGGAGGATAGATGCTGGGTGCCGGTGGAGGACGTTCTGGACCCTTCGTTGCTACGGGAGTTCCACCGTCTCCATCCAGATCGCCCTGCGCCTCGTCCTCCGGGTCGTCCCCGAGGCCGGTGTCGGCACGCTGCTGGAGCCGCGGGTCAAGGGGGGGGTACTGTCACGACTTCCGCCGAAGTCGGTCCCTCTCCTTGTTCGGGCGGCATTCGGCGGGTCGACGTCACCGGTTTTCTAGCCATCGCCGATCCACTTTCATTTTCCATTGGTTTTGTCCTTGTTTTACACACCTGGTTTCAATCCCACAATTACTTGTTCATTATTTAACCCTCTGTTCCCCCATGTTTGTTTGTGAGTGTTTGTTTATTGTATTGCGGTCAGTTCTGTGGGCTTGGCTTTATTTTGTTGTGTATTGTGATTATCTTTGAGTAAATTGCTAATATTACTCATATCTGCTGTCCTGCGCCTGACTCCTTTATACCAGCATCACACAGACACATTACAGGTATTACACTACAAGCTGAGCACACCTGCATTTGGGTTTTTTCTCCCATTCTTCTCTGTATATTCTCTCAAGCCCTGTCAGGTTGAATGGGGAGTGTCCCTGCATAGCTATCTATGGGTCTCTCCAGAGATGTTCGATCGAGTTCGGGTCGGGCTCTGTCTGGGCCACTCAAGGACATTCAGAGACTTGTCCCGAAGCCACTCCTGCGTTGTTGTGGCTGTGTGCTTAGGGAAATTGTCCTGTTGGAAGGTGAGGTCCTGAGTGGTCTGGAGCAGGTTTTCATCAAGGATCTCTCTGTACTTTGCTCCATTCATCATTCCTGTCTAGTCTCCCAGTCTCTGCCGCTGAAAAACATCCCTACAGCATGCCACCATCATGCTTCACCGTAGGGGTGGTGCCAGGTTTCCTCCAGACGTGACGCTTGGCATTCAGGCCAAAGAGTTTAATCTTGGTTTCGTCAGACCAGAGAATCTTGTTTCTCATGGTCTGAGAGTCCTTTAGGTTCCTTTTGGCAAACTCCAAGCGGGCTGTAATGTGCATTTTACTGAGGAGTGGCTTCTGTCTGGCCACTCTACCATAAAGGCCTGACTGGTAGAGTGCTGCAGAGATGGTTCACCAAAGAGGAACTCTGGAGCTCTGTCAGAGTGAACAAGGCCCTTCCTTCCCGATTGCTCAGTTTGGCCGTGCGCTCAGCTCTAGAAAGAGTCTTGATGGTTCCAAACTTCCTCTATTGAAAAATGGAGCCCCCTGTGTTCTTGGGGACCTTCAATGTTGAAGAAATGTTTTGTTACCCTTCCCCAGATCTGTGCCTCGACACAATCCTGTCTCTGAGCTCTACGGACAATTGCTTTGACCTCATGGCTTGGTATTTGCTCTGAGATGCACTGTCAACTGTGGGACATAATATAGACATGTGTGTCTTTCCAAATCATGTCTAATTAATTGAATTTACCATAGGTGGACTCCAATCAAGTTGTACAAAGGATGATCAATGGAAACAGGATGCACCTGAGCTCAATTTCGAATCTCATAGCAAAGGGTCTGAATACTTATGTAAATAAGGTATTTCTAAAAACCTGTTTTTGCTTTGTCATTATGGGGTATTGTGTGTAGATTGGTAAGATTTTCTTTTTTAAATCAATTTTAGAATAAGGCTGTAACATAACAACATTTGGAAAAAGTCAAGGGGTCTGAATACTCTAAATGCACTGTACGTGGTTGTTGTGAACGGCCTGGCTGGGGAGTGATGTGGGAACGCTGTGACCTGGTTGGTTGACCCCAGGGTTGACCAGGACGGACATGCGCCCTGTGGCACGTCCTGGACACCACTCTCTTAATACCGAGGGAGACCAGTGGGTTTCATTCATCTTACAACAATAGGAAATACCTTTCTAAAAATATCACTGTAAACCACAATCAGGATGTAAATTGTCCATTATTTTTCGCCTCCAACTCCACCTAACGTGTATTTATAGACAGCAATATGACATTTCCTGGCTATTCCCTGGAACCATGGAACATTGGAAAACTACCATGAGACACACCAAAGGAGAATTCCAAAGGAGAAACCTTTTGTGCTATTGTGTCTCTCTGAAACGCACCTAAGATTGTACCAGTATTATGGCATTGCAATCATCAAAGTACGGCCTTCAAAGTCAGTATCTTCAAATTATGTTAGTGTTTTGTATTAAGTCATGATTTGGTTCCATTAAGAAGTCTCTTATTACGCCTCTTAATTTAGGGTACATCCCAAATGGCACCTTATTCCTGATATAGTGCACTTCTTTTGACCAGAGCCCTGTTCAAAGGTAGTAGACTATCGAGGAATGCGGTGCCATTTGGGGTGCACCCATAAAGTACAACAATCACCTTCTCCAGAAGTTCGTCTGCCCTGTTATCAAGATCTCCCAGCTTGCCTGACCTCTCGGCAGCCTTGTTGAGGTTATCTAGCATGATCACCTTCACCTCCTCCACCTCATCCTGGGCCTGCTGCAGGCGGTTCTTCCCGTTCTCCTGAACACACAACAAACAAGTTGGGGTTAATCGAAGATACATCCTGGTAAGGCCACAGGACTTAGTTGGAACCACTTCTGATATTGTGCATATTTGATGTACAGTGAGGGAAAAAAGTATTTGATCCCCTGCTGATTTTGTACGTTTGCCCACTGACAAAGAAATTATCAGTCTATATTTTTAATGGTAGGTTTATTTGAACAGTGAGAGACAGAATAACAACAAAAAAATCCTGAAAAAACGCATGTGAAAAATGTTATAAATTGATTTGCATTTTAATGAGGGAAATAAGTATTTGACCCCCTCTCAATCAGAAAGATTTCTGTCTCCCAGGTGTCTTTTATACAGGTAACAAGCTGAGATTAGGAGCACACTCTTAAAAGGAAGTGCTCCTAATCTCAGTTTGTTACCTGTATAAAAGACACCTGTCCACAGAAGCAATCAATCAATCAGATTCCAAACTCTCCACCATGGCCAATACCAAAGAGCTCTCCAAGGATGTCAGGGACAAGATTGTAGACCTCCACAAGGCTGGAATGGGCTACAAGACCATCGCCAAGCAGCTTGGTGAGAAGGTGACAACAGTTGGTGCGATTATTCGCAAATGGAAGAAACACAAAAGAACTGTCAATCTCCCTCGGCCTGGGGCTCCATGCAAGATCTCACCTCGTGGAGTTGCAATGATCATGAGAACGGTGAGGAATCAGCCCAGAACTACACGGGAGGATCTTGTCAATGATCTCAAGGCAGCTGGGACCATAGTCACCAAGAAAACAATTGGTAACACACTACACCGTGAAGGACTGAAATCCTGCAGAGCCCGCAAGGTCCCCCTGCTCAAGAAAGCACATATACATGCCCGTCTGTAATTTGCCAATGAACATCTGAATGATTCAGAGGACAACTGGGTGAAAGTGTTGTGGTCAGATGAGACCAAAATGGAGCTCTTTGGCATCAACTCAACTCGCCGTGTTTGGAGGAGGAGGAATGCTGCCTATGACCCCAAGAACACCATCCCCACCGTCAAACATGGAGGTGGAAACATTATGCTTTTTTGGGTGTTTTTCTGCTAAGGGGACAGGACAACTTCACCGCATCAAAGGGACGACGGACGGGGCCATGTACCGTCAAATCTTGGGTGAGAACCTCCTTCCCTCAGCCAGGGCATTGAAAATGGGTCGTGGATGGGTATTCCGGCATGACAATGACCCAAAACACACAGCCAAGGCAACAAAGGAGTGGCTCAAGAAGAAGCACATTAAGGTCCTGGAGTGGCCTAGCCAGTCTCCAGACCTTAATCCCATAGAAAATCTGTGGGGGGAGCTGAAGGTTCGAGTTGCCAAACGTCAGCCTCGAAACCTTAATGACTTGGAGAAGATCTGCAAAGAGGAGTGGGACAAAATCCCTCCTGAGATGTGTGCAAACCTGGTGGCCAACTACAAGAAACGTCTGACCTCCGTGATTGCCAACAAGGGTTTTGCCACCAAGTACTAAGTCATGTTTTGCAGAGGGGTCAAATACTCCTAATCTCAGCCCGTTACCTGTATAAAAGACACCTGGGAGACAGAAATCTTTCTGATTGAGAGGGGGTCAAATACTTATTTCCCTCATTAAAATGCAAATCAATTTATAACTTTTTTCACGTGTTTTTCTGGATTTTTTTTGTTGTTATTCTGTCTCTCACTGTTCAAATAAACCTACCATTAAAATTATAGACTGATCATTTCTTTGTCAGTGGGCAAACGTACAAAATCAGCAGGGGATCAAATACTTTTTTCCCTCACTGTATGGTTTATTTGAATAAGGGCAGGTATGAACACATTGATTGACACAATGAATAGCTCACACACATTTTGTTCAACATCTGTTAAACATCTGTCCCGCTCTTTGTGTTGCCATGTTAAAGGTGATATTTTATATGTTTTATGTTGTGTAACCTATGCAGTGGTTAACAACAGTGCATTGTTTGCAGTAACATTAATTATTAGTCATAATGGCTGAGAGATTAAGCTTCCATAGGGGGAAAACAGGACAGAACAGGAAGATGACGGCCAACAACTGAACTGGGGCAGGTGAGCCTGGACATCTGGATGATTTGGAGGGTTCTGTTTCCTGTAAGCTCTGACTGTCTGGAGGAACATGGCAGCATGCTACAGCTTTACAAACAAATAACCACTTTAGCCTAGGGCAACAAAGGTAGGGCAACCCACTGTGACAATGAAACTCTTGCATGCCATCAAAAGCTACAATAGCGGCCACATCCTAACTGTGAGATGTGCACGCTTCACTTAATTTTCAGGTAAAATTTTTTATTGATATCAATGGAAGGCTTGAACGGAAACTCACAAATCTCAAGATAGGATTCAGGCCTTCATGTACTGTAGGTGAATAAGAAGGCGTACTTAAAACAGGATATTTAGGCAGTATAATAATAGACTGAACATAAAATGATTTATATCCTGACGGGACTATCCCTGACCTTTTTCCCTCTGTGCCGGACAGGGAAGTGAGTGTTTCAGGAGTCAAGGATGCTGACTGCGTTGACACTACAGGAAACCAAGAGAGCGAACAAAACAAGTACAATCTCAGTGACTCTGGTGATTCCATATCTCACTGTCAATAATTCTTCGACACACCCTTTCAGACTCACACAACCGGAATGAGATATGGCCAGGTTAGAACACTAGTTCAGTGCCCTCATAGTGACAAGTTAGGACTAGCTGTTATACATTACCGGTCAATACATCATGAGTTATACAAGCTTTAATGAAAGGTGCATTTCTTTCCCATTTGTGTTTACTATTACAGCTGTCATTTGGTGAATAGGCTACTGGATTGCTTTGGTTAAATTGGATTGCAACATATATTTTGAGGATATGCGTTTCACTGTTTTAGTTCGGCCCCCACCAATTAAGTTTTCATAGCTGAGCAATAGTCTGTGTTTAAAAATCAACCGGCGACAAAATCTTAACACAGGAACTTCTGCCTTTTCCAGTTCTCCTCCTTGCTTCCTTCCTCCCTTCACTCCCTTCCTCACTCACTCCAGCCCCAACAGATTACCTGGCATTTAGCTAGGAAACCCCCTCTCACAAATCAAAAATATGTATTTTTACATGTCTAATTCAATCAAGCGGACAGGGATAGTCTGCTCATGGACTTTACAGATATTTATAGGATAGACTAACAGACCTGGGTCTATAACTGTTATCCACAGAATACACAATCATTTCATCAACTAGCATAATAAAACATATCTAACCATTTAAGTTTGGTTGATTGAGTGCTACTCTAACTTATTAACCTGACCATCTAATGACACTCACAAACCATTTTCATAATGGTCAGTATAAAATAATCTATTTGCATGAATGTGTTTGAATTGTGTATGATCTCTTATAAATGAAAACCAAAACCAAATCTAAAAAAAATACAATATTATGACTGTAGCACACAGCCTTTAAATAAGGTGTATGATACATAACATCAGTCAAGTTCAATGTGGGAAAACGGTCTCATGTAATTCAATGCAAGGCTGTAGCTTAATATAGTGACAGTGACAACATTGCTTCTGAGCCTACAGGTACGTTGTGTGCAATGGAGGTGCAGAAACTAAATTATAAAAACATAAACATATGAATATACTATTTTGTATTGTTTAATTTGCTGAAAATAAAAAATATATAAACTTACCATTGTTCTCCCGTCACTATCTCTATTCCTGTCCAAAGCTGTCATCGAACCCAATGCATTGAGAGGCGCGTCTTGGCATAAACCTTCGTGTCAGAACAAACGTTGCGTTTATCCAAGGTGGCTTTCAGATATCGCAAACGTAGATTTTCACCTTATCTCATTTATAGTTGATTATAGTTAGTTTCTATCTTTTAGTCGATATTGTTTCTTTTTCCTGGTCTGGTCTCTCACGCTTTCACTACAATCTGCTGGTCGGGTCGGGTCCCACACTACCCTTATCTGAAGTCAACAGAACAGACCCTTTGACGTCGTGGCATTACGTCACTGTATTTGAATGATGGGTATTTGATGATGGATCAGACTTCCGAGGTGAAAGTGAAAAACTTACACCTCGACTATACCATTTAAACTTTCACTACTCTATTGTAGAGTCTTGTAAATTATATATTAATATTCCGCGATTTACTTTTCTTTTCGCCCATGCCTACTATGACAGTAGCTAGTCTAATGAGTATATGACCATAGTCAGCCTTTTGATTAAGCATCAAACACATAGAAGGGATTGAAAACAAAAAAACTATATGAAATGTAATATTTTAGGACAATTTGGCAGCCATTCAACAGGCTCCAAAACTCAAACAATGGGGTCCCTGTCTGTGTTCACTGTCACCAATGGTCAGTACATGGTGGCTCTCAGTTGTGGAAAAAGTACTCAATTGTCATACTTGAGTAAAAGTAAAGATACCTTAATAGAAAATGACTAAAGTAAAAGTCACCCAGTAAAATACTACTTGAGTAAAAATCTAAAAGTATTTGGTATTGGTATTTTAAATATACCTAAGTATTAAAAGTAAATGGAATTGCTCAAATGTACTTAAGTATCAAAAGTAAACGTATAAACCATTTAAAAATTCATTATATTAAGCAAACCAGAAGGCACAATTTTTTTATTTTTTATTAACGGATATCCAGGGACACACTCCAACACTCAGACCTCATTTACAAACAAAGCATTTGTGTTAAGTGAGCGCCAGACTAGAGGCAGTTGGGATGACCATGTATGTTCTCTTGATAAGTGTGTGAATTCCACAATTTTCCTGTCAAAATATAACAAATACTTTTAGGTGTCAGGAAAAATGTAAGGAGTAAAAAGTACATAATTTTTTTTAGGAATGTAGTGAAGTAAAAGTAAAAGTTGGCAAAAATATAAATACTAAAGTAAAGTACAGATAGACAAAAAAACGAATTAAGTAGTACTTTTAAGTATTTTTACTTAAGTACTTTACACCACTGGTGGCTCTGAAAACATGGTGTTATAGGCGACCAACTTCCATCCTGTGTCCACCCTGTTCTGTTAATACTATTTTATCATTCTAGCTGAACCCAAAAAGGTAAATGTGTGATTTCCTTACTCTGTTATACTTCGGTTATAATACATAACAAATAATGCTAGCCATAAGAGTTATAGTTGATGAAAACCTACATTCCACTTATGACAACTGACATACAGTAACAGTCATAATATTACACTTTCAAACAGGACATATAAGAGAGGAAGGAAGGAGTGGAGTTAGAGATCACAAACCACACTTAAAAAAAAGAACATGAAATTGAAAGTGAAGTAATAACAGTGAGCGGAAGTAAAGCTTTTCTCACAGTTAAACAAAACATTTTTTATTCCATTTGCTAGGGACTGCCCAACATTGCAGTAGGGACTAACCAGTCATAGTAATTTGATCACTGAGTTGAATGCATATTATTTCATGACTTCAGCATAACAACTATTCCCCTGTATGGTATGTATGCTTGGAATGTTTTTAATCAAGGTCACGCAAGACGTCTGTGGTCCTCCAATATGACATTAAAGCAACAATAACATTAGGTTCATAGATTTTCATTAACTGTCCTGAAATTATAATAAAGAAAAAATAAATAGGTTACCTGGGGAGGCAGGATTTTCTCTGGATCGCAGCCATCTGTCAACATTGACTTCATGGTAAACATGAATAAGAGATATAACCCTGGTTGCCTGCCTTGGCTTTATCAGAGCAGACTAGAACTGTGCCCAGGGTTGGGCCCCTGATTGTGTAGGGGGCAGGGACAGACTGGGACCTCAAAGTAACACACTGCTAATTTCTTTCCCTTGAGGCCCCCATTATTAGGCCATTACTGATAATTCTATGCGAAACCCCCAATTTAGACTGATCCACTGGGTTAAAGATGGACCGGCCCATCATGGCATTTACCCAAACTGGCCTATGGCCAGTATGTTTCTGTATGAGGACAGATGACAGCCACCACGTGAGACTGTGCCATGTTGTGTGGTACTAACCAGACTCTCAGGCCCGGTTTACAATGGGTCAATTCTCGGTACGCTCCACACCAACACAAAGAACATATTCAGTCCAGTCTGGCCTCCCTCTCCATCATTGTGTAATATGGAGAACTTAGGATGATGTTATGCTGTGTTCAAAACAACTGGGAACTCAGAAATCTCACACTTCTGACTTCAGTGCATTTAAAACAACTGGGAACTCTGGCCTCTTTCTACAGCTCCGACTTTCCGACCTGAAAATCACGGGCATCATGATTTGACCTCACATTTTTCTGAGTTGTTTTAAATGCGGCATTAGTCACAGCCACATAACTTCCAAACAGAATCCGGACAGAATGCCTACTTACCATTTCCTATATAGTATAAATGGGACCTCACTTTCCAACATTGGAATCTGTTGTTTCAGGATCTCATGAGGATTGGTCATGTGTGTAAAATGTAATGTGAGAAGCTCCATGTTAATATAATATTTGCACTTTATCAAATCAAATCAAATGTTATTGTCACATACACATGTTTAGCAGATGCTATTGCGGGTGTAGAGAAATGCTTGTGTTTCTAGCTCCAAAAGTGCAGTAATATCTAGCAATTCACAACAATACACACAATCTAAAAGTAAAAGAATGGAATTAAGGAATATATAAATAATAGGATGAGCAATGTCAGAGTGACATAGCCTAAATACAGTAGAATAAAATACAGTATATACATATGAAATGAGTAAAGCAAAAATATGTAAACATAATTAAAGTGACTAGTGTTCCATTATTAAAGTGACCAGTAGCCTCTAAGGTGCAGGGTTACGTAATCGGGTGGAAGCCGCCTAATGATGGATATTTAACAGTCGGGTGGCCTTGAGATAGAAACTGTTTTTCAGTCTCTCGGTCCCAGCTTTGATGCACCTGAAATCCAGGAACCAGATCTTGGCGGGGGGTTCAGACCCAGGGCCCCGAGCATGGAGGGTACTAAACTCATCTTTTTGGCCTTCCTGTAACAATGGGTGCTGTATGTGTCCTAGAGGGCAGGTAGTTTGCCCCCGATGATGCGTTGGGCAGACCGCACCACCCTCTGGAGAGCCCTGTGGTTACGGGTGGTGCAGTTGCTGTACCAGGCGGTGATACAGCCCGACAGGATGCTCTTAATTGAGCATCTGTAGAAATGTTTGTGAGGGTTTCTTCAGGCTCCTTAGGTTAAAGAGGCACTGTTGCGTCTTCTTCACCACACTGTCTGTGTGGGTGAACCATTTCAGATCGTCAGTGATGTGTACGCCGAGGAACTTGAAAATGTCCACATACTCCACTGCGATCCCATCGATGTGGATAGGGGCGTGCTCCCTCTGCTGTTTCCTGAAGTCCACGATCCGCTCCTTTGTTTTGTCGACATTGAGTGAGAGGTTATTTTCCTGGCACCACACTCCCAGGTCCCTCACCTCCAATATGTAGGCTGTCTCATCATTGTTGGTAATCAGACCTACTACTGTTGTGTCGTCTGCAAACTTGATGATTGAGTTGGAGGCGTGCGTGGCCACGCAGTCATGGGTGAACAGGGAGTACAGGAGGGGGCTGAGCACGCACCCTTGTGGGGCCCCTGTGTTGAGGATCAGCAAAGTGGAGGTGTTGTTTCCTACCTTCATCACCTGGGGGCGGCCCATCAGGAAATCCAGGAACCAGATGCGCGGGGTGGGGTTCAGACCCAGGGCCCGGAGGGTACTAAACTCAGCAAAAAAAGAAACGTCCCTTTTTCAGGACACTGTCTTTCAAAGATAATTCGTAAAAATCAAAATAACTTCACAGATCTTCATTGTAAAGGGTTTAAACACTGTTTCCCATGCTTGTTCAATGAACATGAACCTGTGGAACGGTCGTTAAGACAGCTTACAGACGGTAGGCAATTAAGGTCACAATTATGAAAACTTAGGACACTAAAGAGGCCTTTCTACTGACTCTGAAAAACACCAAAAGAAAGACGCCCAAGGTCCCTGCTCATCTGTGTGAACATGCCTTAGGCATGCTGCAGGGAGGCATGAGGACTGCAGATGTGGCCAGGGCAATAAATTGAAATGTCCATACTGTGAGATGCCTAAGACAGCACTACAGGGAGACAGGACGGACAGCTGATCGTCTTCGCAGTGGCAGACCATGTGTAAAAACACCTGCACAGGATCGGTAAATCCGAACATCACACCTGCGGGACAGGTACAGGATGGCAACAACAACTGCCCGAGTTACACCAGGAACGCACAATCCCTCCACCAGTGCTCAGACTGTCCGAAATAGGCTGAGAGAGGCTGGACGGAGGGCTTGTAGGCCTGTTGTAAGGCAGGTCCTCACCAGACATCACCGGCAACAACGTCGCCTACGGGCACAAATCAACCGTCGCTGGACCAGACAGGACTGGCAAAAAGTGCTCTTCACTGACGAGTCGCGGTTTTGTCTCACCAGGGGTGATGGTCGGATTCGCGTTTATCGTCGAAGGAATGAGCGTTACACTGAGGCCTGTACTCTGGAGCGGGATCGATTTGGAGGTGGAGGGTCCGTCATGGTCTGGGGCGGTGTGTCACAGCATCATCGGACTGAGCTTGTTATCATTACAGGCAATCTCGACGCTGTGCGTTACAGGGAAGAAATCCTCCTCCCTAATGTGGTACCCTTCCTGCAGGCTCATCTTGACATGACCCTCCATGACAATGCCACCAGCCATACTGCTCGTTCTGTGTGTGATTTCCTGCAAGACAGGAATGTCAGTGTTCTGCCATGGCCAGCGAAGAGCCTGAATCTCAATCCCATTGAGCACGTCTGGGACCTGTTGGATCGGAGGGTGAGGGCTAGGGCCATTCCCCCCAGAAATGTCCGGGAACTTGCAGGTGCCTTGGTGGAAGAGTGGGGTAACATCTCACAGCTGACAAATCTGGTGCAGTCCAGGAGGAGGCCACACCAGATACTGACTGTTACTTTTAATTTTTACCCCCCCCCTTCCTTTGTTCAGGGACACATTACTCAATTTCTGTTAGTCACATGTCTGTGGAACTTGTTCAGTTTATGTCTCAGTTGTTGAATCTTATGTTCATACAAATATTTACACGTTAAGTTTGCTGAAAATAAATGCAGTTGACAGTGAGTTTATGATGTTGAATGCTGAGCTATAGTCAATGAACAGCATTCTTACATAGGTATTCCTTTTTTCCAGATGGGAGAGGGCAATGTAATGGCGATTGCATAGTCTGTGGATCTATTGAGGCAGTAAGCAAATTGAAGTGGGTCTAGGGTAGAGGTGATATGATCCTTAACTAGCCTCTCAAAGCACTTCATGATGACAGAAGTGAGTGCTACGGGGCGATAGTCATTTAGTTCAGTTATCTTTGCTTTCTTGGGTACAGGAACAATGGTGGACATCTTGAAGCAAATGGGGACAGCAGACTGGGATAGCGAAAGATTGCATATGTCCATAAACAATGGTCTGCGCACGATCAGAGGACGCGGCTAGGGATGCCATCTGGGCCGGCAGCCTGCGAGGATTAACACGCTTAAATGTCTTACTCACGTCGGCCACGGAGGAGAGCCCACAGTTCTTGGTAGTGGGCCGCGTCGGTGCCACGGTGTTATCCTCAAAGCGGGCGAAGGTATTTAGCTTGTCCGGAAGCAAGACTTCGGTGTCTGCGACATGGCTGGTTTTCACTTTGTAGTCAGTAATTGTCTGTAGACCCTGCCACATAATGTCTCATGTCTGAGCCGTTGAATTGTGACTCTACTTTGTCTCTATACTGACTTTGCCTGTATATCCTATACACGTCCTGATAAACTCAGTCATCATATAAGTGTATTCGTCAATGTTATTCTTAGAGGCTACCTGGAACATATATGTGCTTTGTTAAAAACCATAAAATTCATTGTTGGAGATAAACAAGAGTAGAGAGGATGTCAAATTTGAGTCAGTGCTATTGTGAAAAATAATGTGTCATCAGATTCCCAACTGCTGTGATCCATCATACAGTACAACACTTGAGACATTGTGATTAAAGATGACATTGTAGATCACATCCAAGCAACCTCATCCCATCTGAGATTTGTGTTGTGAGATATCACACATTGATGGAGATTTGGAGCGGTCTATGCATGGTGAGTAAAAATCCTAAAAGTAAGCACTATTTAGGCCCACCGGAAATTCAAATATATAGTCCAAGAAAAATACTGTTAATGATCCACCAAAGATAATAAATATGTAACACTGACTGACTATTCTGTTCTGTCAATTCCCAAAGAAAGCACTTCTCCAAGACGTCCTTGTTTCCCCTAAGCTTATTGAGTGATCATAGTAGTAAGAACATAGTAAAAACAATTAAGGAATTTCCCATGGTGCTTTCAACAACTCTACCAACCTCTATGTGTTAGTGTACTGTGTCTTCCTCTTGTGACCCTATGATCAGGCAGAAACCATTTGAGATAACAGAATAATTAACAAAATCACTGCATAAGTAAATACTATTTATTCTATAATTAATCAGATATAACACAATTGAACTCCATCAATGAATGAAAAACAAGATATAATTCTATAGCAACTGAAACTGGCCCAAATTCCCAATACATCCTACTGGTCTAAAATACAATTATATCTCTAAACCACATATCTACTGACAGGACTCTGGGGGGGTCCATATTCTCTTTCATTTGTTTTGTTGATTAAAAACAACATTAATACAGTCATATGAAAAACAAAAAAGAAAAGATGTTCAGTAGGGATGAGAAAAATAAAACAATAAATAGCCTCAAATTAACCTCATTGTTACACTACTGGGATGGTTTAGGGCCCCATGTGGGTGCTTTACAAATGTATATACAGGTAAGATAACTATATACAAGCATGAGAGTTAACTCCTTGACCTCCCCAAAGCTTGGCTGGTACTGTAACATTGGAGTGGGCAGTGAGATGAGTTAAAACCCACAAGTAGTTAAAGAATACGGGTAGGCCTACCAAAAGCTACTATGCAATTAACCGTTTCAATTTAGTCAAGATTACATTATCTGGATGAATACATTTTTGATGAATGAAGCCTTAAGTGGGAAGAAATAGTTGAGCAATTGCTGAATTACAATTGATCTTAAAGCCATTGGCCTATTCTATGAGAGGAAGACATTAAAGCTATGAGATGGCTGACAGTAGTCCTAGGAGCTTGAGACACTCGTTTGAACCAGCAAGGGGAGTTGTTAGCTGTTCAATTCCACCTCTCTCACAGCAGGTTGACTGGAGTTAGCCAGTGTTTCCATGGCCTGAGTACAAGGACCATGAGAACTCTCATTAGGTCATGACATGAGTTCCTGCAGTTTGTGTATGATGGAGTATCAGGTCATGGACAGAGGTCAAAAGGCTTCTTCAGACTCGCTCTCAATTCCCCCTTTCTTTCACTATACTATTGCAGCTAAGTTTTCCCCATCTTTCAAAACAAAACAAAAAAACCACTGACATCCTCTCTAGTAACCAGCTCAGATAAAACACACTGAAACACAGTGGGGAAAAAACATTACTAGCTTGGTATTTTAGTAGGTTTGGGAAGTGGGGGAACAGGGGAGCTGGTTGGGATGACGCCAGTGCTGAGCAGTACAATGATGAGGATTATGACGAGGACAATGACCACGATCACCACCCACAGCTTCATGTTCTTCCACCAGTAGGAGCGAGCCACTTTCTGGGATGTGTGCTTGAAGTCCTCAGCCTGAGGGAGAGATGGTACGCTACTAGGAAATCACTCACAGAAGTTCTACCATTTGCAGCGTTTTGCAGTAATCAATGCTTTGTAAACTGCAAATATGTAGTCTACACATTTCAGAGAGTTTGTGGCCTGCAATTAGATTTTTTTTTAAATGTACACCTTGAACAAACCCACACCATGGTTCACTCTTTAGGTCCATTGAATAATTTAGGTATCAATAATTGGATGTACTATGACGTTATAGTAGATGTTAAGTGAGGACAAATGAATGCAGTGAGGAGCATATGATGAGGAGAGAGACAATGTAGAACAGAAATGTATAAGAGATATGGAGCAGTGTTGCAGGACTGACTGACCCCAGCCTGCAGGTCCTCTGACTTTCCCATCAAGTCGTCCAGCCTCTCTCCCCGGGCCAGGATCCGGTCCACGTTCTGGGTCATGATGTCCTTCACTCCCTCCACCTGAGACTGCAGGGTCCTCACCTTGTCCTGCTCCACCACCTCTCCCTGCTCCTGGAGACAGAGACAGAGGGAGGCGAGAGAGGTCAATGACAAAAATACACTTCAGCAGCCATCCAGCACGTGTTTTCATTAACTGAGGATATGTGTGTGAAATAGAGACCATTAAGCCTATGGTAAAGGACTCAAGTACTCAAACACTGCTAATGGGCTGACTGGGGCTATGGTGTAGCTTATTCCTACAAAACGTATCAACAATCCATTAACAACACTAAGAAGAGAACCCTGTGGGGAAGTTTTACACCTGTATCACTTCTCAAATAACCTTTTACGGTCTAGTCAGAAGAATGTCCATATCGTTATGTCATATCTCCAAGTCATAGCTGCCTTTGAATGATCACGTAAGACCTGTACAAAAATAACAAATGCACACAAGATCCAATGAAGATCCATGTCAGGAATATATATTTTAAATAGGCACATTTAATTGACAGTACATGTCTGAAGGTCCCTGTGAACCAGGAAATGCTATTTGACACCCAGAGCCAGTTAGTTTGCTGAGGAACTTCACTACACTTAAAAGTGCAAAAGACTCGATTAGACATTGCTGACGTGTTAGGCTTGTATGTGAGACAAAGAGAAAGGAGTGAGTGTGCGTGTTGCAATTATAATTTTAAAAAAAATTAAAAATTCAAACCCCATGAGCAGGCTCACTGGCTCAGAAAACACAGGCGTCTCCAGGAAACGGTAAGCTTTGCTGCGTCACAACCTGGCTCACTCCCTCCCCCTCTGTTCTCAGTCTCCTCCCTTGTTCCTTCACAACCTGCATTCTCCTGGCACAGGGCTTTGCCTGTATGAGGCCCACTGAATGGCCGACTGCTATCAAATGACAAGTCCCACCAAGAGAGAAACATTACATTCTGACAAAGGAAGTTCACTGACGTTAGAGAGATTAGTAGGCTACATACAGTATTACACAGTATCTTACTCAAATACTTGAGAAGCAAGCCTTTTTGAAGCTTTGAAAGTCCTTCAGCTGGTTAGAGATCCAAACTCACATCAACGCATACAGCACTACCTAGGCATGACGGCTGTATTCTGTCCTTCTTGACAGAGATACATCAAACAACCACTTCCCTGACATAAATGAGGAAATCATTTAGATGAATTATGGATCTTAGGTCAGTAAATAAGTGCCAGTTTGTTTGTGATATGCTAACTCCTTGGCATGCCAAACATGTTGAACTGGGATTAAGCACTTGTTTATGTTCCACTTTGCTCTAAAATGTACTTGTAAATGCCAAGTCATTTCCCCTCACATTTTGGTCTGTTCCAATGTGCAAATGACAATGTATCAGGTTTTATTTTGTTCTAAAGTGCATCTCATGGATGTTGTGGACTGTCATGGATCAGACATTTATGTTTAAGTAATCTCTGAACCTCAACCCAGAACCAAACTCTTGGGTACACGCTGGACTGTGTCTAGCTAATGGTTTTGGGAGAAACTAATGCTGAAGAGCATGTCAAGTGGTCTGCCTACAATCTACCCTCCAAGACCATACAACCCAGGCAACTGACACCAGGCAAGCAATATTAGGCCTACCAACCTGCCCACTTCCTTGTGAACGGTCTAAACTCAGCTCTAGCTCAGAAGTAGAAAATAGCCTAGGTTCCATCCTGTGCGTATCTGTTTCTTCATTTGGAGAGTATGAGGAGTCAACAGGCTGATGAATTACCAAACAAATAAACAATTTACTGTAATAACCGTTTCATGTTAACTGAGATGAAGGGAACGAACAATCCAGCTACAGGCAAGAGGCCAAATGTATGTTCGTGTTAGATTAGCTGAAGTCCCCCTTGTCAAAACTTTACATCCACTCCTGAGGAGAAAGTACAGTACTCCACACTAAGTTCATACGGGGTTCTCCCAGTATTATCCCATAAAAAGTGTGTAGTATTTGAGCTTGGTATATTTGACTATCCTCCTATCTTTTCCTTCAAATATACACAGCTGACGATTCAAGCGAAGGTCTTTGAAATGTTACATAATGACTCTTTATATGCTCTGACAGTGATATACTTTCATGAATTGTTGTCGTCGTTACGGAATAGATAGTCTACATTTATGGGTGATTTTTAAAACAAATACCCAAAGTTACAACTGGTGCTCAGGCGCCATGTCAAATACACAAACGTTACAATTTAAACAATTCAAATGCAATCTTCCTCAAAATCAAATCAAATCAAATCAAATCAAATTTTATTTGTCACATACACATGGTTAGCAGATGTTAATGCGAGTGTAGCGAAATGCTTGTGCTTCTAGTTCCGACCATGCAGTAGTATCTAACAAGTAATCTAACAAATTCACAACAACTACCTTATACACACAAGAGTAAAGGAATGAATACAGTATGTACATATAAATATATGGATGAGCGATGGCTGACCGGCATAGGCAAGATGCAGTAGATGGTATGGAGTACAGTATATACACATATATATGAGATGAGTAATGTAGGATATGTAAACATTATATAAATGGCATTGTTTAAAGTGGCTAGTGATACATTATTTCATCCAATTATAATTATTAAAGTGGCTAGAGATTTGGGTCGATGACCGAACGGCATAGGCAAGATACAGTAGATGGTTTAGAGTACAGTGTATACATTTGATATGAGTATGTCGGATACGTAAACATTATATACAAAATTGTTTAAATTTTGTATATAAGCGATACTGCCAGCGACCTCTTTGTCAGATAAAATGTGCGCAATGAATGAAGGCAAAACATAACATTTTCACAACTTTACACACTGTAAGTAAGGAAAACAGGCGACTGTTGACTCACAATCAACCTGTTACATTTATTCTCAAGTGAGAAAGCTAGGCTATTAATGTGTGGATTCGACTGGTTCAGCAAAACATTTCAACACATCAGAAAATAACTGAACGTTTCATGACCAGCACCTACCAAATCATTATCCATTTTGTCTTCAGTCCTCGTTTAGCGCCACCGGAGTTAATTTTTAAAATCCCGATGCATCCAATTTGTATAACTTTTTTTATGGATTATATGAGTTTGATGTTCCTGCTGAACAGCCTACGTTACTTCCTGTTGCTCATTAACTTATTTTATTTCTCCTTTAAAGTGAAGTCCTTCGCCTTGACCCACCTCTTTTTTTCTTCTGCTTCCACTTTGCATCCTCACGAGGGCGGTAGATTACGCCGTTCTCTGGTGCACCTGCAGCAGGTAAGAGGAAAAGGGACCCAACTCAAAATGTCGTTGTGCTGGTTAGTCCACAAACTTTCACATCAGGATTCTTGATCATCGTTGGTATATGCTGGGTGCTACGGTAAGGAACAGTCATTTTTACCTGCATCTTCTCAGTGTGCAAGAACTGTATAAAATACAGCAGGTCGATTGACGTCAGCCTCCTATCTGCTGTCTGGCCTGATGCCGCGTTCAAAACAACTGGGAACTCGAGATCAAATCTTGACGTCAGCGATCTTCAGGTCGGAGCTCTAGAATGATGCCCTACATTTTCCGACTTGGAATTGCGAGTTAGATGACCATTAAACAATTTTCCCAGTCAGAACTCAAGTTCCCGGTTGTCTTGAATGCCCTAAGTCAGAGATTTCCTAGTTGTTTTGAACACCGAATAATGTCCCAGTGATAAAGATTGATCACAAATGCTGACAGATACTATATATCTGATGTAGGTTCAGTCTCAGACATGCTTTTAGGTCAACAGTCTTGTGCGGTTGCTTGTAGGTAGTTTGCTGTAAGCTTTTGATGCTGTAAGCATTAAATCAAAATGTAAAATCTCATACAGTAGGCCTACATTATATGTAATACCGTGTTAATGCTGGGAGTGGACCTGTGGAAAACAAGTATCTGCTTTACATTCCAAATGTAGTGTGTCATTCAAGATAAGGAATGGGGGTGATTCTCAGACTAATCAGGCTGCATCAGCATGCAAACCTCCCTCTACAGCCACCAGATCCATAAGTGAGTGACTCCACCCAACCCAGCAGCTCCTGTTGTACCAGTCATGCTGACGCGGTATCACCCAGCCCGCACACACTGTTAACCCTGACCAACCAGTTTTTAGCCTGTCTGCGTCCCAAATGGCACCCTATTACCTTAGGGCTCTGGTAAAAAGGAGTGCAGTTCGGGACAAGGCTGCAGGGAGTAAACTACAATCCAATGATGCCAGTTGAATGTATAACAAGGTAGAGCATAAATAACCATTACCTAAAAATAGCTACCTTGCAGTTTGCTTGTACCTGATTCCTGTGTAATGTAGAAAAACAAACCTTTATTTTTGGTATGTACACATTACACGGTCTTGAGGAAAGCAGGAGTGAAGCATTTATATTATTTACCAGTGGAGGCTGATGAGGGGAGGACGGCTCATAATAATGGCCGGAATGGAATGGTATCAAACACATGGTTTTCATGTGTTTGATACCATTCCAGACATTATTATGGGCCACCCTCCCCTCAGCAGCCTCCACTGTTATTTACACACAATAGATGTAGAACAAAAAAGGACAGGTTAAACTGAATGTACAGGTAAATATGTTTAAAACACTATTCAGGTAATAAACAGATGAGTCATTTTTAAAAAGGGACACTTACTATACATTTCCTAGAAATAACATATTTCACCTAAATGTGATGGCGCCTTTGCTTGACACGAATGGCCCAGAATTCATCATAAACATAGAAAAGTTGAGAATAAGCAGATTGAGGAGGAAAAGAAAACAAGTCTCTGTTTAAGTCCCATCGTTTAGCCCTTTTCATTGACCTTGCTTGATGACGATATCTGACATGTCGTCCATCTTCACGAGCTCCAAATTCTTTTTAAAGAAAACAGACAATGAATGACAACAGAAAATAGTGAGTGGCGTGGTTAAATTCATTCACACTCAACTACCAAGTGAAAACAGTCTTGATACTGACGACTATCTGAAAGATTCATATCAAGTTTATATTTAGCACAGACAAAATAAATAGTGCAGATTAAAGGGTTTGTGAACCCTTCCACACACCCGCTCAATGAATAAACTCTCTAAATGTATGGAGTTTATGTAGATATGTACATGCTACATGACAACATAATAGCCATGTCTAGAACCAACTTATTTTAGTAATGACATGGTGCAATAGGTCAGATAAGTAGCTACTCACCTTCTCATTGGCCAAGTGCAGCAGGGCGACGAACGCCAGGGGCACAGACAGGTTCTGAGCCATGGTGGGGGGCAGGCTGAAGTGACAGAAGGGAGAACAAGACATGGCTTTTATTACATTATTTATCATCACGTATGTCCCATCCACATCCCTTTTAGCAAATTAATGTTTGGACCATCACCATCCAAAGTCCCTCAGTTGGCAGTAATGTCTAAATAAATGATGCATGTCTATCTCGCTACTAGTTTAATGAAAAGAAGAAGCAAATCCACTACAATCCTCTTCAATGGCAGCTGAGAAAACACTAGAGCCATTTGAGAATGGGCCCAGTGGTGATACTAAGGCTTGGTACCTTTGAAGCAGGGTCTTTGTGGTCTGACTGAAGACTTTCTCCCCACACACCTCTGAAGTCTCAGCATTCTCCACCTCCTGCTGAGAACAAAACATAACACTGTCAACCAGGAAGCAGTCCTGGGTTCAAATACTATTTGAAATCATTTCAAATTTAATCTGTGGTTGATTAAGCTTGGCTGTTGGAATGGAACAAATCGAAAAGTGCAAACCTTGCAGATCTGGGACTCCTGGCAGACGTAAGCAAACGCTCACTACACAAGTATTTGAAAGCTTTTGAATAGTATTTGAACCCAGGGAAGGTGCATAAAGATGGAGGAATTCAGATGAAGTTATTGTTTTAGCAATACCCACAGTTTTTAAACTACGGCACGTAACATGGTTCAATGTGCCAATAAATCAGCACAATCTACTTTCTCGCTTTTTAAAATGGTCTTGGAACTAGAATCGGGATCAAGTTTACTGTGCTAATGCAGATACAAAACAAGAGTAAATGGGGAGTACTGTATAACACAGTGAACTTTGCAAATTAGGCATTTGTAGTAGGTCCGTGGGGTCACCATCTTTATGAATGTAAGCTAAACTCAAGGAGTGTCAAATTGTTAATAGGCGAACAGAGGAGTGCTCACCTCCTTGATTACCTACTTCAGCAGAGGATGTACAAGAGTATCCTTTCAGTCTGCCACACCACCTTTGAATCAGCTGTTTTCTCAAAGGAGAAAAGCATGCACACATTTAAAAACTATACTACTTATCCTTTTATATAGAAAACATCTCACAACTAGCCACATTTATTTTGGAATTCCCCCCCGTATACGTAATTTGCCTGATGACGCGCGATTGGAGCAGGAGAGTCTTACTTCATACAAGCGCATTTGTTTCCCATCCTTGACCTTTTTCAAAAACAGGTGAAGAGACGACAGAGGAGAGAAGCGATAGGAGTGGAGCAAAACCTATTGATATTCTACCCAGGTCTGCAAGGAAGAGGCAAGAAGGGGGAAAAAAACATATTAGCCAACCATAGAAGCCAGTCAATGAGACCTCGGAGGGGAAGAGACATGAATACACTTTAAAATTGACCTTGGCTGTTTTTTCCAGACTGTCAGTCAGAAGATTCCACATGGTGTTCTTGAGCCTCTTCATGTCCATCTTCTTGGCTGTTTTGGCGTAGTTTATCTCAATCTTGTTCACCTGAAATAAAAGGAAAAGCCGGACTTTAACAACATTTCAAACATGATGCTACCATTTCAGAGCATGTATATCCTGAAGATGGCACTGGGTCCCAAAACAGTGTTTACCCATTAAAATATTTAGTCTTTATTAATTTCTACACAAATTTCAGAGCAGGACACTTGCTGAACACGGGCTCCCCATAACCATTCCCCTTCCCACCCGGTGTGGTTCTGGCACCAGGTCGTCCTCCCCATAAGTGGACACGTCGTTGTGGTCTTGTGAGGTGGTGAGGTTACTGTCTGCGGAAGGCTGGGTGTCACCTGCACTGAACCCTTCACCACCATCATCACTGTCCCCACCCTATAGAGAGAGTCAGATAGATACGTAGAGAGAGGACAAGAAAGAGATTAGCCAAATAATTACAAAACCAGCTACTAACAAAATAGGGCTGAAGCTATAGCATTAGTGGGGGTATTGATACAGTGGCAAGTTCAATATCTCTGTAGTGGTCTTATTGACACATAATGGAAACTGTATAAGACTGACACGGGAGTTACAATACAGACCTGCAGACCAGGGCAGAAGTTGGCTGTGTCATTGGCGTTGTTGTAGTCGTAGTCTCCGATGCCTTCCAGCTCTCCAGACAACCTCTTCTGGCCCTCTTTACACAACTGACATGGAGCACACATGTTTACTGACATGGAACATACGTCAGTGGCATCAATCTTCACTTTATCAGTTGCACCAACATATCCGTTCCATTCAGCTACGGTGATGAAGGCCTGACTGTATCTGGTGGCGGTTGCACATTGTTTTAGCACACCACTGTCCCCCGGTATGACCATGGAGACGCAGGACAGGGTCAACTAGTGTGTGTTAGATTCATTTCGCTCAAAATGTTGCTCAAAATGTGTTTATTCCATGCTGGTTTTTGTGTACAGTAAGTGTAAGAGAGGTCTTACTGTGCTGGCAGGTTTGAGGCCGAGTTGGGACAGGGTCTCAGGGGGGAACTGGAAGTCTGCAGCTAGAGTGGTTTTCTTGTTGCTGGTACTGAGGGCTGACTTGATGTTAGTGGTAGCAGCCTGGGAGAACACATTAGGCAGAGGTGAGGGAACTGTTTGAATCAATGTGTAAGTGGTAAAGAAACTCCTATAGCCACTAAAACCACATTTCCTCAGCTGCAGTGACTAACATTTGAAACTGCATAACTGTCTTATACATTAGGCAGGGATTGTCAAGACACTTGACCCCTGTATTAGCATCAAAAGTGACTTACAGAAGTGATAGATAGAGTAAGAGTAATTGACAACAGCTCAGAAAATGGGCACTTTAACTTTAGAATGTGACTACCTACCTACTATTATCAAATCAAATTTAGTCACATGCGCCGAATACAACAGGTGTAGACCTTACAGAGAAATGCTTAAGAGCCCCTAACCAACAATGCAGTAAAAGAAAATTGAGTAAGAATAAGAGATAAAAGTAACAAGTAATTAAAGAGCAGCAGTAAAATAACAATAGTGAGACTATACACAGGGGGGTACCGGTACAGAGTTAATGTGCGGGGGCACCGGTTAGTTGAGGTTATATGTACATGTAGGTAGTTAAAGTGACTATACATAGAAGAGAGTAGCAGCGGTGTAGAGGGGGGAGGGGGGCAATGCAAATAGTCTGGGTAGCCATTTGATTAGATGTTTAGGAGTCTATAGCTTGGGGGTAGAAGCTGTTTAGAAGCCTCTTGGACCTAGACTTAGCGCTCCGGTACCGCTTGCTGTGCAGTAGCAGAGAGAACAAGCTACGACTAGGCTGGTCTCTAACAATTTTTAGGGCCTTCCTCTGACACCGCCTGGTATAGAGGTCCTGGATGGCAGGAAGCTTTTCGCAACAGTGATGTACTGGGCCGTACAAACTAAACTCTGTGGTGCCTTGCGGTCAGAGGCCGAGCAGTTGCCATACCAGGTAGTGATGCAACCAGTCAGGATGCTCTCAATGGTGCAGCTGTAGAAACTTTTGAGGATCTGAGGACCCATGCAAAGTATGTTCGGTCTCCTGAGGGGGAACAGGTTTTGTCGTGCCCTCTTCACGACTGTCTTGGTGTGCTTGGACTAGGGCTAGGCGAGATGATATACATTTTTCTATCTTCACACGATATCTATCGTTTCATATTATGCTCTATCGTTGATTTCGTTGTGTCGCAAAATCACACTCTTTATGGCAATATTTGGACATTTGCAACACACATGGAGGAAGTGGTTTGGGTATGAAAAGTCTGACACAGACCAGAAAACCGTCCTCCGACAACAGGCTCAAACACTACTAACCTCTTTTACCACCTACACAAGAATCATGTGAAACAGTACAGAGTCTCTACAGATGAGACTCAAAAAAGTACAGTCGAGTGCTCAAAACATCCCCCGACTGACGTTGCAAGAGGCTTTTGCCCACGGCACACCATATGGCAAAGAATCACGAAGATGGAAGGAGGTAACAGCTGCCGTCACAACTTACATTTGCAAAGACATGGCCCTAATTTACACTGTCGAGAAACGGGGGTTTTGTGAGTTGGTGCTAACACTCGACCCAAGGTACCAAATGCAAATACCTTTTATTTGTTGAGTACAGTCATGACCGAAAGTTTTGAGAATGACACAAATATACATTTTCAAAGTTTGCTGCCTCAGTGTCTTTAGATATTTTTGTCAGATGTTACTATGGAATACTGAAGTATAATTACAAGCATTTCATAAGTGTCAAAGTCTTTTGACAATTACATGAAGTTGATGCAGAGTCAATATTTGCAGTGTTGACCCTTCATTTTCAAGACCTCTGCACTCTGCCCTGGCATGCTGTCAATTAACTTCTGGGCCACATCCTGACTGATGGCAGCCCATTCTTGCATAATCAATGCTTGGACTGTGTCAGAATTTGTGGGTTTTTGTTTGTCCACCCGCCTCTTGAGGATTGACCACAAGTTCTCAATGGGATTAAGGTCTGGGGAGTTTCCTGGCCATGGACCCAAAATATCGATGTTTAGTTCCCGGAGCCAATTAGTTATCACTTTTGCCTTATGGCAAGGTGCTCCATCAAGCTGGAAAAGGCATTGTTCGTCACCAAACTGTTCCAGGAGGTTGGGAGAAGTTGCTCTCGGAGGATGTGTTGGTACCATTATTTATTCATGGCTGTGTTCTTAGGCAAAATTGTGAGTGAGCCCACTCCCTTGGCTGAGAAGCAACCCCACACATGAAGGGTCTCAGGATGTTTTACTGTTGGCATGACACAGGACTGATGGTAGCGCTCACCTTGTCTTCTCCCGACAAGCTTTTTTCTAGATGACCCAAACAATCGGAAAGGGGATTCATCAGAGAAAATGACTTTACCCCAGTCCTCAGCAGTCCAATCCCTGTACCTTTTGCAGAATATCAGTCGGTCCCTGATGTTTTTCCTGGAGAGAAGTGGCTTCTTTGCTGCCCTTCTTGACACCAGGCCATCCTCCAAAAGTCTTCGCCTCACTGTGCATGCAGATGCACTCACACCTGCCTGCTGCCATACCAGAGCAAGCTCTGTACTAGTGGTGCCCCGATCCCGCAGCTGAATCAACTTTAAGAGACGGTCCTGGCCCTTGCTGGACTTTCTTGGGCGCCCTGAAGCCTCCTTCACAACAATTGAACCGCTCTCCTTGAAGTTCTTGATGATCCGATAAATGGTTGATTTAGGTGCAATCTTACTGGCAGCAATATCCTTTCCTGTGAAGCCCTTTTTTTGCAAAGCAATGATGACGGCACGTGTTTTCTTGCAGGTAACCATGGCTGACAGAGGAAGAACAATGATTCCAAGCACCACCCTCCTTTTGAAGCTTCCGGTCTGTTATTCGAACTCAATCAGCATGACAGAGCGATCGCCAGCCTTGTCCTCGTCAATACTCACACCTGTGTTAACGAGAGAATCACTGACATGTCAGCTGGTCCTTTTGTGGCAGGGCTGAAATGCAGTGGAAATGTTTTTTGGGGAATCAGTTCATTTGCATGGCAAAGAGGGACTTTGCAATTAATTGCAATTCATCTGATCACTCTTCATGACATTCTGGAGTATATGCAAATTGCCATCATACAAACTAAGGCAGCAGACCTTGTGAAAATGTATATTCGTGTAATTCTCAACTTTTGGCCACGACTTTAGAATTCAAAATGTAAAAATAAATAGGCCTTTACATGTGGTCATTTTATATAAACTATTTATTCATTGAATTTACAGAATGTGTCTATCATGTTATGTATCGTTATCAGGATATGAAATGACCTACACTGGGATATGAGATTTTGGCCATATCGCCCAGCCCTAGCTTGGATCATGTTAGTTTGTTGGTGATGTGGACGCTAAGGAACTTGAAGCTCTCAACCTGATCCACTACAGCCCCGTCGATGAGAATGGGGGCGTGCTCGGCCCTCTTTTCCTGTAGTCCACAATCATCTCCTTTGTCTTGATCGCGTTGAGGGAGAGGTTGTTGTCCTTGCACCACCCGGCCAGGTCTCTGACCTCCTCCCTATAGGCTGTCTCGACGTTGTCGGTGATCAGGCCTACCACTGTTGTGTCATCTGCAAACTTAATGATGGTATTGGGGTCGTGCCTGGCAGTGCAGTCATGAGTGAACAGGCAGTACAGGAGACGACTGACCACGCACCCCTGAGGGCCCCCTGTGTTGAGGATCAGCGTGGTGGATGTGTTGTTACCACCTGGGGGCAGCCTGTCAGGAAGTCCAGGATCCAGTTGCAGAGGGAGGTGTTTGGTCCCAGGGTCCTTAGCTTATTGATGAGCTTTGAGGGCACTATGGTGTTGAACCCTGAGCTGTAGTCAATGAATAGCATTCTCATGCAGGTGTTCCTTTTGTCCAGGTGTAAAAGGGCAGTGTGGAGTGCAATAGAGATTGCATCATCTGTGGATATGTTGGGGCGGTATGCAAATTGGAGTGGGTCTAGGGTTTCTGGGATAATGGTGTTGATGTGAGCCATGACCAGCCTTTCAAAGCACTTCATGGCTACTGACGTGAGTGCTACGGGTCAGTAGTCATTTAGGCAGGTTAACAGTGTTCTTGGGCACAGGGACTATGGTGGTCTGCTTAAAACATGTTGCTATTACAGAATCAGACAGGGAGGTGAAGACACTTGCCAGTTGGTCAGCGCATGCTTGCAGTACACGTCCTGGTAATCAGTCTGTGAATGTTGATCTAAGGATCCGCCCATTTGAAAGGAAACACTTTGAAGTTTGTGGAAATGTGAAAGGAATGTAGGAGAATAACAATAGATCTGGTAAAAGATAATACAAAGAAAAAAGCAAACTGTTCATCATTTTTTAAATGCAAGAGAAAGGCCATAATGTATTATTCCAGCCTAGGTGCAATTTAGATTTTGTCCACTAGATGTCAGCAATGTATGTGCACCGTTTTAGACTGATCCAATGAACCATTGAATTTCTGTTCAAAATTTTGTATCAAGACTGCCCAAATGTGCCTAATTTGTTTATTAATAACTTTTCATTTAAGTTTCCCTGCATTAAAGTCTCCGGCTATTAGGAGCGCCACCTCTGGGAGAGTGTTTTCCTGTTTGCTTATGGCGGAATAAATACAATACAATACAATACAATTCAGTGCGATCTTAGTGCCAGCATCAGTCTGCGGTGGTATGTAGACAGCTACAAAAAATACAGATGAAAACTCTAGGTAGATAGTGTGTGTTACCAGACGCCCCTGTCCTGTCGATACAGCGTATAACCAGCCAGCTGTATGTTGATGTCATCGTTCAGTTCTGAATGTCGCGTAGGTCATCAATTTTATTTTCCAAAGATTGCACGTTTGCTAGCAGACTGGAAGGAAGTGGGGGTTTATTCGATCGCCTACGAATTCTCCGAAGGCAGCCCGCCCTCTGGCCCCTTTTTCTTTGCCTTCTCTTCACGCAAATGATAGGGATCTGAGACTGTTCCCGGGGAAACAGTATATCAGTCATGTCGGGACAAGTTAAAGGAAAAAAAGGATTCTACCAGTCCGTGTTGAGTAATCGCAGTTCTGATGCCCAGAAGTTATTTTCGGTCATAAGAGACGGTAGCAGCCACATTATGTACAAAATAAGTTTAAAAATAAGTTACAAACAACGCAAAGAAACTAACAAAAAACACAATTGGTTTGGAATATACGTAATCCTTGTTCTCCGGCGCCATCTTATTTCTGATTAATGCTCTTGGGTGCAGCTCAAACAATCAGAGAACTGGAGGGGTAACCAAGGGCTTACTCTAGTGGTGCGGAAGTAGGTTTCAAAGTTGACATGGTCGTTAAAGTCGATTTCAAAAGCCTTCTTAGGCTTCCTTTTGCGACCCTCCTTCTCAAGCATGTTGTCCTCTAAACACACACACACACACACACACACACACACACACACAGAGAGAGCGAGACGGAGGAATGAACAAGAGATATTTAGTGGCCAATGCCGTTAAGGAATTCTCCCAAACACAGATAAACTACATATACAACATGGCTTTGTGTGTACAACCACCACTCACTCTTGTGCAGAGGTTTGAAGCGCCAGTAGCCAGGACCTGCCCAGGTAGCCATGGTCCTAGGGCTGAAGTAGGAGTACTCTCTGGGCTGGTTGGACAGCTGCAGACACATGGTGGCTATGTCCCCCTCTCCAATGGGAATCACATCCCTGTGGACAGTCAGCCACACCACAGAATGACATTAAAATACCTGGCCAGCAGCATACCACCCTGCATTCCACTGCTGGCTTGCCTCTGAAGGTAAGCAGGGTTGGTTCTGGTCAGTCCCTGGATGTGAGACCAGATGCTGCTGGAAGTAGTGTTGGAGGGCCAGTAGGAGGCACCCTTTCCTCTGATAAAAATAAATCAAAGCCAATCCCCCCAGTGCAGTGATTGGGGACATTGCCCTGTGTATGGTACAGTCTTTCAGATGGAACATTAAACCGATGTCCTGACTGTGGTCACTAAAGATCCCATCGCATTTATTGTACGAGTAGGGGTGTTAACCCCGGTGTCCTTGCTAAATTCCCAATCTGGCCCACATACTATCATGGACACCTAATCGTCCAATTGGCTCATCCATCTCCCATGTAACTATTGCCCAAGATGGAAAAGAAAAACATCAGTTTAATTTTTCAATCTAGACTGAGAAAAATATGGATTTACTAAACACATCTTCAGTTAATCCAATTGCTTTTGCTCTGATAAGTAACTCCATTTCTAAAGCCTGCCTGGACCTAAGTTAAGTAGGTCAAAGTCATTAGTAGAGCTTTTTCTGTCGAGTCAAACTGTTTCCCTTCATTCATCCTGACATCTAAACTGGATATTTAATGGGTTTGGGTGTGTTACTGTCATAACAGTTTTAAAACACTCTTGACATCATGGTACACACAACAACAAAACTAGACAGAACAAGGTCAAGGCTACCGGATCTGTTTACAAGTGGAATACCGTTCCTCATGAAACATCCCTGGGATCCTCTACGGCAGGTATTCCCAAACTGGGGTATGCATAATGCTGTCGGGGGGGTACGCCCCCCCCAAAAAGTGATTCACATAGAAAATTACATACATATAAATAAACAGTCAATATATATATTTTCCAGCGGGGTTATACATTTGGGTGAGTTTTTTTCCCCCCCTCGCCTGAGTAGTCTCATTTCACTGCCAAAAATAAAATGAAACCATCTAGGGTTCAGTGAAACATCATCAAATACAGGTAGCCTAATCAAATAATTAACATCCAATCACATTAACTGTTACTCTCTCGTGGGTGAAACCTTCTCTTGCGCGCGGACATTTTGAAACAAAACATGCCAATTTGAAAAATACACCACATGTGTTTAGCGAGAATTAAGATGACTTTCGAGTAGTAAGACATGTATAAAAGCAACAGATACGATTAATAAGAAGGGGCAAGAAGCGTCTTATGTTGTGAGCTACCGAGTGGCTAGGACAGGCAAGCCCCATACTATTGTGGAGGACTTAATTATTCCAGCTGCCGTTGGGATGGCTGGGACAATGCTGGGGGAAAAGGCCAATAAAACTACAGACAATGTCTTCATCAAACAACACACCGTTTCATGACGCCTCAGTAACATGGAAGGAGATGTTTTGAAACAAGTACTGCTTCGCATACAAGCCAGTGAGTTCTATGCGTTACAGCTGGATGAGTCAACAGACGTGGCGGGCCTGGCACAGATCCTGGTACATGTCCGTTACGTTTATGGGGGGTCAATTAAGGAAGACCTCTTCTGCAAACCACTGGAAACCAGAACAGGAGAATATATTTTTTAAGTACTGGACAGCTTTGTCACACCAAATGGACTTGTGGTCAAGATGTGTTGGTATCTGTACTGATGGCGCAAAATCCATGACAGGGAGACATAGTGGAGTGGTAACACGCATGCAAGCAGTTGCTCCCGATGCCACTTGGGCACACTGCAGTATCCACCAAGAGGCTCTTGCTGCCAAGGGAATGCCTGACAGCTTGAAAGACGTTTTGGACACTACAGTGAAAATTATTAACTTTGTTAAAGCAAGTCCCCTGAACTCTCGTGTATTTTCTGCACTATGCAATGATATGGGCAGCGACCATGTAATGCTTTTACGATGGTTTTCAAGGGGCAAAGTATTGACATTTTTTTTAATTGAGAGAAGAGCTTCAAGTTCTTTTTAATGACCATAATTTTCACTTGTCTGACCGCTTGCATGATGACGAGTTTCTCACACGACTGGCCTATCTGGGTGATATTTTTTCCTCACCTGAATGATCTGAATCTAGGATTACAGGGACTCTCCGCAACTATATTCAATGTGCGGGACAAAATTGAGTCTATGATTAAGAAGTTGGTGCTCTTCTCTGTCTGCATTAACAAGGACAACACACAGGTCTTTCCATCATTGCATGATTTGTTGTGTGCAAATGAACTCAAGCTTATGGACAATGTCAAATGTGATATAGTGAAGCATCGGAGTGAGTTGGGTGTGCAATTACGCAGGTACTTCCCCGAAATGGACGACACAAACAACTGGATTCGTTATCCCTTTCATGCCCTGCCTCCAGTCCACTTACCTATATCTGAACAAGAGAGCCTCATCGAAATTGCTGTTCTGTGAAAATCTAATTTAATCAGAAGCCACTGCAGATTTCTGGATAGGGCTGTGCTCAGAGTATCCTGTCTTGGCAAATTGCACGGTTAAGACACGGTTTCCCTCTGCAACCACGCACCTATGAGAGTTGATTCTCGGCCCTCACTAGCATGAAAACTAAATACAGGCACAGACTGCATGTGGAACATTATTTAAGACTCTCTCCAATACAACATTGCAGAGTTATGTGCATCCTTTCAAGCACACCCTTCATTAACCTGTGGTGAGTTATTCACCATTTTTGATTAACAAATGCGTTTTATCAGCAAGATGGCTAAATAAAAAGCAAAATTATATAATTATTTGTGCCCTGGTCCTATAAGAGCTCTTTGTCACTTCCCACAAGCCGGGTTGTGACCAAAACACACTCATTCTTATGTTTAATAAATGTATCGTGTGTGTGTGTGTGTGTGTGTGTGTGTGTGTGGCAGGCTTACAATGATTGCAAAAAACAACAGTTGAGAATGCACTGACCCTGTTGCTACAGGGGGTACGCAGCTGGAAGTTGAATGTTTGAAGGGGTACGGGACTATAAAGTGTTTGGGAACCACTGCTCTACGGGAATAAACAAACACCCCCAGGTTGTTACCACCCTGTAACAAATGCCCCCAGGTTGTTACCACCCTGTAACAAACACCCTCAGTACACTCACCTTCCTCTCCCAGGCCCTCCAGTCTTACAGCCATCCTTGTGTTCTTTGGAGCCCTCTACACCATAGTCCTCCTGACCCTCCTCATAGTCTCCATCAAAATCATCCCCAAAGTCCTGACACTCCTCATCTGGCTCCGCCTCAGCGTTCACGTCAAACACGTGATCCCCCTGCTTCATCTTCTCCAGCATCTGGTTCATGGTCTGTAATAGAAGAAGAAGGATTTATATAGAGACTGTAGTTAAGAAACTGAGGCTATATGACTAATGTATCAAGACAATACCTCCAATCTTTATCATTTCCAAACTAAAATAAAAGACATGTGCTTCCCAAATGGCACCCTATTCCCTATGTCGTGCACTACATTTGACCAGGGCCCATAGATTCCTGGTCAAAAGCAGTGCACTATATAGGGAATAGGGTGCCATTTGGGATGCATGCTGTGTATACTGCCAGTGTGTTGCTCTCACCTGGTCAGGGTTCCAGCTGGTAAAAGAGAAGTCTGCCAGGGAGGGGCAGATGGAGCTCTTCTCCTGGGTCTGCTGGAGACCAGCTGTCAAATCACACAATTTCATGAATGATACAATTAAATCGGAATATGTAGGCCAACTGTCAATACCTTACAGCATTGTTTCTTAATCCCGGTCCGGGCGGGGTGCACATTTTTGTTTTGTCCTTGCACTACATACCCGATTCCACTAACAGACTAATCATCAAACCTTAGATTAGTAGAATAAGGTGTGTAGTGCTAGGGCAAAACAAAAATGTGAACAGTTTTGAGTCCCCAGGACCAGGATTGAGAAACACTGCCTTACAGCATCACTCAACACAACCAGATATAGGCTCTGAGAAAATCTAGAGATACTATGCCAGACTACAGCAAAAACAGCCCAGGGGTCATATGTATTAACTTGTTAGGGAGTGGCAGCTTGAGGGGTTGGTTTTGGAGAGCCTCCCATTCACGCCCAGAAAATAGGATATGCACATATGTGGTACCATTGGATAGGAAACACTCAGAATTTTCCAAAACTGTTAACCATTTGTCTGTGAGTAAAACAGAACGCATATAGCAGGCGAAACCCCCCGGCGGCAGGTAGCCTAGTGGTTAGAGCGTTGGACTTGTAACCGGAGGGTTACAAGTTCGAATCCCCGAGCTGACAAGGAAAAAAATCTGTCGCTCTGCCCCTGAACAAGGCAGTTAACCCACTGTTCCCCGGGTGCCGATGACGTGGATGTCGATTAGGGCAGCCCCCCGCACCTCTCTGATTCAGAGGGGTTGGGTTAAATGCGGAAGAAACATTTCGGTTGAAAGCATTCGGTTGTACAACTGACTAATCATGGTGACTTTTGACTTTGAATTTCTGTCCTGGAAAAAGTGATTTTGACACATCGCTCATTTGGGCACCCCCTCCCTCATGAAAATGACCATATAAGGGCATATGAATGCAGTACCCATTGCTTCCTTTAGATGTCAACAGTCTCGAGACAGTGTAAAATTTCATTTTGGATGAATTAGACCAGAGAAAGAGCAAACCAGGAAGTGTCTCTTTTGTAAACAGTACCCAGTGCGCGCGCCCGACAAAGCGCGCTGTGTCTTTTTTTACCGTCGTTATCGATCAGTTTATAATAGTAAATATACGTAAAAGTGTTCCAAAGGATACATTTAAAACTATGTTTGATTGTTCTTGGACAAGTTTATAGGTATAAGATGAACGAGTTTGCGTCACGTTTCAATGGAGGAGTGGAGGCTGTCGTTTGATTATAATGCGCGAACCAAATGGAGGATTTATGGATAAAATACATTACTTTTTCTAACAAAAGAACCATGGATTGTCTTCGTTGGACACTTAGGATGACCTCAGCAGAAGTTCTTCAACAGGTAATTGATTTGTTTTTGCTGTGAAATATGTTGTGTGTGCCATGATGGCTAATCGATTCATGGCTATGGGGAAAATGTGAGGTGCTACTCTCAAACAATCAAATGTGCTGCTTTCGCCGTAAAGCCTTTTTGAAATCTGACAACGCTGTGATATTGCCAAGAAACAGAGCTTTTGATGAGTATGGAACATTTGTATATTGGTGGATGTTTAATAATTCAACTTTTGGATTTTGAATTTGGCGGGAGCAGCCCGCTAGCGCCCCAGTGATCCCTGAGAAGTTAATGTGTCTCAGAGTAGGAGCAGTGCTTAATTTAATCTGAATCCTGCTGGAACAGGACCTGGCACTTCAGTTTCGTTCCGGTACCTATTTGCCAGGATTCAATACCTGTCGTGGCATGAATTTCTCTCGCTCACTGTTTTCAAAATTCAAGTTGACTCCACTATATTTTTTCTGCCCCCTAAAAAAATGGGATGTGAAAACATGCCTGATATTTTAAGAATTGATTCATGTGGGCTGGCACGGGTTTTTGCGTAACATTGTAGCCTATATAGACCAACGCACGTGGCCATTGCTGTGGTGAGAGAAAGAAACACGCCTGTATCTTGCACATCATTATTTATTTCCTTATAGAACCATAGCCGCAATAATTGTGCTGGAGGTGCCGCAGCACCCCTGATAAATGTTAATGTATTTACCAAAGTTATAGAATTACTGCCGTCTGTTCAGAAATAAGGAGTAGGCCAATAAGTTATTGATCCTCTGTGGCTAAATTATTTCTTTTTTTAATAGCCTAGCTGTGTAGCCCAACCACAATGCAAGCCAAAGGAGTGCTGAACAGTTCATCAAATGGCTATCCGGACAATTTACATTGACCTTTTATTTATTAATCTTAATTGTTTTGCACTGACTCCCTTGCACCGGCTCTATGCACACTCACTAGACCCACACACGCTCACATGCATAGACGCCACACACACACACACTCACTTTCACATATGCTGCTGCTACTCTGTTTATTATATATCCTGATTGCCTAGTCACTTTTAACTCTACCCACATGTACATACTGTATTACCTCAACTACCTCATACCCCTGCATATTGACTTGGTACTCCTTGTACATAGCCTTTTTGTTGTTACTATTTCCTTTTTATTTAGAAAATATATTTGTCTTAATTTTTTAACTTTTGCATTGTTGGGAATGGGCTTGTAAGTAAGCATTTCACTGTAAAGTCTACACCTGTTGTATAAGGCGCATGTGACCAACAAAATGGTTTGGTAACTGGTAACTGGGGGGACCGATGGGAGGACAGGGGAGGCGGTTATTCAAATATCACAAATGATGTTGTCACCTGCAGTGGTTAAGATCGTCATGTCTCTCCTTGGGGGGTGCATAGTTCTCACGTGAAGTGAGGTCCAACTGCTTTATGGGTTAATGCATCATATGATAGAGGAACAAAATATTGAAGGCATTAATGTGAAAGCATATACAGTGCTGAGTTACCTCAAGAGTATGGAACGTGGATTAGGGATACGCACTTGCATATCAGGTGAAATGGAGGAGATTGGGAACAAAGTGAAAATGACATGACTTGGGAACACCTCTCGGAACCTGGGGCCGAAAGGGGAAGACTGGTCGAAAGCATGAGGAAGCTTTTTAGAGCTTTCATTTTTGTGGAACACATCAGGAAAGTATCCTGGAGGCATAGAGTCAGGTGAAGAGAGTGGGAATTGTTATGGTCTCAGACTTTGGGGAAAGTGGAGAAACTAGAAGCTGCTCCATCTGCTATTGAACGAGACGGCAGATTCAGCTGGAATGGCATTTTGTTGTGTGATCATAGTTCGGTGGCCATAAGTCTCTAAATTTGTACACCTCATGGTGACCGATCGGTCATTGTTTGTTCATTTGTTAGTTTGTTTAATTCATGTTTTATAATCATTTGTTAATTTTTTTTATTCATGTTTTAATTATCATTGTTTATACATTTAAGTAATTTCCAAGTTTGTATGAATTGAACATTAGGATGCTACTGTTCAAGAGGAGGGACTGACATTTTGAACATTGAGATATTAAATAAATGATAGAGAAGAAGCATAGAAGCAAACGAGGAAGAGACTGGGTCTCTGTAGGAAGACGGATAGTTGTGTAATGTGTTGGGGGAGGGGAGTAGAGCAACAGATGGACATCTGTGGACTAGAGGAAGGAACGGTTGAGGTCAGGTCAGTTCCCCTTAAGGGAGTAATCAGGGTTCAGTATCTGGTTCTTCCTGTTGGGCATAAACTGGAAGGATTGGAGAGAAGGAGGAGTGTCTTAAGTGGGATATCTGAGTGGGACAAATATTGAGTTGTCTGATTACAGCTGTACAGAACCTTTGTAAAGAATTTAAAAAAAAACTTGGTTAAAGCTTCTCTATTGTCCGTGAGTTATTTACTCTGAAAAATAAGAACCTAACAATGCCTACAGTCAGGAACGAGCAGTAAATCTGTAAATGAACAGCGTGCAGCCAAAACAGGCCTTTAGCAATAATTTCAAATTCAATTGAGGGAAAACACAGGTTGTAAAGCAAATGGATCCTGCTGAAAAGAGAAGACTAATATGTCTACCATGTTATCAACTTCCAAATAGACCTATTGAGTGAACTTCATTGTTTTACAAAGTAAAACAAGACTCATCTATCATTGGGTGAGTCAGTGAAACTGGATAGCTTTTTAAGACCAATTTCCTTTTCATATTGCACAATATGTTTGTCTCCACACACCTAGGCCAAGGCTATTGATGGATTCAACACGAGGTTGTTTTTATTTATCTAAAATCCTTAGTTTGTCAGTGTCAAAGTAGCCTGTAAATCCGATTACTTGTTGGGTATTTAAAAAAAAAAAAGAGTCTGCTAAAGTCTCCAGTTATCTAAAATGATATAGAATTGCATGAAATGAGTTCATGAAAGGCCAAATTTTTCTTGGATCCCAGGCTACAAAAATGTCCCCCATGTGTGCAACTTCTGCAAATCGCCTCTACTGCGCTATGCCAGTACGCAAAAGCGATAATGCATCCGATGCTTTATTTTTTATGCGTTTCTGGGACCCCCCAATTTACATATTAAGCACTGAGTAGGAGTGCTGTTCTAGGATCAGGCTCCCATTGTTCACATAATCGTATACATTGTGATCTGAAAGGCAAACCTGACCCTAAATCCGGAACAAAGTGTGATGCTGACGTGACCCAGTCAGTGTTACCTGTGAAGGGCAGCGCAGGGACATGCTGCGGAGGAGACTGGGAGTAGGAGTGAGTGGAATGCAGCAGGGTCATGTGGGAGGGGAAGAGCAGCTCACAGCGACTGTCTTCACTGAACAGCACTGACAGGAAGACACCTGCTGTGCTGCTCTCATCGAAGGACGACGCCATGCGCTGGAACATGGGGTCCACCTGGAGTTGGAGGGGTGGGATAATAATTAGGAGAATACAGGTGAGCTTACCATGTGAGCTTAGTAGGAACTTTCACAATCCTGTCTGGATCCATACTCTCAGTAAATATTCTAAATCCTCAGGCTTTGTATTTATTATGGACCCCATAAGCTGCTACCAATGCAGCAGCTACTCTTCCTGGGGTACAGCAAAAGGCAGTTATACAATTCTAATAACATTACATTCATAACAGATTACACAAATCAAATTGTATTGTTCACATACACATGGTTAGCAGATGTTAATGCGAGTGTAGCGAAATGCTTGTACTTCTAGTTCCAACAGTGCAGTAATATCAACCAAGTAATCTAACAATTAAACAACAACTACCTAATAAACACAAATCTAAAGGGATGGAATAAGAATATGTACACATAAATATATGGATAAGTGATGACCAAGCGGCATAGGCAAGATGCAATAGATTGTATAAGATACAGTATATACACATGAGTTGAGTAATGTAAGATATGTAAACATTATTAAAAAGTGGCATTATTTAGTGACTAGTGATCCATTTATTAAAGTGGCCAATGATTCAAGTCTGTATGTAGGCAGCAGCCTCTCCGTGTTAGTGATGGCTGTTTAGCAGTCTGACGGCCTTGAGATAGACGTTTTTCAGTCTCTCGGTCCCAGCTTTGACGCACCGGTACTGACCTCGCCTTCTGGATGGTTGCGGGGTGAACAGGCATTGGCTCGGGTGGTTGTTGTCCTTGGTGATCTTTTTGACCTTCCTGTAACAGGTGCTTTAGGTGTTCTGGAAGGCAGGTAGTTTGCCCCAGCTGATGCGCTGTGCAGACCGCACCACCCTCTGGAGAGCCTTGCGGTTGAGGGCGGTGCAGTTGCTGTACCAGGTGGTGATACAGCACGACAGGATGCTCTCAATTGCCCATCGTTAAAAGTATGACAGGGTTTTAGGTGACAAGCCAAATTTCTTCCGCCTCCTGAGGTTGAAGAGGCACTGTTGCACCTTCTTCACCACACATTCTGTGTGGGTGGACCATTTCAGTTTGTCTGATGTGTACGCCGAGGAAATTAAAACTTTACACCTTCTCCACTGCTGTCCCGTCGATGTGGATAGGGGGGTGCTCCCTCTGCTGTTAATTTGAAGTACACGATCATCTCCTTTGTTTTGTTGACGTTGAGTGTGAGGTTATTTTCCTGACACCACACTGAGTGCCCTCAACACCTCTCTGTAGGCTGTCTCGTTGTTGTTGGTAATCAAGCCCACTACTGTTGTAGTCTGCAAACTTGATGATTGAGTTGGAGGCGTGCATGGCCACGCAGGTAAGGTGGAGGTGCTCCTTGACTATTCTCTCAAAGCACTTCATGATGACAGAAGTGAGTGCTACGGGGCGATATTGAACTAAATGACTATCTTTGCCTTCTTGGGTACAGGAACAATGGTGGCCATCTTGAAGCATGTGGGGACATGGGATAGGGAACGATTGAATATGTCTGTAAAAACACTAGCCAGCTGGTCTGCGCATGCTCTGAGGATGCGGCTAGGGATGCCGTCTGGGCCAGCAGCCTTGCAATGGTTAACACGTTAAAAATGTCTTACTCACGTCAGCCACGGTGGAGGAGAGGCCCGCAGTCCTTGGTAGCGGGCCGCGTCGGTGGCACTGTATTATCCTTAACGCGGGCAAAGGTGTTTAGCTTGTTGGGAAGCAAGACGGTGTCCGTGACGTGGCTGGTTTTCTTTTTGTAGTTTAATTGCCTGTAGACCCTGCCACATACGTCTCGTGTCTGAGCCGTTGAATTGCGACTCCACTTTTTCCCTATACCGATATGTTGGTTGTTTGATTGCCTTGCGGAGGGAATAAGTACACTGTTTATATTCAGTCATATTCCCAGTCACCTTTCAGACAGCAGCTCACAACACACCTGGTGTGTACCCTCAGGCCCCTACTCCACTACCACATATCTACAACACAAAATCATGTGTACTTGTGTGTATAGTGCGTATGCTATTGTGTGTGTATGCATGTGTCTGTGTTGCTTCACAGTCCCCGCTGTTCAATTAGGTTTATTTTTATCTGTTTTGTAAATCTGATTCTACTGCTTGCATCAGTTATCTGATGTGGAATAGAGTTCCATGTAGTCATGGCTCTATGTAGTACTGTGCGCCCCTCAGTCTGTTCTGGACTTGGACAGCGAAGAGAGTCAAGAGACCTCTGGTGGCATGTCTTGTGGGGTATGCATGGGTGTCTGAGCTGTGTGCTAGTCGTTTAAACAGACAGCTCAGTGCTTTCAACATGTCAATACCTCCCACAAATACAAGAAGTGATTAAGTCAATCTCTCCAGGAGAGATTCATGTTTGCTCTCTGTGTACAGCAAAAGGCCAGCCGTGCTGCCCTGTTCTGAGCCAAGTGCAATTTTCCTAAGTCCCTCTTTGTGGCACCTGACCACACGACTGAACAGTAGTCCATGTGCGACAAAACTAGGGCCTGTAAGATCTGCCTTGTTTATAGTGCTGCTAAGGTAGAGCAGCGCTATATTATGGACAGACTTCTTCCCATCTTAGCTACTGTTGTATCAATATGTTTTAACCATGACAGTTTACAATCCAGGGTTACTCCAAGCAGTTTAGTCACCTCAATGTGCTCAATTTCCAGTGGCATGTCATTAGTAAAGATTGAAAAAAAGTAAGGGGCCTAGACAACTGCCCTGGGGAATTCCAGATTCTACCTGGATTATGTTGGAGGCTTCCATTAAATCACAGTGTTCTGTTAGCCAGGTAACTCTTTATCCACAATATAGCAGGGGGTGCAAAGCCATAACACATGTTTTTCCAGTAGCAGACTATGATCGATAATGTCAAAAGCCCACTGAAGTCTAACAAAGCACCCCCCACAATAATTATCATTAATTTCTCTCAGTCAATCATCAGTAATTTGTGCCGTGCTTGTTGAATGTCCTTCCCGATAAGCGTGCTGAAAGTCTGTTGTCAATTTGTTTACTGTAAAATAGCATCAAACACAATTTTTTCCAAACCTTTACTAAGGGTTGGTAAGAGGCTGATTGGGAGGCTATTTGAGACAGTAAAATGGGGCTTTACCATTCTTAGGTAGCGGAATGACTTTTGCTTCCCTCCCGGCCTGAGGGTACAAACTTTCTAGTAATACAATAATAACAATAATTATTTCACCTCTTCCCCACTCACTTTACAAAATTCAAAAGGCTTTCCTTACTAATTCCATTTATATTCAGAATTTGGCTATGTGTCTCAAATGTCCAGGTGACTCCACATCAAACCTCACAGGCATAGCCTGGTCCTTTGCCTCAGGCTATTCCTGGAGCAGGAAAACCATCACTTACCTCACACTTCCTCTCTGACTCAGAGCTGTTGATGTTGCTCAGGTTCTGCTCCACAGTCTTTTTGGGAGGCCTCTTCTTCTTCACCACCTGCTTGGCAGTCAGCTCTCCTGCAGCACCCTCCTCCATCTCTCCCCCATCTCCTGCTCCATACGCATAGGAAAGGGTCAGAGCCTGATGATCTTTTATTGACAACAATATTTTTTTTTACAACAGAGCAAGTCACAGTATGGCACCATATTCCCTATATAGTGCACTACGCTGTGGACCATGGTCAAACATAGTGCACTATAAAGGGAATAGTTTGCCAATTGGGACACTGACAGTGTATAGATGTTATAGTTAAGAGGCTCTCACCTTCCCCAGGCTTGGTCTCAGCACCCAGTCCTCCCAGTACTCTGTAGGCATCAGCATGGACAGCATCCACTCGGACTGCATAAATCTTGGTGCTGGCGTCCAAGGTACCCGCTGCCACCTTGGCAAGGACAAAGAAAAACACATTATCTCATACAGCCAACAGACACTAGGCCCATAAAGTGAAATGACCAGTCTGTCATCAATATACTCCATTAGTTTGGAATAAGCCTATAAAAACAATCAAATGTATATCTTAAGTGGTTGCGCTACAAGCGGATTTCTTCATTAGTAGATCATACTTTAATCTCCTCAATAGTAGCGCAAATCTGAAGAAAATCTTGTGATAAGGGAATGTAAAGAGACATAAGAAATAGAAACTACAAAAGGAATAGTTAATGTATCAAGCCATACCTTGAAATTTGTGATCTCAGAATCTTTCTGTTTGAGGATGTCAGCCATGTAGTCAATCAGGTGGAGACCAAAGGCATTTTTGGTGGTAATTTTCTACAAAAATAGGACAAGGCTTTGTGAATCTGAAACGCCAGTTTCCAATACCTGCATGGTTGGAGAGAACGTGTCTTCAGAAAGTATTCACGCCCCTTGACTTTTCCCACTTTGTTATGTTATAGACTGAAATTAAAATGTATATTGTGTGTCACTGGCCTGCCTACAGACAATATCACATAATGTCAAAGTGGAATTTTGTTTTTATTTTTGCAAATTAATAACAAAAATTACAGCTGAAATGTCTTGAGTCCGTAAGTATTCATCCCCTTGTTATGGCAAGCCCAAAGAAGTTCAGGAGTAAGAATTTGCTTAACCAGTCACATAATAAGTTGCATGGACTCACTGTGTACAATAGTGTTTAACATGATTTTTGAATGACTACCTCAATCTCTGTACCCCACACATACAGATAACTGTAAGGTCCCTCAACCGAGCAGTGAATTTCAAACACAGATTCAACCACAAAGACCAGGGAGGTTTTCCAATGCCTTACAAAGAAGGGTATCTATTGGTAGATGGGTAAAAAATTAAATAAAAGCAGACATTGAATATCCCTTTGAGCATGGTGAAGTTATTAATTACACTTAGGATGGTGTATCAATACACCCAATCACTACAAAGATACAGAAGTCCTTCCTTACTCAGTTCCCGAAGAGGAAGGAAACCGCTCAGGGATTTCACCGTGAGGCCAATAGTGACTTTAAAACAGTTAGAGTTTAATGGCTGTGATAGGACAAAACTGAAGATAGATCAACAACATTGTAGTTACTCCACAAACACTAATCTAATTGACAAAGTGAAAAGAAGGATGCCTGCACAGAATAAAAATATTCCAAAACATGCATCCTGTTTGCAATAAGGTACTAAAGTAAAACTGCTAAATATTTGGCAAGGAAATTAACTTTATGTCCTGAATATAAAGCGTTATGTTTGGGGCACATCGAACACAACATATCACTGAGTAGCACTCTTCATATTTTCAAGCATGGTGGTGGCTGTACCATGTTATGGGTATGCTTGTTATTAGCAAGGACTAGGGAGCTTTTTAGGATAAAAATTAAACAGAAGAACTAAGCACAGGCAAAATCATAAAGGAACAGAGCTGGAAGAATAAAACAATATATAATGTGCAAATATTGTACAATCCAGGTGTGCTAAGTTCTTAGAGACTCTTCCAGAAAGACACAGCTAAAATTGCTGCCAAAGGTGATTGTAACATGTACTGACTCAGGGGTGTCTTAAAAATAAAAAAAATCCACTTTGTCATTATGGCAGTGTGTAGATGGTTACGTTCTTTATTTTGAATTCAGGCTGTAACAACAAAATGTAGAATAAGTCAAGGGGTATGAATACTTTCTGAAGGAAACATATGACGCCATAAGCAATGACTTGGAGCGAGACCACCACAACATTTCCTTGGGACATATTCTGCACCTCTTAGAAAAGTGCCTGTTAATGACAGTATGCGCATGCACATGCTGCTTACATTTTCAGTGGAGAGCTTGATGCAGGTGGAGTAATGGTCTGAGATCTGTGCATTTGACAGCTTTGGCACAGCAGCAGGGGTCCCTGCGTTGCTGAACACAAACAAGGATTGTCTCTTACAAAGGTCTAAATCAATAGAACACCTGTCAAGGTGTACAGTCGTGGCCAAATGTTTTGAGAATGACACATTCATTTCCACAAAGTTTGCTGCTTCAGTGTCTTTAGATATTTTTGTCAGATGTTACTAAAGAATACTGAAGTATAATTACAAGCATTTCATAAGTGTCAAAGGCTTTTGACAATTACATGAAGTTGATGCAAAGAGTCAATATTTCTTGGGCGCCCTGAAGTCTTCTTCACAACAATTGAACCGCTCTCCTTGAAGTTCTTGATGATCCGATAAATGGTTGATTTAGGTGCAATCTTACTGGCAGCAATATCCTTGCCCGTGAAGCCCTTTTTGTGCAAAGCAATGATGACAGCACGTGTTTCCTTGCAGGTAACCATGGTTGAAAGAGGAAGAACATCTGAACAATTCATCTGATCACTCTTCATGACATTCTGGAGTATATGCAAATTTGCCATCATACAAACTGAGGCAGCAGACTTTGAAAATTAATATTTGTGTCATTCTCAAAACTTTTGGCCACGACTGTAGTACTAAAGGAGATTACTGGCAGAGAGATGGCTTGTCCTACCTATGAGAGGCAGATTCATTAAATGAGGAGTCAGCTGCAGCTTGCAGGTCAATAACCCGGGATCTGCGCCTCTGACGCCGCTCTAGCTCATCATCGTTTCCCTCGAAAGATGCGAGGAGCGGGGTGCTGCTCGCGGCAGGAGAGGCGCCCCTGTGCTTCAGGGACGGTGAGGCCCACTGACGCACCCGGGAAAGGGGTGAGGACGATGAGCTCATCGTGACTGCCTGGGGGGAGAGAGGGAAACCTAGCTAGCCTAAATACAGGAAGGTATCGTTTGTGATTGTTGGTAGCAGTGATACTAACGTTAACGTTACCTAGTTAGCCAACGTTTTAGCTAGCTAAAAACATAACTGGATTAGATAGCTAATTTGCTACTGTAGTTAGCTATATCTGATATCAATAAACTAGCTAGCTAAAGTTAGTTAAGGTAGGGTGGGTATAATTTATGTAACGTTCCAACAGGAATCTGTTCCAAAAACGTAGGCATCAATTCACCACGTATCTTATTCTTAATGTTTGTCCATAGGCTACCAGAATGAGGACAGACATTTTTCGGAATAAACGTGGTGAGTGAAAAAGTTTACAAAATTGCCCACTGCCAACCCGGTATCTTATTCTACCGCTATACAACTTTGTATGCGTTGTTTGTTGGCATTCTTGTCATTTACAAACTTTTTGGAACAGATTCCTGTTGGAACGTTATACAAGTTATACCCACCCGTTAAGGTGAACTAAAAATGTGCTAATTTGCCATTCCCGGATTTCGCTTATGCTAGCTAACGTTGCTGTATGAAAACTAAAGCTGTAACTAGATTTAATTTGTACATTACCTCGATTATATCCAAAGCTTCTGGAACAGTGAACTGTTTCTTTTTAGATAGCTACATTAAAATGAAAACAAAGCGTGTTTTGCTTTGTAGGAATGCACTTTTGTTCCTGATCAGATTTGAAAATGTGCGCCGAAGGGTTTACGTAACGACAGTGTGCGTTACCATGTTGAATCGACTCCGCCTCATTGAGGTAGCTCCGCCCACACCACATTTTGTGTTTAGACACCCGATTAGCCACCAATCACCCCATTAAAAGGTGGAAACATTTGACCAATCACACCATTGTTTCCACCTTTTAATGGGGTGATTGGTGGCTACGCGGGTGGTTTAAAAGATGATAAACTGGGGGAGTGTTGCCGAGGAGCTCAACCGTGGTACCGAAAAACATTTTGAGGTGACAGTTCTACCATTAAATATTTTCTCTGGTGTTTTATCTCCAGTGGGTGACCGACCTGCGGTGCAGAGTCCTCTCTCTAATTAAAATATTTGACCAAGTTGTGTCCCAAATGGAACAATATTCCAGAGCCAATTCACCCTTAAAACAGAAGAGGTAAGGTCTTTGGACTAAGGATTTTTCCTGCCTGGCCCAGTAAAAAAAAAAAAAATGCAATTTTAAAACGTCTACATGATACTGCAATAAATTTCCCCAAAGGGGACAATAAAGTAAGTAAATGGCGCTGTGAGGTAACCTAGACAGAGAGCTCTGTAAATAGGCCTATTGTAATAATTTCTTTTTTTGTTTCATTTTTTAATAAACTTTTTGTGATAGATGAACTGAAATATCTGGTGGTGACCCACGCAATTCAAATCAAAATAAAATAACATTTTATTGATCACATACACGTGATTAGCAGATGTTATTGCGGGTGTAGCGAAATGCTTGTGTGATTGTGACAAGTCTGTTTATATTTGGCCTGGCTAGCTAGCTATCTTGCTAATTGTGATTTGAATGATGCAGCAACACCAGATAAAGAGCTAATTGTGATTTGAATGATGCAGCAACACCAGATAAAGAGCATCTGCTTTTTTGCCCCCTGCCCCAGTTTCTAGAGGGAAGTGGACTGCAGTCTAGAGATGCAGAGGCTTGCTTGTGTACTGGCGCTTTCTCTCTCCTCTCAAGATGGTACCTTTCTCAACTGCTTGTCATCTAAAGCTGTGCAAGACCATCACCCAAGGACTGCCATATTCCTACAGTTGTTTTGTTAAATTGTTTTTTGTTTATTTAGTTTTTGAAACGACTTTGAGATTCTACTTGTAATGAAAGCACTATATTAAAGAAATCGATTATTATTTATTTTTAAAGTCTATTTAGAAAAGATAAAGGTCCCTGGTTTAGGCCAGAACCTTACCATTGTAATTGAGTTTAGGTTTGGATATAGAAATATTTTCCCTATTTCCATCATAAAAAACACATGTTGGTAACCTATGAAAGAATTGCTAGACTAATTCAAACATTCTCAAATACAGTACTGATGTTTTATCCATAAATGACACTAGATGGCGGTAAGTAGGTCTAGAATAGAACAGAATCAATGCATTGCATTGGGTAGGTTTGTGGCCTTTCCAATATAAGTATTTTATATTTCTGTATCAAATGGTGATCAGGACTGTGTATTATGATGTAGTAATAGTTAGTGAAATTGTGTGCATAGATTTTTGGTTTTAACATTTCACCCCTTATGAATAAACATACAACCATTGTACATGTGTACTCTTTCAACAAACCCTATTTCCTATCAATGGGTCTCACCATTATGTAGTCTATTTGTCTATTCCATTTTTCATTTTATCTATGCTACCCTAGTGCCAATGATCTCTCCGTCATCATATAATCTCTCCTCTATGTTGTTTTTCTCAGCCAAAGCCTACCTATTCCCGGAATACCTGCATTGAGGAAGCATTCACGCCTTCATTGTTTACTCCACAGTCTAAATGCCCTGGCTTGCACTACTCCCTTTCCCTCCCTCCTCCTGGAGAGATGTGATGTATAATCTGGCTAATGCATCTGCAGAGAAGTGCCCCAATGATATATGGTTATGGTCTATAGAGGAAACTGGAAAATAAATACACACACACACGAGTAGAAAGTGGATAGAGTGCCGGGGAGGATGGGATGAGAGGGAGAAAAATAGGCCATTTATCTTTCCAAAGGATATTTGAATACACCCCTATTCTTATTAGTGAGTGTTGTTCTTCTTTGGGAGTTCATATAGTGATTATATGTACCGATAGTTAAGTCTACCATCCCCGTCTGTGTACACCGCTGTCATTAGTTCACTATATCAGCAGTCATTGGGCTGACTGTCCCCCAAACAGGTCAACCGGCAGCAACGGAGATACTGGCACTTTACTCCCAATAAAATTGTCATATGAAGAGAAATTACTGGCTGGTACGATGAATTGGTAAGGACCTTTCTATTGTCTATGTATGTATTGTAAATTGAAGGTCTGGGAGGTGTAGTGAGGCTGGCCCTACGAGCAAGGGCTTGCATCCCTATATCAATTTCTCTCATTCTCTCTCCTGTCATAATTTAAACTGTAACACATTACCTGTGGGACACTCCAATCGCCTGTGTGGGCGCTTTGTTGACCTTATAAAGGTCGACACACAGATATTATTGGGTATGTTTGGTAAGCCCATCCCGCTGTTCCATTGGCCATCAGAGAAAGGCCTTGTAACAATGTTGGTGAGTGTGGGCTATACGAAATCTTATAGCCTATGAAAACATTTCTTTCAAACATACTGTATATACAGTGGACTATCTTAAGATATATGTTCTTCCTGTTTTAAGAGGGATACTATTCATTACACATACAGCAACAGTAAAGAGAGACAGCTTCTCATATTTTTTAAGCTATCTATATCATTTTAGTAAGGGGCTCCGTACCCACAGGGCAGCCTTTTCCACAGGCTAGTTTATGAAGCATTTACTTGGCAGGAGCTGGCAACTTAAAATACTTACATTTAATGCATAACATCCTTTATACTGTTATACTGTTATTTACCAAAGGGAAAGTTAAATCAGGTAGTCACTGCTAAATGGCACAGCAGTGTTGCCACACCAACTTTTAGAATTTCCTTGTGGCAAATATATGAATACTGATAGCTTTTACTGAGAAGGTGGGACTTTAAATATTTATTTCACTGACTTTTTCTTGGACAGATTCAGATTTTTTTTTGTGATTAGCAAGACTGACATCCACTTATTTACTATGGGAGCCCAGGAGAGCCCATAGGATCTTCTTAATGGACTAGCTACCTCCCAGAAGATATGGGCTTGGCCTTCAGGGTGTGAGACTTGTCGATTTTTTGACAGATGTATGATAGAAATCAATACTCTATATTGGATATTAAGCCTGTCTGTGTAAGGGTAAATCCTCTTGCAGACAGAAAGTTACCAACGTTGATTGCTTTCATCCAGTAGACTGCTCCATTCACACTGACGTGTTTAGGTTCTTATTCGATGTTGTCATGTGAACAGTCACGTAGTATCAAAGATAAACTGCTGGTCTACTTAATACGAATATAGCCTTGATATCCTTCTACTGTATGTCGCTTTACTAAGACCAAAATTGCACACTAGGAATCTGACTCCCCTGCCAGTTGGTTTTGGAATTTAACAGTGACGGAATATATTTCACAGCTGAAGAGGAGGTGAATGAAGAGAGGGATGCCCCCCCGGGACTATGTAAAGGGTTTGTTAAAAACTAAAGGTGGGAGTGAGAGAAGGGGGGAGAGAGAGAGAGAAGGAGGAGATAAGGTTGAGAGAGAAACAGAGAGCAAGAGAAAAAAGGAAAGAGAGGAACAGAATGGAACAGTGCCTTTGTCTCAATGCCTTTGTCTCATTCACCAGAGAGCAGTTTTAATTCGCCACAGGGCTTGCATGCATTGTTGTGTTGCTGCCATTACATGTTTTCTCTGGTGATTTATATCCACAGAGCGGGGTGACCCACCTGCAGTGCAGAGTCTTCTCTCTAAATTAAAAAGATTTGACTAAGTTTGTGTCCCAAATGGCACCGTATTCCCTACAGGGCCCATAGGGTAGTAGTACACTATATAGGGAAAGGGTGCCATTTGGGACGCTACATAAGTTAATGGCCAAAAGAAAAAAGACTGTTGATTAAGAGAAGTATTAATTTGACTGCTGCTGCACTGGTCGTTTGTGTGTTGATTGGTATGGTAGGATGCTTGCCTCCTTCGTGTGTGTGCCTCCCTACCTCCCACAGTGGCGATTTTAGCATGTACATATTGGTGGGGCAAATTATTTTTTTGTTGATGCATGCAGTGATGGAAAAAGTACGCAATTGTCATACTTGAGTAAAAGTAAAGATACCTTAATAGGAAATGACTCAAGTAAAAGTGAAAGTCACCCAGTAAAATTCTACTTGAGTAATTCTATACAGTATTCTATACTATTCTACAGTATCTTAGTCACTTAATGTTTACATATCTGGCATTACTCATCTCATATGTATATACTGTTTTATATACTATTCTACTGTATCTTTTTCCGTTCCACTCTGACATCGCTTGTCCATATGTGTATAGTCTTTATTCATTCCTACTTAGATTTCTGTGTATTGGGTATATGTTGTGTAATTTGTTATATATTACTTGTTAGATATTACTGCACTGTCGGAGCTAGAAGCACAAGCATTTTGCTACACCAACAATAACATCTGCTAATCATAAGTATGTGACCAATACAATTTGATTTGATTTGAAGAGTTACAGGGTGTGTTAAGTGGTGGTGTCCCATCCTTTCTGGCTTTTGGCCTGAAGTAGGACTAAATATATTTAAATAGTGAAGTATGGTGGTGTTTTTTGTTGCTGTTGTGAGTGTCAGATTTTAGGATATTTGTTTATTTTTCAAGCAAAGTATAAAGAGTTATGCTCCAGTCTAGTATGTGGCGGTAATGCAACATTTATTGAATGCCAACCGCCGTTAAACCTCATTGAAAAAGAAGCTTTCTTTTCAGTGCTGCGAAACAGTTCATTCAGCCTCATTCACTGCCTTTTAAAAAAGCATAGCTGATATGGCTGACTTGCTTAAACAAATGTGGTTTCTAATTGAGATGTACAAACTATGGCATATTTTTATTTTTTATTTTTTTATTTAACCTTTATTTAACTAGGCATTTAATGGGAGGATGAGCAGATAAGAGGCAATCCCTAATCGATTAAGACATTAATGAGCGAGCTAGGACGGACATAGTCAATATTACTATTTGTTCAGCACTTTGGAAATGTACAGCGACAGAATTCAGAACATGGGCCATTCTTACAGTGTTCTCTCTGTACACCAAGTCAGAACCGTAGGATAAATAAAGGTGGCATATAAGCAGACAATGAAAGCTCTTGCAATATTCTATGATTACATTTCTCTAAAACAGGCTATAGGCTACATGTGCACCACCAAGTCAGAATAGCAGGCTAAGTAATTTTTTGACATTTTATTTTACCTTTATTTAACTAGGCAAGTCAGTTGAGAACCAATTTTTATTTTCAATGACGGCCTAGGAACAATGGGATAACTGCCTTGTTCAGGGGCAGAACAACAGATTTTTACCTTGTCAGCTCAGGGATTTTATCTTGCAACCTTTCGGTTACTAGTCCAACGCTCTAACCACTAGGCTACCTGCCGCCCCCGAGGGGGAAAGGGACCAAGTTATTAGGGTAAGGCACATCGGCCACTAACAGCTTACTACACAACATACAGTTAGTATGCCTTTCTTAGCTACAGTATACATATCTCCCTGGCATATTACATTGTTTATGCAGCAGCATACAATACATTTTTGGAATCACCTTGTTGTGCGGTGCTCACTTGAACAGGAAGGTGGCGCGGCGGTCATTAAACATTGTCATCAAAGTCTGGCATTCTTTGGATTTATGGTGCTTTCAAGACAACTGGGAACTCAGAAAAAACAAGGTTGAATCATGACATCAGTGATCTTCAGGTTGGAGCTCTAGAAAGAGACCCGGAGTTTTCCGACTTGGAATACCGAGTTGGATGACCATTCAAATGCATTTTCCTAATTGGAGCTCTTTTTTTTCTTAATTGTCTTGAACTCGCTGAAGTCTGAGATTTTGCAGTACCGAGTTTTCAGTTGTTTTGAACGCGGAAAAAGTCATTCTGGATTGACAGCATGGACAATGTATTCAATCTTTTATAGGCCATGGTGTTGAATGTTGAAAAGCTTGAAAAAGAGACCCTTAAACCCAGATTTGAACCTCACACCCACTCCACTGAATAGCAGGCTAGTGATTGCTTTGCAAAGCTTGCAGTTAGCCACTGATTCCTTCCAAACCACTGATTGTTGAATTTGCGATTTCCAACTTGTTGTGTAATGTTTATGTCCAATGGCCGATGAGCACCGATACATTTTATCTATAATTTCTCTTCATAATTTCTTCGTAAGGATTGAAAAGAATTTGTAGACAGGCTGTAAACAGTTTATTGAAAAATGTTTTGTTTTCCTGAATAGATTTCACTTGGTTTCCCAAATTAAGCATCGGTTGGAGAGCCGTGACATACAGAGTTGGGGCGGAATATCACCTGTCGGGCAGCGAGAGCATGCTCCTTAAACAGTGGTTAATGCGTGAGGTGAAAAAAAAGTGTTCTTATGCACTACCTGACCAAAAGTATGTGGACACCAGCTTGTCGAACATCTCATTCCAAAATCATGGGCATTAATACAGAGTTGGTCCCCCCTTTGCTGCTATAACAGCCTCCACTCTTCTGGGAAGGCTTTCCACTAGATGTTGGAACATTGCTGCAGGGACTTGGTTCAATTCAGCCACACCATTTTACTGTCAATGTTTGTCTATGGAGATTACATGGCTGTGTGCTCGATTTATACACCTGTCAGCAACGGGTGTGGCTGAAATAGCCGAATCCACAAATTTGAAAGGGTGTCCACATACTTTTGTATATATAGTGTATTTATTTCTCAGCTGCTCATTAAGCACATGATCCACTATAAAACCAAAGTAACCAACAAAACGGACTGGTGGATAAGCGCATGGCCTCCATTCACTATTCCAGTGCATACAGATGGCATGTCTTTTTCCCCCTGCCCCTGTACATTTTATGGGATGCGTGGCAGGACTAGGCTATTGATGGTTTGCGCTCTGTTCCTTGCCTCAGGTTGCACAGCCGTTCTCATCAAGTGATCATATTTTCAGACTGTTCTCAATTTAATCTTGTCTTTACTAATATGTAAAAAAAAAAATAGAATGGCCCATATATTATATGTTTAGATTTCTAAGACACTCTAAGGTTTGTATCATTCACAACTAAAGCTGCCAAATATCTCTAAGTCTTGCATAGGCCTAGAGGACCTGTTTCAAACTTTTACTCTCAACATAGCCACTTCAAATGCGCACTCTCTAATATTGAGAAAAATATCCTTTCTATTTTATTCAGGCAATTATACTGAAAAAAATATATATAATTCTCTTTTGCCAAGACAATCCATCCACTTGACAGGTGTGGAAAATCAAGAAGCTGATTAAACAGCATGGTCATTACACAGGTGCACCTTGTGCTGGGGACAATAAAAGGCCACTCTAAAATGTGCAGTTTTGTCACACAACACAATACCACAGATGTCTTAAGTTTTGAGGGAGCGTGCAATTGGCATGCTGACTGCAGGAATGTCCACCAGAGCTGTTGCCACATAATTTAATGTTCATTTCTCTACCATAAGCCACCTCCAACGTCATTTTAGAGAATTTGTCAATACGTCCTACCATCCTCACAACCGCAGACCATGTGTAACCACACCAGCCCAGGACCTCCAGCTCTGGCCTTTTCACCTGCGGGATTGTTTGAGGAAGTGTTGAGAAGTATTTATGTCTTATAAAACTAATGCTGATTTGCTGGCTCACAAGTGGGTGGGCGTATGCCCTCCCAGGTCCACTCGTGGTTGCGCCCTTGTGATATCCATAGATTAGGGCCTAATGTTCGTTCCACCTCCCGGGCCTTCCACTCCTATCCCTATGGAGTTAGGGGGGGCGGTATCGAGGGCAACCGGAGGAGGAGGCTCCTCCTGCACCAGTTGTGGTCGGAGAGGACACACTGCCGATCGGTGCTGGGGGAGCCCCTCTGGGAGAGGAGTGGTCTCCTTCCCTCGCCCGCCCAACCTTCCCCGCCTCAACAGACTCCTCCGGCGGCGTCCGGATCCAGCTCGCTCCGTCTCGCCCCCCCTAGGGAGTCGATGGGACGGGCGGCTGGATGTAAGGGTTCTTGCTCCAGTTGGAGTTGTACCTGGCCACCGTCCGCCCGACTCCCTCTGGAGAGGAGAGCGTGAGCGCCCTCGTCTCCTGTCTGACGGGTAGAGCCCTGGAATGGGCCAACGCAGTGTGGGATAGCCCAGACTCCGCCAGGGACCACTACCTGGAGTTCGCCCGCCGGTTCCGGGCCGTGTTCGACCACCCACCAGAGGGCCGAGCGGCGGGGGAACGGCAGTTTCACCTGAGACAGGAGACGAGGAGTGCGCAGGACTTCGCACTGGAGTTTCGGACCCTGGCTGCTGGAGTGGGGTGGAACGACAGGGCCCTGGTTGACCACTACCGTTGTAGTCTCCGGGAGGACGTTCGCAGGGAGTTGGCTTGTCGAGACGCTACCCTCTCCCTCGATGAGCTGATCGACATGTCCATACGACTGGAGAACCTGCTGGCGGTTCGCGGACGGTCGGGAAGGGCCCTGTTCGTTCCACCTCCCGGGCCTTCCGCTCCTATCCCTATGGAGTTAGGGGGGCGGCATCGAGGGGAACCGGAGGAGGAGGCTCCTCCTGCACCAGTTGTGGTCGGAGAGGACACACTGCCGATCGGTGCTGGGGGAGCCCCTCTGGGAACCGAGAGGGCAGGCAGAGCACTGCTCGGTCACCCCAGGTGAGTTGGCACCAGACTCACTCAGAGCTCCCTGTTGGTCACATGTTTCTGTTAATCTCTTTCCCTGAGTTTTTTCCCTCTCTCCAGCATAAGGCGCTAGTTGATTCAGGCGCAGCTGGGAACTTTATTGATCGCGGACTCGCCTTGAGACTAGGGATTCCGCTAGTGTCGATAGAGCAACCCTTCCCCGTGCACTCCCTAGATAGCCGACCGTTAGGGTCAGGGCTGGTCAGGGAGGCCACGGTTCCGCTGGACATGGTAACGCAGGGGGGTCATGGGGAGTGGATTAGTCTATACCTCATTGATGCACCTGCGTTTCCAGTGGTGCTGGGGATTCCCTGTCTGACAAAGCACAACCCTATGATTTAGTGGAAACAGGGGGCTCTCCAGGGGTGGTCAGAGGAGTGTTCAGGTAGGTGTGAAGGAGTTTCCATCGGTGCCACAACGGTGGAGAGTCCAGACCAGGTTTCCACTGTGCGCATTCCCTCTGAATATGCCGATTTGGCTATCGCCTTCTGTAAAAAGAGGGCGACCAAATTACCACCTCATCGACGAGGGGATTGCCCGATAAACCTACAGGTAAACGCAACACTTCCCAGGAGTCACGTGTACCCGTTGTCACAGGAGGAGACAGTGGCTATGGAGACCTATATCACTGAATCTCTGCAACAGGGTTACATTCGGCCCTCCATCTCACCCGTCTCCTCGAGTTTCTTTTTTGTGATGAAGAAGGAGGGAGGTCTGTGGCCGTGCATTGATTATAGAGGTTTAAATGCCATCACAGTGGGATTTAGTTACCCGCTACCTCTCATTGCTACGGCGGTTGAATCATTTCACGGGGCGCGTTTCTTCACAAAACTGGACCTCAGGAGCGCATATAATCTGGTGCGTATCAGGGAGGGAGATGAGTGGATGACAGCGTTTAGTACTACATCTGGTCATTATGAGTACCTCGTCATGCCGTATGGGTTGAAGAATGCTCCAGCCGTCTTTCAATCATTCGTGGGTGAGATTCTCAGGGACCTGCACGGGCAGGGTATGGTGGTGTATATAGATGATATATTGATCTATTCCGCCACATGCGCTGCGCATTTGTCTCTGGTGCGCAAAGTACTTGGGCGACTGCTGGAGCATGACCTGTACGTCAAGGCGGAGAAATGTGTGTTTTCCAAACAAGCCGTTTCCTTCCTGGGGTATCTCATTTCCACCTCTGGGGTGGTGATGGAGTGTGACCGCATTAGAGCCGTGCGTAATTGGCCGACTCAGACCACGGTAAAGGAGGTGCAGCGGTTTTTAGGGTTTGCCAATTACTACCGGAGGTTTATCAGGGTTTTGGCCAGGTGGCTGCTCCCATTACCTCACTGCTGAAGGGGGGGCCGGCTCGTTTGCGGTGGTCGGCGGAGGCGGACAGAGCTTTCAGTCGTTTGAAGGAGCTGTTCACTAACGCTCCCTTGCTGGCTCATCCGGACCCCTCTTTGGCGTTCATAGTGGAGGTGGATGCGTCTGAGGCTGGTGTTGGAGCCGTGCTATCACAGCGCTCGGGCATGCCACCGAAACTCCGTCCCTGTGCTTTATTTTCAAGGAAGCTCGGTCCGGCGGAGCGTAACTATGACGTGGGGGACCGGGAGTTGTTAGCTGTGGTCAGAGCTCTGAAGGTGTGTAGACATTGGCTTGAGGGGGCTAAGCACCCTTTTCTCATCTGGACTGACCACCATAATCTGGAGTATATCCGGGCATCGAGGAGACTGAATCCGCGGCAGGCTAGGTGGGCCATGTTTTTTACCCTCTTTCAGTTCAAGATATCCTATAGGCCAGGTTCCCAGAATACTAAGGCCGACGCGCTGTCCCGTCTCTATGACACTGAGGAGCAGTCTATCGAGCCTACTCCCATCCTTCCTGCGTCATGTCTGGTAGCACCGGTGGTATGGGAGGTGGACGCGGACATCGAGCGTGCACTGCGGTTGGAACCTGCGCCTCCTCAGTGTCCTGCAGATCGCCAGTACGTGCCGCTTGGTGTTCGTGACAAATTGATTCGGTGGGCTCATACGCTACCCTCCTCGGGTCATCCGGGAATTGAGAGGACAGTGCGGGGTCTTAGGGGGAAATACTGGTGGCCCACGTTGGCTAAGGATGTGAAGTTGTATGTCTCCTCCTGTTCGGTGTGCGCTCAGAGTAAGGCTCCTAGACACCTGCCTAGAGGGAAGTTACAGCCCCTCCCCCGTTCCACAATGGCCATGGTCTCACCTGTCGGTGGATTTCCTCATGGATCTTCCTCCGTCCCAGGGGAACACCATGATCCTGGTTGTTGTGGATCGGTTCTCTAAGTCCTGTCCTGAGGACATCGTTTCTGATCGGGGCCCCCAGTTCACGTCCCGAGTGTGGAGGGCGTTTATGGAGCATCTGGGGGGTCTCGATCAGCCTGACCTCAGGTTTTCACCCTGAGAGTAATGGGCAGGTGGAGAGAGTGAACCAGGAGGTGGGTAGGTTTCTGCGGTCGTATTGCCAGGACCGGCCCGGTGAGTGGGCGAGGTACGTCCCATGGGCGGAGGTGGCGCAGAACTCACTCCGTCACTCCTCCACAAACATGTCACCGTTCCAGTGCGTGTTGGGCTACCAGCCGGTCCTGGCACCATTTCATCAGAGCCAGACTGAAGCTCCTGCGGTGGAGGAGTGGGTGCAGCGCTCAAAGGAGACCTGGAGAGCCGTCCAGGAGTCACTAAAACAGGCTGGTGGGCGGCAGAAGAGGAGCGCTGACCGTCACCGCAGTGAGGCCCCCGTGTTCGCACCGGGGGACCAGGTCTGGCTCTCGACCCGAAACCTGCCCCTCCGCTTGCCCTGCCGGAAGCTGGGGCCGCAGTGTGTGGGGCCATTTAAAGTCATGAGGAGGATAAACGAGGTGTGTTATAGGCTACAGCTTCCATCTTACTACCGTATTAACCCCTAGTTTCATGTGTCTCTCCTCAGGCCGGTGGTAGCTGGTCCCCTGCAAGAATGTGAGGTGCCGGAGGCTCCCCCCCCCCCCCTTTGGACATCGAGGGGTCCCCGGGGGAAACCGCCGCTCCATTCTGGACTCTAGGCGCCGGGTGAGGGCCTGCAGTACCTCGTGGACTGGGAGAGTGCGGTCGGAGGAGAGGTGCTGGGTGCCGGTGGCGGATATCTTGGATCCGTCACTGCTGGTGGAGTTTCACCGCCTTCACCCGGATCGCCCTGCGCCTCGCCCTGCGCCTCGCACTCCGGGTCGTCCTCGAGGCCGCTGTCGGCGCGCTGCGGGAGCCGCGTGTCAGGAGGGGGGTACTGTCACGACTTCCACCGACGGTGGCTCCTCTGCCTGTTCGGGCGGCGTTCGGCGGTCGTCGTCACCGGCCTATTAGCTACCACCAATCCTCCTTTTCTTTCTATTGATTTTTCTTATTGTTTGCACCTGTTTTTGTGTTTGGCATTTCTAGGGCTATTTAAGCCAGTCAAGCCCGCCTCCTTTCGTGCGGGCTTGTTTCTCTGTTTGTTTGGTGGACGTTCGGCTGACGTGTATGTTGGCATGTTCTCTCGTCCTGTTTGGGCTGCCTTTGTTTTGTGTGCGCCTGTTGTGTTTGGGGCGTTGTATTTACGCGCCGCAATAAAGAAGGAATATTTTTCCCTACGCCCTGCTCTCTGCGCCTGACTCCACAACCACCACTCCTAGCTGTCGTGACAGTCTTTCTCTCTCTTTGAGTGAACTACTCACCATATTTTATGCACTGCAGTGCTAGCTAGCTGTAGTTTATGCTTTCAGTACTAGATTAATTCTCTGATCCTTTGACTTGGTGGACAGCATGTCAGTTTATGCTGCAAGTGCTTTGATAGGTTGGAGAATATCCTCCGGAAGTTGTCATAATTACTGTGTAAGTCTATGGAAGGGGGTGAGAACCATGAGCCTCCTTGGTTTTGTATTGAAGTCAATGTACCCAGAGGAGGACAGAAGCTAGCTATTTGGTGACGTGATTATATTTTGTATAGTTTTATCTAAAAAGGATAACTTGTTTTACAATTTTTGTTTTATGAAATTCACTGAGGAGGATGATACTTCCCTTCCTCCTCTGAGGAGCATCCATTGGCTCACTCACACATAATATACACATACATTACTGACTCTACACACATATTTGCAAAAATGTATAAAACCTGTTTTCGCTTGGTCATTATGGTATTGTGTGTAGATTGTTGAAGAAAAACAATAATTGTATAAATTTGATAAGAAGGCTGTAATGTAACTAAATGTGGAAAATGTCAAGGGGTGTGAATACCTTCCGAATGCACTTCCATCACTCCTGTATCCCTGCACATTGTAATATGGTATTGGAACTGACCCTGTATATAGTATGCTTACCCACTTAGGCCTACTTATTGTGTTCTTCATATTTCTTCTTATTTCTCGTGTGTTTTTTCTGGTATTACATTGTTAATGATTATTGTGTTGTTGGGTTTTGAGTTTGCAAGAAAGGCATTTCACTGTACTTGTGCATGTGACATTACAACTTGAAATTAAAGAGGGAACGCATTACATGTCTGATGTTAAAAGGATGTTGTTGGTGGGTGTAGTGTTATTATCGTTGATATGGTGTTTATGGTACAGGTTTGTGTGTCCAGTTTTACTTCATTTTTCGCCTAAAATGACTTACCCAAATCTAACTCAGGCCCTGAAGCAAGGATATGCATATTCTTGGTACCATTTGAAAGGAAACACTGTGAAGTTTGTGGAAATGTGAAAGGAATGTTGGAGAATATAACAAAATAGATCTGGTAAAAGATAATACAAAGACAAAAACAACCGTTCTTTTGTATTTTTTTTGTACCATCATCTTTGAAATGCAAGAGAAAGGCCATAATGTATTATTCCAGCCCAGGTGAAATTTAGATTTTTGCCACTAGATGGCAGCAGTGTATGTGCAAAGGTTTAGACTGATCAAATAAACCATTGCATTTCTGTTCAAAATGTTGTATCAAGACTGCCCAAATGTGCCTAATTTGTTTATTAATAACTTTTCATGTTCAAAATTGTGCACTCTCCTCAAACAATAGCATGGTATTCTTTCACTGTAATAGCTACTGTAAATTGGACAGTGCAGTTAGATTAACAAGAATTTAAGCTTTCTGCCAATATCAGATATGTCTATGTCCTAGGAAATGTTCTTGTTACTTTCAACCTCATGCTAATCGCATTAGCCTACGTTAGCTCAACCGACCCGTGGATGGGACACCGATCCCAAAGAAGTCTCTTCCAGCTAGGGTCCCATTTTCCCGAATTTTCGCCTGTCTGACGTGCCCAAAGTTAAATGCCTGCCACTCATGGCCAGAAACTAGGATATTCACATAATTAGTACTATTGGATAGGAAACACTCTGAAGTTTCTAAAACCATTAAGATATAGTCTGTGGGTATACCAGAACAGATATAGCAGGCAAAACCCCGAGAAATTTCTGTCCGAATTCCTTTTCTGTTGCCCTCCTCTCACTTTGAAGCCCTGGTAATATAAATCAATGGGGAATAGGACACAGGTTGCAGTACCTATGGCTTCCACTGGATGTCAACAGTCTCTGGAAAGTGTCTGGAGGAAAAAGCCCTGAGGGGATCCTTAAAGAAGAAGAAATACTACAGGAAGGGAAAAATGTAAACAACCGTGCACGTTCACGAGAACGTGAGCGCGCCCAGCTTTCTTTTCCTTTTATAACGTTTCAGTTACCATCTGTGTAAAATATGATCGCTATTATTCATAAAAGAATACATAAGGATGCATTATTAATGATATTTGATTTGTTTGTGAAAAGATGAGAGGTATAACTTGAACGCGATCCCTTCACTGTAAAACGGGCGAGTAGACTGACAATGCTTGGTGGAGTAGCTGAACATAACGTGCCAACAAAACGGAGATTTATGGATATAATGATTTACTTTTTCTAACAAAAGAACCATGGATTCTCTTGTTTGGACACTTGGGAAGACCTCAGCAGAAGTTATTTGAAAGGTAAGCGATTTATAGTAGCTGTGATATGGACATTTTGAGAACCGAGCTGGATATGAATTTATGCTATGCTTTCGCCGTAAAGCCTTTTTAAAATCTGACAACGCAGTGATATTGCCAAGAAGCAGAGCTTTTGATGGCTATGCAACACTTGCATATCGAAGGATATTAAATATTACGAATTTGTATTTGCCGCGTTATGTTTGCTCTGAAAACGATCCCGCTAGCGGGATCCGTGCGCAGAGAGGTTAACAAGTCGGACGCAAAAAGGTTTAACTGCTGATACCGGACCAGGCCCCAAATCCCCATCATTTGCATGAAGAAGAGACACCGATACAGGGGACGCAGGTCTGGGTGCCTTGTGAGAATTAGTCGGCGAGTGGGTAACCCGCCTCTACCATCCGTCCAATTGGCCAATGTGCAATCATTAGAGAATAAACTGGATGAGCTCTGTTCAATACTATCCTACTTTGGGTTGTAATTTGAAGTACTTGCTACACCAGAAGTTAATGGATATATTTTTTTGGAGGAATGTATATGTTGGGGTCAATTAAGGGTGGATATGAGCCATGGGCTTGGAGAATTACTAAGTAAGGCAAAAGGCAATCACATGGTTGCAGTCACTGATAAGGGTGGATAGCTGTGGATTAGTGAGGAATGTGAGCCGAGGTCAGGTCAGGTCCCATGAAGGTAGAAAGAAAAGTGTATTACCCACATCACTTAAGTGTTTCCCGAGACTGTTGTCTTGGGAGAGCAGTTAGTGAAATTCTGCAGTTTTATAAAATATAAAGGTATCTGGATCCGGCCGTAGAGGGAGTTCCGAGATAAGTAATGCCTGGCCATTTGTTTGTTTGTTTTTGGTTATGAATATTTGTTAGTGGTGTTTTTTATTTAGCCTTTATTTAACTAGGCAAGTCAGTTAAGAACAAATACTTATTTACAATGATGGCCTACACTGAAGTACAGGGAAAGAAAAGGGAAAGAAAATAATTAATGGTGTTGAATGACCTTTGTCCTGACTTTCTCGTGAGGCCTGATCAACCTCACTAGACATGATAGAGACACTGGGTGAGATTTAGGTACAAAATGAAGAAGTGCTTTTCTGTTGTTGGTTCTTGGTTTGTCTTAGGAATTTTGTATGAAGAAAATTGGGAAGGTAATAAATTGTCATACTGTAAATAGTCGTTTCGATTTTCTGAATCAGTTAATGCCTTAAACTATTGTTTTGGTCTGATTATTCCCCAGATATTGTCAAGGGCCATCAACTGTGACAGCCATGAGTTACATATGTGCCGTTGGGAAGATGAACTGTAATGCTATCTGAAGAAGAAAATGAAGATACGGCAGAAGATGAGTGACGGAAAGGGGTGGGGGTGGGGGGGGTCAACTGTGCCCGTAAATTGATTTAGGGTTGCCCTAAACTGTTTATTTGGGGTATCAGGTTGATTATGGAGGTCTGCACACTGGGACATGTATGGTAATAAAGATACCAATCTTTCATTAACATGTCACTCACGACAGTGTAAGACAGGGATAAACAGGGGCCGTAATGAGAAGATAATACTGGTAATTGAGTAGTACATACTGTCTATATATTTTCCCTGTCTGTAAATGTACATACTGTGGTTGAGGGTCTCGAATTAGAGTGATAGACTCAACATGAAGCACTAAGGACTGTCATTCTAAATTTGGGTTGGATAAGTTATCAAGTGCTTTAATTATGATTCGGAAAGTAGAGAAAGAGAGAGAGAGAGCGCTGCCCCTAAGCTGTGAGGAGAGCACAAAGGAAGGGGAGGGTGCACTGCTCGAATTTATTGAGTCTTGGGAGGGTTTCCTAGCATAAAACCTTATCTTTTAGTGTCCTCCGAGAGAGAGGTTATTAGAGAACCCAGTAGATGGTAGCTTGTGCTAATCTTGAGGGGGACTTTGATAGTAGGGATTGTTGTTTTACCATGTCATCAGAATCCTAATATTAAAGCGCATCAATACATATGGCTTGCTGGATGATACAGTACAATTAATTATGTACAAGGCTCATAGGAGATGATCGTGGACTTCAGGAAACAGGAGAGGGAGCACCCCTGTCCACATCGACGAGACAGTAGTGGAGAAGGTGGAAAGTTTTAAGTTCCTCGGCGTACACATCACGAACAAACTGAAATGGTCCACCCACACCGACAGCGTGGTGAAGAAGGCGCAACAGCGCCTCTTCAACCTCAGGAGGCTGAAGAAATTCGGCTTGTCACCAAAAACACTCACAAACTTATACAGATGCACAATCGAGAACATCCTGTCGGGCTGTATCACCGCCTTGTACGGCAACTGCTCCGCCCACAACCATAAGGCTCTCCAGAGGGTAGTGAGGACTGCACAACGCATCACTGGGGGTAAACTACATGCCCTCCAGGACACCTACACCACCCGATGTCACAGGAAGGCCAAAAAGATCATCAAGGACAACAACCACCCGAGCCACTGCCTGTTCACCCCGCTATCATCCAGAAGGCGAGGTCAGTACAGGTGCATCAAAGCTGGGACCGAGAGACTGAAAAACAGCTTCTACCTCAAGGCCATCAGACTGTTAAACAGCCACCACTAACATTGAGTGGCTGCTGCCAACATACTGACTTAAATCTCTAGCCACTTTAAATAATAGTATTGGATGTAACAAATGTATCACTAGCCACTTTAAGCAATTTTGTATATAATGTTTACATATCCAACATTACTCATATCAAATGTATACTCTGTACTCTAAACCATCTACTGAATCTTGCCTATGCCGTTCGGCCATCGACTCAAATCTCTAGCCACTTTAATAATAAAAATTGGATGAAATAAATGTATCACTAGCCACTTTAAACGATGCCATTTATATAATGTTTACATATCCTACATAACTCATCTCATATGTATATACTGTAGTCCGTAACATCTACTGCATCTTGCCTACGCCGGTCAGCCATCGCTCATCCATATATTTATATGTACATACTCGTATTCATTCCTTTACTTTTGTGTGTATAAGGTAGTTGTTGTGAATTTGTTAGATTACTTGTTAGATACTACTGCATGGTCGGAACTAGAAGCACAAGCATTTCGCTACACTCGCATAACATCTGCTAACCATGTGCATGTGACAAATACAATTTGATTTGATTTGATCAACGAGCTGTATAAGGCCATAAGCAAACAAGAAAATGCTCATCCAATCCATTTGACCTATTTCTACCAGCATGTTACATAAGCAACCAGAAGAGAAAAAAACACTCTACACCACCTTTACTCCACACATAGAGACGCGTACAAAGCTTTCTCTCGCCATCCATTTGGCAAATCTGACCATAATTCTATCCTCCTCATTCCTGCTTACAAGTTAAACTAAAGCAGGAAGTACCAGTGACTCGCTCAATACGGATGTGGTCAGATGAAGCAGTTGCTATGCTACAGGACTGTTTTTCTAGCACAGAATGGATTATGTTCCGGAATTCATCGAATGGCATTGAGGAGTATACCATAGCTTCATCAATAATTGCATCGATGATGTCGTCCCCACAGTGACGGTACGTACATACCCCAACCAGAAGTCATGGTCATACAAGCAACATCCGCACTGAGCTAAAGGGTTGACATGCCGCTTTCAAGGAGTGGAACTCTAACATGGACGCTTATAAGAAATCACACTATGCCCTCCGACGAACCATCAAACGGGCAAAGCGTCAATACAGTACCTAGATTTAATCCTAGTATGCCGGCTCCGACGCTCGTCGGATGTGGCAGGGCTTGCAAACTATGACGGACTACAAAGGGAAGCCCAGCCGCGAGCTGCCCAGTCACACAAGCCTACCAGACGAGCTAAATTACTTCTACGCTCGCTTCGAGGCAAGCAACACTGAAGCATGCATGAGAGCACCAGATGTTCCGGACGACTGTGTGATCACTCTCTCCGTAACCGATGTGAGTAAGACCTTTAAACAGGTCAACATTCACAAGACCGCAGGGCCAGACGGATTACCAGTATGTGTACTCCGAGCATGCTCTGACCAACTGGCAAATATCTTCACTGACATTTTCAAACTGTCCCCGAGTCTGTAATACCTACATGTTTCAAGCAGACCACCATAGTCCCTGTGCTCAAGAACACCAAGGTAACCTGCCTAAATGACTACCGACTCACATTTGTAGCCATGAAGTGCTTTGAAAGGCTGGTCGTGGCTGACATTAACACCATCATCCCAGAAACCCTAGACCCACTCCAATTTGCATACCGCCCAAACAGATCCACAGATTACGCTTTATTGCACTCCACACTGCCCTTTCCCACCTGGACAAAAGGAACTCCTACATGAGAATGCTGTTCATTGACTTCAGCTCAGCGTTCAACACCATAGAGCCCTCAAAGTTCTTTCCCTTAGACTAAACAAACACAATCAACATTTCACAGTATGCGCCATCAGACAATGTTCTCTTCCATTCAGACAAAGGTGACCAGCATTTCATATAAGCCATTCAAATAAATGTCATCAAAGTTATGAAACAAACAAACATACATACCCTGGTGAGAGGATAATTAAACGAGCACAGCGATTCCACGTGCGGCCAACAGTCCACATTCTCTTTTTGACACAAAGTCAAAAAGTTGTGATTAAGTTACTGGAATCTAATATGCAAAGCCAGAGTTTTGCCAGAACAAGTTCACGTCATAAAAACTGTCCAGCATATCCCAGGTCATATATACCAGAGACAGATCAGCATCCACACATGGACAGAGGCTGCGTCCCAAATTGCTCCCTATTCCATTTATAGTGCACTACTTTTAACCAATGCACTATAGGGAGAATAATGTGACATTTGGAACACAACCTCATTTCTATCAATATCCATACAGAGACGGAGATCAGTATCCATACAACAGCGTCTCCCTTGTCCTCCCAGAGACTGTCAGTATCAGTAATTAGTATCTATACACCAGACTCTCTCCAAGCTATTTTTACAAAACGGTAATCCCCTCTAATTAGGAATCATTGTAGCTAATTATCCTCATCCACATCGATCACTGTCTGTAAATAGCTTGTCCAACCGTGGACTAGTATTCCTTATTCAGTCCCTCCAGGATTCCGAGATTCTGCAATCCTATAATTCAATGTAAAATCGACCAAACAGCGCATATTATGCAAGAACTCTCTAAATTTTGACCAAGCCCCGCTTGACCAATTACTGCATTGTTACCGTGAAAATGGCCCAATCCAACGACACGTCAACAAAGTTTTTTCACCCTGGTCTGTCAGTGTATTCACGTGCGAAGATGATGGGTTATTGTTGATGGCTGACAGGCAGTACAACGAACAGTTATGTTTCACTATATTGGATCACTCCAATATATTGGTACACTCCAATATATTGGTATCACTCCGCGGCTGAGGGATACATCCTGGGTGAGGATTTACAGATTTACTGCCGTGTACACCTGTGTCACGGCTGCGGTCCGCCCCTATATATAGACCCCAAGGCCGCAACACGTTCTCTTCTATTTTCTCGGCGGACGTCCGTATGGTTTGAGGGGACTGGAGGTACTGGGTAACTTATCCCTCACCGGGTTCCTATTCCTCCAAGGGGGTCACGACATAAGCTCTCCCAGGGTGTCGGACCCCTGCTCCGTGGCCTTGTTGGCTTGGTTGAGCTTATGGCTTCCCTTTGTGACAGGTGTGATGGTGTCAACCGTCACCGCCATAGGGACATGCCTGGGAGACCCAGGTGCCCGGGGTGCCAGAGTGGCCGACCCCCTGAAGAAAACCCTACAGCTGGAGATCTTCTCACTCCTGGACAAGGGTGCGGCCCACAGGATCGAGACATCAGAATGACTAGGTAGGTTCTACTCCACTTATTTTCTAGTTCCAAAAAGAGACGATGGGTTTCGACCAATTCTGAACCTCAATGGGTACTTGAAGGTACTGAGGTTCCACATGATGTCCCCAGCCTCGTGTTGCAGGCCGTGTCCAGGGACCAGTGGTTTGTGGCGCTGGACCTGAGGGATGCATACTTCCATGTTCCTGTTCACCCAGCTCATTGGCAGTACCTCCGATTCACTTTCGAAGGGACGGCTTACGAATTCATGGTTCTTCCCTTCGGCCTCTCTTTGGCACCCCGCACTTTCACAAAGTGCATGGACGCTGTCCTGGCACCTCTCACGTCCCGAAGATTGTTGATCCTCAATTACCTGGACGATTGGCTGATTTGTGCCACGACCAGGACCCAGGTCCTGTCAGACAGAGACATGCTCCTGACCCACATCGCCAGGCTGGGCATTACTGTAAATGACAAGAAGAGTCATCTGACGGCCACCCAGAAGGTGGCCTTCATTGGCATGGAACTGGACTCAGTCCTCATGGGAGCATGCCTGCCCACCAGAAGGGTTCAGGCGATCCATCTTGCTTCGACCACTTTCGTCAGGGGCGAGTGGTATCCACCCTGACCTGCCAATGCCTGTTGGGCTAGCTGACGGCGGCCTCGTTGCTGATTCCCCTGGGCCTGCTCCATCTCCGGCCTCTTCAGAGGTGGATCAACTCCTACCGGCTGTACCCGAAGCGCCACCGTCACCGCCATGGACATGATTACAACAGCATACCGCCTGGCTGGCATGCCAGTGCTGGGATCTGTGGTGGCACATTCAACACGAGGTGTGGCTGCATCCTGTGCTCTACTGAGAGGAGTGCCCCTCGCTGAGATCTGTGCTGCGACCAGCTGGGCTTCCTATTGCACAATTGCTAGGTACTATCCGGTAAATGCGGCACCTCCCTCTGCGGTTGGTTCAGCGGTCCTGGGTGTCACCTCCCCTTCCGGGGACTGTGTCGGGACCCCCTTCCACATTGACGGCCCCTGCGTCTCGGTCCCGCGCTGGGACTTCGCCGCTGGCTGGCCAGGTCCTTCTAGCACCGACTAATATGGTACGTGTATACCAATATATTGGAATGATCCAATATAGTGAAACATAACGAAGGTTACGTATGTAACCACGGTTATGTGAGCTATATGGATCACTCCAATCCTCTACGGTGCTAAAGGCGCCTCAGAAATGATGAAGAGAACGTGTCGCGGCCATGTGGTCTATAAATGGGGGCGGACCCCAGCCGTGACACAGGTGTACACAGGAGTCAATCTGTAAATCCTTACCTCGGATGTATCCCTCCGCCACGGAGTGATACCAATATATTGGAGTGTACCAATATATTGGAGTGATCCATAAAGCTCACATAACTGTAGTTACATATGTAACCTTCTAAATCAGTCTCATTTGCCAACAAAAATAACAGCTAACGAGTGTGCAAAACAATTTCCAAATGTTTTTGGAAACTAGAGAAAGTCAACAATCACTTCGAATCAGCAAAGCATATGAGAATGTCGGAACAGTTTCCCACAGCATCGGCAGACCACCATTACTGAAGTGTTAGCAGGGAAGACTGTGGCAAGCGCTGAAAGAATCAAGGTGAGTGGCATTTTACTCAAACTTTTACTCCGCTTACCTTTAGTAGGGTGGTCGGTACTCTGCTCTCCAGTCTGTCTATGGAGAGCGCTGCTCAAAACGCAGAGTAAATTTTGTCAGCTTTGCCATTTTAAATTTTCACTAAAACTTAATACGGATCACGGAAGCACAATCTTTCTGGATAAAAAAAATGTAATAGTACATATCAACCACGTTTTCTGTTCTTTATCTTCCTTTCAGAAAAATCACAATCTCAAGTTTTTTGAAGACAACTTATTAGAAAGAAATATCGATCCTCAAATTGAAAACGATTGATCAGATTTCAATCTATTTGTTTTGTTTTTAGAGAGAGAGAGAGTGAGTAGGAATGGGAGGAGCATCTCGTGTTGATAGCAAGCCCCAAGCCTGATGGAGAGGAGAGGTGTGTGTGAGTGAATGTGTGAGTGGATTATGACAGAGCTGTTCAGGAAAATAAACAAAATTGAGCCCTTTGGATGTTTTTAATTGTTTTTGTATTATGTATTCTTCTTATAATCGTCCTAAAACTGACCACATTACTTTTAATTGCTTTATATGAAATTAACGTGAAAAAAAACATTTGCAGAATGTATCGCAGAATTTCAGAAAAGCTGCCGCAAAATCAAGCATTTTTGGCCGCAGAAATCACAAAAAAAATTACGAAATCCTGGAGGGACTGCTTATTACATGCATTACAGTCATTATGTTATGGATACTTCAGGATTTTGTCAATGAAGCCCTTAATTAGCATTGGCTCGCGAAACCACCTCTAACTTCCTTCATACTAAATGCAGAAGATAAAATCGCCAAAATCCCAAAGTATCCCTTTAAACTAATTTTCCCAGTAACCACTTGCACTTGTCTCCAGATAAATCACCTCAGGGACCGAGCTAGCTAGCTACTAGATGGCTTGGCCCATGCTATAGAGCAGAGCAGCCAGGCTCAGCAAAGCTGTTCCCACCCTTCTTTGCGCTCCCTCCCAAGAAAGACCACCTGACATATGAATCAGAATCATAAAGTAGGCGTCCCAAATGGCACCCTATTCCTTTTACAGTGCCATATAGGCCTTAGACAAAAGTAGTGTGCTAAATACGAATTAAGGTGCCATTTGGGATGCATCCATTATGTCACAAAAGCATTGTGGGCTACTATCTGTCTGTATGTCTGAGTGAGCAACCTGGGATGAAAACGACAGAGCCTGGTGTTGCTAAGCTGAGTGTCCACGGCTGCTGCTGCAGGCCCTATCCAATAAGTTTCTCTCGTCAGGGCAGCACTAAGCCAACATCATGTTTTTTGTGTGTTTTCTCCCGGTGCTGACTCATCGAAATCTAATGGATAGTGATGTACAGATGTAGGATCTTAATTTGATTCCCTGCACAGCATGAAATGCACATTTGTAGTGTATTCAAGACTTAAAAAGGCTTCAAAAGTTTACGTTTCTAACAAAAAATGTAGCATCCCTTACAAAAATGTCCATTAATTATAATCAACACAATAATTCACATTTCCTGTTGCTGCAGGAATATTTTCCTGCTATGAGGACCTAAATTAAATGGCTAAGAAAAAACTGCAATCCCCACAAACTGCCATCCCCACATCCCCATTGCCAACTCACCGGAGGTCAAAATACACTGTGTAAACGCACGCACACACTCACACAGGGTTATATAAACAGAAGAACTGTAAGTCTGTGTGCAAAGTAATTTCCCATCAATATCTCAACACGGCGAACTATGGGTTCCGACACATAGCTAAATAGACAAACGCATGTCATGCCCCATAAAGTGACACATAGAATATAACTACACTGAACAAAAATGTCATAAGCTGAAATAAAAGAAATGTTCCATACATACAAAAACCTAATTTCTCTCAAATGTTGTGCATAAATTTGTTTTCATCACTGTTAGTGATCATTTCTCTTTGCCAAGATAATTCATCCACCTGACAGGTGTGGCATATCAATAAGCTGATTAAACAGCATGATCAATACACAAGTGCACCTTGTGCTGGGAACAATAAAAGGCCACTCTAAAATGTGCAGTTTTGTCACACAACACAATGCCACAGATGGGTCAAGTTGTTAGGGAGTGTGCAATTGCCATGCTAACTGCAGGAATGTCCACCAGAGCTGTTGAAAGATAATTTAATGTCTCTACCATACGCCGCCTACAACATCGTTTTAGAGAATTTGGCAGTAGGTCCAACCAGCCTCAACAACCGTAGACCACGTGTAACCACACCAGGTCAGGACCTCCACATCCGGCTTTTTCACCTGCGGGATGTCTGAGATCAGCCACCATGAGAGCTGATAAAACTGTGGGTTTGCACAATCTGAGGATTTCTGCACAAACTGTCAGAAACCATCTCAGGGAAGCTCATCTGCGTGCTCATCATCCTCACCAGGGTCTTGACCAATGTTTCCTCTAAGCTGTGCGTGCCCGTGCAGTAGCCCGAGACTGACGAGCAGCTCTCAGGGACAGCCATGCAGAAATATCAGACCACAGAGAGAAGCACAAGATTGAACTTCACTCAACTTTCTAGAGCAGTGGTCATCAACCACTGCTCAACCACTGCTCGCATCTCCAAGGCATTCCTAGTTGATCGCCAAACATTTCTGTAAAAAAACTCAATGATAAAGCCTTGTGTTCCTATTTTTTTTATTTGTCTCAGGCTGTTTATGGAAGGTGCACCCGATTCAGCTGCCCTGCGTGTCCGGTGGGCGAACTGCTGCAATATTTAACCATTTCATGTGTCTGAAAGTACAAACTCTGCCTTCCCAGTGGGCCCAGAGAGCAAATGCACTATAGGCCTACTGCTGGCCAATAGAATGGCTCAGATGACCCTGTCTGCAGTAACGTGGCAGGCATAAAAGAAAGCTACAGCAAAGTTGATACTTTGAGATTTCAAAATGTTTAAAACCATGACTAGAGAGAAACTGTCAATGAATACAGCAAAAATATGCTATTTTATGAGTGAGTTCAAGTTTAAGTTCTTTCTCAGAACTGTCAACATGTCACGACTTCCGCCGAAGTTGGTTCCTCTCCTTGTTCGGGCGGCGCTCAGCGGTCGGCGTCACCAGTCTTCTAGCCATCATCAATCAATTTTTCATTTTCCATTTGTTTTGTCTTGCCTTCCCACACACCTGACTTCAATTCCATCATTACATGTTGTGTATTTAACCCTCTGTTTCCCCCATTTCCTTGTCCGGATTTTTTGTTGTTGTTGTAAGTGCTTGTGCAAGTTGTAATATGGTGTGTGACGGGTTTTATACCCATTTAACTCTGTTTGTTCTGTTTCCGATGGGTTTTATTATTAAACTGCTCTATTGTGAAACAAAGTTCTGCTCTCCTGCGCCTGACTTCTCTACCGCCAGTACGCACCCCTTACAGAATTCCGGACCCAAACATATGGAGTCAGCAGGAGCTGGTACCCCGGGAATAGGGGTGGAGGAGCGTGTCCAGGAGCACGCAGCAATGCTCCACCTTCTAGGCAACACCATGGACCGCGTTGTCCAGACAATGGACCGCTCTGAGAGACAAGGAGTTCTACCAGTGCCTCCACCAGCACAACCGAGGTCTCCACTACTCGCCCCTCTTTCTCCTGGTTCCAATGGGATTCATCTCTCCCTTCCCCAGGAATATGTTGGGAGTGCTGCGAACTGCCAGGGGTTCCTATTGCAGCTTGATTTATACCTGGCAACTGTCCACCCGGCTCCTTCGGGCCGTGAGAGGGTGTCCGCCCTGGAGTGGGCCAACGCCGTGTGGAGAGAGGGAGATGCGGCGTTGGACCAGTTTGAGGAGTTCACCCGCCGTCTCTGGGCAGTCTTCGACCACCTGCCCGAGGGTAGAGCGGCGGGTGAACGCCTCTTCCATCTAGGGCATGAGACGAGGAGAGCCCAGGAGTTCGCTCTGGAGTTTCGGAACCTGGCTGCTGGCGCGGGATGGAACGACAGGGCCCTGATAGACCATTATCGCTGCAGTCTGCGCGAGGACGTCCGTCGGGAGTTGGCATGCAGAGACACCACCCTCACATTCGACCAGTTGGTGGACCTGTCCATCCGGCTAGATAACCTGCTGGCCAACCGTGTACATTCAGATCGGGGTCTGTCGGTTCCATCCCCCCGCACTCCCTCTCCGATACCCATGGAGTTGGGAGGGGCGGTGCGCAGGGAGACCGGAGGGGGTTCCAGCTCGTGCACCATCTGTGGCCGCAGAGGTAACACTGCCAGTCGGTGCCGGGTTGGTTCCTCTGGATATTGAGGCAGCAGGCAGGGCGCTCTGGCGTCACCTCAGGTGAGCCGGCACCATTCTCACCCAGAGTCCTCTGTTTCACATGTGTTTTTGTATGTCATTTTTCCAGATTTTCCCCCACATTCCCAGCAAAAGGCGCTCGTCAATTCAGGCGCGGCTGGGAATTGTATAGATAGATCGTTCGCCCATAGTTTAGGGATCCCCATTGTTCCCGTGGATGTGCCTTTCCCCGTTCACGCCTTAGATAGTCGACCATTAGGGTCAGGGTTGATTAGGGAGGTCACCGCTCCTCTTGGTATGGTGACAAGGAGAGAATTAGTCTCTTCCTTATTGATTCTCCTGCATTTCCCGTGGTTCTAGGTCTACCCTGGTTAGCTTGTCATGACCCCACTGTTTCTTGGCAATGGAGGGCTCTCACACGGTGGTCGTGAGAGTGCTCGAGGAGGTGTTTAGGGGTTTCCGTTGGTGCTACCACGGTGGAAAGTTCAGACAAGGTCTCCACTGTGCGCATTCCCCCTGAATATGCCGATTTGGCTGGCGACTCAATTACCACCCCATCGACAGGGGGATTGTGCGATAAATCTCCTGGTTGATGGCGCACTTCCCAGGAGTCACGTGTATTCTCTGTCACAAGCGGAGACGGTGGTTATGGAAACATATGTCTCCGATACATTCGGTCCTCCACATCCCCCGACTCCTCGAGTTTCTTTTTTGTGAAGAAGAAGGATGGAGGTCTGCGCCCGTGTATTGACTATAGAGGTCTAAATCAAATTACGGTGAGGTATAGTTACCTCTAATTGCCACGGCGATTGAGTCAATGCACTGGGCGCGCTTCTTCACCAAATTAGATCTCTGGAGCGCTTACAACCTGGTGCGTATCCGGGAGGGAGACGAGTGGAAGACGGCATTCAGTACCACCTCAGGGCATTATGAGTACCTCGTCATGCCGTACAGGTTGGTGAAGGCTCCATCAGTCTTCCAAGCCTTTGTAGAGGAGATTTTCAGGGACCTGCACGGGCAGGGTGTAGTGGTGTATATTGATGACATTCTGATATACTCCGCTACACGCGCCGAGCATGTGTCCCTGGTGCACAGGGTGCTTGGACGATTATTGGAGCATGACCTGTACGTCAAGGCTGAGAAGTGTCTGTTCTTCCAGCAGTCCGTCTCCTTCCTAGGGTACCGCATTTCCACCTCGGGGGTGGAGATGGAGAGTGACCGCATTGTAGCCGTGCGTAGTTGGCCGACTCCCACCACGGTATGGGGGATGCAGTGGTTTCTTGGGTTTGCCAATTACTACCGGAGGTTTATCCTGGGTTTTGGTCAGGTAGCGGCTCCAATTACGTCAGTGCTGAAAGGGGGTCCGGTGACTTTGCAGTGATCGGCTGAGGCGGACAGGGCTTTTGGTCACCTGAAGGCTCTGTTTACCTCGGCTCCCGTGCTGGCCCATCCGGATCCCTCTTTGGCGTTCATAGTGGAGGTGGATGCGTCCGAGGCTGGGATAGGAGCCGTGCTCTCTCAGTGCTCGGGTACGCCACCGAAGCTCCGCCCCTGTGCCTTCTTCTCGAAGAAGCCCTGCCCGGCGGAGCAAAACTATGACGTGGGGGACACTTTGTATTCAACACTAGTTCTTCCTATTTCCACTCAGCGCTACAACAAGCACTGCAGAAGTAATGAATAAGTAGGAAAGTGTATCTATAGGCTTGCGTTGTTGTTATTATTAGCGGCTTGGGTCTTTTTTTACATCAAGGAATATTTCAATTTCTCTGTTCATAGGAGTAACAACATGAATTTGTGCATGAGGCAGAAATAATGCGGTGCGACTCGAGTTTCGCCATCAGCTGGAAGAGGGTGTCCCTTTTTGGTCAGTTTCAGTGGAGTAAAGGGAGAGCGCAGGGATGTTGAGAGGAGGACCCTCAGTCTGCTGCTCTCTCCCTCCGCTGAGACTGACCATCATATGCAGGCACCATCAGCCCAGTAAAATAAAACGCAAATTATTTAAATGTAAGCTCATTCAGCTGTGCTTCACAAGTAATACCACAATTGATCTATTACCTGTGTGATCATGTAGCCTAGCTCAGATGTTGAAATATAATAATAAAAATGGCCCGAACAACAATGCATTGGCAGGGTAATTCAAGCAAATCCAATACGCGGTGATAATGTATTAGGCCTATAGCTTACTGAACAAACCTCAATGCTTCAATACTGTTTTAAATTGGTTAATGCTGCATATGCTTACATTTTTTAAGTCATGTTAAAAAAAATATGAGTGGTAGAGCTCGGCTTGCATTTTGACTCAAAGTGATCTTGACTCAGAAAAGCTGTGTATAAAAATAAGTAATCTAATGGGATGTAGACTTACATTGAACACCACACAAGAAATTAGAGGGAACATTGGTCTTGACCTGACTGCATGCTCTGGATCGACGCGTACGACAGCGTGTTTCAGTTCCAGCCTATATCCAGAAATTTCGCACAGTCATTGAAGAAGAGTGGGACAACATTCCACAGGCCACAATCAATAGCCTGATCAACTCTATGTGAAGGAGATGTGTCACGAGGTATGGGGCAAATGGTGGTCCCACCAGACACTCACTGTTTTTTTAATCCACGCCCATGCCTTTTTTTTAAAGGTGTCTGTGACCAACTGATGTATATCTGTCATGCGGTGGGTGTAGCTGGTGTAAGTAAGTCAGGCGCAGGAGAGCAGAGATGAGTGGACTAAGCACTTTACTCAGGCAAAGTCAAAATACAGATCGCAACCGCATCAGAAAACAAATGCCCAAAAACAAGTAAGGCAGCACAATGTACAAATAAACTGCAAAATACCGGCTGCCACAAAGCACGTGTGAAAACCAACAACCCGGCATAAACCGGCATGCCAACAAACAATTCCCCACACAGACATGGGGGGAAACAGTGGGTTAAATACAAGACAGTAATGAGGGAAATGTGTGTTTCAGGTGTGTGGAAAAACAAGACAAAACAAATGGAAAAATGAAAGGTGGATCGGCAATGGCTAGAAGACGGGTGACGTCGACCGCCGAACGCCGCCCGAACAAGGAGAGGAACCGACTTCGGCGGAAGTTGTGACAGTACCCCCCCCTTGACGCGCGGCTCCAGCAGCGCGCCGACACCGGCCTCGGCGACGACCCGGAGGGCGAGGTGCAGGGCGATCCGAACGGAGACGGTGGAACTCCTGCAGCATTTAAGGGTCCAACACGTCCTCCACCGGAACCAAGCATCTCTCCTCCGGACCCCTCCCACTCCACGAGGTACTGAAGGCCCCTCGCCCGATGCCTCGAATCCAGTATGGAGCGAACTGAATACGCCAGGGCCCCCTCGATGTCCAGAGGGGGGGCAGAGGAACCTCCTGCACCTCAGACTCCTGGAGCGGACCAGCCACCACAGGCCTGAGGAGAGACACATGGAACGAGGGTTTAATACAGTAATCGGGAGGAAGCTGTAACCTGTAACAGACCTCGTTCAGTCTCCTCAGGACTTTAAATGGCAAACCGCAGCCCCACCTGGTGCGAACACCAGGGCCTCACTGCGGTGACGGTCGCGCGCCTGAACCAGTCATCCACCGCAGGAGCCTCGATCTGACTCTGATGCCAAGGTGCCAGAACCGGCTGGTACCCCAATACGCACTGGAAGGGGTAGAGGTTAGTGGAGGAGTGGTGCAGCAAGTTTTGGGCCATCTCTGCCCAGGGCACGAACGCCGCCCACTCCCCCGGCTGGTCCTGGCAATAAGACCTCAGAAACCTATCCACATCCTGATTCACTCTCTCCACCTGCCCGTAACTCTTGGGGTGAAAAAGGTAAGGCTGATCGAGACCCCCAGACGTTCCATGAACTCCAGACCTTCGAAGTGAACTGGGGACCCCAATCAGACTCGATATCCTCAGGCACCCCGTAGTGCTGGAAGACGTGAATAAACAAGGCCTCCGCAGTCTGTAGGGCCGTAGGGAGACCGGGCAGAGGGAGGAGACGGCAGGACTTCGAAAAACGATCCACAACGACCAGGATCGTGGTGTTACCCTGTGAGGGAGGAAGATCAGTAAGAAAATCCACCGACAGGTGCGACCACGGCCGTTGTGGAACGGGTAAGGGGTGTAGCTTACCTCTGGGCAGGTGCCTAGGAGCCTTACACTGGGAGCACAGTGAGCAGGAGGAAACATAAACCCTCACGTCCTTAGCCAAAGTGGGCCACCAGTACTTCCCAATCAGACAGCGCACCGTCCGCCCGATGCCTGGATGACCAGAGGAGGGTGACGTATGGGCCCAATAGATCAGCCGGTCACGGGCAGCAGATGGAACGTACAGACACCCACCTGGACACAGGAGGGAAGTGGGCTCTGCACGTAGCGCCTGCTCCACTATGAACGCCAAAGAAGGATCCGGATGAGCCAGCACGGAAGCCGAGGTAAACAGAGCCTTCAGGTGACCAAAAGCCCTGTCCGCCTCAGCCGACCACTGCAGTCGCACCCGGTCCCCCCTTCAGCAGTGACGTAATTGGAGCCGCTACTTGACCAAAGCCCGGGATAAACCTCTGGTAGTAGTTGGCAAACCCCAGGAACCGCAGCACTTCCTTTACCGTGGTGGGAGTCGGCCAATTACGCACGGCTGAAATGCGGGCACTCTCCATCTTCACCCCTGCCGTGGAAATGCGGTACCCTAGGAAGGAGACGGACTGTTGGAAGAACAGACATTTCTCAGCCTTGACGAACAGGTCATTCTCCAACAGTCGACCAAGCATCCTGCACACCTGGGAGCGGAGTATATCAGCGGAGTATATCAGAATGTCATCGATATACACCACTACACCCTGGCCATGCAGGTCCCGGAAAATCTTGTCAACAAAGGCCTGGAAGACTGATGGAGCCTTCATCAACCCGTACGGCATGACGAGGTACTCATAGTGCCCGGAGGTGGTACTAAATGCCGTCTTCCACCCGTCCCCCTCCCGGATACGCACCAGGTTGTAAGCACTCTTGAGATCCAATTTTGTGAAGAGGCGCTCCCCATGCATTGACTCGATCGCACTGGCTATGAGAGGCAGCGGGTAGGTGTACCTCACAGTGATCTGATTGATACCCTGATAGTCAATACATGGGTGCAGACCTCCATCCTTCTTCTTCACAAAAAAGAAACTGGTGAAGGCAGGTGAAGTGGAGGGCCGAATGTATCCCTGCACCAGGGATTCGGAAACATATGTTTCCATAGCTGCCATCTCCTCCTGGGACAGAGGATACACGTGACTCCTGGGAAGTGCTGCGTCTACCAGGAGATTTATCGCACAATCCCCCCTGTTGATGGGGTGGTAATTTAGTCGCCCTCTTCTTACAGAAGGCTAGAGCCAAATCAGCATATTCTGAGGGGATGCGCACGGTGGAGACCTGGTCTGGACTTTCCACCGTAGTCGCACCGATGAAAACCCCGACACACCTCCCTGAGCACTTTTGTGACCACCCCTTGAGAGCCCTCTGTTGCCACGAAATAGTGGGGTCATGACAGACCAACCAGGGTAGGCCCAGCACCACTGGAAACGCAGGAGAATCAATAAGGAAGAGACTTATTTTCTCCCTGTGACCCCCCTGCGTAACCATGCCCAGTGGAGCGGTAGCCTCCCTAATCAGCACTGACCCTAAGGGTTGACTATCTAGGGCGTGCAGGAACAATGGGGATCCCTAAACTATGGGCAAATGAAAGGTCAAAGAAATTCCCTGCTGCGCCTGAATCTACGAGCGCCTTATGCTGGGAATGCGGGGAAACTCAGAAAATTTTATAAACACATACATGTGAGCAACAGGGGGCTCTGGGTGAGTCTGGTTCCGACTCACCTGGGGTGACACGATAGTGCCCTGCCTGCTGCTTCGACTCCTCGAGGAACCCTCCCACCACCGACCAGCAGTGTGCTCTCTGCGGCCACAGATGGTGCAGGGAAGGGCCCCTCCTCCGGTCGCCCTAAGCGCAGCACCTCCCAGCTCCATGGGCGTCGGAGCGGAGGTGCTGGGGGATGGAACTGACAGGCCCCGATCCGGACGTCCGTGGGTAGCCAGCAGATTGTCCAGCCGAATTGACAGGTCCACCATCTGGTCCAACGTGAGAGTGGTGTCTCGGCAGGCCAAATCCCGACGGACGTCCTCGCGCAGTAGTGATAGTGATCGGTAGTGATCGATCAGGGCCCTGTCGTTCCATCCCGCGCTGGCGGCCAGGGTCCGGAAGTCCAAAGCGAAATCCTGTGCGCTCCTCGTCCCCTGCCTCAGATGGAACAGACGTTCACCCCCCGCTCGACCCTCAGGCGGGTGGTCGAAAACTAACCAAAAGCAGCGGGTGAACTCTGCGTAATGGTCGAACGCCGCGTCTCCTTCACTCCATATGGCGTTGGCCCACTCCAGGGCTTTGCCTGAGAGGCAGGAGACGAGGGCGGACACGTTCTCACGTCCCGACCGGGTGGACGGTCGCCAGGTATAGTTCCAGCTGGAGTAGGAACCCCTGGCATCCGGCAGCCGTCCCATCATACTCCCTCGGGAGCGCGAGCCGAATCCCGCTGGAACCGGGTGAAGGAGGGGTGGACAGTGGGACCTGCTGTTGTGGGGCTGGTGGAGGCGCTGGAAAACCTATTTCTCTCTCCATACTGGCAATTGTCTGCAGCACGCGATCCATGGCGGTGCCAAGATGTTGTAACATGGTCGCGTGCTGCTGGATGCGCTCCTCTACTGCCACAGAGAGGGTGTCTGCTCCTGCTGACTCCATTCGTCAGGTGAGCGTCTGTGTAGCTGGTGTAGAAGTCAGGCGTAGGACAGCAGATATGAGCAAATAATAGCAATTTTACTCAATATTATAAGTATAAATGTCAAAAACTTGCCAAGCCCACAAATACGGACCGCAATACAATAACCAAACACTCACAAACCAACTTGGGGGAACAGAGGGTTAAATAATGAACAAGTAATTGTGGGATTGAAACCATGTGTGTAAAACAAGACAAAACCAATGACAAAACCAGTGGATCGGCGATGGCTAGAAAACCGGTGACGTCGACCGCCGAACGCCGCCTGAGCAAGGCGAGGGACCGACTTCGGGAGAAGTCGTGACAAATATTGATGTCACAAATGTATAATTTGTACAGTTCTTTATTTTTTTTTTAAATCACATTTGACTGTGTAAAACTAGCAGTCCTACTTATTTCTCAGAGTCAGGTGGATATATAGCGTTTTGCAACAAAACATGATTATTTGTCTCTCTTAAATTAAGTGGTAGATTTCAACCAAATACATGTCTGTCATTGATCAACCCAAAGTCATGATTAGGTGGTGAAAAAACACAACAACCTCTTTCATAAGTTCTTTAAACAATAAAAGCTACTTTCCCCAAATTTCTGAAAATGTATATACTGTATAGCGTTTTGGAATGAGCAGTAAGCAGTCGGCCTGTGTTTATTGCATTAAGCAGAACTCTAGTCTGTGGTCCTTTCTGACGGTACTGTCTAACGTTGACCCCCTGACTGGCTACATCCCAAATGGCACCCTATTCCCTATATAATGCCCTATCTGGTGTACAATTTCTGACCAGAATCCATGGGCTCTGGTAAAAAGTAGTGCACTATATAGGGAATAGAATGCCATTTGGAACACAGCCTGTATGTCATGGCAGCCCCAGTCCTTATCCATCACTGACCTCAGATTAATTGTCCCCGGCTCTGTGAATCTCTGAATAATGAGAGGCTCAACAGACTCACATGGCGAGCGGTGCGGGTCAGGTGACCAGGCAAAGGAAGGCATCAACATCAGTCACATAGCCAATTACACTCTGACAGGGGGGTTGGGTTGGATCAACAGGATCGCATCCTTCAGGGGTTGAGCATATTTGTATTGTGGATACATCCAAACATAGGCTATGGATTTGTGCATGAGTTAGTATGACTGTCGTTGGCATGTTTTAGCACAAGGAGGAATAAAGAGACAGATAATGTTTGCATGCAGAATAATGGTTGTGTGTGTGTGTGTGTGTGTGTGTGTGTGTGTGTGTGTGTGTGTGCGCGTGTGCGTGGTGCGGGCGCGTCAGAGAGAGGAAGAGAGAGAGCTAGAAAGAGATGGGAAGAGAGAGGTGTGAGAGGAGAGAGAAAGAGCGCAGCTGTCAGGGAGCAGCAGGTCTCTCAGTTCATAGCAGGATGAAAATGTCACACTGACCCTCCCTCCAACCTGTGTTGCATCTGCCTGTACCATGCATTCACTCACTCACCACCTCACAACACTACTGCAGTCTGGCAGCACATAGGCTCATGTACACAAGGATACAGCCTACCATCACTCACTGGTTACGTTTCGAATGGCATCCTACTCCCTATATACAGTATTGCACTATACAGGGAATAGGGTGCCTGCTGGTCCCTCACTATTCCTGTACTCAGAGTGTACTGCTCTCAGACTGACAGGTGGCAAATGGTTATGTTGCCTGCTCAGTGGTCTATGCAGCAGGTGTGAACTGGCTGAGCAGTACGGTGGGTGTGCTGTGCTGACGGCTTGGGACACAGTATTCTCATTCTAACTTCCAAATGGCACACACACACACATCATGAAGTCTTGTTCAATTTAGATTGGATAGAGAGATTGGGTGGGAAAGAAAAGTTGCTAATCAGAGCCAAGAGAGTCAGTCATGGTGTTATCATTTGTATTGTGTGTGTGTGTGTGTGGAGAGAGAGAGAGAGAGAGAGAGAGAGAGAGAGAGAGAGAGAGAGAGAGAGAGAGAGAGAGAGAGAGAAATAATGTGTGTTTAATACAGAGTGAGAATTAAAAATGAGAGAAGAGGGGATTAAGTCGAAGTAACTTGGAGTGGTGAATGACAGTGAGACTTGCCTGTGTGTGTGAAATGAAGATGGAGATGCATGTGGGATTGTTCCCAGCTGTACAATAGGGGGTGGACACATGCTTAATGGTTCTGTGGCTGAGCAATGCTTAATTTAAGTCAACGCTCTGGACTAAGATGAGGTTGTTTCGTGACACGGCAGGCATTGTTTGAAAACACCCTCTGAGAGAAGACGGACGTGCTTTGCCTTGGGAAGACGGGCTATCCTCTTATTACGAGCTGGGTCAGCCAAGGTGCTGTAGCAGATGACTAATCTTGATGTTGTTATGGACTGACTGTCTGGGCAGCAGAGATGGTGGAAGATAACTGGGTGGGAGAGCAAATTAGAGAGGGGGGAGAGAGAGATTTCTTGATCAAATGTCAAAAATAGAAAGCAAATAGAGAGTTTCCTTTCCCGAAATTTTAAATCATCATTGAAGGTTTCCAAGACCTCTCGGCTGAGAATAGGCTACCCATCCTGCCGGGGGACTACACTACATTGTTTCCTGCCATAATATTTTTTTACATTTACATATTTTGGTCAATTAGCAGACGCTCTTATCCAGAGCAATTAGGGTCAAGTACCTTGCTCAAGGGCACATCAACAGAGCCTTGTCAGCTCAGAGATTCAAAACAGCAACCTTTCAGTTACTGGCCCAACGCTCTAACCCCTAGGCTACCTGCCACCCAGAGGGACAGTTTCTGACAGACCAACCAACCTGCATGTCTTTGTACTTATTTATTTATTTACTTACTGATTTCCACATCTAACCCCATCCCCCCACTCTTCATTATTGTTGTTACTGATTGTCCTCAGTGATGTACTACCCTCTGTTGTGCCTTGCGGTCGGAGGCCGAGCAGTTGCCATACCAGGCAGTGATGCAACCGGTCAAGAAGTTCTCTATGGTGCAGCTGTAGAACGTTTTGAGGATCTGAGGACCCATGCCAAATCTTTTCAGTCTCCTGAGGGGGAATAGGCTATGTCGTGCCCTCTTGACAACTGTCTTGGTGTGTTTGGCCCATGATAGTTTGTTAGTGATGTGGACACTAAGGAACTTGAAGCTCCTCTTCTTCTTCCCTTATGACCGAGCAAGCTTTCTTCTGTGTGATCAAGTTGACAGCTCCTAAGGGCCTCAAATATGAGCGTATAGCAGGGTTAGGTGTCTTTGTTCTGCCATCCCCAGTCTGACAGAGCAGCTTTCACAAATTAAAAGAAGGGCCGCTGACAGCCAAAGGAAATAAATGCCTCAGCCGAGACAAACCAGCCACAGAGCCAGAGGCGCAGGCCGGGGAATAAAAGAGAGGATGATGGGTGATGAGAGATTGAGCGATTGCATTCACAAGCAGCCGGCTCAAATGTCGAGAGGATCGGCCGCAATATATATATTAAGAGAGAGAGAGAGAGAGAGAGAGAGAGAGAGAGAGAGAGAGAGGTAGGCGAGACAGAGAAAGGTAGGCGAGAGAGAGAAAATAAGGTGAGAGAGAGAGAAAGGTAGGCGAGAGAAAGGAAAGAAGGTGAGAGAGAGATCTGGCTTTGACTAGCCAACAGAATATGTCAACAAGTTAGTTCTGAATTGCTTTAATACAGCAATGCATTCTGACACCATGAATTGAAATAGATTTCACCTCATTCATATAGTTGGAAGAAATGATAAGGGATTAAATATAGACCTCCGCCAGCTGATGGAGAAGAAGATTCAGTATAATAAGGGTATGTTGCTTACATCCTCTAGGTAGCTATCTTCTTTGCAAAAAAATAGCATAGTATTCATGGCACATTGTAAATATCTGACTGATACTAGGATAGTATCCTGTACAAGACACAAGACTTTAATGCATAAATAAGCTAACAAATATTAGTTCAATAAAATATGGAACAGTAAATGAAAATGTTTGAGAGAGAGAGAGAGAGAGAGAGAGAGAGAGAGAGAGAGAGAGAGAGAGAGAGAGAGAGAGAGAAAGGTGAGAGATCGATGTATGCAGCCATAAAGAGGGGGCAGTGGTGTTATTTTGAGCAGATCATATGAAGAGCGATAGGCCAAGCACCTGTATAAGCCCCCACTCTCTATAATCACATCTCTCATCACTAGTACAAGCCCCCACTCTCTATAATCACATCTCTCTCTCATCACTCGTACAAGCCCCCACTCTCTATAATCACATCTCTCTCTCATCACTCGTACAAGCCCCCACCCTCTATAATCACATCTCTCTCTCATCACACGTACAAGCCCCCACTCTCTATAACCACATCTCTCATCACACGTACAAGCCCCCACTCTGTATAATCATATCTCTCATCACTCGAACAAGCCCCCACTCTCTATAAATCACATCTCTCTCTCATCACTCATACAAGCCCCCACTTTCTATAATCGTATCTTTCATCACTCGTACAAGCCCCCACTCTTTGTAATCACATCTCTCATGACTCCTGTTCTCTGGAGTTCATTGCCCTCCACTGAGTAGCTAAGAGTAGCCTCTCATGCAGCTTTGATGCAGGACTTCTATGTTCCTGTACTTGTTTTCTGTATGTGCTCCCTCCACGCCAAGGTTCAAGAATTGCATACAAAAGTCTAATCGAATGGTCAGTGCAGCAGCAGGGAGAGTTTGACGGGTGAGTGCATGACTGTTCTCTACCTAACATCTGCTCTGCCACTCGCCTCACTCACATCCTGGAGGACTCCTCTGGTCTGACTCTGAGTGTGATTGAGGTGCGAAGCCTGGTCGTACACCCATGTAATCAAAGAGCATTGGAAAAGCTCCCCACCAGGCACCACTGGAAAGCAAACCACACTAGAGGGTGTGGGATGTGTCCCAAATAGCACCCTATTGCTATGCAGTGCACTACATAGGCAATAGGGTGCCATTTGGGAAACAAAGGTGGAGACGGAGACATAGTGTGTGTGAGGAGAAAGCAGAGATTAATGTTTCAAAGAGCACAGAGCAGCAGCTGTCCTCCGACCATCTCCAGAGTATTCATTATTATTAACAGAGAGGGGATGATTGACACAAATTACACCCTGCTGCTAGCAAAGAAAATGAGAGACGCATAAAACATTTTCTCCACCAACAGGGCTGGCTCCAGGCATAAGCGACATTAGCGGATGGTTAGAGCCCCCGACCACTAGCTGGCCCCCAAAGTTTTTTAGGAACTCAGTTGGGTCTCAACTTACAGAATAGTAGAATACACAAGGTGTAAGTTCGAAATTTGGTTGTGCATCAGCAGTTTTTCTCTTGTTTTGTCAGTCACTGACAATCACTCAAATAGCCATGTAGACTAACAATTTTTGGATTGGCAAGTTAGTCTAGCAAGTTATGTAAACTTGTAGTAATCATAGCCAGATACCAACTTGTTTTTCACTCTCATTCAGAAATCATTAATATGGCATAAGTCATGGTAAAGTGTTTAGAATTACAGGAAATTAACTTTAAAACTGCAAAAGTCTCTCCACCCCATGGCAAAATGGGTAGAATTGCAGGAAATTCACTTTAAAACGTACATGTGCACGCTTGGTGGGGGGGCCCTCCAACCAAATATTGCTTATGTTAAAATAACTCAACAGCAAATGATGAGAAACATGTTGCAATTAACAACATTTCACCCTTTTTAACAGAAAAGGAAATTTAAAAGCTACATGACAGAGAATAATTTATGAATTTTATTTGAATAAAGTAAGAAGGCTGGACAAACAGGCAGATCACTGAAGATTGACTTTGAAATTGGACGTCTGTCCATGTCCCGAGGATGTTGGGAAATACCTTCAAAATTGTCCACTAGGGGCAACAGTGAGCGCTGTTAACATCAAGTAGGCTTGGGTTTTGCTAGGACATTGTGGACGTGGATATTGAATGGGCCTAATCCCATGATTCTGTAATTTCATGACTCCGGATCAGAAAATCACATGTTCAATCCCAGGGGTGGACACTCGTTTTTTTTGTTGTTGTTTTTTTACCTATATATCTATACCAAACCTTATACCTTAACTTAACCATTCAGAATGAATGTTTAAAGTTAATGTTTTAACCCTATCTAAAACCTTAACCCGTAACTTCAAAATTTGACATTTGGAGAAATGGAAAGATGCTGAGCAGGAGGATTCATCCCAGGGTGTCAAAAACACTTCCAAATTTGACGTTTGGAGCAACTTTGAAATATTACGTTTTGAGAAAAGTGCAAAAACTTCAAAGTCTGCTGTGAGACTGTGAGAACTTGTTGGACTGAAACTGAGAAATTCAGTTTTCATAAAAGTATTGTGGCTGATATAAACTCCATATATATATATATATAGCAACAAACTATTGTTGGGGCGGCAGGTAGCCTAGTAGTTAGAGCATTGGACTAGTAAACGAAAGGTTGCAAGATTGAATCCCCGAGCTGACAAGGTAAAAATCTGTCGTTCTGCCCCTGAACAAGGCAGTTAACCCACTGTTCCTAGGTCGTCATTGAAAATAAGAATTTGTTCTTAACTGACTTGCCTAGTTAAATAAAGGTAAATAAATAAAAAATCATAGAAGTGGCAAGACTGATCATCACTCATTGAGATGTCTGTGTTTGAAATGGCAATCTATATTCCCTATGTAGTGCACTATAGGCCTTGGTCAAAAGTAGTGCACTAAATAGGGAATAGGATGCCATTTTGGTCACAACAGATCTCTCTGAGAGGTAAAGGAGCTGAGCAAATGTCTGGTGCTCCAGAGCAGACTAACAGATCTATAAAGGTTTTAAAACTAGGACATTTACTGTAATTTCTGAGTAGTCTCTAGTCTCCATCACTGTACTCTTGATAGTCACCGCCACACACACACACAGACACAGCTGTTTCCTTTGAAGATGTTTATATGATTTTGGTAATCGGAATGACTTGGAATGTTATTGTTGTGGTTATTTCAATACACGCACAATATTCAGACATTCGTGGTACTGTCGACAATAAAAAAGTCCTTAGAAACATGTGTCTTCTCCCTTTGGACGACAATAACACTCGAACCTGAGTGGGCGGGTGCAGTGTCCAGATGTGCATTTCCAAGTGCTCTGATTGGTTGGAAATTGTAGGGCTATGATTGGTGTGGGATAACTAAGGTAGGCTGAGCAGCCAAACTAACGGGACTTAAGGGAAACTGAAGGAACTGTGAGTGGAATTTAGGTAGAGGCATTGGAAAAACCTCCCTGGTCTTTGTGGTTGAATCTGGGTTTGGAATTCTTTGCTCGACTGAGGGATCTTACAAATAATTGTATGTGTGGGGTATAGAGATGAGGTAATCATTCAAAAATCACATTAAACCCTATTATTGCACACAGTGAGTCCATGCAACTTATTATGTGACTTGTTAAGCAACATTTTACTCCTGAACTTATTTAGGCTTGCCATTTGAAAGGAGTTGAATACTTATTGACTCAAGACATTTCAGCTTTTCATTTATAATTCATAAAAAAAAAAAAAAAAAACATTATGGGGTATTTGTGTAGGCCAGTGACCCACAATCTTAATTTAATCAATTTAAAATTCAGGCTGTAACACAGCTAAATGTGGAAAAAGTCAAGGAGTGTGAATACTTTATGAAGGCACTGTACTGTACCTCTATGCTAACAATAGCTAGCTATTGAGCTACCTCATTTAGCTCAAGCCTTCAATTTAAATAACATTGATAAAACTAGCCAAATCTAAACATGTCTGCAAGGTGTTGGTAGCTAACTGCTGATAGATAGTTCAAACCTATGGGAAAGAGTCGTTTTCAAGGTGTTTGTTGGGGCTGCGCGTTGCGGTAATTCGGTCCTTCTGTGGCTCTAGGGGAATTTTCTATACGGCCTGCCGAGTTAAACTGAAATGCGAAGCTTCGGCCATGGATCCAATCGCGGATCGGGTGGTATTTCGGAGGGGGTGGGTTGTGAATTTTGGTCCATGGGAAAGTTTATTTTGGGATCTTACAGTTGCAGTTGCTTCTTGTTGAAGAGGCAGCAGATAACGTTAGCTTGCAATAGGTAACTTTCCTCTTCCTCGATTCTAAATGAATTTATGGCTATTTCTTTTTAGCTGTCAAAATAAGTAAGCTAGATTTTGTTTGTGTACTGCTATATATCGATAACATTGCTAAGTTTGTCACTGGTGTGGGCTAGAAAATGTCCTAAACCTATCCAGTTAGACAGTGATAGCCTCAAGCTAAAACCGGGGAGGGAGGGAGGGAGGAGAGAATTCACTTTCTGTTTTGTCTTCTGCTGGCTTGCTAATGTTCATTCAGATACGTTTTTCCACAAGTGATTGGTGAAATTCAATTTTTATTCTACACTGAACAACATTATTAACGAAACAATTTCAAAGATTTTACTGAATTACAGTTCATGTAAGGAAATCAGTCAATTGAAATAGGCCCTAATCTATAGATTTCACGAGTTGGCAGGGGCGCCCCCACTGGGGAGCCAGGCCTAGCCAATCAGAATGAGTTTTTCCCCACAAAAGGGCTTTATTAAAGACAGAACTCCTCTGTTTCATCAGCTGTCCGAGTGGCTGGTCTCAGACGATCCCGCAGGTGAAGAATCCGGACGTGGAGGTCCTGGGCTGGCGTGGTAACTGTGGTCTGCAGTTGTGAGGCTGGTTGGACATACTGCCAAATTCTCTAAAACGATGTTGGAGGCGGCTTATGGTGGAGAAATGAACATTCAATTCTCTGACGATGTCTCTGGTGGACATTCCTGCAATCAGAATGCCAATTGTATGCTCCCCTCAAAACTTCAGATATCTGTGGCATTGGGTTGTGTGACAAATCTGCACATTTTAGAGTGGCTTTTTATAGACCCCTTTCTGTGTTTGCAAACATTGCCGCACTTGGGCGAAGCACGCAAGGTGACAGAACAAGAGGGAGTAATTTATAGAACACCAGTAAAAAAGCCACCTACTGCATCCACAATAGTTATTATGTAAAGATCACAACCAAATATTATCTTAGCGACTGTTCAAGCAAGAATCAATGAATGAGAACCCCCAAAAATATTTTGCTTAGAAGTAATGAAAACATACATCTAGGCTATGTTGAATGGGCACAGCTGGCGATGGCTTTCTTACTGTAGCCAAGAGTTGGGCGCATCTGTGCGTGACATCAGCGTATTATTTTACTGGAAAAGGGTTTATTGTCTCCAGCAAAAGGTGCACCTGTGTAATGATCATGCTGTTTAATTAGCTTCTTGACATGCCACACCTGTCAGGTGGATGGATTATCTTGGAAAAGGAGAAATGCTCAGTAACAGGGAGGGAAACAAATTTGTGCACAAAATCTGAGAGAAATAAGCTTTTTATGCTTATTTCAGCTCATGAAGCATGGGACCAACACTTTACATGATGCGTTTATATTTTGTTCAGTACATAAAGATTGGAATTGTGTCAATATGTTGTGAATATTGTAGAAAAATCCTCATTGTAGAAAAATCCTTTTCCATACTAAAAAGGGAAGAGCCACCAGCTTAATATCTACATACAGTATAGTAGGCTACAGACAATATGTTCCTCCACCATATGAGTCATAGAAATTACGATCTTGCTTTTGGGGCTTTCCGGCAGTCTTTGTGGTTTTTATATGTGGGGAGCCTAAATTGTACAATTGTAAACTAACAAATAATTATTCAAGTTAGAGCCCATGTGTATTAGTTAATTTACAGCACCAACTACATAAATATCAGATAAGTTCCATTATCTGCTATCTGGACTTTAACTCTCTTAATTAACTAAATGCATTATACCAGTAGCCATGGCCTTTTGGGAGCCCTAAGCAAGATTGTTTATTTTTTGACGATTTTTTTGCAAAACATCTCTACACCCTCTTGGCGGTGTAGAGAAAATGCTACATTTTAAAGTTTATTTCCTGCAATACTAAAAAAATTCATGGGGCGAAGAGAAAATTAGTAGAGAGTATCCATCATTTGTATCCATACACCAGGAAAATATTCTACGCCATCATGAACAGCAGATTACTGCACTTTGTCAGTGAACACAATGTCCTGAGCAAAAGTCAAATTGGATTCCTACCACATTATCGAACATCTGTCCATATTTATACCCAACTGATAAACATGTAAATAAAAATAAAATAAAAATAAAATAAAAATTTCTCCTGCTTTGTAGATTTCCCAAAAACACTTCATTCAATTTGGCACGAAGGCATTTTACTCAAATTAATTGAAAGTGGTGTGGGTGGAAAAACATATGATGTCATCAAATTATTGAAGCAAAATTATTTTGTTACAGTCTAATGCTGTGTAAATGCTTGAGAATAATACTATTCAACTGGTCATTTTCCACAGCTGTTCAGTAGCCTCTTTACATACCGCACAGAGGAGTGATTTATTACTGGCTCCATATATTTAGGGTACTAAAAACCGAGCCAGGCTGAATTCTCATTTTGTCTGTTAAGGCTCTAAAGATCTTATCAATCCTCTTTCTTACACACGTAGGCTGTGAGAACTGGTTAGAACCTGTTCTTGTTTATACTATTATTCTAAGGGGAGTTGAGCCAATTACCCCTTATCTCTTTTGTAAGCTTACCTCCTTCTAGGAGCGGTAAACAGCTCTTTGTGTAGATGAAGTATATAAAGACTGCGTGACTTGTAAATAATCAAGTTGCTCTCTGACTTTATCCTCAAAGTCACCATTATTAGTCAGTTGTACAACCGAATGCCTTCAACTGAAATGTGTCTTCCGCATTTAACCCAACCCCTCTGAATCAGAGAGGTGCGGGGGGCTGCCTTAATCAACATCCACATCTTCAGCACCTGGGGAACAGGGGGGTTAACTGCCTTGTTCAGGGGCAGAACGACAGATTTTTACTTTATCAGCTCAGGGATTCGAACTTGCAACCCTCCGGTTAAAAGTCTAACGCTCTAACCACTAGGCTATCCTGAGAGGGAACTTCCTTGCAATTGCTTGAAAAAACTCTTATTGTCACGACTTCAGGTGAAGTTGGTCCCTCTCCTTGTTGGGCGCTTTCGGCGGTCGACGTCGTCGGTTTTCTAGCTGCCGCCAATCTACTTTTCATTTTCTATGTTTTTTTTGTCTTCATTATACACACCTGGTTTCAATCACTAATTACATGTTCATTATTTAAACCTCTGTTCCCCCCATGTCTTTGTGATTGATTGTTTTGTATTGCGGTCCGTTATGTTTGGGCATTATTTTTGACGTGTATTACGATTATTTTTGAGTAAAATTACTTATATTACTCATATCTGCTGCCCTGCGCTTGACTCCTCTACACCAGCTCACACAGACGCATTACAGAATCAATCCCCCCAAATGGAGTCAGCAGGAACACATCAACCCCATTCAGTCGAGGAGATTCTTCAGGAGCACGCGTCCAATATACAGCGTCTCGGCACCGCCATGGATTGTGTACTAAAGAGTATGGAACAATGGGAGAGAGGAGGTTTGCCAGTGCCTTAACCTTCTCTACAAACTCCCACTCCTATTCCCACACAGCTGTCCACCCTTCCTTCACCTGGACCCAGTGGGATTCGGCTCGCGCTCCCGAGGGCGTAGGATGGAACGGCTGCCGGAACGGCTGCGACCGTTCACCCGGCTCCCTCGGGACGCGAGAGTGTGTCCACCCGTTCCATCCTACGGCCGTTCCATCCTTCCATCCGCAGCCGTTCCATCCTACGCCCTCGGGAGCGCGAGCCGAATCCCACTGGGTCCAGGTGAAGGAAGGGTGGACAGCTGTGTGGGAATAGGAGTGGGAGTTTGTAGAGAAGGTTAAGGCACTGGCAAACCTATGAGTAATATAAGTAATTTTTCTTAGAACTTCCGGCGCCGACAGAGATGGCAGCCTCGCTTCACGTTCTCAGGAAACCATGCAGTATTTTGTTTTTTTTATGTATTACTTCTTACATTATTACCCCGGGAAATATTAAGTTTTATTACATACAACCGGGAGGAACTATTGGATATAAGAGCAACGTCAACTTACCAACATTACGACCAGGAATACGACTTTCCCAAAGAGGATTCTCGGTTTGCTAACCCAAACACAACAATAGACTGGATAGCACCCGGCTACTCAAAGCAACGGCGGCGCCGGAGAAGAGGGAAACGCGCCGGTCTTTTGGTCAAGCTACGTCGACGGGCGCATCGTGCACCTCTCCCGAGTATTTTAATCGCCAATGTACAGTCTCTTGACAACAAAGTAGACGAAATCCGATCGAGGGTTGCCTTTCAGAGAGACATCCGAGACTGCAACGTTCTTTGCTTCACGGAAACATGGCTCACTCAGGACACGTTATCGGAGTCGGTACAGCCACCTGGTTTCTCCACGCATCGCGCCTACAGAAACAAACTTCTATCTGGTAAGAAGAAGGGTGGGGGTGTGTGTCTTATGATTAACGAGACGTGGTGTGATCATAACAACATACAGGAACTCAAGTCCTTTTGTTCACCTGACATAGAATTCATTACAATCAAATGCAGACCGCATTATCTACCAAGAGAATTCTCCTCGATTATAATCACAGCCGTGTACATCCCCCTCAAGCTGATACATCGACGGCACTGAAAGAAATTCATCGGACTCTATGTAAACTGGAAACCACATATCCTGAGGCTGCATTTATTGTGGCTGGGGATTTTAATAAGGCTAATTTAAGAACAAGGCTCCCGAAATTTTACCAGCATATCGAATGTGCCACCCGGGCTGGTAAAATCCTGGACCACTGTTATTCCAACTTCCGTGATGCATACAAGGCTATTCTCCGCCCTCCTTTCGGCAAGTCTGACCATGACTCCATTTTGTTGCTCCCAGCCTACAAACAGAAACTAAAACAGGAAACGCCCGTTCTCAGGTCTGTTCAACGCTGGTCCGACCAATCTGATTCCATGCTGCAAGATTGCTTCGAGCACGTGGACTGGGATATGTTCCGGATAGCATCTGACAACAACATTGATGTATACGCTGATTCGGTGAGCGAGTTAATTAGCAAGTGCATTGGTGATGTTGTACCCATAGCAAATATTAAAACCTTCCCCAACCAGAAACCGTGGATTGATGGCAGCATTCGCAAGAAACTGAAAGCGCGAACCACTGCTTTTAACCAGGTAAGGCTACCGGAAACATGACTGAATACAAACAGTGTAGCTATTCCCTCCGCAAGGCAATCAAACAAGCTAAGCGTCAATATAGAGACAAAGTAGAGTCACAATTCAACGGCTCAGACACAAGAGGAATGTGGCAGGGTCTACAGTCAATCACGGACTACAAAAGAAAACCAGCCCGTCGCGGACCATGACGTCCTGCTCCCAGACCAACTAAACAACTTCTTTGCTCGCTTTGAGGACAATGCAGTGCCACCGACACGCCCGCTACCAAAACCTGCGGGCTCACCTTCACCGCAGCCAATGTGAGAAAAACATTTAAATGTGTTAACCCTCGCAAGGCTGCCGCCCAGATGGCATCCTGGCCGTGTCCTCAGAGCATGCGCAGACCAGCTGGCTGGTGTGTTCACGGACATATTCAATCAGTCCCTATCCCAGTCTGCTGTTCCCACATGCTTCAAGAGGGCCACCATTGTTCCTGTTCCCAAGAAAGCTAAGGTGACTGAGCTAAATGACTATCGCCCCGTAGCACTCACTTCTGTCATCATGAAGTGCTTTGAGAGATTAGTCAAGGATCATATCACCTCCATCCTGCCAGACACCCTGGACCCACTCCAATTTGCTTACCGTCCCAATAGGTCCACAGACGACGCAATCGCAATCACACTGCATACTGCCCTAACCCATCTGGACAATAGGAATACTTATGTAAGAATGCTGTTCATCGACTACAGCTCAGCATTTAACACCATAGTTCCCTCCAAGCTCGTCATTAAGCTCGAGACCCAGCCCTGTGCAACTGGGTCCTGGACTTCCTGACGGGCCGGTCCCAGGTGGTGAGGGTAGGAAACAACATCTCCACTCCGCTGATCCTCAACACTGGGGCCCCACAAGGGTGCGTTCTCAGCCCTCTCCTGTACTCCCTGTTTACCCATGACTGCGTGGCCAAGCACGCATCCAACTCAATCATCAAGTTTGCTGACGACACTACAGTGGTAGGCTTGATTACCAACAACGACGAGACGGCCTACAGAGAGGAGGTAAGGGCCCTCGGAGTGTGGTGTCAGGAAAATAACCTCTCACTCAATGTCAGCAAAACAAAGGAGATGATCGTGGATTTCAGGAAACAGGAGAGGGAGCACCCCCCTATCCACATCGAGGGGACAGTAGTGGAGAGGGTGGAAAGTTTTAAGTTCCTCGGTGTACACATCACGGACAAACTGAATTGGTCCACCCACACAGACAGCGTGGTGAAGAAGGCGCAACAGCCCCTTTTCAACCTCAGGAGGCTGAAGAAATTCGTCTTGTCACCAAAATCACTCACAAACTTTTACAGATGCACTATCGAGAGCATCCTGTCGGGCTGTATCACCGCCTGGTACGGCAACTGCTCCGCCCACAACCGTAAGGCTCTCCAGAGGGTAGTGAGGACTGCACAGCGCATCACCGGGGGAAACCTACCTGCCCTCCAGGGCACCTACACCACCCGATGTCACAGGAAGGCCAAAAAGATCATCAAGGACAACAACCACCCGAGCCACTGCCTGTTCACCCCGCTATCATCCAGAAGGCGAGGTCAGTACAGGTGCATCAAAGCTGGGACCGAGAGACTGAAAAACAGCTTCTACCTCAAGGCCATCAGACTGTTAAACAGCCATCACTAACATTGAGTGGCTGCTGCCAACATACTGACTTAAATCTCTAGCCACTTTAAACATAGGAATTGGATGTAACAAATGTATCACTAGCCACTTTAAACAATTTTGTATATAATGTTTACGTATCCGACATACTCATATCAAATGTATACACTGTACTCTAAACCATCTACTGTATCTTGCCTATGCCGTTCGGCCATCGACCCAAATCTCTAGCCACTTTAATAATTATAACTGGATGAAATAATGTATCACTAGCCACTTTAAACAATGCCATTTATATAATGTTTACATATCCTACATTACTCATCTCTAATATATATGTGTATATACTGTACTCCATACCATCTACTGCATCTTGCCTATGCCGGTCAGCCATCGCTCATCCATATATTTATATGTACATACTCGTATTCATTCCTTTACTCTTGTGTGTATAAGGTAGTTGTTGTGAATTTGTTAGATTACTTGTTAGATACTACTGCATGGTCGGAACTAGAAGCACAAGCATTTCGCTACACTCGCATTAACATCTGCTAACCATGTGTATGTGACAAATAAAATTTGATTTGATTTGATTTGACCCTCGTCTCCTGCTTATCAGGGAAAGCCCTGGAGTGGGCCAACGCCGTATGGGGGGAGGACAGAGCGGTGTTGGACCATTACGAGGAGTTCACCAGCCGCTTCAGGACAGTGTTCAACCATCCACCTGAGGGTAGAGCGGTGGGTGAACGCCTGTTCCACCTCAGGCAGGAGACGAGGAGCGCACAGGACTTTTCATTGGAGTTCCGCACCCTGGCTGCAGGAGCGGGATGGAATGACAGAGCCCAGATCAACCATTACAGGTGCAGTCTGGTGGACATGTGCATCAGGCTGGATACCCTGCTGGCCACCCATGGACGTCCGGATCAGGGCCTGTTAGTTCCATCCCCCAATACCTCGGATCCTACACCCATGGAGCTAGGAGGGACTGCGCTTAGGGGGGCCGGAGGAGGGACCCCTCCCTGCACCTTACATGGCCGCAGAGGGCACACTGCTGGTCGGTGCTGAGGGGGTGCTGAGGGTAGTCGAGGCAGCAGGCAGGGCACTATCGTGTCATCCCAGGTGAGTAGGCAGCAGACTGGCCCAGAGCCCCCTGTTGCCCTCATGTTTTTGTTTATAGCTTTTCCTGAGTTTTCCCCGCGTTCCCAGCATAAGGCGCTCGTCGATTCAGGCGCACCTGGGAACTTTATTGACCATTCATTGGCCCGTAGTTTAGGGATTCCTATTGTGTCTGTTGATATGCCCTTCCCTGTACATGCCCTAGATAGTCGACCATTAGGGTCAGGGCTGATTAGGGAGGTTACAGCTCCACTGAGTATGGTGACGCAGGGGGGTCATGAGGAGAAGATTAGTCACTACCTCATTGATTCTCCTGCGTTTCCCGTGGTGCTGGGTCTACCCTGGTTGGCCTATCAAGACCCCACTATTTCGTGGCAGAGGGCTCTAAAGGGATGGTTATGAAAGTGCTTGGGGAGGTGTGTAGGTGTTCCCATCGGTGCAACTACGGTGGAGAGTCCAGACCAGTTCTCCACCGTGCACATCCCCTCAGAATATGCTGATTTGGCTCTCACCTTCTGTAAAAAGAAGGCGACTCAATTACCACCCCATCGACGGGGTGGTGCGATAAATCTCCTGGCACACACTGCACTTCCCAGGAGTCACGTGTATCCTCTGTCACAGGAGGAGACGGCAGCTATGGAGACATATGTTGCCGAATCTCTGGGACAGGGATACATTCGGCCTCCACTTCACCTGCCTCCTCAAGTTAATTTTTTGTGAAGAAGGACGTCTGCGCCCGTGTATTGACTATCGAGGTATTAATCAGATCACTGTGAGGTACAGCTACCCGCTGCCTCATAGCCAGTGCGACCGAGTCAATGCACGGGGGCGCGCTTCTTCACCAAATTGGATCTCAGGAGTGCCTACAATCTGGTGCGTATCCGTGAGGGGGACGAGTGGAAGACAGCATTTAGTACCACCTCAGGGCACTACGAGTACCTCGTCATGCCGTACGGGTTGATGAATGCTCCATCAGTCTTCCAGGCATTTGTAGAAAAGATTTTCCGGGACCTGCACGGGTAGGGTGTAGTGGTGTATATTGATGACATTCTGATATACTCCGCTACACGCGCCGAGCATGTGTCTCTGGTGCGCAGGGTGCTGGGCAGACTGTTGGAGCATGACCTGTACGTCAAGGCTGAGAAATGTCTGTTCTTCGAGCAGTCCGTCTCCTTCCTAGGGTACCGCATTTCCATGTCAGGGGTGGAGATGGAGAATGACTGCATTTCAGCCGTGCGTAATTGGCCGACTCCAACCACGGTAAAGGAAGTGCAGCGATTCTTAGGGTTTGCCCGAGGCTTTGGTCAGGTAGCGGCTCCTATTACTTCACTGCTGAAGGGGGGACCGGTGCGACTGCAGTGGTCAGCTGAGGCGGACAGGGCTTTTAGTCATCTGAAGGCTCTGTTTACCTCGGCTCCCGTGCTGGCTCATCCGGATCCCTCTTTGGTCTTCATAGTTGAGGTGGACGCGTCCGAGGCTGGGATATGAGCTGTGCTGTCTCAGCGCTCAGGTACGCCACCAAAACTCCGCCCCTGTGCCTTCTTTTCGAAGAAGCTCAACTCGGCGGAGCAAAACTATGTGGGGGACCGGGAGTTGTTAGCTGTCATAAAAGCTCTGAAGGCGTGGAAACACTGGCTTGAGGGGGCTAAACACCCTTTTCTCATCTGGACTGACCACCGTAATCTGGAGTACATCCGGGCGGCGAGGAGACTGAACCCTCGCCAGGCAAGGTGGGCCATGTTTTTCACCCGTTTTGTTTTTACCCTTTCCTACAGACCAGGTTCCCAGAACGCTAAGGCAGATGCACTGTCCTGGATGTATGACACAGAGGAGCGGGCCATAGATCCCACTCCCATACTTCTGGCCTCTTGCTTGGTGGCACCGGTGGTGTGGGAGCTGGATGCGGACATTGAGCCGGCGTTATGTACAGAGCCCACTCCCATTCAGCTGTCCACGACCATCTGATCTATTGGGCCCACACGTCACCCTCCTCTGGTCATCCTGGCATCGGTCGGACAGTGCGTTGCCTTAGTGGGAAGTACAGGTGACCCACCTTAGCTAAGGACGTGAGGGTTTATGTTTCCTCCTGCTCGGTGTGCGCCCAGCGCAAGACGCCTAGGCACCTGCCCAGAGGGAAATTACAACCCCTACCCGTTCCACAATGGCCATGGTCACACCTGTCTGTGGATTTCCTGACTGATCTTCCATCGTCACAGGGAATGATCCTGGTCATTGTGGATCGGTTTTCTAAGTCCTGCCGCCTCCTTCCTTTGCCCAGTCTCCCTACGACCCTACAGACTGCGGAGGCCCTGTTCACCCACGTCTTCCGGCACTACGGGGTGCCTGAGGACATAGTTTCTGATCGGGGTCCCCAGTTCACATCCAGGGTTTGGAGGGCGTTTATCGAACGTCTGGGGGTCTCGGTCAGCCTTACCTCAGGTTTTCACCCTAAGAGTAACGGGCAGGTGGAAAGAGTCAACCAGGATGTGGGTAGGTTTCTGCGGTTTTATTGCCAGGACCGGCCGGGGGAGTGGGCGAGTTTCATCCCCTGGGCAGAGATGGCCCAGAACTCACGCCGCCATTCTTCTACTAACCTCTCCCCCTTCCAGTGTGTGCTAGGGTACCAGCCACAGTGAGGCCGCGGTGTTCGCACCAGGGGACAGGGTCTGGCTCTCGACCCGAAACCTGCTCTCGACCCGAAACCTGATCCAGAATTTAATAGTCGCTGTGGGTACAACATCACCTATGCACTTGCTAATAAACTCGCTCACCGAATCAGCGTATACATCAATGTTATTGTCCGACGCTATCCGGAACATATCCCAGTACACGTGATCGAACCAATCTTGAAGAGTGGAATCAGATTGGTCGGACCAGCGTTGAACAGACCTGAGCATGGGCGTTTCCTGTTTTAGTTTTTGTCTATAGGCTGGGAGCAACAAAATGGAGTCGTGGTCAGATTTGCCGAAAGGAGGGTGAGGGCGGCTTTGTATGCGTCGCGGAAGTTAGAGTAACAATGATCCAGAATTTTGCCAGCCCGGGTCGCGCATTCGATATGCTGATAAAATTTAGGGAGCCTTGTTTTCAGATTAGCCTTGTTAAAATCCCCAGCTACATTAAATGCAGCCTCAGGATATGTGGTTTCCAGTTTACATAGAGTCCAATGAAGATCTTTCAGGGCCGTCGAGGTGTCTGATTGGGGGGCATATACACGGCTGGGATTATAATCAAAGATAATTCTCTTGGTAGATAATGCGGTCGGCATTTGATCGTAAGGAATTTCAGGTCAGGTGAACAAAAAAGACTTGAGTTCTTGTATGTTGTTATGATCACACCATGACTCGTTAATCATAAGGCATACACCCCTGCCCCTCTTCTTACCAGAGAAATTTTTGTTTCTGTCGGCGCGATGTGTGAAGAAACCAGGTGGTTGTGCCGACTCTGATAACGTATCCCGAGTGAGCCATGTTTCCGTGAAACAGAGAATGTTACGATCTCTGATGTCTCTCTGGAAGGCAACCCTTGCTCGGATTTCGTCTACCTTGTTGTCAAGAGACTGGACATTGGCTAGTAGTATACTCGGGAGCGGTGTGCGATGTGCCCGTCTGCCCCTTCTGCGGCACCGTTGTTTTGGGACGCCTGCTGGGATCCGATCTATTGTCCTGGGTGGTGGACCAAACAGAGGATCCGCTTAGGGATTCTGGTCGTAATGTTGGTAAGTTGACGTTGCTCTTATATCCAATAGTTCCTCCCGGCTGTATGTAATAAAACTTAAGATTTCCTGGGGCAACAGTGTAAGAAATAATACATAAAAAAACTAAATAATGCATAGTTTCCTAAGAACGCAAAGCGAGGCGGCCATCTCTGTTGGCGCCGGATGCACCCAGAGTGAGACCGGGGGCTGTTGATTGCACAAGCGCTTTGGCCAATTCATTTAAATAGACATTAAATAGACTTCAGTTCAAGTTGTTCTCCTGTTTTACTCCACTCCCTTGGGAAAATAAAGGATCAGGTAGAGTTAATTTTCAAATCAAATCAAATTTATTTATAAAGCCCTTCTTACATCAGCTGATGTCACAGAGTGCTGTACAGAAACCCAGCCTAAAACCCCAAACAGCAAGCAATGCAGGTGTAAAAGCACGGTGGCTAGAGAGAGAGAGAGAGAGAGAGAGAGAGAGAGAGAGAGAGAGAGAGAGAGAGAGAGAGAGAGAGAGAGAGAGAGAGAGAGAGAGAGAGAGAGAGAGAGAGAGAGAGAGAGAGAGAGAGAGAGAGAGAGAGAGAGAGAGAGAGAGAGAGAGAGAATACTTAAATTCACTCAGGACACCGGATAAGAGAGGAGAAATACTCCAGAAATAACAGACGGACCCTAGCCCCCCGACACAAACTACTGCAGCATAAATACTGGGGGCTGAGACAGGAGGGGTTGGGAGACACTGTGGCCCCGTCTGGGGATATGGTCACTAGTGTAACCAGGAGGTGAGGCCTCATTTAAGGCCATCAGACTGTTAAACAGCCATCACTAACATTGAGTGGCTGCTGCCAACATACTGACTCAAACCTCCAGCCACTTTAATAATAAAAAATTGGATGTAATAAATGTATTACTTGCCACTTTATATAATGTTTACATACCCTACATTACTCATCTCATATGTATATACTGTACTCTATACCATCTACTGCATCTTGCCTATCCCGTTCGGCCATCGCTCATCCATATATTTACAGTGGGGAAAAAAAGTATTTAGTCAGCCACCAATTGTGCAAGTTCTCTCACTTAAAAAGATGAGAGAGGCCTGTAATTTTCATCATAGGTACACTTCAACTATGACAGACAAAATGAGGAAAAAAAATCCAGAAAATCCCATTGTAGGATTTTATATGAATTTATTTGCAAATTATGGTGGAAAATAAGTATTTGGTCAATAACAAAAGTGTATCTCAATACTTTGTTATATACTCTTTGTTGGCAATGACAGAGGTCAAATGTTTTCTGTAAGTCTTCACAAGGTTTTCACACACTGTTGCTGGTATTTTGGCCCATTCCTCCATGCAGATCTCCTCTAGAGCAGTGATGTTTTGGGGCTGTCGCTGGGCAACACGGACTTTCAAAGATTTTCTATGGGGTTGAGATCTGGAGACTGGCTAGGCCACTCCAGGACCTTGAAATGCTTCTTCTGAAGCCACTCCTTAGATTGCCGGGCGGTGTGTTTGGGATCATTGTCATGCTGAAAGACCCAGCCACGTTTCATCTTCAATGCCCTTGCTGATGGAAGGAGGTTTTCACTCAAAATCTCACGATACATGGCCCCATTCATTCTTTCCTTTACACGGATCAGTCAGTCCTGGTCCCTTTGCAGAAAAACAGCCCCAAAGCATGATGTTTCCACCCCCATGCTTCACAGTAGGTATGGTGTTCTTTGGATGCAACTCAGCATTCTTTGTCCTCCAAACACGACGAGTTGAGTTTTTACCAAAAGTTCTATTTTGGTTTCATCTGACATTCTCCCAATCCTCATCTGGATCATCCAAATGCTCTCTAGCAAACTTTAGACGGCCTTGAACATGTACTGGCTTAAGCAGGGGGACACGTCTGGCACTGCAGATTTGAGTCCCTAGCGGCGTAGTGTGTTACTGATGGTAGGCTTTGTTACTTTGGTCCCAGCTCTCTGCAGGTCATTCACTAGGTCCCCTCGTGTGGTTCTGGGATTTTTGCTCACCGTTCTTGTGATCATTTTGACCCCACGGGGTGAGATCTTGCGTGGAGCCCCAGATCGAGGAAGATTATCAGTGGTCTTGTATGTCTTCCATTTCCTAATAATTGCTCCCACAGTTGATTTCTTCAAACCAAGCTGCTTACCTATTGCAGATTCAGTCTTCCCAACCTGGTGCAGGTCTACAATTTTGTTTCTGGTGTCCTTTGACAGCTCTTTGGTCTTGGCCATAGTGGAGTTTGGAGTGTGACTGTTTGAGGTTGTGGACAGGTGTCTTTTATACTGATAACAAGTTCAAACAGGTGCCATTAATACAGGTAATGAGTGGAGGACAGAGGAGCCTCTTAAAGAAGAAGTTACAGGTCTGTGAGAGCCAGAAATCTTGCTTGTTTGTATGTGACCAAATACTTATTTTCCACCATAATTTGCAAATAAATTCATAAAAAATCCTACAATGTGATTTTCTAGATTTTTTTCCCTCATTTTGTCTGTCATAGTTGAAGTGTACCTATGATGAAAATTACAGGCCTCTCTCATCTTTTTAAGTGAGAGAACTTGCACAATTGGTGGCTGACTAAATACTTTTTTCCCCCACTGTATATGTACATATTCTTATTAATTCCTTTACACTTGTGTGTGTATAAGGTAGTTGTTGTGAAATTGTTAGATTACTTGTTAGATATTACTGCATGGTCAGAACTAGAAGCACAAGCATTTCGCTACACTCGCATTAACATCTGCTAACCCTATGTATGTGACCAATAGCATTTGATTTGATTTGATTTAATGCCACAGAAATAAAATTCCTCCTGTATGCAGACGATCCGGTACTGCTGTCCCCCACAAAAGAGAGGCTACAGCAACAATTAGATAATCTGCAACAGTTCTCTCAGACCTGGGCACTGACATTCAATCTAAAAAAGACAAACATTATGATATACCAGAAAAGGTCCAGATGTCAAGAAAACCAAAATACTTTTTTACTGGACTCACATACAACACACACACTGTAGGATGCACAGTATAATACTATAAATGTGTTTTACATTATGGGTAAAATACTGAAAAATACTGTTATTAACTCTAATTCGAAAGCCTCCTGTAAAAATTACTCTAACATGCTGTATTTTTTTTTTTTTACAGTAATAGCTTATGCCTACTGTAGATTCAAATGATCAGTTTCAGGTGCCAACCTCATGCTGTCGGTTGAGACACATGAAGCTCAGACTATTTTAGTAAATATCTTCTTGAAGCGACTGTGATGCTGCTGCGTATGTACAGTATATTCATTGCTAGCGTTGAATTGAGTTTACAGGTACATTGCACATTAATCAACGTTTCAGTAAAAGTGCCGGTTTTAGCCAGCCAGCTAATTTTCAACCACAGTCCTGGGCAGGTTATTAAAAACAATTACAATAACAATACAGACAAACATTGAGCAGTGAGCTAGGACAAGCAACATAGACAGAGCAATAGCACAAAAAGCAACAAAACAAAATATATAAAAGCAACAGTGTTTCCTCACCTCACAAGCTACAGACAACATGGAAAGCGACAATACACAAGTAGGGATTATGATCACAAATCTGATTGGTCTTTAGCCATGTCTTTATGTTTTTTGTGAAGGTGTGATAGCTGGTGCAGTTGTGTGTGTCTGATGGCAGTGTTTTCCAGACATGGGAAGCTCTCACAGAGAAAGCAGACTGACTAAAAGTGCTTTTCCTTAAGGGAACTATACAGTCACCTCTCATGGCAGACCTTGTGGATCTGCTGTCATGGGTTTGGGTTTTCTGTACAAAAGTATTTGGTGGAGGGGGAGCCAGGCCATTTAGGATCTTGAATACAAGACATGCGTCGGTGTATTGCAGAAGATTTTCCCAAACTCAGGAGCTCATGCTTTCTGAGGATGTAACAGTGATGATAGCTGTTTGGACTTCTATCAAGCACTTTAAGAGCCTGTTTATAGACAGACTGAATGTGTTTTAATGTTGTACAGCAAGCTTGGGCCCAACTAGTTAAGCAGTATGTTAAGTGGGGGAGTATCATAGATTTGAAGTACAGTTTTTCTACCTCTGTAGTCAAACAATTTCGTATGAATCGGAAATTAGCTAGGTTGAATTTGGTTATTTGAGTTACACTATTCACCTGCTTTTTAAAAGAGAGTTTGGAATCAAGTATAATGCCAAGGTACTTAAAATCGGATAACACCTGGAGCTTCTCCACTGACACATAGACATCTGGCTCAGTTACTGCATGTTTCCTTAGCTAACCTAGCTAGATAGCTATGGCTAAAGTTGGCTATGGCTAAAGATGGCTGAAGTTTGATAGTTAGTTAGCTAGCTCAAGTTGACAAAAGCCATTTTGGTCTGCTCTAAATTGCTCGTAAATATATGCAACCTAGAAAAACATCACCCAGAGAATATTGTGATTATAGGCTGTATCGCAGCCTCTGAGTGCCGTAGAGAATACACTGAGCGCAGATTAGTGACCGTTATGTTTCCACCATTACTACAGAGAAAATGGCTTGTTTCTAACAGTACGGACTGACGGGCAGCATTTTACACATAAACCACGTTGTGGGCCGTAGTCGCGAGCTGCTAAAGCTGATGACCAGTGCACCATGTTCTATCGAGGTGCCCGCCAACCTAAGGTGCAGTGCCACTGGTCAGCTGTAGCCTGACACATTGTCGACGATGAAAACTGGCAACGTGGCAAATTTTTCCCCCTCCCAGGATTATACAGTATTTCAAGTAGGATAGCAGCCTACACAAAAAATAACGAATATTGGTAGTAATCTAGATGTAACTGTGATATATTCTACTCAATGGGAGAGCATAAATGGCAAAAAACACTGGGAAAACACTAGGTTTTGAAGTAGGTGTATCTAGCTGTCTTATTTGTATTTGTTCAATGCCTCAATTGATTTCATAAAGTAGGTTAAAATCAACACAAGATGGTGAATCCTGAAGATGGGACAAAGTGCATGACAAGGTGGCCCAGAGGAAGCCAGCTGTTTGTTCTCCATCTCTACCATGCCCATTCTTCCTAGAGCTCACTGAGTTTGAATGAATAGTGAGGTAAGTACACATACACACGACACCAGCTTGATATGTCCCTTGTCCCCTGTCTTTTTACCCACAGAGTAACAACCCTGGTGCTCTGTCTCTCATATTCTTTATTTTTCTATGCTCGTCCTAGGGGTGAGAAGAGCTGACAAATCAGAATTGAGGAGGTTTGTTACGGAGCCCCATGAGGAACATCAAATTCTGCACTGACTTCTCTCTCCTGGATGCTCTCCGGCCCAAACTGTCCTTTTTTTCACCGCCTCTGGACCCCCTTACCCCAAACAGAGTCAAGTACCCCTGACTACAGTGTGCAGTTCGTGTTTTTTTTTTTGTCCATCTGACACTGAATACAAACACACAGGTTTGTGCAAGGCACACGTGAATACAAACATATTTCATTTTTGAAGATCGTAAGAAATATTTTATGAAGTGGTACCAGCGCATGTGTTGTAACACTTTTTGCTTCATGCTATATTTGAGACAAGCTACTGATATTGTTGCAGTGAACAACAGACTTGTTATGTATGTCATGTACTGTTAAAATTGTGTTGATAAATATTCTAACTTTGTAATTATATTATTTCATTGAGCATATATATACAGTTACTACCTATCCTGATTTATAATGCTATTTACTTTCCTCATGAGAATGGAGACAGAGACTCGGGTGACTTCTACGTCATCTTTACTAAACAACATAACACAATTCACAATTGAAACAATTAACACAGCAGACAAAAATACGTTTTGACCACTCCTCAGAAATGGCTTCACTCCTGCTCCTCAAAAGAGGCAAAGACTAATTTTCTTGTTGTCAACTGCCTCCACATAGAACATCTCATAATCTCTCTGTAACTGGAACGAGAACATGAATGGTTCCTTGAGGAGAATATTTTCCTCTTCATCCTGGCCATCATACAACCACAGTTCTTTAAGGGTTGTAAATCGGTCATACCCGTCCATCCCAATTACAATAGGGAGGGAAATGGTGCCTTTATATGTTTGGCGTTCGCACCACTTTGCTGCCTCTAGGGTGTCCCTTAGAAGAACATCTGCTCCCTTGAAGAAAAATGAAGAACACATATTAAGAGTAGTACCTCATTGGGTGATCAAGTCAAATTACTCCCCGCTTTCACAATACCACCATGCAAACAAAAGCCACTATTACTAAAGGGGTTTTCAGTGATATGTATAACTACTCAACAAGTCATCACAACTATTATATCTTGCTATGCATCAAGCCTTCAGCATTACTCACAGTAGACTACATACCCAGTAAGGGAACCTCTAGGGATGTGTGTACAAGAATGCACCTTACTTTAGCTAATAGCCTATACAGTACCTGATCCTGCAGAGCTGGATGCTGATGTGACATGCTGTGACTTCTTGGGGGGGATGTCTTCTACATCATCCTGAAATATATTGAAGAGGGGGGGTTTAAGTCTTTAAACATTGGTTTAAGACTATACCACTCATCAAATGAGTGGGGCGGTTTAGGTCTTTAAACATTGGTTTAAGACTATACCACTCATCATATGACACCTCCTACCTGTAGTGTGTTTTGTTTTTGCCGCCTTTTTTGATCTTTCAACCTCTCTTCTTCAGACCTTAGTGAGTGAATGACATACATTACATACATTCAATATGAAAATATATTCAGGTCAGTCCGGCTATGGTGAAACAAGTGAATTTAAAGATGCAATTGACACGTTTTTATAATGTTCAAGACTTAGGGCATGGGAAAGTTCTGCAGGAGAACTAAGCCCCACCATCGCCTAATTTGCTGCATGTTTTTCTTTGAAAAAGAAAATCACACAATCGGATGGGTATCCCAAAAAAACTTAAATCCTCTAGTGATGAGAATTTCATAATTTATACATACAGTGGAAGTCCGAAGTTTACATACACCTTAGCCAAATACATTGAAACTCAGTTTTTCACAATTCTTGACATTTATTTATAGTAAAAATTCCCTGTTTTAGGTCAGTTAGGATCACCACTTTATTTTTAGAATACGAAATGTCAAAATAATAGTAGAGAGAATGATTTATTTCAGCTTTTATTTTTTCATCACATTCCCAGCGGGTCAGAAGTTTACATATACTCCATTAGTATTTGGTAGCATTGCCTTTAAACTTGGGTCAAACATTTCGGGTAGCCTTCCACAAGCTTCCCTCAATAAGTTGGGTGAATTTTGGCCCATTCCTCCTGACAAAGCTGGTGTAACTGAGTCAGGTTTGTAGGCCTCCTTGCTCGCACACGCTTTTTCAGTTCTGCCCACAAATTTTCTATAGGATTGAGGCCAGGGCTTTGTGATGGCCACTCCAATACCTTGACTTTGTTGTCCTTAAGCCATTTTGCCACAACTTTGGAAGTACGCTTGGGGTCATTGTTCATTTTGAAGACCCATTTGCGACCTAGCTTTAACTTCCTGACTGATGTCTTGAAATGTTGCTTCAATATATCCACATCATTTTCCTGCCTCATGATGCCATCTATTTTGTGAAGTGCACCAGTCCCTCCTGCAGCAAAGCACCCCCACAACATGATGCTGCCACCACCGTGCTTCACGGTTGGAATGGTGTTCTTCGGCTTGCAAGATCCCCCTTTTTCCTCCAAACATAACAATGGTCATTATGGCCAAACAGTTATATTTTTGTTTCATCAGACCAGAGGACATTTCTCCAAAAAGTATGATCTTTGTCCCCATGTGCAGTTGCAAACCGTAGTCTGGCTTTTTTATGGGGGTTTTGGAGCAGTGGCTTCTTCCTTGCTGAGCGGCCTTTCAGGTTATGTCGATATAGGACTCGTTTTACTGTGGATATAGATACTTTTGTACCTGTTTCCTCCAGCATCAAGGTCCTTTGCTGTTGTTCTGGGATTGATATGCACTTTTCGCACCAAAGTACGTTTGTCTCTAGGAGACAGAACGTGTCTCCTTCCTGAGCGGTATGACGGCTGCGTGGTCCCATGGTGTTTATACTTCCGTACTATTGTTTGTACACATGAACGTGGTGCCTTCAGGCGTTTTGAAATTGCTCCCAAGGATGAACCAGACTTGTGGAGGTCTACAATGTTTTTCTGAGGTCTTGGCTAATTTCTTTTGATTTTCCCATGATGTCAAGCAAAGAGGCACTGAGTTTGAACGTAGGCCTTGAAATACATCCACAGTTACACCTCCAATTGACTCAAATTATGTCAATTATCCTATCAGAAGCTTCTAAAGCCATGACATCATTTTCTGGAATTTTCCAAGCTGATTAAAGGCTCAGTCAACTTAGTGTATGTAAACTTCTGACCCACTGGAATTGTGATACAATTAATTGTAAGTGAAATAATCTGTCTGTAAACAATTGTTGGAAAAATTACTTGTGTCATGCACAAAGTAGATGTCCTAACCGACTTGCCAAAACTATAGTTTGTTAACAAGAAATTTGTGGAGTGGTTGAAAAACGAGTTTCAATGACTCCAACCTAAGTGTATGTAAACTTCCGACTTCAACTGTACCTCAGTGAACTCACACTGTGCTTCCATTGCAACGTCCAGAGAATACTGTAAGTTAACAAAGAGTAGGTTGTTAAGTTTGATAGTTATGATAACAACAATAATGATAATAGTAAATAATAATAATAATACCACCCTCCTCCAGGAATATATTTCAGGATGTAGAAGACATCCCCCCCAAAGTCACAGCATGTCACATCAGCGTCCAGGTCTGCAGGAGTTTGATGTATGAATTGTGTATGTAGTGTAAAAACTGTAGGGAATAGGTCCCAAAAAGTGTCAAGAATAATAAATAAGACAAAGTATGAGCAATAACAATAGAGTGCTTTGCATGCTGCAAGCCCAGAAATAATAATAACTTTTATGTTGTAACAACAGAAAATAGGACTAATATAATATACTGAATGGCCAGCATCTTACCTTCAAAACAAACACCCTACAGTTGTTTGAGAAACCTTTGGTAGGCCCTGTGGTGTGAACAAGGTACACCATTTTCAGTAAAGGAATGACAATCAAATGGTACAGTTCAGTGGAATAATTTAAAGAAATATCTAACCTGAACATCGTCCACACCAAATGTTTAAGGGCCACTGGGTGCTCTTGAGGGGCCACTGCATGCTGATGGTATGTCAGGTTCTTCAGAAACTCTGTTGATTATTGTTGCCGTGCAAGATCAACATTGAAAGTGTGTCACATTTCTACAACTGAAGCCACACTTTATGATTGTGAACTCTGAAAGAGAGGAATAATAGTAAAGTTACAAGTTATACAATGTAATTAAATATGCTGATGTAACTGGAAACATAGGGCAAATAAAAAAACCATGAACTTCAAATATATTCACTAAACAAAGAAATAAATAGTACCTCTGTGCCTCACTGAAGCATGACCTTTGATGTGGTTGTTGACTATATATTGTTCAGATTATATGTGCAGAAGGGGCAGTGATGAAGTTGACTGGTGCTGCATTTTTTATTTTGGGACTCTCACCCTCCAATAACACACTAACACTTAGTCCTGCATGTTGGAGCTCGGAGCTCTCAATCGGAAGATCTAGGATTGTACCCAATCCCAATTTTAACTCCGTCTCCCTCTCTCTCTTTGTCTGTCTCTCCCCCACAGTCCACACGCACAGGCACACAATATAGTTTTTACATTAGTGTTGTAATGATTCTCTTATTTGGTTACATACAGTACCTGTCAAAAGTTTGGACACACCTACTCATTCAAGGGTTTTTCTTTATTAATACTAAAAAAAGTAATGAAGACATCAAAACTATGAAATAACACATATGGAATCATGTAGTAACCAAAAATGTGTTAAAAAAATCAAAATAGATTTTAGATTCTACATAGTAGCGACCCTTTGCCTTGATGACAGCTTTGCACACTCTTGGCACTCTCTCAACCAGCTTCACCTGGACTGCTTTTCCAACAGTCTTGAAGGAGTTCCCACATGTGCTGAGCACTTGTTGGCTGCTTTTCCTTCACACTGCTGTCCAACTCATTACAAACCATCTCAATTGGGTTGAGGTCAGGTGATTGTACTGTATATGTTAACTTGTTACTTCTATTGTCAACTTGTTAATTCATTTTTAATGTTGTTACCAATTTGAATAAATGTATTTTATGTACAAGTGTATTGTTTTTCTTACATTTAGACTTCAGGTAGAATTTCACTGTGAATGTACAGCATTATCGTGTCACCAGAGTTGCCAGCTTAATACTGTTATTTTGCTTTACAGTACTATTTTCCTTACTGTAAAACATTACAGCATCTCTGCTGTAAAGCACAATTACAGTATTGCGCTGGCAACAGTGGGGCCAGTATAATGCTGTAAATTTACAGGGAAAAGTTTTACATTGCACCTACACATTTTTGGGACAAAAAAAATTGCTCCACAGGGAACTTCAATCTGGCTGTGAATGAACTGAGATACAAAGCAAGTAAGGCTTTCTACGACAATAAAATATCTATTAAATTTGACATACCAATTAGGAACTAGCTCAAAATATTCGAATCAATAATAGAACCAATTGCAAAATCAGTGAAGTGCGGGGTCGGCTTACAAAGTAAGAATTTGACAAATGGGACAAACATCCAATTGAAACCCTGCATGTGGAATTCACTCTGTACTCTGTGAATTGCATGCAAAGCAGAATTAGGCCAACGCCCTCTTCTGATTAATGTCCAAAAAAGAGCCAACAGGTTTTATGAAAATGTAAAAAACAAGTGACCCCCCTCCTTTCCTATCATTACAAAGCGCTCAAATGCCAAGAGGTTACCATAGAGAAGAGTCCCCTCAGCCAGCTGGTCCTGACGCTAAGTTCACTAACCTCTACCAACCCAACAAAGCTTCAGGACAGCACTCAGAAAATCTGGCCCAACCAAATTATCACAAAGAAATATATATCACCTATTGGAAAGACACCACAAAAATTTTAATTAAACTTCAATGCTATTTGTCTCTGAACATACAGTATACGGAGGCAGTCTAGTTTCAAGTATTAATGGCACATGCGCCACCGTGATTGATTGAAAACTGAGAAAAACACTGACTGTGTAGAGACTCAGGGAGCACACTTACATTTTAGTCATTTAGCAGACACTCTTATTCAGAGCAACTTACAGCAGTGAGAGCCTACATTTTTATAATTGTCCCCCATGGGAATCAAACCCACAACCCTGGCATTGCAAGCACCATGCTCCACCAACTGAGCTACACAGGACCACAGCCTGGCCTTAGAAACTTGTATTTTCTCCTACACTGCCAGAACTATACAGAGTTTTCTTACCCGAAATGAAAAACACATTTTGAAACAAAAACAGAAAAGGAGAAAATCCAATAGCTATTGGGAGAAAAAGCTTTTCTGCCACATGAAATGAAAATCAAATCACATCATATCAAATTTTATTTGTCACGTGCCGAATACAACAGTGAAATGCTTACTTACAAGCCCTTAACCAACAATGCAGTTCAAGAAATAGAGTTAAGAAAATATTTACTAAATAAACTAAAGTAAAAAATACAATAAAATACAACACAATAAAATAACAATAACGAGGTTATATAAAGGGGGTACCGGTACCGAGTCAATGTGCGGGGGTACGGGTTAGTGCAGGTAATTTGTGCATGTAGGCTGGGTGTCAATGTAAATAGTCCAGGTGACCGTATGATTAATTGTTCTGCAGTCTTATGGCTTGGGGGTAGAATCTGTTAAGGAGCCTTTTGGACCTAGACTTGGCGCTCCGGTACTGGTTGCAGTGCAGTATCAGTCTATGAATAGGGTGACTGGAGTCTTAGACAATTCTTTGGGCCTTCCTCTGACACCGGCTAGTATATAGGTCCTGGATGGCAGGAAGATTGGCCCCAGTGATGTACTGGGCCGTACGCCTTGCGGTCGGATGCTGAACAGTTGCCATACCAGGCGGTGATGCAACCTGTCAGGATGCTCTCGATGGCGCAGCTGTAGAACTTTTTGAGGATCTGGAGACCCATGCCAAATCCTTTCAGTCTCCTGAGGGGGAAAAGGTGCTGTCATGCCCTCTTCACGACTGTCTTAGTGTGTTTGGACCATAATCGTTTGTTGGTGATGTGGACACCAAGGAACTTGAAACTCTCGACCCACTCCACTACAGCCCGTTGATGTGAATGGGGGCGTGTTCGGCCCTCCTTTTCATTTAGTCCACGATCAGCTCCTTTAGCTGCAAAATATGTAGCTTCCTGACACACACGTAGGGACAGGCAGTGGAACGACCAACCAGAGCAATAACATTGTCACCTGTGTCTTTCTCACTATTTCATTATTGTCCTCATTCATTTCTTACTGTATTGTCCTGTTAATTGTTATTACTATTATCTATCTGCATTCATATTTGCCATGGCATTGTATGTGGTAACACTTTCCATGCAGAGAGAGACACTTTATCTTGGCCTGTCCATGGCATGCTTATTATCTCTGTAGTTACTTTGACTTACTGTCTGTCTCACCAGCCCATTTATCGATCCATTTGGGATCAGCGACCACATTCAAAAACATTGCCCTTTGTCTTATTTACCAAGCCAGAGGCACCAACTGAGGAGCCATGAATGTTCTGCTGTCTGCCTGGTGTGATGTGCTAAGCCCATAGACTGTATATGTTAAGCCACTTAACTCTCCCTCACTCCCTTCCTCCCTGGCTCTGCAGCAAAGCTCAATCTATTGTCCTTGTACAACTGACACCATTATCAACACCTGCCTGTGACTCTGAGAGAGATACCTCATGGTACAGCCTGTTTCTCTCTCTGCTCCCTGAGACGGGCCCTGCTAACCACCACCATGATAATTGGACATTGAGCTGACTCCACAGGATAATGGCAGCCCCTCTAACACCTCTACTCATATCAGGGGTTGCCATATTAAGCATTGGCGAGGTCACTCTACCCCATAGTTGAAGATCTCTCCTCTTTCTCCTCTCCCCTCTCCTCTCTCTCCTCTATCAATTAAATTGCTATTTTCTGGCATGGAAACATGTTTACATTGCCAAAGCAGGTGAAATAAAATAGATTTAAAATGTTATATTATCAGCTACGTACTGTGTTTTAGTTGTAATACAAATAGTAGAAGATAAATAAACAGATAAATATTGGTGGTATCTCTCTCTCTCTCTTGCTCTCTCTCTCTCTCTCTCTCTCTCTCTCTCTCTCTCTCTCTCTCTCTCTCTCTCTCTCTCTCTCTCTCTCTCTCTCTCAATTAAATTCAAAGGGGCTTTATTGGCATGGGAAACATACACTCAACAGACAGTTTATTAGGTAGAACCATCTAGTACCTGGTCGGACCCACCTTTGCCTCCAGAACAGCCTGAAACATTCCACAGGGATGTTGGTCCATGCTGACACGATGACATCACGCAGTTGCTGAAGATTGGACAGCGGTACAATCATGCTAAGAACTGCCCGTTCCATCACATTCCAAAGATGCTCTATTGGGTTGTGGTCTAGGGACTGCGCAGCAGTGGCGGTCAGTGCCGTTTAGGAAGAGGGAGGATGATAATTTTTTCATGAGCATGGCCTTATTTCTATTACAGCATTGGATGACTGTCATTCATATTTCATTCACCCAGCTCAATGTAACATCGAAAGGTTTAGGCTACTACATGATACTCAAATGTGTCCTATACCCATCATGAGGTTGCTACAACCTAGCCTACAAATGAAAGTTTACGAAGTAGGTGCACATGTCGAGAGACATTTGAGTAATCAAGGTGACATACATTGACACATTCAATTCTGCCTTGCACACTCTTGCCTGCATTTAGCTGATCTAGGGTGTAATCATTAGTCCAACGGTTGCGAACAAGAGTTTCTATTGGACAAATTCAGATATATTTATCTCCGGTTCGTTCCGTTTGCTTCAGTTTAAGAAACGTTTTTCAACAGAATTGGCGGAATGAATACACCCCTGATCACACATGTAAACACAGTTCACTTTCATAGCAGCCACATACATGCATGCTCATTTTGTTTGTTGTAGAATTCCTTCTCACATCTACACTCCTACTCTCACCTTCTCCCTTCATTGTGGACTTCAGTGCACAACGTATCAGCTGTCTGTGACCAGTCCAAAAAAACCTTTCCAAGCCAAACCTTCATATCATAACCGCTAACCGCTACACACAGCCTACATTGTTGTCACCATATTAACGTCATAGTTAACATAGCTTTTAGAACTAACGTGCTAGTAAACCCAGCAGCAAGCTGTTTAGCAGTTACACCGGCGGACCCCGGTGGCAATAAATTAATACAACCAAAATCTTACCTTGACTTGGAAGAGTTCCAGTGTTGGATAGCCATAGCCAGCTAGCTAACATAGCATCCCTCTCTGTTTGAGTAGGCTAAACTAGCTAGCTGTATTCGCTAGCTAATTACAGTATGTGAAAGTGAAAAGAAAATACTCTATCGCGTGTCCACTGTAGTCGCATCTTCTTCTTTTTAGCTGATAGGAGTGGAACCTGGTGTAGTCGTCTGCTGAAATAGCCCATCCATGACAAGGCTTGAAGAGTTGTGCATCCTGAGATGCCGTTCTGCACACCACTGTTGTAGTGCGCTGTTATTTGTCTGTTTGTAGCCCGCCTGTCAGCTTTCACGATTCTTGCCATTCTCCTTTGACCTCTCTCATTTCGCCCCCACAGGACTGCTGCTGACTGCATTTTTTTTGTTTGTCGCACCATTCTTGGCAAACCCTAGACATTGTCGTGCGTGAAAATGCCAGGAGGGCGGACGTTTTTGAGATACTGCTTACAGCACATACGATCATAACACGCTCAGTCGTTTTTTTGCTCATTCTAACGTTCAATCAAACAGTAACTGAATACCTCGATGCCTGTCTGCCTGCTTTATATAACAAGCCACGTCACTCAGTGTCTGTAGGAGCAATCCATTTTCGTGAAAAGGGTGGTGTACCTAATAAACTGTGCTTGCATTGCCAAAGCAATGGACTCTCTCTCGCTCTCGCTCTCGCTCTCTCTCACCCTCTCTCACCCTCTCCATAGTTCAATTGAATGTCACAAGAAGGGAGCTCCCGTTGAGACTGACCCCACTGTGTGACTTTCTAAATACCGGATGGCCACAGAGCAACGTTTTGCCATTTCCTTGGCTACTGCCTTTGCACAATACATGAAACTGAATGAGAACCCCTGTCTGTCCATCGTAATGAGCTGACATGATGTGGTAACAGACACAAGGATGGTTTCCTTTCCATAAGAATATAATGAGAGGATGTAGGATGCTATATGCTACTATTAACGCGGAACAACATACCAACCGGCACTGTCCCTTAATCAAATAGAAGATGGAAATACAATAATCTCCTTACAAAGTGGTTTCATTTATCTTGGTTGTTTATTTTGTGATGGACGTGGTACTGTAGTCGTAGCCGTCTGTTGAATGAATAGTGACAGCCCTTGTCATTGTTGCTGCTGTTTTTCTTCAGTCTGTCCACTGAAGAAAACATGGGGGATTATGTTGTGTCCAACACCTCAATTAATTATATGTTCTTCAGTTTGCCAGTTTTTATGATAATATGTCAATCATGGCTGCCAGATGCTATTCGAGACTTAATTTTTATGAATACTTGATGCCGCTTACCAAAATAATGAATGACTAATTAAAATGATTTGGGAATACATTTAAGGAAAAAACAGATGTTAACATTCTCTTTTTTCATCAACACGAACTTTACAAAAATATTGACCCATTTCCTGTCCGCTTCATGGAGTTGCATGCACAGTTCTGAATCAGAAACCGGTTTGTTTTTGTGACATGCCTCACTTAATTGTAATTATTTCCAGGTTTTACCTGTTACTGGGGCGGAGTTTTGCATTTGAATGGCCAGTGTTTCTCTAGGTGTCATGCAGGTCAGTTTTTTATCCGTGTACAGGTCGGTATGCTCTGAAAGGATGAGAGAAGGGACGATGTGGCCTAATCCATAGTCAGTGAAACAAGTTTGGAAGTGTGCTTGAGACATGAGTGCCCATCTCCCTCCAGATCCACTTTGCAAGTTAGCAAACACATAATCAGATGGCTATTGTCTACAACATCGCAGCTGTCATCGGAAGATTGATTACCTATCAAGTTAGCAAGCCAGCGATGCAAGGAAAAATATCTCAAATAGAGCTATTTAAAGCCAGATAAATAATATACTTATTGAGCATAGCTATAACCATCAGTATTGGTCATCACTCACTCACTGCTAGGTTTGTAAAGGTCCTGACTTCAGTGCATAGCTATGTGCTACAGGGCTTTTTGTCCCGAGCATGCACTTGCATCACTCAAACGTGATGTTTGCTTGTAAACAAAAAACGGTTCTATAAGCTTAAGTCCATTCCTTCATTTTGACTTGTCAGGGAATTCTTCACTTCAAACGTCCTCTGGGAAAGTTTATAACTGTGTGAAATACATGTTTTATTAGACCAGTAAATAAAACCTCTGACATGAAGCACTCATGAAAGTAAAGGCAATCATCCAAATTCATTTAATTTGGCTCTGGGTTTGTATACACTGTATATAGCTAAGGCAATAACATCACTGCATGTTTTGTTAGAAAGTAGGCTGGCCCTCTTTGAAGTCTCTTAGATCGATGCATTGCACTCTTCTTGTCTATAAATCCCTCTTGCATTAACTCCTGCCATACCTTACCTCTGTTACCAGACTCCGGGATGGCTAACCCTGGAGATCCCTTCACTCTCCATCGAGCTCTGTATTCTGCTGTTTTGTTTGTTTGTTGCACATCTCATGTGGAATGATTTCCAAAAGTCTTTAAAGTTTGTGGATTTGGTGGCTCTAGTGCAATTCAGGCGGATGTTAGAGGGCCTTTTTAACTGAAGAAAATGTTTGTTTCATATGATTGTGTTTTGCTTTTTCGTGTTTGCTTTTCATGTATTGTGTAATTGATGTGTATACAGATATGTGTAGTGAAATTGTTGTTTATTGATGTGCTGATTATTGATGTGTTTGACAGGTCGTCATTGTAAAGAAGAATTTGTTCCTAAAAACAACACATAATAGTGTATGAGTAAATTATTTTTGAATGTGCCATATGCCTTTAGAAGCAATTCTTCCCATACTTGTACAATGTTTGAGGTTTATTGGGTTGACTAGACTACAGCAGCATGCATCGGTTTGTATTTCAAAGGAAAACAACATTCTATTTCAAACTGCATCATTTTGGTGGCAGAGAAATCGGAGAGAAGACATCACAATCCGGGACCACAATAAAACTCTTATTTTCCTGAGACCTTAGAATTCTTCAAGAAGTCTATCTCAAACTCTGTTGGAATCTGAATATGGGGGAGTCAGATAGAGATAACACAATATCCACAGACAGAAACCCTCTCGGAGAGAAGAGTAGTCAACATTGGCCTCATGGTGAAATCACTGAGCGGTTTCTGGTAACTGAGTTAGGAAGGACGCCTGTGTCTTTGTAGTAACTGGGTATATTGATACACCATCCAAAGTGTAACTAATAACTTCTCCATGCTCAAAGGGATATTCAATGTCTGTTATACATTTTTTTTTATATACCTATCTACCTTCTTTGCAAGTTATTGGAAAACCTCCCTGGTCTTTGTGGTTGAATCTGTTTAAAATGATCTGCTCGACTGAGGGACCTTACAGATGATTGTATGCGTGGGGTACAGAGATGAGGTAGTGATTCCAAAATCATGTTAAACACTGTTATTGCACACAGAGAGAGTCCATGCAACTTATTATGTGACTTGTTAAGCACATTTTTACTCCTGAACCTATTTAGGCTTGCCATGACAAAAGGGTTGAATATTTACTGACTGAAGACATTTCAGTTTTTCATTTTTTTTTTAAATGTGTGTTGTGTATAGGCCAGTGTGTTGTGTGTAGGCCAGTGATACAAAATATCAATGTAATCCATTTTAAATTCAGGCTGTAACACAACAAAATGTAGAAAAAGTCAAATGGTGTGAATACCTTCTGTGACCCAACACCTCCATGTAATTTTATGTGCGAAGAATCTAGCAGGGTAGTGAATGTTAGTGTGCCAGTCCTTTAGCCATTCAGGGGGAGCTGATGTGAATTAAACAAGCGTCAGCAATAGGTGAGCCAGACAGCAGCAATATACAGTGGCAAGAAAAAGTATGTGAACCCTTTGGAATTACCCGGATTTCTGCATAAATCCATTTGATCTGCTCTTCATCTAAGTCACAACAATAGACAAACATAGTGTGCTTAAATTAATAACACACACATTATAGTATTGTCTATATTGAATACATAATTTAAACATTCACAGTGTAGGTTGGAAAAAGTATGTGAACCCCCTAAGCTAATGACTTCTCCAACAGCTAATTGGAGTCAGGAGCCAGCTAACCTGGAGTCCAATCAATGAGACGAGATTGGAGATGTTGGTTAGAGCTGCCTTGCCCTATAAAGAACACGTACAAAACTTGAGTTTGCTATTCACAAGAAGCATTGCCTGATGTGAACCATGCTTTGAAGTAAAGAGATCTCAAAAGACCTAAGATTAAGAATTGTTGACTTGCATAAAGCTGGAAAGGGTTACAAAAGTATCTCTAAAAGCCTTGATGTTCATCAGTCCACGGTAAGACAAATTGTCTATCAATGGAGAAAGTTCAGCACTGTTGCAACTCTCCCTAGGAGTGGCCGTCCTGCAAAGATGACTGCAAGAGCACAGCGCAGAATGCTCAACGAGGTTAAGAAGAATCCTAGAGTGTCAGCTAAAGACTTACAGAAATCTCTAGAACATCCTAACATCTCTGTTGACGAGTCTACGGTACGTAAAACACTAAGAATGCTCTTCATGGGACGATACCATGGAAGAAGCAACTGCTGTCCAAAAACAAAAACATTGCTGCACGTCTGAACTTTGCAAAAGTGCACCTGGATGTTCCACAGCGCTTCTGGCAAAAATATTCTGTGGACAGATGAAACTACAGTTGAGTTGTTTGGAAGGAACACACAACACTATGTGTGGAGGAAAAAAGGCACAGCACACCAACATCAAAACCTCATCCCAACTGTAAAGTATGCTGGAGGGAGCATCATGGTTTGGGGCTGCTTTGCTGCCTCAGGGCCTGGACAGCTTGCTATCATCGACGGACAAATGAATTCCCAAGTTATCACGACATTTTGCAGGAGAATGTTAGGCTATCTGTCTGCCAATTGAAGCTCAACAGAAGTTGAGTGATGCAACAGGATAACGGCACTAAACACAGAAGTAAATCAATGACAGAATGGCTTCAACAGAAAAAAATACGCCTTCTGGAGTGGCCCAGTCAGAGTCATGACCTCAACCGAATTGAGATACTGTGGCATGACCTCAAGAGAGCAGTTCACACCAGACATCCCAAGAATATTGCTGAACTGAAACTGTTTTGTAAAGAGGAATGGTCCAAAATTCCTCCTGACTGTTGTGCAGGTCTGATCCACAACTACAGAAAACGTTTGGTTGAGGTTATTGCTGCCAAAGGAGGGTTGACCCTCCCAGTTATTAAATCCAAGGGTTCACATACTTTTCCCACCCTGCACTGTGAATGTTTACACGGTGTGTTCAATAAAGACATGAAAATGTATAATTGTGTGTGTGTTATTAGTTTAAGTAGACTGTGTGTGTCTATTGTTGTGATCTAGATGAAGATCAGATCAAATTTTATGACCAGTTTATGCAGAAATCCAGGTATTTCCAAAGGGTTCACATACCTTTTCTTGCCACTGTAACTTAAGTCCACATGAGTGACAGTAGAAATCCAGGTTGAATGTCAGATAAGTGTTGGCAAGGAGGCTACCAATTGCCTGAACTAGATCTACTGTGGGAGCTACAAGTAACCGGCAAAATAAAGGAAACACTTGAGTAAATGAGGGATACAAAATATTTTGAAAGCAGGTGCTTCCACACAGGTGTGGTTCATGAGCTAATTAAGCAATAAACTTCGCATTATACTTAGGATCATGAATTAAAATGTCTACCATGTCTAGAAGAAGAGATCTCAGTGACTTTGAAAGAGGGGTCTCAAAGGAGTACAGGGGGTTTAAAGGGTGTGTGTGTGTGTCTGGGTCTCAGTCATCAGATCTCAACCCAATTGAACACTTATTGGAGATTCTGGACCGGCGCCTGTGACAGCGTGTTCCATCATCATCAACAAAACACCAAATTATGGATTTTCTCACAGAAGAATGGTGACGCATCCCTCCAATAGAGTTCCAGACACTTGTAGAATCTATGCCAAGGTGCATTGAAGCTGTTCTTGCAGTTCTGGCCCAACGCCCTATTATGACGATTTATGTTGGTGTTTCCTTTATTTTGGCAGTTACAGTACCTGTACCTTGCATCCAGCCTTATTATATGGACTATAGTTAACAATAACATTTTAAAACATGTAGGCTGTGTTTGCAAAGGCAGCCCAATTCTGGTATTTTTCCCCAATTACAGTGCATTAAAAAGGTATTCGGACCCCTTGACTTCTTCCACATTTTGTTATGTTGCAGCCTTATTCTAAAATGTATTAAATCATTTTTTTCCTCTTCATCAATCTACACACACTACCCCATAATGACAAAGTAAAAACTGTTTTTATGATTTTTGCAAATGTATTAAAAATAAAAAAAACTTTAGTCAGTACTTTGTTGAACCACCTTTCACCTTTGGCAGCGATTACAGCCTTGAGTCTTCTTGGGTATGACGCTACAAGCTTGGCACACCTGTATTTGGGGAGTTCATCCCCTTCTCTGCAGATCCTCTCAAGCTCTGTCAGGTTGGATGCTCTGTCAAGCTCTGTCAAGTCTCTCCAGAGATGTTCATCGGGTTCAAGTCTGGGCACTGGCTGGGCCACTCATGGACATTCAGACACTTGTCCTGAAGCCACTCCTGTGTTGTCTTGGCTGTGTGTTTAGGGTCGTTGTCCTATTGGAAGGTGAACCTTCCCCCATGTCTGAAGTTCTTGGGGACCTTCAATGCTGTATAATTTTTTGGGGACCCTTGACCAGATCTGTGAGTCGACACAATCCGGTCTCAGAGCTCTACGGACAATTCCTTCGACCTCATGGCTTGGTTTTTGCTCTGACATGCACTGTCAACTTTGGGACCATAAATAGACAGGTGTGTGCCTTTCCAAATAATGTCCAATCAATTGAATTTACCACAGGTGAACTCCAATAAAGTTGTAGAAACATCTCAAGAATGATCAATGGAAACAGGGTACCCCTGAGCTCAAATTTGAGTCTCACATGTAAATAAGGTATTCTTTTTTTTTTTTTTTTTACATTTGCAAAACATTCTTAAAACCTGTTTTTGCTTTGTCGTTATGGGGTATTGTGATCTCATTATGGAGTATTGTGACGTCATTATGGGGTATTGTGTGTAGATTGCTGAGGAAACATTTATATTTTATCAATTTGAGAATAAGGCTGTAACGTAACAAAACGTGGAAAACGTCAAGGCTCTGAATACTTTCCGAATGCACTTTATTGTAAAAAATGAATACAAATACATTGGGCAGCCCGTGTAAACACAGCCATAGAGCAGCCTACATCCATGTATCTGCTTTTTGTTGTTGTTGGTACCATGTGTATTTGAGGGCAAGCGTTTTCTTAATCTGTCTCTTGGTGTTTGTGTGAGAGAGGGAAATCTAGTGTCCTTGTATAGGTTCCCTATGCCTGCCCTTAAGACATCTGCACGGTGTGACTTCCCCTTCCCTTTCCTCTAGCCTAACTACCCACTATCCAAAACTGCACTTCCCACTGAGGAAGGGTGAAGTGTACAGACGGTTAGGTCTGTAAAACCACCACCACATGCAGATGTACTACTACTGGCATGTTGTTAGATATGTTTCACCTGAGCAGAAGCAGACAGGTCATTGATGAAAAAACAACATATAAATCATATGAATAAATCCTGAATAAGATAAGGTCAATAGTCAAATGACAGACATAGGTTGTCCCAACAAAATGAGCCTTTATTGGTGGTTGTTGAATTTAAATGTACAGTATGTACAGTTGAAGTCAGAAGTTTACATACACTTAGGTTGGAATCATTAAAACTCGATTTTCAACCACTCCACAAATTTCTTGTTAACAAACTATAGCTTTGGCAAGTCGGTTAGGACATCTACTTTGTGCATGACAAGTCATTTTTCCAACAATTGTTTACAGACAGATTATTTCACTTATAAGTCACTGTATCACAATTCCAGTGGGTCAGAAGTTTACATACACTAAGTTGACTGAGCCTTTAAACAGCTTGGAAAATTCCAGAAAATGATGTCATGGCTTTAGAAGCTTCTGATAGGCTAATTGACATAATTTGAGTCAATTGGAGGTGTACCTGTGGATGTATTTCAAGGCCTACCTTCAAACTCAGTGCCTCTTTGGTTGACATCACGGGTAAATCAAAAGAAATCAGCCAAGACCTCAGAAAATTGTAGACCTCCACAAGTCTGGTTCATCATTGGGAGCAATTTCCAAACGTCTGAAGGTACAAAGTTCATCCGTACAAACAATAGTACGTAAGTATAAACCCCATGGGACCACGCAACCGTCATACCGCGCAGAAAGGAGACGCATTCTCTCTCCTAGAGATGAACGTACTTTGGTGCGAAAAGTGCAAATCAATCCCAGAACAACAGCAAAGGACCTTGTGAAGATGCTGGAGGAAACAGGTATAACGTATCTATATCCACAGTAAAACAAGTCCTATATTGACATAACCTGAAAGCCTGCTCAGCAAAGAAGAAGCCACTGCTCCAAAACTGCCATAAAAAAGCCAGACTACGGTTTGCAACTGCACATGGGGACAAAGATCGTATTTTTTGGAGAAATGTCCTCTGGTCTAATGAAACAAAAAGGGAACTGTTTGGCCATAATGACCATTGTTATGTTTGGAGGAAAAAGGGGAGGCTTGCAAGCCAAAGAACACCATCCCAACCGTGAAGCACGGGGTGGCAGCATCATGTTATGAGGGTGCTTTGCTGCAGTAGGAACTGATGCACTTCACAAAATCGATGGCATCATGAGGTAGGAAAATGATGTGGATATATTGAAGCAACATCTCAAGACATCAGTCAGGAAGTTAAAGCTTGGTCGCAAATGGGTCTTCCAAATGGACAATGACCACAAGCATACTTCCAAAGTTGTGGCAAAAAGGACAACAAAGTCAAGGTATTGGAGTTGCCATCACAAAGCCCTGACCTCAATCCTATAGAGACTTTGTGGGCAGAACTGAAAAAGCGTGTGCGAGCAAGGAGGCCTACAAACCTGACTCAGTTACACCAGCTCTGTCAGAAGGAATGGGCCAAAATTCAACTTATTGTGGGAAGCTTGTGGAAGGCTACCCGAAAGGTTTGACCCAAGTTAAACAATTTAAAGACAGTGCTACCAAATACTAATGGAGTGTATGTACACTTCTGACCCACTGGGAATGTGATGAAAGAAATAAAAGCTGAAATAAATCATTCTCTCTACTATTATTCTGACATTTCACATTCTTAAAATAAAGTGGTGATCCTACTTGACCTAAGACAGGGAATTTTTACTAGGATTAAATTTCAGGAAAAACAGAGTTTAAATGTATTTGGCTAAGGTGTATGTAAACATCCGACTTCAACTATACATTGTTTGAGTGAACCACAACAGGGGAAATTCTTATGACAATCAGAGCAGAACATCTGAAGAGAGAAATACCATCTAACGACCCTCGGATCAAGTCCCATCTTATGCACATTAAGACGAGAGAGAGTTGAAGGAAGGGTGGACACTGGTACGAACATAAGAAGATCCACTTACACTGTGTGATCGCACAATAATGTATGATAACGGGAGATGATGTGCTTGATAAGGGATAGCAGCACGAGACGCCTAGCAGGCAGGCAGACGGTGACAGTCTTGTTTACACTGAACTGTGTTGGGGTCAGAACACAATCATGGTTACATTAAGACACTGTGGAGCCATCACAAGATATTGGTCGGAATAAGTACCGTAATGCAGGGATGGGATATGCCACTGTACTCAAAATCTGACCTTTGTCCACACTGATACATAGAGAAGAATTGAAATACTGAACATTTTCCCAGAAAACTGCCCTTTTCTTTCTCATGCTAGCTAGCAGTAGCCACCGCAGCAATTTTGTAATGGCAGTGTCAGCCAATCAACTCTTTTGTTGTTCAATGTGATGTGCCATTCCATAATGGCTGCTGTGGCTACTGCTAGCTAGCATGAGGCCAAAAATGGCAGTTTTCCAGGAAAACAAGCAGTATTTCAATCTTCTCAATGGAGCAGTGTGGATAAAGGTCAAATTTGGAGTACAGTGGCATATCCCTCCCTACATTGAGGTACGTTTTCCGACCCATATCTCACGCTGGCTCCACGGTGTGTTAATGTAACCTTGATTGCGTTCCGACCCCAGTGCAGCTCAGTGTAAACAAGCGTAACAGTGGTATCGGTATCTTTCGGCAAGTAACAGTCATGTAGTGGAGTGAAACAAAAGTCTCAGTGGAGAGCAGCTTCTCACAATCTCCCTACTGCCCTCTACCACCTGCCAATCACACCGACACTAATCACTGCAAGGCTGCTCAGGCCGCTAAAGACACACGTACACTCCTTCTCTAGGGGTGATCGTTGAAGAATCTGGTTAGTGCACTCAAGTTATCTATTGGCTATCTCTCTCTATCCGACCCCCCTCCCTCCCGCCTCTCTCTTTGAGTGAGGTGATATGCTTCTGAGAAGAAGTGAGATGAATGAATGAAGAAAATCAGGATTTATTTACATGAGCTGCAGATCCGTCGGGAGCCACTGTGGTGGGGCCCAACGTGATAATCAATCTCAGCATGGACTCCTCTATACTCCCTCACCGCCTCCTCCCCTCTGTCTCTTTGTCTCCCTCTTCTCTTTCAATCTCTTCATGCTGTCAATATCATTTTGTATCTCATTGCCTATTCTGCTCATATCTGTCAACTTCACTTCTGTCTCCTAATGCATTCGTCAGCAAGGCAATTCAAGTATTGGGCTGCGGCTTGCTCACTCTACAACCATGCAGGACTGCTCTTACAGGTTTATTCTTATATTTTCCTTGAAATAGGATGGAAACCTTTGTTATGGTCAGATGATTCTGAGACAAACTGCTTCCGGACAGCCAAGCCCCTGTCTGTGATTTGCACACTATTCCCTTTATAGTGCCCTACTTTTGACCAGGGCACATTAGGCTCTCGTCAAAAGTAGTGCACTATGAAGGGACTAAGGTGTCATTTGGAACCTATCCCTACTTACAGATAAAGTACATGGCCTATGAGTCACTCCTTTTCAGACGGGTCTATAGAGATGTGGACAGCCAGGCTCTGGCCAGGCCCATGCAGATAGCCTGGAGTTTTATACGCACAGACTGTCCTCTACTCTCCTTTCACAGACAGACAACAAAGGTCCAGTCCAAACACAAACATGCTTAATCTGACACAAGGTGCTATGCTCACCGCTCCCTCTCCTCTCCCTCTTCTCTCCTCTCCCTCTTCTCTCCTCTCCTCTGTCTGGTGAGGAATCCACTGAAGGTCAGGAATTACAATGAGGTAGAGACCAGACCGTGCCGCTCCCAGAACTAACGTGCCTGTGATGTTTTAGTGATTCCCCAACATTATTTAGCTAAAGGCTCTATTCTCTGCTAAGGTCTGCAGGTGTGCTTTTCAATTTATTTGTTATGAATTGATGTTTAAACTTTATCTACACTGAAACATTGTTTAGATTCTTTGTTTGAAACCATAATAAATACTACAGGGTACACTATTCTTGACAAACTGATGGTGAATTAAAAAAGTAGCTACAATAAAAGGAAACATTAATTCATAACATTAACACAATACTGAGATTTACCTTGAAAACAACGAACAACATAGTTAAACTTTAAAAGGCAAAACAAATTCCACAAAACATCTGATAATGTAGATCAGAGATAGTGGTTGAGTGTAAAATAATACTACATTGTAAATATCTTAGATTGTTTTACTAATGAATCCTGCTAAAAAATATATTGATAATACTGTAATAAGTACCGTTCACAATGCTGACATAAAACTCCCAACAAGAGTAAGATATACACATGAAACACGTGTCTGAAATAACACATAATAACACATAATAACACATAATAACACATATGAAAGCATGAAATATCAAAGTGATACTTTAGTACAGTACAACATTCTGTTTAGAATCCTCCCCCAGCCACTAAAAAACGTATTGCAAGAGGGTTCTCAATATTTGGGATATAGTTGCTGATAGTAGCCAGAGGAGGGGACTCTGCTAGAAGCTGTAATATGGCACTGGCCTGTGATACATGCTGTGTTGTAACAGAGATCTTCCTCCAGGGATGCTGCCTACTGGGCTAATAGTTCAGTCAGTGTAGTTGTCAGACAAAGTATCAGAAATGTTCAACAGCGCCTCAGAGAAGTCAACAGCCTGACAAGAGAAATCCATCTGATAGATTAATGCAATACAGAGATCAAAGTTGCATCATGCCATTTCTCCCTCCGACAGCTTGTAAATCCCATCACATCAGCTGTAATAGTTTAATATTTTCAACCGCTTTCATGTGATGTCTAGCTTGACAGTTACATTCAAAACAAAATGTACAACAGCGATTAACACAGATCTCACAAGCCAAGCCATGTGTAGTAGCAAACAAGCAAGTGTTTGTAATATTACAGTAGGAAATGAACTGGTATGATTGACAATTACATTTAAAAGAAACAACAATTTTATACTGTACATAAAGAACTACCCAAACATAACTGTACAATGTACAAAGAGGTCCACACAAGAGATGAACTGCTCGTTCAGCACTGTATCAGAGAGCAGCATTGTGTGTGCGTCCCATGGCAACCTATTCCATGTGGGGAATAGGGTTCCATTTGGAACGCAACTGTAACTGTGGTATACTATAAGCTGTGTGTGAGCTGCTGTCTAGCAGTACAGCTGGGATCATCAAAGCAGTAACCACTCAGGTCACTGTAGCAGAGATAAGCACATCTCATGGTGTGCTGCAGCAGCCAGGGCCCATCATGTAGATGGTAGACTCCTACATACAGGTAAGGGAAAAACACATCACACACACATGCACACATTTACAACCATCTTTTTTATTTTCTTTACCTAACTTGGCCTCACGTTTTAATGAATACAAACACTACCTCTGCACATACACACCATTTTAGAATTACTGTTACGGCAAAAGAGATATCTTCTTTTTTTACCCTGTGTCTTTGCCTGTGTGCTTCTCTCTATGTGTGTGTGCAGTTGTTCTGTCTCTCTCTGTTCCGTCATCTCTTTTCTTGTGGGTAATTAGTGTGATTGAAGAGTGATGGCACTGATGAGGACATTCACCCAGTTGAGTAGTCAGCCTGGTGCCAGCTCTCTCCCAGCCCACAGGAACAAGGCAAACGTATTGTCTCCATCACTACAGTGATCAAAACCAACACTGCTTTCTTAAACAACCTACCATCCAACCTGGAACATTGTCAATTAACAGATGGGTTTTGAATGTGGTTGATTACACACTCAGTTGCCTGTCTTTGACAAAATCCCCACTTGAACCTGCCATCTGAAATGGAAAAACATTCTGCAGCATTTTGAAACTGCGTGTTTGGTCTATTTTTGGTTTTAGTATTCAGTCCGTATGGTGTCTGACTAACTGTAAGAGAGCAATGCCTTTTTAGCTAGACTAGTGTCTGTGCCTGGGAGAGCTTGTTTGCAGAGAATAACAGCCTACCTGGTTCCCCATGGTAAATGAATCAGTTGCAAGGTGTGCTTCATTTAGTTGCTGTCTACAGGAGTAATGGAATGTCTGGTGTATCCTGGCCTCTGTTTTACAGACTACTGGGCCCACTGAGACATGTAACTGTCAACATGCAGATGCAGACACACACACACGGGCACACACACACACACACACACACAAATCATCCCATTAAAATGTAAATCATTGGGTGCGTAGAATATCTACTTATCCCATTGTAATTAGTTAACTATTCTTTCTGCACTGTCACTCCTCAGTTACTATCTCTGGTAGATATATTAGATGTAGTAGATTATATTGTAGATTGTATAATAGATTATATAGTAGAATATATACTGAATACAAATATAAACACAACATGCAACAATTTGTACAATTTTACTGAGTTACAGTTCATATGAGAAAATCTGTCAATTGAAATAAATTCATTAGGCCCTAATCTATGGATTTCACATGACTGTAAATACAGATATGCATCTGTTGGTCACAGATACAGTACCTTAAAAAAAATTGCCCTACAATGGGTCTCAGGATCTCGTCACAGTATTTCTGTGCATTAAAATACCAATCGATAAAATGCAATTGTGTTCGTTGTCCGTAGCTTATGTCTGCCCATACCATAACCCCACCACCACCATGGGGAACTCTGTTCACAACGTTGACATCAGCAAACTACTCACCCACACAACGCCATACACGTGGTCTGCTGTTGTGAGTCCGGTTGGACGTAATGGCAAATTCTCTAAAACGATGTTGGAGGCAGCTTATGGTAGAGAAATGAACACTTAATTCTCTGGCAACAGCTCTAGTGGACATTCCTGCAGTCAGCATGCCAATTGCACTCTCCCTCAAAACTTGGGACATCTGTGGCATTGTGTTGTGTGACAAAACTGCACATTTTAGAGTGGCATTTTATTGTCCCCAGCACAAGGTGCACCTGTGTAATGATCATGCTGTTTAATCAGCTTCTTGATATGTAACACCTGTCAGGTGGATGGAGTATCTTGGCAAAGGAGAAATGCTCACTTACAGGGATGTCAATGCATTTGTGCACAAAATATGAGAGAAATAGCTTTTTGTGAGTATGGAATATTTCTGGGATATTTTATTTCAGCACATAAAACATGGGACCTACACTTTGCAAGTTGTGTTTATATTTTTGTTCAGTGTATATTACACACAACCAATAAACTCACTCTTACAAGGCCCAGAGATATGAAGTAACAGGTGTTACTTGCCCCTCTGTTCCCCTACCTGTCTCCTCTGCCCTCTAGATCATGTTGACCCTCTTTTCCCCTACCTGTCTCCTCTGCCCTCTAGATCATGTTGACCCTCTGTTCCCCTACCTGTCTCCTCTGCCCTCTAGATGATGTTGACCCTCTGTTTCCCCTCCTGTCTCCTCTGCCCTCTAGATCATGTTGACCCTCTGTTCCCCTCCTGTCTCCTCTGCCCTCTAGATCATGTTGACCCTCTGTTTCCCCTCCTGTCTCCTTTGCCCTCTAGATCATGTTGACCCTCTGTTCCCCTCCTGTCTCCTCTGCCCTCTAGATCATGTTGACCCTCTGTTCCCCTACCTGTCTCCTCTGCCCTCTAGATCATGTTGACCCTCTGTTTCCCCTCCTTTCTCCTCTGCCCTCTAGATCATGTTGACCTAGTGTTACCAGGCTGAAACTCCACATCAAACCTGCCGGAGATCTGAGATGACTACTGTGCTCATTTTACTCTGGTCAAAGTGTGTGTGGGGGTGTGTTTGTAAGCATACCCATGCATGTGCATGTGTGTGTTGGAGGGCAAGTGTGCCTCTGTCTGATGTGTGAACAACTGTGGGTGTCAGTGTGTCTGTTTGAGAATGTATGATTGTGTGGGGATGTGTGTGCTGAACATCATACATTCATATGACGTGTCATTGTTGAGTTTCAGATGGCAGGGTAGACAGGAACTGCTATGACACATCATTATACACAGCTAAAATAGCTCCCTCCTGCTGGACTCAGTCTCACACAGAGGTTGCATGCCAAATGACACCTTATTCCCTATTTAGTGCACTACTTTTGAACAGGGTCCATAGGGCTCTGGTCAAAAGTAGCGCACTATAAAGGGAATAAGGTTCCATTTGAGACCCAGAAGTCTCATAAAGAGAGCATGGCCTCAAAGCTGCCTCCCTTCCTCCCTTATCTGCATTATGCTAAGTATCCAGGCACATCTTCCCATCGCTAGTTACAAGAACTAACATCATCCCCCAAAATACAAGCCATCTAGCCTTTACTGTCAATAAGAGCATGCTGTATAAGAGGAAGTCCTCACAGTGCAGTTTCTCTGCCTCTGTAATCACAACACTTTTCTCCCCTGTTGTCTTGTGCACAGCTGACTAACACTGTTCAAGTTCGGGTCTGTTTGTTCAGCTCTATCCCACATTATTCCACTGAAGTCTACATGCTGACAGGCCACCAGCTCAACACACCTCAGCCACAATAATGTGTTTCAAGGTGTGTGTCCTATGGAGTGCGGGCTTGTTAACCCTGGGCTCCACTATATGGGCTGAGTAGATGCTACAGGAATGGCAGGCTTATCATAGGTTTCTGACAAACTCAGAAAATCACTATACTGTGAGAACTGACTGTGCTTCCAGCACGGGGGCGGCAATCAGACATTAATGCACCATTCAAAAGTACAGGTGGTTATATGAACTCATACACCACTGTGTGTGTGTATGGTGAGTGGGTCCTTAGAAGCAAATGTCAATTGCTAGATAAGTATTGGATCCATTCTGATAGTTGAAGGTGTGTGGATAGTGTGAAGGTTATCGGGTTCAGTTAGTGCTGTGTCCTGTATTAACCTTGTTCTGTATTCACCCAGTCTTGTCCTGTATTGACCCAATCTAATCCTGTATTGACCCAGTCTTGTCCTGTATTGACCCAATCTTGTCCTGTATTGACCCAGTCCTGTCCTGTATTAACCCAGTCTTGTTACCCAGTCATGAACCCAGCCCTTACAGTATCTCTTTGGGCTATAGCAGGTCCCAGGCAGTGTGCCCTAGATATGCCTTACTGCCTTAGCTTGAACCAAGGACCATTGGATAAGCACACTGCCCTCTGAAGGGGAACCAACCAAGCCTCAGCCACAGGCGGTAGACTTGATGCCCAACATTCAAAGAAAGGACATTATGTAAATGGTAAAAGACAGACATGGATGGAACCCACACGACACAACACAAACATATGTGCACATGCACGCATGCATGCACACACATGCACACATACACAAACACAGCCCCCATTGGCAGGTATAGTGAGATAGAGTGTTTAGTGGTGCCTGATTCTCCTCTCCCCTCTCTACTCAGGCAGGTTGTAGCTAGAGTAGAAGCTAGAGGTCTCCGACACATTCTTGGAGACGCTGCGGGACGAGGAGCCGTTAGAGGTCAGGTCCAGAGAGGAGCGTCTGGGTGCCGCTACCGCACACAACCCCCCTCCCCCTCCACCAACCCCCCGTGCCACGGACCCACACACGGCCCCAGCTAGGGCCCCAAACCTGGGAGGCTCCAGGTCGTCGGCCACATGCAGCACGGTGGACACGTTGGTCTCCATGCGGCTGGCCTTGTACATGCTGGCCTGGGTCTGCAGGTAACGTGTGGACTTGAGCTCCAGACCCTCGTAGGAGCCGGCGGGGACACAGGGACAGCAGCTGAAGGCCTGCTTGAAGCCAGCTCGGAACCTAGGGAAGGACAGAGAGACATACTGTTCATACAGACAGACACACGGATAGATAGCAGACAGACACAGACACAGACACAGACACAGAGACAGAGACAGAGACAGAGACAGAGACAGAGACACAGACACAGACACAGACACAGACACAGACACAGACACAGACACAGACACAGACAGAGACACAGAGACACAGACACAGACACAGACACAGACACAGACAGAGATAAGAAGAGAGGGTGCAGGAAAGATGTTCAAAAAAGGGGAAGTAAAAAGGCTGAAGACAGACGAAGAGGCAAGAGTTTGTTGGAAAATGAGTGGAGAGGCAGATGTGCTTATGAATGTTAAAACTTCAAATGGATATTGCTGTGGAGAGAAGAGCACTGCATAATGTTTCATGACTTAGACCCTAACAGTTCTCTAGCAGTGCAACTAACTCTCACATTTTCATTTTGTCTTGTAACGACACTCAGTCATAACCGAGTATGAAATAGGCATCTTTCAGAGACTTTTCAGACATTTTTAGGACACCAGGTGGTTATTCTGAAAACCAATTGGAAGTTGGCTCTTCATAAAACTTTACCACCACAGTGAATTATGTAGTGTTCGGAACCAAGTCGGAAGTGGGAATTTACCACCACAGTGAATTATGTAGTGTTCGGAACCAAGTCGGAAGTGGGAATTTTCCACCATAAAGTTAGATAGAGGACTCTAGATGGATAAAACCCATTTTGGCATGGACATTGCCTTTGAGGGCTTCCACAATTTAAAGTAGTCAACTGGGTGGGCCTTCATTTGGGTGAAGGAAGGATCATATGTTTCTATCTGGGTCATCAGCCAATTAATTAAACTCGTGAGCAAACATTCCATAACTGTAGGTGGCAGTACATCGGCAACCTTGGCTATAAACCTGTTCAAACAACACACTCTAGCTGGCAGTATGCACCCTTTCAGTTTGTTTGCCAACTCATAGAGGTGGTACAAAACTTGAATTGACTACTTCAAAATGAAGATGGCCTCAATGGCGCTGCATGTGCGCTCACAGATACCATAATGGGACATGTATAAAGATGATATTGCTATCCTTCTATATGTTTACAACATACCACTGGGAAAAATCTACTGAACGGCCCTCTAACTGTCATGCCCTGATCTGTTTCACCTGTCCTTGTGCTTGTCTCCACCCCCCTCCAGGTGTCACCCATCTTCCCAATTATCCCCAGGGTACATATACCTGTCTGTGCCAGTTCATTTGTTCGTTCATACCTACCAGCGTTTTTCCCTTGCGCCTGTCTGTGCTTTTGTGCCTGTTTTCTGGTTTCACGGTTTTGACCATTCCTGCCTGCCCTGAGCCTGCCTGTACCTTTGCCCCACTACTCTGGATTACCGACCTCTGCCTGTCCTGACCCTGAGCCCGCTTGCTGTTCCGGTGCCTTATGCCCATTCTGGATTATATACTCCTGCCAGCCTTGACCTGTCGTTTGCCTGCCCCTATTTAAAGAATACACTTTAATTTCTTCAACACTGTCTGCACCTGGATCATACCTTAAAACATGATACTAACTGGTAATTACTTGTGAGAAACTTGTCTATCCTCCTTGAGCTCTGACTTCTCCCAAATGGAGACCTCTGACATCCCCTACTAAGGAGATTACCTTGATAACAGCATTTTCAGCATCCATTATTTTTAAAAAGCTATTTATTAATATGTTTTTTGAAGACTATAATTTCTTTACAAGCCTGATAGCTGTACTTTTAGTTCATGGTTGACACAGCTTGGTGGCTATTAGCTAATCGGGTGTTTCACAGCAAGTGCACGTGAATGCATCCAATTGGTATTTACAATTTCACAACTGGTAAATTCCCACCTCCCACTTGTAGCTCAAGGATGACAGACAAGTTTCCCGCTAGTAATTACCAGTTGGAGGGCCATTCAAATGTATTTTTTCCAATCAATGTGGTAAACATATAGAATGATAGAGATCATCCATATATATATGTTCCATTATGGCGTCTGTGAGCCACGGGCAGTGCCATTGAGGCCATCTCCATTTTGAAGTAGTCCATTTTCTTCTACTTCTATTAGTTGGCAAACTAAAAAGGTACATACTGCCATCTAGAATGTATTGTTTGAACATGTATAAAGCCATGGTTGGTGATTTACTGCTACCTACAGTTACGGAATGTTTGCTCACAAGTAGAATTTATTGGCGGATCCCTCCTGATGACCCGGATGGACTCGTGATCCTTCCTTCTCCCATAGGAAGCCCCACCCAGCTGACTACTTTAAAATGGTGAAGCCCTCAATGACAATGTCCATACCATCTAACTCTATGGTGGTAAATTCACACTTCCCACTTGGTTACAAACGCAATACTAGCCATCTGTCTTTCAAAAACAATTTAAAAATCTGAAAAAACAAATTCATAGAGGTTTTACTAATATGTGTCATACCCAGGATGTCAACAAGTCATATGAGAGCAAGTGTTTGTTTTTCATGCAGGAATTTAAATTAGTATTTTTCATTTTGACTTCACCACAGTGGTAAAAGTTATGAATAATATGTGCTGAACGGTTCATAACTTATAAAAAATTCAATGAATAATCTATGTACATAATAAAAACAGGTGTTAAAGAGAATGATAAACAATTGTGTGTGTGTTCGTGTGTAGTGTAGTGTAGTGTAGTGTACCTCCGTGTGTGTGTGCGTGCGTACCTGTGTGTGTGTAGTGTAGTGTACCTACCTGTCGTTGAGACAGCAGTAGATGATAGGGTTGTACATGGTGGAGCTCATGGCCAGCCACATGACAGCCAGGTACACCTGTTGGATGTAGAGTGTCTCAAACAGGAGGGGGAAGAACAGGTGGAGCAGGAAGTACACGTGGTAGGGCAGCCAGCAGAGAGAAAACGTACACACCACCACGATCATCATCTTCACCACCTAACACAGACAGAGACACAGATACCACAAAGGGTTGGGATCAATACATTCCTTCCACAGATATCCTATTTAATTAGTTCTAAATGTAATTCTGTGTTCAATTCAGTCAGCCAGAAAGGCGACAAGACAGCAGAAAGAAAGTGGAAGAGGGTGTATGTTAGAGGAATAAGGAACAACCAGACATGTATCTGTCAGTTGGGAAATGATGAGAGGAGTAGAGAGAGCTTGAAGCTCAGTGTGTCGTCGTGTTTCTTTCATGAGTCAGTGAAGGAAGAAGTAAACATTGACAAACTTTCAACTCCTCCCTAAGTTTCTCTGGCTTGACCTGAAGTTGATGCAGCAGAGTTGTTTAAGATGCGTTCCGAATGGAACCATTTTCCCTTTATTGTGCTATTCCAGGAAGTATTCCTGGAAGCAAATTATTTACAAACATGGCATGAGACTGTGTACATTTCCAAGGAAATGTCTCATTTAAAGTGTCTTTCAGTTTATTGGTTGCCCTTCTGATCTGCTAACTATATGTCTATAATGAAGGGCTCAGTCGGAGAGAGCTCTAGCATGCGGTACACAGGTGTTTCCTCACTACCTAGAAGTCAAGTAGAGAAAAACATAGAGGCATAGAGCTAGCCCCATAAACACCAGATACTGATACTACAAAATTCCCTGGGTCTCATTGATGTACAGTTGCTGGCAGAGCATGTAAACCATAGGATACATGTGTTCTATGATGTAAACCCACGCAGGGTTAATCAAATCAAATCTTATTGATCACACACACATGGTTAGCAGATGATGTTGCAAGTGTAGTGAAATGCTTGTGTTCTAGTTCCAACAGTGCAGCAGTATCTAACATGTAATCTAACAATTCCACAATAACTACCCAATACACATAAATCTAAGTAAAGGAATGGTATAAGAATATGTACATATATATATATATATGGATGAGCTCTAGGCAAGATGCAATAGATGGTATAAAATACAGTATGTACATAGAGATGAGTAATGCAAGATATGTAAACATTATTTAAGTGACATTAAAGTGACTAGTTATCCATTTATTAAAGTGGCCAATGATTTCAAGTCTGTATATATAGGCAGCAGCATCTCTGTGTTAGTGATGGCTGTTTAACAGTCTGATGGCCTTGAGATAGAAGCTGTTTTACAGTCTCTCGGTCCCAGCTTTGATGTAACTGTACTGACCTCGCCTTCTGGATGGTAGCGGGGTGAACAGGCAGAGGCTTGGGTGGTTGTTGTCCTTGATTATCTTTTTTGCCTTGATGTAACATCGGGGGCTGTAGGTGTCCTGGAGGGCAGGTAGTTTGCCCCCGGTGATGCGTTGTGCGGACCGCACCACCCTCTGGAGAGACTTGCGGTTGTGGGCATCTGTAAAAGTTTGTGAGGGTTTTAGGTGATAAGCCACATTTCTTCAGCTTCCTGAGGGTGAAGAGGCGCTGTTGCGCCTTCTTCACCACACTGTCTGTGTGGATGGACCATTTCAGTTGTCCGTGAAGTGTACGCAGAGGAACATAAAACTTTCCACCTTCTCCACTGCTGTCCCGTCGATGTAGATAGGGGGGGGTGCTCCCTCTGCTGTTTCCTGATGTCCACGATCATCTCCTTTGTTTTGTTGACGTTGAGTGAGAGGTTGTTTTCCTGACACCACACTCCGAGTGCCCTCTCCTCCTCCCTGTAGGCTGTCTCAACGTTGTGGTAATCAAGCCTACTACTGTTGTGTCATCTGCAAACTTGATGATTGAGTTGGAGGCGTGCATGGCCACGCAGTCATTCGTGAACAGGGAGTACAGGAGGGGGCAGAGCACGCACCCGTGTGGGGCCCCAGTGTTGAGGATCAGCAAAGTGGAGATGTTGTTTCCTACCTTCACCACCTGGGGATGGCCCGTCAGGAAGTCCAGGACCCAATTGCACAGGGTGGGGTTGAGACCCAGGGCCTCAAGCATAAAGATGAGCTTAGAGGGTACTATGGTGTTGAATGCTGATCTATAGTCAATGAACAGCATTCTTACATGGGTATTTCTCTTGTCCAGATGGGATAGGGCAGTGTGCAGAGTGATGGCGATTGCATCGTCTGTGGGCAGTTAACCCACTGTTCCCCGGGCGCCGAAGACGTGGATGTCGATTAAAGGCAGCCCCCTGCACCTCTCTGATTCAGAGGGGGTTGGGTTAAATGTGAAAGACACATTTCAGTTGAAGGCATTTGGTTGTACAACTGACTAATAATGGTGACTTTGACTTTGACATGCTCATAGCCAAATGCAAGGTTCCAATTATGAGTATTGCAGGGTAAAGATGTACTGTGGGGTTTTGGTAAGAAGCAGACTGTGACATCATTCAGTACTGTGCTTTGAGAGACTAGTCAAGGATCATATCACCTGTCACCCTAGCAAATTGAAGTGGGTCTAGGGTGACAGGTAAGGTGGAGGTGATATGATCCTTGACTAGTCTCTCAAAGCACAGTACTGAATGATGTCACAGTCTGCTTCTTACCAAAACCCCACAGTACATCTTTACCCTACAATACTCATAATTGGAACCTTGCATTTGGCTATGAGCATGTCAAAGTCACCATTATTAGTCAGTTGTTCAACCAAATGCCTTCAACTGAAATGTGTCTTTCACATTTAACCCAACCCCTCTGAATCAGAGAGGTGCAGGGGGCTGCCTTTAATCGACATCCACGTCTTCAGCGCCCAGGGAACAGTGAGTTAACTGCCTTGTTCAGGGGCAGAACAACTGATTTTTACCTTGTCAGCTCGGGGATTTGAACTTGCAACCCTCCGGTTACAAGTCCAATGCTCTAACCACTAGACTACCTGCCACATGTACATCCAGGGTTATTGTATCTTTACACTGTACTGCACCTTGCGTTTGGCAGTGAGCTGCTCCTTGTAGCGGTCAGAGGAGTCTCCAGGTATGTTACTGGCCCAGAGGGTGAGGCCCACCACCAGGTATGCACAGCCCATCACCAGCAGAGGCAGGAAGTAGATCAGCACAGTCACACATACGTAGTACCTACAGGACAGGAAGGGAAAGACAAGATCAGCATGCAGTACTGTCACATTTTACCAACAGGACAAGAGAGGAAGCAAATACATCTAATGCAAATATTCTGTGCTCATTTTTAGATATTTAAATGGAAAGGAAGGAACCCCAGCCCATGATGCATCATACCAGCTGTATTTCTATATTTTGAAAGTTATATATCTTGAAAACTTGATTGCTGACATGCAAAACATTTGGGGACTATATCAACAATGAACTAATGAAAGAAATACTTAAAGATTTATGTTGGGTGGAATTGTCCAATAATATGTTAAACATGAGCGTGTGTGTGTGTGTGTGCTTGTTCATGTGGAGAGGGGACACCCCTCATCTCCATTGAACTTCCATTTAATTCGCTGCACACAGCACGGCTGAGACACACCGGCCATTTTCTTGGTAATTAACTACAATTATGATAATCAGATAGAACGCCCAGGAGGACAGAGACACATCAGCCTTCAGGCCCTCATACGGTACCTGCCTACTGAGCCAAATGCAGATCAAACTTGGCCCACACAGCACACAAGGCATACGAAATGAGCTCAAAGAGAGAGAAGCTGTAATTCAACCAATTTACTTTGAGGCTGAACTTTTTCATGCACCTTTTTCCTCCAAAATGTTATTGTTTTCCAAAAACATCTGTTGTACCTTTTTGTTCTCCAGGGATGCATGCAGTGTTTCTGTTTTTAAGGGACTGTGGAAAGCATTTGAGTAATCCAATACTAGAGACATTCACAGCCTATTTGCAGTGATTACAATAGTGAAATGTTAGGGAATTGCATGAGAGAGTACAGGCAGTACATTGGTAATGGCTTTGCTCCTGCAAAGACTTCCACTGACTTTGATGTCTGGGATGTGTGAAATTGGTTGTCACAGTTCACCGCTTTCTGTTTGTAAATAACACACTAGGAGAGGGAAACTAATTACATTAGAAGGAGAACAGGTAGGCAGCACTTGTATTTCATTTATATTTCTCAGATAAAGTCCTGTTTCATTTGTGACCACACGTCAAATGGAGGGAAAAAGAAGCCAATAACAAACAACTGTCATATTTTCATCCTTCCCTCCCTCCCTCTCTCTCTCCTTCCCTCCCTCCCTCTCTCTCCCTCCCCTCTCTCTCTCTCTCTCTCTCTCTCTCTCTCTCTCTCTCTCTCTCTCTCTCTCTCTCCTTCCCTCCCTCTCTCTCTCTCTCCATCTCTCCTTCTCTCTCTCTCCCTCCCCCTCCATCCCTCCATCTCTCGCTCTCTCTCTCTATCTCTCTCTCTCTCTCTTTCTCTCTCTCAACATGAAAGAATGTGTCTGTGTTCAAAATCTCAACCTATTCCCCATATAGTGCACTACTTTTGCTAAAATGTCACCTCTTCACTGTTGACGTTTAGACTGGCATTTTGCGAGTACTATTTAATGAAGCTGCGAGTTGAGGAATTGTGAGGCGTCTGTTTCTCAAACTAGACACTCTAATGTACTTGTCCTCTTGCTCAGTTGTGCACCGGGGCCTCCCACTCCTCTTTCTATTCTGGTTAGAGCCAGTTTGCGCTGTTCTGTGAAGGGAGTAGTACCAGTTTAATTGCTTCTTCAATCAGGACAACAGTTTTCAGCTGTGCTAACATAATTGCAAAAGAGTTTTCTAATGATCAATTAGCCTTTTAAATGATAAACTTGGATTAGCTAACACAACGTGCCATTGGAACGTGCCGTTTCCAGCTACAATAGTCATTTACAACATTAACAATGTCTACACTGTATTTCGGATCAATTTGAGGTTATTTTAATGGATAAAACATTTGCTTTTCTTTCAAAAACAAGGACATTTCTAAGTGACCCCAAACATTTGAACGGTAGTGTATATTCTGGTTAGAAACTAGTGTCCGTCTGAAAAACTGTCAGTACTTCCAGATGAGACTTGTGTGGATATTTGAGGCAATTCATAAAAATCAGTGTGGCGTTGAATATACTCTCCCGGAATATGCAATGAGCCAGTCAGCTGCCTGCCTCCTGCTTGCCCTCTCCTCTCCTCTTCTCTCCTCCCTCCTGCCCGGTGCCTCCTGCTCTCTGATCTGGCAGAAAACAAAAGAGAGTGTCTGGGAGCCTTCAGGTGACTAGATAAACATCCCTCCTCTGATGGATGGGGACTTGGAAGAATCGGAGGCTGTACTCTGTCACCAAACTGTCACACGACTGATATAAATAAAAACCCTGTCAGAGAAAGTCAAACTGGGGCGGAATAATACCCAGTGCATTAAAGCCCAATAGCCCATCCAGTAATATTCACCATGTACATACTGCTCATTGCTTTTCTGGCTTCACTTCATGCCTGAGTGTCCAGCCGAGCCCTAGCCTGGATCTCAGTGTCTGTTCACTTCCTGCCTGTGTCCAGGCGAGCCCTAGCCTGGATCTCAGTGTCTGTTGACTTCTTGCCTGAGTGTCCAGCCAAGCCCTAGCCTGAATCTCAGTGTCTGTTGACTTCTTGCCTGAGTGTCCAGCCAAGCCCTAGCCTGAATCTCAGTGTCTGTTGACTTCCTGCCTGAGCGTCCAGCCAAGCCCTAGCCTGGATCTCAGTGTCTGGGTTCTGTTGTCTGGGCTGCTGTTGTAGCTCTTTTGACTTTTCTGGGAAAAGACAATGCAGCCTGGGTGTCTGCAGAGGGAGATGAATGTAGTGGCTGAGGTAACAGAGTACGGGGTGTGCTTGAATGGGATGGTCTGTGTGTCTCTTTTTCTCTCTCTATTACTCCCTCTCCGTAGCGTTCTATTTCCCTCTCTCTCTCTCTTTCACTGTGTGTGCGTGTGTGAGAGTCAATGTGTGTCTAAAACTCTCTCTCTTTATGTGTGAATTTACATAGGTCTGTGCGCAGCTGTAACAGTCTGGCATACTTGTCTAAGTGTGTGATCACACTGTCAGGAACTGAAACTGCGGTTAGTTTGTGACAACGCTAATTATACCCTCCCCTGTGGCCTTGCTCCCTAATCCCTGCTGGCTGAGACGGGGCCACAGCGGCGGTGGCAGAGAGGCAGGCACAGCACACACACACACATACACAGACTGGGACTGGAGGATCTGACCAGGGGTCAGCCATAATCAGATGTCAATTACAGCAGCAGGCAGGCTGGCTGAATTACAACCATACCAAGGCTCTGCTCACTTAGCCAGATGTGTCAGTGATTACAGTTTCATTAAAAAAGTAATGAGTGCCGCAGCAATTCTGACATGAGCATTGTCATCGTCCTCGTCCTATTCATTACAAATGATTGCAATGTGGGAGGGTGGGAGCCTGGACAGCCAGGCTGAATGACAATGGCATTTGGAGACAAAGAAAGGAGCTCCTAAAACACTGGGGCGTTGATGTGCCGAGAGCGGAGGGACTGCTGTGATCAGAGCAGAGCTGGGCGATCTGTGTTTATCAGCCTGCCGGATGGCGGGAGGTAATGACTGCAAACAAACAAATACATTAAGGGCCACAGGTATGGGGAGCACTTTCTAGCTGTGAGAGTAAATGGACCTTACACGTACTAGAATCATCCTTTGTTTTCGTAACCCCAGACAAAAACAGCTCCAGGAGGTTCTCTGTCTCTGTCTCTGTCTCTGTCACTCTCTCTCTCTCTCTCTCTCTCTCTCTCTCTCTCAATTCAATTCAAGGGCGTTATTGGCATGGGAAACATATGTTAACATTGCCAAAGCAAGTGAAGTATATAATAAACAAAAGTGAAATAAACAATAAAAATGTACAGTTAACATTGCACTCACAGAAGTTCCAAAAGAATAAAGACATTTCAAATGTCATATTATGTATATATACAGTGTTGTAACGATGTGCAAATTGTGAAAGTACAAAAGGGAAAATAAATAAAAATAAATATGGGTTGTATTTACAATGGTTGTTCTTTTCTTGTGGCAACAGGTCACAAATCCTGTTGCTGTGATGGCACACTGTGGTATTTCACCCAGTAGAACATCAAAATTTGGTTTGTTTTCGAATTCTTTGTGGATCTGTGTAATCTGAGGGAAATATGTGTCTCTAATATTGTCATACATTTGCCAGGAGGTTAGGAAGTGCACCTCAGTTTCCACCTCATTTTGTGGGCAGTGTGCACATATCAGATCTGCCTACGGCGGCCTTTCTCAATAGCAAGGCTATGCTCACTGAGTCTGTACATAGTCAAAGCTTTCCTTAAATTTGGGTCAGTCACAGTGGTCAGGTATTCTGCCACTGTGTACTCTCAGTTTAGGGCCAAGTAGCATTCTAGTTTTCTACGTTTTTTTTGTTAATTCTTTCCAATGTGTAAAGTAATTATCTTTTTGTTTTCTCATGATTTGGTTGGGTCTAATTGCGTTGCTTGTCCTGGGGATCTGTGGGGTCTGTTTGTGTTTGTGAACAGAGCCCCAGGACGAGCTTGCTTAGGGGACTCTTCTCCAGGTTCATCTCTCTGTAGGTGATGGCTTTGGGAATCGCTTCCTTTTAGGTGGTTGTAGAATTTAACGGCTCTTTTCTGGATTTTGATCACTAGCGGATATCAGCCTAATTCTGCTCTACATGCATTATTTGGTGTTTTACGTTATACTACATGGATGATGTTATTGCAGAATTCTGCATGCAGTCTCAATTTGATTTTTGTGCCATTTTGTGAAATCTTGGTTGGTGAGCAGACCCCAGACCTCACAACCATAAAGGGCAATGGGTTCTATAATTTTTTTTTGCCAGATCCTAATTGGTATGTCGAACTTTATGTTCCTTTTGATGGCATAGAATTCCCTTCTTGCCTTGTCTCTCAGATCGTTCACAGCTCTGTGGAAGTTACCTGTGGCGCTGATGTTTAGGCCGAGATATGTATCGTTTTTTGTGTGCTCTATGGTGTCTAGATGGAATTTGTATTCGTGGTCCTTGGAACTGGACCTTTTTTGGAACACCATTATTTTTGTCTTTCTGAGATTTACTGTCAGGGCCCAGGTCTGTCAGATTCTGTGCAGAAGATCTAGGTGCTGCTGTAGGCCCTCCTTGGTTGGTGACAGAAGCACCAGATCAACAGCAAATAGTAGACATTTGACTTCAGATTCTAGTAGGGTGAGCCCGGGTGCTGCAGACTGTTTTAGTGCCCTCGCCAATTTGTTGATATATATGCTGAAGAGGCTGGGGCTTAAGCTGCATCCCTGTCTCACCCCCCGGCCCTGTGGAAAGAAATGTGAAGAGAAGACTTTGCCTTTGTTCTGGTTTATTTGTTTGTCATTTAGGGTGTGCAGGGTAAATACGTGGTCTGCCGTACGGTAATTTGGTAAAAAGCCAATTTTACATTTGCTCAGTACATTGTTTCCACTGAAGAAATGTACAAGCCTGCTGTTAATGATAATGCAGAGGATTTTCCTGTTGACGTATATGTCACGATCTTCTGAAATGACGGACCAAGACGCAGCAATGCTTCCAGTATACATATTTATTTAATCAACGTAACTGGGGAAAATAACAAATAGACGAACGACAGCGTAACAAAGGAACAGACATAAACTAAAGCTATGACCAAACAAACAATAACCCACAAAACCCTAGTGAAAACTACAAACATATATATGGTTCCCAATTAGAGGTAACAACAAACAGCTGCCTCTAATTGGGAACCATTTCCCCAACATAGAAATACAACACCTAGAACAGAAAAACCCTACACCAAAAACGAAACTAAACACGGCAGCCTGTAGACTCAGGCCTGGACGTGACAGTATATCCCACAGTAGTTATTGGGGTCAAATTTGTCTCCACTTTTGTCGATTGGGGTGATCAGTCCTTGGTTCCAAATATTGGGGAATATGCCAGAGCTGAGGATGATGTTACAGAGTTTAAGTATAGCCAATTGGAATTTGTGGTCTGTATATTTTATCATTTCATTTAGGATACCATCAACTCCACAGGCCTTTTTCGGTTGGAGGGTTTGTATTTTGTCCTGTCGTTCATTCAATGTAATTGAATTATGTTACAGCCTTATTCTAAAATGAATTAAATCGTTTTTTTTCCCTCATCAATCTACACACAATACCCCATGATGACAAAGTGAAAACGTTGTGCAAAACTATTTAATCAATTTTAGAATTAGGCTGTAACGTAACAAAATGTGGGAAAAGTCAAGGGGTCTGAGTACTTTCCTATTGCACTGTATATAGTACGGCAGTAATGTTACCTACAGTATACATTTGTGCTGTGGGGAATAGAATAGCAAGGCCGTCAACAGCACTGCTCCCCAATAATTATTCTGGTCCTCTTCACCTGATGATGTACGGCAAACCAAAAGCTGTGAAGATGTATTACAGTGTGTGTGTGTGTGTGTGTGTGTGTGTGTAAGATCTGTGAAAATGAATGGCAGCTTCAGCTGAAGGTGTAAATCCTCCTATCGCCTCACAATGTAAGAGAAAGACAGAGAGCGAGAGACAGACAGACAGAGAGAGACAGAGAGAGACAGAGAAAGAGCGAGAGAGCGAGAGAGCGAGAGAGCGAGAGAGAGAGAGAGAGAGCGAGAGAGAGAGAGAGAGAGAGCGAGAGAGAGAGAGAGCGAGAGCGAGAGAGAGAGAGAGAGAGAGAGAGAGAGACCGCTCTCCAAACAAGAATTCACAAAATGGGACAAACACCAAATTGAGAGTCTGCATGCAGAATTCAGCAAAAATATCCTACGTGTAAAACGTAAAACACCAAATAATGCATGCAGAGCAGAATTAGGCCAATACCCGCTAATTATCAAAATCGAGAAATCCTGATTAGTCTCCCAGACCCTGCCACTGAAGAACATCCCCACAGCATGATGCTGCTACCACCATGCTTCACTGTAGGGATGGTGCCATGTGACGCTTGGCATTCAGGCTGAAGAGTTCAATCTTGGTTTCATCAGACCAGAGAGTCTTGTTTCTCATGGTCTGAGAATTATTTCAGTGACTGTTGGCAAACTCCATGCTGGCTGTCATGTGCCTTTTACTGAGGAGGGGCTTCCGTCTGGCCACTCTACCATAAAGGCCTGATTGGTAGAGTGCTGCAGAGATGGTTGTCCTTCTGGAAGGTTCTCCCATCTCCACAAAGGAACTCTGGAGCTCTGTCAGAGTGAAGATCGGGTTCTTGGACACCTCCCTGACCAAGGCCCTTCTCCCCCGATTGCTCAGTTTGGCGGGAAACACAATGCACCTGAACTCAATAGCAAAGGGTTTGAATACTTATGTAAATAAGGTATTCCTGCTTTTATTTTTAATACATTTGCAAAACAAAATTAAATAACGTTTTCACTTTGTCATTATGGGGTATTGTGTGTAGATTGATGCTGAAAATAAGTTTTAGTACATTTTAGAATAAGGCTGTAACATAACAAAATGTGGAAAAAGTCAAGGGGTCTGAATACTTTCCAAATGCACTGTACAATTTCAAGTTCTTGAAATTTTCCAGATTGACTGACCTTCATGTATTAAAGTAATGATGGACTGTTGTTTCTCTTTGCTTATTTGAGCTGTTCTTGCCATAATATGGCCTTGTCTTTTACCAAATAGGGCTATCTTCTGTATACCACCCATACTTTGTCACAACACAACTGATTGGCTCAAACGCATTAAGAAGGAAAGAAATTCCACAAATTAACTTTTAACAAGGCACACCTGTTAATTGAAATGCATTCCAGGTGACTACCTCATGAAGCTGGTTGAGAGAATGACAAGAGTGTGCAAAGCTGTCATCAAGGCAAAGGGTGGCTACTTTGAAGAATCTCAAATGTTAAATATATTTTGATTTGTTTTAAAAAATTCTGCTTACTACATGATTCCATATGCGTTATTTCATAGTTTTGATGTGTTCACTGTTATTCTACAATGCATCAAATTGTAAAAATAAAGAAAAACCTTGAATAAGTAGGTGTGTCCAAACTTTTGACTGGTACTGTATATTATTGCCTTGCTGTATAAAGGCACTTACATGTTTTGTCTTGCCCATTCACCCTCTGAATGGCACACATGCACAATCCATGTCTCAATTGTCTAAAGGCTTAAAAATCCTTCTTTACACTGACTGAAGTGGATTTAACAAGTGACATCAATAAGGGATCATAGCTTTCAAGTGGTCAGTCTATGTCATGGAAAGAGGAGGTGTTCTTAATATCTATAAAGGGAATAGGGTTCCATTTGGGACGCACTCAGTCCGCCCAAGGTCATTTGTTGCTTCTGGTGGTTGAATATGGAATATGGAATCAGCTCTGGTTTTGAGATAATGGAATATTGTTTAATGTTTTTAACCGAAGTTGCTCTTGAGTGGAGACACAATTAGAAGAAACTTGGAATCAATAGTGAAGGTAAATAAGGGATTTTCTCTGTTAGGCAACAGAACGATAAACAGTAGAATGTTGAAGACATGCATCGGTCAACCCAGGGGGGCCTTAACTCTCCGCGTCTCTGGAATAACATTGATCATTTGCATTATATTTAAAACATAGTTAGACTTTGCTGCTTTAGGGTACATTAGCTTTAATAAATATTGAGAGAATAGTAAACTGTAGGGGAGAGTGGGGTGTGTTGAGCCAACCTTGTTTCTAGGAAACCATACACAAAATGTAATCATTTGACAATATTTGGGAAGAGGTGATCATTTTATGGAGTCTGTGAAGGAAGAAACCACATGGAAAAAGTGGCAAGCAAAAAAGGAATTTCACCAAGTCAAATGAATTTATTGTGTTAGAGGTTTCATGATGCCAGTGTCTGAACCAAAGTTGAAGATTGTTCTATACCGCAGTTGGGGGTCTCTATAAGCTACAATACGAGGTCCTAAACCTAGCATGAAAGTGCATCCTTGTATCTGTGTTGGCTAATATAGTTACAAATGTTTGCCTTAGGGTAATTTGAGCCAATGGCCATGGGGTAAATTGAGCCAATGGCAAGTTGAGCAAATTAGAGTGTTTTGTTCCAAGGCATAATGCAAGGCAATATTACCATCCACCCTGTTGCCATTGTCTATTAATCAGAAACAGATATAAGTTATTCCTCTTCGTGACAGAGATTAGGTTTTCACCACAAAAGTGTTGCTTCACTACATTTTATTTAACTAGGCAAGTCAGTTAAGAACAAATTCTTATTTACAATGACAGCCTACCGGGGAACAGTAGGCTACCTGCCGCTCTAACCACTAGCCTACCTGCCGCTCTAACCACTAGCCTACCTGCCACTAAAACCACTAGCCTACCTGCCGCTCTAACAACTAGCCTACCTGCCACTCTAACCACTAGCCTACCTGCCACTCTAACAACTAGCCTACCTGCCGCTCTAACAACTAGCCTACCTGCCGCTCTAACCACTAGCCTACCTGCCGCTCTAACCACTAGCCTACCTGCCGCTCTAACCACTAGCCTACCTGCCGCTCTAACCACTAGCCTACCTGCCGCTCTAACCACCAGGCTACCTGCCGCTCTAACCACTAGCCTACCTGCCGCTCTAACCACTAGCCTACCTGCCGCTCTAACCACTAGCCTACCTGCCGCTCTAACCACTAGCCTACCTGCCGCTCTAACCACTAGCCTACCTGCCACTCTAACCACCAGGCTACCTGCAGCTCTAACCACTAGGCTACTTGCCGCTCTAACCACTAGCCTACCTGCCACTCTAACCACTAGCCTACCTGCCGCTCTAACCACTAGCCTACCTGCCGCTCTAACCACTAGCCTACCTGCCGCTCTGCCGCTCTATTTCCAGGGATACACAACATCCTGAAATGTGTATCTTTGTTAGAAAGAATACTATATTTACCTTGATGGACTGATTCTGAATGTAGAAAATGGCTCAACACCCCACTCTCCCCTTTTCTTTCCTTTTTTTTCTCCTTTTTTTCCATTAAAAAAACAATGCATCTTTGTTCCATGCTGCTTTTATTGACTAACACACGCACACACACACACACACACACACACTATCTCTCTCTCTCTGACTCTCTCTCTTTGACTCTCGCTCTCTTTCTCTCTCTCAAACACACTTATAAAGGAAACTCACATAATTTTGTAGTCGCAGCCGGTGTATTCGGGCCACTCGATGTAACAGATGATTCGTCCAGGGAGCTCCTTGGTCACTGAGTAGTAGTATTGAGGGAAGGCCAGAAGCAGAGCCAGCACCCAGATCACTCCCACGATCACCTTGGTCTCTGTGGATGACATGCGCTGCTGCAGGGGGTGGATGATGGCAGTGTACCTAGGAGGAGAAGAGAGGCAGCAGGGGCAAACATATGTTCAGTCCTGGGGGAAGATACAATGGGAAGATCTACAAGCACACACACACCCACCCACCCACACACACCCACACCCACCCACACACACACACACACACACACACACACACACACACACACACACACACACACACACACACACACACACACACACACACACACACACACACACACACACACACACACACACACACACAGAAGATATTGATAAAACATTTTCTATTATTTTCCTCTGAGCTTCAGGGTCTCCAACAATGCAATGTGCATGTTACAATTTCAGTTAGACTCATAGACTACGTCTGCCGTTGACAGAGTAAAAGTTTATCATCATCCTGTGAATACATTTTTTCTGATAAGAGAAAATCCTACTGTAAATTGGTCTCCTTTGAATCATACCAACAGAATAATTAATCCAGACATTATCAGACCTTTGAAATGAAAAGAGGCCCTTTGGAAGTCAAAGTATTTATTTTCATCGCCACTTTGGTATCATTCTCTCTTAGATCGATTATCATGCAGCACTTAATTTCAGTCGGAGCACATACTGTACTGAGTGCATGAATATTTTTGTTTATGTCCCAAATGGCACCCTATTCTCTATATCCCTCAAACTCCCTTCTAGACCTGGAAGCCAGGTCCACTACGTTTTTTATTGTTCCCCTCTAATCAGGGACTGATTTAGACCTGGTACACCAGGTGGGTGCAATTCATTATCAGGTAGAACAGAAAACCAGCAGGCTTCGGACCTCATTGGGAAAGAGTTGAATAACCCTGCCTTATATCATGCACTACCTTTGAGTCACTGCTCAAAAGTAGGGCACTAAATGGAATAAGGTGCCATAAGGTGCCCCACTAAGTCCCATTCCATCAATAGGCTACTGACGTAACAGTATCTCACACTTCGATAGCTTGAGAGGACTTGAGTACTTGAGAGGAAATGCAAAGTATTCCCCCTGGAGTCGATGTCTGTGCTGAAATCTAATTAGCACAATAATTTAATCGCTGATTTTTAGCTAGAGACTTCCGGGTTTTTGCATGGGCTGCGCATCTGAATCCACTGACTGCGCCGGTGTTGGCCGTTCGGCTCTGCAGTGGAAAACGACTGACTTACAATGGTGTTTGTGAGACCAGGACACAGGTCTTCTCATGGAAACGTCCGTAAAGTCAGAACGGTTTGAGCTAGTAAATATTTGGGAAGCTGAGACTCTCGCGAATACAAACGTGTCATCCATTTTGCTCATTTGGCGTACCAATTCTGTACAGGTCTTCTCACAACAAATCTGTAAAGTCGGAACGGTTTGAGCTATAAAATATTTGGACCTAGTTCTGAAAAGCGGAGACACAAGCTTCCCAGTACTGGTCCCAAGATCATGCAGTAACTGGAAGTGAATCGGGTCTTTCAACCAAAGAAATGTCCCTGAGCTTTCCTATATTTCTAAAATACAGGAAACATACTTCAAAACATACTTCCTTTTGATTTATTTCCGGACTATCTCAACTCAAGTCAACATTTAGTGTTCATGTAAACAGATTTGCAGATGCTATTGCAGGTGCAGCTAAATGCTTGTGTTTCTTGTGTTTACAGTTTTTTCCAACTGCTTACACACAAAATCTTTTCATGTCACACGATTTTTGAAACCTCTCACTCAAAGTGCAAAACTACACATCAAATATCCAAAACCATAAGCTATTTCTCAGCCTTTGACTCAGTTGTCAATTGCATAAAACACTTTTTTCAAAACACTACACACAATTCTCTACCTAAAACACAAAAATCTAACAGGAAGTGACTTGCTTTCCTTTTCCAAACACAACCAATTAAAATGCTACACTTATTCACCAGGTCACACACACACTCCTCACATGTGCAAACACTAATAAGCTTAACTGATCACTAACCAATCACTGCTTTACTGTAGTATAGGCCTATAAATAGGTCAAAGGTCAGATTACCTGTTTTGAACAATGGATGCCAACAATGGACAGAGAGCAAGAGGAGTAGGAGGGAGAGGAAGAGGAAGAAGAGGATGAGGGCAAAGAAGAGAAGGAAGGAGAGCCATCTCTGATGAGATTAGGGCAACACTTGTTGATCATGTGATCAACCACGGTTTGACCATGAGAGAGGCTGGACTGAGAGTCCAGCCCAACTTGAGTCGATTTACAGTGGCGTCCATAATTCGAACCTTCAGAAATGAGAACAGGTATGCAACTATCTAATGACTATTTTAGCATTACAGTAATGTACTGTAAAATACGTATGACTGCATAGTACTGCATAAACATTTGTAACTCTAAGCCATCCATTTACTGCACTGCATTGAATGAATGAGGTTGGTTATCATGCTGTTCTACATTTTTTTCTACATTGTTTACAGTTCCTATGCTGAACAAATACTGTGTTTGAATTCTGTACAGAGTGGAAAGGCAAAGACATCATGGAGGACGAGGACGCTTGTTTACAGATGTACAAGAGACTGCAATTATAAATATGGTTTTGGCCAACAATGCAATTAGGATTCGAGAGATAAGAGAGCATATCTTGAATAATGACACAATATTTAACAACATCAATGCTGTAAGCCTGTCGACCATACAACGCATCCTCCAACGGCACCGAGTGACGATGAAACAACTTTACAAGGTGCCATTTAAGAGAAACTCTGACAGAGTCAAGAATATGCGACATGACTGTAGAGGTATGTATGCAACACTACTTCCAGTACTTCAGACATACCATACTCATCTGTATATCCTTTTGTCTGTTACAGAGAGTATTGGAGCTGGATGCCCATGTATCGCCATTAATTTATTTATGTGGATGAGGTTGGCTTCAACCTCACCAAAACCAGGCGCCGCGGAAGAAATGTAATAGGACAGAGGGCAATTACCAATGTCCCTGGACAGCGTGGGGGTAATATAACTATGTGTGCTGCCATCACTCAAAACGGGGTCCTCCATCACAATGCCACACTGGGTCCGTACAACACCGGCCATATGCTCACTTTTCTGGATGCAATTTACACAATGCTTGTCCCTGATCCAGATCAGGAGCCTGCTAGATTTGTGGTTTTATGGGACAATGTTAGTTTTCACCGGGCTGTTCTGGTCCAAAACTGTTTTGCCACCCATCCACAATTTGTAGTTTTGTACCTACCCCCATATTCACCTTTTCTAAATCCCATAGAGGAATTATTCTCAGCCTGGCGCTGGAAAGTGTATGATCGCCAACCCTATGCCCGCATGCCGCTTCTCCAGGCAATGGAAGACGCATGTGGGGACATAGAGGTTGCCTCTGTCCAAGGTTGGATACGCCATGCTAGGAGACACTTCCCTCGATGTTTGGCAAGAGAAAACGTATCTTGTGATGTGGACAAAGTATTGTGGTCAGACCCAGGCCGGAGAAGAGATGAAGTGTAGCTTAGCACCTGTGACTGCCCCCTACCAATTCCTGGACTGCCCCCGGGACCCCACACACACAATTGTGTTCTTTACTGTATTCTAAAGAATATACTTTTGGTTTACATATGTTTATGTTTTTTTTGTATGCTACTGTATACAACAGTAATGTTTGGCCTAATAAATATTTTCTGTTTCTATATTGCATTGGTGTTTACAGTGTACTTGTTACCCCTCTCAGCAGATTACTTTCACTGTAGAACATTGTATTGAAATGTAGATATAAGCCTATGAAAGACCAAAGAGCTTTAGATTTAAAATAACAGTGTTTACATGGTATATCCAAAAATGTACTATTATGAAAGCAGTGTTTCATTCTGACATGTGTTTTTGGCATTTTGAATGTAGTGTTACATTTTGAAGGAGATGTGAGGCATTTTGCATTTTGTGTGTGCAGTTTTAGGAATTGTGTGTAGAGTTTTGAAAAAAGGAGACAGTTTTGAAAACGTGTGTAAGCAGTTGGAAAAAACTGTAATACCTGTCACACCTGTTCCCGCTCCTCCTCGCTGGCACTCGAGGGCGCCATGCTGCCCATCATTACCCACGGCTGCGCAATATTGGACTCACCTGGACTCCATTACTTTGTTGATTACCCCCTCTTTATCTGTCTGCTCCTCACATTATTCCCTGTGTCAGCATTGATGTCGTTTTTTTCCCCCTGTCCAAAAGCTGTTCCTGTCCTGTTTCATGTCCGTTGTTCATTAAATGTTCTCCCTGTACCGGCTTCCTGTCTCCAGCGTCGATCCTCACAGAATGCTGACACCCAAAATTGGAAGCATCAGGGAGGCGTTGTTTTTTGTTGGTGACGTTGGGTCCGGGTGCCGTCACCGATGGAACCGGTCTCACCTGAACTCCATTACTTTGTTGATTACCCCCTCTTTATCTGTCTGCTCCTCACATTATTCCCTGTGTCAGCATTGATGTCGTTATTTTTCCCCTGTCCAGACGTTGATCTGGTACCTGTCCTGTTTCATGTCCGTTGTTCATTAAATGTTCTCCCTGTACCTGCTTCCTGTCTCCAGTGTTGATCCTCACAATACCTAGCAATAATACTATTTTAATAAACAATACACACATAATACAGAAAAATACAAATATCAGAATGAGCAATGTCAGAGACCGGTTTTGCAATGTGTTGTTTTGCCATGTATGACTGTGTTATTCAATGTGTTTCTATGGGCTAATAGCAGTAAGATACAATTCAAATTTTCATCAAATAATAAAAACAGATTTTTTGCTGATACCTACAGGGGTCCTAAAATTCGAAATCAAATAGCTAGATGGTCTATGGTATGACCATCTCAAAACAACTCATCTGTTAGCTTAGTAGATATTGCTATCTAGACTCTAGGGATTATACTGGGAGATCTAATCAATGTCGTCATCCACCTAATAGCCCCATTTAATCTGCTAATTGGATTTCTGCCAATAACCAACTGGGAGGAGAGAAGATACTTGATTTCAAAACACTCCCTGTAGTCGACACAACTATATGTCACATTTTTACTATCTGCTATGCTAGGCTCGTTCCATTACCACATGGCTAGGAAACTTGTATCTTGTTTCAATTAAGACTTGCAATGCTGCTTCTCCATGGTATGAGTTTAGTTTAGAGGTGTGTCTGACAACACTACTTGAAGAGCCTATATACAGTAGAAGCTCTAGAGGCCTGGCTTTTGAGGCTAGTGTGGGTTAGATACTGGTGACTGATGCCAGCTTGTTTACTTTTCACCAATGGCATACAAATGCATAGATTTACATACTGTATGTCCACATGAACAAACATCAAACACACAACCACTGTCTTTATTTTTATTTTCATACCCCCTACTACACCATGGAATCATTGTTTAGGGAATCCTTTTGTTATTTTCCAAAGGGAAATTCGATCTGTATTCTGTAGCTACTATTTGCCCCCGAGTGTAAGCAGCCTCACTCTTTGTCTCAATTTCTTTCACACCTGTTTCGCACCTCACTTTCTTTCTCTGTGTTGTACCTGGCTTTGTTGTGAATGTCTTTAGGCAATAGCAGGCAACACTGTAGATGGTATGAATGAATTAGAGAGGCACAAATCCAATGGTCCGGCAATAACATCTAAAGCACCAAAGCCCCCTACAATAGAAGGACAAATGTAATAAAGCAAAAGGAAGATTCTGCCGTCAGGCTGCTCTCGTCTCATGGACAGCTCCCCATGTTACAGGGTCCTTCTGCAGAGGTGCCAACACTATTGCATAATATCCCCATTAACAGATAGGAGGAGATGGGTCCCGGTGGCAGACCTGGGTTCCAATACTTCAAATAGTAAATATGAAACATGGCTTTGGGACAAGATACCCTAGACCACTGTTACTCTACCCATAAGAAAGCATACAAGGCACTCCATCGTCCCCCCTTCAGCAAATCAGATCATTTTTCTATTCTCCTGCTTCCTGTCTACAAGCAGTACCTCAAACAGAAAGTACCCGTGACGCACTCTGTTGAGAAATGCTCCTCCCCCCTTTGGGTTGTGCCGTGGCGGAGATCTTTGTGGGCCATACTCGGCCTTGTCTCAGGACGGTAAGTTGGTGGTTGAAGATATCCCTCTAGTGGTGTGGTGGCTGGGCTTCGGCAGAGTGGATGGGGTTATATCCTGCCTGTTTGGCCCTGTCCGGGGGTATCGTTGGACGGGGCCACAGTGTCTCCCGACCCCTCCTGTCTCAGCCTCCAGTATTTATGCTGCAGTAGTTTATGTGTCGGGGGGCTATGGTCAGTCTGTTATATCTGGAGTATTTCTCCTCTCTTATCCGGTGTCCTGTGTGAATTTAAGTATGCTCTCTCTAATTCTCTCTTTCTCTCTTTTTCTCTCTCTCTTTCTTTCTTTCTTTCTTTCTATCTCTCTCTCGGAGGACCTGAGCCCTAGGACCATTCCTCAGGACTACCTGGCCTGATGACTCCTTGCTGTCCCCAGTCCACCTAGCCGTGCTGCTGCTCCAGTTTCAATTGTTCTGCCTGCGGCTATGGAACCCTGACCTGTTCACCAGACATGCTACCTGTCCCAGACCTGCTGTTTTCAACTCTCTAGAGACTGCAGGAGCGGTAGAGACAGCGGTGATCGGCTATGAAAAGCCAACTGACATTCACTCCTGAGGTGCTGACCTGTTGCACCCTCGACAACCACTGTGATTATTATTATTTGACCCTGCTGTTATAATCTCCACCCGGCACAGCCAGAAGAGGACTGGCCACCCCTCATAGCCTGGTTCCTCTCTAGCTTCATAGGTTCTGGCCTTTCTAGGGAGTTTGTCCTAGCCACCGTGCTTCTACACCTGCATTGCTTGACAGGTTTTAGGCTGGGTTTCTGTACAGCACTCTGTAACATGAGCTGATGTAAGAAGGGCTATATAAATACATTTGATTTGGTTTGATTTGACTGCTTTGCTAGCGCACAATGAGCTAATTATCGCGGTCACCAGCTTCATTAGGAACTGCATCGCCGACGTTGTCCCCACAGTGAAGGTTCGCTGCTTCCCCAATCAAAAGCCCAGGATTAACACAGAAGTTGACGCTGACCTAAAGGAAAGGGCTACCACACACAAGGGTATCGCAGACAACCCAGAGGCTACGGCTGAGGACATGAACAAGTACAAGAAGTCCCACAATAAAAGAACAGGGTGGAATCCTATTACATAGGCTCTGCCGCCGATCACATGTGGCAGGGGCAACATTCTATTACGGATTACAAAGGAAGACCCAGCCATGATCTGCCCAATGATGCCTCTCTACCAGGCGAATTCAATGTATTTTATGCACGCTTTGTCAAAAACAACGTTGAGCCATGCACAAGGGCTCCCACCGACCGAGGACTGGGTGATCTCGCTCTCCGAGGCCAACGTGAGTAAGGGTTTTAAGAAGGTCAACACTCACAACAGTATTCCAGGCCATGTGCTCAGAGGATGCACAGGCATATTCACAGTCATTTTCAACTTCTCATTGTCAGTCTGTAATCTCCATGTCTCAAACTGACCACCATCATTCCTATTCCCAAGTGCTTTGAAATGCTGGTTATGGCACACATCACCTCCATCATCCCAGACACCCTAAAACCACTACAATTTGCATACAACCCCAACATATCCATAGACGATGCAATCTCAATTGCGCTCCACACTGCCTTCACCCACCTAGATAAGAGGAATACCTATGTGAGAATGCTGTTCATCGACTACAGCTCAGCATTCAACACCATAGTTCCCTTCAAGCTCGTCACCAAGCTTGTGACCCTGAACACCTCCCTCTTCAACTGAATCCTGGACTTCCTGACGGGTGGTGAGGCTATGCAACATCACCTCCGCCACACTGACCCTCAACACAGGGGCCCCACAGGGGTGTGTGCTTAGTCCCCTCCTGTACTCCCTGTTCACCCACGAATGCGTGACCACGCACGACTCCAACACCATAATCAAGTTTGTTAACGACACAATGATGGTAGGCCTGATCATCTGCGACAATGAGACAGCCTACAGGGAGGAGGTCAGTGATCTGTCAGTGTGGTGCCAGGACAACAACCTCTCCCTCAACATCAGTCAGAACAAGGAGCTGACCGTGGACTACAGGAAACGGGGGAGATGAGCATGCCCCCATCCACATCGATGGGGCTGCAGTGGCACGGGTCAGCTTTAAGTTCCTTGGTTTCCAAATCTCTAAGTATTTATCATGGTCCAAACACACCAACACAGTAGTAAAGAAGGCACGACAATGCCTCTTTCCCCTCAGGAGGCTGAAAAAATGTGGCATTGGCCCTCAGATCCTCAAAAGATACACAGCTGCACCATTGAGAACATCTTGACTGGCTGCATCACCACTTACGGCAACTGTATGGCAACTGCTCGGCATCCGAGCAGTAAGGCGCTACAGAGGGTAGTGCGTATGGCAGTACATCACTGGGGCTGAGCTCCCTGACATCCAGGATCTCTATACAAGGTGGTGTTGGAGAAAGGCCCCTAAAAATTGTGACGCCAGCTACCCAAGTCATAGACCGTTCTCTCTGCTACAGCTTGGCAAGCAGTACCGATGCACAAATTCTGGAACCAACAGGATCCTGAACAGCCATAAGACTGCTAAATAGTTAACCAAATAGCTACCCTGACTATCTGCATTGACCCCTTTTTGACTCATCACATATGCTGTTGCTACTGTTTACTATCTGTGACTTTATTCCTAGTTATATGTCCATATCTACCTCAATGATCTCATACCCCTGCACATCATCTTGGTACTGGTACCACGTGTATATAAAGTTATCATTACTCATTGTGTATTTATTATTACATTTATTATTTCATTCTTTACTTTTCAATTATTTTTAAATGTTTTCTTTCTCTCTGCATTGTTGGGAAGGACCTGTAAGTAAGTATTTCACTGTTATTCCACATCTGTTGTTTATGAAGCATGAACATTTGATTTAATTTGACACTACACACACGCACACACACACGCTGCTGCTACTCCTGATGCCTAGTCAACTTACCCCTATACATATCAACCCCTACCACTCCAGTATTCCTGCACAACATAAATATGGTATTGGAACTGACCCTGTATAAAGCTTACTTACTTCTCGTGCTCTTATTATTTATTTTTCTTGTGTTTTTGTTCTACTTCACTTAATTTTATAGTACTATATATTGATATTGATTACTGCATTGTTGTGAAAAGAGCTTCCAAGAAAATGGATGGGATTTACAGTTTTGGGACTATTCTATTGGGCAATTAAGCAGCAAAGTCAGTCAAGCACATACAGTACCAGTCAAAAGTTTGGACACACCTACTCATTCAAGGGTTTTTATTTGTACTATTTTCTACATTGTAGAAAAATAAGGAAGACATTAAAACTATGAAATAACATATTGAATCATACAGTATCCAAAAAAAGTGTTAAACAAAGCAAAATATATTTTATACTTTAATTCTTCAAAGTAGCCACCCTTTGCCTTGATGACAGCTTTGCACACTCTTGGCATTCTCTCAACCAGTTCCCACATATGCTGAGCACTTGTTGACTGCTTTTCTTTCACTCTGTGGTCCAACTCATCCCGAACCATCTCAATTGGGGGATTGTGTGTAACGAACACGATGGGAGACAGAGAGCTGGTTTCAAGCGCAGCAGATGTTGATTTGTAAAGGACCGCAGGAGGAGGCAGGTAGCTGGCTCCAGGGGCAGGCAGAAGGTCATACACAGGGGGTCCAAAAGCACAACAGTACAGGCAGGGAAAAGGCTTGTAACGTTGTCCGGGGGATCAGGCAATAGGTTAATATGTTATAAAATATTTTTTGAGCCAGGTTTCAGAAAGCATAAATACATCAGGGTTTGCAGTTCTTATCCATATATTCACAAAATCAAGCTTCGGCAGAAGACAGAAGTTCGAGACCCTGAGCTGACAAGGTACAAATCTGTTGTTCTGCCCCTGAACAAGGCAGTTAACCCACTGTTCCTAGGTTGTCATTGAAAACAAAAATTTGTTCTTAACTATGTACATAGTTCTCACGTGTTCTCTCATTCACAGAACAATGGGCTCTAAAAGTATTGCCACCATTGTAAAAGCCAAGGGTAGACAACAGCTAAATGAACAACAGCAACATGTTGGTTTATTGCCCTAAGAGTCACTAATCAAATAGTCCAACTGCAGATCAATAAAAAAGTCAGCGATCATATGGTCCACCAGGGTCTGGTCTGAAGGGAGCGCTGCCGCATTGACCCTAGACTTTATACGTTTGGCACCCAGCACTCGGGGTTCATTCCCCGCATACTCCTTACTTGTCTCCATTCACTTCCCTCTAACTGTTCCTATTTTATACCTTCAAAATAACACATACATAATGCTATTGTCCTTTTCTATATAAAGCAATCAGGAGAAGATGGGTGAGAGAGATATAGATTAATTGATTTGCCAAATCACTGTGACATCCCCTGAGAGTCAGGATGAAACCAGAGGAAAGTGAATGAAGAAACACGGACACAGTAGTCTGACTGCCACAGCAGATGGTACGACTGGGATAACATGCCATTTAATGTCCTTTGCAGTGCCAACGCTGCAAAGCATGGGCCTACCCTATGTTCAAATAGACACGCACGTGCACACACATACACACAGTATCACACACACATGCTCTCTCTCTCACGCAAATACATACACACACATCGTCACCCCCCATGACTGTCGGTAAAGCATTGTTTTATTCCTCTGCCCGTTTTTAGGGTTGTTGATGACACTTGGAGAACTGTTTTCTTCTGAGAACCCAAAAAAAGGTGGCAGGGCTTGTCAGTGTGTTTTGGTTTGGCAGGCTGAGGATCTGACTCTGTGTAGATACTTATCAGGGTGTCTTCACTGGGATACTGAGAGTCAGACAGCATTTTTGAATTTTCCAACACTGAATGTTTAAGCACCCACCACAAGCTGCTGGGGATATTATCCATCGTCGACACACACCCATGCAGATATACTCAGACAGGCAGACGCATGCACTGTCAAACAGACACAAATACACACAAATGAATGCACATACACACACATTGACAGACGGAGGGAGGTGGTAACAGAGACACTACATGATAGACCTTACCAATTACGTTTTGCATACAGGAGTGCATACATGATCACTGGCTCATTGAGTATGTAAAGATAATGTGTTCATGAAGAGACAGAATTCATTAGGAAAGTTAATTACAGTAAATGATTGAATAATGATGAATGGAGAGCTGACTACTAGCTTAACCCCTGTGTGTATAGTATTGTTCTGCTCACAAGCAGTGTGTATGTGTGTGTGTGTGTGTGTGTGTGGGGTAAAATGAAAGAGGTAGCAAGCTTCCCAAATGGCACCCTATTCCCTACGGACCCTGCTCAAAGGTAGTGCACTATATAGGGAATAGGGTGCCATTTTGGACAACATTGGGGGTAAATTCAGATCAGTGTGTGTTTGGAGCGTGTCTCTCTGTGACCTTTCAACACCTCACATGGAGCCTGCTCTCCTTACTCCAATTCCTCTCAGGGGTCATTTAATTATTTTAAAACACTGCAAAGGTGAAGTTCATGCAGACTCTGCTGGTAGAAAAGCAGAGATATGCAGGCATTACAGACTATTACCGCTGGAGAACTAAGTCAGATGACAAATCAGACAGCAGCATTCACATGAGAAGGGCTTTATCTCACAAACAGAAATGGAGGTTAATTATAACAGCCATGTGAGGGGTGAGTCTGTTTAAAAATAAAAAGCCTGGAGATGAACAGTGAGGTCACACACACATGCACACTTATACACGCGCACACACAACACACACACACACACACATGAAGCAACACATCCACGCACGTGCATGCACACACACACACACACACACACACAGCTGTTTTTTTGTCCAGCATCATGGGAAATGAAGCCATCAAAAGGATGAATATGGTGTTGCTATAGGTTGACAAATGACTACTACACCTGACCACCATACATTAATTATACTAATAACATACCACAGCACTCTAACACCACAGCCTCTGTCACCTCACATCAATACATAACATGAACACATCTACTACATACATTACTATTAACATCAATTACCTATAGAAGTTGCTGATTGAAATACCCTAAATAACCGTTTGAATTGCAGTGCACAAATGAAACATATATTGATCGGTTGGTTTGATTGATTTGATGAAGTATGTACATTACTAGCTATATAACATGTCGATGTAACATATGTAGAAATGTTATTGTCTTAATCCTAATATGTTATAACATAGTTATTAGGCTACTAATAACTTGGTGACTGGATTCAAGTGCATTATTATTATTAAAGTGCATTTTTGTTCTGTTTGACTTTTTGTCACCATAAACATACATTCTAGCCTTTGGATTAGATTCACATTTGTTAGATCAGTGTGAAACATAAGAAGCTGCGCATTGAAACGTTTCCACAAACAGAACTCACCTGTCCACCGCTATCGCAGTCATAGAGTAGATACTAGCGAAGACAGCAGCGACGGGGAAGAAGTTGTGAAAGCGGCAGTACATCAGCCCGAAGTACCACTCGTTGTGCACGGAATAGATGAAGTTGATAACGGTGTTGAAGGCAGACATAGACGCTTCAGCAAACGCGAGGTTCAACAGAAAATAGTTGGTCACAGTTCGCATTCGTTTATGCGCCATAATGATCCATATTACCACGACGTTCCCCACCAGAGACACAGTAACCATGCAACTGTAGGCGAATGCCCATAGCACAATTCTCCAAACTGGTTGCACAAACTGGTTCCAGTCCAGTTCAGTTCCATTGACCCCTGAAGAGTTGGTCCAATTGCTTGGCAATTGTAAATCAGTTGTGGTGAACAACGGATCCATTTTTTTTTTGGTGTTCTGCTGGTGACAATAATATAATTAGTCCATGCAACACCTATGAAATGTACACTAATCAACCAGTTACTGATTAAATGGTAAGAAATAATCTTGGAGAATGCTGATGTCTTTCAATTTAAACTTTCTTCATCATTGCCGTCCTGACGAATTTGGCACCCCTAAATTAGAATGGTAACATGATGTAATGATCACTGAAGAAGCAGCTCACACACAGAAGATTTAGAATAGCCCGCAGTTATTACACATTGCATTTGGATAAGAATGTGTATTTAAGTTGACTCCACTCCGCGTAAAATGTAGGTGTTCCTTGGTACATGGCGTTCAACGGAGCACCTCTTCTCCAACGCAGCAAAAAGCTCCTAGACTTGACTTTACTCTCCAGCTCTCTACTCTGTACTCGGTACTCTATACTCTTAGCTCATTGAGGTTCTCTCTCTCTCTCTCTCTCTCTCTCTCTCTCTCTCTCTCTCTCTCTCTGATACTTAGATGCGTGCCAACGGGTGCGCAGCCAAGAGAGCGCGTACGCAAATATCTGAGATTTTCTGCAATTGTGTGTGGTAACGGGAAACGCCCATGGACTGGACAACTTGTTCAACGAGCCCAGCATAGTTTAGCAAATTCATAATTGTCTAAATATAAACAATAAAGAGGTATGTAGCCGACAAATACATGTTGCTACTGTAGGATATGGGGATACCTAACATGGTAACATGACATGGTGCCAAAAAATTGGTAAAATAGAAAGAGAGGGTTAGATTAGATTGAGACTAAAATAAAGGTTGCCCTGTTTTCCTTTCCACAAATTGGTGTAAAACGTGTAGAATAGATTCATACTGAGGTGGATAGCCTTGTGATATGTTTTGGGGTTTTACCTGATGGGTTTCTATTGCATACGCCATAAGGGGATAGATAGAGTACTATGTCAATGACCATCTAGTGGCCCTTTCTGCCTCAACCACCCAAAGCTCCGTGGCGCTCTCTGCACTATAATGGTCATAGCTAAATTACTGAATGAATGTTGAACCCAAATTGTTCTGTGTCATTTTATGTGTCTGAATGTCTAAGTGACTGGTTAAAGCCAGTTTGCGCTGTTCTGTGAAGAGAGTAGTACACAGTGTTGTATGAGATCTTCAGTTTCTTGGCAATTTCTCACATGGAATAGCCTTCATTTCTCAGAACAAGAATAGACTGACGAGTTTCAGAAGAAAGCACTTTGTTTCTGGCCATTTTGAGCCTGTAATCAAACCCACAAATGCTGATGCTCCAGATACTTAACTAGTCTAAATATGGACAGTTTTATTGCTTATTTAATCAGAACAACAGTTTTCAGCTGTGCTAACGTAATTGCAAAAGGGTTTTACAACATTTACAACATTAACAATGTCGGCACTGTATTTATGATCAATTTGATGTTATTTTAATGGACCAAAAAATTGCTTTTCTTTCAAAAACAAGGACATTTCTAAGTGACCCCGAACGGTAGTGTTTTGAACGGTAGTGTATGTAGTAATACGCTTTTACAAGGACATTGCATTTGATAAGGTCATTGCTTGCCTTTCACATGACGTGAGCTATAAGCCTGAGAGCCGATGCTAGGGCACTGCAGTTCTTGGAAAATCTTCCGTAGAATTGAGAAAAGACCACACAATGGTAGCCTGTCATAGTACTACTAGCATCATATACTGTAGTAATCTCATCACTGAAAATAATGGAGGTTGATTAATGTGTCTTACCTCATGAATGTGTAATGTACCTATAACAATTGAGAAGAAGAATTTAAAATATTATTCCAAAGAGGAACCATTGACATGCCTGGCAGCATAGTGGTAACATCCTTATGTGTGCACATACAGTAGGACCAACGCAGTTATACATCACTAAACAGTTGGAAGCCCTTGCAATGAGGACTGTCTATTGATTATCATCCATAGGATTGCTTAAAAGCTCACAAGTGCAGAAGATGCTACTGTGTAACTACTGTACAGATGTATGATCTTAAATGTGTATGATCTTAAATTGAGCCAGCTACAGTAGGACATTTATGCTGGAGCAACAGGAAATTGGAATTATTATGTGGATTGTAATTCATGGAAAGTTTTGCAGGAGTCAGTAGATTTTTCAAAGTGGAAATTATAAACTTCAGAAGCCTGTCACACCCTGATCTGTTTAACCTGTCTTTGTGATTGTCTCCACCCCTCTCCAGGTATCGCTCATCTTCCCCATTATCCCCTGTGTATTTATACCTGTGGTTTCCGTTCGTTTGTTGCCAGTTTGTCTTGTTTGTCAAGTCAACTAGTGTTTTTGCTCCTGTTTTTTCCAGTCTCTCTTTTTCTCGCCCTCCTGGTTTTGACCCTTGGCTGGCCCTGACTCTGAGCCCGCCTGCCTGACCACTCTGCCTGCCCCTGACCCTGAGCCTGCCTGCCAAACCCACCTCTGGATCATTGACCTCAGCCTACCCTGACCTGTCTATTGCCTGCCCCTGTTGGATTATTAAACCATTGTTAATTGTCTGCATCTGGGTCTTACCGTCATACCTGATAAAGCCTTTTAAAACCGCAAATACAATACAAGTTTTAAATGTCCTGCATTGCAGAATAGTTCTCCTGCAACAGGGTGGTCAAATGAAGATCCTATATCTGTACCTCCATACAGTACAGTATGTAATTTTCTTGGATAACAGTTGGTTTCATCATAATGTGAGCTCCTATTACTGTAAACGTTATCTCTAAGAGCTACAGAATCATCTATTATTTCAGAGAAAATATGGAATTCATCTAACTACTAGCTATGAACTTGAGGACAAAATGGTGGTCATGAAATGTATGGTACAGAATATTACCTAGCCTCTGTGGCCATTAGTAGAGGGTTCTCTATACCTGTCTGTCCTCTCCATGCTCCCTGCCTTGTGAGTCACACACAGCCTTTCTGTTCTTATCACTGTTCTAACTCCTCTCCCTCATCCTCTTTAATATGTCCTTCTTAAATTCCATTCTCTCTCAACCAAACCTTCTATTTTTTGCATGATGTCACTTATTTCCTATAGGGGGAAATAAGTAATCAGTGCTCCAAGGTAATCAAGGTCAGCAATTCAACATTCTCACCAGTTCCCCCTATAGACAATGGAAGAGAGATGATTGAATCATATACAACATTGTTTCACGTTAATTGTATGATTTTCATTTTGGCATAGTACAGTCATGTTGTTGTTAGCATGGCAACCTGAAAATTTTAATGGCGCACAGTATAGGTAGAGGAAAACTAGATTATCCTGTCACCTTAGAGATGAGGAAGAAAATCTATGTTTAATATAGTGATGTCCAGAAACAGAACAGAACTCCTGTTATCTGGTGTAGATATTACACAGTAATAATCAATGGCGCAGTAAATGTCTTTGGACTCTAATATTGTTTTCGGGCTCTAATATTGTGTCTTTGGGCTCTAATATCCTGATCTATGTCAGAGTAGTTTCAGTCCAGCACTTTCTCACAATGAAGAATGGCGGTTCAGATAAGTTGCTAATTGTCAGTGTTTAAAGGACAGATTCAATAGACAAAACATTAATAAGAATGAGCTATGTCTTCAGCTCTCTGACCTTTGTCCTGGTGATTTACATGAGAACACCTCAGAATTCAAAGTGCTTTCTGGTCAAATTAGCTCTTCTGTTATGACCTTTTTGCCCCTTCCTTTGAATGCCAAAAGCTGACTTTTTGCTCCTGTCTTGTTTTTGACAGCTCTTTATCCACTGTTTTTTTGGGGTGGGACGGTTGGTCAACCCAGACCTATGTATTTCATTATTTCTAAATAGTCGCTCCGAGTCACGCTATTTTGATAGAAAGGGCAGATTTTGTGAAATGTATATCTAATGGGGGATTATAAAAAGTTGAGAATTCATATAATATCCTGTTAAGTTAAACTACCGGTCAAAAGTTGTAAGTGCCTTTATTCAGTAAGGCAATAATATACAGTACCAGTCAAAAGTTTGGACACACCTACTCATTCAAGGGTTTTTCTTTATTTTTACTATTTTCTACATTGCAGAATAATAGTGAAGACATCAAAACTATATGGAATCATGTAGTAACCAAAAGAGTGTTAAACAAATCAAAATATATTTCATATTTGAGATTATTCAAATAGCCAACCTTTGCCTTGATGACAGCTTTGCACACGCTTGGCATTCTCTCAACCAGCTTCGCCTGGAATGCTTTTCCAACAGTCTTAAAGGAGTTCCCACATATGCTGAGCCCTTGTTGGCTGCTTTTCCTTCACTCTGACTCATCCCAAACCATCTCAATTTGGTTGAGGTCGGGGGAATGTGGAGGCCAGGTCATCTGAGGCAGCACTCCATCACTCTCTTTCTTGGTAAAATAGCCCTTACACAGCCTGGAGGTGTGTTGGGTCATTGTTCTGTTGAAGAGAAAATGATAGTCCCACTAAGCCCAAACCAGAAGAGATGGCGTATCGCTGTCAAATGTTGTGGTAGCCATGCTGGTTAAGTGTGCCTTGAATTCTAAATAAATCCGACAGTGTCACCAGCAAAGCACCCCCACACCATAACACCTCTTCCTCTATGTTTTAAGGTGGGAAATCACATGCGGAGATCATCCATTCCCCCACACCGTGTCTCACAAAACCCCCAAATATCCAATTTGCACTCCAGACCAAAGGACAAATTTCCACCGGTCTAATGTCCATTGCACAAGCATTTCACTACACTCACATTAACATCTGCTAACCATGTGTATGTGACAAATAACATTTGAATGGATTTGATTTGCTTGTGTTTCTTGGCCCAAGCAAGGCTCTTCTTATTGGAGTCCTTTAGTAGTGGTTTCTTTGCAGCAATTTGACCATGAAGGCCTGATTCACCGTCTCCTCTGAACAGATGATTTTGAGATGTGTCTGTTATTTGAGCTCTGTGAAGCATTTATTTGCGTTGCAATTTCTGAGGCTGGTAACTCTAATTAATGTATCCTTTGCAGCAAAGGTAACACTGGGTCTTGCATTCCTGTGGCGGTCCTCATGAGAGCCAGTTTCATCACAGTGCTTGATGGTTTTTGCGACTGCACTTGAAGAAACTTTCAAAGTTCTTGAAATGTTCCATATTGACATGTCTTAAAGTAATGATGGACTGTCGTTTCTCTTTGCTTATTTGAGCTGTTCTTGCCATAATATGGAATTGGTCTTTTACCAAATAGGGCTATCTTCTGTATATCACGCCTACCTTGTCACAACACAATTGACTGGCTCAAACGCATTAAGAAGTAAAGAAATGCCACAAATTATTAACCTTTAACAAGGCACACCTGTTAATTGAAATGTATTCCAGGTGACTACATCATGAAGCTGGCTGAGAGAATGCCAAGAGTGTGCAAAGCTGTCATCAAGGCAAAGGGTGGCTATTTGAAGAATCTTAAATATAAAATATATTTTGATTTGTTCAACACTTTTTTGGTTACTACATGATTCCATGTGTGTTATTTCATGTATTCACTATTATTCTAAACCCTTGAATGAGTAGGTGTTCTAAAACATTTGACCGGTAGTGTATATTCCCACTTTCACTCACAATGACATGACAACCACTGTGACAGTCATTCATTTCGTCAGTCCATCAGTCGGTCACTGGTTATGTGAGTTAGCATCCAATAGACTGACCCCAACGTGCATCTGGCCAGTAATTCATTCAGTGATCCCCAATGCCCTCAGCACAACCATCTATAATTCATGAATTATCCATTATTGAATATTAAGCAATAAACAAGCCACCCATATTCCAGGCACGCTCAGGTGTATGTGTGAGTGGCAGCGAGGAGCAGCTTGTTATCCATTGAAATGCAAGAGGGCTTCAAATCCCCAAAACATGCTATTAGCTGTAGATGGACTTAGCTACCTGGCTTCAAGAAAATCTTGTTCGCAAATCAATGGTGTGTAATGACTCGTAGATCCAAAGGCATAGGCTATTGATTAGACCTTGCTAGGGCTTTTAAATCGAATACAGGTGTGGGATCTTAATTTGAGACAGTTTGCTAGAGCAGGAAAATAATCCTGAAGCAACAGGAAATGTGAATTTTTATGTGGATAATAATTAATGAACATTTCTTGATTGATTGATTGATTAATTGGACTCAATATTCTTAGAGTCAGTTTGCTAAGACAGTATTCATTCAATAAAATGTAGCCTAAATTTGAAAAGAGTCTGAAAGCAGTAGTCTTAGGCTATTTAAATACTGTTCTGTATCTTCTATTTCCTGTAAGAAATATTATATTGCCTATAGGTTTGCAATTCTAAAGTCCAGCGGAGAAAGGAATGGTAAAAATAGCAAAAGCATGGCAGAGTCTTTCTGCAGGCCTTTCTGCAGCGCCAACATACAGGTGCGTTGAATCTTCAATTCCAAAGTCCAGGGAAAAGGGGAATGAGTTGCCTGGGCATTGCGCTGTTCAGCGGCTGTGGTGCTGAATTGGGTTTCGCGGCGCTGTCCATGGTGCTTAATGTTTGTGAGCTTTGTTAGGGCACAAGCCGGTATTCGCACACATGCGAGTTAGATGTGTTCATTGTAGGCCTACCTGCGGCTTCTAAAATGTAAGTTACAACAAAGATTACTGACCTAGTAATAGCCTAGTATCCAGCATCCACATCACATACATGTGTGGCAAAAATACACCAACAAGAGCCAACCAACAACTGATGCAATGATGAGCAATGGCAGGGATTAAATGCTCTTTGTCCAGTAACAGTGACATTTTTCGGGTAGTGACACAACCCATTAAGTGGCCAAGGGGAACCTTGGATGTGAACCATTTCCTTTAAGATATTCGTTCCAAAGGAAAGCAAGCAATGCATGTCTGGATGATGAAAGCAAGCTCCTTTGTCTACCATCTGGGCTGTTGCACGTGATGATACCGTAATAATCGACTGTTGTTGGATAATTGCTATAAATAACAACAACAAAAAAAAAACGAAATGGCTATGTATTTGGATAATTATTTTTAAAAGATAGAGTGAGATGGCGTTAATTACATCGTTAGTACAACGTATTTCACCGCCCCTCTGGCCCTTTAAATTATGTGGCCAAATCAGAGCGTGCACGGAAGTTATTGTTTGTTGGAATAGAGGGGGATTTGTGTGTGTGAGACAACATTTAACGGGAGTAGCTATTTGAGATACATTAACGCGTTGACGTCCTCGTGTAAAATTGAGACGTTTTGAAAATTACATCCGATAAATATAGCTAGCTAACTTGCTGAAATAGCTAATCAGTGCAGTGTTGTTGATATTCTTCTACTAGCATAGCTAGCTAGCTAGCTAGCTAACATTAGCGTCTTGGCTAGCTAGCTAGCTTCTTCAGCTACCAAGCATTATGCCTTCATACAAAGAAGTGAGAAACAGCAACCGCTTCTATTATTTCATCAAATTCACCTTAAATGTCTACTCAATGCTCTTCTCGGTAAGTGTTGTTAATATGGACTTGTTGGTTTCAGGGACAGGGTTGGCGACCACTAGCTAGCCCTCAAGAACCCAAGCAGGATAATACCGTCTATTTGAATGGGCTAGGATAATACCGTCTATTTGAATGGGCTAGGATAATACCGTCTATTTGAATGGGCTAGGATAATACCGTCTATTTGAATGGGCTAGGGGGGACCACATTGTTGGCTGTCAGAAAACCACCACCTTTGTTTAGTTAGCTAGCCAGTGTAGTAGCTAGCTAGTATAGCTATCGGCATCGTCCTAGCTCGCTAGCTAACTCTCTGGTGTCAAATTGCTTTCCAGAAGAACGAATAATACTGTGTGTACACTTTGTCTGATATAGTCGTTAATTTACCTCACTAGGCTACACTCTCCTTTCTGCTTTGTGGTACAGGGAAGGGCGTGGGACTACTGAGTGATACAGTGAAAGGGGTCCCCTATTCCCTACATAGTGCACTACTTTTGACCAGAGCTCTATCTGGGTCCTGGTCAAAGGTAGTGCACTATATAGGGCAAAGGGTGCCATTGGGACAATAACTGTGTGTTGAGAGTCCTTTTCTCTGAGAGTGCGGGCTTGAGATTGAGAGCAACCTGCCCCAGTGCTCCTAAGAGGGATGAACTGTTCGCTCTGCTCTGCTCTGTCTTTGCAGAGTATAGCTATCTTCCTAGTTCGCTAACTAACTCTCTGGCGTCAAATTGCTTGCCAGAAGAACAAATAATGTCAAGGAAATACTACTGTGTACACTTTGTCTGATACAGTCATTCATTTACTACACTAGGCTGCACTCTTCCCTTTTTGTGTTGTGGTACAGGGCAGGGCGTGGGACTACTGAGTGATACAGTGAAAGGGGATATTTTATTTTTGTTAGACAGGAAACATGTTGCTAGCTGTATTCCATGAACAAATATTATTGTTTCAGCCTAACTTTATAGCCTAGGGCCTACATATTGCAATATTGTGACAGTCAGGGCCATTCAATGTAGCTATCTATGCTATGCCTACATATTACTACGCTACATTTTATAAGGGCTCCTGAGTGGCGCAGTGGTCTAAGACACTACCTGGTTAAAATCCAGGTGCAGTATCTGGTTCAAATCCATGTGTTCTGAGACATGTTATGCAGCCTGGTGTTGACAAGCCTCTTCTAGGTGTTCTGAGACATGTAATGCAGCCTGGTGTTGACAAGCCTCTTCTAGGTGTTCTGAGACATGTAATGCAGCCTGGTGTTGATATCCCTCGGTTAGGTGTTCTGAGACATGTAATGCAGCCTGGTGTTGATATCCCTCGGTTAGGTGTTCTGAGACATGTAATGCAGCCTGGTGTTGACAAGCCTCTTCTAGGTGTTCTGAGACATGTAATGCAGCCTGGTGTTGATATCCCTCGGTTAGGTGTTCTGAGACATGTAATGCAGCCTGGTGTTGATATCCCTCGGTTAGGTGTTCTGAGACATGTAATACAGCCTGGTGTTGACATGCCTCGGTTAGGTGTTCTGAGACGTGGGGTATTTACAACATTGTAACATTGTAGTGTGTTACACAGGTAGGTCTAATTCTCTTAAAGTCCATGACATGCTAGCCTACATGACACATCTTTAATTGTTTGTTCTGTAGGCTTTAAGGCTAACGACGCAGTTTACAGAGTATTAAAAGTATTGTTTGTCTGTTTAGAATAGGGGAATTTGCATCATGGATGTATTTTACAGCATTTAAGTATTTTGGGGGTGAATAAGCATACCTTAAAATGCTGCTGGGTCTACGGCTGAACTTTCTAGTGAATAGCCTAGTTTGCTGAGTGTTTAATCTTCAATTATGATACCATCTCATTGCACAGACTGTCACTGTCTCCCAGTGTCAAATTATTTGGGGTTTCTGACACAGCCTTTTCAGGAAGGGCATGCAACCAACCCACCCACACGCAACACAGCACTATATACCTATCTCTGGGTACCGTGTGGCACAAGTCACAGACTGTCATTTGCTTTACCAACTGTACTTTGGTGATAAGCGTTGCCTGCAGTAATATTGTTGTGTGTCCTCTATACCCTACACAGTGCACTACTTTTGGCCAGCGCTTTATGGGCCCTGGTCAAATGTAGTGCACTACATAGGGGATAGGGTGCCATTTGGACATGCTGTGTGTTGAGAGGCCTTTACTCTGAGAGTGAGGGCTTGAGATTGAGAGCCCCCTGTCCCAGTGCTCCTAAGAGGGATGAACTGTACTCTCTGCTCTGCTTTGTCTGTGAAGATTATGCATTAACCCAGTAGGATGCTGCTATGTCAGTCTGTACTGTCATCACACCACCAGGCAGAGAGGATGCTACAGCTGAAAGAGAGAAGGAAGGTAACTGGGAGAGTTAGTAAGAGATAAGGATGGGTGGCTTGGTGACTTTAGCTTGCTTTCAATTCAATTTCTTGGCTATACATCAGTATAGAGCTGTGCGAAATGGACAAAAGTTGCGATAAATTGCATGAATTGATACGATAAGTAGAATGATAATCTTATAACATTAATGTCTACCACAATTGTTTTTTATTATCCTGTAAACTACTACTACCAGTTTGATGGTAGTAGCCATCGATTGTCCCATTAACAATCACCCATATTAGCAAACCTATTTAATTTCAAACGTCACATTTCTCTAGTATAGGCTACATATCGTCATGAAGGATATCAGCAAAAATGCTTGCGATAAAATTGATCGGTATGGTCGATAATTTATGTAATAAAATTCAACCTAACCTTGATTAGTGACTTAGTGTTTAAGTGATGTCTTTATGAATGCATATGAGTGCCAACGACACGACGGTGGGGGGCCTGATCGAGCCCTGGCACAGCGGTGCCAGGAAAATAACCTCAATGTCAGGGGGGGTCAAAAGCTCCAGGTTCCTCGATGTGCACATCACAGAGGACCTGACATGGACCAATCACACCACCACCGTGGTGAAGAAGGCGTAACAGTGTCTCTTCAATCTCTGGCGACTGAAGAAATTTGGCATGGGCCCTCAGATCCTCAAGAAGTTGGCCTCTACTGGAATGCTCTACACAGGGTGGTGCGGACAGCACTTTACATCACTGGGGGCGAGCTTCCTGTCCTCCAGGATATGTACAGGGGCAAGAAAAAGTATGTGAACCCTTTGGAATTACCTGGATTTCTGCATAAATTGGTCGTAAAATTTTATATGATCTTTGTCTAAGTCACAACAATAGACAAACATAGTGTGCTTAAACTAATAAACATCTTGCCACTGTACACCAGGCAATGTTTGAGGAAGACCCGGAAGATCATCAAGGACTCCAGTCACCCGAGCCACAAACTCTTCACTCTGTTACCATCTGGCAAGCGGTTTCGGAGCATCAGGTTCCGAGACAGTTTCTACCACCAGGCCATCAGACTGCTGAACAGCTAACACTAGCTTTCTCCCTGCACATACATGCACCTCAGAGACTATCTGCACCTCAGAGACTATCTGCACCTCAGAGACTATCTGCAATTTAGATTAATTGTATTATTTGCACTCTCCAGTCTCTACACATTTAACCCTTAAACACAAACACACACAAACAAACACAAGCACCCACACTCGTACTTTAATTTTACACTTATTATTGTTATGATACATATTGACTAATGTACTGCATTGTTGAGGGGAGCTAGCACACAAGCATTTCACTGCAACTTTTATACCTGCTGTAAACTGTGTACGTGACGAATACAATTTGATTTGATTCGCCTATGGGAAAATCCCCCCATCTCTAGGAGTCACCAGAGACAACCTTTGAGTGCTAGCTCCATTGTGTGCCCCTATAGTTAGGCCTCTAGTTGTGGATGTGCTGCCTGAAAGGTGGTAGAATAGAAAGTCTTTAAAGCATACTATTGAACAGATCCTAGTGCTCTCTGCCTCTTTACTATTTGTCATATTTGAATTTCAACCATAGCCTAGGCTAATGGATGAGTCATCAGATTTAGATGGTGAGTCTATTTTACTCATCCAGTTACTTTATCAGTTAAATGTAACCCTGCCCCGCCATCACTCTCTCTTTCCGCCACCATTTTTAGTGAATACTCGTCATCCTCAAATCAGTCAACGGGTAAAATGAATCCCTCTCTCTCCCACTTAGCTCAGGAACGCTCTACTCAACTTGACTATTGATAACTGGTCTCGCAATTTGCTAGCAACAACATTAAGTCACCATCAGTTTATACTTATAAAAATGTAAATTCTGATAACACTTACCTGTTCCTATGATTGACCTGTACCACCGTGCTCCTTTGTGTTGCTCAACTGGAGACGTAGCGGCCTTGTCATACTATGTAAGCTGGGATTCATTTGGCACATGCACATTCACGCTGAGTTGAGCAACACAAGTGAGGGAAACGTCGGTGGTTGTCTTTGCTACAGTACATGTTTTAATGTGGAAGGACCACAGTTGTACAGGTCAAACATAGATACCGGTAAGCATTTTCAGAATTTACATTTTTACAACGACTGATGGTGACTCAATGTTGTTGTTAGCAAATCGCGCGACCAGTTATCACTACTCAACTCCGCCTCGATATAAGAGAACGGAGTTGAGCGTTCCTCAGCTATCTCCCTCTCTGCTTTCTCACCCTCTCTCACAGTCCATGACTCTCCCTCTCACCTCACAGGAAATTGCAGTCAATTTCATGTTCAATTTTCACCCCACCTCTCTCTCTGTCTGTCTGTAGCTCTGTCTCTCTGCCTGTCTCTCTCTCCCTACGTCAGCCATACTGCTGCTGAGTATGAACTAGTAGAACATGTCAGGGACTTCCCCCACTTAGATTTGTATTCTCTCCAGTCTTTCTAACTTCTTTCGTTAATCCTTTTTCCTTTCAGCACTGCCTCCTCTGCCGTGTTCAGATGTAATGCCTTGGCTTGTGTTCTGCCAAGAGCTCCCCTGGCCCACAGCCATGCAGGAGAACTCACTGTTAATGAATGCTATTTCTTCTCCTTGTCTGTTCAATCTGCTTAGTGCAATTTCACACAGTTTTGCGTGTAGTTTTCCTTTGGGAAGGAGAGAGTCATTCGACTAATCCTTTGAGAGAGTATGTGTACTGTGTAGCTTATTTGCATTGCTTCTTATCGGTCTGAAGTTTGTTATTTTGTAAGATGATGGGTTTGTCTCTCAGGCTCAGTGTGTGTAGCCTCCTTCTTAGTCAGCTTAGGCTACACTACAGTGGATGACAGAATGAATGAGAAATTAGCTAACCGCTGTAAGAGACTTAAAGTAGGCCTACATCTTTTGAAAATATCCACTGGACACAGATGTCATTTTAACGTCTAGTTTTGATTTACATGTTGAGTTGTCAACTAATGTGAATTCAGTGTGAAATTTTGAGTGAAGTTGGGTGAAAACAATATGAAATTCCCTTATGCTGATGACTTTTTGCAAATCCAATCAGTATTCCACGTTGATTCAACCTAATTTTTTGCCCAGTGGGTAGGGACTTTTTCTGATAAAACTTTTTCTGATGTTGGGCGGGGTGGTTGTGGTGGTGCTGGCAGTAGTGAATGGACTAAAGTAGGGGAAAGAGTGATGAGGCTTTCTCTCTTAGTGCAGATTGCCTCTCTTCCTAATTGAGAATCAATAGGTAGGCCTATGGGGTGAAGATAGTTTGTTGCAGATAGAAATGACTATCATTATGAGTCAGTCTGCATTCCAAATGGCACTCTATTCCTGATATAGACTAGTGCCTTTATAGTCCCTTTAATTCACTATAAAGGGAAAAGGGTGCCATTTGGGATGCAGACAACATGAGGCCCACCCTGCCATGGTTTTGAAAGCTCTCAAATGGCACACCAGGAAGTAGTCAAGTGGGGTTTGTTTGATGCTAACAAGGCTGATGCCACAACAACACAGCAGCTAGCTTAGGCCTAGTTCTCTAACCACCATCTCCTGTCGTCATTTGCCAACATTAATTTGGCCAGCAGCCAGGGTGCGAGCAGGAGCACCAACACTAAAGCCCTTTGTGTTTCCTAATTGACTACAAGGAAAATGGGTTGTATCATCAGGATGCTACCACTAGAGAGGAAGACATGGGATGCATCCAGGTCTCTGGTCAAAAGAAGCGCACTATATGGAATAGGGTACCATTTGGGACTTATCAATGCTTTTTTGTCCATGTTATTTGAAATCAGCTATGAGTTTACAACACAATCCCAGGGAAACGGTAGCTTTGAACGTTGCTTACTTGGTTAGGCTTTCTATGCACACTGCTATCATAAAATCATGTTATCTGAAATGGTGCTTATTCAGAAAGATGGAACACTACAGAGCTCTGACCGTCTCACCCCAACCCCTACCCTACCCTCTCTTCTTCCCCCTCTCCCTGCCTCTCCCTCTCTCTCTCCCTGCCTCCCCCTTTCTTTCCCTCCTCCCTCTCTCTCTCCCTGCCTCTCCCTCTCTCTCTCCCTGCCTCCTCCCTCTCTCCCTGCCTCTCCCTCTCTCTCTCCCTGCCTCCCCCTTTCTTTCCCTCCTCCCTCTCTCCCTGCCTCCCCCTTTCTTTCCCTCTCTCCCTGCCTCCCCCTTTCTCTTTCCCTCTTTCCCTGCCTCCTACCCCCTCCCCCCTCTCTCCCTGCCTCCCCCGACCTACCCTCTTTTCTTCCACCTCTTTCTCCCCCTCCCCCAGCTCCTGGGCCTGTGTGTGTTGTGCGTGGGGGTGTACGCGGAGGTGGAGCGTCAGAAGAACCGTACCCTGGAGGGGGTGTTCCTGGCCCCCGCTGTCGTGCTCATCCTGCTGGGCCTGGTGATGTTCACCGTCTCCCTGGTGGGCATGGTGGGCTCCCTCAGGGATAACAAGACCCTACTACACATGGTGAGAGAGGAGAGGGATGGAGAGAGGGAGGGATGGGAGGGGGGAGAGGGGGAAGGGGGCATATGAGGAGCGAGGGAGGAATGAAAGAATATGAGGGTTGAGAGATTGAGTAGAGGAGACCCAAGGTATATGGAACGAGAGGAGGAGGAGGGGGACAAGACAGGACAAGGGGACTCTGCTGACTGGGATATGTCAGTCAACCTGAGGATGGGGTTGCCTATCTAAGCCCAGCAAATTCTGGTCCCTCTGGCTTGATGTGTACATGTCATGCTAAGTGCATTCTCTCCCTCTCTCCATCTGTCTTCCAGTTTTTGTGTGTCCTGTGTGTGCTACTGTTCCTGCAGGCTGTGGCTCTCATCGTTGCGCTCATCTTTGAGAAAAAGGTCAGTTCTCTCTCTCTATCTCTCTCTCACACACACACACACACACACGGCTGTAACACATGTTCACACAGTACACCAGTGTCGCCTCTGTCATCGCCTCCAGTCACGATAATATCACATTACAGCAGCATTCAATGTGATGGATGGGGAATTTCATGGCTTATCATCCCCCCCTCTCTCTCTACTCTTCCTCTCTCTTTCTGTAGACATCAGCCCTGTTCCAGAGCAGTATTCGAGAGGGAATTAAACACTATTACGATGATCTGGACTTCAAAAACATATTGGACTTTGTGCAACAGAAGGTAAAAGGACTGACTCCCTTTTCATTATCAGAACCAACAGACAGGAAATAGTGGTGTGTGTGTACTGAATGAAGTGGCGACTGACAGTTTTTTATTTAACTAGGCAAGTCAGTTAAGAACAAATTCTTATTTACAATGACGGCCTAGGAACAGTGGGTTAACTACGTTGTTCAGGAGCAGAATGACAGATTTTTACCTTGTCAGCTCAGGGATTTGATCTGGCTTTTGGTTACTGGCCAGACGCTCTAACCACTAGGCTACCTGCCCCCCCACTGGGCACATACCCACACATTACCCACTGGGCACACACTGTTTGAATCAACATTGTTTCCACGTCATTTCAATGAAATTACGTTAAACCAACGTGGAATAGACGTTGAATTGACATCTGTGCCCAGTGGGTAGTGTTGCAAAGAGAAGGCATATTACTGTAAAATGTATATGTTTACCAGTAAACTACCAGGATTTTCAAGGATTATATGTAACCTATCACAAGACATATAGTGGCCCTTTTGGGTACTTCACATTAACACATCTGTCTGTAATTATCTCTGGCCTTATCACATGTAAAAAATAAGTTCTGATAGTTATGTGTTTCATTTTCAATACATTTGATAACATTTCCAAAAACATGTTTTCACTTTGTCATGATGGGGTGTTGTGTGTAGATGGGTGAGAAAATAAAATGTATTTAATCAATTTCTGAAAGCAAAAATAGTTATTTAAATATAAATTACCAACGTTACGATAGATTGCCATAGATTTTCTGTTAAAGCTGCAATATGTAACTTTGGGCGACCCGACCAAATTCACATAGAAATGTGCGTTATGTCCTTTTCATTGAAAGCAAGTCCAAGAAGCGGTAGATCTGTTCTATGTGCTCTATTTCTATGCTTCCCGCTCTTAAGTTTATTTTTTGCTGTCTTTTACTTTTGGTTTTGTACACCAGTTTCAAACAGCTGAAACAACAATATTTTTGGTTATTGAAAATATATTTCACAGTGGTTTAGATTGTTCAATCATTCTTTACACTATGCATTGCTTGTTTTGTCACATAAACTGAAGATCTTTTTTTTACTTAACTGATTTATTATTAAACCTCTCTCTCTCTAGTTCTCTTGTTGTGGTGGGGACGACTACAAGGACTGGGGTGTCAATCAATACCATTTCTGCAATGGCACCGGGCCACTGGCCTGTGGCGTCCCTTATACATGCTGTGTCCCCCACAAGGTGAATGCTAAAACCGTTCTCCACTCCTCTGCTTTTCACCTCTTATCTAGACTGTGTGTGAATGAATGAAAGGAGCTCTGAAAGTTAGGATCCGATAACATATGAACCTTATCCAATATCATACCTGCCCTCCCTATCAGCCTATCAGCCTCTCACATCTCTGGGGGAGACATGTTTCTGTGGATCTCATTTAGTGCTCCTCCAGGCTCCACACGCACAGAACTGTATGGCAACAAGGGACCACTTTTTTTAGTGGAAAAAATATTGGAATTGGGCTGGCTGTGTGAATGCAGTGACTGGAGGGAACCATGTTCTGCTCTCAGGAAAGCCTCTCTACCTGCCTGTACTTCCCCTGGCCTCATGGTGCATTACTAGGCAATTAGTGCTGGCTGAATTGGTTACAGTGAAATGTGTAAAGCCACTCAGGCACAGGAAGAGATCCCGAGACCTCAGCGTCAGTGGAGAGAGTGGGAGCTAATTAAATGAATTTACTGAGCTCATGATTCATTCTCTCTCTCTCCCTGTCTAACTCACGCTCTGGCTTATCTCTTTCTGTCCTCTGTTTCTCTCACACTTTGTCTCTCTCCCTCTCTCTCTGTCTCTCTTCCTCTCCCTCTCTGTCTCGCTCTCTCTTCCTCTCCTTCTCTCTTCCTCTCTCTCTTCCTCTCCTTATCTCTTTGTATCCTTCTCTCATCCTATCTCTCTCGGTCTATTCCTCTCTCGCTCTCGCTCTCTTCCTCTGTCTGGTCTGTGCCCATGCAACTCCAAAGCACCAAACAGCTATAAACACGGATTAGGGGATGTCCAGCTCTTTGTGTGTGTGTCCAATGTGCGTAAATGTATTTTTAACTTGGCCACTACAAGCATATTTGACTTAGGAAATGTTTGTAGTTTTTTTTCTTATCTTTGCGCAGAAGAATGGACAATAAATGAATACTCTTCTTCATAATCTTCATCTCATCCTGTCTTGTTTTTCCCAGGTGGGAGAGGTTGTCAACACTCTTTGTGGTTACAAGACTCTTAGCCAACAGGTAAGGGTCAAATAAGTTGCCGTCCCAAATGGCTCCCTATTCCCTACATAGTACACTACTTTTGACCAGGGCCCGCATCCGGATGCATTCAGAGACTCCGAAAGGGAAAAGAGCAGCAGCAGGATCATTTACTTTCATGGCCCAAAAACATATTTTTTTCTCTAGCTGCAGCATGCTGAAAATAAGGTAGCCTAATTGAGTCACAATATATTGTGCCAGCTGGTAGTGGCTGGTGTTGTTGGGATATTGATTCAGCTGTCTCTGTTTTCTGTCCTTGAGATGTTCTCACCTCCATATTTTCTTTGGTACTATGGAAAATCTCAGGTGTTTGTGGGAAATAGTTTATTAGTTTTCAAGGCACAATATTAGTTTGTCGTAGTAGATAATTTTATTTTTTTACTGTTTTTCTATTGTTCATGTTAGCATTGTAGTGCCTCATCTGTGAAATGACTGTCTTTCTTTTGCCTTGATGACATGTATTTAAAACATAACTACAATCAGTCAAATACATCTTATGTACTGTAGTCTCTCTCTCTTTCATTCTACCTGTCTTCTCTCTTTCTCTGTCAGCGTGAGCTCCTGGATGAGGTGATCCATGTGCGGGGCTGTATCCATGCTGTCAACCTGTGGATGGGAGACAACGTGGGAGCAACTATTGGGCTCTGCTGTGCTATAGGGCTGCCACAGGTCAGTCACAGACACAGACAAACACCCAACACACATGCTTGTGCAACTGTCTCCAATCAGATAACCACCTTACCTGACACAGGTGTGTGTGTGTCTAGTCACTTAGTCGCCTCATCCCTAAGAGATTTCTCACAGCCTCCTAGCCAGTCTGTCTCTGTCCACCACTTAATTAGTATTTGTCTTCCGTTCACCCAGAACTTAACAATTGACGTGTTCCAAATGGCACCCTATACCCTATATAGTGCACTATCCTTGACTATGGTCCATCCTACATGTATCTTAGCCAGCTTCCACTTCATGATACCTCTGTAGTGCTTTCATAACCAACAAGCAGCTGGATGATTTTATTGTGTTATAAGTCAGTTGTAATGGATCAGGGTTTCTTGTTTACTATTATTCTCCATTCACTTTGATTGTGTTTGTCTAGTTTACAGCTTTTGTCTGTCTGTCTTTTTTTAGTTTTTTTTAAGGGGGTGGATCAGCTTTAATATTGCGTATAGATTGTTGCTTCCATCAATGTAATTGTCTGCATCATTTTTTTTTTAAATGAAAATATTTCCATATGCATACATACATAAACTCAGCAAAAAAAGAAACGTCCCTTTTTCAGGACCCTGTCTTTCAAAGATAATTCGTAAAAATCCAAATAACTTCACAGGTCTTCATTGTAAAGGGTTTAATAACTACTTAGGGAGCAGTGGGGCGCTAACTGGTGAAATATAAGGCGCCAAATTCAAAATCCAAAAGTTGAATTATTAAACATCCATCAAATAGCTATCCTTTATGAATATTAGCGATAATATTTCACTCGGATGGTCACCTAAACGTTATATAAGTAAAATTAAGTGGGGCGCGCACCCAGACTCGCGCCCCGAGAACTTGTTGACATTTCAGGTCCCCTTACCATTTCCTGTTCCTATCCGTTCCTCTTTCTCCATTCAATCCCAGTCTTTGTATATAGATTGTTGACATCTAGTGGAAGCCATAGGTACTGCAATCCAGGAGCTGGATTGCCTTGAAGTCAATGGGGAGAGTGTCAAACAGAGCAAAGGTCACCAAAAACTGCATTTCCGGATGGATTTTCCTCGTGTTTTCGCCTGCTATATCAGTTCTGTTATACTCACAGACAATAAATTGCAATGTGCGTACTGTGAGATGCCTAAGACAGTGCTACAGGGAGACAGGGCGGACAGCTGATCGTCCTCACAGTGGCAGACCACGTGTAACAACACCTGCACAGGATCGGTACATCCGAACATCACACCTGCGGGACAGGTACAGGATGGCAACAACAACTGCCCGAGTTACACCAGGAACGCACAATCACTCCATCAGTGCTCAGACTGTCCGCAATAGGCTGAGAGAGGCTGGACTGAGGGCTTGTAGGCCTGTTGTAAGGCAGGTCCTCACCAGACATCATTGGCAACAATGTCGCCTATGGGCACAAACCCACCGTCGTTGGACCAGACAGGACTGGCAAAAAGTGCTCTTCACTGACGAGTCACGGTTTTGTCTCACCAGGGATGATGGTCGGATTCGCGTTTATTGTCGAAGGAATGAGCGCTACATCGAGGCCTGTACTCTGGAGCGGGATCGATTTGGAGGTGGAGGGTCCGTCATGGTCTGGGGCTGTGTGTCACAGCATCATCGGACTAAGCTTGTTGTCATTGCAGGCAATCTCAAAGCTGTGCGTTACAGGAAAGACATCCTCCTCCCTCATGTGGTACCCTTCCTTCAGGCTCATCCTGACATGACCAGCGTGACAATGCCACCAACCATACTGCTTGTTCTGTGCATGATTTCCTGCAAGACAGGAATGTCAGTGTTCTGCCATGGCCAGCGAAGAGCCCGGATCTCAATCCCATTGAGCACGTCTGGGACCTGTTGGATCGGAGGGTGAGGGCTAGGGCTATTCCCTCCAGAACTTGAAGGTGCCTTGGTGGAAGAGTGGGGTAACATCTCACAGCAAGAACTGGCAAATCTTTTGCAGTCCATGAGGAGGAGATGCACTGCAGTACTTAATGCAGCTGGTGGCCACACCAGATACTGACTGTTACTTTAGACATTTAAGTTTGCTGAAAATCAACACAGTTGACAGTGAGAGGACGTTTATTTTTTTGCTGAGTTTAAATACATATCCATATTATTTATATAACATTCATACATATACAGCTGAAGTTGGAGTCATTAAAACTAGTTTTTCAACCACTCCACATATCTCTTATTAACAAACTATAGTTTTGGCAAGTTGGTTAGGACATCTACTAGTAATTTTTAAGCCATTTTGCTTTGGGTCATTGTCCATTTGGAAGACCCATTTGCGACCAAGGTTTTACTTCCTGAATGATGTCTTGAGATGTTGCTTCAATATATCCACCTAATTTTCCTGCCTCATGATGTCATCTATTTTGTGAAGTGCACCAGTCCCTCCTGCAGCAAAGCACCCCCACAACATGATGCTGCCACCCCCGTGCTTCATGGTTGGGATGGTGTTCTTCGGCTTGCAAGCCTCCCCCTTTTTCCTCCAAACATAACGATGGTCATTAGGGCCCAACAGTTCTATTTTTGTTTCATCAGACCAGAGGACATTTCTCTCAAAATTACGATCTTTGTCCCCATGTGCAGTTGCAAACCGTAGTCTGGCTTTTTATGGTGGTTTTGGAGCAGTGGCTTCTTCCTTGCTGATGTCAATGTAGGACTCGTTTTACTGAGGATATAGATACTTTTGTACCTGTTTCCTCCAGCATCTTCACAAGGTCCTTTGCTGTTCTTGGGTTAATTTGCACTTTTCGCACCACAGTACGTTAATCTCTAGGAGACAGAACACGTACCCTTCCTGAGCGGTATGATGGCTGCGTGGTCCCATTGTGTTTATACTTGCGTACTATTGTTTGAACAGATGAATGTGGTACCTTTAGGCGTTTAGAAATTGCTCCCAAAGATGAACCAGACCTGTGGAGGTCTACAATGTTTTTTCTGAGGTCTTAGCTGATTTCTTTGGATTTTCCCATGATATCAAGCAAAGAGGCACTGAGTTTGAAGGTATGTCTTGAAATACATCCACGTTGACTCAAATGATGTCAATTAGCCTATCAGAAGCTTCTAAAGCCATGACATAATTTTCAGGAATTTTCCAAGCTGTTTAAAGGCACAGTCAACTTAGTGTATGTGAACTTCTGACCCATTGGAATTGTGATACAGTGAATTATAAGTGAAATAATCTGTCTGTAAACAATTGTTGGAAAAATTACTTGTGTCATGCACAAAGTAATGTCCTAACCGACTTGCTAAAACTATAGTTTGTTAACAAGAAATTTGTGGAGTGGTTGAAACACTTAGGTTGGATTCATTAAAACTAGTTTATGTAAACTTCTGACTTCAACTGTAGATACATACATGTACACGCTTTTGTTAGAAAATTCATTTATTATTCCCGCAAGCCCTACCACCCCTCCCCCAATTGGAGTAAACTAATAAACAATAACACTTAGGCTTATACCTTCAGTTTATACATCTTATACACTTTTTACAGACACAATCTATTTTACAATAGTTATATTTTGTTTGTTTTTAGTCCCTCTATTTCTGATGTCCATCCAGTTTGAATTATATTTGTAACTGTGCTATTTCACAAAACTTCTGAACCTACAGTAAGGGAAAAAAGTATTTGATCCCCTGCTGATTTTGTACGTTTGCCCACTGATCAGTCTATAATTTTAATGGTAAGTTTATTTGAACAGTGAGAGACAGAATAACAACAAAAAAATCCAGAAAAACGCATGTGAAAAATGTTATAAATGGAATTGCATTTTAATGAGGGAAATAAGTATTTGACCCCCTTACAATCAGAAAGATTTCTGGCTCCCAGGTGTCTTTTATACAGGTAATGAGCTGAGATTAGGAGCACACTCTAGGAGCACTCCCTTTAAGAGTGTGCTCCTAATCTCAGCTCGTTACCTGTATAAAAGACACCTGTCCACAGAAGCAATCAATCAATCAGATTCCAAACTCTCCACCATGGCCAAGACCAAAGAGCTCTCCAAGGATGTCAGGGACAAGATTGTAGACCTACACAAGGCTGGAATGGGCTACAAGACCATCGCCAAGCAGTTTGGTGAGAAGGTGACAACAGATGGTGCGATTATTCGCAAATGGAAGAAACACAAAAGAACTGTCAGTCTCCCTCGGCCTGGGGCTCCATGCAAGATCTCACCTCGTGGAGTTGCAATGATCATGAGAACGGTGAGGAATCAGCCCAGAACTACACGGGAGGATCTTGTCAATGATCTCAAGGCAGTTGGGACCATAGTCACCAAGAAAACAATTGGTAACACACTACGCCATGAAGGACTGAAATCCTGCAGTGCCCGCAAGGTCCCCCTGCTCAAGAAAGCACATATACATGCCCGTCTGAAGTTTGCCAATGAACATCTGAATGATTCAGAGGACAACTGGGTGAAAGTGTTGTGGTCAGATGAGACCAAAATGGATCTCTTTGGCATCAACTCAACTCGCCGTGTTTGGATGAGGAGGAATGCTGCCTATGACCCCAAGAACACCATCCCCAGTGTCAAACATGGAGGTGGAAACATTATGCTTTCGGGGTGTTTTTCTGCTAAGGGGACAGGACAACTTCACCGCATCAAAGGGACGATGGACCGTCAAATTCTGGGTGAGAACCTCCTTCCCTCAGCCAGGGCATTGAAAAGGGGTTGTGGATGGGTATTCCAGCATGACAATGACCCAAAACACACGGCCAAGGCAACAAAGGAGTGGCTCAAGAAGAAGCACATTGAGGTCCTGGAGTGGCCTAGCCAGTCTCCAGACCTTAATCCCATAGAAAATCTGTGGAGGGAGCTGAAGGTTTGAGTTGCCAAACGTCAGCATCGAAACCTTAATGACTTGGAGAAGATCTGCAAAGAGGAGTGGGACAAAATCCCTCCTGAGATGTGTGCAAACCTGGTGGCCAACTACAAGAAACGTCTGACCTCTGTGATTGCTAACAAGGGTTTTGCCACCAAGTACTAAATCATGTTTTGTAGAGGGGTCAAATACTTATTTCCCTCAATTAAATGCAAATCAATTTACAACATTATGTCCACATCCCCGTCAGACCATTTTATTGGTAAACTACACGGTAATGTAAAAGTTGAATTTTTTTGTGATCAATATGTAATATTGTACACTATTGTCACGTTTCTCTTCCGAGGGAACAGACCAAGACGCAGCGATGTAGCCAGAATACATATTTAATTAGAACACGGGAACGAGACGGAACAAAACAATAAACGGAGAACGTAACGAAGCACATAACTGACAAGACAAAACAGCTATGAACTTACAATAACCCACCAACCCAGAGTGAAACCTACCTACCTAAATATGGTTCCCAATTAGAGACAACGACACACAGCTGCCTCTAATTGGGAACCATTACCCAACATAGAACTACGACACCTAGAACAAACAAACCCTACACCCAAAACAAAACCAAAACGCTCCAGCCTGTACTCTCGGGCCTGGGCGTTACAACTATAGTACATAATTTGGTTTTAATCCAGAGAAGTTAGCAAAAGTATCTAGATCCTCTGAGACTGTGGAGGGATTTGAATTGTGGTTTTAAAAGAAAACATGAATCATCAGCGTACAATGACACCTTTGTTTTTAAGCCACGGATTTCTAATCCCTTAATATTATTGTTGGATCTAATTTAACAGCTAACATTTTGAAGGCAATAATAAATAGGTATGCCGATAGTGGACAACCTTGTTTTACTCCTCTTGACAGTTTAAAACCTTCTGAGATGTAGCCATTATTTACTATGTTACACCTAGGGTTACTATACATAACTTTAACCCATTTTATAAGAGATTCTCCAAAATTGAAATATTCTAGGCATTTATATATAAACTCCAGTCGTACTTTATCAAAAGCCTTTTCAAAATCAGCTACGAAAACCAGGCCTGGTTTCCCCCAATATTTCATAGTATTGCATTGTTTCCAGTACTTTTCTTATATTATCTCCAATGTATCGTCCATGTAAAAAACCTGTCTGATTAGGATGAATGATATCTGACAATACCTTTTTAATTAAATGCGCCAAGCATTTAGCTAGAATTTGTGCATCACAACACTGAAGTGTAAGAGGCCTCCAATTTTTAAATGGACTGGATCTTTATATATACCACTTGGATCCTGTTTCAGTAATAATGAAATCAGACCTTCTTGTTGCGTGTCCGATAATCTACCGTTTATATAGGAGTGGTTAAAACATGCTAATAATGGTCCTCTGAGTATATAAAAAAAAGTTTGGTATACTTCCACTGGTATGCATTTCTATGTTGAAGATTGAAAAATAATTTGTTGCATTTTTCCCCGTATTCCATCCAGTTTGCTTAATTTTCCTCTATGGTACAGTTTTTATTGCTATCTAACTGTACTGTTAGTCCTTCAATTTCCTTTGTTAATATGGACTCTCGATCTAAATTGCTTTTGTTTTATAGATGAGTACTGAATTGTAAGGCCTCTAAAGGCACATTTAAAAGTGTCCCATACAATAACGGGATCTGCTGTACCTATGTTATGTCTGAAAAAGTCAGTTATAAATTATTCTGTCCTAGTTAAAAACTAGTTAAATTTCCAATATCCTCGCCCATGTGGAAATTCTGTAAGAGTAATATATATGCCAATTATGTGATGATCCGACCGCATTCTGTCCACTATCAACACTTTTTAAACTTTTGGTGCCAGAAAGAATGACATAAGAAAGTATTTAAAACCGTATTAAATTCCCCCACCATAATAATAGAGTCTAGTGTTGCTTGTAGAGTTGATAAATTCTTATATATATTTTCAAAGAAGCTTGTATCATCATTATTGTATCATCATTGTCATCATTATTTGGACCATATAGGTTAATATTGTCCAAAAACATATTTAAAAAAATTCATCTACCTTGATGATCATGAGATCATGAGTTCAGTAGCAGACAGACAGGCAGTCCAGTATCAGATATTCCAGTCCAGTATTGGACAGTCAGTCCAGTATCAGACAGTCAGTCCAGTATCAGACAAACAGTCCAGTAGCAGACAGACAGTCCAGTCCAGTAGCAGTTAATCCGGTCCAGACAGTCCAGTACACCAGGGTTCAGTAGACCACAGACTGGCTGCAGAAAACTTTCTCAAATGGAAAAGGAAACTGGGGGTTCTTATCAGGCCAGCTCAGGTGAACTAGTCTATTTTTATAGCACTGGGGAATGGACAACAGCAAGTTGGCTTGCCCAGGCATAGCTCACTTTGGGACCAAAGTAAGATATTACTTAATTCAAAAGTTGGATATTTGTGTGCCTCTGCAACTTTTGTAGTGTCAGGTACATACAAGCACATTAAACACACACATGACAGTGCATTATATTTAAGTACATAGTTACATGGTCCTTGTATCTCCAGCTATAATATTTCCCCCTGGCTGTGGGTACCAGTCCCTATGGGCCCTGGTCAAAAGTAGTGAAATATATAGTGAATAGGGTATCAGTCTAACCCTAACTGGTCTCTCTGGTCCTCTATGTTCCCTGTCTCTCCAGCTGATGGGCTGTGTGGTGTACTAGTCCCAGTGTCAGTCTAAATGCAACTGGCCTTTCTGCTCTGTTCCCTGTCTCTCTCTCCAGCTGATGGGCATCATGCTGAGCTGTATGTTCTGGAACCTTCTGGTGGAGATGAGTGAGTCTATGGACATGGTGGACTTCAAGATCCTCAAGAGGGCTGGCTTCGAGTACAGCGAGCTGGACCTGGCTGGTGCTGGCTGCTGCCTATGTCTGCCCAGAGATGGAGGCTACCTCCCTCTGCCAGCCTTAGACCCCATTTTGTCTGACCCTGACCTAAAGCCCATCCCCATCCGGGTCCAGCGGCCCCTGCCCGTCCAAGTCCATAAGCCCCTGGCCCAATCCCTCCAAGACCTCCAGCTATCTGGGCTTAGACTGGATGAGGTAGACATTGGGCGTAAGCAGAATAAGCAGAAAAGAAGGGAATATTGATTTGTGAATTTCCTCAGTTGTTTTGTTTTGTTGTTGTTTTGGTCATTGTGTTTGTTGAAGGACAGGTTAGACTTGGTGTACTATTTGGTGGTCAAACCAATCAATGGTCATTAACTGACAGGATAACAGGTTATAATGGTCACGTTCCTAGTTGACTACAATGCAGATGCATGCCAGATCTCAATTCCTGGATAGGTGTTTAACATATCAGCTAACCGCAGCATATGATATAGCAATCTGATGCCCGACTGCTCAGTCGATGATGTGGCACACAACAATTGGTTGATGCGATGCATGTAGTTGGTCTGGGGTATGGACTGGATCTTTATAGAGGTATGGCACTTTGGCAAGGCATTATTGGCACAATCGTTTTCCTGTTTTAATTTTATTTTATTTTTTTATCCAAATCTTTCAAAGAACAAGATGCTGCAGTGGCTTTTAGGCAACCCTTTAAGTGTGTTGTTTTTTTGTTAAGTTTTTAAAATGGAACTTTCAAATGGAGCTGCCGTCTCTGCATTATTTAAATATTTCCTATCATTTTGTTCCAGATATTTTTTGGGGTTTTGATTTTGAGCTTCGTCTCAAATGCTAAAGTTAAAGCATACCTCAGGCTGTATTCAAATGTAGCCCAGTAGTCAGAAGATTTACATCATGTATATTTACTATACACACTTTATGAAATGATCAGTTTGAGATGATCATTCTAGTCAGAGCAGAGAAATAGGAATAGTAAGTCTTGTCTTGCGTGTCTGTCAAGGATGTGTAGCCTAATGTTTCTTTTTTTAGTATGAACTCTTCGATTCCATTTGTACCGGTATGTATGCTATGAACTGCCTATTCAGGAACAACGTGGGAAGCATGTGTGTTTTGTATTTTAATGAAGTTTAAAAAAAAAACTGTTTACAGCTCTTTTAGGGTCTCATCAGGTATTTTCAGTCTCTTCTAAAACAATTTACGCCATTTTTATTATACTTAGCAGTTTTGGTACAAAACCAACATTATAAGGGATAAAACAAACCCAGTCCAAATAGGGGCGGACTGGGACCAGAAATCGGCCCTGGCATTTCTAACACCTGCCCATTTTTTTAGTTGAGGGCCCCACACCAGCCCATTCCCCTTGAGGTCCCCATTGTTACCCAGATAATGGATCATTTTGCCCCCCCGAGAAAAAGTTACACAGGCCCACTGGGCTAAAAATGGACCAGCCCATCTGGCATTTGCCCCTAATAGCCAGATGGCCTGTCCGACCATGAGTCCAAACGATATCAATCCATGTTTAGGTAGGATCTTTTTTTTATATCTGATTTATTTGAGATTCATCTTAGCTCTGGCCTTGTATAAACACTACTGTCATTGTCAATAAAGCCGTTTTGAATTTGATTTCTTTGCTGTAATGTCATCTGTATTCTGCCTGTAAACATGTGATGCATGCAACCATCTCCCATGAAAAGTATGGTTGCATCCAAAATGGCACTATAACCCTATGGGCTCTGATCAAAGGTAGTGCACTATAAAGGAAATAGGGTGGCATTTGGGATGCAAAGCCACCTTTTATTTGTGGTTGGCACACAGGGCAAATTGCAGCAGATGCTTGGAGGCAGGCCAGAGATTGATAGTACCACCACCAGTAGCATGTGCTGCTATGTGCTTTGAGTTAATATGAAGCCTATGCACTTTGCATTCACTCAAAAGGGATATGTCATTTCACAGATGCATTTCTGAAATGGGTAACTGCCAATGCCTATCCTAGATCTGTTGGCTTTAATCGTCAATCATTACTCTGTACTCTACCCTGCAGCTTAGAGACTGCTGCCCTATGTACGTAGCTGTCATCAAAGCAAAGGGTGGCTACTTTGAAGAATCTCAAAATATATTTGGATTTGTTTAACACTTTTTTGGTCACTACATGATTCCATATGTGTTATTTCTACAATGTAGAAAATAGTAAAAATAAAGAAAACCCTTGAATGTCAGTAGGTGTCAACTTTTGACTGGTACTGTATGTATATTTATATTCTGGACTCACATTGCTCATTCTGATATTACTTAATTCCTTAAATGTTTGGGATTTGTGTGTTTTTGTTAGGTATTACTGCACTGTTGGAGCTAGAAACATGCATCTGCAAAAAATATGTTAACGCGATCTTTCAAATTTAATTTGATTTTGAATCGTCAGTCCTAGCTCTGGTCAAAAGCAGTGCACTACAGTATATAGGGAATAGGGTGCCGTTTTGGACTCAGCCATAGAGTATCCCCTTTGACATGTTCCACTCTCCTGAGCTGCTGCTTATCACAAAAGGAAACACTACTTTCATGATGGAATTCTAAGAAAGAATTGAATGAAATGCACATACAGGTATGCATCAATTCTACAAACAGAACATGACACATCTTGAGAGGGGCAGAGAGAGGTGGCTAGAATAGAGAAGGGGTAGATGGAGAGAAAGAGAGACAGTGCCCCCTCTCTATTCTACCTCTCTCTGTGTCTCTCTTCTCACCTCTGCGATGGTGATCAAGAGCAAGCGGGTGGAATAATTATATACAGGCGAGAGGCTCAATGGGAGGAAATGAATTGCGTTGCCAAAATAACACTCGGTGGGCTGAGTGCAAGAACGAGACGCATCCAAACAGCCATTATGATAATAACAACATGAATGCTGCTGTTGGTAATTACCAAGAGCAGACAGGGAGCCTCTCAAGGACAAACCCCCATGTCCCCTATCCCCCCTCTCCTCTCAGAGCTGATCTATGACTGAGCTTTAGACTGGGATTAAGATGTAACATGCAAAATCAATTGCTGGTACAGATAGTGCCTGTTCAAACTTGGGTGGAAAGAAGGGTTTTTGTGTCTTGTTATTTATGGTAGTTGTGAAGAGAGGACTATAAGAGAATTTGAGAAAAATAACAGAAAACAATAATGGAAGGCCAAAATCACTTGTTTTTCTTGTCTTACATGTTTCGCAGAAAGGCAGAGCGGAAGTGGAAAGTCCAAGTTGCAGGTTCATTATGATATTCTGAGAGAGCAACTTGGCATGCACAACAAGGTGTCACGAACCGTCTTGAAGCCCGTAACAAAAAGGGAGACAATGTGGAGATAGGGAATAACAAAAATATATTTATTAACTAAAGTAAACTATAACAATGGTGTATGTAGTCAGTAGTGTAAGTGAGTGGTTGCGTGCATAGATGTGATAATGAGGGGGTGTTGAAAGGTGCCAAAACAAAACAGCCACAACCAAAATCCAACAGTGTGTCTACATGGAGAGAGTCTCCTCAATGAATGGGGGGAAAGATGTATTTATCCCAGGACACACCCGGGCCCAGGTGTGTCCCATTTTGCTGACGACCCTCCCGGCTCTGCCCACTGACACCCTATTAAGGAAAACAAAAGCAAAGAGAAAGAACTCGGCACACAGAGTAGGAGGGTCATCACAAAGGCAATTCTACATGCCAGACGGGTGCATTTTCTTACTTGATCACTAATAATCAGAATCATTTGAGATTGATGGCCTGATAAGTCCTATCCCCCCAAACCTATGTGAACTTTCCTCAACATCTAAATATGATGAGTTTGCAGCAGATTTCAGAGATAAGATAACATTAGGCTAAGTATCAGTCAAGCAAGACCTGATGAGAAGTTTACTGATATGTGCCCTAGCCTACCACACAAAGGCATTTATTGTTTTATTTATTTATTACCTGGTTGACACAGACATGTTCAGGAAGGTGATATCATAACTTAAGACTTCAACCTGCCTATCCCCACCACCTTCTTCAAATCGGTTTTTAATTGCATATCTGAAGAAGTGCAAGCTTCACAGGCACTTTCCACTGCACTAAAAAAAAAGTTTTTTGTCACAAACATAACTCAGAGAAAATACATATCACATGTGGCATTCCACAAGGTTCGATTTTGGGTCTGGCACTGTTCAGTTTATATATGTTACCCCTTGGCAGCATTATCAGAAAGCACAGCATTGATTTTTACTGCTATGTAGATGATACACAACTTTACATTTCTGTGTCACGAGAGGATTTTAGATCCACAGATACATTTTTAGACTGTACTAGTGATTTAAATACTTGGATGGCACAACTTCCTCCAGCTAAATCAAGACAAGACAGAGGAACTTATTATTGGAGCCAAAGCACAGAGAGAGAATCTGGTCACACATTTTAATTCAAGGACAATAAAGATAAAACACCAGGTAAAAAACGTAGGTATTATTTTAGATTCTGAACTCAATTTCGAATCACACATTATGTCATAGTTCCACCCGTCACCAGAGGGCGGCAGAGACCATCCTAGAGACATTAATGACACTCGGGTGTGTCCAATTTACTCATTATTGGTCTCAGTCATTTGGTTCTGACAGAACACAATGTGTAAATATTTACAATCACAAGTCTAGCTTTCTTGAGATTAATAGAGGTGTGCCCCAGGGTTCCATTTTAGCTCCTGTGTTGTTCTCAATTTTTATGAATGATTTGGGAAATGGGATGCAACCAGCAAAGTTACATCTATATGCAGATGATACAGTTATATATTAATGTACTCCTTCTCTGGTTAAGACTGCTTTTCAGTCACTGCAGGCCTCCCTACGGTCTCAAACTAGCCTTGAATGTACAAAAAACTAAATTCATGACCTTTACAAGAGCTAGAACTTAGCATTGCCACATCTGGTGGCTTATCCATTGAAAAAGATTCATCCTACAAATTTGGTTGGATGACAAGTTGTCCTTTCAAGTTCATGTGGATAATCTTGTGACAAAGCTTAAATTGGAATTGGGTTTTTATTTTTGTATAAAATAAATGGCTAGAAAGAAGCTTGTTCAGGGCACTTTTCTCTCTGTAATTGATTATTTAGCTAGGCAGGCCAGTTAAGAACAAATTCTTTTTTCCAATGACAGACTAGGAACAGTTGGTTAACTGCCTTGTTCAGGGGCAGAACGCCAGACTTTTACCTTGTCAGCTCAGGGATTTGATCTTGCAACCTTTTGGTTATTAGTCCAAGACTCCAACCACTAGGCTACCTGCCACCCCAACGGTAGCTTGTTGTATATGCATGCAACCTCCTCCGTCTTAGAGAGACTGGACTCTGTTTATCATGCATCCTTGCGCTTTATTACAAATGCCAAGTCACTCACCCACCACTGCACATTGTACCAAATGGTAGGTTGGACCTCACTTTATATGCGCAGAAAGATACATTTGTATGTGTTAATCTACAAAGCCCTTTTGGGTGAAATCCCTCTTTAACCCTGTAGTCTGGTCTCCTTCACCACCAGCAGTTACCATACCCGGTCTGCTAGGTGGTTGCTACTTAAAGTCCCCAGGATATTCATAGTATTAGGCAAGACCGCCTTCTCTTCTTGTGCACCAGATGCATGGAATAATCTACAATCCATGCTTCATCTAGATATGTTAGTGCCACTGAATGAATTTAAAATATTGATGGGAGACTGTTACAGAGGAGTGTTTTTTTTAGGCTGGTTCATGTTGTTGTATGTTTTAATTACGTAATGTATTGATTGTTGCTGACTTCTTGGCCAGGTCTCCCTTGAAAAAGAGACTCTGGGTCTCAATGGGCTTTCTCTGGTTAAATAAAGGTTAAATACATTTTTTTTAAATGATTTCCCTGTTAAAAGTGGTATTTTTTCTGTTATCCTTTGCAGAAGCTTGAATTGTTTATCGTGTGCGTTCGTTTGCTGAGTGAGTTTGAGACAGTGTTTGTTTTGTACTGTGATCCTGCGGCTACCGTTTCTCAGTAAAGTATTATGTTTATCCTTAACCACTGATTCCTCGTCTGGTCTCTTTTCTGCACCTGGGTCCAACCTCACCACGTCACACATGAGGAATGTGACCAAAATAGCTTTTTACCACCTGAGGAACATTGCCATGGTGCGGCCGTCTCTCTCAGGCTGATACGGAGATTCATCCATGCTTTTATTACAAGCAGGCGTGACTACTGTGATGCTCTCCTGTCTGGTCTACCCAATAAAGCCATTGGTCAACTGTAAAACATAAAGAATGCTGCTGCATGGGTACTGACCAAGACTGGTTTTAAGGTCTCTGCACTGGCTGCCTGTGAGTTTTAGAATTCGTTTAAAGATTTTTCTATTGGTTTCTAAATCAATCCACGAATGTGCACCCCAATACATGTCAGACATGCTTTTGAGTTATGTACCCAGTAGGTCCCTCAGGTCCCTTCGCACGTGCCTTTTTCACTATCCCAAAGCCTAGGACCAAGAGGCATGGAGAGGTAGCCTTTAGTAATTATGCCCACAGCCTCTGGAATAGCCTGCCAGAGAACCTGAGGTGGGCCGAAACTGTGGACATACTTAAGAGATCTTAAAACACACCTTTTTAGCTTTGCTTTTCCTTAGGGTGCTTTTTAGTCATTCAATTATTATAATATTTTTTTTTCCCTCATGTTGTGTAGTAAATATTTATGTTTTTAATACATTTTTTCCTGTGAAGCACATTGCATTACATTCCATGTCTGAAATGTACTGTATAATCAAGCTTGATTTTGTGTTTTGGTGAATTAATGCCATTGATAGGCCATGATCATCACAGTGTGAAACAGGTGGTCTATATGTTACATGCTGGTCAATGGCTATTTATCTTGGCCTTTCTTCTATGTGATTTGTGCACACAATTTATAATGTTCACAATTCCCCATTCACTCATTTATTTCTGGTAATCAATGTCATCTGGTTGGCTTAATAATTGATCCCTTCCCTGGACTCAGATGAAACCTATCCTTGGACCAAAAAGCACTTGGAGATCCTCTGTTGAGCCTATTTTTTTGTCCAGGGGTGGAAATACCAGATGTGCTGGTCCATTTTCAGCCCAGTGGGCCTGTCTAACTAGTTTTTTTTCTGCGCAAAATTATCATTATCTGGCTAATAATAGGTGCTTCAATTAGAAAAATGGGCCTGTGTGGGGGTCTCTATGAAAAATATGGGCCGGTGTTTTAGAAATGCCAGGGCTGATTTCTGGTCCCAGTCCACCCCTGCCTAGCCCTAGGCTTAATCTGTCCCAGGGGGCATAAGGTGTGTCCAATAGTGTCTGTGCACTCATGATTCAATTACCCATGAGTCTATGCTACCATCATCAGTTTCAGGTTCGTATTGAGCTGGATTTAACCCAGAGTCAATTTAATAGTTGAGTCGATGCACCTTGGCCATAGGGTGAAGGTGAGTGTAATTTACCAGTAAAGCCAGGCGCGGCTGAAGAAAGGAGTTGGATTCAGACGTAGGGATGCAGACTTAATGTATCTGGACAGTTGCACACCGGACTAATCATTACTTCTTACAATGACTGACTAATGAGGGTTTGAGGCTTATACGATGGAAATGGTATCCAGTGTTTTGAAACGGTTCTCTGCATTTTCACTATTGCTGTCTTCATCTATCTTTTAGCATCCTGCTAGGCCACTGCTCATACCCTACCCCCTTCTGCTTTGCAATTAGTTCTGCTCTTTTATTCAATTTATCTCTGTGACTGGCCATTGCCAAAACTGTCTTTGGGTTTAAAGCTGGAATCCTTAGCTGTGAAACTGCCACATCGCCTGGGGGCGACCACTGCCGCTGTTTCACCTTTCACGGATCCAAGCTTTAAACTGCACTTGTTTTTGATTTTGACATTCACATCAAATTATTTCTGAGCCCTTTAAAAAACTACAGCTAACTAAGTTTTAATAAAGAATAAAGAGACATACAGGCTACCATCATCTTGTGTGGACAATTATGGCCTCATAATTTGCAATAAATTATATAGCCCTATAAATAGCATAAACCAATTTGTAAGACGGGAAACAAAATATATGGTATGGAAATATAGATTATGTAGCCTAGGTAGGGGGCGGGGGGAATTTAGTTTTGGGTTAAAAAACAATAAAATCACAAGGAATTCAGCAAAAAATAAATGTGCTTTATTTAGGAAATCTGTTCAACAAGTATTCCTACAAATAAATTAGAGACATACTTGCCTTCAGAAAGTATTCACACCCCTTGACTTTTTTTCATTTTTGTTTTGTGTTACAACCTGAATTTAAAATGGCTTCAATTGTGATATAGAGAACCAGGAAGATGGTGCCGACAGACATGGCAGCTCTGCTTCTAGCTCCTAAGCAACTTTGCATTATTTTGTTCTTCTTGTGGTATTTCTTCCACTATTAGCCCAGAATATTTTTGGTGTTATTACAAACAGCCGGAAATAACTTTTGGATATCAGAGCGGTGGTAACTCACCAGCAAGGCGACCAGGAATACGACCCGAATTGGATCCTTTGTTCGCACGCAATTTAACTTAATTTGCGAAATGTTGGATAAGGTATCTGATGAAAATAGGGAAATATATTTTTTGGGAGATATGAATGTCGATTTTTTTTATATAAACTGTCCAAAGAGAAGGAAAGTTATTTCTGTTGCCAATGTATGTAACCTAACCCAAGTTATGACATTACCAACCAGAACGTTCACTAATAGGTCTGGTATTACATCATCAACTTGTATCGATCCTATTTTTACTAACATGGCTGAACATTGTTCTAAAGCTGTATCAGTGGCGCTAGGTTACAGTGATCATAACTTGGTTGCATTGACTAGGAAAACTAAAATACCAAAGGCTGGCCCTAAAATAATCTACCGCAGGTCCTATAGAAGGTTCACTCAGGACTCATTTGTGTATGAGATTAAGAATGTGCAATGGTTAGAAGTGTGTAGTAAGGATGATCCTGAAATGTCATTAAGTTTGTTTATGAAATTATTTATGAGTATAGCTGATAAGCACGCCCCTTTAAGAAAATGCACTGTGAGGTCAAATGGTGCCCCATGGATTGATGATGAGCTGAGAAATGTAATGATTCAACGTAATGATGTAAAAAAAGTAGCAGAGGAATCTGGTACTTTGTCTGAGAAGCAAAGTTATTGTAAATTAAGAAATCTTGTGACTAAGCTAAACAAAGGAAAGAAGAAGAGATTCTATCAGCACAAAATTGATGAAGTAAGGGGTGATGAGAAAAAGCTGTGGAGAACGTTGAACACTATTATGGGTAGGAATTCAAACGTCTGCCTCTTTTGTTGAATCAGAGGGTATATTTATTACAAAACCACATGACATTGCAAATTACTTTAATGAATATTTTACAGGCAAAGTGGACAAGTTGAGGAATGCTATGATTCCAACTGATGGCTCCATGTCGTATAACCTTATAAAAGACTGTATCATGAAGGAAAGGCGATGCAGTTTCAAATTTCATCAAGTAGAAAAGGAAGAGGTAGAAAGGATGCTGTTGTCTCTGTCGGATGACAAGTCGCCTGGTACAGATAATCTAGACGCCAAATTGCTTAGAGTTACAGCCAACCAAATATCTACACCAATCTCTCATATTTTTAATAAGTGCTTGATGTATGGGGTGTGCCCAGAAGTCTGGAAAGAGTCAAAAGTTATTCCACTACCTAAGGATAATAGATCAGCATTCACTGGTCCTAATAGTCGTCCTATAAGCTTGCTGCCTGTGTTAAGTAAATTATTGGAAAAAATTATATCTGTACAAATCAAGGATTATTTCTCATGCAATGGTCTGATAACGGGTTTCCAGCATGCATATAGGGAGGGGCATTCTACGAGTACAGCCTTAGCACAAATGACAGATGATTGGTTAAAGAGTATGGATGACGGGAAGTTAGTTGGTGCGGTGTTGCTGGATTTCAGTGCTGCTTTTGATGTAATTGATCATGAACTGTTACTAGGAAAACTCAAATGTTATGGTTTTAAGGATGCAGCTCTATCCTGGATGGAAAGCTATCTATCCAGGAGAAGGCAAAAAGTGTTCTTTAATAGTAGCTTTTCAAACAGTAAAGATATACATTGTGGTGTTCCTCAAGGAAGCTTCCTAGGCCCATTGCTTTACTCTATCTTTACTAATGATTTACCTTCAGTAATGAACAAAGCAAGGGTGGTCATGTATGCTGATGACTCTACAATATATAGTGCAGCATCAGAATGTAATGAGTTAACAAATGTACTGAGCAGTGAACTAAGAATGGTGTCTGAGTGGGTTGATATGAACAAATTAGTGTTGAACATTTCTAAAACTAAGTGTATTGTATTTGGGTCAAGATATATCCTTGCTGATGACCCCCAATTGAATTTGGCGATTAATAGAATACATGTAGAGCAAGTTAAAAAAACGAAGCTACTAGGCGTTATTTTGGACGCAGCTTGGTCAGATCATGGTCAGAACACATAGATAATATTGTAATTAAGATGGGTAAGGGAATTGCTGTTACAAGAAAATGTTCAGAGTATGTAACATCTAGTACTCTCAATCAGGTGATTCAATCCCTGGTCCTTTCACACTTAGAGTACTGTCCAGCTATATGGTAATCTGCAGCAAAGAAAGAAAAATATAAAAAAGCTCCAAATGGCTCAAAACAGGGCTGCCAGATTATCTCTTCATTGCTCTAATCGAATGAATATTATTAAAATGCATCAGAATCTTTAATGGCTTCACGTTAAAAACAAATTACTATCTAGTCTTTTGATTTTCTTTAGGAATGTTATACTTTTCAAAAAACCACAGTACCTTTCAGTCCAATTAGTACATACTAGCAACACGCATAACCACCAAACCAGACAGGCAAATTCAAGGCAGCTAAAACAACTCAAGCCAAGGACAAATCGCCTTAAATCTACGGTATTATATAGAGCTATAGCTGAATGGAACTTATTACCAATCCATATTTCTCAGGCAAAAAGTAAATCTACCTTCAAGAAAAAAATAAAAGAACATCTAATGTGATAGACCATGTGACTGGATAGGAAGTGGAAAGTAACAACTGAATGGTGGTCGTGTTTCCTGTCAGGTATTTTAATCGTCTGTATTGTCTACTTGTTGAATGTTTGTGAAGTCTTGATTGTGGTTGTTTGTAATGTCTTGTTAGTTGGTGTTGGACCCCAGGAAGATTAGCTAGCGTTATGGCGTTAGCTAATGGGGATCCTAATAAAAAAAATAAAAAAATAAAAAAACTTATCCCAGAGTCTGCTCCAAGATGCTGCCGGCGGAGAAAAGGTATTCGGAGTGGACTTCTAGTCCGACTCAGGAGGTGGACACACCATCCACCACTTCCGAGTATTGTCTCTGGACAATAGAGTAGATGAGCTCAGGGCGAGGATCTCCTTCCAGAGAGACATCAGGGACTGTAACATACTCTGTTTCACGGAATCATGGCCCTCTCCGGATATACTGTCCCCGTCCATACAGCAGGCTTGGTTCTCAGTACATTGTGCAGACAGGAATAAAGAACTCTCCGGGAAGAAGAAGGACGTGGTGTATGTTTCATTATTAACCACTCATTGTATGATTGTGACAATGTACAGAAACTCAAGTCCACTTTAAGAGTGTGCTCCTAATCTCAGCTCGTTACCTGTATAAAAGACACCTGGGAGCCAGAAATCTTTCTGATTGAGAGGGGGTCAAATACTTATTTCCCTCATTAAAATGCAAATAATTTTATAACATTTTTCACATGCTTTTTTCTGGATTTTTTTGTTGTTATTCTGTCTCTCACTGTTCAAATAAACCTACCGTTAAAATTATAGACTGATAATTTCTTTGTCAGTGGGCAAATGTACAAAATCAGCAGGGGATCAAATACTTTTTTCCCTCACTGTACCCTCTTTAGTGCCTCTATAGTGCCTTGCGGTTGGAGGCCGAGCAGTTGCCATACCAGGCAGTGATGCAACCAGTCAGGATGCTCTTGATGGTGCAGCTGTAGATTGATGGCTTTGAGGGCGCTATGGTGTTGAACGTTGAGCTGTAGCCAATGAATAGCATTTTCACATAGGTGTTCCTTTTGTCCAGGTGGGAAAGGGTAGTGTGGAGTGCAATAGAGATTGCATCATCTGTGGATCTGCTGGGGCGGTATGCAACTTGGAGTGGGTCTAGGGTTTCTGGGATAATGGTGTTGATGTGAGCCATAACCAGCCTTTCAAAGCACTTCATGGCTACAGACGTGAGTGCCACAGGTCGGTAGTCATTTAGGCAGGTTACCTTAGTGTTCTTGGGCACAGGCACTATGGTGGTCTGCTTAAAACATGTTGGTATTACAGAATCGGACAGGGAGAGATTGAAAATGTCAGTGAAGACACTAACCAGTTGGACAGCGCCATGCTCGCAGTACACGTCCTGGTAATCCGTCTGGCCCTGCGGCCTTGTGAATGTTGACCTGTTTAAAGGTCTTACATCGGCTGCGAAGAGCATGATCACACAGTCTTCCGGAACAGCTGGTGCTCTCATGCAAAGCGAGCATAGAAGTAGTTTAGCTCGTCTGGTAGGCTTGTGTCACTGGGCAGCTCTCGGCTGTGCTTCCCTTTGTAGTCTGTAATGGTTTGCAAGCCCTGCCACATACGACGGGTGTCAGAGCCGGTGTAGTACAATTCGATCTTAGTCCTGTATTGACGCTTTGCCTGTTTGATGGTTTGTCGGAGGGGATAGCGGGATTTCTTTTAAGCTTCCGGGTTAGAGTCCTGCTCCTTGAAAGCGGCAGCTCTATCCTTTAGCTTAGTGCGGATGTTGCCTGTAATCCATGGCTTCTGGTTGGGGTATGTATGTACGTATGGGATGACGTCATCGATGCACTTATTGATGAAGCCAATGACTGATGTGGTGTACTCCTCAATACCATCAGAGGAATTACGGAACATATTCCAGTCTGTGCTAGTAAAACAGTCCTGTAGCTTAGCATCTGCTTCATCTGACCACTTTTTTATTGATCTAGTCACTGGTGCTTCCTGCTTTAATTTTTGCTTGTAAGCAGAAATCAGGAGGATAGAATTATGGCCATTGCCAAATGGAGGGCGAGGGAGAGCTTTGTATGCATGTGTGGAGTAAAGGTGGTCCAGAGTTTTTTCCCCTCTTGTTGCACATTTAACATGCTGATAGAATATTGGTAAAACGGATTTAACTTGTTAGGGAGTGGTGGGGCGCTAGTGCTCCCGACACTACCAGGTGAAATGCAAGGCAAAATCCAAAAGTTGAATTATTAAACATGTACCAATATACAAGTGTTTCATACTCATCAAAAGCTCCGCTTCTTGGCAATATCACAGCGTTGTCGGATTTCAAAAAGGCTTTACGGCGAAAGCACTACATTTGATTGTTTGAGGGTAGCACCTTCAATATTTTCCATAACCATGAAATCTTTAGCCAGCGCGGTCGATAGAAAATGCATTTCACAGGGAAAACCTGTGCCTCACCTTTTGTAGAACTTCTGCAGAGGTCTTCCTAAGTGTCCAACGAAGACAATCCATGGGTATTTGGTTAGAAAAAGAAATTTATTATATCCATAAATCTCCGTTTGGTTGGCGCCTTGTGTTCAGAAAATCCAACGTGAAGAGAACGCGTTCAACTAAACATATAAACTTTTCCTCAACAAAACAAAAACCAATTAAAATGCATCTTTAGCTATCCTTTTATGAATAAAAGTGATTATATTTCACTTGGATGGTCACCTAAACGTTATATAAGTCAAATAAAGTGGACCGCTCAGCCAAACATGCGCCCAAAAACGTGCAACTGAAAAAGAGCTCCTCTCACCAAAACCCCTACCTATTGAACACATTGGTTCCAATTGCCATGAAACTTTACGTATACACTGCTGACATCCAGTGGAAGCAATAGGTACTACATTCAGTGTCCTGGTATAAAGACTTTTCAATAGGCAGTCTCTCTAAGTGAGCCATAAGCCATCAGAATGACATTTCCGGATGGAATTTTCTCTGTTTTTTGCCTGCCAAATGAGTTATGTTACACTCACAGACAAAATGTTAACACTTTTGGAAACCTCAGAGTGTTTCCTATCCAATAGTACTAATTATGTGCATATCCTATTTTCTGAGCCTGAGTGGCAAGCATTTTACTTTGGGCACGCACGACTCTCCAAAACCAACCCCTCAGCTGCCGCTCCCTAACAAGTTAAGTTCACCTGCATTACGTCCCAGGCTACTAGGACTCTGGGTGAGTGTTTTCTTGTTTGCTTATGGCGGAATACAGCTCATTCAATGCTGTCTTAGTGCCAGCTTCAATCTGTGGTGGTATGTAAACAGCCACAAAAAATACATATGAAAACACTCGGTAGATAGTGTGGTCTACAGCTTATCATGAGATACTCTACCTCAGGTGAGCAATAGCTCGAAACTTCCTCAGATATTGCGCACCAGCTGTTATTTACAGAAATACGTAGTCCGCTGCCTCTTGTCTTGCCAGACGCCGCTGTTCTATCCTGCCGGTACAGCGTATAACAAGCCAGCTGTATGTTGATAGTGTCATCGTTCAGCCACGACTACGTGAAGCATAAGATATTACAGTTTTGAATGTCCCGTTGGTAGTTTATTCTTCCGCGTAGGTCAACGATTTTATTCTCCAAAGATTGCACATTTGCTAGCCAAATGGAAGGAAGTGGGGGTTTATTTGATCGCCTATGAATTCTCAGAAGGCACCCCGCCCTCAGGCCCCTTTTTCTTCACCTTCTCTTCACACAAATCACAGGGATCTGGGCCTGTTCCAGAGAAAGCAGTATATCAATTGCATCGGGCTCATCACACACGTTAAAGGAAAAAAAATATTCTGCCAGTCCGTGTTGAGTAATCTCAGTTCTGATGTCCAGAGGTTTTGGTCATAAGAGACGGTAGCGTCAAATTATGTACAAAAGTGAAAAAATAAGTTGCAAATAAACTTACAAAAAAAACACATTCGGATGGGGACATGTAAAACATCAGCCTTCTTCTCCGGCGCCATGCACAATTGAGATCATCCTGTCGGGCTGTATCACTGCCTGGTACAGCAACTGCACTGCCCACAACCGCAGGGCTCTCCAGAGGGTGGTGCAATCTGCCCAACCCATCACTGGGGGCACACTGCCTTCCCTCCAAGACACCTACAGCACCCTGTGTCACAGGAAGGCCAAAAAGTTCATCATGGACATCAACCACCCGAGCCAAAGCCTGTTCACCCTGCTATCATCCAGAAGGTGAGGTCAGTACAGGTCTATCAAAGCTGGGACCGAGAGACTGAAAAACAGCTTCTATCTCAAGGCCATCAGACTGTTAAATAGCCACCATTAGCCAGCTACCACCCAGTTACTCAACCCTGCACCTTAGAGGCTGTTGCCCTATATACATAGACATGGAATAACTGGTCACTTTAATAATGTCTACATACTGCTTTACACATTTCATATGTATATACTGCATTCTATTCTACTGCATTTTAGTCAATGCCACTCCGACATTGCTCGTCCTAATATTAATATATTTCTTAATTCCATTATTTACTTTTAGATGTGTGTATTGTTGTGAATTGTTAGATATTTTTTTATTTTTTTTATTTCACCTTTATTTAACCAGGTAGGCCAGTTGAGAACAAGTTCTCATTTACAACTACGACCTGGCCAAGATAAAGCAAAGCAGTGCAACACAAACAACAACACAGAGTTACATATGGAATAAACAAATGTACAGTCAATAACACAATAGAAAAAAAAAATATATATTATTACTGCACTGTTGGAGCTAGAAACATAAGCATTTCGCTACACCCGCAATAACATCTGCTAAATATCTGTATGTGACCAATAACATTTGATTTAATTTGATATTGTGTCACTGGCCTTCTCACAATACCCCATAATGTCAAAGTGGAATTATGTTTTTAGAATCTTGTACAAATTAATTAAAAATGAAAAACTGAAATGTATTGAGTCAATGAGTATTCATCCCCTTTGTTATGGTAAGCCTAAATAAGTTCAGGAGTAAACATTTGCTAAGTCACATAATGAGTTTAACATGATTTGAATGCCTATATCATCTCTTTACCCCACACATAAAATTACCTGTAAGGTCCCTCAGTCGAGAAGTGAATTTCAAACAGATTCAACCACAAAGACCAGGGAGGTTGTCCAATGCCTTGCGAAGAAGCGCACCTATTGGTAGATGGTGAAGTTATTATTTACACTTAGGATGGTGTATCATACACCCAGTCACTACAAAGATACAGGCGTCCTTCCTAGCTCAGTTGCTGGAGAGGAAGGAAACCGCTTAGGGATTTCACCATGAGGTCAATGGTGACTTTAAAACAGTTACAGAGTTTAAGGGCTGTGATAGGAGAAAAATGAGGATAGATCACCAACATTGTAGTTACTCCACAATACTAACATAAATGACAGAGTGAAAAGAAGGAATTGTCTCCAACACTTGGAGACAAGTTCACCTTTCAGCAGGACAATAACTTAAAACAAGGCCAAATATACACTGGAGTTTTTTACCAAGACAACATTGAATGCTCCTGAGTGGCCTAGTTAGAGTTTTTACTTAAATAATCTAGAAAATCTATAGCAAGACTTGAGAATGGCTGTGTAGGATTGATCAGCAACCAACTTGACAGAGTTTGAAGAATTTTAAAAAGAACATGCAAATATTGTACATTCCAGGTGTGCAAAGTTGTTAGTGACTTACACAGAAAGACGCTGTAATCGTTGTCAAAGGTGATTCTAACATGTATTGAACACAGGCAAAATCATAGAGAAAAACTTGGTTCAGTCTGCTTTCCGACACTTGGAGACAAATGCACCATTCAGCAGGACAATAACCTAAAACACAAAGCCAAATATACTTTATTTAACTAGGCAAGTCAGTTAAGAACAAATTCTTATTTACAATGATGGCCTACCCCGGCCAAATCCTCCCCTAACAATTGTGCGTCACGCTATGGACAGCCGCGCCACTCAGAGCTCCTTTCCAAGACGAAATTGAATGTTCCTGTGCCCAGTTAGTTTTGACATAAATCGGCTTGAAAATCTATAGCAAGACTTGAAAATGTCTTGTCTCGCAATGATCAACAACCAACTTGACAGAAGTTGAAGAATTTAAAAAAGAATAACGTGCTGTGGTGGATATTACGAAAAGTGGATTTGCTGGAGTCCAAGTCAAACAAAGATTGAGAAAAATGAGAAAAACAAAGTTACACAGCACAGCGCAGATAGTCTGAATTCCGAAGCAATGGGTGATAAGCACATATCTTTAATATTTCCTGTTCTTGGGTGGGACTTTCAGTTCTCCTACAAAGGAGCAAGCTGGTTTGCAGTACCAAATTATACTCAGAAGAACAGGACATTATAATAGGACAGTTTCACACAGTTAGTCACATATGTGGACACACGCAATAAAAATGTCCCATTACAGTGCACATATTGTACATTTCAGGTGTGCAAAGCTCTTAGAGATTTACAAAGAAAGACGCTGTAATCGCTGTCACAGGTGATTCTAACAGGGGCTTGAATATTTAAATATTTAGTTGGTCAAGATATACAGTTGAAGTCGGAAGTTTACATACTTCTCAGCCAAATACATTTAAACTCAGTATCACAATTCCGACATTTAATCCTAGTAAAAATTCCCTGTCTTAGGTCAGTTAGGATCACCACTTTATTTTAAGAATGTGAAATGTCAGAATAATAGTAGAGAGAATGATTAATTTCAGCTTTTATTTCTTTCATCACATTCCCAGTGGGTCAGAAGTTTACATACACTCAATTAGTATTTGGTAGCACTGCCTTTAAATTGTTTAACTTGGGTCAAATGTGTTGGGTAGCCTTCCACAAGCTTCCCACAATAAGTTGGATGAATTTTGGCCCATTCCTCCTGACAGAGCTGGTGTAACTGAGTCAGGTTTGTAGGCCTAATTGCTCGCACACGTTTTTCAGTTCTGCCCACAAAGTTTCTATAGGATTGAGGTCAGGGCTTTGTGATGCCCACTCCAATACCTTGACTTTGTTGTCCTTATGCCATTTTGTCTCACCACTTTGGAAGTATGCTTGGGGTCATTGTACATTTTGAAGACCCATTTGCTACCATGCTTTAACTTCCTGACTGATGTCTTGAGCTGTTGCTTCAATACGTCCACATACTTTTCCTACCTCATGATGCCATCTATTTTGTGAAGTGCACCAGTCCCTCCTGCAGCAAAGCACCCCCACAACATGATGCTGCCACCCCCGTGCTTCACGGTTGGGATGGTGTTCTTCGGCTTGCAAGCCTCCCCCTTTTTCCTCCAAACACAACGATGGTCATTATGGCCAAACACTTCTATTTTTGTTTCATCAGACCAGAGGACATTTCTCCATAAAGTACGATCTTTGTCCCCATGTGCAGTTGCAAACCGTAGTCTGGCTTTTTTATGGCGGTTTTGGAGCAGTGGCTTCTTCCTTGCTGAGCAGCCTTTCAGGTTATGTCGATATAGGACTCATTTTACTGTGGATATAGATACTTTTGTATCTGTTTCCACCAGCATCTTCAGAAGGTCCTTTGCTATTGTTCTGGGATTGATTTGCACTTTTCGCAACAAAGTACGTTCATCTCTAGGAGACAGAACATGCCTCCTTCCTGAGCGGTGTGACTGCTGCGTGGTCCCATGGTGTTTATACTTGCGTACTATTGATGAACGTGGTGCCTTCAGGCGTTTGGAAATTGCTCCCAAGGATGAACCAGACTTGTGGAAGTCTACACATTTTTTTTGTGAGGTCTTGGCTGGTTTCTTTTGATTTTCCCATGATGTCAAGCAAAGAGGCACTGAGTTTGAAGGTAGGCCTTGAAATACACCCACAGTGTATTAGCCTATCAGAAGCTTCTAAAGCCATGACATCATTTTCTGGAATTTTCCAAGCTGTTTAAAGGCACAGTCAACTTAGTGTATGTAAACTTCTGACCCACTGGTATGGTGATACAGTGAATTATAAGTGAAATAATCTGTCTGTAAACAATTGTTGGAAAAATTACTTGTGTCATGCACAAAGTAGAATTGCCAAAACTATAGTTTGTTAACAAGAAATTTGTGGAGTGGTTGAAAAATTAGTTTTAATGACTCTAACCTAAGTGTATGTAAACTTCCGACTTCAACTGTATTAGTGTTTTATTGTTCATATATATAATCTCTATTTTGGGCTTAGTTGTGATCAATTTGCAGTGTACACATTATTATAATTATGTTGTTTCGGCCGACCGACCATCCACTCCAACAAAAATCAGCCGCTGGCAATGTGGAAGAATCTCTTCTGGTGCTGATGATGTGGACCTTGATTAAGGCAGCCCCCCTGCACCTCTATGATTCAAAGGGGATTGTTTAAACATGGAAGACACATTTCAGTGGAATTCGTTCAGTTGTGCAACTGACTAGGTATCCCCTTTCTATGTGTCTACCCCTGAAGTAGGGAGTCAGTCCATAAAAGGGAAAATAATTAATTTCCCACTGAAGCATGGCCATACATATTATCACAGCAAAGGCAGAGGTCATTGTATCCTTTCCGAGGACTCAAATTATGAATGCCATTTTTGTCATCCATATGAAAGTAAATATACTTCCATATTAGCCTTTGAGATTAGACATGGAAATTCAATTAAATCATGAACTCCATTCAATTGCTTACTCTCAAGCAGTAAGGGCAGATAAGAGCAGCTCTCATGGGATTTCCTCAATGTGACAGTGTACCTCCAAACTCTAAACGCACCTCCTCCCAACTGCCCACTGCACTGATGATAGGAAACATTGTCACCACCGATAAATCTACGATAATCGATAATTTCAATAAGCATTTTTCCTTGGCTGGCCATGCTTTCCACCTGGCTTCCCCTACCCCGATCAACATCTCTGCAGCAACTTGCCCATGCTCCCCCCGCTTCTCCTTCACCCAAATCCAGACAGCTTATGTTGTGAAAGAGCTGCAAAATCTGGATTCCTACAAATCAGCTAGGCTAGACAATCTGGACCATCTCTTTCTAAAATTATCAGCCAAAATTGTTGCAACCCTTATTACTAGCCTATTCAACCTCTCTTTCTTATCGTCTGAGATCCCCAACGATTGGAAAGCTACCGCGGCCATCCCCCTCTTCAAAAGGTCCTAAACGATATCTCTGATCCACCTCTACCTAGACAACATCATTCTGTATACATCTGGCCCTTCTTTGGACACTGTGCTAACTAACCTCCAAACAAGCTTCAATGCCGTACAACACTCCTTCTGAGGCCTCCAACTGCTTTTAAATGCAAGTAAAACGAAGGGCATGCTGTTCAACCGATTGCTGCCTGCACCCTCCCGCCCGACCAGCATCACTACTCTGGACGGTTCCGACTTAATATGTGGACAACTACAAATACCTAGGTGTCTGGTTAGACTGTAAACTCTCCTTCCAGACTCACATTAAGCATCTCCAATCCAAAATTAAATCTAGAATCGGCTTCCTATTTCACAACAAAGACTCCTTCACACATGCTGCCTAACATACCCTCGTAAAACTGACTATCCTACCGATTCTTGACTTCGACGATGTCATTTACAAAATAGCCTCCAACACTCTACTCAGCAAACTGGATGTAGTCTATCACAGTGCCATCCGTTTTGTCACCAAAGCCCTATATACTACCCACCACTGCGACCTGTAGGCTCTCGTTGACTGGCCCTCACTACATATTCATCGCCAAACCCACTGGCTCCAGGTCATCTATAAGTCTATGCTGGATAAAGCCCCACCTTATCTCAGCTCACTGGTCACCATAGCAACACCCACCCATAGCACGTGCTCCAGCAGGTATATTTCACCAGTCACCCCCAAAGCCAACACTTACTTTGGCCACCTTTCCTTCCAGTTCTCTGCTGCCAATGACTGGAACAAATTGCAAAAAATAAATAAATACAATTTTAAAAATCACTGAAGCTGGAGTCTTATATCTCCCTCTCTAACTTTAAGCATCATCTGTCAGAGCAGTTTACCGATCACTGTACACAGCCAATCTGTATATTGCACACCCAACTACCTCATCCCCATATGGTTACTTATTCTCTTGCTCTTTTGCACCCCAGTATCTCTACTTGCACATCATCATCTGCACATCTATCACTCCAGTGTTAATGCTAAATTGTAATTATTTGGCCTATTTATTGCCTTACCTCCCTAATCTTCTATGTTTGCACACACCGTACATAGATTTGTCTATTTTTATTTTATTTTGTGTTATTGACTGTACATTTGTTTGTGTAACTCTGTTGTTTTTGTCGCACTGCTGTGCTTTATCTTGGCCAGGTCGCAGTTGTAAATGAGAACTTGTTCTCAACTGGCCTACCTGGTTAAATAAAGGTGAAATTAAAAAAAGTGAGTTGAGTAGGCCATATAGCTTGCTTTATTCCTTATCACAATCTTGGTTTCATTGTAGCCTATTTCCAAGCAGGTGTCTGTTTTGGTGGGATGGAGTTTTGTTCTTCCAATGTGAATTTATGACACCAGTGTTCCCCTCCCCACTTAGAACACTCCCAATCAAGTCCTAGCAAAATTCTTGCTTGAGAAATTGTTCTTTGCTAAGAAGCTATTTTTGTTAATTTTTTTTAATAGAAAATAATCACAGTAAAGTACTTCATTGTTACCCAGAAATGATATTGAGGTAAAAACAACTGCATTGGACCTCTAATGCTTAAGCTATTTCTATTTGCCTATGCTTACAATGTAGCCCACCTCTACATCAGTGTAGGCCACTGAGCAATGGTCACTAAGGACACCATGTGGATGGGGAGAGGAGTGACAGACAGCTCAAAAGCATTCTGGTAAGTAGACTTACCTTCATACTTGTCGACCCTATCGAGGGGGCTGTATTTTCATGCCACAATTGTGCAGCTTGAGTGTGTGCGGAAAGGATCACAGACTACCTGCGCTTTGACAACAAAAAGGGAAAGTTAGTTTTACTTGGGGGTGTTTTGTTACTAAAATCAGTGGAGATTTTATGTACCTTTCGAAATAGTGCTATCTGGCATCCTTGTGACGTCCATAAACCCTAACCTTAAACCTTACTATAATCCCAACCAAAACCCTTACCTTAACCCTTTATCATAACACAAGGCGAGACAGGAGGCAGATGGTTGGAGTCTTAAATGTTTAATAATCCTAAAAAGGAGTAGGCAAGAGAATGGTCGTGGACAGGCAAAAGGTCAAAACCAGTTTAGAGTCCAGGAGGTACAGAGTGGCAGGCAGCTTCCAGAAACAGGCAAGGGTCAAAACCAGGAGGACTAGAAAAAGGAGAATAGCAAAGGCAGGAGGAACGGAAAACCGCTGGTTGACTTGGAACATACAAGACGAACTGGCACAGAGAGACAGGAAACACAGGGATAAATACACTGGGGAAAACAAGCGACACCTGGAGGGGGTGGAGACAATTTTAAATTGTATTTATTTCACCTTTATTTAACCAGGTAGGCTAGTTGAGAACAAGTTCTCATTTACAGCTGTGACCTGGCCAAGATAAAGCAAAGCAGTGCGACACAAACAACAACACAGAGTTACACATGGAATAAACAAGCGTACAGTCAATAACACAATAGAATAAAAAAATAATGTTTATATACAGTGTGTGCAAATGAAGTAAGGAGGTAAAGGCAATATATAGGCCATAGTAGCGAAGTAATTACAATTTAGCAAATTAACACTGGAGTGATAGATGAGCAGATGATGATGTGCAAGTAGAAATACTGGTGTGCAAAAGAGCAGAAAAGTAAATAAAAACAATGTGGGGATGAGGTAGGTAGTTGGTTGGATGGGCTATCTACAGATGGGCTATGTACAGCTGCAGCGATCGGTTAGCTGCTCAGATAGCTGATGTTTAAAGTTAGTGAGGGAAATATAAGTCTCCAGCTTCGACGATTTTTGCAATTCGTTCCAGTCAATGACGAGGACAGGTGAAACAGATCAGGTTGTCACACCCTTACCTTAACCATTTTAATGCAATTTCAATGGGGTGATGTCAGGGTTGGATGACCCAAGGAATCCTTCTTCTTGACAGTGATCATTCCTCCCAGTCAAATGTTTTCCTACCAATTTCAATATACTGTAGAGCCATGTGTATCCCAGTCTCACCCTTGTGATGACACTTTCCTCCTTTCTCTCTCGACCTGAGAACCTCCCTGCCCCCACTTTTTCCTGGATCTTAAACAGTTATCTTCCCTTTCCCTCCCTGTTCCACAACTCTTGACATTTGTTTTTAACCACTGTTCTTTTTAACCCCTTGGCTTCTGCTTTACTGAATGATATTTCTATATCAGGATTTCAACATCATCATATCATACTAGGATTGATATTTCCATATCAGGATTTCAACATCATCATATTATACAAGGATGGAAAAAAAAAAAAAATTTAAAAATAGGAAAAAACACACATCACGACAAGAGAGACACCACAACACTACATAAAGAGAGACCTAAGACAACGGCATGGCATGGCAGCAACATACGACAACACAGAGTTACAGAGTAACCACAAGTCGCAAAGAAAACAGGAGCTGCCTGCACTATTCCAGCACCATTTCAACTTCAACATTTTAACATCATCAAATAACCTTTGCTTAGTCTAATACAGTGACAACTAAAATATACCAAAAACTATTTAGTCCAATCAACGTAAACTAAATATGGTGTGGCTGTTCATGGTTCTGATTTCTGTGTGTGCGCGTTCGTGCAAGTAGAAAAACATGTTGACTCACCCTACTTCTAGAGAAATGCCAATGCCATCCTCCTCTCTTTAATGTCGAGGGAACGGTCTATCACTCTGTCATACAGTACACATTTTAATTTGTTGTTGTCCTAGGCTACCTGTTTAAAATGCTTGCTCGCTAGTCTAACTTTCATTCATGGGCAACGTTAGCTCGTTAACATTAGCCTTCTATATCTAGCTACTTACTGAACTTCCATCCTGTCAGGCCTGTGGCACAACAATGTATGAATTAATGGTAGGATCAGAATCACCATTATAATCATTGGCCAGTACAGAGAATTAAGTAAGACCACAAGTCCAGATTCCTATCTCCATCCATGGCTAATTTAGGAACCAGACAATTTTAGCTATCTGGAATGCAGCAATTCCAGTGTTTCTTTCAATGACATATGATCTCAATAGGATTTGATAGGACTGAAGCCAAATCCAAGCTGGCTTCCCTTGACACTTTTTTTTGGTGCGCGCCAGGAACATTCACAGTTGACCTCGCTCACTTTAGCTCAACGCTGATTGGCTAATTGTTTGTACTTTTTTTGTCAAGGGAGGCCAGATGCTCGCTTGTTTCCCTTGCCTTCAATGCTACGGGCGGCAACAATGTCATACTCGTTTGGACCAGACAGCATCAGATAGATGTCCTACACGTAGAGAGACAGAGGGGAGCTGTATTTCTCACTCGGATGCTTTTTCCTGTGAGATACATTCAGCCTCCTGCAAATTGAAGGACAATTATGAAACACAGAGAGATGAAAGATCAATTATTTTATGCTATAGAATTGTTTTATTGGTACATTCTTTGGGGAAGCATGGCTTCCCATGGCACCCATGAATACACTCCACTGCTAGCTTACCCCCAGCTGTCTCACCCTAAACAAGCACTGCAAAATCACATGCAATACATCTTGGATGCTCCATGACACAAATTAATTTAAACTCATCAGTGCTGCACATGAGACAGAGCAGACAACAACTCCATTGTGTAAACAGATAAGTGATCCATTGCTCTTTTTGTCACTTCCCCCTTAAACTCAGGAACACTAAAAGCTGCACCTGTCCTCCTGTTTTAGGGTCCTTAGATGCATCAGTGAATATATTCAAGACAGCATAGGACTGAGTTCTTACATATTCACTTACGATATTTACTGGATTACCCTCTCAAGCAAAGTCCCAATGAACCTGGATAGCAAGGACCCTTTTGAAATGGCTTCATATTGCTCCATGGACCAATCACAATAGGAATATAAATAAAACGCAATGTGATTGGTGGCTGAGATGTAAAAATCTGAACAATTAGAAGAACCCATATGAGGCCGTTGTAAATGGTATAAATCCAGTCATCCTTTCCTTTTTTGATCAGTAAAACCTATAGAGATAGATACTTGGAAATAACCCGTTTTTGCATGGACTTTGCTATTGAGGACTTCCACCATTTTAAAGCAGTCAACTTCCTATGGGTTAAGGAAGGATGACACAATTCCATTAGCAGGGATCTGCCAATGAATTATACTCATGAGGAAACATTGCATAACTGCAGGTGAAAGTAAATCGCCAACCTTGGCTTTATAACTGTTCAAACAACACACTCCAGGTGGCAGTATGCACCATTTTAGTTTGTACCACTACCAAGTTAGAAGAAGTAGAAGAAGTACTTGAAAATGGAGATGGCCAATGCTGTCTATAAACCCTAGATTGCTGATGCTAAGCATTGACCAGTGAGAGGCTTTGATGCCACCAGTAGGCCGTATTGGCACTCCCCAGATGAAGGAAAAGGAAAGGGGTTACCTAGTCAGTGTAAAAACTGAATGTATTCAACTGAAATGTGTCTTCCGTATTTAACCCTCTAAAACAGAGAGGTGCGGGGGGCAGCCTTAATCGACATCCACGTCATCGGCACCTGGGGAACAGTGGGTTTACTGACTTGTTCAGGGGCAGATACGACAGATTTTTACCTTGTCAGCTCAGGGATTCGATCCAGCTTCGGTTGCTGGCCTAACGCTCCTACCCACCAGGCTACCTGTCTGGCAGTCCTCAATCGGAGTTAATTCTACCGTATTTAAATGAATGTTTCGAGGACAAAACGATATGTATTTTACTATTTTGTTGTTGTAGTGGGGTCAGTAACATTAGAACTTTCAAAAATGATACTTTAAGGATTAAAATATATATACATATACATATGTTTAGCTCATATAATATTATGTAAAAGTATACATTAAGGTGTCTGTAATAGAATAAATGTGGCAAAAACAAATATAGACATTAATACATGACTTTCTATAGATTCCAAAATATTTTTTACACTGCTGGGGGAGTGCCAAGATGGAGATGCAGTGGCTTCAAAACTGCGCCCCCCCGTCAGTCATCTAGTGTACATATAAATGATTGGGTAATACCCTCAGAGTACCAAAGTATGAGTCATAATAACCATTAAATGTAGCGGTTAAACAGGGAAATGGTTACAATCGTTTTTTCGACCATTCAGTTTTCCCATAGAGGATTTTAGAAACACTTAAAATAAGGGCTGTGTTTTGTGTAGGCTTACACGGGCGTGACATTTTGCTAACCGTGTAAATCTCTCTCAGACAATGGGATTCCATATATAAAATACAAATACAAAACCAGGTGCCCCCCCCATATTCTGTTCGCATTCCACTTTGTTTTGGAAAACACCCTTCATTTTGACAAGCGACTTCTAGGATGGTAGATTCAGAGAGCGAGGTGGAACTAAATTCAAGATGAGTCGTCACATCAGGCAAGCCTACTACAGTGAGAATCAATGAGGATGTAGTTTCGCTAGACAGAAGGTATATAACTGTTGGTTTATTTGTGTGTGGCGGGGGCAACTAGTGTTCGAAATAAGTACACCTCATTGATGATGGAACCGGCATCCAGTGTTCAATTTAATAAAAATAACTGTATAACTGACAATATAAATATGTTATGCCCTAGTCAGCTGAAGGGTATGTGTGTGAGTGAGGGAATTCCTATGGTCACATTTATCATATCACTGTAGAAGGTTGATCAGTCAACCACACCACCACCCAAACCAGCCTGTAGCCAAGCCTCAATCCCAGTTGTCCGGTTAGAGAGAAAGAGTTAGGAAGAGAGAGAGAGAGAGGGGGTGAACTGAGAGAGAACAACTCTTCCCCATTCCTCAGTTTGGTGTTGTCAATAGTTAATTAGAGCTCCAGTGGTACAGTAGACTATGTTTTCATTGATGCATCCCTGCAATTAACAGAAGACCTCTCTCTCTCCATTTGCTCATTTCAGGCCAGGAAACTACACCAGGTAAGCCACCTTTGTGCATATATTAACCTGTCCTCCGGGTCTAGTTTAGTCTGGTTCCATTTGCAGAATCAAGGCTCACTGCTGGAGATGGCAAATAGAACCGCAACTCACACTGTCAACTACTTACTGAAATGCAGAAGATGATTTCCTAAAGTCTGTATAAATTGTTGAAACTTGATGGTTTATTAAATTAATTTGGGAATTATGTTTTATCTTGTAGGCTTGGATATCCCAGCATATAAATATGAACTGGCACCTGTCAATAAATAGTCTTGTAGAGATATGGGCACAAAAATGACAGTGAAGTCAGTTTTTGAGCAAATTGATCTAAGAAGCAATGTTCTTGGGGAATAAACATAGTTGGGGTACAGGCACATGCTCTCTAATTACCTAGCTCCTCAGAATACATCTTAATGGAGCTAGGGTTAGGGTTAAGGTTAAGGTTAGGGTCCAGGTTAGAATGATTAAGGTTCGGGTTAAGGTTAGAATGGTTAAGGTTAGTGTTAAAGTTAGAATGGTTAAGGTTTTCTAATACTTTTCATTCAGACCTGTGGGGTTCCTAGTACCCAATGTTTGAATCCAAAGGGTTAGGCTTAGGGATAAGGTTAGGGTTAGGGTTAAGACTGGGGCTAGGGTTAGGATTAAGGTTGGTGTTAGAATTAGGGTTAGGATTAGGATTAAGGTTAGGGTTAGGGTTAAGGTTAGGGCTAGGGTTAGGATGGTTAAGGTTAGTGTTAAGGTCAGGGTTAGAGTTAAAAAGGTTAAGGTTCTCTAATACTTTTCATTCAGGCTTATGGGATTTTTGAAACCCGAAATCGCTCCTTAGTCTGTCTGTGTGTTAACGACCACCCTTGGTTCGATTCCCACCCTGCTATTCGTAACTGAGCTACTGGATGAGATCTAAAGTGGGTGTATAGTGTGGTTTTGACAGACTCTATACTTCTATAATATAGATGTTGTTTGAGTCTGGCTTCCAAGGAGTTCCTGGTTTCTCCAATATACAGTTTTCTACATTGTAGAAACAATGTTGGTGGTCTTCAGTTGAAAAACCTCCCTTACTGGAGCCCCTAAACCTGACCATTTATTCTGAATGTATTTTACTTGTCTAAAATGTGATCCAATCTGCACCGGCTTATCCATGAATCCAGAGTGTACCAGCACATCTTTCAAAATTGTATTTCGCCGATATGCTGATATTACTCTGAATTGTTGGAGAACCTCAACATCCTCCCTTGTCTGCTGGAAATGATCCTTTACTACGGTATTAAACTTCATAGAAGACTGTGGATATGTGGTGACAAATGGGATAACATTTCCATCATTATTAGTCCCCCCATACATAGGTTCAGTTACAGACATAGTGTTCACCTCTGCTCTTATAGTACGGAGGAAACGTTTAGAATAACCTCTGGGCCTAAGAGCCTTAAAAATAATTCCAATAGCCTCCTTCACATGTTTTCCCAGTGTGCAAATCCTGTGAAATCTGATAAGCTGCGACTTTATCAATCCTCTGCAGGTGTGTTTTGGATGAAAACTAGATTTGTGTAAGAGGGAATGAGGTTTGAAATAAACCTTTGTTGCTAATTGCTTCATGTTATCTTAATTCAACGTGTCATATCTTTTTAATGTTCTTTGGGAAACAATATGTTTGAACAGAACATTGTGATAACTTCTAATGTAATTTGGTTTCATGGAATTAAATAGCTGCAAACTGATTTACAATATATTAAACACCACTTTATTTTATCTTTACATAGCAAATTAAATAAGAACTGTAAGCAGTACAGTTCATGATACTCATGCAACAGAAATGTCACAGGGCTGGCCTTTTTTTTGGGTGCAGGGGTTGTTTTCAGCTAGAAACAGTATAATCTGCTAGGCAGATGTGATGTGACAATTGATTGTGCACCAAGGTGAGATGGGGGAGTGCAGTGCATGTGTGTTTAGAGAGGAGTAGAGAGAGAAAAGGGGGGGATAGGGGAGAGAGAGAAAGGGAGAGTGACAGAGAGAGAGAGAGAGCGAAAGAGAGAGATCCATTGTTAGTATCAGTGTGCTGTGGCTGTTCGCATTGAGTTTAAGTGCCTTTGCAGGCGGATCGATCAGGCTGTCAGAGCAGAGCGGTGATGGCCTGCAGGTCCCACTCAGCCTGCCCACTGGGTGTGAAGGACACTGATGTGACAGGACTAATTACACACACAGGAAGCCAGCAGTAACAAGAGCCACACACAGGAGCCACACAAGCTTAACACAGGCTCAACACAGCGTTAACCATCTATGGCCTTAACCAAGATTTTTCCTATTTTGCCTGCTATCCGTTTGATAGTAATAGTAGGTTGGATAGTGATATTGCAAAGGGTTGACTCATAGTTGGTAGCAGGGCATACACAGGTGGTATAGTTTGAAAGGAAATTGATATTAACTATTGTTACCCTTTTCATGCTTGTTGATTTTGTGTTAAAGTGGAGTCAAGGGGCAATTCCACAGTAACAGAATGACACTGAGACACAGATATTTTACTTAAAATGTATGCCAAACAAAAACCATTGATTGCAAAGTTAAACAAACCATACAACTCTATGCACAATTACTAATTTCAACAATTTCCACAGAAAATTGTACAAAGCACATTTACTTAAAGGACAGTGCAGGTACAAAGTTTGGTAACAGAATGATTGTAAAATCTTCATCAGTGACCACGTTTTCTAAAAACTCTGTTAAATATCTCATTTTAATCAAGCTTCGAAGATGTCTGTAGAAAGAATTGGGTATCAGCTATATTATGACACCTTGTGTTTGAAAAAATCTATTTTGGTTATTGAACTACAGTAGGTGAAGTAGATTAACACCTGGTAACAGAATTGTGGTAACAGAATGACATCATGGGTCCCTGATCTGTACTATACAGAAATTCCTAATTATGAATGTCATTCTCTTCATGGTGATGTATCCTGAATAGGCACACAAAGGTAGAAATATGTAATATTTTGGGGTATTATTCTACACACTTGCTATTATTCTATTTTTATTTTTATTTTTTTAATTTAACCTTTATTTAACTAGGCAAGTCAGTTTAGAACAAATTCTTATTTATAATGACAGCCTAGGAACAGGGGCAGAACGACAGATTTTTCTACTGTACTAAACCTTATTCTACTGTAGAGTACTGTACTGTATTGTACTGACCCATACTCTGCTATATTTAGCTAATTCAGTTGCAGTCATTCTGTTACTGAGTTTTTGGTAATTCTGTCATAAACCAAATTGTTATCAATAAAAACACTATAACAATTGGTAGGTCTACCTTTACTTGTTACTTCTGTGAACTTTCATGATCCTCCCTCATGAGGGAGAGAAATTATAAAATATCTTAAAGATATGGGGTTTTTTGGTAACAGAATGGCAAGACACTAAGCAATATTTCTTAAACTTACAGGAAGAGAAATCATTTCTGCAAAACTAAATATGTGTTGATATTAGTTGTCAGGGGTCTTTACTTCAACATTATTGTGTTTTGATGTATTTCTAATACCTTTTAAGACTTTTTCTGATAGATGTTTTCTAAAACCCCTTTTCCATCTGTTTGACCAAAAAAATATATAGACCCTTAGCTTTCATTTGACTTAAAATGTGTTGTGCCCCTATGAACCTCGTGGGGGTTTTACATGGAAATGCCCTCAGGCTACTTTATGAATGTGTAGTTTAGTCAGTATTGTTTATGAACTTGGTGTGCCACGTTATGATGTTACCTGGGAATAGTAAGACACACAAACATGAGAAGCCTAAGTATTGCGAATGGCATTAGCTCATATCTAGTGGTATGTCAAAATGTCACGTGCATGAAGTACTCTGCTCATCTGTTTTAATTATTACATTTCCATTGAGTTGGCCTGCCATTTAATTATTTCCACATTGATCTGTGATCCTCAGCAGCAGCACCCTCACACGCAGGTCAATGCACAGGGCTTACTGCTCCTGGGCTTACCAGGCTTCAGTTGGGTCTCTCACACACACACACACACACACACACACACACACACACACACACACACACACACACACACACACACACACACACACACACACACACACACACATGTGCGCATGCACGGACACTCGCACACAAACACAGTAGTAACTATATAGTCAGTCATAACCATGCAAGCACTCTTCAAAGTGCATACAGTATATGTGAACTGTCTCAAATCCTTGGCACGTTCGCTACGTTCTCGGGGTCTCCCAGATATGTTAAATGTTGTGAACATGTGAACATGATCGGTGTATTGCCTGGCTATCCAAACTTTTTACTCCGGCCAAATGCTATGCCACACTCACTGACAATATTTTCTTCTCCGCAATGCGTCTGGATCTGAGTACCTCTCCAATGATTTCTAGAATGCAAATACATTCTAACCATTCTGATTGATCGCAGATACCAATGGGTTGTCAACTAAGACTGTGTTAGCTGTGCTAAATACACACAGTTCTTTAGCACATATCTTCCTCTTACAGTCTTTCTTTTTTTCCAGGATGGACCATGAGCGAATGGGAGACCGGGGTATGGGAGACCGGGGTATGGGGGACATTCACCATGGATATGATGAGGAGGAGGGTAAGTGAGACACAGCACAGTACATCAGGAATCTGTCCTCATCTACAATAAAAATACATGATATATAATGTACAATAGACCTATCATGATGGAATAGGTCTAACAGTCTGTTGCTTACAAGAAAGGACATGAGAGATTTACAGTTACTGTTAGTTTGTTTTCAATTGCAGTATTGTGGGAAAACAGTGGCAATTATCACTAAGTGGACTATCCTGGCTAAAATGGAATGAAATGACATTCATAATTTCAGTGTATTTAAGTATCTAACGTATCATTATTTGATCTGATCACTTGTGTAAATGTGCTGTTTATCTTGAAGAATTAAGTATGTCCTATGTGATGATAAATGCCAATAACAAAGATGAAAGAATAACATGATCATGATGGGCATTGGATTCCATTTTATATATGAATATGAGTTTGTGTGTGTGTGTGTGTGCATGCGTGTATGTGTGTATAAATTATTGTGTGTGTGGGTGTTTGCATGTTCTTTCAGTTTGGTTCACCATGTCCTAAGCAGGCCCCTATCTATCCACTTGCCAGCAGGGCTGTGTGTATTTCCAGCAAGGCTGTATGTTGTTGTTCCAGCATTGATTACTCTGTATATAGCTTTGCACTGAGGCGGATGTCACAGACTTTTCAAGTTTCAAGTTTTATTAGTCAAATGTACAGGATACACATGGTATACACCGTCCAAATAAATTCTTACTTGCGGGTTCCTTCTCGACAATGCAACAACAATAAGAAATAATAAAAGATAAGTACAGTTGAAGTCGGAAGTTTACATACACCTTAGCCAAATACATTTTATAATCAGTTTTTCAGAATTCCTGACATTTAATCGTAGTAAATATTCCCTGTCTTAGGTCAGTTAGGATCACCACTTTATTTTAAGAATGTGAAATGTCAGAATAATAGTAGAGAGAATGATTTATTTCAGCTTTTTTTTTCTTTCATCACATTCTCAGTGGGTCAGAAGTTTACATACACTCAATTAGTATTTGGTAGCATTGCCTTTAAATTGTTTAACTTGGGTCAAACGTTTCGGGTAGTCTTCCACAAGCTTCCCACAATAAGTTGGGTGGATTTTGGCCCATTCCTCCTGACAGAGCTGGTGTAACTGAGTCAGGTTTGTAGGCCTCCTTGCTCGCACACGCCTTTTCAGTTCTGCCCACAAATTTTCTATAGGATTGAGGTCAGGGCTTTGTGATGCCCACTCCAATACCTTTACTTTGTTGTCCTTAAGCCATTTTGCCACAGCTTTGGAAGTATGTTTGGGGTCATTGTCCATTTGGAAGACCCATTTGCGACCAAGCTTTAATAACTTCCTGACTGATGTCTTGAGATGTTGCTTCAATATGTCCACATAATTTTCCTTCCTCATGATGCCATCTATTTTGTGAAGTGCACCAGTCCCTCCTGCAGCAAAGCACCCCCACAACATGGTGCTGCCACCCCCGTGCTTCACGGTTGGGATGGTGTTCTTCGGCTTGCAAGCCTCCCCCTTTTTCCTCCAAACATAACGATGGTCATTATGGCCAAACACTTCTATTTTTGTTTCACCAGACCAGAGGACATTTCTCCAAAAAGTACGATCTTTGTCTTCATGTGCAGTTGCAAACCGTAGTCTGGCTTTTTTATGGAGGTTTTGGAGCAGTGGCTTCTTCCTTGTTGAGCTGCCTTTCAGGTTATGTCGATATAGGACTAGTTTTACTGTGGATATAGATACTTTTGTACCTGTTTCCTCCAGCATCTTCACAAGATCCTTTGCTGTTGTTCTGGGAATGATTTGCACTTTTTGCACCAAAGTACGTTCATCTATCTCTAGGAGACAGAACACATCTCCTTCCTGAGCGGTATGACTGCTGTGTGGTCCCATGCGTACTGTTGTTTGTACAGATGAACGTGGTACCTTCAGGCGTTTGGAAATTGCTCCCAAGGATGAACCAGACTTGTGGAGGTCTGCAATTTTTTTCCTAAGGTCTTGGCTGATTTCTTTTGATTTTCCCATGATGTCATGCAAAGAGGCACTGAGTTTGAAGGTAGGCCTTGAAATACATCCACAGGTACCCCTCCAATATACTCAATTAGCCTATTAGAAGCTTCTAAAGCCATGACATCATTTTCTGGAATTCTCCAAGCTGTTTAAAGTCACAGTCAACTTAGTGTATGTAAACTTCTGACCAACTGGAATTGTGACACAGTGAATTATAAGTGAAATAATCTGTCTGTAAACAATTGTTGGAAAAATTACTTGTGTCATGAACAAAGTAGATGTCCTAACCGACTTGCCAAAACTGTAGTTTGTTAACAAGAAATTTGTGGAGTGGTAGATAAACGAGTTTTAATGACTCCAACATAAGTGTATGTAAACTTCCGACTTCAACTGTATACGAACATAAAGTAAATGAGTCAGTAGAATAGAATAAACATTTGAACATAAGTATAATACAGGAAGGCACAATTTATAGTCCAATATTTACACGAGTGTAGGGGGAATGGGGCATTGGGGGGCAAGTGTTTAAATCGTGCAGTATTAGCAATAGTAAATAAGAATCTGGTAGCAGCAGTTGTGATGGATGTGTTTAACAGAAGTCCCCACAAGAATAGTAAACAAACAACAATTTGACCAACTGGGGACATTTTGTTTGTCCCCACAAGGCCAAATGCTATTTCTAGGGGGGTTTAGGGTTAATGTTAGAATTAGTGTTAGGGTTATAACTAGGTTTAGGGTTAGGAGCTAGGGTTAGTTTTAGGGTTAAGGTTAGGAGCTAGGTATCACGTTTGAAGGTAAGCCCCAGGTGCAGACAATGTTGAAGTAACAAAAGTTTATTAAATCGAACGCGGGCAGGCAAATGTACAGGATGGCAGGCTCAGGGCCAGGGCAGGCAGAGGTCGGTAAACCAGAGTAGAGGGCAAAGGTACAAGATGGCAGGCAGGCTCAGGGTCAGGGTAGGCAGAAAGGACAAAACCAGGAAAACTAGAAAACAAACAGGAATATAGTGAAGTCAGGAGCAAGGGGGAAAACGCTGGCAGATTTGAGGAACAAAAAAAACTGGCAACAGACAAACAGAGAACACAGGTATAAATACAAAGGGGATAATGGGGAAGATGGGTGACACCTGGAGGAGGGTGGAGACAATCACAAAGACAGGTGAAACAAATCAGGGCATGACACTAGGGTTAGGTTTAGGGTTAAAGTTAGGTTTTTGGGTTAGGGTTAGGGTTACGGTTGGGGTTAGGGTTAGGGTTAGGGTAAGAGTACGGGTTTGGTTAGGGTTAGGGGTTAGAGAAAATTGGATTTTGAATGGGACTGAATTGTGTGTCCCCATTGTTAGCTGTACAAGACTGTGTGTGCGTGTGTGTGTGTGAGTGTGTGTGTGGGTGAGTGCGTGCGTGCGTGTATGTGGATGTGTGTCTGTGTGTGTGTGTGAGGGAGTGCATGTGTGCTAAGGTGCAAAGAATCAGAGCAGGTGGTCAGTCCAGTTCAAGTGTTTAGCAGTCTGATGGCTTGTAGATAGAAACAGCCTCTGAGCCTTTTGGTATAAGACCTCATGCTTCTATAATGTCTGCCTGACAGTAAGGGATTGAACAGCTCATGGCTGGGGTGTGTGGTCCTTGATGATTCCCTGGGACTTCCTCAGGCACCGTTACAAATATATTTCCTGGATGGGTGGGAACACAGTCCCAGTGAAATACTTGGCGAACTTCATCACACGCTGGAGGGCCTTGCGGTCTAGGACCGAGCAATTCCCGTACCAGGCCATAATGCAACTGATCAGGATGCTCTCGATGGTGCAGCAGTAGTATTTGGCAAGGACCCGGGGTGGAAAGCCCGAAATTATTCAGCCGCCTTAGGGGGTAAAGTCACTGTTGCGCCCTCTTGACAAGAGTGGTGGTGTTGTTGGTCCATGTCAAGTCCTCTGTGATGTGGACGCCCAGGCACTTAAAATTGCTGACTCTCTCTAATGCAGTCCTATTAATGTGGATCGGGGCTTGTTCCCTCCTCTACTTCCAGAAGTCAACAATCAACTCCTCTGTTTTGCTGACGTTGAGGGAGAGGTTGTTGTCCTAGCACCACAATGCCAGTTAACTTACCTCCAGTTCACTTACCTCCCTATAGGCTGACTCGTCGTTGTTGGTTATCAGGCCTACAACCATAGTGTCGTCAGCAAACTTGATGATGGAGTTGGTGTTGTGCAAAATTACGCAGTCGTGGGTGAACAGGGAGTACAGCAGAGGGCTGAGGACACACCCCTTGGGGGGGGGGGCCCTGTGTTAAGAGTCAGTGTGGAGGAGGTGCTGTTGCCAATACTCACAGCTTGTGGTCTGCCCATCAGGGAGTCCAGGATCCAGTTGCAGAGGGCTGTGTCCAGACCCATTATTCTGAGATTGGTGATGAGCTTGGAGGAACAATAGTGTTGAATGCTGAACTGTAGTCAATGAACAGCATTCTCACATGGTGTTTCTCATGTCCAGGTGTGTTAGGACTGTGTGAATAGTGATGTAAATGGCATCTTCCATGGATCTGTTGGAGCTGTAGGTAAATTGAAGGGGGTCCAGTGTGGCTAGCATGCTGGCTTTGATGTGGTCCATGACCAGCCTCTTGAAGTACTTCGTGATGACAGTGGTGAGTGCAACAGGCGATAGTCATTTGGGCATGTCATATTGGTTTTGGGCACTGGGACAATGGTGGTCTCCTTGAAGCAAGTGGGGACTACAGCCTGTGACAAAGACAGGTTGAATATGTCAGAGATAATGCCCACCAGCTGGTCAACACAAACCCGGCCAGGGATGCCATCTGGCCCGGCTGCTTGGTGAGTATTTCATATTTAGAGAGTTTTCCTCATGTCAGCCTTGGAGAGCAAAAGCACTTGGTCATCTGGAGCAGCGAGAGCCTTCCTGGATGCCTTGGTATTATCTGCCTTAAAGCCAGCATAGCATGTGTTAAGCTCGTCTAGGAGGGAGCCTTCAGTGGGCACCTCACATATGGATCTGCCTTTGTAGTCCCTGATAGCCTGTAGTCCTTGCCACATGCGTTGCAAGTCTGAGTTGTCAAACATCAATTCAAGTTTGAGTTTGTATCATCTTTTTGTTCGTACCTGCTTGGCTTGTAAGCTTTGCGCGTCAACGAGTCATTGGGGTTTGTTCTGCTGACATTGAATGCTGCAGTATGGGCTCTTAGCATGGTACGGATTTCACCATTCATCCAGGGTTTTTGTTTTGGGTATGTACAGATTGGTATTGTTGTTACAACATCGTTAACACTTTCCTAATGAAGCCTGTGACTGATGATATATATTCCTCAATGTTGATGGATGAGTCCTGAGTAAACTCTTTGAACATATTCCAATCAGTATTCTCAAAACAGTCCTGCAGCATTGATTCCGCCTCTGTCACGGATGTTTGTATATACATGGTCCATCACGTTGTTTCCTGTCCTGGTGCAGGACACATGTTGGTGATACTTTGGAATAATTTGTTTTAAAATCTCCCGCGACAAAAAAAGACTGCTTCCAGGTGAGAAGATTCTTGCTGGCTAATGTCCTTGTACAGTTTGCTGAGTTCCGCCTTGATGTTTGCTTGTGGTGGTAGGTACACACTGTGATAACAACACAGGAATTCCCTCAGCATATTTTGGCATCAGAAACTCCAGGTCGGGTGACCAGGAGCTTGAGATGTTTTATTGATGAGGATGCATACTCCTCCCCCTACTCTTACCAGAAGCCGCCGTTCAATCCATATGGAAAATGGAAAAGCCATCTGGTTGAATAGCAGAGTCAAGTGAATTGTCCGTGAGCCATGTCTCTGAAAAACAAAGACACAGCATTCCCTGATGTTCCTCTGCAAAAGAGTTCAACGTTTATTTTCCAGCGATTGGGCATTAGCCATCAGAATACTAGGAAGAGGAGGCTGTGTAGCCAGTCTTTTCAACCTAGCTTGGCGTCCCCCTTCCTTCCTCTTCTTCATCACCAGCATTGCCTTCGGTCATCTTGGTCAGCGGCAATGGGTAAGGCCAATGTGAGGGGAACAAAGGAATGGATGTAGTATTCCAGATCTGGGAGGCTGAGAGATACAGTTAGTGTGTAGCTTCCGATTCATGATCCAGAAGTGTTTGTTGGTTGTAGGAAATTATTGCACAAACATTCTGAGCAAACAAAGTAGAAATAGCAATAAAAAAGTAGAGAAGGAACCTCTCTCCTCAGCGCCGCCGTCTTTAGTCACCCCTAAAGCTAGGGGTGACTAAAGGTAACTTTGATCAACTCTGAGTTCAACTTCGGATAACCGGTACCACGAAAGTGGATCACGTGTTAGCCTTTCTATGACAACGAATACTTCAGATCTAACCTGCTGGTTAATTCAGGGCTAATGACATTTATCCTGAATGAGGTGCCTGAGCCGTGAGTTGAGGACCAATGAAATCAGATTCTCTCCATCTCGCAAGATTGCATCATCATCCACTTTATATTAATCAAATATGTTTTTGTGTGTTAAAAAATAGGGCAACACTTTATCTGTTGATAAGCAACTTCTTGCTAAGGTTACGGTTAGGGTTAGGTTTAGAATAAGGGTTAGGGCTATGGTCAGGGTAAGGGTTACGTTTAGGGTTAGGATAAGGGTTAAGGTATAGATAAGAGCTAGGTTTAGGGTTAATAGTTAGTTATTTGAAATGTTACTGATGGATTATCCAAATAAAGTGTTACCAAAAATAGTCATGTTAAAATAATTATCACATTAAACATTTACTAATGACAAAATAATTTGAAACTTCACACACAGTAAAACTTATGTATGACTTAATACAATTATTTTTTCTATAGGAGTGGGAAAAAAGTATTTTACATCTAAGTAATGAAGTAAAGACGAAACTTCTAAAAGCCTGCTGAATTTGCAAGATAACGTTTCTTTCATTTTGATTTCAGCACAAATGAAAATATGACACTAACTCGCCCATGGATTGATGTTTCAGCATTGTCTCAATGAAGAGTTCGGAATTCGACAAGTCACGTGGAGTTACAAGCCTGCTAGAGTTAGTGGCAGGCAGAAGAGGAATATCCACCGTCCTGGCACGGATGAAGCCTGAGCTGGAATGGAAGCTAACTGAAGCTGGATAACTTTAGAAAACCCTGAGTAGATCTAGCTTACTCCTCAGGCCTCACATGCTAGGTTCATTTTTGATGGGTCCTTTCGGCAAACAGCGTATTATTCAATTATTGGTTTGGAAACAATGTTCTAATTGACAATAGTGTTTTCATGTAGTTGTTGCATAAAATGAACTTCATCATGCATTGATATTCAAAAAGGAGCCCATTGCAAAGTGACAGTACAGTTGGTTTCAAAGTAATGTAAAACAGCACAAAGTTGACATGGTTCCTGCTGTTAGTATCTGACAGGAAAACATGACCAAGTATGTCATGTAAGAAAATACAATATTCAACCCTGGCATAAATACTTGAGAATGGTTTATTTATTAGAGAAACAGACATGAACACTGTATCATAATTTATTGATTGTTTGTTTCAATGATTTAACACTTATGGAAATGTTCCTTTGTGTACCAGCGATTAATGAGTGATGTGGTAGGACTCAGTCATTATGTTAGTCTGTCAAGGTTGTTGCTTGGCTTTTCTAGATACTGTAAAACTATTATTAAGCCCAGTTTAATGTATTTTTTTAGGATGTTCTGTTTCTGTAATACATGTTTTGCAGTACGTCCTCCTCAATGACTCATTTAAATCATGTATGTTAATGTGACTTTACATTACCGTTTGTTTACAGGCCATTAGTCCATCTGCATTGGTGTCCCAGTAACCAACTTTGATGTTAACATAAATTGCATTACCGTTTGTCTACAGATCAGCAGAATATCTACATCGGTGTCCCGGTGCCTCGTGGGTACAGACGGAAACGCCGGCGAAGACGTTCTGCGGGGGGCCGTGAGGCAGCAGACAAGGAGAGGGGGGACAGACACTACGACCACCACAGACACCATGACCATGACGACAGAGACAGATACAGAGACCTAGAGGAGGGACTCATGGACCCACATGACCTCCAAGTCCCTCAAGACATCAACCGCACAAGTGAGTCACAGTCTGCGTGACAAATGGCACCCTATTCGCTATGTAGTGCACTACCAGGGCTTCAATCACATCACACTCCAGTGCCTATGCACCATAACAACCAATTATGTAAATGCATGTCTAATCACTTCACACATCACATCACAAGTGAGTCTTGATCACATGTCACTGTGTTGCACTCCAGTATGGAATGGAATGAATGGTATCAAACACGTTTCCATTTGTTTGATATCATTTCATTCAATTCCCTCCACAAGTCACATCAGACTCCTGTGACGCTGGCTGCATCATAACAACTCTCAGTGACGCACGGTCCGGACACTTGATGAAGACAGTATTTCAGATTCAATAGCCAGCTGTTATTTCCCTTTTGGCGGCAGGTAGCCTAGAGGTTAAGCGTGTTGGGCCAGTCATTGAAATGTCGCTGATCCGAATTCCCAAGACGACTAGGTGAAAAACCTGTTGATGTGCCCTTGAGCAAGGCACTTAACTCTAATTTCTCCTGTAAGTCGCTCTGGATAAGAGGTATCTGCTAAATGACTCAAATGTAAAATGTAGATAACTGCATACGTTTTCCAGTATGAGGAAGTGGATCTGTAATGCTTACAGGAACCAAAATAGAACATACATCAGGTTAGGTTGGAATTGCATCCCTTGGCCAGAACGCTGACCTGGTTGAATGGAATTGAGGCAGTTTTTGCTAGGTGAAGCTGTCCACGTCACTCTATGTGGTGTAACTGAGTTCAAAGCAGCACAGTAGTTTGAATACGCAGTTGTTGTTAATCTCAGTCAGCTTGTTAGCTGGTGTAAGAGAGCATCTGCATGGCTGCAATCTTAAGAGAGGGCTGTTACACAGGAATTAAAGGAACACTATGTTTGAATATATTTGAGAGAAGAAGGAAATACAAGGTATAGTTCAGTTACATAAATATGTTGTTTTGTAGAACTATCCCTATAATATTAGAAGCTGTTTGAAGGTTGTGAGTCGTACAGAAGTACCTTCAGGACCACAACAAAGCACTTTCTTCTGAAACTCGTCAGTATATTCTTGTTCTGAGAAATGAAGGGTATTCCATGTGAGAAATCGCCAAGAAACTGAAGATCTCATACAAAGCTGTGTACTACTCCCTTCACAGAACAGCGCAAACTGTCTCTAACCAGAATAGAAAGTGGGAGGAGTGTGAGGAGTGGGAGGCCCAGGTGCACAACTGAGCAGTAGGACAAGTGCATTAGAGTGTTTGAGAAACAGATGCCTCACAAGTCCTCAACTGGCAGCTTTATTAAATAGTACCCGAAAAAAACCTGTCTCAAAGTCAACAGTGAAGAGGCGACTCCGGGATGCTGGCCTTCTAGGCAGAGAAAAAGCCATATCTCAGACTTGTCCAATAAAAAGAAAAGATTAGGACGGGCTAAAGAACACAGACACTGGACAGAGGAACTCTGCCTATAAGGCCAGCATCCCGGAGTCGCCTCTTTACTGTTGACTTTGAGACTGGTGTTTTGCGGGTACTATTTCATGAAGCTGCCATTGGAACACAGGAGTGATGGTTGCTGAATATTTGTTCCTCTGCTGAATATTTGTTTCCCAGTAGTTTTCATGTTTTCTACATTGGGAAAAAGTAATATGCTCTGTCTCATTCACATGTACTGTCTTTCTACATAGAAATAGAATCACTATGATGATGGGATTCTGTTTCTATGGTCCTTCCCCATAGGCTGACAAGTGAGATCTTTGTGGGTACTAATGTATGCAAACAGGCAATATAACAGGAATTCACTCCCGGGTTGGTTCCTGTCGATACAATGATTTAAAGCCATTGATCCATCATGGCCTTTTACAGCTCAGTGTGTAATTTATAGACGGCTCTGGTCCACCCATCGGTTAGGTTAGAACACTGTGACCACCAGCTGCAGTGCAAAGCTCCCTTCCCCCAGCTAACTACAACCCACATTTGTAATGTGTCCCAAATGGCACCTTGTTCCCGATTTAGTGCACTACTCTTGACCATAAACCATAGGGCTCAGGTCAAAAGTAGTACACTATATAGGAAATAGAGTGTCATTTGGGACGCAGGTATGGACATCTATGTCAATCTTCATGTAAATGTCAGAGAAAAAAAACGGATTTTCAGATGAATGTATTGTGTTCTAGGTTTTATGACACACAGACCTATAGTTTTAAGATGATTTTGTACAGCAGTTGGGGTCTCTACAAGCTACAATATGAGGTCCTACACTTAGCATGAAAGTGCATCCTTGTATCTGTGTGGGCTAATATGAGCCAATGGCCACCATACATACCCCTGTTAGGTTCTAAGTTCTGGTACAAATCCAGTTGGACTACAGTTGGAGTCACCTCCTTGTATTTCTAGTACAAACAGTCAGAGGTTCTTGACAGAGCAGCCAAGGAAGTGAGAGAAGGGAAGAAGTCCATAAGAGTGCCAGCAACTAGCAAGGGCGGAAGAAATTTACTGAATGACACTGAAGAGGTACAATGACAAACAAATAAAACAAACATGTAGCTGTGTGAAAGAGAGGCTTTGGCAGAGTAGCAGAGGAACACAAGGTCTTATCTGATGACTTGGAGTCTGAGCTTGATAAACAAATCAAGAATCTCGTGAACCAGTTTCATGGGCTTAGTAGTCTCAAATGCAGAGAACTTGCCTATGACTTGGCAGATTGAAACATCCCTGTCTCAGACAACTGGTCAAGAAATGGAAGGGTAAGTAATATTGAATAGAGAAATCTATATCTGAATGTAGGCATACATTTAAGATAATATACCACACCCCCATTCCATGAATAAAATTTGACCTACCAGCACCATCACAGGACACCGTCACCCACTTACCCTGAACCTGTGCTCAATTTACTTCATACCCGGGGTATGTTGTGCCAAGAAATCACTTTTTCTGGACAAGCTGTGTTGTTACTTTTAAATGAATTCTGATTATTTCCAGGGATACACAACATCCTGAATAATAGATATCTTTGTTAGAAAAAATACTATATTTCCCTTAACGTAGTGATGCTGAATGTAGAAAACGTCTCAACATACCCCATTCTCCTCTATATTGAGGTTGTAATGTGTCAAGTCAGGGCGCTGAGTTAGCCTAAGCATTGACCGCTCGGTGTAGAGACCAAACCCTCTGGTTATGGGTGTTCCTGTTGGATTGATAGAAATGCTGTCATGCTCAAGATCAGATCATTACCATTTAAGTGGAATGAAAGGGGAAGACAAGTTCAACCCTTTCTGATGTATCAACAAACCATCCCTAAATAATAACGTGTGTTAGGAATTATAACTACAACCCAGTCAAATTCTAATATTCAGCTTGACCTTTTCGATATTAGGAAATGTGATCATTACCGTCTGCTGTTACACAATTTCTTTAAACTAGTGGTCACACTGGGAAGAGATTAAGCATGCTTAGATTTCTGATCCATGAAAGTCAAAATAAATAAAACATCCCAAGAGTAAACATGAGTCTGACATCAGTGATGATATCTGACGTGTGTGTGTGTGTGTGTCCGGTGTGTGTCCGGTGTGTGCGTGTGTGTGTTCATCCCAGTGTCCCCTGCAGCTGAGCGGCTGCGCTATATCCTGGGAGAGGACGATGACATGCCCACCCCCACACTGTTCACTGAGATGGACACGCTGCAGCAGGACGGGGATGAGCTGGAGTGGAAAGAGTCTGCTAGGTGACTGCTGACCCACAGATTACTCACACAGATCTACAGAATCATAACAGATTACTCACACAGACCTACAGAATCATAACAAATTACTCACACAGACCTACAGAATCATAACAGATTACTCACAGAGACCTACAGAATCATAACAGATTACTCACACAGACCTACAGAATCATAACAGATTACTCACACAGACCTACAGAATCACAACAGATTACTCACAGAAACCTACAGAATCATAACAGATTACTCACACAGACCTACAGAATCATAACAGATTGCACACACAGACCTACAGAATCATAACAGATTACTCACACAGACCTACAGAATCATAACAGATTACTCACACAGACCTACAGAATCATAACAGATTACTCACAGAGACCTACAGAATCATAACAGATTACTCACACAGACCTACAGAATCATAACAGATTACTCACACAGACCTACAGAATCACAACAGATTACTGACAGAAACCTACAGAATCATAACAGATTACTCACACAGACCTACAGAATCACAACAGATTACTCACAGAAACCTGCAGAATCATAACAGATTACTCACACAGACCTACAGAATCATAACAGATTACTCACACAGACCTACAGAATCATAACAGATTGCACACACAGACATACAGAATCATAACAGATTATACACACAGACCTACAGAATCACAACAGATTACTCACACAGACCTACAGAATCATAACAGATTACTCACACAGACCTACAGAATCATAACAGATTACTCACACAGACCTACAGAATCATAACAGATTACTCACAGAGACCTACAGAATCATAACAGATTACTCACACAGACCTACAGAATCATAACAGATTACTCACAGAGACCTACAGAATCATAACAGATTACTCACACAGACATACAGAATCATAACAGATTACTCACACAGACCTACAGAATCACAACAGATTACTGACAGAAACCTGCAGAATCATAACAGATTACTCACACAGACCTACAGAATCATAACAGATTACACACACAGACCTACAGAATCAAAACAGAAACTTACAGTTTCCAGCCAATGTCAAATCTGTTCATGCCAAAAAGTTGACAGTCTATGTTATCAACTTCTGAGTCACCTGTAGTATAGGCTAATTTATATTTTAACATGTGCATGGTGATATCAAAAATACATGCCATGAATCAAAAGAACCCACCAATTTTGTCATTAATGAATGTCTGAGCTACTGAATGTCTGAGCTACTGAATGTCTGAGCTACTGAAAGTCTGAGCTACTGAATCCCTGAGGTATTGAATGTCTGAGGTACTGAATGCCTGAGGTATTGAATGTCTGAGGTACTGAATGTCTGAGGTACTGAATGTCTGAGCTACTGGATGCCTGAGCTACTGAATGTCTGAGCTACTGAATGTCTGAGCTACTGAATGTCTGAGCTACTGAATGTCTGAGCTACTGAATGTTTGAGCTACTGAATGTTTGAGCTACTGAATGTTTGAGCTACTGAATGTCTGATTGCGAGTCATTCCCAAGACAAGCAGTCAGTGTTGACCTAATTCCAGATACGACATTAGTAATTTTTTACTTCCAACTCATTTGACGCCTCCAACTCATGTACTCTATCTGTCCCTGTGATGTGGTCCAGATGGGTGAAGTTTGAAGAGAAGGTGGAGGAGGGAGGAGAGAGGTGGAGCAAGCCCCATGTGTCCACCCTGTCCCTGCACAGTCTGTTTGAGCTGAGGACCTGTATACAGACCGGCACTGTGCTGCTTGATCTGGAGGGATACTCACTGCCACAGATAGTTGGTGAGCAACACAAACTCCTTTGTACAGAGCACTAATGCATGCCAAATCAGGTTTGTGTGATTCTTACCTAGTGTTAAGACATAGTACTGTAAACAATGTCAAGTCTCTGCCACAATTGACAAGTAGAGGCATTTCAGCATGGTTGCCCTTCTAAGAACAGTTAGCTTAATGTGTACAGGTGTAGGATCTTAATATGATCACCCTATTGCATGAGAACCTTCCTGCAATACAGGAAATGTTAAACTTGTAGTGTATTTGAGGTTTAAAAAGGCTTTACAAATTTCAGACTTGATTTTGTATCAACCTCTACAAAAATGTCCATGAATTATAATCTCCATAATAATTCCCATTTCCTGTTGCTGCAGGATTATTTTCCTGCTGTAGCAAACTATCTCAAATTCAGATGCTAGTAGCCTTCAGTTGTTGACAAGAAAGGTGTTATGGTACCAAGAAGGAAATGAATTGGTGATCGTGAATGATTTCACACAAACAATAATAAGACCACATTCTCCTCCAGATGAAATCATTGAGCAGCAGGTAGACGAGGGCATGCTATCTCCTGATCTGAGAGAGAAGATCAGCTTTGTCCTCCTGAGGAAACACAGGCACCAGACCAAAAAGCCCATCCACCGCTCTCTGGCTGACATGGGCAAGGCCAGCGGTGGTGGTGCCCGTGAGTGTCCCTCTGCTCTCTGGTCAAGTATGGCCGTCAGTAGCCTTATTCACATTATAGTACTTCCTAAATGTTACATTTGTATTTTACTTATATACATTAAAACATCAAATTGTAAATCATCAAAATCTTACACTTTCATTAATTGCAATTGACCACACATGTTTTCATGCAATAATTTCTTATTTATCCCCAAGAGGAAATTATAATCTTGTTCAGCAGGCTCCTGTCTTCTTTACTTATTTCCTCCTCAGCCCGTAGTCCAGGTGCAGCGGCCGCATTCAACCGCTCCACAGAAGACCTCCGCATGAAATCACAGCCAGGAGGCTATGGTCGTCTGCGTGAGTGTACCTCTCTCTCTCTCTCTCTCTCTGTACCTCTCTCTCTCTCTTTCTCTCTCTCTGTACCTCTCTCTCTCTATGTACCTATTTTTCTCTCTCCTTACCTCTCTCTCTCTCTCTGTACCTCTCTTTCTCTCTCTGTACCTCTCTCTCTCTCTGTACCTCTCTGTACCTCTAACATTGCCAAAGCAAGAGAAGTTGGTATCTCTATCTCTCTGTACCTCTCACTGCTTTCATCATCTCTCTACTTTTGACTTCTTGTCTCTCTACTTCTAAATATCAGATTATTTCCCTCTCTTTTCAGATGTGTTTAAAGCTCTAGAATACTAGACAATATTTAATAATATGTACTATACTAGACAATATTTCATCGTCTTCATGGCATGAACTCATTTCATTTGAAGAAAAAAAAACTCAACTGATTAATATGTACTGTGTTGTTTTACAGGTCATGCCCAAAGTAGGAGCATGAATGACATTTCAGACACTCCGAGCACAGACCAGGTGACCCACTAATATAACATTACAACTCAGCAGGCTCAACTCAGTCAAACATTATCCTTGCACAGCGAATTACTGGTTTTACTGAATTATTGTCATAATATAATGTCTATTTTTTTCATGTAGGTTAATCTAGGTTAGTTACATTACTGTGCCTTATCTCTATGCAGGGATGATGTTCGTTTCCCGCAAAGCTGTTTGATTGAATTGCAACCAGTGTTTTTAATGCAGGAATTAATGTTACTTATTTTGTAATGGCAAAACGTGTTGAGTGTGTGTACTCCATGTGAACGCTATGATCCCTTATTGATGTCACTTGTTAAATCCACTTCAATCAGTGTAGATGAAGGGGAGGAGAATGATTTTTTAGCCTTGAGACAATTGAGATATGGATTGTGTATGTGTGCCATTCAAGGGTGAATGGGCAAGACAAAATATTGAACTGCCTTTGAACGGGGTGTGGTAGTAGGTACCAGGCGCACTGGTTTGTGTCAGGAACTGCAACGCTGCTGGGGTTTTCACGCTCAGCAGTTTCCTATGTGTATCAAGAATGGTCCACCACCAAAAGGACATCCAGCCTACTTGACACAACTGTGGGAAGCATTGGAGTCAACATGGGCCAGCATCCTTGTGGAACGCTTTTGACACTTTGAATAGTCCACGCACGATGAATTGAGGCTCTTCTGAGGGCAAAATATATTCAATATTAGGAAGGTGTTCCTAATATTTGCTATACTGAGTGTATATGTGTGTTTGTACATGCCATATAGTGTATTAAATCTACATTTAGCCGGTAATCTAATGTTACCTTCTGTACATATTCTGTGGAAGATTTGGATTTCAGTTGTGTTGTTGCCAGGGGAGCCCGATGGAAACAGTGCTGTTAATTAAATCTTGGATTGTGTTTGTTTTAGTGTTCGTGTCACAGAGTTATCTGGGGAGCAGGCGGGCTCACAACTCAGTGTTGTCTAAGGATGATTTAACAGTAGCATTTAAACCCAGGGAGAAATACAGCCCCTCTGTGAACACAGGAGACTTCCATTGTAAGAAGAGAAGTAATGCTGATGAATTGAGGCTTATTATGCTGTGCATTGGGTTGAAACAGTTGCCTCTGCCAAGTTTATGCCCAAATAATTGTCTTGAGATAATGTGCTGGACAAATATGCCATGTTTAACTCAGTAGACACGTCAATTAATACATCTCTGGGTACTTGACTGTTCCTGTATCTGTTTGGCTAGCGTAAATCAGAACCAGGCTGGTTTCCAGGCTATCCCAATCTACATAAACTGCCCTCACTGATTAGGGAAAGGGGGATACCTAGTCAGTTGTACAACTGAATGCATTCAACTGAAATGTGTCCTCCGCATTTAACCCAACCCCTCTATATCAGAGCGGTGCGGGGGGGGCTGCCTTAAATCGACATCCACATCTTCAGCACCCGGGGAACAGTGGGTTAACTGCCTTGTTCGGGGGCAGAACAACAGATATTTTTACCTGTCAGCTCGGGGATTCGATCCGGCAACCTTTCGGTTACTGACCCAACGCTCTAACCACTATTAGTCTCTGGTTGAGTGGTTTTTACTTAACGTAGTTGTAGGGGCATGTTTGAATAAACAGTAGGTCACATGTGCCAGTTTGCTAGTGATAGCCCACGTGTCTTGTGTGTTGCTGGATAGATACGCTGAGGAAGCCCGTGACTGTGCTAGGCTTGTCTGGGTCAGTATTGAGCTGCCATTGGGAAAACGTGCTTCTCAGTGTCCCATACTCGTGCCTCTGCTGCCTCACATGTAGAGACTGGGATTGGCATTGGGATTGTACATTCATATCGGGTGAGATCGTTAGGATCCCATTTGCAGCCCACCTTCGCATGCGATCGGTCAATTCAGGTTATACGGCCACATTTCTTTAACACAGTTCAGCCCCAGGCTCCATTGGATGTAGTATGTTTTTTACATTCACTAGAATTGCTTTAAATGTCATGCTCAGAGACTAGTTTATTTTATTCAGCAAAAACATAACCTGCCAGAACAGCAGTGAGGTGAAATGTAATGATGTGAGTGGATAGATGAAAGGCCAAAGGCATTGTTAGAACACAATGACAACGTCATGCAGGAGAACACTATTATATACGTACACATATCTAATGTCTTCCCTGTCACAACTGAATCATTTATTAGTGTCATATTGTGATATTTATGTGCGTATATATATATCAAAAAAACTTGAAACTTGAACTTGAAAATATGATGAAATTTCATCTCAAAATGTTATTGTCAGTTATGCTGACAAGAAATCCAGTGTCCATACCATATATGCCCTGATGTATCAACTCTCTCTGACTGTCCTTCTTACCCCTCCCTCCCTCCTTCCTTCCCTCCCTCCATAGCTAAGGAATAAGTTCATGAAAAAGATCCCTAGAGATGCTGAGGCATCTAATGTTCTGGTGGGTGAAGTGGACTTCCTGGATAAGCCCTTTGTAGCCTTTGTCCGCCTGGCCCAGGCCACTACTCTGGGAGGACTGACAGAGGTTCCTGTGCCCACCAGGTATCGAGCTGCCTGCCTGCCTGTCTGTCTGTTTGTCTGCCTGTCTGCCTGACACGTATTACCTGGGCCGGTTCAGCTCTTTTACCCGCTACTCTTTTCTGTCTATCGGTCTAGCTGTCTGTCTGTCTGTCAGTCTGTCTGTCTGTGTGTCTCTTTCTCTGTGTTCTTTGTATCTGTTCTTATGCTCATGCAAGCACATATTTTGACATTTTGTGGGCCCTAACCTATTCCCCACACAATCTTACCTAACCTTGGTTGACCGTAAGTTGCTCTGGATGAAAGTGCCTGCTAAAGGACTAACATGTAAAAAATGTGTGTCTGACATATATGTACTAGCTGTACATAATGGCTACCTCTGGTCTTGTCCTTTGTATCTGTTATTATGCCCATGCAAGCACATACTGTATTTAGACATTTTGTGAGCCATTGTTGAGGTTTCTTTTCCCCCGCACTACCACAGATTCCTGTTTATTCTGTTGGGGCCAACAGGAAAAGCCAAGTCCTATAATCAGATTGGTCGAGCCATAGCTACCCTAATGGTGGATGATGTAAGTGTCTGTCAATGTTTCTTTCTTTTCATGAATACAGATGACATGACAGATGACATGGCAGATGACATGACAGTTGACATGACAGATGACATGAGAGATGACATGAGAGTTGACATGACAGATGACACGACAGTTGACATGACAGATGACATGACAGATGACATGAATGATGACATGACAGATGACATGACAGATGACATGAGAGTTGACATTACAGATGACATGACAGATGACCTGACAGATGACATGAGAGATGACACGAGAGATGACATGACAGATGACATGACAGTTGACATGACAGATGACATGACAGTTGACATGACAGTTGACATGAATGATGACATAACAGATGACATGACAGTTGACATGACAGATGACTCTCTCTCTCTCTCTCTCTCTCTCTCTCTCTCTCTCTCTCTCTCAATCTCTCTCTCTCTCTCTCTCTCTCTCTCTCTCTCTCTCTCTCAATCTCTCTCTCTCTCTCTCTCTCTCTCTCAATCTCTCTCTCTCTCTCTCTCTCTCTCTCTCTCTCTCCCCCTAGCTGTTCAGTGATGTGGCGTACAAGGCTAGAGATCGAGAGGATCTGATTGCAGGTATAGATGAGTTCCTGGATGAGGTGATCGTGCTGCCGCCCGGAGAGTGGGACCCCAAAATACGTATCGAGCCCCCTTAAAAAGTGACCTCGGCTGACAAGAGGTTGGACTCTAGTCATTTCCCCCTACCTAATAATAAATAATACATAGTATTTTTTGATAGCGCTTTTGTAAAACCCAAAGACGCTTTAATTTTCAACTCTGAGACCCAGATGTGGCGGTCTTTCTCAGTATGTCTGTCATCATCACTTCCTATACCTCTCTTCTCTGTCGGTGTGTACTTCCTGTTTCCTGTGTGTACAGGAAGTCAGTGTTCTCTCTGAATGAGCTGGGTCAGCCGAACGGTGCGGCGGGAGGAGGTGGAGGCCTCGCTGAGGATGAGGAGATGCCAGTGGCTCACGAACTGGGAGAGGAGCTGGCACACACTGGGAGGTAGGCTACTGCATGGAAACTGTATGTTAGGAGACTAGGAAGTATGATAACGTGAGAGAAACTGGGTCTGAACTGGGATAAGAGAGGAAGACTACTGAGTGAATTGAGATATGAGGTAGAGTACTAGAGTGGAATTGGAACCTTTAGCTGGCCTTTACATAGAGCTGAGTTGCTGAGACAACATATTAGTATTCAAGGGATATTGCATCTAAATGTGCTTTAAAATGTCCTGTCTCTTGTTAATTCACATTTGGAACATTCACTCACTCAGGAGTGATGAGTAAAGTGACTGGTCAGGCGGTCAGGATAGCCAAGATAATCGCCTCTCCATTTCTCATCGGCCCGAAATGATTGTATTAAATCATCAGCGGTTAAATTGGCCCACCCAGTCACACCATGAAACGACAGACAGACTGAAACGAAGTGACTCAGTGATGCATTAAATAGATGATAATACATTTTAAACAGAACGTGTGCGGCATCATAACCAGAGTGTCTGTGACAAGCACTTTGTAACAATTTTGGATATAAAAAGGACTTTATAAAATATATTTGATTGATTGTCGATGTCTGTGGAAGGTTCTGTGGTAATCAGTTAGTTGTTTTTTGTGTCTGTAGCATGCTCTGCATCATAACCAGAGTGTTTGTGTCTGTGCCTGTGGCAGGTTATGTGGTAACCAGTGTGTTTGTGTCTGTGTCTGTGGCAGGTTCTGTGGTAACCAGTGTGTTTGTGTTTGTGTCTGTGTCTGTGGCAGGTTCTGTGGTAACCAGCGTGTTTGTGTCTGTGTCTGTGGTAGGTTTTGTTGTAACCAGAGTGTTTGTGTCTGTGGTAGGTTCTGTGGTAACCAGAGGGTTTGTGTCTGTGCCTGTGGCAGGTTCTGTGGTAACCAGTGTGTCCGTTTCTTTGTCTGTGTCTGTGGTAAGTTCTGCATCATAACCAGAGTGTCTATGGCAGGTTCTGTGGAGGTCTGTTTCTTGACATCAAGAGAAAAATCCCCTGGTTGCTTAGTGACTTCTATGAAGGCTTTCACATCCAGTCTATCTCTGCTGTGCTGTTCATCTACCTGGGCTGCATCACCAACGCCATCACCTTCGGAGGCCTGCTGGGAGACGCCACAGACAACTACCAGGTCGGCTGATTTAGCCTGAAATCCAGAACTGTTTTGTGTTACCATTCCACCCCTTGTACTCCGTGTCATATGCCAATATGTTTGGCATACCACAAACTACAATGAATGGAATGTTAGCACAAACAGACTGGTACCCAGGTTAGGGCCAATTAATTAATATCCAAATTTTCTGAGTCGATGATTTGCAAAATGAGACAAAACAAATAAATGTATGGTAGCTCACTTACTCTAGCAGGTAATTGGGGGGAGAGGGGGGAGAGAGAGAGAGAGAGAGAGAGAGAGAGAGAGAGAGAGAGAGAGAGAGAGAGAGAGAGAGAGAGAGAGAGAGAGAGAGAGAGAGAGAGAGAGAGAGAGAGAGAGAGCGCGAGAGAGAGAGATTTAGTTCAGTCACTGGCCCTATCCATCACATTCATACAGTATATGGACCAGTGACTGAACTAAATCCATTTGTTTGTCTCTTTCTCTCTCTCTCTCAATTCAATTCAGAGGGCTTTATTGGCATGGGAAACATACAGTAGGTTTACATTTCCAAAGCAAGTAAAATAGATAAAATTGAAATAAACAAAACAAAAACATTACACTCACACATTTCAAATGTCATATTATGGCTATGTACAGTGTTCTAATGATGTGCTAATAGTTAAAGTACAAAAGGGAACATAAATAAACAGAAACATGGTTTGTATTTACAATGGTGTTTGTTCTTCACTGGTTGCCCTTTTCTAATGGCAACAGGTCACAAATCTTGCTGCCGTGATGGAACACTGTGGTATTTCACCCAACAGATATGGGAGTTTATCAAAGTCGGATTTGTTTTGGAATTCTTTGTGGGTCTGTGTAATCTGAGGGAAATATGTGGTTATACATTTGGCAGGAGGTTAGGAAGTGCAGCTCAGCTTCCACGTCTTCTTTTGAGATCCAGGTCTGCCTACAGCGGCCACTCTCAATAGCAAGGCCATGCTCACTGAGTCTGTACATAGTCAAAGCTTTCCTTAATTTTGGGTCAGTCACAGTGGTCAGGTATTCTGCCACTGTGTACTCTCTGTTTATGGCTGATTCCAGTTTGCTCTGTTTTTTGGTAAATTCTTTACAGTGTGTCAAGTAATTATCTTTTAGTTTTATCATGATTTGGTTGTGTTGCTGTAGCTGTCCTGGGGCTCTGTGGGGTCTGTTTGTGTTTGTGAACAGAGCCCCAGGACCAGCTTGCTTAGGGGACTCTTCTCTAGGTTAATCTCTCTGTAGGTGATGGCTTTGTTATGGAAGGTTTGGGAATCACTTCCTTTTAGATGGTTGTAGAATTTAACTCTCTCTCTCTCTCTCTCTCTCTCTCTCTCTCTCTCTCTCTCTCTCTCTCTCTCTCTCTCTCTCTGTCTCTGTCTCCTTTTCTCTCTCTCACACTACCCTCTCCCCCACCTACCCTCTCTCTCTCTTTCTGTTTCAGGGTGTGATGGAGAGTTTCCTGGGCACAGCATTGTCAGGAACAGTATTCTGTCTGTTTAGTGGTCAGCCCCTCATCATCCTCAGCTCTACTGGACCTATCCTCATCTTTGAGAAACTGCTCTTCGAATTTAGCAAGTGAGCGAGCTCAACCCCACCCCAGTTCACGATCAGACACTGTAGCCTATATGTAGTATTTGAATACATATGGTCCCTCCTCTTGATTTGAATGAGAATTCAAACAACACGCACATCAGACATTTATATGAATGGCACAATGATGAGATAAGATTTGATGTGTCTTATTGGAGAGTGTGCATCCATTCCATCTTCATAGAAAGACTGTCCTGCCTTCCACGTTCTGCCCCTATATCAATGATGTTATTTCTAAGGAACAATGGTATAGACTACATGGAGCTGCGACTGTGGATCGGGATCCACTCCTGTTTGCAGTGCTTCCTCCTGGTCGCCACGGACGCCAGCTACATCATCAAGTACATGACACGTTTCACAGAGGAGGGCTTCTCCAGCCTCATCTCCTTCATCTTCATCTCTGACGCCATCAAGAAGATGGTGGGTCACACACACGCATGCACGCGGACGCACACACACACACGCAGGCGAGTACACATGTACTCATGCAGGCACACACACACTTAACTGTTGACATAATGTGTTGCCACAGATGGGCTCCTTCAAATACTACCCCATCAACACCGACTTCAAGCCAGACTACGTCACCGCCTACAAGTGCGAGTGCCTGGCCCCAGACCCCAGTGAGTCCATCCTTGGCTGTATAGAATATTACTGAAGTGCAGAGTCCCCAGCAGAGGATATAAGGGTTGTTATAGAGTTGAAGAGGGTTATGATGAGGTTATCAGGACCTAGTAGCCTGGGTGTCAGTCTGTTTCCACTCACTCATTACAGCTCCTTATGGAATTGTCTCGCCAAACATGTCAAAAGTTTGACAGGAATAGGAATGGCAATAGCACAAACAAATGTGGGTATAAACAGGACCTGGCTACTGCCAAGGGGTTTGGGGACTCCAAGATTCTAGTATGGTTTGGTAATGTAAGGATGTATTATACCTTTATGCCTGTCTGGAGACGTTTATTCCATTGCGAAATCTTATATTGCAAACGTTATGAGAATTGACTGAAGATATTTGACTACTGTAACTGATTTGTCTCACGTTTGTTTTTGCTGCACACACAAATGGCTGCTGTCTGATGCGAGTGAGTAACACTTCCTGTGTATGCATGAGCTTCAACTAGCTACTCTTTCTCTCTGTTTAAAGTCTCAAAGTCTACCTGTTCAAATCTTCTTTTATTTTGTATTTCTTTTGTCCCCTGACTCTGCCATCACCTATTTTTCCCTCTCTGCATCTCAATTTCTCCTTCATTACCCTCCTCTCTCTGACTCTGTCTCCCTTCTAACTGAAACAGTGGCTTCAATGATCTTCAATGGTTTAGTGCCAGTGCCAACTGATAACACCTCTAGTCTCTTTGGAGTAAGTGGTTGTTTTTCTTCTAGTTGTATTTTGTCATGTCTTTTTAAGGAGATGTTAGAACTGGTGTTATGTTGTAAACGCAACACACCCTGTTGAACACCCATCAGGCCTTAAGGGCATCTCAATATTTCATTTCCTAGTCGTTGTTTGTTTGAACTCAAACTTTAATGATACTACTTAAAAACAGGAATATGACACTAAGCCAAGTGGGAACTATTTGTTTAAAGAGTCTGACATATGAGTCTGTTCTTTTTCTTTTTTTGTCTCCCTTATGTTCTCCTGCACTCTCTTCCCTGTTATTCTCCATCTTTCTTTCTCTTTCTTTCTTTCTTTCTTTCTTTCTTTCTTTTTTTTCTCTCTCTCTCTCTCTCTCTCTCTCTCTCTCTCTCTCTCTCTCTCTCTCTCTCTCTCTCTCTCTCTCTCTCTCTCTCTCCCGACAAACCCTCGCATCCTCACATCCATGCCAATCGTTTTCTCTACACGTCACCTTTTTTCTTCCACCTCTAAAACTGTGTCCCCCTCCCTGCCCCCCTCCACCCCTCTCTCCCTCTCTCCTACCAGTTAAACATCACAGGCCTGGACTGGAGCCAGCTCAGTAAGAAGGAGTGTGTGAAGTACGGAGGCTCTCTGGTGGGCAACACCTGTAAGTACGTCCCTGACCTGGCCCTCATGTCCTTCATCCTGTTCTTCGGGACCTACTCCATGACCGTCTCCCTCAAGAAGTTCAAGTTCAGTCGTTACTTCCCCACCAAGGTGAGACCAGAACCAACTGAGGAGGGCTGGATCTTTATACAGTGACATACAGGCTGCATCACAATTGGCAGCCTAATGCAGCCACAGTTTCATATTTTTCAAGACAGTCTGTTCCAGGGGTCGGTAACAAGCGGCCCACGGGCCAAAGCCCTCCTGCAAGTGACTTAAAAAAGACTAAAATCATTGTGTCTCAATGTAGTTTTCTTATACAATCTCTTTTTTTGTCTTAGTTGTGGTCAATTTGCAGTATACCAATTAATATAATTATGTTCCGCCCCCATGACCATCCACTCTGACAAAAATCTGATATGTTCAAACTCTCCAGCCAGTAGAAAATACAAATTCCTGTGGTGATCTAGTATAAATCTCCATTGAGATTGGGTGTAAATAAGAGCAATGACCAAAACCATGTTTATATCCAAACTTTTGTATACCATTGTCTCCCCCAACTCCCCCCTCAATGTTTTTGCTCCTGCTCTATCTCTCTATCTATTGCTCTCTCGCTCTCGCGCTCTCGCTCTCTTTCTCTCTCTCTCTCTCTCTCTCTCTCTCTCTCTCTCTCTCTCGCTGTGTGTGTCTCCTTTGTCAAATCCCAAACAGTGAACAATGTTCCCTCCCTGATCCTCAATGTACGTACTGGATCCCCTGGTGTCCCTGGTGACCTGAAACTGCATGTTCCTCACAATATTCTATTCCACCTATATTACAGCTGAATACAGCTGATGATTTTCAATGCATTTGAGATGTTTTTAATGTGTTTGTGTCTCTGCATTTGTTGTTCTTTGCGAGATGATTGGTTTCACACTAGACTTGTTTTGTCTTTTTTGCTTTGCTTTGTTCTCTGTCACTGTCACTGTGTCTGTCTGTGTCTCTGTCTGTGTCTCTGTCTCTGTCTCTGTCTCTGTCTGTGTCTGTGTCTCTGTCTCTGTCTCTGTCTCTGTCTCTGTCTCTGTCTGTGTCTGTGTCTCTGTTTCTGTGTCCTTCCCTGTCTTTGTCTGTGTCTCTGTGTCTGTCTGTCTGTCTGTGTCTCTGTCTGTGTCTGTCTTTATATATGTCTGTCTCTGCCTGTGTCTGTGTCTGTGTCCGTGTCCGTGTCCGTGTCTCCGTGTCTCCGTGTCTCCGTCTCCGTGTCCGTGTCCGTGTCTCCGTCTCCGTCTCCGTGTCCGTGTCCGTGTCTGTGTCTGTGCCCGTCTGTGTCTGTGTCTGTGTCTGTTGCTCTGTCTTTGGCTTCTGTAAACAGCTGCGGAAGCTCATCAGTGACTTCTCCATCTTCATGGCCATTATGACCTTTGTCGGTCTGGACAGGTTAATTGGGCTCAAAACCCCAAAGCTCATCGTTCCCACAGAGTTTAAGGTAAAGAAACAGGTTTAAAATATGCGTTATGTTCCTGACCATACTCTGGGCATAAACCTATAGTGAATGTAGAAAAACATAATGAACACCTGCTCTTTCCATGGCATAGATTGACCAGGTTAATCCAGGTGAAAGCTATGATCCCTTATTGATGTCACTTTTTAAATCCACTTCAATCGGTGTAGATGAAGGGTAGGAGACAATGCCTTTGAACGTGGTATGGTAGTACATAGGTGCCAGGCGCACCGGTTTTTATTAAGAATTGCAATGCTGCTGGGGCTTTCACACTCAACAGTTTCCCCTGTGTATTAAGAATGGTCTACCACCCAAAGGACATCTAGCCGACTTGGGAAGCACTGGTGTCATAATGGGCCAACATCCCAGTGGATGCCCCGACGAATTGAGGCTGTTTTGGGGACAAAAGGGGTGTACATGTTTGTGTTTGTCCTTTAATCAAAGAATGGTCACTCTGACACTGCCCCTTACTGACTCCCTTTAGCCCACACGTCCAGACCGGGGTTGGATAGTGCTGCCGTTTGGGAAGAACCCATGGTGGGTGTATTTGGCCAGCTTTGTCCCTGCTCTCCTGGTCACCATCCTCATCTTCATGGACCAGCAGATCAGTGCTGTCATTGTCAACCGGAAGGAGAACAAACTGAGGGTATTTGGATGTTTTTATTGATTTATTTAACCTTTATGTATCCAGAAAGTCCCATTAAGGTTAGGAGACCTCTTTCACAAGGGAGACCTTGATGTGCTCTATTATATGCACAGCCAGTCTGTTATAGTGAGACATTGATAACTAGCTTAACCTCAGCTTTTGGAGGACACAATGGGCATCTGACATGTTGTTTGCCATGATGAGTTATTTATATTGGAGATAAGATGTACTTGTAGTAGTAAAATCTAGTTCCTAGACCCTTAATTGGGCTCTGGTGTCACGTTAGGGCCTACAGTACATACTTAATGGGACAGTTACAGTGAGGGAAAAAGTATTTGATCCCCTGCTGATTTTGTACGTTTGCCCACTGACAAAGAAATGATCAGTCTATAATTTTAATGGTAGGTTTATTTGAACAGTGAGAGACAGAATAACAACAAAAATATCCAGAAAAACACGTGAACACTTTTATAAATGGAATTGCATTTTAATGAGGGAAATAAGTATTTGACCCCTCTGCAAAACATGACTTAGTACTTGGTGGCAAAACCCTTGTTGGCAATCACAGAGGTCAGACGTTTCTTGCAGTTGGCCACCAGGTTAGCACACATCTCAGGAGGGATTTTGTCCCACTCCTCTTTGCAGATCTTCTCCAAGTCATTAAGGTTTCGAGGCTGACTTTTGGCAACTCGAACCTTCAGCTCCCTCCACAGATTAAGGTCTGGAGACTGGCTAGGCTACTCCAGGACCTTAATGTGCTTCTTCTTGAGCCACTCCTTTGTTGCCTTGGCCGTGTGTTTTGGGTACATGGCCCCGTCCATCGTCCCTTTGATGCAGTGAAGTTGTCCTGTCCCCTTAGCAGAAAAACACCCCCAAAGCATAATGTTTCCACCTCCATGTTTGACGGTGGGCATGGTGTTCTTGGGGTCATAGGCAGCATTCCTCCTCCTCCAAACACGGCGAGTTGAGTTGATGCCAAAGAGCTCCATTTTGGTCTCATCTGACCACAACACTTCACCCAGATGTCCTCTGAATCATTCAGATGTTCATTGGCAAACTTCAGACGGGCATGTATATGTGCTTTCTTGAGCAGGGGGACCTTGCGGGCGCTGCAGGATTTCAGTCCTTCATGGCGTAGTGTGTTACCAATTGTTTTCTTGGTGACTATGGTCCCAGCTGCCTTGAGATCATTGACAAGATCCTCCCGTGTACTTCTGGGCTGATTCCTCACCGTTCTCATAATCATTGCAATCTCAGCTCGTTACCTGTATAAAAGACACCTGGGAGCCAGAAATCTTTCCGATTGAGAGGGGGTCAAATACTTATTTCCCTCATTAAAATGCAATTCCATTTATAACATTTTTCACATGCGTTTTTCTGGATTTTTTTGTTGTTATTCTGTCTCTCACTGTTCAAATAGACCTACCATTAAAATTATAGACTGGTCATTTCTTTGTCAGTGGGCAAATGTACAAAATCAGCAGGGGATCAAATACTTTTTTCCCTCACTGTACCTCGATGACATCCTGCAGTGTGAATTCATGTCCTTCTCTACTCTGCGTGTCCCTCCCTGCAGAAAGGGTGTGGCTACCACCTGGACCTGTTCTGGGTGGGGGTGTTGATGGCTGCCTGCTCCTTCTTGGGCCTGCCCTGGTACGTGGCCGCCACTGTCATCTCCATCGCCCACATTGATTCACTGAAGATGGAGAGTGAGTCCAGCGCCCCTGGGGAGCAGCCTCAGTTCCTGGGGGTCAGGTGAGGGAGCACACGGAAGAGACAATAGAGTGTGACTATAGACCAGGGGTTTTCAAACTTTTTCAGCTGGGTCCCCATTTTTTTTCCGCAATAATTTCTCGCGACCCCAACCCACCCCAAATCTAATGGCACAATCTTAAAATCGGTACATTTCAATTTTTACATCAACAAATAAACTTCAATTCATTAAATGTTTATCTCTTATCAAATTAAAAGAAACCAATAAATACATTTATGCAATAACATTACATTTTTCAAGTTATCTTTCTCAAAAACGTTTGTTCCCTCGGTCGCGACCCTGACTTTGAAAGCCACTGCTATAGAGGATGTGCAGGACAGTACAGTCCAGGCAGAGCTTGTCTCTTGTCTGCTGTCTGTTACAGATGGAAAGGTTTGCTGGTAGTCATTCTCTCTCTCTCTCTTTCTCTCTTTCCCTCCATCTCTCTCTCCCTCTCTGTCTGTCTGTCTGTCTGTCTGTCTCTCTCTCTCTCTCTCTCTCTCTCTCTCTCTCTCTCTCTCTCTCTCTCTATGTATATATATATATATCTATAACTCTCTCTCTATCTCTCTCTCTATCTCAACCTCTCTCTCCCACTCTCTGTATCTCTCTCTCTCTAATGTACAGGGAGCAGAGACTGACAGGGATTCTGGTGTTTGTTCTCACTGGAGTCTCCATCTTCCTGGCTCCTGTTCTACAGGTCAGTAAAATATGAACATTTCCTCCAACCTAAACTAGGCTTATTGATGAAGGTGAACAGTGGCAGTGGAACTTATGGACCCTGGTCAAAAGTAGTGCACTGAATAAGGAATACGGTGCAATTTTGGGTGCAATCAGTGGGTTTTCTATACCAGCACATGCCATTACAAGGGATCAACAGGATTATGTGTTGATGTTGTCTATGTAGTTTAAATGTGTGTTCTCCCTCTGGTCCACCCACAGTTCATACCCATGCCAGTGCTCTATGGTGTGTTTCTCTACATGGGCGTGGCATCTCTCAGTGGCATTCAGGTATGTAGAGACCAGAAAACACAGTCAACAACCGGTGGTTATGTGTCAAATCAAGTCTCATGGTATGGGGTCTTAGTACAGCATGCATTTCAAATGTCATCACATTCTCTGTGGTGTGGTTATTTTCCTTCTGAGAATGTGTGTGTCTGAAGGGAAGGTGCAGTGAGGGAAAAAAGTATTTGATCCCCTGCTGATTTTGTACGTTTGCCCACTGACAAAGAAATGATCAGTCTATAATTGTAATGGTAGGTTTATTTGCCTTGGCCGTGTGTTTTGGGTCATTGTCATGCTGGAATACCCATCCACGACCCATTTTCAATGCCCTGGCTGAGGGAAGGAGGTTCTTACCCAAAATTTGATGGTACATGGCCCCGTCCATCGTCCCTTTGATGCGGTGAAGTTGTCCTGTCCCCTTAGCAGAAAAACACCCCCAAAGCATAATGTTTCCACCTCCATGTTTGACGGTGGGGATGGTGTTCTTGGGGTCATAGGCAGCATTCCTTCTCCTCCAAACACGGCGAGTTGAGTTGATGCCAAAAAGCTCAATTTTGGTCTCATCTGACATCACCCAGTTGTCCTCTAAATCATTCAGATGTTCATTGGCAAACTTCAGACGGGCATGTTTATGTGCTTTCTTGAGCAGGGGGACCTTGCAGGATTTCAGTCCTTCATGGCGTAGTGTGTTACCAATTGTTTTCTTGGTGACTATGGTCCCAGCTGCCTTGAGATCATTGACAAGATCCTCCCATGTAGTTCTGGGCTGATTCCTCACCGTTCTCATGATCATTGCAACTCCACGAGGTGAGATCTTGCATGGAGCCCCAGGCCGAGGGAGATTGACAGTTCTTTTATGTTTCTTCCATTTGCGAATAATCACACCAACTGTTGTCACCTTCTCACCAAGCTGCTTGGCGATGGTCTTGTAGCCCATTCCAGCCTTGTGTAGGTCTACAATCTTGTCCCTGACGTCCTTGGAGGGCTCCTTGGTCTTGGCCATGGTGGAGAGTTTGGAATCTGATTGATTGATTGCTTCTGTGGACAGGTGTCTTTTATACAGGTAACAAGCTGAGATTAGGAGAACTCACTTTAAGAGTGTGCTCCTAATCTCAGCTCGTTACCTGTATAAAAGACACCTGGGAGCCATAAATCTTTCTGATTGAGAAGGGGTCAAATACTTATTTCCCTCATTAAAATGCAAATCAATGTATAACATTTTTCACATGCATTTTTCTGGATTTTGTTGTTGTTATTCTGTCTCTCACTGATCAAATAAACCTACCATTAAAATTATAGACTGATAATTTCTTTGTCAGTGGGCAAACGTACAAAACCAGCAGGGGATTAAATACTTTTTTTCCCTGTAACTATGTATTCCACCAGCATCTAAATCGCAATTGGAGATGCATTTTCATCAGGGTGTTCACAGGGCTAGGGGCTCAATGAGTCTGTCTGGACCTGTGTGTGTGTGTGTGTGTGTGTGTGTGTGTGTGTGTGTGTGTGTGTGTGTGTGTGTGTGTGTGTGTGTGTGTGTGTGTGTGTGTGTGTGTGTGTGTGTGTGTGTGTGTGTGTGTGTGTGTGTGTGTGTGTGTGTGTGTGTGTGTGTGTGTTCTCATTAAGTCTCCCCTGTCACTCCTCTGTAGTTCTGGGAGAGGATCAAGTTGTACATGATGCCGTCCAAGTACCAGCCAGACTTCCCTTTCCTGCGTCATGTTCCTCTGAGGAGGGTCCACCTCTTCACCCTGGTCCAGATCATCTGTCTGGCTGTCCTCTGGGTGCTCAAGTCCACCGTCCTGGCCATCCTCTTCCCTGTCATGGTATTATTCATGACTCACTTTTGATTGGAACATGTATTAATGCAAGGGTGTCAGACTCGTTCCATGGAGGGCAGAGTATCTGCTGTTTTTTGCTATTTCCTTTCAATTTGTGTCTATTTAAGACCTAGACAAGCAGGTGAGGGAAGTTATTACTAATAAATGACCTTAACTGATCAATCAGGTACATGGGAAGAGTGAAAACTTGCATACACTTGGCACTCCATCAAATTTGTTTACTTATGAGGTAACTGCTGGTTACTTATGATGTAAATGTTGGTTACTTATGAAGTAAATGCTGGTTACTTAGGATCTAAATGTTGGTTACTTATGAAGTAAATGCTGGTTACTTATGAAGTAAATGCTGGTTACTTATGAAGTAAATGTTGGTTACTTATGATGTAAATGCTGATAGTGATAATGTTTTTGTGGGGCCATCAGATCCTGGGGTTGCTGGTGGTGCGTAAGATGCTGGACATGGTGTTCTCTCAACACGACCTGGCCTGGATAGATGATATCCTGCCTGGGAAAGACAAGAAAAAGGAGAAGAAGAAGAAGAAGGGTGATAAAGATGACACGAAGAAGAAAGACAAGAAGAAAGGGAGAGCAGACGACAGCGAAGACGAGGTGATAAATGTTAGGTTTTACTGCCACCAACTGGCTGGTTTAGAGAAAAACAATTCTTGCTAAATAATACATTTCTGATGGCTGTGTTTTGTGTGTGTCTGTTTGTTTTCTGTGTGTGTGCATGTGTTTGTATGCAGGAGAAGTACCACGCGTACTCCAACTGCTCGCCCAGCTCTGAGTCTGACGTGGACCGCAGGTACTGTGTGCTCAAACTACACGTCCCCTACAGTGACCTCCTTCAGCCCGCTGACGCCCAGTCACAGTGGGCTGCTCACTGCCAGCCAGGCAAATACTTCCCCTGATTCATAGATTACATAAACATTAAACATCAGCCTGGCAGATATAAGCAGACACACAGAAACATGCACGCACACGAACGCACGCACACACACACACACACACACACACACACAGCATCCATAATTCCACACATAATTTCTCACAGACAGAGTATTCCGTAGTGTTCTGCCAGGGCTGAAGTATAAGCTATATCTCAGAGAATATGCCTTCACACCCTTCTCTCCATGCACTTTAATGCAATGCAGATGTTATTTTGGGTTTTGCTAAGCAGCCCTTGCTGCTATTTTCCCTGCACTCCTATGCGTCATGAAAACTAGTTGTGTAATTTTGTGTCAATGTCTCTCTATGTGTAGACACATCACATGCATGTGCATAATTCCAACACACTAGTCATACACTATCTCCTATGTATTCTGACTTTTTACTTTTAAGGCACTGGCTTGGTTTATATTCTGTAGAAATGTGTGGAATATTTGAATAGATGAATAAAAGTTTGACATTCTATCTGTATGTAGCAGATAGCAGTATTTGAGAGTGAACAGTGTTGGTGCACTGTGACCTCATACCACGTGCATCAGGCCTTTCTCTTTGGTTGTTTCTTTTTCCTCCGTGTGTTGTTGTTTGTACCCAATAGTCTAGTAGTCTATCGATGGGTTCCATTCACAAACATTACTGTTTTGTTCTTAGTTGTGTCTTCATCCCATATAGTTGAATACTCCTCTCCCCTCTACCCTTTTAGTCATGTTATCTCCGTGTTGTCTTTGACTCCTTATGTCAAATAGAAACTATGATCAAATTCATGTCTGCATTGCTTTTCAGGAAGCATGGTTCAGTATACAGTAGGCCTACATATTTGCTACAAAAAATTCTGAAGACTGTGAAATTAGGAGAGGGGAAACTGCAACATAAAGAGAAACTTTGTTTCTTTTACTGTTAGTTTTGCATCACAAACTGCATTGCATTCCTCCCCACATCTCGCATTCCCTGGCTGCGGACTACACCGCAGAAAGGCTTGGAACACTACGGCATAAAGAACAGACATCAGTCACAGTTGACAGCTAGTCTAACTCTCTGTCTCTCTAACTACTGACGCAAGGTCCCCCTGTCTAGCCCAAGGTTATCTTCCCCTCTCCTGTCTCCAGTCCCCCCTCCCTTCTATGTTTCTTTCACTCTGTATGTTATTTAGAAGACTCTTTTATCCAAAGCGACTTACAATAGTGAATGTATACATTTTCGTATGGGTGGCCCCAGCGTGAATCGAACCCATTTGAACCACACAGGACATACATACAGGTATGTATGATATGTATGATAACTGGGACTTGCCGTTCCTCAGCATCACCCTGCATCTGAAGATCTCCTGCCCCACGTCCCCGGCGGTGCCTATGGCCCACGGCCGTGGCATGGCCTTCCCCGTGCCCCAGGTGAAGATCGAGATGGAGTCGGACTACGACACAGACACTGACCACCCCCGCCACAGGGACATGAGCAGCGAAACAACGCTGTAGGCACTGACTACTGTGTGACAGAGCAGTGGCATACGTGGGTCGAACGGGGACACAGCACATAGCTTTAAAGAGCTGACCCACTCACACACTAAGACTCTTCTAGAATGCCTGCAGAGGACAGTACAAGGTGTCATGGACTAACAGCTGACAGCATATGACACCTAATGTAAAGAAATTAGATGCTGGGAATACATGTACATGGAATAACTTAGCTTGAATGTACAGTACATTTATACTTGATCTGAGTCCTCATATAGCTGTCCATTTTGATGTGTCCAAAGTCCTAGCAACAGCTTCTGCTTTTAACCTAGGAGGCTCTTTGCTGTTGTAAACTGTCATGGATGTCTCTGTTGAGAACATGTTGACTGTATAATCTCCAGGACACGCGGAGCTTTAGAAACAACCTAGAGGGATATAGGGGAAAGGGGGAGGTAAGGATCTCCTCTGTATGTTCTGTATATAAGAATAGATTTTATGTCAAGATATTTATATTTATATAAATATATACAATACCAGTCAAATGTTTGGACACACCTACTCATTCAAGGGGTTTTCTTTATTTTTACTATTTTCTACATTGTAGAATAATAGTGAAGACATCAAAACTATGAAATGACATATGTGAAATCATGTAGTAACCAAAAAAGTGTTAAACAAGTCTAAATATATTTTACATTTTAGATTATTCAAAGTAGCCACCCTTTGCCTTGATTACAGCTTTGCATACTCTTGGCATTCTCTCAACAAGCTTGATGAGGTAGTCACCTGGAATGCATTTCAATTAACAGGTGTGCCTTGTTAAAGGTTTATTTGTGGAATTGAATTCCTTCTTAATGCGTTTTAGCCAATCAGTTGTGTTGTGACAAGGTAGGAATGGTATACAGAAAATAGCCCTATTTGATAAAACACCAAGTCCATATTATGGCAAGAACAGCTCAAATAAGCAAAGAGAAATGACAGTCCATCATTACTTTAAGACATGAAGGTCAGTCAACACGGAAAATTTCAAGAACTTTGAAAGATCTTCAAGTGCAGTCGCAAAAACCTTCTAGCGCTATGGTGAAACTGGCTCTCATGAGGACCGCCACAGGAAAGGAATACCCAGAGTTACCTCTGCTGCGGAGGATAAGTTCATTAGAGTTAACTGCACCTCTGATTGCAGCCCAAATAAACGCTTCACAGAGTTCAAGTAACAGACACATCTCAACATCAACTGTTCAGAGGAGACTGCGTTAATCAGGCCTTCATGGTCGAATTGCTGCATAGAAACCACTAATAAAGGACACCAATAAGAAGAAGAGACTTGATTGGGCCAAGAAACACAATCAATTAACTTTAGACTGGTGGAAATCTCTCCTTTGGTCTGATGAGTCCAAATTTGAGATTTTTGCTTCCAATGTCTTTGTGAGACGCAGAGTAGGTGAACAGATGATCTCTGCATGTGTGGTTTCCACCGTGAAGCATGGAGGAGGATGTGTGATGGTGTGGGGTGCTTTGCTGGTGACACTGTCTGTGATTTATTTCAAATTCAAGGCAGACTTAACCAGAATGGCTACCACAGCATTCTGCAGCGATACACCATCCCATCTGGTTTGCGCTTAGTGGGACTATCATTTGTTTTTCAATAGGACAATGTTTAACAGTTTTTTGGTTACTGCATGATTCCATATGTGTTATTTCATAGTTTTGATGTCTTCACTATTATTCTACAATGTATAAAATTAGTAGGTGTTTCCAAACTTTTGACTGGTACTGTATATATAATATTTATTTTTCACAGTTTGTTCATACAGAGATATACACTGAGTGTACAAAACATTAAGAACACTTTCCTGATATTGAGTTGCACCCCCTTTTGCCCTCAGAATAGCTTCAATTAGTCGGGGCTTGGACTCAAATTGTTTGGGGCACTGGGTAAATTTCAGGTCTGCTGAGCGCAAACTTGAATGTTGTGAAAATTCTGTGCAACTTCCAGCGTGCATTTACTATGCACATTGAAGCTGTACCTGCTTTAACTTACAGTTGCAGACAGTGGTCAAGTAGGCTCCTGTGGCTATTTGATCAAAATGTAGGCCTACCAGAGTGGCCCACCATCAAAAACAATCGATAAAATGTATCCCATAACATTTTAACATGGAAATAGCTGTTCTATCATTCAGCCTACAATAGCAGCCAATGTGTGGTGTTCAATGTAGGCCTACATTCCATGACTTTTGAAAAAAACATGCATGGCTTCACATTAACCTCTTTATCGACTTGTCCTTCAGACAAGGTGACTGAAAATGTTGTGTTGTTTGATGCAAGAAACCACTTTATAAAATAAAATGCACAATTATTCCCATACCATTATTACAGAAAATCAGACAAATGATGCCACCGTATGCATATTGGCTACTTAGCTTACTCAAGCCTGTCTCAAAATAGAACATTGACCCCTTTAAGACAAAAAAAAGCTCTTTACCTAACTCGCTTTTCAAAGATATCTGGAAATGTACACATGTTGTGCTCTTGTAGGAAGCAATCACTCACCCATTGCTGACTACGAATTAGCTATTACTGGGCTAATAACTCACTAACTAGCAAAGGATATAGCAAAGGATAGGAACAATTGTGCCCACGTGGCTACATGCAACTCTGGCTTTGATCTCAAAACAGGCGCATCTACTCACTACCACTCATGCTGTAAACACAGTCCTGTGTTTGAATAGAGTACGGGCTGAGTGGTGAGAGTCAATTTAATAGAAAGCCCACAACAAAATATCTTGCGTACTTAGCTTTGCATACTTGCATAGTTCTTGCATAGTTTGTTTTGTTTCGGTATGCTGCATTGAAAGTGACTAATATTGGGTTGATTCGATCACAATTTCCCACAGTAAAGGGAAACTTTGATAGTGTTAACTATGGGGGAAAACTCTAGAAAATTGAGTGAAGTTCAATCTCCTGCTTCTCTGCATGGGCTGATATTTCTTCTGCACACACGCGCAGCTCAGAGGGAACATTGTCTACAAGGTGTCAAAAGCGTTCCACAGGGATGCTGGCCCATGTTGACTCCAATGCTTTCCACAGTTGTGTCATGTTGGCTGGATGTCCTTTTGGTGGTGGACCATTCTTGATACACACGGGAAACTGTTGAGCATGAAAAAAACAGCATGATTACAGTTCTTGATACAAACCGGTGCGCCTGGCACCTACTACCATACTCGGTTCAAAGGCACTTAATACAGATTTTCTGTTGCCCATTCACCCTCTGAGTGGCACATATACACAATCCATGTCTTAAGGCTTAAAAGTCGTTATTTAACCTGTCTCCTCCCCTTCATCTACACTGGTTGAAGTGGATTTAACAAGTGACATCAATAAGGGATCATAGCTTTCACCTAGATTCACCTGGTCAGTTTGTCTTGGTAAGAGCAGGTGTTCCTAATGTTTTATACACCCAGTGTATAGTAAGTATAAAGTATAAGGTCCAGGATAACTTTAAGTGCAATCCAGAATTTCAATGTACTATAGGTGATTGTAAAAATGGCCTGCCTTTTCATGTGACAAATGAGTTCTTGAATATCCTTCTTTAGCAAAAGAAAATAAGTGTTTTGGTGTGCGTGTATGTGTATGTCTGTTGAGAGGTTGTATGGTGCATCTCTTCTGCTAGCAAACTAGCTTTCCTATTCCCTGTTCCCTCTTGTGTTTTCAAGCCACTGGAAAAAAGAAACAACCAAAAAAATTGAATAGCCCACTTGACTGAATATTGTTTTCAGTGCTGAAAAGGATTGATTTGATAATAACATGGTTGAATACAGTGTTTTGCAATCACGTTATTATTCCCTACTGTGTGTAAATGACTGCGTGCAATTACTGTGCAGACACTGAACAACAGGGTGTAATGGAGGACAATTAGAGGCTTACCATACTTGACAACAAAAGAGGCATGCACAGAGGGGCAATAAATTGATTAACAATTATGGTTTATTAAATTCAATATTATAAATACTATGTACAAACTGTATTCTTGAGATATTTGGTGTGTAAATGTGTTGTTGATCCTTTCAATATTATTGATTTTACAATACAGAGAAATGCCTGTGCATTATTGTTTTCTAAAAATATATTACTGATGTACTAAGATAACTAAAGCTATGAATGTATTTATATTACTTAAAATATGTATAAAGTTACAGCATTTCAAATATTGCCCAATTTCTGTGAACAAGAAGAAAGCCCACTAAAAGTAAGGTATAAAGGTGAACGCTCAGGTTTTCTTCACTAGTGTCTATTGACTTTTGGATATGTAATACCCCTACCTGGACAAAAGACCATTCAATTCACAGGCTACACATATTTTTTATGGACATGATATTTTAGAAAAGATTGGAATAAATGTGACACTGCGTAATGAAGTTTGTAGTGCAGTGTTATGTAGAAATAGTGATGAGCCTCCCTATGCTCCTAATGTCTACCACATTTCCTCTCTACAACTCTTTTTTGGCACATGTCATAATCTCCACGATAAGCAGACATCCAGACACAAGTCATACTAACATACACAAATACATATGGACCAGCAACATTAAGTTAACGTGGAACGCATGATACATTCTGTAGAAGAGACATCCCTGAGTCACTGTTGAAGCCGTCTGTGAAGCCCTGTCCCTCGACCAAGGTGGGCTTCTTTTTGCACATGGGGCACAGTTTTTTCCTCTCCTATGAAGCCCTCATCCCGACAATGAGGTTCCAGCACTGGCCAGAGGAGATGGGCAGGGCACCGTGCATGTGTTGTCCTCTGTAGAGGAGACCCTCTGTCATTTCCTGCTCTACCTCTGTAGACGCTCTCACTCAGAGGCACCTGCAGGGTCAGGAAAACACTCCATCAACCAATGAGCCACACTAGACTAACAATGAGAATGTATACTCATAGGGCTGTGGCGACTTTTGTTTGTGCAACTAATACTTCTGGGAGATTTCCCAACCCGAAATATAACAGTGTGTAACCTGTATAAACTGGCATGGTTTTAAAACCACCGTGTGTGGAATCAATGAGATATAGTATGAATCTAAATCAAGAGCACAGCTTTATTTGTTCTTTCATTCTACATAAGGTCAATTCAAATATTTCAATATCTATAATAAATGGGATATTGGATTATTACACTTCCCCATCTGGCTCTGATTAGGCACCTGTCTCATGTCGCCAAAGTAGGTTCCCTTCAGTGAACTCTTTCCCCAGAATCACGTTGATAGTGACCTCTGCGTTGTCGTAGTGGTAGCTGAGGTCCAGATCTTCATGAATGTCGTATTTCACCTTGAAGGCCTTGTGGCTGTCTAGGCAGCATCCGCAACAGTTAGGGTAAAGCAGAGATGTGAGAGGCTACAGATACTGCACACGGAGAGGGGTGGTGAAGCCATCTTCAAACCCTAGCTCGTTCAGGAGGATCTGTGTGGACAAAAGAACATTTCAAACAAAAGGAACATGAGTTACCACAGGTAACACTTGATACATTGAATATTTTGCCTGAGGTCTCCATATCTAATAGCCTACAGATGTATTTTATATGAAAGAGGAAGCATACCCTGTAGTTGTTCATTGTGTTGGGTCTGTAGACTGTTCAAAGTGTTCCATCTCTTTAATCAGCTCATCACAGAAGCTTTTTTTTTTTAAACACAGGCAAGCGCAAGATCCTTGGGGCTTCAAAAAATTTAAAATATTGACATGCACCACCTATTTCAAATAGGAACTCTTTATGGAAAACTCACCTGCTTCTGTCTGCATTAAACTCAACAGTCCTTCTTCACTGGCCTCATCACTTCGACAATAATCCATCATCTGCTTAAACTCTGGAGCCAAATAGGACTCCTAAAGAGATAGTGTAAGTCAAATATTACACTTCACAATCGTAGTGTGTATGGAGACTACAGTATTGTAGGCGTCCTTCCTACCTGTAGATGGTTAACATGGTAATGGAAGGATTTATAAATCTCCCTTATGGCAGCAACTCTCAGCTGACTTCACACCAAGGCTCTGACGTGCTTAAACTTCTTTGGCAATCTAGAAAGGAAACATTTAACCACACATAAAAATGGAAAGATCATTCTAGACATCCGCGTTGCCTCCCACAATTTTAAACGCTCCGGTTTTCGAGACGAATCATTCAGTACAATTTTAATAAATACTCAAAATGCGTGGGCCTGCTTGCCTTTGTCAGGATATCCTCGAACTGTGTATCAGTGGTGCAGCCAAGCTTTTAACACCTGTTTGGCAAACATCATTTTGGTTACTAAAAATTGGTTTCTAGCTAACTAGTTAGCTCGCAAACAGTACATTTATCCAACAAGATTTTTTAACATGACACTTATTAGTAGATCTACTGCTAGCTGATACCCACCGCCGGATAAGACGTTCTAACTGCTGCTGCTCTGACATGAAGTTTGAACTCAAGGAAAATATTCAGTGCTAAAAAAACTAGTGCAAAACATTTGCGTTACGATCCTTAAAGTTTTACATGATTATCTTATGAAGATAATACAAATACACGTATTAAAGTTATAAGAAAATCCACAATAAAAAGCTATTGTTAGTAGTTAAAAGAGAGTGAACGAGGAGCTGTCAAAAGCAGTTATGGTATTGCTTCCGGATTTTGAGTTGTTTGTTGTGATCCAACGTTGTTTTGTGTCCGATGTGAGCCGATACTCTTAGCGTTACATTTCCAATGTATGTAATCAACAAAACGGCTTAAATATAAACGCATTGCTAAATATAAAATGTCACAATATTAAACATTACTCAATGATTTAAATGTGTGGAAATTGTTCTTGGTGTAAAATGGATTAAAGAGGAACGGTAAAAATAAAAATGTTCGAGTTGTGTTTCCGCGTGCGTCAACATAAATCGTCCGTTCTCTGAATACCAATGCAACATGCGAATCTTTCCTCCGTTGATTCATTCTTTAGCTAGTTTTTCTTTTGTCATATTTGTTTGTACATAAGTCGGTTTCTCCTTCCATTATATAATTTGGCTTGCATATTTTACGTAGTTTGAGGTCCATTTCGCTGCAGAGATGTTGAGTGTGGACTCGTTGCAAGTGGTGGCCGAAGAGGAGGTGGTGGAGTCGAGCTCAAACCGCTTAGGTGACATCTACACGTTTGTGGCCGAGGGCTGCTACCCCCAGACAATGAATCCAATACGAAAGAAGAATCTTAAAAGATATGCTCAGAAATTCATCATTGACGGTAAAAAAAGAAAGAGAAAATGCTTGAGACGTAGAGCGATCTGAAATGTGTGCTGTTGAATGTAGCCTAGTGTCTCTTTGTAATGGCATGTTTCATTGAATGTTGTCTGTGGTTGTGTCGTCCTAGAGGGTCGATTGTACTATGTGGGGCCCAAGAAGGAGGAGAAGCGAGAGGTTGTGATTGAAGCTGAACGTAAGAGGCAGATATTCCTAGAGTGCCACTTTAATGACATTGGTCATCACCTGGGACAGAAGAAGACTGTTCACAGGATCCAGAGCAAGTATTACTGGCTGGGTATTGTAAAAGACGTTGTCGACTGGGTATGTTTGTCTCTTTCGAGTTCATTGTAATACAGCTTGGAAGCATACATTCATTCTTCTTACAAGTTGTGCATTTGTCTGTCTCAGATAAAGGTATGTGAAACCTGTCAACACACGGAGAGGAACAAAAACATGACAAGGACTGTTCGGCCAATCAAAGTGGATGCTCCCTGGGAAATTCTAGGGATTGATATATTTGGTAAATAAACTCTCAGAAAACTTATCAGAAAATGAAACTACTTGGCTAGTCTCACAACAGTAGATTAATTCCGAGTACAATTGTTTGTCTAACTTTATTGAATTTGTTCATGTTTTCACCAGGGCCTTTCCTAAAAACCCAGCAAGGTAATTCCAGTGTGGTAATCGTCACAGATTACTTCAGCAAGTGGGTGGAGGCGTTTCCCATTCAAAAAAGAGATGCCCTCTCTGTTGCCAGATGTATATCTACATCCATTTACAGGTCATTCAACACACACAACTTCATCTTGATTTGACTATTATTTGCAAGATACAACCATCATCACCAACAGCACTATATATTTTCCTACCAGGTTTGGAGCAGCAAAAACGGTTATCTCCACACAAAGCGTTGACTTTTGTGACGAGGTAAGACATTATTAGCCTGTTTCTATTTACAAGCTCTTAGAGTAACTGGCCAGTGGAAATTTCACTTTTAAAAGTTCATATTCTGTCAACTCGTACCTAAATAATGTTGACTCGTCATTCTATACTCATATCTGAGGCCAAAGCATGAATTTGAGAAGGAAAAACACTTAAAAAATTGCAGCTCAAACTTGTATCTCAAAAAATGCTTGCTATTTTCTCATAGAACCTGACGTCATGTTGGCTCATTGACTGAGCTGACCAATCAGTGGTCTACTTGCAGGAATATTTTGAATGACCTGTTTACGCCCACACCATTCTGCTGTTGTGGAACGCCCACTATTCAAACACAGAAAAGCTGCTAGAATTTTTTTAATAAAAAAATTATTATAACCACAAATAAGTGCTAAGTTTGCATAAAAAAATCCAAGTCAATCAATCAAATGTATTTATAAAGCCCTTACATCCGTTGATGTCACAGAGTGCTGTACAGAAACTCAGCCTAAAACCCCAAACAGCAAGCAATGCAGGTGTAGAAGCACAGTGGCTAGGAAAAACTCCCTAGAAAGGCCAGAACCTAGGAAGAAACCTAGAGAGGAACCAGGCTATGAGGGGTGGCCAGTCCTCTTCTGGCTGTGCCGGGTGGAGATTATAACAGAACATGGCCAAGATGTTCAAATGTTCATAGATGACCAGCAGGGTCAAATAATAATAATCACAGTGGTTGTAGAGGGTGCAACAGGTCAGCACCTCAGGAGTAAATGTCAGTTGGCTTTTCATAGCCGATGATCTCTACCGCTCCTGCTGTCTCTAGAGTGTCCAGGCACTCGTGTGGGTTTGCAAGTTAAAAAGCCTTCAAATGTGTGAGCTAAGTCATTAAAAATACATAATGCCTTCATCAGGGTGTCAGATACAATGTGTGACACACTTGTGTAAAGGTGATCACAGGTACAGAAAATATGCTTTTTTAACATACTTAATGAAATTAAAAAAGGAAACCTTTTTCACTCATTGTAATTAATTATAGTTCTATCAACATTGCCTCTGTAATGTGTTGCTTCTAGGTGACAAAGCACCTCTGTAACAGGTGGAACGTAGTGCAGAGCGTGTCTGCTGTAGAGTTGAACCCGCTACACGACCGCAGCAGTGGACTACTGAAGGAGGCCATCACACAGGTGGTGGCAGAGAAGCAGGCAGAGTGGGACGATTTCCTGGACCCTGTCTTATGTCTGTTTAGGACGACTATCAACCCCACAACAAAGTTCACACCCTATTCACTCATGTTTAATAGGAAAACTATTTTACCTAGTGAGGTGAGATATTGTTTAGTTTTTTTTAAAGACATTTAATTGCGTCAATACTATGTCTTAGTTGTTGTTAATGTTTAATTATTAATAAAAAAATTATTTTGTCAAGACCGACCAAGAGACGGATTTGTATCACTCAAAGGAAGAGGCCTCTGCTTGTATGACAGTGATGCAGGAGCAGCAGAACTCTGTGAAGCAACTGGTGAGTTTGAATTGGAAATGGAATATCTTGCCGTTTGGGAGACGCTGTGCTACACTGCCAAATAGATGATGAGCCTGATGAGCTTGTTTCATGGTTGCCACTTTTCATTTCTAATTCAATGCTATCTTACTTGACCTACAACCCTGTTGCTCTTTGCGGAGCATAGGTATGACATGGTCCACATGGGAATTACACACATGACTTTTCTCTGGATTCCATTGAAAATTGTCAATAATTGTTTGTGTTTACAGGTGATTGCCAACATGAATGCGGCGTACAAACAGGAGAAGAAGAATGCCAAGAGAAGAGCTCGGAACATGCCCTCCATTACCTTCAAAGTCACAGACCCATTGTTTGGCTCGGGTGAGTCGTCCTCCCCGAAGAAACTGAAACGGAGCATTTACCTGTCTTTCCCGGTGGAAACGGTCCTCGCCACTGAGCAATGCAGCTCTGATGACAAAAAAAGTGACTTGGAATACCCCCTGCCGATTTCTGATGCGCATTGAGGCCTGCTATGCTGGGGGTTATAGCATACAAGGAACATAATTGAGAAGCATACAATGACTGTGTATTAGTGGATCAACAATTCCTCTTGCTTCAGTGGTATGATGGAGACATTACGTCCTCATAAGATGCTTCACCTCAGAGAGAAGATTGGTGAACATGGAATCAAAAAGCCTGACCAAAAATATTTGTAAAATTATATTGGGTTGGACATATGTCCAAATACATAGGTTTTCCCAGTCAGTGCCTGGTGGATTTGTGGTCTAGTCATTGATAGTGTGAGGCATGTAGGTGCTAAAGGCCAATTTGTTTGCGAAGAGGTGAATGAAATGAGTACGTTGTCACTATCCTATCATGTAGGATACACCTTTCTCCAACTCTGATAAAAATGTGATATGAAGTTGTATTGACATCATGGAGCAGGGTAAGTGCACTTGGGGCCAGCATCAGTTTTTTTGTGGCCACACTTAGAATACTTTTTCTTCAAAATCATTCATAGTTCTTTTGAATTTGTAGCTCTGCTACATGCTTTAGGGAAGGAATTTAATTAACTGGTTAGGGTCCATATCAAAGGATGGCATTTGGTTTATTGCTGTGCGTGGATTCAATATTCCCGATAGGCCCAACATTCTATTGATCAGTGCAACCTTGAAGAAATGTGGATGGAAAAGCAGAATAGAGTTCTAAAGTAAAAATAATTTATTTTAAAATAAGCTAACACAAAACACATCAAACTTTTTAATCTATAAAGGTGCAATATTCAGAAATTGCTCCACCAATTCCTGGTTGCAAAAATTCTAATAGTTCACCTAATTTTAGTTTTTGACAAAACAAGCAATGTATAGTGTAGAGCAGGGTTCCCTCATTGACGGCCCCTGGCCCCCCAAATTAATTATGAATATTTTTTCCATAAAAAATACTAAATCTCGGACCGAGATGCAAAAACTCCCAAATGCAATATCCCAAGAAGGAAGTTACCCTACCTCAGTAATGCAAAATTACATTTTACCTACATTTTACCTGGGAGACAGTCAACTAATAAAGCAGGCAGCTGACCATTTTTTCGTGCTGAAACATAAAGCTGCAAGCGCAGCGCAATCAATAGGACGTGAACAGCGACTGGTGCTGAAAATATAGCTAACTTGTTATGCAATGGTTGCACAGGAACCGATGGAGAACGTACACCAGTCGATTAATGAATTTAAAAAATAATCTTAATTGCAATTTGACTTTGACTGGCAAACAACAAGAGCGCTTAATTTGAGTCTTTCTTCGAGACTATATAAAATACTTTAACTGGCTGAGGTAGGCTATGAGGCTTTGCAGCATCGTTCACAATAACAAAATATATGTCCTAATAGAAGTGGGACACTTTTTTTTATTGGGCCTACTTACAATTGCAACTGGACAAAAATGTAGCATCCTACATAAAACAATAATTAAAGAAAAGGCGATGTCTGTATCGGGATAGCCTGCTCCTTTAACGACAGAACAAACAGAAAACACTGTCAGCTTGAGACCTACATATCCCAGGATAAGCACTCACAATAATGTTAGTATTTACTAAATACAGTCATATAGGCCACTAAGTGACTTAATGGGAAAAGTTGCATTTCCCCTCCGACACGAGCTTGTGGATGTAGCGTGAGATGGGTGTGATTTTGATGCGCAGGCAGTCCTCGATTGACTTATGTGAAAGCTGTCGTGAGTCTATATTGCGTTCATAGAGGAAAATTAGGACTTCCAGAAGTTGTCCCTCCTCTGCTTGATGAAATATTCTATCACCTCCGTGACAATGCTGCGGCCTGGTCCCTCTACCTGTCGTTTCTTCAGTGTTCTGAAGTGCAGTAGCCTTCCTGATGACAAGTACAAATCGGAACAACTCAAGCTTTCTAGTAAAGGCCGCAAGTTTTTCCACCATGTCCACGGCTGTTTTCCCTTTTCCTTGTAACTGGATATTTAACCCGTTTCAGTGACAGAATATGTCAGCCAAAAAGCCGTGTGTGTAGCTTGCAGTTAACTCTTCAATGCGTTTGCTTCGGGCCTCTGTCTGGGGCGGGAAGGCCACTGAAAGTTCAATGCTTAGATTCATAATGATGTCTGAGATATAATTTTTTGTAAACAGCGATATTTTCATTGCAAATAAGACACTGGCTTGGCATTGGGAAGATATGGTCAGATGAACGCATATCTCTCTACATTCTTCTCTGAAACTTCAATTTTCATTATCCACCTTTCTTTTGATACTTTTTCAGAAATACTTTTTCTCTTATCAAGCTAATTATTCTGAACGAATGATGACGTTAAAAAAGTAGTGTATCTTACAGTATGCTACGTAGGACTGTTTTTCCCACCAATCAACAGAGACAGGCAAAATGTTATGTACTAATGGGATGTATTAAACATATTGTACAATTGTAGTGTAGGCCAGTTAATTGTGATAATATGATATACTAATTATGTTCTGGACCGCCGACTATTAGCTCAGAAAAAAATTGGCCTTGGGCCAAACCTAGTTGACGAACCCTGATGTAGGGAATCATTGTATCATCTAAATCTCTGTGAAATATATTTTCAATAACCAAAAATATTGTATTTTCAGCTGTTTGTACCTGGTGTACAAAAACCAAAAGACCAGAAATTACACTTAACCGGAAGCGTAGAAATAGCTCACATAGAACAGATCTACCGCTTCTTAGCATAGACTGTAAATATATATTGACAAAGCCATCGATGACATCACGGCATATTGTGTATGGGAACGCTCAGTGGCACATTTGAAGACCAGAAAGTGTCGTTGATGCGCGCGCTATCTTGTTTCATGGAAGAGTTTTTGGAGCATCACTTGCGCCGTTTGCGCTTGTCCAGGAAGTGACGTCACAGGCTCTGAAAGGACAACATTCCATCACGTGGAGTTAAGGCAAACTGCCGGTAGTTCAGATATGTGGTCATAGTCCACTGCATGCAAGAGCTGTCTATGTGCCAGAGGCAGCTTCTTTTTCTTGTCAGTGAGAGCTACAGTACTCTTCGGTGTGCTCGAGGAAAAAACGTATAAATTGGGGAGAGGAAATCACGCACCACCACGTCTAGCGACACAAAAGGTGATTGTTTAAATAAAATTAAATGTTATTGGTCATACAAGTGTTTAGCAGATGTTATTGCGGATGTACGAAATGCTTGTGTTTCTAGCTCCATCAGTGCAGTAATATCTAACAATTTTACAATACACACATCTAAGTAAAGAAATGGAATTAAGAATATATACATATTTTGACGAGCAATGCCAGAGCGCACAGACTTAGATACAGTAGAATAGGACAGAATATAGTATATGGGTCATTCTTGGGCTCTGGTAATATTTCAGTCCCTCTGACTTTTTATATTATATTTAAAGTATTGGGTCACCAAAATGAAATGTTAAGATGTTGTATATAAATTTAAATGTCCAGTATAATGAATTTAAATAAATAAACCATTAATTTAAACTTTTTATTTAAAAAAAATCTTATTTTTTAACTGACACTAAGAATTGTGTCATGTCCCCCTGTCACACCCTGATCTGTTTCACCTGTCCTTGTGATTGTCTCCACCCCCCTCCAGGTGTATCCCATCTTACGTATTATCCTCATTGTATTTATACCTGTATTCTCTGTTTGTCTGTTGCGAGTTTGTCTTGCCAAGTCAACCAGCCTTTTTCCAAGTGCCTGGTTTTTCTAGTCTCTCTTTTCTAGTTCTCCTGGTTCTGACCTTATGCCTTCCCTGACCTCGAGCCTGCCTGCCGCCCTGTACCGTTTGGACTCTGACCTGGTTATGAACTCTTGTCTGTCCTCAACCTGTCTCTTGCCTGCCCCTCGTTGTTCAATAAATATCAGAGACTCTAACCATCTGCCTTCTGTGTCTGCATCTGGGTCTCGCCTTGTGTCATTATACCCCCAGGCATTTCACTTAATTTTTACTTGGGAAAATATTATTAAAATGTGCACATGATGACTTTTGCCATTAATGCAAACATATATTTGTGTTATTTTGTTGAAAAAGTATTTTTTATCAAATAATTCATGATTATTGATTAAAATCACACAATTTATCTCTGTCCCTCAGTCTACACTCAACCCCATCACGACAACCAAACTCTGGCAATAAAAATGGTCAGCCTTATGCGCCATCATTAACAGGAAGTGACATCATTCAATAATTTTCAACTGCATGGTATAGAAACAGGCAAGTAATCACATTCTTTTATAATTGTATTTTGTTGTTTATTAAAGTCAGGTGGGGATTGTCGAGCTGACCAACTCAACCCTGTTACATGAAATAAAGATTGAAAACTAGTACCTATTAAAATTATACTTCAACCCATATACAATCTATTAATTTCATGCACACCATGTGGTCTCCTGTCCTTCACCATGTGAGGAGCAGTGTCCATTTTGAGCCAAAACCTGTCACATATTTAATTGTAACAGGGTTGTAAACCTGTGACAGGGTTGAGTTATTTACTTTATTTATAAATATTGCATCTAAACAAATGAATTATTCAATATGTTATACATTATTAAACATACATTCACTTATGAAACATGCTGTAATGTGTTCCATGTGAACAAAAATATATATTTTAAGGCAGGTAGCCTAGTGGGCAAGGCTCTTAACTTCAGTTGTTCCTTTAAATTGCTCTATATCCTAAATTACTCAAGGATTATAGTGTATACAGTGAGGGAAAAAAGTATTTGATCCCCTGCTGATTTTGTACGTTTGCCCACTGACAAATAAATGATCAGTCTATAATTTTAATGGTAGGTTTATTTGAACAGTGAGAGACAGAATAACAACAAAAAAATCCAGAAAAAGGCATGTGAAAAATGTTATAAATTGATTTGCATTTTAATGGGGGAAATAAGTATTTGACCCCCTCTCAATCAGAAAGATTTCTGGCTCCCAGGTGTCTTTTATACAGGTAACGAGCTGAGAGTAGGAGCACACTCTTAAAGGGAGTGCTCCTAATCTCAGCTTGTTACCTGTATAAAAGACACCTGTCCACAGAAGCAATCAATCAATCAGATTCCAAACTCTCCACCATGGCCAAGACCAAAGAGCTCTCCAAGGATGTCAGGGACAAGATTGTAGACCTACACAAGGCTGGAATGGGCTACAAGACCATCGCCAAGCAGCTTGGTGAGAAGGTGACAACAGTGCGATTATTCGCAAATGGAAGAAACACAAAAGAACTGTCAATCTCCCTCGGCCTGGGGCTCCATGCAAGATCTCACCTCGTGGAGTTGCAATGATCATGAGAACGGTGAGGAATCAGCCCAGAACTACACGGGAGGATCTTGTCAATGATCTCAAGGCAGCTGGGACCATAGTCACCAAGAAAATAATTGGTAACACACTACGCCATGAAGGACTGAAATCCTGCAGCGCCCGCAAGGTCCCCCTGCTCAAGAAAGCATATATACATGCCCGTCTGAAGTTTGCCAATGAACATCTGAATGATTCAGAGGACAACTGGGTGAAAGTGTTGTGGTCAGATGAGACCAAAAGGGAGCTCTTTGGCATCAACTCAACTCGCCGTGTTTGGAGGAGGAGGAATGCTGCCTATGACCCCAAGAACACCATCCCCACCATCAAACATGGAGGTGGAAACATTATGCTTTGGGGGTGTTTTTCTGCTAAGGGGACAGGACAACTTCACTGCATCAAAGGGATGATGAACGGGGCCATGTACCGTCAAATTCTGGTTGAGAACCTCCTTCCCTCAGCCAGGGCATTGAAAATGGGTTGTGGATGGGTATTCCAGCATGACAATGACCCAAAACACTCGGCCAAGGCAACAAAGGAGTGGCTCAAGATGCGTTTTTTTAGGATTTTTTTGTTGTTATTCTGTCTCACTGTTCAAATAAACCTACCATTAAAATTATAGACTGATCAATTCTTTGTCAGTGGGCAAACGTACAAAATCAGCAGGGGATCAAATACTTTTTTCCCTCACTGTACATGTATATATTCTAAGAATATTTAATGTTATCCATCGAAACATCTAGCGAATGATGGCACCCACATCAGCAGCAGAAAGACAAAGATAGTGTCGAGCACGTCAAAATGCTGACCCAGAAAAAAGGGAACAATACCTTGAGAGAGAGCGTCAGATAGAAAATAACTTGAGACAGGGAAAAAGAAAAAGATTAGTGATTTAAGTGAGACCAGCATCAGAAGTGTAAACAGTGGAGAATAGCATACAAAAGCAGCAAGGAGAGGAAAGGAGCGCATGAGATGGAGATGATGCCAAGCCTGATAAAAGTGGTGCCCTCCACCATGAGAATACACCAGGTCATCACCCTTGCTCCTGGTGAGCTGATGTCTCGTGATGTCAGCTTCCTTTGTTCAACAAAGAAGGACCTAAACTGTACATGCTTTAACACACAGCCCTTCAGTTTCAGGCAGAAGGTTCTGGCTGCTCCAGAACAGCCAGCCAATAAGGGCAATCCACAAACTGTGGATGAAATCCAGTGGGGAAATCCAGGTCTTCTTGGGCAGTGGTGTGTAGTAGAATATGATGATGACCTCTATCCAGGCATCATCCTTGGCACGGATGAAATTAGTGTTGGAAATCTAAGATTTCCGAGTTCCCAGTTGTAGGACAAAACAGATTTTCTGGCCTTCTCGAGACGACATCCACTGGTATCAGTTTGATGAAGTCCTTGAGATGATTCCACCCCCACAGTGACATCCAGCCACGTAGAGGTTGAGAGAGGTGTGGGCCAGACTCTCAGGAAGAAAACCAACCATGAATGAATACGGTGCTCCTGCGAAGAAGGATAGTCATGCTGACACTAGTGCTGTAGTTACAGCTGTTCTAGCATTCTAAATGCACTTGGAAAATGTTCCTACAGTTTGATGACACATTGAACTTTTCTGATGAAGCCTGTTGAATGTTATTAATTACCCTAATGCCTGATGTGTTTGTATTTGTTTTGATATTTACTGCAGTTTGGTTAATAAAACCCAGATTATTCTAAATATATCGAATGTCCTTATTACATGGTTGCATACAATGAAATGCAATATTTTGGGGTAAACCTTGGAGGGATTTTGATAGTAAACTAAACTAGTTTATATGTAAACTGATGTGTCTCTTCAACCCCGTTACAATACTCAACCCTGTCACCCTAGTCTCAACCCTGTCACATGACAATATTTGTTAAATAAAATAGCAAAGATGAATAAATATGAATGTAATGTTTTCTGAGCTCAGTCTGAAATGTTAAGGACAATCCCAAGAAGATTAGATTCATGTTAAAATTCTGAATTGAAAGCATTTTTTTATTTAAATGATGAGCCCGCTACATATTGTGTCTATTCAGGGTTTAATATAGCATATTTCTGAGATTTTACATACATTTTAAATTTATAATAATTTAATTGGTTTGGGGGACACATGAGCATTAGGTACATGTTGATTTTATAACAAGTATCTTTTATAATCATATTCAGACAACTGTTGTGGGTGGTCCATTTCAGTTTGTCAGTGATGTGTACGCCGATGAACTCGAAGATTTCCACCTTCTCCACTGCGGTCCCGTCGATGTGGATAGTGGGGTGCTCCCTCTGCTGTTTCCTGAAGTCCACGATCAGCTCCTTTGTTTTGTTGACGTTGAGTGAGAGGTTATTTTCCATGCACCACACTCCCATGGCCCTCACCTCCTCCCTGTAGGCTGTCTCGTCATTGTTGGTAACCAGGATTACTACTGTTGTGTCGTCTGCAAACTTGATGATTGAGTTGGAGGCGTGCTTGGCCACGCAGTCATGGGTGAAAAGAGAGTACAGAAGGGGGCTGAGCACGCACTTTTGTGGGGCCCCAGTGTTGAGGATCAGCGAAGTGGAGGTGCTGTTTCCTTCCTTCAACACCTGGGGGCGGCCCATCAGGAAGTCCAGGATCCAGTTGCACAGGGCGGGGTTTAGACCCAGGGCCTCAAGCTTAATGATGAGCTTGGAGGGTACTATGGTGTTGAATGCTGAGCTATAGTCAATGAACAGAATTCTTACATACAGTTGAAGTCTGACATTTACATACACCTTAGCCAAATACATTTAAACTCCGTTTTTCACAACTCCTGACATTTAATCCCTGTCTTAGGTCAGGTTGGATCACCACTTTATTTTAAGAATGTGAAATGTCAGAATGATAGTAGAGAGAATAATTTATTTCATATTTTGTTTCTTTCATCACATTCCGAGTAGGTCAGAAGTTTACATACACTCAATGAGTATTTGGTAGCATTGCCTTTAAATTGGTTAACTTCGGTCAAATGTTTCTGGTAGCCTTCCACAAGCTTCCCACAATAAGTTGGGTGAAGCACGCCCCCCATTCTCATCGACGGGGCTACAGTGGAGCAGGTTGAGAGCTTCAAGTTCCTTGGTGTCCACATCACAAAAAAAACACACCAAGACAGTCCAAGCACACCAAGACAGTCGTGAAGAGGGCACGACAAAACCTATTCCCCCACAGGAGACTGAAAAGATTTGGCATGGGTCCTCAGATCCTCAAAAGGTTCTACAGCTGCATCATCGAGAGCATCCTGACTGGTTGCATCACTGCCTGGTATGGCAACTGCTCGGCCTCCGACCGCAAGGCACTACAGAGGGTAGTGCGAACGGCCCAGTACATCAATGTACTGGGACCAAGCTCCCTGCCATTCAGGACCTCCAAGAATTGTCAAAGACTCCAGCCACCCTAGTCATAGACTGTTCTCTCTACTACCGCACGGCAAGCGGTACTGGAGCGCCAAGTCTAGGTCCAAGAGGCTTCTAAACAGCTTCTACCCCCAAGCCATAAGACTCCTGAACACCTAATCAAATGGCTACCCAGACTATTTGCATTGCCCCCCTCTTTTATACCGCTGCTACTCTCTGTTGTTATCATCTATGCATAGACACAACAGAGGTATCTGTTGCACCTTCTTCACAACACTGTCTGTGTGAGTGGACCATTTCAGATCATCAGTGACGTGGCGCCGAGGAACTTGAAGCTTTCCACCTTCTCCACTGCAGTCTCATCAATATGGATATGGGCATGCTCCCTCTACTATTCTTATTCTTATCCGTATTTTTTAAAACTGCATTGTTGTTTAGGGGCTCGTAAGTAAGCATTTCACTGTAAGGTGAAATACCTGTTGTATTCGGCACATGTGACTAATAAAATGTGATTTGATTTGAGTGTGACACATTCTTTTTTGGAGGTGAAGGTGCAGCAGCGGCGGCAGGTTTGCTTCGGGCGTCAGAACACACAGGACATCTTTCAGGTGAACACAAAATGGTAAATGACAGGCCAATGAATAATAAACATGGGAAAAATCGTCCCTCTCTGAAGGGCTTCCTCCTCAGCGGCGTTCTGCCAATGCTGCATGCTACATTGATAGACAGTGTGTGTTTTGTGTGTGAGTGAAAAAGACACCATAATAATAGTAGCGCGAGACAATGGATGGTGCTTTAAGAGTTTGGGGAGGATGGAGCCACATTCACAACAACAAGAGTGAGGTGTTAGAATGACTGAGTAAGTTAACATAGACAATAACACAGAAAGTGCACACTTAAAGAATGCAAAATGGGCAACAAGTAAGTGCAAATACACAAACTAAATTAGAAACGCAACATGCAACAATTTCAAAGATTAACTGAGTTACAGTTCATTTAAGGAAATCAGTTAATTTAAATAAATTCATTAGGCCATAATCTATGGATTTCACATGACTGGGAATACAGATATGCATCTGTTGGTCACAGATACACTACCGTTCAAAAGTTTGGGGTCACAGAAATGTCCTTGTTTTTGAAAGAAAAGCATATTTTTTGTCCATTAAAATAACATAAAATTGATCAGAAATACAGTGTAGACATTGTTAATGTAAATGACTATTGTAGCTGGAAACGGCAGATTTTTTATGGAATATCTACATAGGCGTACAGAAGCCCATTATCAGCAACCATCACTCCTGTGTTCCAATGGCACGTTGTGTTAGCTAATCCAAGTTTATCGTAGCTAATCCAAGTTTATCATCCCGAAGAGGCGACTCCGGGATGCTGGCCTTCTAGGCAGAGTTCCTATGTCCAGTGTCTGTGTTATTTTGCCCATCTTAATCTTTTATTTGTATTGGCCAGTCTGAGATATGGCTTTTTCTTTGCAACTCTGCCTAGAAGGCCAGAATCCTGGAGTCGCCTCTTCACTGTTGACGTTGAGACTGGTGGCCTTTTAAGCATTCTAGTACAGTTAAATAGTTAACTTGTGCAAAATGTAATTGTTCTAGTCCAGTGGTTCCCAAACTATTTATAGTCCCGTACCCCTTCAAACATTCAACCTCCAGCTGCGTACCCCGCTCAAGCACCAGGGTCAGCGCACTCTCAAATGTAGTTTTTTGCCATCATTGTAAGCCTTCCACACACACACTATACGATACATTTATTAAACATAAGAATGAGTGTGAGTTTTTGTCACAATCCGGATCGTGGGAAGTGACAAAGAGCTCTTATAGGACCAGGGTACAAATAATAATATAATAATATATAATTTTGCTCCTTATTTAACCATTTTACATATAAAACCTTATTAGGTTTTAGTAGAAAATTGTTCATAACTCACCACAGGTTAATGAGAAGGGTGTGCTTGAAAGGATGCACATAACTCTGCAATGTTGGGTTGTATTGGAGAGTCCCTATAATCCTAGATTCAGATAGGCCAGCTGTGTGAGAAACTCATTATCATGCAAGTGGTCAGACAAGTGAAAATTATGGTCAGTAAAGAAATCTTTAAGCTCGTCTCTCAATTTTACAAAAACGTGTCAATACTTTGCCCCTTGATAACCAGCGTACTTCTGTATGTTGTAAAATCGTTTCATGGTCGCTGCCCATATCATTGCATAGTGCAGAAAATACACGAGAGTTCAGGGGGTCTTTTCACTGTAGTGTCCAAAACATATTTCAAGCTGTCAGGCATTCCCTTGGCAGCAAGAGCCTCTTGGTGGCTGCTGCAGTGTACCCAAGTGGCGTCGGGAGAAACTGCTTGCACGTGCGATACCACTCCACTATGTCTCCTTGTCATGGCTTTTGCGCCATCAGTACAGATACCAACATGAGCAGCAGCTACGTTTGGCTACATACGGACCGTTAGTGGAATTCTCGCGAGAGAGTAACGTTTAATGTGATTGGATGTTAATTATTTGACTAGGCTACCTGTATTTGACATTGTGTTGTTATTTCTCTGAACACTAGATGGTTTAATTTTATTTTTGGCAGTGAAATGAGACTACTCAGGCAAGGAAAGAAACTTCAACCAAGTGTATAGCCTCGTTGGAGTAACCCCAGTTTGGGAATACCTGTTCTAGTCCAACCATCTATCAAGTCCCATTCGCTCATTTTTCATTCCTTTGACATGCGGTAATCATAAATAGTGGTGTAATAGCCTACAGTTTTCTTGAAATGTTGTTTTAATTATTGTGATTGGTTCATGTTTTACCGGTACAGTGTAAGTTACCCCCAACTATTTATTTTGCCTACCGCCTTACTTTCACCCCTGATTTTGATTACGAGTTTTGTTTTCACATAGCTACATATGAAATGACATCATGCATGACACAGCCTATGTATGACACACTGTACAAAACAATTATTCATGTTGAATAGGTGTAATCGTTTTTCAATGCTTAGGCATTCGCATTCACTGATATGCATTCACAAGTTATAAATAACATGGCTGATTGTGCTATCTTTAAGAAATAGCAACCAGAGCTTTATGAACGCAAATACATTTTCATAATTAATCAAAATATATTAGCTGACGTTAGCTAATCGTCATGATCCTGTTTGTGTCAGATGGAAAGCCCAGTTTGTGGAATACTAAATTAGTGCCATGATGAAGTAGCTAGCAGTTTCTGGGGCAAGAGAAGGCTAGTAGCTAAGTATCATGTCTGAGTCTGACACGTGTCAAACATTAACGTCAGTCGCTCATTATTGAACATAAAATTGGAACATTCATGCTAAGTTAGCATTGGAAGCTAGGCTATCTGTTAGCTATCCATCTACTAGCATAAGCCTAGCCTAGTTGACACGAAAATATGAAAGTGAAAATCATTAATTAATTTAGATTACAGATTTATCGAAAAACTGGCATCCAAACGACTCCGAAGAACAAACACTGGAAAGTGGCGCGATCAGAGATAGTAAAAATATCTCTGATAGCGTTTATATCTGCCTGTAGGGCGATAGGAGACTGGAACATCTTTCCCGCAGGATGCAGTGACCATACGGTTCTCTCTTTTATTCTCAAAGCTAGCTGCCGGTAGCAACAAACTATCCTCATAACTTCGTCTGTGTGTGATTTTAAAGTAATCGGTTCAAGGACATACATCTGGTGAAATAGAAGCAATTATTGGTACATGATTGTGTTCGATTTTTTTTGTATATATCCACGAATATTGACTACGAAGATCGTCATACTCCCATTGACTATAATCAAAGGGTCTTGTTTCATCGAATCAATTACTGGCAGTACCGGGGTCGGCCTTGAATTTCAAATCCTCAATGCGAGGGGGGCAGTCATTCTATCCTGTTTCTTAGATTTGCTGTCAATTGGAATTACAGATTAATTACAGATTTCTATGTGAATTTGGTCGGGTCACCCAAGAAGTTAGATATTGCAGCTTTAAGACTGTAATGATAAATATTACTTTCACTTAATGCATATGTTAATGTTAATATGAATATTAAAATAAAGATTGACTCAAAAATGCTCTCTCTTCATTCACACGCGCGTGCGCGCGAGCACACACACACATTTTCTCTCTATTTTGAATAAACCTAATATAAATAACAATGTACAGGTCTGGTTGTCCATTTTCCCCGCCAAACCCGTCCTTGTGTTATCTTGTGGGAGGAGCCTCTCACACCATAACTATTACCGGCTTCCGTATACACTAAACAATAAGGCATGAAACAAGAACGAGAGACGGGTCCGTCGCCTAAAATATAATAAATTGCTGTAGCAAGGAAAGCTGTTAAGTATTCAAATATCAGAGAGAAGACGAGCAACGGTAGGGAAATGTGATGAAGTAACGCAAGCCCTTGAAACCTGATGTCACGGGCGCATTAGTGATCACGGTTGGCATACAATTTGAGTTGAATTCAAAACTAGTCTGAAAAAAAACTTTATAATTGTAATACCCTATTCATTTCTTGTAATAGCAGCTCTATTAAAACAAAAATAAAAAGCTATAGTTTGAGTTTCCCTGAAACTTGTTTGTCCCAAGACTTTTTGACATTACACAACTGATAGACTGAAACAGAATGGGGGTCAAAGTAGTGGTGAGCTGCATCTTGGTATTCATCGTGGTGGATGTTATTGTCACCACTGTCATCTACTTACATGGATCCCAGACTGCAATATTCACAGAGGATGGGCAGAACTTTGACATTCTCCACTCCGTCCTGGACCTCTGGGGCACTGTGCTGGTCAGAGTCTGCCTTCTGCTGGGGGCCTCCATAGGCGTGTTATGGAACAGAGTGGACGGTCCACACAGGGTCTCTGCCCTGGAGACCCTGACTCTCCTGATCTGCCTGACCATCAGTACCTATGCCTCAGCCAAGCTGCTGATCCTGTCGGAGCAGGGTGATCTGGCTCACCAACCCTGGTTTCTTAGCCTGTTCTCCTGGACCTGTGTGTCAGCGCTGGGGACCGTGCTCCTCTGGAGGCTCCTGGGAAGGACTCCCAACGCTGTTACTGAAGGAGAGGGAGGTGGTGGTGGAGGAGGACATGGGGGCTCTGAAGAGACTGAGAGGCTGGTGGAGACAGCTGGAGAGAATGGCACTGAAGAGGTGGAGGAGCAAGGACAGGAGCATGGGGGGAAGAGGAGGAGGAGGGCTAGCAGGAAAGGGACACAGGACCAGACGAACTCAGGGGCCACAATGGGGCGTCTGCTGTCCTACTGCAGTAAAGACGCTGGGCTGCTCTCTGTTGCTGTCCTCTTCCTCCTCATCTCTGCTGTGTGTGAGTAACCCCTTATTTAAGGTCATGGCTAGAAGGGATGCAGCTAATGTCAAGGTAAAGTCAAAAGCAGTGGTGTGTATTCATGGATTCCAAGGGAAGCCAGGCTTCCCCCCCAAAAATGACAAAATAATTTATCGTATTTGTATAATTGACAGAAAAAACGGAATTGTTGCATCTCCATTGTGTTGTTTTCCTCCGGTGACTAACTAGCTAGCTAAAATAGTCCCTTTCCTAAATTAGCCATGAGTGGAGATAGGGATTTGGACTTGATTATAACGGCCATTGATTATAACGCCAATTCTGATCCAACCATAAATTCATATATTGATGTGCACCTGGTCTGAGAGGATGGGAGTTAGAAGTATTATGCTAATGTTAACAAGCTGGCCTGGCGTTGCCCATGAAAGGAAGTTAGTGTAGGAAGCAATGCCTTCGGAAAGTATTAACACCCCTTTACTTTTTCCACATTTTGTTACATTACAGCATTATTCTAAAATCTATTTTAAAAAAATCCTCAGCAATCTACACACAATTTTTTTGAAATTTTTGCAAATTTATTACAAATAAAAACAGAAATACCATATTTGCATAAGTTTTCAGACCCTTTGCCATGAGACTCGAAATTGAGCTCAGGTGCATCCTGTTTCCATTGATCATCCTTGAGATGTTTCTACAACTTGAAGTCCACCTGTGGTAAATTCAATTGATTGGAAATGATTTGGAAAGGCACACACCTGTCTATTTAAGGTCCCACAGTTGACAGTGCATGTCAGAACAACAATCCAAGCCATGAGGTTGAAGGAATTGTCCATAGAGCTCTGAGACAGAATTGTGTCGAGGAACAGATCTGGGGAAGGGTTTTGAAAAAAGGTCCCCAAGAACACAGTGGCCTCCATCATTCTTAAATGGAAGAAATTTGGAACCACCAAGGCTCTTCCTACATCTGGCTGCCCGGCCAAACTAAGCAGTCAGGGGAGAAAGGCCTTGGTCAGGGAGGTGACCAAGAACACGATGGTCACTCTGACACAGCTCTAGAGTTCCACTGTGGAGATGGGAGAAACTTCCAGAAGAACACTCATCTCTGCAGCCCTCCACCAATCAGGCCTTTATGGTAGATTGGCCAGACGGAAGCCCCTCCTCAGTAAAAGGCACATAACAGCCCACTTGGAGTTTGCCTAAAGGCACCTTTAGACTCTCAGACCATGAGAAACAAGATTCTCTTTGGCCTGAATACCAAGCGTCACGTCTGGAGGAAACCTGGCACCATCCCTACGGTGAAGCATGGTGGTAGCAGCATCAAGCTGTGGGGATGTTTTTCAGTGGCAGGGACTGGGAGACTAGTGAGAATCGAGGCAAAGATGAATGGAGCAAAGTACAGAGAGATCCTTGATGAAAACCTGCTCCAGAGCGCTCAGGACCTCAGACTGGGGTGAATGTTCACCTTCCAACAGGACAACGACCTTAAGCACACAGCCAAGACAACACAGGAGTGGCTTCGGGACAAGTCTCTGAATGTCCTTGAGTGGCCCAGCAAGAGCCCGGACTTGAACCCGATTGAACATCTCTGGAGAGACCTGAAAATAGCTGTGCAGCAACACTCTCCATCCAACCGGACAGAGCTTGAGAGGATCTGCAGACAAGAATGGGAGAAACTCCCCAAATACAGGTGTGCCAAGCTTGTAGCGTCATACCCAAGAAAACTCAAGGCTGTAATCACTGCCAAAGGTGCATCAACAAAGTACTGAGTAAAGGGTCTGAATACTTATGTAAATGTAATGTTTCAGTTTTTTATTTGGGAAAATTTATAAAAACCTATTATCGCTTTGTCTTTATGGGGTATTGTGTGTTAGATTGATGAGGGGGAAAAAACAGTTTAATCCATTTTAGAATAAGGCTGTAACATAACAATGTGGAAAAGTCAAAGACACTGTACTTTAGCCAGGTAGCCTAGGACAACAAAAACTAAATGCGTGGAGTGTATGACAGAGTCATAGATCGTTTAGGCAACATGAAAGAAGAGGATGGCATTGGCATTTCGCTACAAGTAGGGTGAGTCAACATATTTTTTCTACTTAAACGCATGCATGTACGCACACACACACACACACAGAAATCAGTGCCATGGACAGCTACATCATATTTAGCTCATGTTGATTGGACTAAATCATTTTTGGTGTCTTTTAGTTCACTGTATTAGGTGATTAGATGATGTTGAAATGTTGAAGTTGAAATGGTGCTGGAATAGTGGATGCAGCTCCTGTTTTCTTTGAGACTTGCGGTATCTCTCCATGTTTCTAAATCAATAGTTGTTTAGTGGTCCGAAAATAACTTGCTTTAACTATGCTGGAGGTCATGTAACTGTTTGTTACATGCAATAGGTTTTGTGGAATTCACAGAACAGATGTTGCACTCTGGTTTTGTTGTGAAAAAAAAAGGTGTGGTTGAATTCATTTATCCACTGTCTTCTTATTGTCTCAAGGCAAGTGAACTAAAAGGTTATAGAGCAAACAACGCATTTTTCACAACACATGTTGTAATATGTACTTTTTTTTCTGGATTGGCTTCCCCAGTGATTTTACCCAAGTGCTTCTACTGGTCAAAAGTTTGAGTTGAGTTGCATTGGGGAGAATGTTTTCATTTTAGCTAACCCTAACCTTTTTCCTATCTTTAACCTAATTCTCCAAACCTGCCACGCTAATTCAGCTAACCTGCTGTGTAAGTTCTCCTAACCTGCTACGAAAAGTCACATCTGACAGCTGCAATCATCCCATCTAGTCAAAACCCTTATTTAAACAGAATCCTCAGATGACTAGGGCTTGACCCAATGTCTCACGTTACGCTCGTCCCTCAACCTAGATGGGCTTCGCGCTATCTGATTTGAGACAATGGGGCCTGACCAGGAACAACTCATGGCTCCTATAGCTTATTACTACGGCCACAGAGTTCTTCTTGGTCAGTAACATGTCAAAAGGGGACCATCGCGCTCTCCCAGAAGCTTGGCCTGTGCGTAAAACCCGAGAATTCATACAATCCAAGATGTAATGGGTCCACACTCAAAAAGATGTCACATAAAGCTTACTTCATTTAAAAAATATTTTTATTATTTTCACTGCATCAGGGATAGCGTAGTGAAAAAAACAACTAATTAAGTAAGCATTATGTGACATCCTTTTGAGTGCGGACCCATCACACCTTTTGATTTTCAGTAACATGGTTAGGAAAAACTCTGGGCCCTATAGATGACAAATCAAGTTGCTTAATGATCACCATTGTGAGGCATACACTTTACACAGTGTTGTGTGAGATAGTTTTCTATCTACAGTAGGTCAAAGGTGAACATATGTAATAAAGCAGCAATACTATCTGCTTTGAAGTTCTGTTTTGATCCCATGCGTTTGTGTTTTACGACGGTGTTACTCATACCAGCATTGTATTGCATTTACGGTTGCAATATGTTTCTCTACTACTTATTAGCCAAACTTACTGTCCAATTACAGTAGATGACTCATGCAACATGAGTAAATAACCTAAGCATGTTGTATAACTATTGCGCTATTCTTAATAATTTCCCTTCATTAAAGACATCAGTATGTTGCATTACCATATTTCTATTTTACACTGTTGTGCTTATTGTTAGCATTTCATAACAGTTAATGATACAATGTTATCCCATTCATAGGTGAGGCCTTCATCCCCTACTACATTGGGAAGGCTATAGATGGCGTTGTTATTCACAAAAGTATGGAGTACTTTACCAAGCCCCTGATCACCCTTACAGTGTTGGCCTTAGTCAGGTAAGACACTATGAATGGTTGAAGTTGTGTGTGTGTTGTGTTAACTTTTTAGACTATGTTGTGTTTCTCTGATGGACTGTATCTGTGCTTGATTCTACATTTGAATAGATTATGACGTACATTCTTGTGTGCTTGATGTGTATATCCTCGTCAGTGTTTAATTTCTTGCATCTCTTCTCAGCTCTATTGCTTTTGGAGTACGAGGTGGTCTCTTTAGTCTAACATTTGCCAGACTGAATCTTCGCCTGCGGAACCTTCTCTTCAGATCTCTGATGCGTCAGGAGATAGGCTTCTTTGATGCTAACCACACAGGTGATATCTCAGTTGCATACCAAATTGCATCCTATTCCTTTATAGTGCACTACTTTTTTTTTTCAAAGTAGTAGACTACATAGGGAATAGGGTATCATTTAGGAGGTATTGAGGACCTCAACACTTATTTTCATTCATTCCCTTTTCCTTTGTTCCTCAGAAGATACATAAAACACTTGCCAACGGTTTACGTTAAGCCTGCAGGTATAATCTTTACTTAGATCCCCATCAGCTGACACCATGACAAGAGCTAGTCTACTTGTTATAGCAATTTATAATGCTTTCTAACTTGTTGTTCATGCTTTCTAGCTTGTTGTTCATGCTTTCTAACTTGTTGTTCATGCTTTCTAACTTGTTGTTCTAACTTGTTGTTCATGCTTTCTAACTTGTTGTTCTAACTTGTTGTTCATGCTTTCTAACTTGTTTTTCTAACTTGTTGTTCATGCTTTCTAACTTGTTGTTCTAACTTGTTGTTCATGCTTTCTAACTTGTTGTTCTAACTTGTTCATGCTTTCTAACTTGTTGTTCTAACTTGTTGTTCATGCTTTCTAACTTGTTGTTCTAACTTGTTGTTCATGCTTTCTAACTTGTTGTTCTAACTTGTCGTTCATGCTTTCTAACTCGTTGTTCTAACTTGTTGTTCATGCTTTCTAACTTGTTGTTCTAACTTGTTGTTCATGCTTTCTAACTTGCTGTTCATGCTTTCTAACTTGTAGTTCATGCTTTCTAGCTTGTTGTTCATGCTTTCTAACTTGTCGTTCATGCTTTCTAACTTGTTGTTCTAACTTGTTGTTCATGCTTTATAACTTGTTGTTCATGCTTTCTAGCTTGTTGTTCATGCTTTCTAGCTTGTTGTTCATGCTTTCTAACTTGTTGTTCATGCTTTCTAGCTTGTTGTTCATGCTTTATAACTTGTTGTTAATGCTTTCTAGCTTGTTGTTAATGTTAACTTGTTATTAGTGGTTTATAACTAGTTAGTGCTGCTTTATAACTTGTTATAAGGATGTATAATACATCTAAAATGATAATGTCTTATAACAAGGCTTATTATACACCTGTTACGTCTCTCTATGCCTGCAGGCTTTAAGTAAAGAGTTAAAGTTGTGGAGGAAAAAACCCACTCCGAAGGGAATCCGATCTAAAAATACAGTAAAGCTTTATTTGAACATGCATGGGAAAACAAATTCAACTCGCTCTTTGTTCTCACAGACATGTTATACAGACCCAGGATGGCTGTGGTGTTTCACATGCCATTCGTATGAGTCCGGTAATTCTGCTTATCAGTAGATAGCAGCCCCACAGGAAGAAGACTAATCATACCAAGGACACTGATTAAGAGCAGTCTTACAGAAACTAAGAGGAACTGGATGACCTGTCCCTTCTTCAGGGCATATAAGTGTGTAAAAGCTTTTCTCCTGAGCCCAGAGTTTGGTCCTCGTGGCGGTGATCCCGGTTTGGTCCCTGCATGAGCCCTATGCATTGTTTCCCTGCTTCTGTTCCTATCCTGTCATAAAATAATGAGAATACTAAAGTTTTGAAAGAGTTTAGAAAAAATACAAGAAAAAAAACTGTTTGTCCTCCAGGTGACATTACCTCTCGCCTGTCGTCTGACACTACACAAGTGAGTGACTTGATCTCTCTGAACATCAACATGTTCCTAAAGAGTATGGTGAAGGGCATAGGGTTCTTCATCTTCATGTTCGGGATGTCCTGGAAGCTGACTCTGGTCACCGTCATGGGATTCCCCTTCATCGCAGTCATCTCCAAAGTCTATGGGGAGTACTACAAGGTACACATACGCACAATTAAGCACACACTCAAACGCACACACTTCACTTGTCTTCCCGAACCAATGTCCCCAGTCCATTTATTAAGTTGAAATACTTGTGTGTATTAACATATTCATTCACACAGTATTTAGTTCGTACATTTTCTTATTAACCATCCTCAGAGACTGACCAAAGAGGTCCAGACTGCCCTGGCTCAGGCTAACCAGGTGGCCGAGGAGACTGTTTCAGCCATGAAGACGGTACGCAGCTTTGCCAATGAGGAACAGGAGGCCGATTCCTACTACGGCAGGCTGCAGGTCATGTTTCAGCTGAACAAGAAGCAAGCGTTGGCCTATGCACTCTACATGTGGTCCAGTTGTGTAGGTATTACCCAGATGTGAGACCGTCACTGTAAATAAGAATCAAGAATTTTGTTCTTAACTGACTCGGCAGGTTAAATAAAAGTGAAATAAATACAGATAGACGGAGATTGAACGTTGCTCTGACATACAACAGACCGAGATTTAAGGAGCTGACTCATGTTTTATATCTGTCTTGTGTTTTTTTTTATTGTATGCACTGTATGGGTGCTATACCCTTGTCTTTGGGTACATTCACAAATTCACAAGAGTTTCAAATGTGTTTGTCATTGCTTCAGATCTCAGAGCTTGTTCTTGAAGTGGCTATCCTCTTCTACGGCGGTCACCTGGTCGTTACTGAGCAGATGAGTGGAGGGGGCCTGATATCGTTCATCTTATATGAGCTGGAGCTAGGAGAGTGCCTGGAGGCAAGTCTGACTCATTCAAATCAAATCAAAGTTTATTTGTCACATGACAGAATACAACGGATGTAAACCATACAGTGAAATGCTTACTTACAAGCTCCTTCTCAACCATGCAGAGCTCAAAATGAGAGGTCTGAAATATAAAATAGGATCTTAAAAAAAACAAGGAAACAACACTAGGTCTGATCAAAATAAAAGCACATATACTGTACATCTGTAACTATACACATGACAATCACAACCTATCCTTTTAGCAACCTCACGTTACCATAGGCAAGATGATGAAGACTTTCACTATGAAAATCCAGAGTAACTGAAAAAGACCATGATAATTGTATTATCATTATCCCCTGTCTTGAATGACTTGTGTTACAGAGCATAGCATCGGTCTACACGGGTCTCATGCAGGGAGTGGGAGCAGCTGAGAAGGTATTTGAGTACATGGACAGGGAGTCCAAACACCCACATGATGGGAAAGAGGTCCCTGATACCTGCAAAGGACTGGTAGAGTTTAAAGACGTCACGTTTTCCTACCCAACACGGCCCGAAACGGAAATTCTAAAGGTATGTGTCAGCTGACCATTAGAATGGTGCTAAAAAAACTTGTCAGGCAATTCTGTATCATTTCACGCCAGTAGAAGGTTTATACACCATTACCATAGAGTAACGTTAACCACTACACGTCTCTTGTCTATCGTCATGAAATAAAGCTTTTAATCAATGTCAGTACATTTCGTCATGTCTAAACTTATATGTGTGATATACTGTATGTATGCCTATGCCATGATGGCTGGGTGTGAATGAAGGGATGGTTTGTGTCAGAGCCATCTATTTAGAGCACAGGTGTCAAACTCATTTCAGGGAGGGCCGAGTGTCTGCGGGTTTTCTCTCCTCCCTTGTACTTGATTGATGAATTAAGGTCACTAATTAGTAAAGAACTCCCCTCACTTGGTTGTCTTGGTCTTAATTGAAAGGAAAAAAACAAAAACCAGCAGTCACTAGGCCCTCTATGGAATGAGTTTGACACCCCTGATTTAGTAATTTGGCAATATGATTTGGCAATATGACTGTAATGAATACTGTAATGAATATAAACTATGTAGAACTGATAGCTCTGTCCGGTACCACAGGCTTCCATCGAAATATAAATCAAATCCAAATGTATTGGTCACATACACAGTTTTGTAGATGTTATCACAGGTACAGGGAAATGCTTATGTTTCTAGCTCCAACAATGCAGTAATATCTAGCAGTAGAATAACAATATACAGATAATCTAAAAGTAAAAAGAGAAATGAAGACATGTCAGAATGAGAAATGTCAGAACGAGCAATGTCACAGTCCAGAATATAAATAAACAAATATGTATGTGAATGGTGTGCATAGAGAGCACATACAGTGCCTTCAGAAAGTATTCATACCCCTTGACTTATTCCACTTTTTGTTGTGTTACAGCCTGAATTCAAAAGTAATTAAATAATTGTTTTCTCATCCATCTACACACAATACCCCATAATGACAAAGTGAAAACATGTTTTTAGAAATGTTTGCAAATGTATTAAATTAAATACAGAAATATACAATTTTCACAAGTATTCACTCCTCTGAGTCGATACATCTTAGAGTCACCTTTGGCAGCGAATACAGCGGTGAGTCTTCATGGGAAATTCTCTAAGAGCTTTGCACACCTTATTCTTTTCAAAATTCTTCAAGCTCTGTTTAATTGGTTGTTGATCATTGCTAGACAACCATTTTCAAGTCTTGCCATAGATTTTCTAGCAGATCCAGGTGTGCAAAGCTCTTAGAGACTTACTCAGTAAGACTCACAGCTGTAATTGCTGCCAAAGATGGTTATTGACTCAGGGGTGTGAATACTTATGTAATTGAGATATTTCTTTATTTCATTTTCAATAACTGCACACATACAATGCCTATAGAAAGTCTACACCAGCTTGAACTTTATTCACATTTTGTTGTGTTACAAAGTGTGATTTAAATAGATTGAATAAAAAAAAATCATAGATCTACACAAAATGAACCATAATGTCAAAGTGAAAAGAAAATCCTACACATTTTTACAAATGAATAACAAAAAAATTGTTGAGTAAGTATTCACCCCTTTTGTATTTATTAGGATCCCCAATTAGCTGCTGCAGAGTCAGCGGCTACTCTTCCTGGGGTCCAAACAGGAAACAACACAAAAAAAATGAAATCAAAATAAAAGCAGATGTTTAGCAGATGTTATTGCGGGTGTTACAAAATGCTTGTGTTTCTAGCTCCAACAGTGCAGTAATATCTAACAAGTAATATCTAACAATACACACAGTCTAAAGTAAAGGAATGGAATAAAGAATATATAAATATTTGGAAGAGCAATGTCAGAACGGCATAGACTAAGATACAGTAAAATAGGACAGAATACAGAATATACATATGAGATGAGTAATGCAAAATATGTAAACATTATTAAAGTGACTAGTGTTCTAATTATTTAAGGGGCCAGTGATTTCAAGTCTATGTATAGGGCAACAGCCTCTAATGTGCTAGTGATGGCAACATCACAACCAATAAAATATATAATATGAATAAATATACATACATAGCACTACTTTTACATTACAATTTAGCCATTCAGCAGACGCTAGCATCCACAGCGACGCACAGCTAGTGCATTCGTCTTAAGATAGCCAGGCGAGCATAGGCGAGATAACCATATCACAGTCGTATCCCAACCACTTATCACATACAGTACATAATACAAAGCAACATGCAAGAAAATAAAATGTGGTTTTATTGCTAGCTTGAGTTACCTGGGGTTCAGTGGTGTAGTGCTTTTTTGGGGGGGGTAAAAAAAATTAAAAATACATTTAAAATGACGTCATCGTTTCCTCTATCAACGTTTGTACGGACAGATTTATCCTTATAGCCCGTCATTATCGAATATGCATAAAATGCATCCTCCAATTGCAACCTCTATGCCCACATATATTGTCCCAAGAACATGTTCTATTTTTTAAAACCCTCAAACACAAAGTTAGGCATACATAATTTCAAAATAGGCCGTTATCACTGTCAACACAACAAGTTTTAGCAGTGAAACTGCATCTGCATGCCAATCATTTCAATGATCTCAATAAGTTTCATGGTTATAGCCAATGCATTTTGATCTTCTTGAGTTACTGTTTCGTGAGCGAATTAGAGCAGATGGTGTTAACAAACTATTAAATGTTCTTATATTTTGTTTAAAGCAAAGCATATATAATGCATAGTGGCGCGCTCTGTTGAGTTTTGGCGCATGATAAAACATGTTGACAATTCAGCTTCAGCTAACCATTATAAAATCTCATTAGCAATTAGGTGTTGTTTGTGTAACAGTAACGTTATAGGCCTACTATGCTATTCTATTACAGTATATTAGGTCTTGTTATGTAAAATACTAATGATCTTGCGAGACATTGATTCAGCTTTAATCTAACTTTACTAAACAAGCACTATTGTTGGAAGTGATAATCTTGTATTTGTAATAATAATCATAATAATAAGTGATGAGTATAGGACTATTAGATATTGAAAGCACAGCGCCAGGATCGCGCAATGATGTAAAAGAACTTCAACCAACATTCGGCCAGTTCAGGAAAAAACAATAATTTCAGTATAACCTCACAGGTTTACGGTTACGTGGTATAGTTATGTGTAAGTTATAGCCTAATAAATACACATAGCTTAATTTCATCGCACTGTTTGCAGGACAGCTTAAGTTGCGCGTAGGCATTTCTTTGTATTGTGTAGTTACACTACGCTGTATTGATTGATTGATTGATTTGTTATTTTATATTTTTATTTAACCTTTATTTAACTAGGCAGGTCAGTTAAGAACGCATTATTATTTACAATGACGGCCTATCCCGGCCGAACCTGGGCAACGCTGGGCCAATTGTGCGCCGCCCTATGGGACTCCCAATCACGGCCGGATGTAATACAGCCTGGATTTATTTACTTTATTAGACAATTGTTAAAATACATACATAAGGGCCAGCCGGTGACTCCTCCACATACAGTTTTCAAAAATCATCAAGGATAACACAACAAAGCTTAAAAGCGTATTTCCATTGTGGTCCCTTTGGAAAGGGGGATGCAGCAAGGTTAAGCGGCAATAGTAGTGGCAACAGACAATGACAGACAAGATTGTTGTTTGTTTCATCAAATTAGCTAATTAGTACAGTTTAATTTCCTAATTAACTACTATGGATAGGTACATGTCCCTTGTCTCACATACCCTTAATATATAAAACAAGCAATCCCAAATATATACAAGACAATCACAATATGATACACAACAGACACCAAAAGACAGACCATATGCTATCCCAGGCATTTCCTTCTCAGCCACGTACTATAATTTGTGGCAACAGTTTGGGGAAGGCCCTAACCTGTTTCAGCATGACAATGCCTCTGTGCACAAAGCGAGGTCGATACAGAAATGGTTTGTTGAGATCGGTGTGAAAGAACTTGACTGGCCTACACAAAGCCCTGACTTCAACCCCATCGAACACCTTTGGGATGAATTAGAACGCCGACTGCGAGCCAGGCCTAATCGCCCAACATCAGTGCCGGACCTCACGAATGCTCTTGTGGCTGAATGGAAGCAAGTCCATGGAGCAATGTTCCAACATCTAGTGGAAAGCCTTCCCAGAAGAGTGGAGGCTGCTATAGCCGCAAAGGGGGGACCATGATTTTGTAATGAGAGGTTTGACGAGCTGCTACTTTTTTACCAATTAGTGTATCTTTAAGCATGTCAAGTTAATAATTATGCTGTTGATGGTGTATTAAACCACCCACACATCAAAGATGCAGTTGTCCTTCTGAACTGAGCTGCAGGACAGGAAGGAAACTGCTTAGGGATGGCACCATGAGGCCAATGGTAATTTTAAAACAGCTACAGAATTCAATGGCTGTGATGGGAGAAAACTGAGGATGGATCAACAACATTGTAGTGACTCCACAATAATGACCTAAATGACAGAGTGAAAAGAAGAATACAAATATTCCAAAACATGCAACAAGGCACTAACGTAATACTGTTTTTTTGTTTTGTGTAGATCGCTGACAAAATAATTACAATTAAATCTATTTTAATCCCACTTTGTAATACAACAAAATGTGAAAAAAGTTCAAGGGGTTGTAGACTTTCTACACTGTATATGACTCTGGTTTATGTCTCCAGAGTGTGTCCTTCACGTTGCGGCCTGGGGAGGTGACAGCCTTGGTGGGACCATCAGGCAGTGGGAAGAGCTCCTGTGTGGGGCTCCTAGAGAACTTCTACCCTCCACGACAAGGCCAGGTTCTGCTGGACGGCCGGCAGGTGCACACCTACCAGCATGACCTCCTTCACTCACAGGTCAGCACTCCACACTTGTCCTCTGGCATTTCAACTCCTTGTTTACAATGCCGTCTTTGAGAATCTGTGTTAAATCGCCATTACTACCTGAGAAGTTTGCCATGAAATCCCCATAATCTGTCTCGTGCTAGATATAGCTTATACTTTTTTAACCACCAGAGGGAAGCAGTGTTCCTTTTTAGTTGAAGACTGGTAAAGCTCCCCATGCAGGAAGACAGACTCTGTATCTGTGTTGTTTTTGCAGGTAGCACTTGTGGGCCAGGAGCCTGTCCTGTTTGCCCGTTCTGTAGAGCAGAACATAACCTATGGCCTGACTGATATCCCTATGGAGGCTGTGGTGCAGGCAGCCACCAAGGCAAATGCTCATGACTTCATCACCGGTCTAACCAATGGCTATGATACAGGTGATATTAATGCTATTGCCTAAGCGGTTGGAGTGAAATATAAAAACTACAATCTTAGGAGGTAACTAAAAACTACTGAATCTTATGATGTTTACAGCAACATATGAAAATTGACCGATCAGTATGTTGAGAAACACAGCATATCCTCACAATGTTCATATGATTTACGCCACTATGGCCTATTTATCGCCTTACCTCTGTTATCCTACCTCATTTGCACACACTGTATATATACTTTTTTTTCTACTGTATTATTGACTGTATGTTTGTTTATTCCATGTGAAACTCTGTGTTGTTGTTGTTTGTGTTGCACTGCTTTGCTTTATCTTGGCCAGGTCACAGTTGTAAATGTGAACTTGTTCTCAACTAGCCTACCTGGTTAAATAAAGGTGAAATAAATAAATAAAAATGTATATTTTAAGATCTCTAACGCAGTGGAACTGTTCCTCATTCCTTTCTTAGGAGTGGGTGAGAAGGGGACCCAGTTGTCAGGGGGACAGAAGCAACGGTTGGCCATCGCAAGGGCACTCATCCGCAACCCACATGTTCTGATCCTGGACGAGGCCACCAGTGCACTGGATGCAGAGAGCGAACATGTTGTAGGTTAAGAGCCAGGCCAAATCAGTGTACTGTGATCGTGTTCTGTAATCTGTGTTTAATTAGATCAAGTTGTGAATTATAGATCAAGATACAGTATATCCTGAAAAATGAAAACCTTTCCCTGCCTTGGTGGCTTTAAAGAGGAAGAGTGTATATTCTGTAATATCCATCTCCTCAAGTTTCATGACAATAACCTAGTTCTCTACATGCAGTCTAATGTTATTATAACGACTCTCAGCTGCTGGTGTCCTCTCCCTGCTCTCTGTCTTCAGGCAAATCAAATATTGAACTATACTAGATACTATTAACCCTGGAGAATCCTCTTTAGTATAAATAAACTGTCTGCAATGTAACTATGCTGCTTTCAAAAGGTCAGTATTATTGCAGAATAATGTTTGCCAGCATTCAAACATATTCTCTTTATCTGTTGTCTCGAATTTGATGCCACTTTATCTAGTTTTCTGAATACTTTATATTGTGTTATTTAGACTTAGTGTAGCTTAGGATCCTCTCCCTGTTCTCTCTCCTCAGGTCCAGCAGGCCCTGAACAACAAAATGCGTCAGCACACAGTGCTGGTGATCGCCCACCGCCTCAGCACAGTGGAAAGGGCAGACAACATCATAGTTATCGACCACGGCTGTGTGGTGGAGCAGGGGCCACACAACCAACTCATGGCCAAGGGGGGGCTGTACTGCAAGCTGGTGCAGAGGCAGGTCCTGGGCATCGAGACGGGGGCAGAGGTCCTCAACCCCCCAGAGAAGCACTCCTGGAAGTCCGAGGGGGGTAGTCAGCGGAGTGGACCTGATAGCAGCAGTCCCAGTAAGTCTGAATGTGAAGCACCACGCTACTGAGAGAGCTTGGGCTCCATTGGTAGCTAACACTGACTGACTGGCAATTATGGACTAAGGAGTGCCCCATATCCAAGGCATTACATTACAGTACCCTAGATTCATTAAAGGCCAATCAAAAAAATATATATATCCTGTGTTTTATATATATTTCCACGCCATGAGTTTGGAATAATACTGTGAAATTGTGAGAATGATGATAATGCCCTTTTAGTGGAAGAGCTGTTTGGAATGACCTGTTTTGGTGGGATGGAGAATTGGTGAAATCACCAGGCGGTAAATTAGTTAAAGGTCAAACTCCACCCCTTTCTCAATTTTCTATCAAAACAGCTGCATTGGACCTTTTAAGGGATTTAACAGTGTCCAAAACCTTGAATAATGCATAATTATTGAATAATCAATAAGAGTATTGGGATTTGGTAGCCATTTGACCAGCTTTGATGGACTTGAATGAGCAACACTTTAATTAGTTTATCAATGTTATTTTTCCTAGAGTCTATTATACAGTCTATGGTTATTGCAGTGGTCTTCGTGTTGAACATACATGTACTTTGAGGTGGAGACAGCTCAAGCCAAAGTTAACATCGTTGATTGTATGACGTATAAAACAGTAATAGTATTGTGATACTTTAATTCTTATGGCAATACTAGGTGGAAATGGTAAAGGCATCTCCGCTTACATGTCAACAACTAGGCCTCTCTCTCTGTTAATGTGTAAATGTGTACTGTATACAGGACAGAGAGGTGCCTTTGGTGGAGACTGTATTTTTTAATTCTATGCAAATCAATGGGAAGTGCATTATCTTCAAACTATGACACTATCATTGCTGATTTTGAATAGATAACATTTTATGTTGATGCTGTCTGATTCTTGATTTTGAACAATTAAACGTGAATTTACTGACTGAACTAAGATATGACTGTCATTCTGAACTAGGCTACTGAAAACATTTTGGTTGTTGTTGCCTATTTGTTTTACTGTAGCAGAGATGGCTCTGACTGTAGTATATTTAGATCATAGCATTTCTAAACCTAACACTAATACTGGTACCTTTTCTCTTATTATTTTTAAAATTTCAAATTAAAACACAATAACAAAAAAAAAACAGGATATCACTACACTTATATTTTCTCTGAACATTTTTAAACTATACTTTTAATAATAATTATTACTCTTTTTAAATAACTATAGTTTCTGTAATGCACTGTCTTTGGTGTGATGTCATATCCCCACTAAGCCTGTCCTAGAGACCCACAGCTTCCGGTGAAACTAGCTTTTTTATGTTTGTATCTTCAGCCAGTCACCTAGCTTGATGCTGTTGTTTATTCTCCGGATCGCGTCGGTGAAGTGAAGGCCCTTCACCGATAGGATCCGCGAGGAAAAGAGGAACACAGCTGTGACAGAAATGTCTGGTTTTGGGAACAAGTTTAGTTCGTACTCGATGACACAGCTCAACGAATTGCTTGAAGATGATGACAAACTCAACAGCATTGTCCAAGAAATGGAAGAGGTAAACCACTATAACAATATCACTGTATCACTTGGGTTTTCTGCTGCATTGTTTCAATTTCAAGCCCTTTGTTTAGCTTTCGCCAGCTTGTAGGGTAGGCAACGAAGCCTCCAGGGAAAGTTGAGAATTTGCGGAACAATGGCATACTTCCCAATAATATATATATATATATATATATGTGTGTGTGGGAGGTAGAGTAGCCTATTTCGATGTCAGGTGTGTCAACGCTCTTTTTACGACCTTTTTAGAACGTTTCTTTCTTATTCGAAGTATCCTTCCTGGAACTCGAGACGTTTCGTAGAATCGCAGCACTGTTGCAGTTTGCCATTTTACAGAGTAACAAGCAAAAACACTCGCAGTGATTGACAGTATAAGAAACATGACAACACTGTTGTAGTTAAAATTGGGCAGAATCCTTCCCATGTTTGTCTTGGCAGTAGATTCATATTGATCAACATGTAATGAAAATAGTAAAAATACGTGCTTCCTCTCTGGGGAGGGAGTCCGGTATTGTGGTTGGTGAGTGACAAAGCAAAAACTGTACGCTATGTTGCCAAACTGCAGCAATGACAGGACATACAGTTCAGCTGGTCAGAAAGGATATGTTTGGGAAACGTAAATTGCAACACCCAATAGGGCATGCATTCACACTTATTTTTGTTTTAAATTGAAGCAATGCCTAGAAGTCATGGTCATGCGCCCGATCAAAAAATATTACATTTTTACTTGTATAACCAGCATCCTTTTTAGCCCTGAGACCAGTTTGTTAGTAAATAAATGTATATGACCACAACTGGCCATTTTATAAGGACACTAATGACAACACGCATGGCGTTGTCAGCTGCTGAATGGACTTAGTTGCAAACTGTGCCATGCCATTCTGCTTAACAAAACAGAATAACTTTCAGTGCTTTGTTTGATTATATTGAATGTAAACTGCTCCACTGCTTAATACTGATGATTGCTTAAGTTTTCAGAGTTCTCCTTCTTGGTCAGGACTTCTAGTATCACACAAAAACAAGAACCTAGCTGTCCCACTGTATGTGAGGGTGAACTTACTTGGTTAATTTTTTTATTTTAAATTTCACCTTTTATTTAACCAGGTAGGATAGTTGAGAACAAGTTCTCATTTACAACCTCGACCTGGCCAAGATAAAGCAAAGCAGGTCGACACATACATACAACAACACAGAGTTACACATGGAATAAACAAACATACAGTCAATAATACAGTAGAAAAAGTCTATATACAGTGTGTGCAAATGAGGTAGGATGGAGGTAAGGCAATAAATAGGCCATAGTGGTGAAGTAATTACAATATAGCAACTAAACACTGGAGTGATAGATGTGCAGAAGATGAACGTGCAAGTAGAGATACTGGGGTGCAAGGGAGCAAAATAAATAAATACAGTATGGGGATGAAGTAGTTGGATGAGCTATTTACAGATGGGCTACAGGTGCAGTGATCTGTGAGCTGCTCTGACAGCTGGTGCTTAAAGCTACAGAGGGAGATATGAGTCTCCAGCTTCAGTGATTTTGTTTTTTTGCAGTTCGTTCCAGTCATTTGCAGCAGAGAACTGGAAGGAAAGGCGGCCAAAGGAGGATAAGGCGGGGCTTTACCTAGCAAAGACTTGTAGATGACCTGGAGCCAGTGGGTTTGGCGACGAGTATGAAGCGAGGGCCAGCCAACGATAGCGTGCAGGTCGCAGTGGTGGGTAGTATATGGGGCTTTGGTGACAAAAACGGATGGCACTGTGATAGACTGAATCCAATTTGTTGAGTAGAGTGTTGGAAGTGTCGCCAAAGTTGAGGATCGGTAGGATGGTCAGTTTTACAAAGGTATGTTTGGCAGCATGAGTGAAGGATGCTTTGTTGCAAAATAGGAAGCCGATTCTAGATTTAATTTTGGATTGGAGATGCTTAATGTGAGTCTGGAAGGAGAGTTTACAGTCTAACCAGACACCTAGGTAGTTGTCCACATATTCTAAGTCAGAACCGTCCAGAGTAGTGATGCTGGGCAGGCGGGCAGGTGCGGGCAGCGATCGGTTGAAGAGCATGCATTTAGTTTTACTTGCATTTAAGAGCAGTTGGAGGCCACGGAAGGAGAGTTGTATGGCATTGAAGCTCGTCTGGAGGTTAGTTAACACAGTGTCCAAAGAAGGGCCAGAAGTATACAGAAGGGTCTTGTCTGCATAGAGGTGGATCAGAGAATCGCCAGCAGCAAGAGCGACATCATTGATGTATACAGAGAAGAGAGTCGGCCCAAGAATTGAACCCTGTGGCACCCCTATAGAGACTGCCAGAGGTTCCGGACAACAGGCCCTCCGATTTGAATTCCATAGAATCCTCCTTCCCTACAGATGGATCTAGGCCTCCGTAATCTGTAAAGTCTTTAACTGACATTGTAAAATAATCAATGAGACCAGCAGGCATTGATTTGCTTGTCTCAGTGTGCTATCATCAGAGATCAGCTTTTTATAGTCCCAAGTTCCTTTTTTATTACTCCCTCTATCTGATTCTAGCTGACCATGGTTTCCTTTTACTCCGTATGATGCAGCAACAGTTTGTGGCAATGAAGTCGAATGCCGATAGGGCTATATATCACAGAGCTAATGCTGTAGGTTACCAACCATGGACCTTCAGCTATGTCATGACAGGTTACAGGTGGTGTATTGACCTGTCAGTGGGGGGAATTAGTCATAGTCTGTGTACCAAATGGCACCCTATTCCCTATACCCCTTTTGACCAGGACCCTGGTCAAAAGTAGTGCTGCTCTATGTGGCGAATAGGGTGCCATTTGGGACACAGTGAGCTAGTGAGAGGTGCTCCTAATGACTGGAAAAGGCAGTTCTGACTAACTCAGGACACACCTCATTGAGTAAGTTGGGAAGTTCTGCACCTTTATCATATGATGTGTGTGTGTGTGTGTGTGAATTGTAAGGGGACAAAGGTGAAGCTGCTGGCTGTCACAGCTCTGAACATGTGAATGTAATCTGAGCAGGTACAGTAAGTAAGTACACTGTGTACTGCTCCAGGAATGATAATTCATTGAATGCATACCCGTAAGTATGGACACGTGTACACTTCCGGCTAGCTAACACATTTGGAAACACCCTCGCCGGCGCAGTCATTGTGTGCTAATGGGGTTACATTTAAATGTGGTCTGTTCTTGTTATTTGAGATGAAGAATAATCTCAGTCTGGATCTACACGAGTCTCTTCTGTTTGGTTTACCTTGGTTTCGTATCATAGGCTACATACTGACTGTTATATTTGTCTGGCACCCAGACATCAATCAACATTTACATTTTAATCATTTAGCAAACACTCTTATCCAGAGAGACGTACAGTAGTGAGTGTATACATTTTCATATGTATTGACATCAAATCAATGACATCAAATTATATTTGTCACATGCTTCATAAACAACCAGTGTAGACTAACGTTTGCCATTCCAGTAGATCTAAACCTATCGTTCTAAGTTAACTCGGTGTATTATTATTTTACTGCGCTCTCTAATGGCATGTGTGGTGTGTGTGTTAGTCAGGGACACACGGGGACTACTGGCCTTGGTTTGATCATGCAGCAGAAACTGCACACTATTTTCAGCCCAACCCAACACATCCAGCTAAGAATAGCATATCAAGCAAGGAAAGTTCCCTTTGAACAAATGTTACAGGGAGGATCTGGGTGCTGGGTGACCTAGTTGTCTATCACCACATGGTGTGTCTTATGATTAACTTAACATGTGAAATGTACAAATTCTAAGTGAATTTGAATTTAAGATGATTGTGTACTATCATTCAGCCTCTGTGAATTCCTTCCATGCTCAGTGTCTCAGTAGGCAAAGCCTCTTTCTCAGTAGAGCTGTAGAGAAGAGACACATTGTCACCATTTTGATGTGATTGTAGTTAAAGAGACTGGAGGAAGTAAACAACCACAGGTGTAAGCCAGTATCAGTCTGTGAATAAGAGACTGATATGTAACTAGACCTATACCAGGCCTGACATTGAGACATGTCCTTTTTATCTCACTCTGTTTGGCTAGGCAGGGCTCCAGACTAACATTTTCCCCTACTAACTTTTTGTAGGTGATGACCAGGCCATGATTAGTGCAGCGTCACGCAATACATTTGAGTCATCATCTTGTAAGTTATTATAAAGTCATTCCCAATGCTTTATTAAGAAGTGACAGACTACTGGGATGGTATTCAATAAATAAGTTCTAACGTGTCCAAACAGGAATGCATGATTCAAAATATTTAGATATAGGCAACCTAATCCAGTGATTTGTAATACATTTTGGGTTAACAATTAGGCTAAAATAGGACTCCAGAATTTTCAGATTTTTTTGGTTCAATAGAGATGAATTTGCCTTTGTCTTTATGTGCACTAATATTATATATAGGCCTAATTCAATTTGTGATCATTCACCATATGAGGAAGTGGAAACTCAAAACACATTAGCTAGATCGCTAACTCTAATGATAAAATTAATACCCATGTCAAACCAAAGACCTTTGAAAATGAATTTCCTATCAATTTTAATATCTCTTTCTAGAAAAATGTAATTTGCTGGTGAAACTTGGATAATTTCACAGGTCATTTTGGTGGGTCAAAATCACATTTCATTAGGAATTCAAGTCCACCAAGTTTTTTTTTTTTTACAGACTTTTTAGGGATATGATACCACAGAGGTAGGATTAGTCAGACATCATTTAAGCCATTTAATCCTAAAAGTATCCACTAATGACACAAAATCACTAGCCTGTAAATATCCATAATCATAGTCTTTCACAAATTTTGATTTCCAAATATGTGTTTTATTCCTCCAAGTAAATCCAACAGAATTTACTTTTTTGATGTTATTAGAAGAAAGAAAAAGGAATTGACTTGGGTAAATTATTCTAGATAAACCATCAGTCTTGCACAAAAGAACAGAACTCAATTTTGAGTCATCACGTTGCAGCCACTGACTTAGTATAATTCATTCCATGAGTTTCTTTATCAATGTTGAAAGATTCTCTGAAACATTTTTAATGATAACAATTCCTTAACATTTAACTTAACAGGTAGGGAGGCAGTGTTGACTTGAGTCACAGCAATGAATTGGCATGACATCACATTTGTTAAGGTTGAGTCATCCCAGAGGCCATAGAACATTTCTTGATTCTGTCAATAGCCAAGGGAGTAGCTGCCTTATCCTTTAGGAAAAGGGCAATATCATCTGCAAATTGACTGATATTTATATCTTTACCAAAAATACGGATCCCTTTTAAATTCTCAGGTTTGTTAAATACGGATCCCTTTTCAATTCTCAGTAAATTGTTGGCTACAATAAATAAAAGAGTGGAGATTGGACAGCCCTGTCTAATTCCTCTAGCAATAGAGAAACGAGGGGATGTTCCAATACTCATAGCCACCTGAACTGCTAGTATCATGTCTATCAACATTTTTGGCCTGATATTTGAAGGTTCTTGCTTTCGGTCTACAAAAAGGATACTGTTAATCCTATTTTACCTCCTTCTTTTAGACAGGGACTAATAGTTTTTATGCCCAAACCAAAGAAGGACTCTCTTTACTTGGACAATTGGAGACCAATCACATTGTTGGCAACTGACTAAGTTACTAGCCCATGTCTATGCTAATAGGCTGAAAAAAGGCCTTGATGATATCAGTGAAACTCAACCTTCATTAAAGGAAGGAGTATTCATAAACATATACTATTGATATTTTAGATTACAGTGCGTTAATAGGTGGCTTTATATATACAGTGGGGAAAAAAAGTATTTAGTCAGCCACCAATTGTGCAAGTTCTCTCACTTAAAAATATGAGAGAGGCCTGTAATTTGCATCATAGGTACACTTCAACTATGACAGACAAAATGAGGAAAAGAAATCCAGAAAATCACATTGTAGGATTTTTTATGAATTTATTTGCAAATTATGGTGGAAAATAAGTATTTGGTCACATACAAACAAGCAAGATTTCTGGCTCTCACAGACCTGTAACTTCTTCTTTAAGAGGCTCCTCTGTCCTCCACTCATTACCTGTATTAATGGCACCTGTTTGAACTTGTTATCAGTATAAAAGACACCTGTCCACAACCTCAAACAGTCACACTCCAAACTCCACTATGGCCAAGACCAAAGAGCTGTCAAAGGACACCAGAAACAAAATTGTAGACCTGCACCAGGTTGGGAAGACTGAATCTGCAATAGGTAAGCAGCTTGGTTTGAAGAAATCAACTGTGGGAGCAATTATTAGGAAATGGAAGACATACAAGACCACTGATAATCTTCCTCGATCTGGGGCTCCACGCAAGATCTCACCCCGTGGGGTCAAAATGATCACAAGAACGGTGAGCAAAAATCCCAGAACCACACGGGGGGACCTAGTGAATGACCTGCAGAGAGCTGGGACCAAAGTAACAAAGCCTACCATCAGTAACACACTACGCCGCCAGGGACTCAAATCCTGCAGTGCCAGACGTGTCCCCCTGCTTAAGCCAGTACATGTTTAGGCCCGTCTAAAGTTTGCTAGAGAGCATTTGGATGATCCAGATGAGGATTGGGAGAATGTCAGATGAAACCAAAATAGAACTTTTTGATCCGTGTAAAGGAAAGAATGAATGGGGCCATGTATCGTGAGATTTTGAGTGAAAACCTCCTTCCATCAGCAAGGGCATTGAAGATGAAACGTGGCTGGGTCTTTCAGCATGACAATGATCCCAAACACACCGCCCGGGCAATCTAAGGAGTGGCTTCAGAAGAAGCATTTCAAGGTCCTGGAGTGGCCTAGCCAGTCTCCAGATCTCAACCCCATAGAAAATCTTTGGAGGGAGTTAAAAGTCCGTGTTGCCCAGCGACAGCCCCAAAACATCACTGCTCTAGAGGAGATCTGCATGGAGGAATGGGCCAAAATACCAGCAACAGTGTGTGAAAACCTTGTGAAGACTTACAGAAAACATTTGACCTCTGTCATTGCCAACAAAGGGTATATAACAAAGTATTGAGATAAACTTTTGTTATTGACCAAATACTTATTTTACACCATAATTTGCAAATAAATTCATTAAAAATCCTACAATGTGATTTTCTGGATTTCTTTTCCTCATTTTGTCTGTCATAGTTGAAGTGTACCTATGATGAAAATTACAGGCCTCTCTCATCTTTTTAAGTGAGAGAACTTGCACAATTGGTGGCTGACTAAATACTTTTTTTCCCCACTGTATGTATATATATATATATATATATATATATATATATATATATATATATATATATATATATTTTTTGTTGACACTTTAGAGCATAACATTTTTATTTAGAACTATCTCTACTTTTGGGTTCGGGGAGAATTTCTGTAAAGTGATAAGGATGATGTAACAACAGCCCTTATCTGTGGTATATTGGCCATATACCACACCTTCTCTGACCTTAGATTAATACATGGCTACAGCCAGTAGGTGTTAAATTTAACAGTAAATGTCCTTAAAAAACAACTTTGCAATGGCTTAGTGTGCTTTCAGTGTGACCAGATGGTCACAGTCTGGAGTCCTGACTGAACTCCAGAGGAGACTCCAAATGAAAGCCTCTAGTTGGGTGTGATGCTGATGCTGCCTCTGGCCCTCTGAGCTCTGGGACTGTATGTGTGTTTATCAAGCATCAGAGTAGGATTGCTGGTCTAGGATTAGGTGTTCCCTGTCTATAAAATCATATTAATTATGATCTAAAAGGCTGAACTGATCCTAGATCAGCACCCCTATCTACTCTGAGTCGCTTGATACAGATACTGCCGCTGTACTCAAACCCCACACAGCTAAAAGCCTCTGCCTTCAGCAAAATAATGTAATTATGTTATATGGCATCTTAAATGGGAAGAAAAGGAATATGTTGAGCAGCACAGTCTGTCTGGTGTGACAGTTTTGGTGTTCTCCTGTTAAATTTGTTCCTCATCTTCTGTCACTGTACAGAGAAAGTGGAGAGCCAGTCATTAACTATTTCCTTCCCCTGCAAAACATAGTGTTTGGTTTGACAGAACAAGCCTGCAGTCATGGATGCTATTTAAGAGCGTTTTTTTCTCAGTGCACTGCGTTGGAGTGGCTTATTGAGACACGGTTCTGAGAAGTTAGTTAGTTGGTTGTATGGTTTGGTCAGGTCAGGTCACGGCAGTACAGTGTGGGAAGCAGTGAAGCACAGTGGTTATGAATGTACTTAGCCTCTGGCCTTGTCTGAAATGTTGTTTTCTCTCTTGTCACCCTCCAACCCACTCGCAGCCGAAGTCCACACTGCCGGCTGGCTTCTGCCATTCTGTGACAAGATCATTCGTTTTGGAAGTAGTGTTCTACTGCCTATTAGGCTAGTTAATGCATTTTCAGAGCTGGGCCACATGATGCTGTTCACAACCAAGATACTCACTTTTTTCTGTCCATGTAGCTTGATGAGCGCAAACCAGATGGAATGGCGTATCGCTGCAGAATGCTGTGATAGCCATGCTGCTTAACTACTTACGGAGTGGTGGGGCGCTCTGCTTCTTGGCAATATCACAGCATTGTCAGATTTCAAAAAGGCTTCACGGCGAAAGCACAACATTTGATTGTTTGAGGGTAGCACCTCCAATATTTTCCCATCGCGGTTCACACAAAACACATTTCACAGCGAAAACAAATCCCTTACCTTTTGAAGAACTTCTGCTGAGGGCTTCCCAAGTGTCCAACGAAGACATCCAATGGTTCTTTTGTTAGAAAAAGTCATTTATTATATCCATAAATCTCCGTTTGGTTGGCGCGTTATGATCATAAAGTACAGCGTCCACTCGCCCATTGAACCTTGAAGAGAACGCGTTCAACCTATACCTATACACTTGTCCAAGAACAATCAAACATCATTGATAATGTATCCTTAGGAACACTTATGTATATATATATAAATAAATATACTATAATATTTCAATCGGCTTATAAACTGGACGATAGGAAAGAAGAAAAAAAACACCTGTGAACGCGCCTGAGCCTGTGAACGCGCATCCTCTTCTGTTTACATCCGATGACCAGTTCGAAATTCTTCTTCTATTACCATCCAGAGCAACTATAACATCACCAAACACTGTCTAGAGACTGTTGACATCCAGTGGAATCAATAGGTACTGCAATCTTACTCCCAGAAATGGCTGTTTTCAATAGGGAGGGGTTCACAATGAGGCAATGTGTCAAAACCACTTTTTCCAGGACAGAAATTCCTCGGGTTTTCGCCTGCTATATCCGTTCTGTTATACTCACAGACATTATTTTAACACTTTTAGAAACTTCAGAGTGTTTCCTATCCAATAGTACTAATTATGTGCATATCCTATTTTCTGGGCCTGAGTGGGAGGCATTTTACTTTGGGCACGCCAGACTCTCCAAAACCGTCACCTCGGGAGCCGCTCCCTAAGAAGTTAAGTGTATCTTGAATTCTAAATACCAACAGTGTCACCAGCAAAGCACCATCACACATCCTCCTCCTCCATGCTTCACGGTGGGAACCACACATGCGGCGATCATCTGTTCACCTACTCTGCGTCTCACAGACACGGCGGTTGTAACCAGAAATCTCACAATTGGACTCATCAAACCAAAAGACAGATTTCCACCAGTCTAATGTCCATTGCTCGTGTTTCTTGGCCCAAGCAAGTCTCTTCTTCTTATTGGTGTTCTTTATTAGTGGTTTCTTTGCAACAATTCAACCAATAATGCCTGATTAACGCAGTCTCCTCTGAACAGTTGATGTTAAGATGTCTGGTACTTGAAATCTGTGAAGCATTTATTTGGCCTGCAATCTAAGGTGCAGTTAACTCTAATGAACTTATCCTCTGCAGCAGAGGTAGCTCTGGGTCTTCCTTTCCTGTGGCGGTCTTCATGAGAGCCAGTTTCATCATAGCGCTTAATGGTATTTGCGTCTGCACTTGAAGGAACTTTCAAAGTTCTTGACATTTTCCGTGTTGACTGACCTTCATGTCTTAAAGTAATGATGGCTTTTTTTGAGCTGTTCTAGCCATAATATGAACTTGATATTTTACCAAATAGGGCTATATTCTGTATACCACCCCTACCTTGTCACACACAACACAACTGATTGGCTCAAACTTATTAAGAAGGAAAGCAATTCCACAAATTAACTTATAACAAGGCACACCGGTTAATTGAATTGCAATCCAGCTGACTACCTCATGCAGCTGGTTGAGTGAATGCTGAGAGTATGTAATGCTGTCATCAATGCAAAGGGTGCCTACTTTGAAGAATCTCAAATATATTTTGATTTGTTTAGCACTATTTTGGTTACTACATGATTCCATATGTTATTTCATAGTTTGTCTCCACTATTATTTTACAATGTAGAAAATAGTAAAAAATTAGGTGTGTCAACTTTTGACTGGCACTGTATATAGACACACTGGCTTTACTCAAAGCAGTGGCATGTCGTTAGTAAAGATTGATAAAAGTAAGGGGCCTAAATAGCTGCCCTGGGGAATTCCTGATTCAACCTGGATTAGATTGGAGAGTCTTCTATTCTATTAGACAGGTAACTATTTATCCACAGTATACCAGGGGGTGTAAAGCAATAACACAAGTTTTTCCAGCAGCAAACTATGATTGATAATGTCAAAAGCTGCACTGAAGTCTAACAAAACAGCCCCACAATCTTTTTATCATCAATTTCTCTCAGCCAATCATCAGTCATTTGGGTAAGTGCTGTGCTTCTTGAAATAAAATAGCATTGTATCTGGTCGAACACAATTTTTTCCAAAAGTTTACTAAGGGTTGGTAATAAGGCTGATTGGTTGGCTTTTTGAGCCAGTAAATGGGGCTTTATTATTCTTAGGTAGCAGAATTACTTTTGCTTCCCACCAGGCCTGAGTGCACACTTTCTAGTAGGCTTAAATTGGAGATATGGCAAATAGGAGTGGCAATATCGTCCGCTATTATCTTCAGTAATTTTTCATCCGTTGTCAGACCCCGGTGGCTTGTCATTGTTGATAGACAACAATAATTCTTTCACCCACACTTTATAGAATTCTAAATTACAATGCTTGTCTTTCATCATTTGATCAGTTAGACTTGGATGTGTCGTGTCGTGCGTTTGATCCTTTCACATTGCTGTGAAAGGAACCAGGAACCCAAATCATGCTGGATTATCCTTTCCTCCTTATATATTGTGTTTTGTTTCCAAAAGGTATCGAAATTGTCAACAAAAGTTACACCCATTGCGCCGCAATAACATGTAAACTTCTTAATCGGCATTCCAGTGGTGTATTTGATCAGCGCATGTGCTAGCACCAGCCGAGCGAACCTCCTTATCTGAGAGTGGAGTAGTTTTCACATACAAACTTTATATTGTATATCCAAACTCCGAGTCAAGTATGCTTCCCAAAAATAACATGGTCACTGGGGTAGAATGTTTATTTTGATTGCTGATTTTCTGATTGCCATCAGGTAGCCTGATTTCAGATGTGTCCATGTAAACAGGATTATTAGGGAAATCTTCTTGCAAACTTTTTAATCTATTGTATTCATCTGACTATCCACAATAATCTCATTATTGTATTCATATAATCATACTCAATGTCTGTGTGATCCTTTGTATGTTGTAGATGAAGGAGGTGCAGCAGACCAAGGAGATGATCCTGGCCAGTAACCGGAGCCTGGCAGAGCAGAACCTTCAACAGCAGCCCAGACTGAATCACCAGAAGAGCCAGCTCACCAAGTGCTACAGCTCCCTACAGGAGAGCTTCGAGGCCTACCAGGTTCACAAATCCAAACTAGGTAATATATGTTAAACTAGGTAATACACACTACAGAAACAGGACTAAGGTTCCTGCCCTATTGGCCGTTCTGGCTCAGACGAGGCTTTCTTACTGTTTGTAAAATTAGAGTATATTTGAATTTGAAATGCATGACTTGACATGAATAGGTTGATATGATAAACAACTTTTATGTTGGTTGACGTGGTTTGTGTGATGGCTTGACGGATGGAATAAGTTCAGTGCTGTTACCCGGATTGCCAAATTGACAACTCACTTTGAGCTTTGAACATTGTAATTTACTGTCATGGCGGGTAGTTTGAGTTTGCATAATATTTTCCTCTTGTTTGTTCTTCCATTGGATTATGACACACAGACCTGACCAGTTTCTCCAGTTCAGAAGGCCCATATAGTGGACCTAACCCAGTTTAATTTTCCCTCCTGCAGTAGCTCATCTCTGCCAGTATTGAGCAGGATCCAGCATTGAATTGAGGGAGAGGGAGGGAGGGACACAATAGCCTATAATGACAGTCAAAAAATGTTTTTAGAATGTTTTGCAATTGTATTAAAAATGAAATACAGGAATATCTCATTGAGTCAATACTTTGTAGAAGCACCTTGTAGAAGCGATTACAGCTTTGAGTCGTCTTGTGTATGACTATCAGCTTTGCACATCTGGATTTGGGGATTTTCTCCCATTCTTGTTAGATTGCTGTTCAAATCAAAGTTTATTTGTCACGTGCACCGAATACAACAGGTGTAGACCTTACAGTGAAATGCTTACTTACAGGCTCTAACCAACAGTGCAAAAAAAGGTATTTGGTGAACATTAGGTAAGTAGGTAAAATCTTTCCTCAGATTTTCAATGGGATTCAAGTCTGGGCTTTGGCTGGGCCACATTCTTGTTCTGAAGCCATTCCAGCGTTGCTTTGGCTGTATAGGGTCATTGTCCTGTTGGAATGTATATCTTTGCCCCAGTCTATGGTCGTTTGCACTCTGAAGCAGATTATCTTCAAGGATTTGCCTGTATTTTGCTCCATTCAATGTTCCCTCAATCCTTACCAGTCCCTGCCACAGAAAAGCAACCGCTTAGCATGATGCTGCCACCACCATGCTTCACAGTAGGAATGGTGTTAGACCGGTGATGAGCTGTGCCTGGTTTTCTCCAGACATAGTGCGTTGCATTCAGGCCAAGTAGTAACATGTTTGTCTCATCGACTACAGATTATTTTGCCTTATGCTCTGTCTTTCACGTGCCTTTTTGCAAACCCCCATTGTGCTGTCATGCTTCAGTCTGGCTATTCTTCCATAAAGCCCAGATCGGTGAAGTGCTACAGAGACTGTTGTCCTTCTGGAGAATGCGAGTACGTAGACCCATGAGCCACTGCAGCTCCCATGAGGAGTTCTGTTTTTTTGTGGCCCCCACCCCTATCAAAGTTGCCCATCCCTGATCTAGGAGGTCTACGAACACTTCCTTGGACTTCATGGTATAGTTTCTGCTCTGACATGCACTGTCAACTGTGGAACCTTTATCTAGACCGGTGTTTCTTTCTAAATCATGTCCAAACAATTGAATTGGCCACAGGTGGACTCCAATCAAGTTGTAGGGACATCTCAAGGATGATCAAAGGAAATTGGATGCACCTGATCTCAATTTGAAGTGTCATAGTAAAGGGGTGTGAATACTTATGCAAATTAGATATTTCTGTATTTCATTTTTAAGGTCCAGTCAAGTTTTGTAGGAAAATGGCTAACTTATTGCAATTCTACACATTTTTCAATGGGTCAGAGAGAAAAATGTGCAGTTTTAATAGCTAATCTCATGCTATTTGACATATTTTGCAATGAGGCTGAGAGTTAATTTCCTGTAATTAAAAAAATGTGTTACATTTGACGTGTTCATATGCTATCTGGGGGGCCCCCCGAACTTTAGGGGATCCCTCCTCCTGCTTTGCGGGGCCTGTGGGGGTGCATCCTACGCCACTGAATAAATTGACTGCTGATACTTATGACCCGGTATGATGCGAAGGTTCCCAGGCAGCCCCCTCCAAACAGCATGCCAACATTTCACATCAGTCTTTGTTGCGGTGGATGTAGCACTCACTGATAAAGTTAGTTTGTCTTTGTATTTTCCTCTAGTCACAAGAGCAGTGATTTGGCCCTCCTCAATGCATAGGCTGCCATCTTGTGCTTTTACATTGGCATTTTAGTAATTTAGCAGACGCTCATATCCAGAGCGACTTAGTGCGTTTATCTTAAGATGGCTAGGTGGGACAACCAAATATCGGGATACGTTATCAGAGTCTGTATAGCCATCTGGTTTCTTCACGCATTGCATTATCTACCAAGAGAATTCTCTTAGATTATAATCACAGTCACGTATATCCCCCCCCTCAAGCTGACACATCGACGGCACTGAAAGAAATCCATTGGACTCTATGTAAACTGGAAACCACATATCCTGAGGCTGCATTTATTGTGGCTGGGGATTTTAATAAGGCTAATCTGAAAACAAGGCTCCCTAAATTTGTCAGCATATCGAATGTGCGACCCGGGCTGGTAAAACCCTTGATCATTGTTATTCCAACTTCCGTGATGCATACAAGGCTATTCTCCGCCCTCCTTTCGGCAAGTCTGACCATGACTCCATTTTGTTGCTCCCAGCCTACTAAAACAGGAAATGCCCGTTCTCTGGTCGGACCAGCATTGAACAGACCTATCTGTTCCGGACAGCATCAGACAACAACATTGATGTATACGCTGAGCGAGTTTGTATACGCTGAGCAAGTGCATCGGTGATGTTGTACCCATAGCAACTATTAAAACCTTCCCCAACCAGAAATCGTGGATTGATGGCAGCATTCGCGAAAAACTGAAAGCGTGAACCACTGCTTTTATCCAGGGTAAGGCGACCGGAAACATGACTGAATACAAACAGTGTAGCTATTTCCTCCGCAAGGCAATCAAACAAGCTAAGCGTCAGTATAGAGACAAAGTAGTCGCAATTCAACGGCTCAGACACGAGAGGTATGTGGCAGGGTCTACAGTCAATCATGGACTACAAAAAGCCCCGTCGCAGACCACGATGTCTTGCTCCCAAACAAACTAAACAACTTCTTTGCTCGCTTTGAGGACAATACAGTGCCACCGACACGGCCCGCTTCAAGAGGGCCACCATTGTTCCTGTTCCCAAGAAAGCTAAGGTAACTGAGCTAAATGACTATCGCACCGTAGCACTCACTTCCGTCATCATGAAGTGCTTTGAGAGACTAGTCAAGGATCATATCACCTCCATCCTACCAGACGACGCAATTGCAATCACACTGCCCTAACCCATCTGGACAAGAGGAATACCTATGTAAGAATGCTGTTCATCGACTACAGCTCAGCATTTAACACCATAGTACCCTCCAAACTCGTCATTAAGCTCGAGACCCTAGGTCTCGACCCAGCCCTGTGCAACTGGGTCCTGGACTTCCTGACGGGCCGGCCCCAGGTGGTGAGGGTAGGAAACAACATCTCCACCCCGCTGATCCTCAACACTGGGGCCCCACAAGGGTGCGTTCTCAGCCCTCTCCTGTACTCCCTGTTCACCCATGACTGCGTGGCCAAGCACGCCTCCAACTCAATCATAAAGTTTGCTGACAACACAACAGTGGTAGGCTTGATTACCAACAACAACGAGACGGCCTACAGGGAGGAGGTGAGGGCCCTCGGAGTGTGGTGTCAGGAAAATAACCTCTCACTCAACATCAACAAAACAAAGGAAATGATCGTGGACTTCAGGAAACAGCAGAGGGAGCACCCCCCCCTATCCACATCGACGGGACAGCAGTGGAGAAGGTGGAAAGCTTTTTAAGTTCCTCAGCGTACACATCACGGACAAACTGAAATGGTCCACCCACACAGACAGCGTGGTGAAGAGGCTGAAGAAATTTGGCTCGTCACCAAAAACACTCACAAACTTCTACAGATGCACAATCGAGAGCATCCTGTCTGGCTGTATCACCGCCTGGTACGGCAACTGCTCCGCCCACAACCGTAAGGCTCTCCAGAGGGTAGTGAGGACTGCACAACGCATAACCGGGGGTAAACTACCTGCCCTCCAGGACACCTACACCACCCGATGTCACAGGAAGGCCAAAAAGATCATCAAGGACAACAACCCCCCCCGAGCCACTGCCTGTTCACCCCGCTATCATCCAGAAGGCGAGGTCAGTACAGGTGCATAAAAGCTGTGACCGAGAGATAGAAGCTGTTTTTCAATCTCAAGGCCATCAAACTGTTAAACAGCCATCACTAACATTGAGTGGCTGCTGCCAACATACTGACTCAAATCTCTGTGGGATTATTTAAGATACTCTTTGAAGAGGTAGGGTTTCAGATGTTTTTAGAAGATGGGCAGGGACTCTGCTGTTCTAGTTTCAGGGGGAAGCTGGTTCCACCATTGGGGTGCCAGGACAGAAGAGATTGGACTGGGCTGAGTGGAAGCTGCCCTCTCCATAGGGGTGGGAGGGCCAGGAGACCAGAGGTGACAGAACAGAGTGCTCAGGTTGGAGTGTAGGGTTTGAGCATAGCCTGAAAGTAGGGAGGGGCAGTTCCTCTTGCTGCTCCGTAGGCAAGTACCATGGTCTTGTAGTAGATACGAGCTTCGACTGGATGCCAGTGGAGTGTACAGAGGAATGGTGTGACGTGGGAGAACTTGGAAAGGTTGCAGGGGTTTGATGGCACAAGCAGGGAGCCCAGCCAACAGCGAGTTGCAGTAGTCCAGACGGGAGATGACAAGTGCCTGGACTTATATTCCCATGCTCTACTTGTGTGGCTGTTCTATCATGGAAGGCCTCGCCTCCTGCATTTGTTTGATGGCGAGAGGGCTTTTGTCAAATGTAGGATACCGGTTTCCCTGTGTGCTGGCTCTGGTTGCCCTAGTTGTGGATTTGCTGTAAGCAGCAGCAGCCGTAGTGCATCTGCATGGGAAGGACAGAGCAGGGCTGTGTCCCAAATGGCACCTTATTTCTGCGCTATATAGTGGTTAGGGTGCCATTTGGGAGACAGCCCACAGCGTTGGGAGCATCTGAACTCAGCCATGTGACCCAGATAAAAAGTAGGGTCTTACGGCAGAATCAACCCAGTATTGTTTGGTCTGTCTGTTTCCTTTGCATACAGTGACTCCCTCCATTCTCCACCATAGCAACGGCAACAGGGTTGCTTCAGAAGATTCTCCAGGGTGGCAGTGAGTGGGGGCCAGGGTGGCAGGACAGACTGCCCCCCCTGCCCCTTAGTACAACAGTGGGCTGTTGTGCTGCTGGCGTGTGAGGGCAAAAGATTACGGGAGGGAGGGAAAGAAGGAAAGAGTCCAAACCCCCCCCCCCCACTGTCAGTGGAGGCTGGTCTGTATCCATTACTAAATGGCAGTCTCATGATCCCTGGGTCCAAACTGTGTGTGTGTTCCACTCTGGTCTTTCAGAGGATGAGAATCATTCCATTGTGTGGAGGAGTGCTGATGCTCCTATGAGTCTGTCTCGTTAGAGTGGAGAGGGGATGAGAGAGAGTCATTTGGCTGGGCCAGAGGAAGAGCTTCTATCCTCATAACACTTCACTCTGAAAATCACACCTACAGTACACTTGGATTTGGTTCTAACGCACTACTTGGAACATGTCTATTTCACAAATAAATCAAACGACCAATGACCACTTCCCATCCTCTCTGTTTTAAATGTTGTTTTCCTGTGATAATAGACAGACAGTAGCTCTTTCTCTGTCAGTGTGGTAATTCACTGTGAGTGGGTGCACTCCGCTGGCTGGGGCAGCTGTGAAACGCCTTGCATCATGTCTGGGGAAGCTGGTTAAATTAAGCCAGTTTTATCTGGCACTGAGCAGGGAGGTGGAGGGGGTCAGGCCTTTGTCTAGGCTTTACCGTGTTTTCTCGATCGGTCTGTCTCTGTCTTTCTTGCTGGAGCTCCCTGATGTATAGCTCAGATCTGTCTTATTATGACAAGTCATATGGGTTTACACATACTACTTTTGTTATTACACAAACATTGTAATAACAAATATGATTAAAAAAATATAACGCATACAACTTTTTCCAACCACTCATATTCTCGTCTGTCTTTTTGTAAGGTGTGATTTGTCCAGTGTTGGTGAAATGTGGGTGAGATGGCATTGGCAGAGGCACCACACTAGTGGGTAGGGATCATAAACCTAGAGTTTTGCTGTGTGATCTGGTTGCTTTGGTGTCAGGTCCTGCATGTAATTCTAGCAGCTCCAGCTGGTATTGTCTTTCGGTAAGCAGACTGACTCGGAACAGGAACCAGCCTCGTTCAGCTTCCTTGGACTCTCCCTGACTGGGCCAAATAGCACCCCATACTCACAAAGGGCTCTGGTAAAAAGTAGTGCACTATTTATGGAGTAGGGTGCATTTACAGACTCAGGCCCCAATCTATTTCAGTTCACCAGTCATTATGAAAGACAGTCAGTCTCTTTGCTCAGAGTGGTTCTATCCTGGCGACTCGAAATGAGGCCTTGGTTTTGGTGTCAGAGGTTGTTGTAGAGAATGAATGACGGCTGGATATGGAGCTGTGTGTGTGTTCCCCGCTCACTGGTTGAATACTTCCTCGCACTTCTGTAGCAGTCATCATGTGAGTCAGTGTCTTATGTTATTGAGGCCTACTCATTATTTTCAGCAGTACAGTTTCAACAGTCATGTGACTGAGAGGCGACTGTTTGAGATTTAATTCTACTTGCGGTCGTAAAACAAAATGTCAACTTTTGTCTTGTCCTTTCCATTCTCTTATGTTCAGACACATTTACAAGTGTTGTCACATTTACAAGTGTTGTCACTGTGCCATGATGAATTCTAGCTGCATTTGGAAACAAAATGGTAACTTTGTTATTTTTTTTCTCTTTTTGCTCACAGACCACAGCTCTGGGAACAGTTCATTGGACACACTTCTTGCTCTATTGCAGGCAGAGGGAGCCAAGATTGAAGAGGAGACAGAGGTAAGAGGGCCTATCATTTAGGGTTTATTCATCTGACTTTATGGTCCCGTTAGTTACAAGTTGGGGGAATACCTCGCATTTGTTCTTTAGTTTTGTTACTGTCCAATCCTCACATCTATTCATATATATATATATATATAATAATTATTATTATTATTTATTTTTTTGCGTAATAGAAGGTTTGCATGGAATCTCCAGACTGCTTTCTTGGAATGTTTTTAAACCGTCCCTCTTTTCTAAACAGAACATGGCGGACTGCTTCTTGGACGGGGACGTCACCCTGGATGCCTTCATGGACTCGTACCAGAGCAACAGGAAGCTGGCCCACCTGAGGAGGGTGAAGATTGACAAGCTGCAGGAGATGGTGCTGAAGGGTGGACGGCTGCCTCAGGTCCCAGTCTCCTGCTCCCATCCTCAGGAGGTCTCAGCCAGGCCAGCCCCCCTCAACACAGAGGCCAACAACCACAACTCCTTTCCAGTGCCTCAGCCCAGGAGAGCCCCCCCTTCCCCTCCAGCCCAACAACCCCCAGCTGTAGCCCCCCAGCCTGCTGTCTTTTCCTACCCTGCCACCCCATACCCCCCTATCCCCCCCAGGGCGGGCCACCCTTTGCTCAGTGTCAACCCTGGGTACCCGCACCCTTTTGTGTCTCAGTACCCCCCTGCCCTGCCTCAGAGGCCTCCCCCTCGCATGGCTCCGCAGCCTGGCTTCATGATTCAGTAGTGAAGGGGCCACAGTAAATGTGCATTACAGTATGCGCAGTGGACTTGCACTGCAGCCTCGCTGGAACTATCTTCTGTGTCGTGTCAGGCTGTGAGCCTCTATGAATATGGCGCAACGTATCGCAAAAAAAAAACTGAACCTGTACAACATCGGGATTGAATTTGCACTCTTCTTACCAGAATCAGCACTCCATTGCTGCAACACCCCAGAAAGGACTTGACCTACCAGTCTGCCTATGTCTGCAAAGCAAATCCTTCAGCGACAGGGCTTTAGATGTAGTCTAAAGTGAACTAAATGTCCATGTATGGTTCACTGGCCTCAGTAGCCTGGACTGGCCATCACCCAGTTAAATGAGCCCTAGGTTTTCACCACTTTGTCCCAGTCAGACAGTCCATGCCCCTCCGTTATGTCCTCAGTCCTCCCTTTTCTCCTGACGGTGCCTCTTCTGAGGTATCTAAAGGGAAGGGGGACTATAGCCGTTCATCGTTGTTTCTCATCTGATCTACTGTGTCATTTGAATTGGTTGTTTTTATGTTGCATTACCGGAGACTTCACGGAAGATAATGGCGAACCATATGCAAAACGAACAGAGACCTTACTGTGCTGTTTTTAAAACTTATTTCCCAGGTATATCTGCACAAACCTGTATCCATAATATTCTCACTTACTGACTTATTTCCATAGGGTACTTAGAAATGTTGAGACTTCTTCTTAAATTAATTAATTAATATATATTTGGAGTACTAATGTTTTACAGGATGCTTGATGCTTATTTTTGCCAGGAAGGAGTGGATAGACATTTTTACAGAAATTGTTAGGTGGGTGCATCTCTTCTCCAGCACAGGGATTTGTCAAAGGATTGTATGGATCCCATGCTCAATCCAATAGGGAGGACAGTTGGTCTCTGTCGCTAGGACAGATATGTGCAAACATGCACCGATGGGTGGGGTTCTTGTCACAAACACACTGAACCCTGGGCCTCTTGCTCTGGCCTAATGAAGGATCTGTCCATGGCCATATAATACATGTTCCTTAACTATAGTTTAGTCAGGTATCTAATAAGCATATTTTATGCTCGACAGTTGAGACATTTGTTTGCCTTTTACCTTTTTTTGTCTTATCCTTCATCACTCCTTTCATCATTGAATTACCTTTTTTATCTTGATTTTACTTTGGTACATGTTCTAAAGCTTATCATTCTTGATGTTTTAAGTCATTGCTGTTTAAACAAGATTTAGTCTATGTATCTTAATCTGTGATATGACCATATAGTCCATATAAAATCAAGCATATAACTGAGCCAGTCATCCACAGTTGTGTGAACTGTAGCACCCTCTGTTGTAATTGATGTATGTAGACAATGTTTGTTGGGCTCTAAAGATTTGATTCGGATCACATTGACTGAACACCAAAGATTCCATGTTATCTTAATGTCTCTGAGGTTGTTTGTAGAGTAACCATTGTGTAAAAGTACTATTTTCATACCTTCCTGCATATCCATTTGTTAGGTTTATACCCATATGGCAGTAGTTTGAGGTGTGCACATTGTGACGTTTGTAGCCCATTGTTTCTTCACACCAGACTCCATATTCAGGAAATGGAGTCTGGATCAAACATAATGCAGTACCCATCTAAAATGTCCCTTGCACCATTTTTATTACAAATACTTCTCCTGAAGGAGTCACACATCCTAAAACAGTGCTTGGTTACCTTGTCATAAATGCTGTGGTTGTGCGCTGTTAAAGAGCCACTGAGTGCCTACACTGGACAGATTATGGAGAATCGTACTGCTCTATGTGCGATCTGTGAACACTGACCATGCTTGACTGCTCTGCTGCTCTGGATCCCCCTAGCCTAAGAACATACATGTATAGTATGTTCCTAGCCCTTTGCTAACCCTACCATCAATGTTTTACTTTCCCTTGGCTGTGCCCCAGTTCAGTTCTCCAACTAATGTGATGGTTATGCATGCCTGGGGGCAGGAGAGGCTTGAGTCGGTCTGCCTGTCAGGATTCAACTCTCCTAACTGGTGCTATGGGGCCGGTGCCGCCGCTGCAGTTTGCTTCTGAATTTGTGCTTGAGAGGTATGTCTTCAGGGACTGTGCCTAATGCTTGTGTGGTACTTGTACCCCCTCTTTATACCATCAATAGGTGGTTTGCCTGCCCTGAGGTGGGTGACCACCATTTCTGTTCTTATGCATGTCTATGTTTCACCAACACAATAGGACTCCTAGAGTTTTTAAATGTGCCTAATATCAAACAAATGCATATTTTTTATAAATGGGCCACAATTGGAGTAATATGTTCGCTTGTGATTTATTATATACCCATTTTGTTTTTGATGAACTTGCATTTCTAACTTAAACTGTTCATCATTGATTAATTTCAGAGTTTTTCTCTGCTGTAGTTAGCTGTTTGTCTATAACTGGCATAATTCAGCTGTTTGGGCTGCTTTAAAATAGACATTTGATGTACTCAGTTTCATACATTGTTTGCTATGTTATTCAATGTAATGTTGTAGGTCTTTTAGCTTTTAAGATTGTAGAGGTGGTTGGTGGAATTATAAAGCTATTTTTAAGGATGGTGAATAAATGAAGTTTTTTTTTTTGTGTGTAATTGTTGTCTCTTGAGTTGCATCACACCAACTCACAAAGCTTGGTCTGTAAATTTTTTATGTAGGTTGTTCGGGAGTAGAGCTGGTACAGTTGGCCTTTTCAACTTAATTCTGAATGTTTAGGAAGGTTATATTCCAAAATGTGAGGTTAATAATGACATCTGAGCTTGGAATGAACTTTCAATTGAGTTGATCTCCCTCTACGGCCTAGGCCTCACAGTCCTATTCCTGCACTATGTAGGAAATAGGGTACCATTAGGAACACAACCACGCTTACCTACTGTCTCACTGTTAATATATTTTGCTGTGAAGATGTATACATTGTCACATCTTGATTATATTAAATGCTATAATGAACATTGGAGTTAGAGGAAGGTTTTTTAATGAATCCTAATTACAATACAAGAGCCAGCCTTGGTGGTAAAATCAAGCTGTAGGGTATATTGAAACAAGACTGACATCTAGTGTTAATTTACTGACACTGCCTTGCAGTAGAATTGCTGTATGATGTTCCTTGGACAACAGGGGAGAGTCTCAATTGCATCCTCTCACGTCCTCTCTCGATTCCTTCTCAAAACCTATTGTGGAGGTTAGAGAGGCGGGACCTCTCGCTTTCTCATCCAATGGGTTTTGAGAATGAGGAGACGGAAGCACAGAGTATGTAATTAGGATTCTCCCCATGTGTGTGTGATGTCTCGGACAATATTTAGGTATGGTTAAAAAATGAACATATTCAGACTTTTCCTAATCTAAACAGAAATCTGAAGTGACAGGTGGGCTGCCTGGTAGGTGTTTCCAATAGGTGTGAATTCAATACAAAAAATGTTATTAACAACAATCAATGCCAATAAAACAGGACACTCGACTTAGGAACTATCTACACTGCTTTGAATTAATTGTAGACTTCTCATTTATGATGAAATGAATTTAGCTTTGGTAAATTCTCTCCAGTGTTAAACCCTTTCTGATACAGACAAAACATTGTGGATTTTGAATGCACCCCAAGTGACGTGCAGATGTATGCATTACGTTATCATAGCTACATCATTACCGGGTCAAGGTACAGAACAGAAAAACATTTTTGGAGGAACGGCAACAGAACCAGCAACCAAAATCATCTCTAGCGTTCCGGAACTGAACTGTTATTTTAAAATCTTGAGAACCAGTTAGTAATGTTATTTTTCGTTCTGAAAATATACTTGTTATACTTTGAAGTACTACTTAAGTTGTCTTTTTGGGGTAACTGTATTTTACTATTTATATTTTTGACAACTTTTACTTCACTAAAGAAAATAATGTACTTTTTACTCCATACATTTTCCCTGACACCCAAAAGTACATTTTGAATGCTTAGCAGGACATGAAAATGGTCCAATTCACACACTTAAGAGAACATCCCTGGTCATCTCTACTGCCTCTGATCTGGCGGACTCACTAAACACAAATGCTTAATTTGTAAATTATGTCTGAGCGTTGGAGTGTGCCCCTGGCTATCCGTTAATTTTACAAAAACCTGAAAATTGTGCCATCTGGTTTGCTTAATATAAGGAATTTGAAAGGATTTATACTTTTACTTTTGATACTCAAGTATATTTTAGCAATTACATTTACTTTTGATAAAGTATATTTAAAGCCAAATACTTTTAGACTCAAGTAATGTTTTACTGTGTGACGTTTACTCGAATCATTTTCTATTAAGGTATCTTTTACTCATATATGACAATTGGGTACTTTTTACAGCACTGCTCCCTGGATGCCAGCCTGGTTTGGGTCAGATAGGGACAAGTAGTGGCATAGTGGTGAGGTTTTAATGGGTGTAGGGTTCGTTTTCTTCCCTTTTGTCCATCCTTTTCCCCTTCCCTTTTTGTGCCGCAAAGTGTAATGAATTCATACTCCCGAACCGTAGGCGGATAATCGGCTAGAGAAAATCATTTAATTAATAGGGAGGTCGTGACCGGCATCACACGCCAGTACAGTAGGTGGCGGTGTATGCACTTCTCGATTGCGATCAGCCAACACAAATTTAAAGAAGAAGAAGGCGCACCGATTTGACAAAAATGGTCTGCTCGAACGCGCCCTGTCTGTGTGGGCTGTCAGATTAGCTAGAGTTTAATCCGTTGGGTTACGACCAGAACGCTAGTTATACCTGGAACAGGGCTCAATAAACGCAGGTTTTAAAGCGATAGATTTTATGAATGAGTAGCTCATCTAAGTAATCTAAGCCATTTGATGAGATGTCTGAATAAGGTTAGCATTCAAATGGCTTGCTAGCGATTTGTCAATCTGATAGACATCTGACGTTAACGTTAGTTAGCCAGCTAACAGTTACTTAGCAAATTTTCTCTTTAAAAAGTGGGAAATCGGATTTTCCACAAAACATTAAATACTTTTGATACGCGGAACAAGCAGTCCCGGTGTTGATGGTCCACTTCAGTTTGTGACATTTTGACACGGACTAGCTAGCTAGCTCGTTAGCAATCGAGCATAGCTAGCTAGCTACTGTAGCTAATCAAATCAGTCTTCTCGGAAATAAAGCCAGTCTCTCTTCAGTCTCAACATAACGTCAAAACAGTGTAAGCAGCTGGCTAGTGCCACAAGCTAGCTAGGTCATCAATCTTGGTCCTGAGTTTTGAGGCAAGGCGAAACAATCATGTCTGGAAAAGACAAAGACAAGGAGAAAGACGGAGAAAAACAATCTACAACTGAGCGGCTCGTAAAAGGTGAGTTGACTTTGCAGGAGCTGACATGGGCTAGTTAGACTTCTGTTTAACAGTCCATGGGTTAGACAGTTGGCTAGCTAACGTTAGGTAGCTCACGTTACATCACAAGAAACTGCAAGAACCGCATGCTCGCAAGCCAGTAAACTATATTGAACGAGCAAATTGTATCTGCTTGGCTGCAGTAGGTAGGTAGTTTAGCTAGCCAGTTCGGTCATAATGTTAACGTTACATTTCCTTAGGACACATAGTTTGTAACTAGCCATATATATTTAGCATGGCTCGCTCACCACATATAGCTAAGTAGTCAACAGACACGACATATACAGAATGGACAGAGATAATTACTCGTAATCAAAAAAGTGAGTTTGTGAGAAATTGTTGTCTAGTTAACTAGTTACTCAAATGTGTTTTCTAATGTGTATAACCAGGGGTGTAAACGGCCTGATCCAAAAAACAAAATGCTTGTTTTTGTGACAATGTCACCAATTTCTCTTTCATGGGTTTACGCTTGTGGTGTTAATTTTTAGTACCGGGTTCTAACAGCCCTGCCATGAAGCTTGGCTGTGAACAAGACTCAGTGAATCAGGACGTTGGCTCTAAATCAGAGTTATTTTTTTCAGATCGAGACCAAAAATGTGAAATTTTAGATCCCGTGACCTAAATTGTCTTCCAACGACCCAAATTAATAATAAATGGTGTGTGATTACAGATGTATTCTCATAACTCCTGACCTACCTCTCACATTCACAGGGTCCACTTTGGGTCCCGACCCAAAGTTTAAGAAACGACTCTAAATCACCTGGACATAGCTTTGTGGTTGCAGACAGACACCTTCTCCCATGTCTACTGACCCAGGCTGTGGTCAAGGAACGTGATGCAGGTTGTCATAATTAGGCAGGTTTCAGTGGGGCAGTCTAGGTCTAGATAGGCCTGTAATTTCTCGTCATGACGAATTGAGTGACTGTGTGCAGTGTGTAACACAAGCGTGACTGAGGGAGAGCATGCCGTGAGAGGTTTGCAATTTATGTGATTAGGCTGGCAAGGGGGATTCCTGCACTCTGCTATTGTGGCTCCCTGGGCAGGCAGAACCTCGTTAGCACAGCCTGTCCTGAACCGGTCTCTTCAGCCGAACCCGGGCCAGCTCCCGGGGAGACCCCCTCTATCAACCCAGTGCTACCCACCCATTCGGTGAGAGTGCTGGGGCTGCAGCAAGAGAATGCCCTGGCAGGGGATTGCAATTTGTATGCATGTCTGCCAGTAGGGAGAGGGTGAGTTAATTACGGAAAGAATCTCCCCAGTGACGTGTACAACATGGTCTAGCTACCACAGGGTGTGAGAGAGTAGCGGGAGGGAGGAAGAGTGGAAGAAAAATCGGTTTGTTGTTCGTACAGCCAGCCAGAAGCAGTGGGGGTCCCAACCTGGCAGTTGAACTGTACCAGGGCTCAGGAGAGACTTGGTGAGTAGGATGATACTGCTACTCCTCTGCTAGTGGTACTATCCACATGATTGATCTCACTCACTGCTCGATATGACTTAAAAGTTACTGAAACTGACACTTTGGATAGCCTACATTATTGAAGAGATGGGATGTTGTGCAAGTGCTCTACTTGTACCACAGTTGTAACCCAGATGGAAAAGAGAAGATATTCATAATTCTTTCTTTATTGGTGAGATCATACTTCGCACTTGACTTCATTCGTGTGATTTATGGGGAGCCTCAAATCAATCATTTGGTATGGGTAAAAAAAAAAACTGAGTGTAGCCTTGGCAGGTCTTCCTGTCTGAACGGGAGCAGCCCAGTTGGGTCCTGTGCAGTTCACAGTATGTGATGTCACTGACTAAGTGCCAGAGATGACCACAACTCTGTGTAATTAATTAATTTGGCTGAGTAAAGGCATTCACTGATGAGGGCAATTTGGATCAGAGGGACCTTCCCACAGCACCCTGGGCCACATCGACTGCCCTGATTCTGTAGCCTAATCATTGTGTGCCGTTGCCCCCTTTTGTGAGTATTTGATTGTATAATAATAGACAGACTATTTCTACACCAGCAGGATCCAAATCTGAAACAAGCTTATCAGAATTCAGTGTTTCCTCTATATGCATTTAGCAGCGGTGTACCGTGGCTGCTAAATCATTGCTGCCACAATAATTTTTTGTTGCTCTTGTAGATGTATTGGTATTCCACAGGAAGATCCTATCCTCCCCGCTGCGGCTGAAATATTTTGAAGGGAAACACTGAGAATTAAATAAATATTGTTTGTTTCAGTAAGATGTAGGCCTACTTCATTAGACTCAAGACTAATTTGTTATGAAGCAGAGGCTATTGAACATCCATGCTAATTAGTAAACCAAATGCATAGTTGGAGTCCTCCTGAGCTGGATAGAACTTATTTGACATTTTAGATTTCTTATAGTTATAAGCAGTGGCGTACCACGTAGCTAATTTTACGGTATTGAAAATTATATCCTGGTATAAACTGTATATTGCCCAAGCCTAGTGTATGCCTAACCTATCATTTTCTTCCCAAACTCCTGTTCCTCCTGACCAGTAGCATTTTGACTCTCACCGCTACTGCAGACTGAGATCATGCGCAGGTGACCGTATAATACATGGCTGATCTGTGCGATGTGTGATCCAGCCGCCTTGCTCCAGTCAGTTTCACTGAGATGGTGGTGTTGATCCCTATGTCTGGCCAATAGGCCTAGCCCTTGACAAATGGTCACCACTGCCTGCCTTTGCCCCTCACTGAGTCTCCATCCATCCATATTGTCTTGGATCCTTGGGGCCAGGATCTTGCCTCCAGTGGGGCTAGCTTGCTAGGCTACCAAATAAACAGACTCTGACCCTGTAATAATAGGCTAATAGAGGCTTTGCCTAATCTCTTCTTAACGCTCGTACCCAGTTTACAGGTCCTTTCGCGGCTTGCCTCGTAGGCCCAGGAGCGCTTACGTTTATTTATACCACACTTGTCAGAGCATGACAGCTTGTCCTGATCATAGGGTGAGTTTGAGTTCACTGTGTGTGCTGCTGTAGCAATCCTACTGCAGGCTGGCTGTCCGATCCCATGCCAGCCCATCACATATTCAGCCTGTGCCACACCTGTTCTGTGCTGCACACCAAAACAAGGCTGCATAGTATCATAAGGTTCTGGTCAAAGGTAGTACGTGAATAGGTTGGACTTGCGTTTGACTGATGGTTGCTCCAAAATAAGAATGCACATTTCGGTCAATTTTTCTACCAACTGTTATTAACAGGTTAACAAACTGTACAATTTGTTCCAAACAGTAAAATGTGACCAACAGAGCATCAAACACTAAACACACATTTTTCATTAAGAGCTTAATTGAAACATGCAACAATAGCAAGCCTATCGTCTCACAGCCATGAACATGCAACTCCTGTAATGAAGCAGCCAATGTAAAATGTATTTTTCCAAAACGCAATTTGTGGTTAAAAAACAAAAGGGCCTTTGGACAAGTAGGACATATTTTTGGTTCCAAAAGCCCAAGTCACTTGTACAAAATAAAAAACGATAAACAATTTTTATATCATTGCACGTAGGGTTGCATGTTTGGCGGAATATTCAGTGGTGGAAACTTTCCGTGGGAATTAACAAGAATAAATGGGAATTAACAGAAATGTATGCCTATTAATACCATGTAAATGTTTTTTACATTGGCTATATTTACCACATCATATGGAGACAAACATAAACCTTTTACTTTATCATAAGTAGACATAATTGCAAATTATTAAATCCTTCCAATAGAAAAAAAAAGAATTTAGTTATGAATTGAACTTTAAATGAGTTGACTCTTCACATGGGATGATTTACTGAACAACAAAAGGGAATATTGAATGATCCATTGCATCTCCCAAACACATTTTCAACATCTGTAAAATGATCGTCTAGAAACTAAAGATTTGGTTGTCTTCCTCTCAGGCTTCCATGTCTTCTCCCTGGACCTCCTCAATGTCCACCTCTTGAACATCAGACTCTGAGGCCTCATCTTCACTGTCACTTTCCAACCTTGTTGAGGATGGCTTGTTGTCAGGCTCAAAAAGCCTCAAATTTGCCCGGATGGCCACCAATTTTTCGACCCTTGAATTGGTCAGCCTGGTGTGTGTGTGTTCCCAAACAAGGACCAGCTGCGCTCTGAGGCGGCTGATGTTGGTGGGATTTGGAGGCAACAGGGGAAAGAGCCTCAGGTCCACAAAGTCCCTTCCACCAGGTATGTTGGCCCCACTGCCGTATTGCATCTCCATCCCAAAGCCCTTGCTTGGAAGTGTACTTCGCCGGACGGCCAAGAACCTTGCCCCCATCCAGGGTAAGATGGCGAGACACGGTAGTGATGACACCATAGGCCTTGTTGATCTCTGCACCAGACAGGATGCTCTTGCCAGCATACTTGGGGTCCAACATGTACGCTGCAGCTTGTATGGGCTTCAGGCAGAAGTCTTCAAATGTTTTGATGTATTTCAGAACTGCAGTTTCCTCTGCTTGGAGCAACAGTGACGTGGGCAGGGCAGTACGGATTTCTTCTCTTACATCTGCAAGCAGAGTCTGAACATCAGACAGGATGGCATTGTCTCCCTCAATCTGTGCAATGGCTGCTGCAATAGGTTTCAGGAGTTTCAGGCTGCTTACCACTCTCTCCCAAAATACATCATCCAGGAGGATCCTCTCGATGGGGCTGTCCATATCGGCAGACTGTGATATGGCCATTTCTTGGAGAGACTCCTTCCCCTCCAGGAGACTGTCAAACATGATGACAACACCACCCCAACGGGTGTTGCTGGGCAGCTTCAACGTGGTGCTCTTATTCTTCTCACTTTGCTTGGTGAGGTAGATTGCTGCTATAACTTGATGACCCTTCACATACCTAACCATTTCCTTGGCTCTCTTGTAGTGTATCCATTGCTTTCAGTGCCATGATGTCCTTGAGGAGCAGATTCAATGCATGTGCAGCACAGCCAATGGGTGTGATGTGAGGGTAGGACTCCTCCACTTTAGACCAAGCAGCCTTCATGTTCGCAGCATTGTCTGTCACCAGTGCAAATACCTTCTGTGGTCCAAGGTCATTGATGACTGCCTTCAGCTCATCTGCAATGTAGAGACCAGTGTGTCTGTTGTCCCTTGTCTGTGCTCTTGTAGAGTACTGGTTGAGAGGTGGAGATTATGTAGTTGCCCACAAACATTCAACCACCCATTAGAGATGATTGCAATACAGTCTGCTTTCTCTATGATTTGCTTGACCACTTGAACTCTGCATCCATCAAATGAGTAGATAAAGCATGTCTGGTTGGAGCGGTGTATGCTGGGCGAAGAACATTTAGAAATCTCTTCCAATACACATTGCCTGTGAGCATCAGAGGTAAACCAGTTGCATACACAGCGCGAGCAAGACATTCATCAGCCTTGTGTAGCCCACAAAAAAGTTTCACTGTTGGGGCGGCAGGTAGCCTAGTGGTTAGAGCATTGGGTCAGTAACCAAAAGGTTGCTAGATCGAATCCCCGAGCTGACAAGTTAAACATCTGTCGTTCTGCCCCTGAACAAGGCAGTTTAACCCACTGTTCCAAGGTCGTCATTGTAAATAAGAATTTGTTCTTAACTAATTTGCCTAGTTAAATAAAAATAACTTTTTGATTTAAAGCAACATTTCCCAAATGCCGACCTTTTGCAACCCTAATTGTACAATGCAAGGAACATTTGTTTTTAGTTATTTATTGTATTTTATTTTGCCTATTTATTTTTTATTTTTTTAACCTTTTTTTAAAAACTAGTTAGTGTTAAGAAAAAAGGGGGGGAACCACTTTACAAAATAGTTTTTTTTTACCATAGATAATCAGTAAAGAATGTAGATGACACTCTGCCTATTGTCTTTGCATATTCAAGCCTGTCTCTAAATACAACACTGGTTGGCCACCCTTGGTAGCCTATACAATATTACAATTGCAACCGAATACTTTGTCTTTATAAAATAATTCCCTCCAGGGCTCGATATTAAGGTCCTTTTTTATGGTTGGATTTTGGCTAGGCTACTTTGAAGCAAGGTAAGACATGCCTCATATGAACTAAAACATTCAGGTTTCAAACAATTAAGGAGGCTATATGTTTTCACAATGCATACTGCCTCCAGTTTAGATTACAAGGTGCTGACACGCTTATAGTCCTACCGTTTTGCCTATGCAGTTGAGTAGTTGAGAAATAAAAATGTTGTCATAGAAAGCTCAAATCCTGTTTTGAATTTTGGCCATGAACTCGTGATTGCATTTAGAATTGTTGCACAATGATTTGGCTTATAAGAACACTTCACTCCAGTGGGAACCAGCGGGTTGAGGAGATGCAGCTTTTGCGCTGTCCGACAGGTAATATTCCGCTCCTCAAACGTAGCTTTATTTGCTGTGCGCATCTGATTAAATAAGATACATAGCGGCTAACTGAATATGCACACGTGTCAATTTAATTCCACTAAGTTATGCAAATGAACCTTTAGACCGATAAGCATAACATGTCAAATGTATTTCCGTCAGCTAACCGATGTAACCGTTAACATCATGACCCAATGACCTCAATGATGCTAGTGAAGAAAAGAATCATGGACATTTGTTTCAGCATGACAAACAGTGTTTGATCAATTGATTCTGCTGCTGACACATTGCACAAGTCAACCTCCCCATTCATCTCTCCAGACCAGCGTCAACCTCCTGGAAACCTGAGATGACTGGTAGTTATAATGCATCAGGCTACCTCTGGTCCTCTGCAGAGTCGGGTGCCATCGCACTGATTAAACACACCCACACAAAAGCTCATTAGAGCTCACTCATATTCCAGCCTTTGGTTTATGTGACTTTCATGAGAGGCCAGTGGCCTCTAATCATCCTTGATGTTCTGTACAGTGTTATAAGCAGAGCCATGTGGCGACTGAGTGCCCTCTTCTCAGGCATCTAAAGCAGGGGTGTTGAACTCTTTCCATGGGGGTCCTATTGTCTGCGGGTTTTGGGTTTTTCCTTTCAATTAAGCTCTAGACAAACAGGTGTGGGCAGTTCCTTACTAAGTAGTGCCTTATATTCATCGATCAAGTACAAGGGAGGAGCGAAAACCCGCAGACTCTTGGCCCACCGTGGAATGAGTTTGACTCCTGGGATCTAAAGGGACCATGATATGGATGTTTTTTTAATGACAGTTTGATTAGTTTGTCTTTGCTGGGCTTCTTTAGAAAACAAAGACCAGTGTGCTTGTAGTAGAAGACACTTATTGTGTGGCTCTGAAAGGTTATAGGTCAATTTACCTAATCTTTCAAACCAGGACAGAGGGAAGGCTAGGCCCTACCTGCCAAACTGGATATGGCCTGCCTCATTATTCAAATGGTAAATGCCTCATCCTATCGGTCTGTCTGCTGATTTGCATTGGAACAGTCCTTTCCTGTTTAACGATTGGAGGTTGTTGCCCGATGTAATCCAACTGCCAACCCATCCATTCCCATCCAAGTCTATTATAACCTACACCTAAAAACAACAATTGTCATATTTTCTAATTGCTTGCCTGCGTACCTACTTGCTACACAATTTAGCCTAGTTTCTGAACAAAAAGAGGAACATTTCTCTTTTTATTATTCTTTTGACAACAGAGTCCAGTAGCTAAAACATCGTTTCTTATGCCATGGCAACCTTTTGCCCTCAGAAAGGGATTGTGAGACTGTAGGACAGATTAGTGACCAGGCTAGTCGGTTCATGTGAGGTGACCCGGGATAGATTGTTGCTCGGCGTCTGAGACCTTGCATGGCTGCATTTTTATAGCGTAGCCTCTACATCAATAAGAGTCCTCTTGTGACCATAACTTTATCACTCTCTATAAATGTCAACCTCTCCTGATAACACCTCAGTGGGAATGACATTTGATACACAGTGATTGACTAGCCTACCAGGGATGCTAGTATATTAATGACTGAGTGGACACTGGAGGCAGATGGGGAAACACTTCCCATCTATTTGTTTCAAATTATTACTGGATGGCTTAATATTGTTTAATTGCCTAAGATCTGGGTTCTCATTCTAACTTAAAGCCTAGATTGTATGCTGTTTACCAGCACAAATTAACAATCTGTAGTACACTAATGGTGGACATAATGCTATGTAGATTGCTGCACTCGTTTAGGTGTTGAATCTAAATGCTGGTGGATCTAGGTTGCATCTCAAATGGCACACTATTCTCAATAGTGCACTGCTTTTGAACAGGGCTCCATCCCAAATGGCATTCCCTAGCCTATGTAGTACACTACTTATGACCAAAGCCCAGGTCAAAAGTAGTGTACTAAATAGTAATAGGCTGCCTTTTGGTACTCATCCTTAATACCTGTTTGGCCCTCTGTTCCCCTGTCCAGCTGTGCCATACCCTCCACAGCAGCGTCTGTCTATGAAGGAGCTGTTTGAGGATGGCAAGCCCAACCCAGAGACCCTCCGAACCCACCTGGTGAAGGAGGGCCGGCTGGAGGAGGAAGTGGCCCTCCGGATCATCAACGATGGAGCCAACATTCTGCGACAGGAGAAATGCATGCTGGAGGTAGAGGCACCCATCACCGGTAAGAGAAGTAGAGTACTTTATTGATCCGTTTGAGACAAATGTGTCTAATGCTGCTATGCCCAACCCCTCCGATATAAACACAGACTTTAGGTTGGAGAGAAAGAACTTAGTCACCGTTTTTGTTGTTACTGTACACTGAGTGTACAAAACATTAGGAACACTTTCCTAATATTGAGTTTCACCCCCTTTCGCCTTTTAGAACAGCCTCAATTCATCGAGGCATGGCCTACAAGGTGTCAATAGTTCAACAAGGATGCTGGCCCATGTTGACTCCAATGCTTCCCACAGTTGTCAAGTTGGCTGGATGTCCTTTAGGGGGTGGACCGTTCTTGATACACATGGGAAACTGTTGCATGTGAAAAACCCAGCAGCTTTGCAGTTCTTGACACACTCAAACCGTTGCGTCTGGCACCTACTACCATACCCCGTAAATCTTTTGTCTTGCCCATTCATCCTCTGAGGTGTGTCTAGACTTCACTGTTCATGCAGCTTTAGAATTCTGATCATAGACTTCTGATCATGGAATTCCAAACACGTCATGCATCTACACATAAATTTAAATGTGTCTAATGTGTCCGGATTCCCTTTTCCCGTGCTATATGCATTCTACAAGCAATGGAATAGGCAAAATATGATAACACCACAACTGATGGCAGTAGCTAACCTCTGTAGCTAGCTAGCAATCAACGCTAAAGGGATTGAAAACGGGTTAGACTAACTCTTGCCAAACAAATATTTTTTTTCTACATTTTAGCAAGCCAGCAAACACATTCCTCACACACTTGGAACGTATTTCCTCCAACGCTATTATGAAAAGGTGTCTCCCAGTCCCAAAACACACGTTTTCTGGAGACTTGTGGGAGGAGTGCTGATGCCGTCACCCGCTGTATGCGCTTTCCGTAGCCTTATTGCCTCCAGACTGAGGAGAAATCCGCACACAATGCTTCCTTTTTATTTATTTTTACTTTTTCTCCCCAATTTCGTTGTATCCCGTTGGTAGTTGGTCTTGTCTCATCGCTCCAACTCCCGTGCGGACTCGGGAGAGGCGAGGGTCAAGAGCCGCGTGTCCTCCGAAACACAACCCAGCCAAGCCGCACTGCTTCTTGACACAATGCCCGCTTAACCCAGAAGCCTGCCCCTCCAATGTGTCGGAGGAAAAACCGTACACCTGGCAACCGTGTCAGCGTGCATTGTGCCCGGCCCACCACAGGAGTCGCAAGAGTGCGCTGGGACAAGCAAATCCCTGCCGGCCAAACCTTCCCCTAACCCGGATGACGCTGGTGCAATTGTGCGCTGCCCCATGGGTCTCCCGGTCGCGGCAAGTGTAGACGCGACCTGAATTGCACCCATACACAATCCATGTCTCAAGGCTTAAAAATCTTCTTTTAACCTGTCTCCTCCCCTTCATCTACACTGAGTGAAGTGGATTTAACAGGTGACATCAATAAGGGATCATAGCTTTCACCTGGTCAGTCTGTCATGGAAAGAGCATGGAAAGTTCCTAATGTTTTGTACACTCAGTGTATGTGCCTGGCTGTTGACTTGAAGCACCCTTTCAATGTTTTACGCAAGAAGATAGTTGCGTACATTCCCTCCCTTTATCTGAGGAGGAACTTACCTGCTGCTCCTATGGCTGTCAGTCACCCGGCCTCCTCTAACTCTACTTCAAATGGATCTAATGCAAATAGTCACATTTAGCCTTTCAATAGGCCTAGTTGTGTTTAGCTTGTGAAGCCTGACCTTTTTGGAATTTGTCTAAAGCAACATCCGGGTTTAGGAAGTTAGTTTTAAACCCCAGGTCTTATGGATTTAGGTTACATCATATACGTTCTATGGTTTTGAATAGAACACATATTAGTGCCTTCTCGTAGCCTGGTGGAACCAGTCTGATTCCTCCATTTACCATTCTGGTTTACTGCACCTTTCAAGTGAAATAGAATGGTGAGAACACAGGGATCAGGTTGGTTCCACCTGGCTAGACTACTTCCTCTGGCCTAGACATATGCTGAGTGAGGATAATGCATGCACCTCTCTCTCTTGGACAGACAGTCAGTGCCATGGAATAGTGCCCAACCAGGCCCAGAGTAAACACAGCGCTGGGCAATATGCTGTGGTGCCACACCACTGTTTAATGCATCTGTTGACAGAAGGTGTATTGGAGTGAAGTAGACTCATTTTACTGGCCAGAGTTCTGAACTCCGTTTCACACATCTGTCCTTACTGTCCTGATCCAGCTTCAGCACGTATCAGACTCCAAAATGTGTACGTGTACACACCGCAGTGTTCTTGGTTAGAGTATTGGACCGTTAACTTTCATACCTTTTCAAATTCTCAGCACGGCTCAGGCAATTTCTCCAAATGTTAACACATCCAGATGATTAGAGGACGAGTATGTGGAGCAGCGTTGGTTGGGAATTGTGGAGAGGTGTGCGTTTGGCCTGTGCTTCTCCCTCAGATGGTGGTCTTTGAGCCATGTACCTATGTCACAATGTGACGCCGGACTCTGAATTAGCCTGTAAAAGAAAAATTTAAGTGTTTCTCTTCTGACTCCCTTCAGGGTTATTCAAGATGTTTTTGTATTACAGAAAAATAATGGAGGAAAACATATTGATTTGATATAGACCTACATTTATTCCCTGTAATTCACATTTTTACATAAATAGATTACTTCTTCATAGACTGAACGAGGCTACTCTCTCAAATTACTGTCAAACTATTGTCATATAGGACCATGCCTCTCCTGTATTAGAGGATAATTACCTATTGTGTTTCCTTCCCTAACAGTGTTGTTTGTTTGTCCTCAGTGTGTGGTGATGTCCACGGACAGTTCTTTGACCTAATGAAGCTGTTTGAAGTTGGAGGCTTGCCCAGCAACACGCGCTATCTCTTCCTCGGAGACTATGTAGACCGAGGCTACTTCAGTATTGAGGTGAGTTTATCCTACTGCCCCAATTCCCTCTATCCTTAAGTCAACCAATGAAAAAGGAGAATCTAAATTTGGTTGGAGGGGGGAAGAGTGAATAAATAGCTGGGAGTCATTGGGGGATCAGGGTTGGCGACTGCCTGGTGAGTATTAGAGACCACTCAAAATGAGACTGCAAAAGCGATTGGCCCTATTTAAATCCTGCAGCAGGAGGAAATTCCCTGTCTTGAGTTTGAAGGCGAGCAGTGCGGCGGTGGCATTTAACATTGTAATGGTTGTCTGGCCCTGCTGGACTGGGGTGCCATGTTTAATTAAAAGGTTGACTCAGTGAAATGTTGCCACAAGCAGTATTGCAGATATTGAGATGAGCAAGATGCAAGAGTTGCTCTCTCAGGCCCAGGGAGGCACACCCGCTCTGCTCTCAGGCCCAGGGAGGCACACCCGCTCTGCTCTCAGGCCCAGGGAGGCACACCCGCTCTGCTCTCAGGCCCAGGGAGGCACACCCGCTCTGCTCTCAGGCCCAGGGAGGCACACCCGCTCTGCTCTCAGGCCCAGGGAGGCACACCCGCTCTGCTCTCACAAAGCATTATGTCATGTCTGAAGTTGCTTAGGATCAAGTTGGCTAAGTCTTTTCTTACATCACATAGTCTCAACCTTAATTTTAGCTGCCATCTCGGTTTATGGTCATAAGTCTGTGGCTCCACAAGGCAGAGCATGTGAATTGGGGTCAGTGTCCCCTACTGAAGCTAGATTAATCTGGGTGAACGTGTGTAGACCACAGAAACAGCCTGGATTCTATTTCTATGGTGTAGCCTAAGTTGTTTTCTTCCAAGTAGAGATGATTATGTGTCTGTCTTTTTGTGCGAAGAGACTGGCTGTCTCATGCTAGCTAAGTCTAAGGCCCTTTGCTGCCTTCATGCCAGCCTCTCACTCAGCCATCTGTCTCTGTATAATGTCTGATAGACACACATAGATGGCCCTGCCAAGCCCTCTCCAGACCATACTGCCTTAAACACAGCCGAGAGAGATTTCTTTAACAGTCATTGTCGTCATCACGGACATCTCAAATGGGTTCTCTGTCTGCTGCTTTCCTCGGCTTTCTGAATGGTCATCATGGTTACTGCATGATTTAGTTTAAAATGTGAGTGGGAAGTGAACATTTCAGTCTAGGAGCCAGTGTCATGTAAAGTGGATGGAAGCGTTTTCACTTTTGCGTAGATGGAGAGCATTTAAATAATGAATTTTACAGCCACTAATGAGAAGAGCAGCGTGTGGATGATTTTAGCCCTAAATTGGTACCAGACAGAGTGGAAACCTGGATCCACACAGCAGAGTGGATTGGTCCACAGGGTACAGAGCTGGGCTGGCTGGGTCTTGAACTAGGGCTGTGAGGGGGTTAAAAGGAAGAGCCAACAGGGCCATAAGCATCGATCAGCACCGTCTGTGGTTCTGGAGGTCTTTTGATGGGAGGCGGTGGGTGAAATGTCATAGATGAAAAGCTGTCGGTGAAAGAGAATAGGGAATGACAGGTGGAGTCAAACACTGAGGGAGCTTTCCGGACAGGTGACTCCTGGGGCATTGAACTATTCTGTCTGAAATGTTGTCCTCCCCCTCATAACCCAGGCAGGTGACACCTCTGGAAGCACAATGGAGGGGGCTCATAGGGCTCTGGTCAATATTTGTGCACTACATGGGGAATAGGGTGCCATTTGGGACGTACAATGTGAGATCTATCTACCCCACTGAATTCATCTCCATCCACCTCAGTATAATCCTCCCAATGGAACTCTGAATGGAAGCAGCCAGGCACTTAGGTCCTATCCCCCACATCCCCCAGCCAATGCCGCCTCTGTACACCCAGATTGATTTTGATTCAGCGGAGCTGGGTTCAGAAACCTGTGTATTCCAGTTCCCTATGATGGCCAAGCACACAGAGCCACTCTGGAATCACACATAAAGGAGGATCTCAATGCAGTTACCTTGGTAACGGAAAGATTGACTTTATCCTCTCACAGAAAGTAGGTAGCATTACCATTTCAGGCCGGCGATTTGCTCGGGGGTCTAAATTGAGCATGTGTGAGCAATCCATTTTATTCTTTGCCTCTACGTCTCCTTTCTTCCTCTTTGATACAGGAAAGTGCTCTCACCTATGGACCCCCAGGCAGCACACGCCTAGCTCAGGCTGAAGTGAAGTGTGTGTCGACTGTTGAGGCGAGGGAGGTAGCAGGCACTCATGTCTGACACACAATGTGCTGTTCTGTTGCCTTTGTCTGCCTCCCCCGCTCAGCTCAAGGCTCCAACAGGCAGTCTGGCTGGAAGAGGGAGCAAGAGAGCAAGAACACAGGAGGAGTGCTCTCCTCATTTAAACGCCTGGTCCCTTCAGGCCTCCACCATCCACCCCCTCACTCACACTAGAGGTCCTTTCACTGACTGCTGCCCCCCTCTTCACCCTGGCTCTCTCCCTGGCCTGAACCTCTCCCCATGGTCAGCCAGTCCCCTGGCCTGGTCCCAGATTGGTTTGTGCTCTTGCCAACTCTTTGCTTTCATTGTCAAGCCATGTTTGGCATGCCAATGACTGACATGAAGTTGGCATGATGGCACAAACAGACTGGCACTCAGGTTACCATCTCCGCTCCATAACACTCTGTCCGTTCTAGAAATTAGGATTCAAGGGTAGCGTAATGCTCCCTCCCCACACTTCTCGCTTCCATTGTTTGTTATTGGTGTATCATTTGAATGCACACCTGCTGGCCTTGGATACCTCGGCACCCTGTTCTCAGGACTTAATGTAGGACTCTGGTTGTGTTCCTGGCTGTATGATTCTGAAGAGGAGAACTGGGGCCTGAGAGAGATACTGAAAGTGGCAAGCCAAGTGGAGACAGTACTGCTACCTTCTGTCTGTTGTCTGGGGGTGGAAGGGGAAGCAGTCTCATTTGGATTGTAAATGCTGCCCGCTTTTCATATTGTCGTCGCACATTAAATACGTACTAGACTCTATTTGGGTCCAGCATCAAAGAGTGTCTGGGGATAAATTAATTTTGATTGAATTTGGTGGGCGGTTTTTCTCCCCCAATGAGTCCCCTAAACGGGGAGAGAAAAAATGGTCTATTGTTGCTTTTCGGAGGTCAGTTTCAATGCATTGTTATTTATTTTTTAATTTTTTCTCTGTGTACTGTAGACACAGGCCATCTGGTTAATTGAAGAGGTGGCTTTGGCTGCATCTTATTTGGCTGGATCATATGTTTTAACTAGGGTTGCAAAGGGAGGTTACTTTCAAGGTTTACCAGTAAACTACCAGAGTTTGGTATCTTTCAAGGAATTTATGGAATTTATCACATTCCATCTAGTGGCCTTTTTGGATACTTTAGATTATCACAGGTGTCTAATTATCTCTGGCCCTTTGTGTAGCCTTATCACATGTTAAATATATAAAACAAGATTTTAAAATATAATAAAAAAAGCTGTAAAACATGATCCTGAATATAACCCATCAACTTAGTGAATACCATTGGTGTTTAATAGGAGTGTTTCAACAAGAGATATCCTTTATATTTTACACCAGGGGTTGCGTTAATGCAGATTGTGTTTTTCACACAGAAAAAAAAAGAGAAAACCCATAAGAAATTTCTTGCAGATCTAAAAGGCTCCTTATTGTAATTTCTGTTCGGTATCAGACTCATTTTGAGCTTCAATTACATGTGTAACTTCAAGCAAAACATTTGGAAATGTAGCTGGCTACATTCTTTCTATGATCAACTTTAAAAATATATATATCTTTTTTTAAATACCTTGCTTTTCAATGTAAGCTCATTTACTGGTGTAGCTGCCTACCAAATAGCGTTCCACTTCTGTTGTCATCTGATGAAAATGAAAATATTTTCTGCCGAATATGTTGCACTAATGTATTTTCTGTGAAGGAAAACTATAGTTGCACGCCCCTGATCACTCTATTGAAGCAAGTAAACACTGTTGATTTTCAATGTAAAACACACAGGTGAGGTCTGCTTTTTGAAAACTGAGATTTCTGTAGTGTAACGCGACCCCTTTCACACTTGTGTATTTTACTATGTCAATATGTCTTGTAATTGTTTTGGTGCCAAACTGGTGGCAGTCCAAAGTTTGAAGCGTTGCAGAGTTAATAAAAAAAGGTCTGCGTTAAATTACTTATAGTTATAATCCATTTTAAGATGTAATTTATTTGACACATCTAGCTCAGGGCTCCAGCTATGCATTTGGTTTGCTAACTTCTTGGTTACAGCAGAGACATTCAAACCTCTCCTGGATCAAGATTCCCGTTGCCTAAATTGTTTTGTGCTTCAAAGAAATAGCGCCCCATTTGGTAATACCGTATACCCCCGGTATGGTACAGAAACGGTATGACGGCATGGATAGCTGGATACCACCCAACCCCACTGTATAGTGATTTATAATTAATTTAGGGATTCAGGATCTATGCGGGCTTTGTGTTCTTGAATTACATGCCTTGTCCCCCTCTCTCTCTTTGTCTTTCTCTCTCTTGCTGTCCTTCCTTCCTTTCCTCAGTGTGTGCTGTACCTCTGGTCACTCAAGATCAATCACCCGACCACACTCTTCCTCCTGCGAGGGAACCACGAGTGCCGGCACCTCACAGAGTACTTCACCTTCAAACAGGAATGTAAGTACTGTCACTGCAGCATGGCAGGTCACACCAATGAGGACAAGCCTAAAGTGATGCAACACTGTAGGGTACTACTTAGGGATCAAAGGACCTATCCAACCTTGAGTAGCAGACCTGGCTCTGCTCTGCAAACAGATGGAGCCTAAAGTACATGCTTAAAGGGGACCTTCTTCCCCCTAGCTTTGATGCCTATTGCTGCTCTTGGTGCAGTTGTATTTGTGGCTGATGAGCTTGGCAACCGTTCAGTGATAGACAGACACCAGGATCAGGAAGCCTGTCAGTCACTGTCATCAGATGTAACGTCTCATCGTTCAGAAGTCTTTATCCATGCATAGAGACCATTTCTCCTATTCAAGGTACAGACAGACAGTGAGCTGCAGAGGCATGAAGAGCAGCCAGCCATGTTGTTATTCAGACAGTTAAACACAGAGCTGACACACCCACAATGTGTTTATAGAGGAGTTAGGTAGGTGTGTGTGGGTGGCACTGCATTCAAGCGGCAGCACAGGTGTGAGGCAATAGTATGCAAATATCGGCAAAGAAACAAACCCCACTTTGACAAACAGGACAGGAAAGACAGCCACAACATTGGCAATTAGCATTTAATTGGCAAACACCCATTGGAAGAAAGATGCTTGTCTAATTTGTTTATAATGAAAGCACTCATATGCATGCATTTAATCTAACTGAGCAGCGCCAGGCAGGTAGAGGCAGATTGCACGACTGATCCGTGTTGCCCTTCTCTTCAGGATGAGAGTATAAAAAACTGTACTTCAAAAGTGATATTGAATTGTTTGGTTATCAATGCAGCTAGGGTAGGGCTTTATCCAGATTTTCATATCGTCAGACCATCCTTCTCTCACGTTGGATTTACGGTATTACTAGTTTAATACCCAAGGTGCACCAAGAAAAGCAATAAAAGCCCATTTGGCGTCTATTACCAGAATGCTAATAAAATTAGCACAAGTAATAGCGAATTTCCATGGAGCCTGCTGGCTAAATATGCTAAACAAGCACAAACAACAATAATGTAATTGCAAAGACTGGCAATCCAGCTAATAAAGTTGTACATGTATAGAGTACCAGTCAAATGTTTGGACACATCTACTCATTCAAGGGTTTTTCTTTATTTGTACTATTTTCTACGTAGTAGAATAATTGTGAAGACATCAAAACTATGAAATAACACATTTTAGTAATTATATAGTAATCTAAATATATTTGAGTTTCTTCAAATAGTCACCCTTTGCCTTGATGACAGCTTTGCACACGCTTGGCAGTGTCTCAACCAGCTTCACCTGGAATGATTTTCCAACATTAAAGGAGTTCCCACATGCTGAGCACTTTTTGGCTGCTTTTCCTTCACTCTGCGGTCCAACTCATCCCAAACCATCTCAATTTGGTTGAGGTCGGGTGATTGTGGAGGCCAGGTCATCTGATGCAGCACTCAATCACTCTCTTCCTTGGTCAAATAGCCATTACCTAGCCTGGAGGTGTGTTGGGTCGTTGTCCTGTTGAAAAATAAATGATAGTCCCACTAAGCCCAAACCAGATGGGATGGCATATCGCTGCAGAATGCTGTGGTAGCCATGCTGGTTAAGTGTGCCTTGAATTCTAAATAAATCAGACAGTGTCTCCAGCAAAGCACCATCACACCACACGGTGGCTTCACGGTGGGATCTACACATACAGAGATCATCCGTTCACCTGCTCTGTGTCTCACAAAGACACAGCGGTTGGAACCAAAAATCTCCAATTTGGACTCCAGACCAAAGGACAAATTACCACCGGTCATATGTCCATTGCTTGTGTTTCTTGGCCCAAGTAAGTTTCTTATTATTATTGGTGTCCTTTAGTAGTGGTTTCTTTGCAGCAATTCGACCATGAAGGCCTTATTCACGCAGTCTCTTCTGAACAGTTTATGTTGATGTGTCTGTTACTTGAACTCTGAAGCATTTATTTGGGCTGCAATTTCTGAGGCTGTCAACTCTAATGAACCTATCCTCTGCAGCAGAGGTAACTCTGGATCTTCCTTTCCTGTGGCGGTCCTCATGAGAGCCAGTTTCATCATAGCGCTTGATGGTTTTTGCGACTGTATTTGAAAAAACGTTCAAGTTCTTTAAGTTTTCTGCATTGACTGACCTTCATGTCTTAAAGCAATGGACTGTCGTTTCTCTTTGCTTATTTAAGCTGTTCTTGCCATAATATGGACTTGGTCTTTACCAAATAGGGCTATCTTCTGTATACCACCCCTACCTTGTCACAACACAACTGATTGGCTCAAATGCAAACCTGTTATGGATCCGGTCCCGTATTCGCGTTCGATTTTTGACAACATCCGGTGAAATGCAGAGCGCCAAATTCAAATTACAAAAAATGAAAATGCAAGTGTTGCACACCATTCAAAAGCTTAGAATCTTGGTAATCTCACAGCGTTGTCAGATTTCAAAAAGGCTCTACGGCGAAAGTATTTGATTGTCTGAGGACAGCGCCCCGCATACATATTCAATTAGCATAATATCATAACAGCACAGGTGTCACAACTCAAAAATAGCAATAAAATAAATCGCTTACCTTTGAAGATCTTCCTCTGATGGCAATCCAAAGGGTCCCAGCTACACAATAAATTGTCCTTTTGTTCGATTAAGTCTCTTTATATCCCAAAAGCTCAGTTTTGTTGGTGTGTTTTGTTCAGTAATTCACTGAGACATAGAAAACGTAAAAAAGTTACATATAAACTTTGTCCCATCAACTCAAACAACATTTCTAATCGATCCTCAGGTACCCTAATATGTATATAAATGATAATATCTCAGACGGAAAATAACCTGCTCAATAGAAAAGTAAAAAACGAAGCACGCGCTAAAAAGAAAAGTCCTCCAGAGGCCACTGGCAAAAACATCTCTTACTCATAAGTTTTTCAAAAAACAAGCCTGAAACCTTGTCTAAAGACTGTTGACATCCAGTGTAAACCATAGGTACTGCAGTCTGGGAGCTATTCTGTTCAATGTGCAATAGGGAAAGGATAACAATAGACAGGGAGCTCAATTTCTTTTTTCCCGGATGGATTTTCAGTTCTGTTATACTCAGACATTATTTTAACAGTTTTAAAAACTTCAGAGTGTTTTCTATCCAATACTACCAATTATATGCATATAGCTTCTGGGCCTGAGTAACAGGCATTTTACTTTGGGAAAGCCAGACTCTCTGAACTTCCGAACACTGCCCCCGAGCCCGAAGAGGTTATTAAGAAGGAATTCAATTCCACAAATGAACTTAACAAAGCACACCTGTTAATTGAAATGTATTCCAGGTGACTACCTCATGAAGCTGGTTGAGAGAATGCCAAGAGTGTGCCAAGCTGTCATCAAGGCAAAGGGTGGCTACTTTGAAGAATCTCTTATAAAATATATTTTGATTTGTTTAACACCTTTTTGCTTACTAAATGATTCCGTATGTGTTATTTCATAGTTTTGTCTTCACTATTATTCTACAATGTAAATAAAGAAAAACCCTTGAATGAGTAGGTTTTCAAACTTTTGTGTGTGATCCTTGCCTAAACGCAACCAAATATCAACATTTTGAAGAGATTTATCTTCTACTTGAATAGTTTAATCTGTGCCGCTGACTTAGTCTGGCTTTAATTAGTTTGTCTACAAATTAACAATTGATATGTTGGCATCATCTAAACCAAAAATCTAAAAAAAAAAAAATAGGACTAAATCAAACTTTAAATGCACTTTAAAAACAGTTTTTATGATTTAGTCCTATTATTTAAAATAGATTTTTGGTTGAGATGGAGACATGATTCCAACACATCAATTATTAATTTATAGACCAACTGAAATTAATGACAGACTTAAGTCAGTGGCACAGATGGAACTATCCAAGCAGAAGATGCATCTCTTTCAAATGTTTTTATTTGGTTGACAACCAAACACAATTCAATATCATTACATTTAAAATCATCCAGTGCGTAATCCCCTACGGCTTATTGTATTGTCTATTTTTAGTTTAATTTTGAGTAAATTGAAATAATAGCTGTTGATGACTTTGCAAATGCTATATAGTCCTAAATATGATAATTTATGCTATATGAGTGAAATTATGGTCACATTTTAATTTGCTCGGTTAAACTTACCCATTGGAATGACATTGGTAGCAACTGTGAATCTATTTAGTTTAAGTGGTGATCTCTCAACAATCATTCTCACGATAGCACATTGGTAATAGGCAGGGACAGTACTATAGCTACAGTGGGGGGAAAAAAGTATTTAGTCAGCCACCAATTGTGCTAGTTCTCTCACTTAAAAAGATGAGAGAGGCCTGTAATTTTCATCATAGGTACACTTCAACTATGACAGACAAAATGAGGAAAAAAATCCAGAAAATCACATTGTAGGATTATTTATGAATTTATTTGCAAATTATGGTGGAAAATAAGTATTTGGTCAATAACAAAAGTTTATCTCAATACTTTGTCATATACCAACAAAGGGTATATAACAGAGGTCAAACGTTTTCTGTAAGTCTTCACAAGGTTTTCACACACTGTTGCTGGTATTTTGGCCCATTCCTCCATGCAGATCTCCTCTAGAGCAGTGATGTTTTGGGGCTGTCGCTGGGCAACACAGACTTTCAAAGATTTTCTATGGGGTTGAGATCTGGAGACTGGCTAGGCCACTCCAGGACCTTGAAATGCTTCTTACGAAGCCACTCCTTCGTTGCCCAGGCGGTGTGTTTGGGATCATTGTCATGCTGAAAGACCCAGCCACGTTTCATCTTCAATGCCCTTGCTGATGGAAGGAGGTTTTCACTCAAAATCTCACGATACATGGCCCCATTCATTCTTTCCTTTACACGGATCAGTCGTCCTGGTCCCTTTGCAGAAAACAGCCCCAAAGCATGATGTTTCCACCCCCATGCTTCACAGTAGGTATGGTGTTCTTTGGATGCAACTCAGCATTCTTTGTCCTCCAAACTCGACGAGTTGAGTTTTTACCAAAAGTTCTATTTTGGTTTCATCTGACATTCTCCCAATCCTCATCTGGATCATCCAAATGCTCTCTAGCAAACTTTAGACGGGCCTGAACATGTACTGGCTTAAGCAGGGGGACACGCCTGGCACTGCAGGATTTGAGTCCCTGGCGGCGTAGTGTGTTACTGATGGTAGGCTTTGTTACTTTGGTCCCAGCTCTCTGCAGGTCATTCACTAGGTCCCCCCGTGTGGTTCTGGGATTTTTGCTCACCGTTCTTGTGATCATTTTGACCCCACGGGGTGAGATCTTGCGTGGAGCCCCAGATCAAGGAAGATTATCAGTGGTCTTGTATGTCTTCCATTTCCTAATAATTGCTCCCACAGTTGATTTCTTCAAACCAAGCTGCTTACCTATTGCAGATTCAGTCTTCCCAACCTGGTGCAGGTCTACAATTTTGTTTCTGGTGTCCTTTGACAGCTCTTTGGTCTTGGCCATAGTGGAGTTTGGAATGTGACTGTTTGAGGTTGTGGACAGGTGTCTTTTATACTGATAACAAGTTCAAACAGGTGCCATTAATACAGGTAATGAGTGGAGGACAGAGGAGCCTCTTAAAGAAGTTGTTACAGGTCTGTGAGAGCCAGAAATCTTGCTTGTTTGTATGTGACCAAATACTTATTTTCCACCATAATTTGCAAATAAATTCATAAAAAATCCTACAATGTGATTTTCTGAATTTTTTTTCCCTCATTTTGTCTGTCATAGTTGAAGTGTACCTATGATGAAAATTACAGGCCTCTCTCATCTTTTTAAGTGAGAGAACTTGCACAATTGGTGGCTGACTAAATACTTTTCCCCACTGTAAGCAGGGCTTGGTTAAAAGTCTGGATGGTAGCTAGATCAATTCTCCAGTAGGTGGTGCTGCTGTACAAAGTCAAAATTTTATACAGTTTGTCAATGTTGAAGTTTGGTAACCATCATATAATCCTGTGGTTGAAATTTCAACAAGTTTGACTTTTTTCAAATCTAATGTAGATTCCACGTCACAATACTTTGACAAATTACATTAAAACAACGTTGAGTCAACCAGTTTTTGACTAGTTGGTTATTAGCTGTAGGCTGTAGAAAATTAACTCCGGTCTCATCAACAATCTCTCAAGCCCACGTGCTAGTGATTAGCCAGCAAATTTTGTTATATTTAAAGTTTAGCCAACTTCGATCTATTTGCTAGCTAACAAGGTTGAATTGTTACGGACACACCCTTCTGTCTCCAACTATTTGAAAAGCATGTTAGACTGTCCACTTTGTTCAGATGTTGAAATCAAGTGGCTTAACTAACTTCTCGGAATGAGAACGAGTTGCTAATTCCTTATATAATTGTGTTTTATGCTTGATGCACATTTATTATTAAACACAGACTAGACAGGTAGCATGACCGTCTTTGCCTAAAATGCTGCTAGCGGTACGTGGTACCCCAGTGAACTGAGTACATGATAAACTGAGCATTCATTTTCCAGAATCAATATGCATTGATACTCTTGTTTTTAGAGGTGTCTACTGTACGCGCAATTTGAGTAGTTGAGACAACTTTTCTAACGATAGCCTTTAACTTCTCTATTACAGTAAAATAATGTCTCAATGTGTTTTGCTGTCCATAGATGGGCTATAGCCAAGGCCCTAGTATTTCAGAGTCTTGTTGTGGTTTGTCATTCAGCCTTTGGGTTAGTGTTAGGCTAGTGCAAGACTGAATTACCTCATGTGCTCCTAGACAGGCCTCTGAACATTTTAACCATGTCAGGAAACATGAGTTCCATATAAACTGATTTCAAACCCTGAAGGTCAAATGGAGTGCGGTGTGGTTCTCTCTCCCTTCGCTACTTTAGAATAGTCTGAATGCTTCTCTCTCTCAATCAAGGTACTCACTGATTATCTTGCTTTCCTTGGACTATCAATGATGGTGGCCCCTGTCCAGCACTAAGCATTTTAATTTGGGGCATTTTTTGGACTAGTTAATGAGAGAGGGAGGTTTGTTGTTAGGCCGAACTAACTGCTCCTAATTTACTGGCCTAATAAGAAACACTGCCATTCTCTCGCCTTATATGGACTTCACTTCCTCAACAGTCAGTAAATTAATCTGACCTGTAGTAAGTGTTGTGCAAGACGAGTTACAATCTGATGAAAGCTTAAGCAATTATCCAGGAAGACACAACATCCGCTGCGGTGTAGCTAGTAACTGTTAAGATTGTGGTTGAACATATGTAGGTTACTAGTCCCAAATGGCCAGTGTGATGTATGTGCCGCCACTACATGTATGCTGTTGCTACTAAAGGCTGACAAACAAAATACCCTCTGAAATACTAGGCTATAGCTAATTGATTCTACTTCCTAAGTTATTTTGGCATGTAGACACTGTTTGTTTGACCTCAGTGACAATTTAATGTGGTACTGTCTTATCAAGTGTTTAACTAGCGCTAGTAGTTTCTCTCTGAAGCAATTGTGAAGTTGTCTCACCTGTTCCATATTTAGGTAAGATTAAGTACTCTGAGCGCGTGTATGATGCCTGCATGGAGGCCTTTGACTGCCTGCCCCTAGCTGCTCTCCTCAACCAACAGTTCCTGTGTGTACACGGTGGTCTCTCCCCAGAAATCAACTGCCTAGACGACATTAGGAAAGTAAGTTCACCTGGCACCTGATGAAAGTGGTGTTTGAGTCCACATTTGACTACAAAACCAAGTGTGGATACATTTGGTAGATTTTTTATCTGTGATCAATAAACTTTCTGTGACTCACGGTGCTGTGTGTGTGCGCGCTCGCTCCACAGTTAGACAGGTTTAAGGAGCCTCCAGCTTTCGGCCCTATGTGTGACCTGATCTGGGCTGACCCAGGAGAGGACTATGGCAGTGAAAAGACAGCAGAACACTTCAATCACAACTCAGTGCGAGGCTGCTCCTACTTTTTCAGGTACGCTTCTAGTTCAGCGCAATATGTGTCCAGTTTCAGATGGATAAGAAAAATATTATATTCAATAATACTGGCCAATGAAATCAAATAATACTTTTTGCCACTTGAATAGTTTTCATATCCTCTGAGGATCCAGGGATAGGTCTGCATGACATAACAAATGCCGACACTACACATCCAAGTAGAACTGATTTTAAATGGTTAAATTCCAGGCTGTATCACAACCGGCCATGATTGGGAGTCCCATAGGGCGGCGCACAATTGGCCCAGCGTCGTCTGGGTTTGACCTATGTAGGCCGTCATTGTAAATAAGAATGTGTTCTTAGCTGACTTGCTTAGTGAAATAAAGGTTTAATAAAAAAATGTAATTTTGAATTCCGTAAAGTGAGTGTGGAAGAGGTGAGAAAATTGTCTATCAACAATGATAACCCACTGGCGTCTGACAACATAGATGAAAAATTACTGAGGTTAATAGCAGACGATATTGCAACCCCTATTTGCCATATCTTCAATTTATGCCTCCTAGAAAGTGTGTCCCCTCAGGTATGGAGGAAAGCAAAAGTAATTATACTACCCAAGAATAGTAAAACCCCCTTTACTGGTTCAAATAGCTGACCAATCAACCTGTTACCAACCCTTAGTAAACTTTTTGAAAAAATTGTTTGACCAGATACAAAGCTATTTTACTGTAAAAAGATTTGAGACTTTCAGCATGCTTATATGGAAGGACATTCAACAAGCATGGCACTTACACAAATGACTGATTGGCTGTGAGAAATTGATAAAAATATTGTGGGAGCTGTTTTGCTAGTCTTCAGTACGTTTTTTGACATTATCAATCATAATCTGCCTCTGTAAATGCATATGTGTTATGGCTTTACACCCCCTGCTATATTGTGGATAAATAGTTAACTGTCTGATAAAACACAGAGGGTGTTCTTTAATGGAAGCCTCTCAAACATAATCCAGGTTGAATCAGGAATTCCCCAGGGCAGCTGTCTAGGCCCTTACCTTTTTCAATCTTTACTAATGACATGCCACTGGCTTTGAGTAAAGGCAGTGGGTTTGTATGCGGATGACTCAACACTATACACGTCAGCTACTACAGCGAGTGAAATTACTGCAACACTTAACAAAGAGCTGCAATTAGTTTCAGAATGGGTGGCAAGGAATAAGTTATTCCTAAATATAACAAAAGAAACTAAGCTTTGTATTTGGGACAAATCATTCTCTAAACCTCAACTAAATCTTATAATACATAATGTGGAAATTGAGCAGGTAGAGGTGACTAAACTGCTTGGAGTAACCCTGGATTGTAAGCTGTCATGGTCAAAACATGTTGATACAACAGTAGCTAAGATGGGGAGAATGAAGCGTTGCTCTGCCTTAACAACACTATCAACAAGGCAGGTCCTACAGGCCCTAGTTCTGTCGCACCTGGACTACTGTTCAGTTGTGGTCAGGTGCCACAAAGAGGGACCTCTGAAAATTACAATTGGCTCAGAACAGGGCAGCACTGCTGACCCTTAAATGTTCACAGAGAGCTAACATTAATAATATGTGCATGTCAGTCTCTCATGGCTCAACGTGGAGGAGATTGATATAATCACTACTTGTTTTTGTAAGTGTTGACAAGCTGAATGCACTGAGCTGTCTGTTTTTAAACTACTAGCACACAGCTTGGACACAATGCATACCACACAATAATAAATCCAAATAGTACACTTTGGGAGTGGACTATAAGGTATTGACAGTGCCAGTGTATTGTCTCCCCAGCTTTACTATTCTATATCTCCACTTTTGTCTTTTCCAGATGGCTTAGGTTTGTTCCATGGATGCTAACTAAATGCAGGTGGCCCGCTAATTGCCTGACCAGTCTCTGAGGATAGGAGAGGTGGAGCGGGGTTGTATAAACCCCAGTAAAAGCCAGCCCAGCAGCCACCAAGATCTGTCCCTAATGGCAACCTATTCCCTATAGGGCCCTGGTCAAAAGTAATGCACTATATAAGGAATAGGGTGCCATTTAAGACTCACACCAAGTCTCCTTGCTTGCTGTAGCTGTGGCCTTCTGTTCTCTTGACTGCCTCTGGAGCAGCTATCAGAGCTCATAAATATTACTGCCTTGCCCCTGCTCTGCTCTACTTTGGCCTCACCAGTTAATTAAACCCTGCCTACCTCCCAGGCCTGAGGGCAACACACAAAATGTATTTCCAAAAGTAAAGAACCGCTAGAGAACGCTTCTAATGGTGTTACGCGGTGAATCTGTCATCTCACGCTGCATGGTTGCCAGACTGACTCTGAGGTCCAGCTTTAATTCCACTGGCTGTTCTAATAGGTTTTTTTCCTCTGTCTTGCAGTTACCCGGCCGTATGTGACTTTTTGATCAATAATAACTTGTTGTCGGTAATAAGAGCACACGAAGCACAGGATGCAGGGTAAGTTTCATTGTTTTTGATCACTTAACGTTACCAAAAATAGCAACAACAAAAAAAATTGTCTCTACACTAATTTTCTCATCCCAGGTATCGGATGTACAGAAAAAGCCAGACTACAGGCTTTCCTTCGTTAATTACAATCTTCTCAGCTCCAAATTACCTAGATGTGTACAACAACAAAGGTTTGTGTGCTCCTTATATCAAGACAGTGATATGTGTGGGTGTTTTATGCATAGTCTTATATAGCTGTTATGTCTACTGGCTGGGATTGGCATTCCCCTCTTCTGTCTCCAAAATATGACAACAATTTGCCAATGTGTTACAAGTGCTACTTTTGCCAGTGCTACATTTTATGTATGTCAGAATGGCTAAGTGTATCATTATTTTGTTCTTGCTCCGACTTCCAGCTGCTGTATTAAAGTATGAGAACAATGTGATGAACATTCGGCAGTTCAACTGCTCCCCCCACCCCTACTGGCTGCCCAACTTTATGGACGTCTTCACGTGGTCTCTGCCCTTTGTTGGAGAGAAAGGTGTGCATGTGGTCCCCGTCCAATCTCAGTGTTTCAGAGTTAAGAATGCGGAGTAGAATGCCAGAAAGGAGCATTGGCACATTCTAGCGTAATAGGTCTGCACCCAAAAAGATGCAGCAAAGAGTGTTTTGATAGTGGTGCTAACCTGAGCTGTGGTGCTGCCGCCTGTCCCCTCCCAACAGTGACAGAGATGCTGGTGAACGTGCTGAACATCTGCTCTGATGATGAACTCATGTCGGAAGGAGACGACCTGTGTGAAGGTAAGAGGCACAGCCAGGATTTCCACTTCGCTGGTCGACAGGGTGCAAAACGCACACCTTGGATATCAAATTTTATTAGTCACATGCCCGAATACAACAGGTGTAGACCTTACAGTGAAATTCTTACTTACTAGCCCCTAACCAACAATGCAGACAATGCAAATACACATAAGAATAAGAAATAAAAGTAAGTAATTAAGGAGCAGCAGTAAAATAACAATAGCGAGACTAAATGCAGATATACAGGGGGGTACCGGTACAATGTGTTGAGGTAATATGTACATGAAGGTTGTTATTAAAGTGACTATGCATAGATAACAACAGAGAGTAGCAGCGGTGTAATAAGGGGGTGGGGGGGGACAGGCAATGCAAATAGTCTGGGTAGCCATTTGATTAGATGTTCAGGAGTCTTATGGCTTGGGGGTAGAAGCTGTTTAGAAGCCTCTTGGACCTAGACTTGGTGCTCTGGTACCACATGCCGTGTGGTAGCAGAGAGAACAGTCTGACTAGGGTGGCTAAAGTCGGGCAATTTTTAGGGCCTTCCTCTGACTCCACCTGGTACAGAGGTCCTTGATGGCAGGAAGCTTGGCCCCTACCCTCTGTAGTGCCTTGCAGTCGGAGGCTGAGCAGTTGCCATACCAGGCAGTGATGCAACCAGTCAGGATGCTCTCGATGGTGCAGCTGTAGAAGCTTTTGACGATCTCAGGACCCGTGCCAAATCTTTTCAGTCTGCTGAGGGGGAATAGGTTTTGTCGTGCCCTCTTCACTACGGTCTTGGTGTGCTTGGACCATGTTAGTTGATGTGGACACCAAGGAACTTGAAGCTTCAACCTGCTCAACTGCTGCCCCGTCTATGAGAATGGGGGGCGTGCTCGGTCCTCTTATACCTGTAGTCCACAATCATCTCCTTTGTCTTGATCACGTTGAGGGAGAGGTTGTTGTCCTGGCACCACACGGCCAGGTCTCTGACCTCCTCCCTATAGGCTGTCTCGTCGGTGATCAGACCTATCATTCAATCAGGATATCATACAATTAAAAGCAAAGCTGCCCTTCTATTTTTGAGGCACTTCAACGCCATCTCTTTGTCAGACGCACACACTCCTCCACATTATCGCTGGAGTGTTAAGTAAACTAGTAGCTGGTTTTATCAATCAATGTATTCATATAGCCTTTTTCACATCAGCCGATGTCAAAGTGCTATACAGAAACCCAGCCTAAAACCCCAAACAGCAAGCAATGCAGATGTAGCAGCACGTCATAATAGCTCAGTCAGAAACAGTCTCTCATGACTGGAGTTCAGCTCGGAGATCTCAGGACTCGCTGGAGATCTGACAGAGCACTACTTTTCTCCACTCCCCTCCCCATTTTGTCCTCTCCACTCTGCTTCTTCCTTTGGCTCCCTTACTTTTCCCCAATGTCCTTTCCTCTTCCCTGTGATAATGTCAGACTACACTGAGTGTGCAAAACATTAGGAACACCTCCCTAATATTTAGTTGCACCCCATTTTGCCCTCAGAACAGCCTCAATTTGTCAGGCATGGACTAATGTGTTGTTTGTAGACTCCAGTGTATGTCAAATGGTAGAAAAGTTTACAGTGCAATATGAAATCTCCAACAATGCTTAGGATATTTTTTTTTCTTGTATTTTATAAGAAGACGGTGGAATCCCGGCAGTACGCAAAGAGGTGATCCGGAATAAGATCCGAGCCATCGGGAAGATGGCCAGAGTCTTCTCTGTTCTCAGGTGAGACATTCTCTCTCTCAGCATCACACCTGACAGCATATATTTTGTCCCAAATTTCACCCTCTTCCCTGTATAGTGCACTAGTTTTGACCAGGGCCCTAGGGCTTTGGCTGTAAGTAGTACACTTTAGGGAATAGGTTGCCATTTCAGACGCACCCAAAGACTGTAGACCTTGAGGTTGGGAGTAGACTGAAGTCTATTTTTAGTTTAGACTTGAGTTTAGTTCATGACATGACTGAAGATGGTTGAGTGCATAATGAAGTAATGTTTGAAAACGCAGTGCTGCTTCTCTGAGGTTTAATGAGCAGGCAACAGTGAGTCACGTCACAGCACCGTGGTGAGGCTGTGTAATGACATTAGCCTGCCACACAAATGCAATGGGGAAAGGGAGATGCAGACCAGCACAGAGATCCTATAATTCACACATGTTCTATATGTAGGTCTATTACTGTTTGACAGTGGCCCATATACAGGGATGTCATTGGATGCTACAGAGGAGTGTTTTAACATATGTAGTTAAAGAAAATTTGGTTAGATATCTAAGGTGTCTCTTCTCCTTTCTCTCTTTCTCTGTCGCTCGGTCTTCAGGGAGGAGAGTGAGAGTGTGCTGACACTCAAAGGACTGACCCCGACTGGGTCGCTGCCTCTAGGAGTGTTATCAGGGGGCAAACAGACCTTACAGACTGGTAAGTGTTCCTTTCACCCTCCCTCATCCTTCCCTGTCCACCCTTACCCTGCTGTCTCTGTCCTCCTCTCTCTCTTGTACCCCCAGCTCCACCCTTTCCCCATGCCCTACCATCAGAGGGCCCTGGGTTGCCATGCCATGTCTCCCTACACTAAGGACACAGCCTTACCCCAGCCACCGTAAACTGAAGGATGAACGCTTCACTCAATGTTTAGCATTTTGACATGATTAAGTTCACTTTGGGGGAAAACCATAATAGACCTGGCTCTTCTGCTTATCTTTTTCCATGTTGCAGTGGAGATGTGGAAACCGTCACTGAAGCCTACACCTGGCCTTTGTTAATATACATTAGATGAACATTGTGTTAGATTGCTGCCCTCACACCTCTAGCTCACTGGGCTACTATGGTCCACACTGGCCACTATAAAGGGAAGATGTTGTGATTTGGGACACAACCTTTGTCTGTCTGGGGCTCTGTATCAAGCCAGCCATCCCCATGTGGGGAGGGGGACTGTGGGCTGGTCTCCGGGAGGGTCGGCTCAGAGCCGCCTGTCACTGAAGTGGCCGTAGCCCTTGATCTAAAGGTCAACCAGCCCAGCCAGCGGGGGAAATACACACACACACCAGGCCTGTCAGCAGGAAGGAGAGAAGGGCATGTTGGGGGCTGGTCTCCCAGGCGAGGCGGAGGTGTAGTGAACGTCGCCACAAAGCTGTGAGCACTCTGAGAGAAACCACATGACGTGACCTTTACCAGAATGCCATAGTCTGTCTCAGGTTGCGTCCCAAATGCCATCCCATTCACAATAGAGTGCACTATTTATGACCAGACCCCTATTAGTAATTGGGACGCACCCTGTGTCTTTAGCCCCTCCAGTCTGACCAAGGCTTTAACATGGAGGAGGCTAGGCTACTGGCCAAGTTAAAACCCTGGATAGGATGTGTGTTCTGGTTCATTCCATCCCTGCTTGCCTTCACTGCTACCTGACAGTGCTCTGGTGACGTTTAGGGAAATGCTGAGCCGTTTTGACTGCAGTGCTAGTGCTCTTTGAAAACTAAAGAGGGAAATGCCTTACTTTAGCTATTCTATTCAGCGCTCTGTTATGGTCTCAGAGCTAGATTCACCATGTGTTATTCAGAGTGACACCAGTAACAGAGCACGTTGAATAGAAAGATGAAAGCTGTCATCTCACCACAGTTGTCACCTGTCATCACGCGTGTTACTTAGAGAACTGAGCCTAAACACACTTCATTAAGAGATGTAGTATGGAGATCAGTTCCCTTCTCCTCCCAGCAGACTTCATCATTTGATTATGATCCCATAACAAGATCCAGAATAACCCAAAAAAAGACGCCTGTGTGTATTCAGAGTGACACCAGTAACCCCCCATCTCTGTCCGGTCACATCTAAGCCCTCATGACCCTTTAACAGCAGCCAGCATCCTAGATCTCCTGCAGGCCGCTCTCACTCTGGTACTGTCCTAAATGACACCCTGTTCCCTATAGTGGCCTACTGTTGACCAGAGCCTAAATGACACTGTTCCCTATAGTGGCCTACTGTTGACCAGAGCCTAAATGACACACTGTTCCTTATAGTGGCCTACTGTTGACCAGAGCCTAAATGACCCTGTTCCCTATAATGGCCTACTGTTGACCAGAGCCTCTGAGTGCTCATGGAAGTAGCCTTTAGAAGCGTGTATACCTCTTTTCCTGGTTGGTTGGCTCTGCCTGTTCTGTGATTGATGTTATTTGGTCTCTGCATTGATGACTCACTTTTCTCCTTCTCACCTCAACTCCCATTGACATAGCTGCCGCTGAGGCCGCGGAGGCCAAAGGTACGCAAGTGGTCCCTGGATCTCTCCCTCAGTGTTTTGTCCTTGTTGTGTAACTTTTAACCTTTTCAAATGGTGACTGCCTTAAATGTTCTATGCACTCCTGTTTTTGGGTCACTTTTGAAATGTTTGTTTTGTTATTGTTGTTATACGTTCCCTGTGTGTGTGGTTCATGGAATTCTTTGTCATGGATTGATGTACTTCACTTTGCAAAATGGCTGCTCTTGCATTACCAGTGCCTGCAACTACTCTACATACGTGTGTTTGTGTACAGTTGAAGTCGGACGTTTACATACACCTTAGCCAAATACATTTCAACTCAGTTTTTCACAATTCCTGACATTTTAATCCTAGTAAAAATTCCCTGTCTTAGGTCAGTTAGGTCACCACTTTATTTTAAGAATGTGAAATGTCAGAATAATAGTAGAGAGAGTGATTAATTTCAGCTTTTATTTCTTTCATCACATTCCCAGTGGGTCAGACGTTTACATACACTCAATTAGTATTTGGTAGCATTGCCTTTAAATTGTTTAACTTGGGTCAAACGTTTCGGGTAGCCTTCCACAAGCTTCCCACAATAAGTTGGGTGGATTTTGGCCCATTCCTCTTGACAGAGCTGGTGTAACTGAGTTAAGTTCGTAGGCCTCCTTGCTCGCACCTGCTTTTTCAGTTCTGCCCACAAATGTTCTATCGGATTGAGTTCAGGGCTTTGTGATGGCCACTCCAATACCTTGACTTTGTTGTCCTTAAGCCAATTTGCCACAACTTTGGAAGTACGCTTGGGGTCATTGTCCATTTGGAAGACCCATTTTCGACCATGCTTTAACTTCCTGACTGATGTCTTGATGTTGCTTCAATTTATCCACATAATTTTCCTTCCCTCATTGTGCCATCTATTTTGTGAAGTGCACCAGTCCCTCCTGCAGCAAAGCACCCCCACAACATGATGCTGCCACCCCCGTGCTTCACGGTTGGGATGGTGTTCTTCGGCTTGCAAGCCTTCCCCCTTTTCCTCATTATGGCCAAACAGTTCTATTTTTGTTTCATCAGACCAGAGGACATTTCTCCAAAAAGTACGATCTTTGGTTTGCAACTGCACATGGGGACATAGTCTGGCTTTTTTTTATGGCGGTTTTGGCTTCCTTGCTGAGCGGCCTTTCAGGTTATGTCGATATAGGACATCGTTTTACTGTGGATATAGATACTTTTGTACCTGTTTCCTCCAGCATCTTCACAAGGTCCTTTGCTGTTGTTCTGGGATTGATTCACACTTTTCGCACCAAAGTACGTTCATTTCTAGGAGACAGAACGCGTCTCCTTCCTGAGTGGTATGATGGCTGCGTGGTCCCATGGTGTTTTTACTTATGTACTATTGTTTGTACAGATGAACTTGGTACCTTCAGGCGTTTTGGAAATTGCTCCCAAGGATGAACCAGACTTGTGGAGGTCTACAATTTTTTTTCTGATTTCTTTAGATTTTCCCATGATGTCAGGCAAAGAGGCACTGAGTTTGAAGGTAGGCCTTGAAATACATCCACAGGTACACCTCCAATTGACTCAAATGATGTCAATTAGCCTATCAGAAGCTTCAAAAGCCATGTCATAATTTTCTGGAATTTTCCAAGCTGTTTAAAGGCACAGTCAACTTAGTGTATGTAAACTTCTGACCCACTGGAATTGTGATACAGTGAATGATAAGTGAAATAATCTGACTGTAAACAATTGCTGGAAAAATTACTTGTGTCATGCACATAATGTCCTAACTGACTTGCCAAAACTATAGTTTGTTAACAATACATTTTTTGGGGTGGTTGAAAAACTAGTTTTAATGACTCCGACCTCAGTGTATGTAAACTTCCGACTTCAACTGTATATATATTTTAGTGGCAAGAAAAAGTATGTGAACCCTTTGTAAATACCTGGATTTCCTCATAAATTGTTCAACTAGGTTACAACAATAGAAAAACACAGTCTGCTTAAACTAATAACACAAATAATTACGTTTTCATGTCTGTATTGAACACACCGTGTAAACATTCACAGTGCAGGGTGGGAAAGATATGTGAACCCTTGGATTTAATAACTGTTTGACCCTCCTTTGAGAGCAATAACCTCAACCAAATGTTTTCTGTAGTTGTGGGTCAGACCTGCACAACTTTCAGGAGGAATTTGGGACCATTCCTCTTTACAAAACTGTTTCAGTTCAGCAATATTCTTGGGATGTCTGGCGTGAACTGCTCTCTTGTGGTCATGCCACCGCATCTCAATCAGGTTGAGGTCAGGACTGACTGGGCCACTCCAGAAGGTGTATTTTCTTCTGTTGAAGCTCTTCTGTTGTTGATTTACTTCTGTGTTTTGGGTCGTTTTCCTGTTGCATCACCCAACTTCTGTTGAGCTTGAATATGCGTACAGATAGCCTAACATTCTCCTGCAAAATGTCTTGATAAACATGGGAATTCATTTTTCAGTCGATGATGGCAAGCTGTCCAGGCCCTCCACCATACTTTACAGTTGGGATGAGGTTTTGATGTTGGTGTGCTGTGCCTTTTTTTCTCCACACATACATAGTGTTGTGTGTTCCTTCCAAACAACTCAACTGTAGTTTCTTCTTTCCACAGAATATTTTGACAGTAGCGCTGTGCAACATCCAGGTGCACATTGCAAACTTCACTTGCAGCAATGTTTTTTTGGACAGAAGTGGCTTCTTCCGTAGTGTCCTCCCATGAACACCATTCTTGTTTAGTGTTTTACGTATTGTAGTCTTGTCAACAGAGATGTTAGCGTGCTACAGAGATTTCTGTAAGTCTTTAGCTGACATTCTAGGATTCTTCTTAACCTCATTGAGCATTCTGCGCTGTGCTCTTGCAGTGATCTTTGCAGGACGGCCACTCCTAGGGAAAGTAGCAACAGTGCTCAACTTTCTCCATTGATAGACAATTGGTCTTACCGTGGACTGATGAACATCAAGGCTTTTAGAGATACTTTTGTAACCCTTTCCAGCTTTATGCAAGTCAACAATTCTTAATCTTTGGTCTTCTGAGATCTCTTTTGTTCGAGGCATGATTCACATCAGGCAATGCTTCTTGTGAATAGCAAACTGAAATTGTGTGTTTTTTTATAGGGCAAGGCAGCTCTAACCAACATCTCCAATCTCGTCTCATTGATTGGACTCCAGGTTAGCTGGCTCCTGACTCCAATTAGCTTTTGGAGAGTAATTAGCCGACAGGGTCACATACCTTTTTCCAACCTACACTGTGAATGTTTAAATGATGTATTCAATATAGACAAGAAAAATAAAATTTCTGTGTTATTAGTTTAAGCACACTGTCTAATGTTGTGACTTAGATGAAGATCAGATAAAATGTTATGACCAATTTATGCAGAAATCCAGGTATTTCCAAAGGGTTCACATACATGCATGCATACATAGGCATGTATGTATAACACACACACACAAAGAAAAGTATATTCCCTACGGAAATAGTTTGTTGAGATAGGTGTGGAAGAACTTGTTCGACGCGCAGGTGTCCACATACTTATGGTAATGTAGTGTACATAATAGGACTCAAATGCCCAAGCAGTGGACTCTTCATTTGGCAGGAAAGACTTCTAGCTTGAACCTCAACATGTACTTGACAGTTACATTCTTCCTAAGTCCTAGGGGCATTGTACGATGTGGACCATGATAACATAAAGGCAAAGCCTAAACAGTTTTCACAGATATACTGGAGTCACAGATACAGAGAGTCAGACATTATGCCTAGCAGTGACTTGTAGAGAAACTGTAGGCTAAGGCCACATGGGTGAAAGCCGAGGTTGCTGGTTTCCTTTCCACTGGTCCAGGCAGCTGGTCCCTGAGCAAAGCCAGCGAAGACTGATAGCCCCCCCCCTCCTTCATCATCATCACTAATGGCGATAGAACATACCTCCTCCTGGCTATCCAGGGATATTTTCAGTCTAATCTTGTTACGCTGCTTGGCTGTTGCTATTCTGTCACTGTCTGCTCCTGTTGACATATTACTATCTTAGCACTCCGATACTCTCCTTGACCGCATGCACATTTTGAAGTAGTATAGGTAGTTTGGTTTCTGTCCAATGATATTGATATGTTTACCAGAGCATGTTTTATAGGGTTTTATGTACCACTCACCTATTAAGTACCACTGTTTGCCTTTCCTTGCAATGATTCATTTTACACTGATGTTAAGAGAGGTATTAAGGTGTTTGTGGCACTTCAGCTGTTAGTTAAAACTGCAGATCTCTGGTTGTGCAAGAGTGCCCATTTTTGAGTGCAGTTTAGATCACATTATAAAATCAACTCCAAAACTTCAATTTTAGGGTGTTATTTTCCTGTTATACTAAATGTTCACGTTCTTTGAAACATTATGGGGAAAAATGTAATAGTTACTTACTGTACATCTCTGGTTTACCCATGTTTTCTTTGTGGTTTCTCCTTGGCACTTGGAATGTTACAGTAAGTCCCACATTCACTGTGAGGTGTTGTAGCTTTCAGTGGTTTTGCCAACAGTACAGTTTTTCTGTCCATACGACTTGCCGTGTTTCTGTGTATTCAATGTATGTCTGCACTGTTTTCAGTCTAAGGACTGTCAGCTATTACCTGCATTTGATAACATAATAACCTGGAGTTCACTAAGGGCATACAATTTGACCGAATCAAGACAAAACTGAGAATCAGCACAGAAAAGCTGTAAATGATTTCTTTTTGCAGGTTTTACCTGAAATTCCTTATTGCAGATCCTTCAACTACACTGAACAAAAATGTAAACGCAACATGTAAAGTGTTGGTTTCATGAGCTGAAATATAAGATCCCCAAAATGTTCCATATGCACAAAAAGCTTATTTCTCATGTTGTGCACAAATTTGTTCACATCCCTGTTAGTGAGTGTTTCTCCTTTGCCAAGATAATCCATCCACCTGACAGGTGTGGCATATCAAGAAGCTGATTGAAAAGAATAATCATTACAGGCGTGGCCAAAAGTTTTGAGAATGACACAAATATAAATTTTCACAATCTGCTGCCTCAGTTTGTATGATGGCAATTTGCATATACTCCAGAATGTCATGAAGAGTGATCAGATGAATTGCAAAGTCCCTCTTTGCCATGCAAATGAACTGATGAATGAACCAAACATTTCCACTGCATTTCAGCCCTGCCACAAAAGGACCAGCTGACATCATGTCAGTGATTCTCTCGTTAACACAGGTGTGAGTGTTGATGAGGACACGGCTGGAGATCACTCTGTCATGCTGATTGAGTTCGAATAACAGACTGGAAGCTTCAAAAGGAGGGTGGTGCTTGGAATCATTGTTATTCCTCTGTCAACCATGTTTTTTTTGCAAGGAAACCCGTGCCGTCATCATTGCTTTGCACAAAAAGGGCTTCACAGGCAAGGATATTGCTGCCAGTAAAATTGCACCTAAATCCACCATTTGTCGGATCATCAAGAACTTCAAGGAGAGCGGGCTTCAGGGCGCCCAAGAAAGTCCAGTTTATACACCTGTCAGTATTCCATAGTAACATCTGACAAAAATATCTAAAGACACTGAAGCAGCAAACTTTGTGGAAATTAATATTTGTCATTCTCAACTTTTGTCCACGACTGTACACAGGTTCACCTTGTGCTGAGGACAATAAAAGGTCACACAACACAATGCCAGATATGTTTTGAGGGAGTGTGCAATTGGTATGCTTACTGCAGGAATGTCCACCAGAGCTGTTGCCAGAGAACTGGATGTTAATTTCTCTACCATAAGCCGCCTCCAACGTCGTTTTAGAGAATTTGGCAGTATGTCCAACTGGCCTCACAACCCCAGACCACGTGTATGGCGTTGAATGTGTGAGTGGTTTGCTGATGTCAACGTTGTGAACAGAGTGCCCCATGATGGTGGGGTTATGGTATGGGCAGGTATAAGCTACGGACGAAGAGCACAATTGCATTTTATCGGTGGCAATTTGAATGCACAAACATACCATGACAAGATCCTGATGCCTATTTATTTTATTTAAAAGAAGAGAAAATGTAAGAGGTGTCCGTGACCGACAGATGAATATCTGTATTCTCAGTCAGGTGAAATCCATAGATTAGGACCTAATGAATTTATTTCAATTGACTGATTTGCTCATATGAACTGTGATTTTACTGAGTTAATGAAATTGTTGCATGTTGCGTTTTTTATATTTTTGTTCAGTATAATGGCTAACTATTCTTCACAAACGTTTAGTTGAAGTATTCAAAGCATTGTTTCCTTTGATTTCTAATTGTCCCTCTTTCATTTCTTCCTTCAAGCCATTCAAGGCTTCTCTCCCAAAAGGAAGATCAAGGACTTTGCAGAGGCGCAGAGCCTGGACAAAGTCAACGAGAGAATGCCCCCACGCAAGGATGGCCAGCAGCCAGTCAACCCGAACGGCACAGACTAGACCTGGAGAGAGAATCCCCACCAGCCCCAGGCCATTGCCCTGTCTCATACACCCGAACTATCTTTGTCTCTAACTCTGTATTCTATCTCGCTCCCACATTCTCATGCTCTCATCTTTCTCTCTGTCTTATTGAGAATCTGCCCCCAGTTGGCCTATACAGTTGGACAGGCACAGAATGTGGGTAGAGAAGACTGCACAGCACTGGGAGAATGGTTTCAGCCACCACGCAGTAAAACCATATGAATAAAACAAACATTATTTTATTTATTCAATTAATTATATTAGGTATAATATGTCATGGCTACAATTGAATGAAATCGTACATTTCTAAGATGTTTAAATGTATAAGCATACTGACATTCTTATAACAATGGTTTTCGCTCTGACATTTACCATTAAGACCATTTTGTAAATTTGAGTTGATGAATGAGGTAGCTATTGAAGGAGACCTTATTATCCGTTCTTAGTCAATTCAAGTTTTTCTATTTTATGTGTTTCACAAGGGAAAAGTTGAGTGAATCAACAGTGTGCTCTCATACGTTTATATTTAAATTATATTATGATGTGTATTAACTGGAGAGAAAATAGTTATGGGAACTAGATTTGAGACGCCATTGCAGAAGATTATTTTATACCTCCAGCAGAGGCAACTGTTTTTTTTTATCAATTTCTTTGAAAACTTGAAACCACTGAATGCTGTTTATATATTATGTGGGTTAACGTGTTCCTTCTGTATTTTAAAGTTAGGGTAAACAGGGTTTAATCTTACAACCTTTAGTCAATCCTTGAGAAACTGCCCTGGGGCGGCAGGTAGCCTAGAGATTTAAGATCATTGGCCCAGTCACCGGAAGGTCGCTGGTTCGAATCCCCAAGCCGACTAGGTGAAAAATCTCTGTGCCGTTGAGCAAGGCACTTAACCTTAATTGCTCCTGTAAGTTGCTCGGGATAAGAGCATCTGCTAAATGACAAATGTGAATGTACATTTTCCAAATGATATGGAAAAAATATAATATGGAAGAATGGATTCTAGTTTGCTACGACAATTGATGTGGCGTGGCAGTGGCTGGTGGTTTGTTTCTCTGGTTTTATGTGTTCTGTATTGTGTTTTGACAGTTGGTGTTGCTTGCAGGCTGTCACCAACCAACAGTTTTACCAGTGTGTTTAACTGTAAGCAGCTGGGGGGATTATATAATATAATATATTTGGATCATCTTCTGCAAAACCAAAGTCTGATTCAAAAGGGATATAGGCATAGTGTATGTATTGGTACATCTCCAAGAAGACTTAGTGCTGGCGGCACTGCTATTCGGTTAGCTTTTCTGGGACATTAAGCTGAGAGTGGCCAACTGTTCTGCAGAGTGATTTTCTGGATGGGGAAAGAAGTCTTCATGGTAAAGAAACTTACATACCAACCTAATATCAAGGAAGAACAACCAGTGTCCTCTTCTCAAGATGGAGGGGTAATATTTCCCATGGAGCAGATGGGGAAAGCAGCTCATATATTGTCCCAAAATGAACTGAAACTCTGTGTTCATTTTATGTTTTAGATAAGATTTCTGTGTTATTATACTACTAATAATAATGACCCTTAGTTTGATTTGATATTGCTCTCTGGTCAACACTACAGAAGGGATGTTTTTGGTGTTTCTTGACTCCATCTACTGTTTATTTGATGCATTAGATGACTCCAGTGTGATGAACGGAAGGGGAAGCTGGGCTCCAATCAAATGTTTTAGTTGCTAGCAGTTTGAGGAATGCTGTAGCCCAAAGAGTAGCAGATTGAGTCATTCTCAGTGATGCTGTGAAGATCGTTTTGGGTATTTCCTTTCTCTTTACCAGCTCTCTTTATCACGTATCCCACTGACTGACACAATTCTCAGTATCGGTGGTAGTGCAAAGTTGGGGACCATACAGACTCTATACATTGATCATGATTGTCTGAGTATCATGGTCTTGACACCTTTCTGTCTTTATCACCTCCATGGCAGGAATGAGGACTGGACACTTTTGTAACACCTGCGCCGAACCCTTTAATGATTGACTTCTTTAGGACTTGTGACTTAATGAACTGGTGCTTTGAGTTTTAGCCCTAGATTTTTGGGGGGCTAGAACTGCTTCTCTGACACTGCTCCCGTCACATGTAGTTATTCTATTGTCTTCAATCATTCAAGAAAAGCATTGAGATTTGTTATTCTCGTGAATTTTCCCTTTTATAATATATTATACGGCTTTAAACAAGTTGCTTTTAATGTGCCATGCCACTTCCTAAACAAACACCAACACCTGTGTGTGACTGGTGGGGGAGAATGGCCATCAGAATGTCCTGTTCTTGTGTTCAGCAGTGGTCATGGAGAGATCCTGGAGCCTGTTTCAACTCAACGTGGGTCAGGTTCATTTGAGTTGTCACTGCCTAGATGCTTATTTACGACCCTTTTGTGTTAGTAAAATAAAAGTCTATTTACTGTATTGTGGGTTCAGAAAATGGTCAAAAATTGCTCTTTAAAAATGTTTTTTCCCACTTTCTCAACCGCTTGAAATGTTGGTTTGGTGTGAAGTTAGCTAGGACTTAGGGGGAGTAGAGGCCCCATAGTAGGGCTGTATTCCTGACTGCTTGTCAGTTTCTAAATATTTCTCAGAATGTACAGAAGTATTTGTTAAAGTCTTTAGCTGTAAAAAGGATAAATAATCCTTTCGTCAAGTACAGTACTTGTCATGCAAGGCCATGAGATCTTAATCTATGTAGATGAATCATTTGAAAAATAAAATGTAAATACTAAGCGTTTCCCTGTCCGGCTGTCTGAGTTCTTAGATCTGCAGATTTTATGATGGTATGCCCGATGCTTTCTCACTTCAATGCTCTTGTTAAATTCTAGTCTCCCTTGATCTAAGTTATTCTACATGTTGCTAAAATTTTCTCTACATGTCAGGTTGAATGGGTGGATGCATGTCATTGGGTACTTAAGTGTTTTTTAAAATGTTGTTTATAAATATCACAATTCTGCATAAGCGGGACCGTCATGTCAAAAAAATACATTTTTTTTATGCTTGAAATGTTATTCAGGTGGTACCTCTTCTACAATCAAAGAGAAGAAAATAGTGGCAACAGAATTGTTACAGAAAATGCTGTTCCTCAAGTAATGGTATATGGTCATTTCTCAGTCACAGACTGGCTGTATAGTCACAGTTGGTTATGCAGCATTTAGAACATTCTACGCTGTGAAAAGATACATAAGATAAAATGTCTCGCTCACTGGACTTCTTCAATTTGAAATCAATGAACACTTGAGTGCACATGTAATTGAATATTTGTGTTTACTTTAGTCAGCAATGTCTGTCCCCCTCAGTAATATTTACTATTGATAAAAGCAATTTACTGTTGGCTTACAGTATTCAGAAAAAGTCAGGCATATACAGTCAGCCTAGAGAAAATGTATTATAAAATAAATTGCATATTATATATACTGTGCACTCACTCCCTCAAATGGCAGTGACAAATCACAGGTATAAAATATATGGCTAATAAATACTAAAAAGTGCAATTTTTAAGATGTCTGTTACTCGTAAAGAGGACTCAGTCCATGGCTCATTTGTAGCTACAGTTGAAGTCGGAAGTTTACATACACTGAAGTTGGAGTCATTAAAACTCGTTTTTCAACCACTACACACATTTCTTGTTAAACTATAGTTTTGGCAAGTCGGTTACAACATTACTTTGTGCATGACAAGTCATTTTTCAAACAATTGTTTAGATTATTTCACTTAGAATTCACTGTATCACAATTCCATTGGGTCAGAAGTTTACATACACTAACTTGACTGTGCCTTTAAACAGCTTGTAAATTCCAGAAAATTGTCATGGCTTTTGAAGCTTCTGATTGGCTATTTGACATAATTTGAGTCAATTGGAGGTGTACCTGGCATACCTTCAAACTCAGTGCTTCTGCTTGACATGAGAAAAATCTAAAGAAATCAGCCAATACCTCAATGTTTTTTTTGTAGACCTCCACAAGTCTGGTTCATCCTTGGGAGCAATTTCCAAATGCCTGACGGTACCATGTATCTGTACAAACAATAGTACGCAAGTATAAACACTGGGACCACGCAGCCGTCATACCTCTGAGGAAGGAGACGCGTTCGATCTCCTAGAGATAAAAGTACTTTGGTGCAAAAAGTGCAAATCAATCCCAGAACAACAGCAAAGGACCTTGTGAAGATGCTGGAGGAAACCGGTACAAAAATATCTATATCCACAGTAAAACGAGTCCTATATCGACATAACCTGAAAGGCCGCTCAGCAAGGAAGAAGCCACTGCTCCAAAACCGCCATAAAAAAGCCAGAATACGGTTTGCAACTGCACATGGGGACAAAGATCGTACTTTTTGGAGAAATATCCTCTGGTCTGAAAACAAAAATAGAACTGTTTGGTCACAATGACCATGGTTATGTTTTGAGGAAAAAGGGAGAGGCTTGCAAGCCGAAGAACACCATCTCAGAACTTGAAGCACGGGGGTGGCAGCATCATGTTGTGGGGGTGCTTTGCTGCAGGAGGGACTGGTGCACTTCACAAAATAGATGGCATCATGAGGCAGGAAAATTATGTGGATATATTAAAGCATCATCTCAAGACATCAGTCAGGAAGTCAAAGCTTGGTCGCAAATGGGCAATGACCCCATGCATACTTCCAAAGTTATTGCAAAATTACTTAAGGACAACAAAGTCAAGGTATTGGAGCGGCCATCACAAAGCGCTGACCTCAATCCTATAGACAATTTGTGGGCAGAACTGAAAAAGCATGTGCGAGCAAGGAGGCCTTACAAAACTTACTCAGTTACACCAGCTCTGTCAGGAGGAATGGGCCAAAATTGACGGTACTTGTGGAAGGCTACCCAAGTTAAAAAAAATTAAAGGCAATGCTACTAAATCCTAATTGAGTATGTAAACGTCTGACCCACTGGGAATGTGATGAAAGAAATACAAGCTGAAATAAATCATTCTCTCTACTATTATTCTGACATTTCACATTCTTAAAATAAAGTGGTGATCCTAACTGACCTAAGACAGGGTATTTTTTCTAGGATTTAATGTCAGGAATTGTGAAAAACCGAGTTTAAATGTATTTGGCTAAGGTGTAAGTAAACTTCCAACTTCAACTGTATCTGTAAAATTATTCCAAAGACGTGAGATCTCAATGCACTGAATGCACTCAGCCCTGCATTTGAGGTCTTGGTAAGGTTTGTGATCCTCCTGTTTCCTATCCTCTTGATGGCGACATCAGACCCGTGGGGGTGGGGGCCTCAAAGCCTGTAAGATAAATTACATTGTTTAACTTCAGCCAGGAATTTTGTCCGAACATGAACATTTAATTAACCATCCCTTTAACTATTGTTGTCTATATATTAGTCTTGGAAATCCCAGACCTAGGGAAACAGCACTATGTGGGAGGTAACCCATTTGCCTAGGGAGACTACAGTGCCTACCGAAAGGTATTCAGATCCCTTGACTTTTTCCACATTTTGTTAGGGTACAGCCTTATTCTAAAATTTATTAAATTGTTTTTTTACCTAAAAAATTGTAATTACATTTACATAAGTATTCAGACCCTTTACTCAGTACTTGAAGCACCTTTGGCAGTGATTACAGCCTTGAGTCTTCTTGGGTATGATGCCACAAGCTTGGCACACCTGCATTTGGAGAGTTTCTCCTATTCTCCTCTAAATATCCTCTCAAGCTCTGTCAGGTTGGATGGAGAGTGTTGCTGCACAGCTATTTTCAGGTTTCTTCAGAGATGTTCGATCAGGTTCAAGTCCGGGCTCTGGCTGGGCCAATCAAGGACACTCAGAGACTTGTCCCGAAGCCACTCCTGCATTGTCTTGGCTGTGTGCTTAGGGTCGTTGTCTTGTTGTAAGGTGAACCTTCGCCCCAGTCTTAGGTCCTGAGCGCTCTGGAGCAGGTTTCCATCAAGGATCTATCTGTACTTTGCTCCATTCATCTTTGCCTCTCCTCGCTTGTCTCCAACTTCCTGCCACTGAAAAACATCCCCACAGCATGATGCTGCCACCGCCATGCTTCACTGTAGGGATGGTCCCAGGTTTCCTCCAGACGTGACACTTGACATTCAGGCCAAAGAGTTCAATTGGGGTTTCATCAGACCAGAGAATCTGGTTTCTCATGGTCTGAGAGTCTTTAGGTGCCTTTTGGCAGACTCCTAGTGGGCTGTCTCTACCATAAAGGCCTGATTGGTGGAGTGCTGCAGAGATGGTTGCCCTTCTGGAAGGTTCTCCCATCTCCACAGAGGAACTCTAGAGCTCTGTCAGAGTGACCATCGGGTTCTTGGTCACCTCCCTGCCCAAGGCCCTCCCTGTCCCCCGACTGCTCAGTTTGGCCAGGCGGCCAGCTATAGGAAGAGTCTTGGTGCTTCCAAACTTCTTCCATTTAAGAATGATGGAGTCCACTGTGCTCTTGGGGACCTTCAATGCTGCAGATATTTTTTTGGTACCCTTCCCCAGATCTGTGCCTCGACACAATTCTGTCTCGGAGCTCTATGGACAATTCCTTCGACCTCATGGCTTAGTTTTTGCGCTGACATGCACTGTCAACTGAGGGACTTTATATAGACAGGCATCTACCTTTCCAAATCATGTCCAATCAATTTAATTTACCACAGATGAACTCCAATCAAGTTGTAGAAACATCTGAAGGATGATCAATGGAAACAGGATGCACATGAGCTCAATTTCGAGTCTCATAGAAAAGGGTCTGAATACTTATGTAAATAAGCTGTTTATTTTTATACATTTGAAAAAACAAAAACTGTTTTTGTTTTGTCATTATGGGGTATTGTGTGTAGATTGCTGAGTAAATGTTTGTGTTCAATCCATTTTAGAATAAGGCTGTAACATAACAATTTTTTTTTTTTTTTTAAGCCCATTGCATTTGTTTAGGATGCATCCATCATAATAACTAGATGCTGATAGTCTCAACCATCGCCATTACCTGTCGTACGGCCCTGAAGTCATGGACTGGTGCTCGTGATTGGTTAGCAGCAGGAGGGAGTGGGGGCGGAGCACCCTTTGGTCGCTTGGGCTGGAAATTGTAAAGAGATGCATTAGCTAATAGGCACAAGTTCAGTTCACACAATAATGATATAAACCAAACCCTACATTGAGATGATACTGTATAAATCAAAAGGTATTTCACAGTTTTTACCTGTTGTGGCATAGCGTTGTTTTGGCTGGGGATTGGCAGTTTGTTATTGTGGTCGTTGTACACTTCATAGGTTTTCTGCTGGGTATGGTAGCTGGTGGATGAGCAGACAGTGACATTTTGTATTAATTTAACCTTTATTTATTCAGGAAGTCCCATTAAGTTCAGGAGACCTCTCTTACAAGGGAGACATGGCAATTGAGTACATTTCAATTAATCAAAAGGATAATCTTGTTGCAGTGAAGTCTTTTATATACGATCCACCTAGTGTACTCACCTAGGGAGAGTGGGGGACTGTTGTCTCTTCTTAAGGAACACAGCCACCACCCCAGCAATAGCAGCCAGGAGCAGCAGAGTGACTGTCACTGCAATGGCAATCAGTCCTTCTACAATCACACAGAGGGAGACCGTTATGGCAAGGTCTATGAGCTGAATACATGAAAGCACAGACCAAACCTTTTTGCAACACTTTACATGAAGATGCTCAAAACACTACCACTCTAGTGAAATTTTTTAAACTCTTTATTTAACTAGGCAAGTCAGTTAAGAACAAATTCTTATTTTCAATGACAGCCTAGGAACAGTGGGTTAACTGCCTTGTTCAGGGGCAGAATGACAGATTTGTACCTTGTCAGCTCGGGGATTTTGCAACCTTTCGGTTACTAGTCCAACGCTCTAACCACTAGGCTACCCTGCCGCCCCATTGTATTGACAATGAAGTATTATCCCTTTTAACAACAAACCATATTTTCTGTATGTCTTTAGCAATGTCTAAAGGGCCTACCTCTGGAGAGACCTGTGAAGCTTTCATCCTTTGTATCACAGCCAGGAAGTAACCATCCTGGCTCACACTGGCACTCCATTTTGTGATTACACACCTGTAGTGGCACAACACAGAAACACACACATTATTATAAGGGCATTCAATGGATTTTCTACAATTCTATTTTATTATTTGTGGTGTGACCTGGAAAGATCTGCCCCAAACCGAGTGAAACGGAAGACATACGTCAATGGCCTATGTTCCTAATAAGAGCCAAGGACCAAGTAAGTCATCCCCAAGCTCACAAATACCAGAGACGGGCTGCTTGAAGCACTGTACTCACAGCATGTCCTTTACATAGTGCTGAGCAGTTGGTGACTCTAGGTCCGTAGGCTGTCTCAAAATCCACACATTCATTCTGGCTGCACACCTTGGAATAGAAGACGGGGAAATGGGAACAAGGGTTAAGAGAAAATAACACTCACCACATTAAATCTGACATCTCATTTAATTTCCCCAAAACACAGCTAGAGGTACAGAAGCCTCGTTGGGAAAAGCCAAAAAAATAACTACACCTTTCCATCGTTACACTTGGTCCCAGTGTCCACCTGTCCAAAATCACTGGCGGGCTCATCAAAGAATGAGGCTTTGCAGTCTGAGAATTTCACCATGCGACCATATTTGGGGTTGTCGTTACCGTTGTTGCAGAAGAGTTTCCCACACTGCACATCTCTACAGAAGAGAACAACAGGGAAATCATATCAGTGATGCACTGCTTCAGTAACAAACACTATAATCTGAGTAGGAAAAACAGTCTATTAAAATAGCATGGTATTGCTTGTCGGGACTCACTGTCTCTGGCAGGGGATGTACTGGTCCTTTGAAGGTCGTCTACAGTAGGCGTAGTACAGTCCTCTGGTGTTTTGCTCATAGCAGTACGTTCTGCCGTTTTCAGCAGCTAAGGATGTTACACAATGCGTTAGAGTAGTAGTGAAGCTACCATGTGTGTCCTCTGTGTCCACACTAATACACTACAGATGGAAAATGACAGGCAACAGTAAGGTTGCTGTGTGAGAATATGAACCAGAAGAGCTACCTACATCACCTAAACAGATGAAAGGTGCATCAGTGTTGTTGAGACGGAAGGAAATGCTTTCACTTACACGGTCCATACATTTTCACACACTGGTCGTGGTGCTGTGGACACTGGCCATTGTTGCAGTACCCACGTCCTCCATCACAGGGAATCCCGTTGACAGTGAAGACGTCCTCAGGACAGTCGGCTGATTTCCCTGTGCAGTATTCCGCCAAGTCACAGTCATCATGCTTCATTCTGCACTCTCTGGACGAGGACAATATCTGTGGAGAGAGTTGTTGTTGCCATGTTTCGTATCATAAGCGTGAGTCTTCCCGCAGCCAACTGCCATGAGTATGGCAAGATAGTCTATAAGCTAGGTGAAAGACGTGTCATGCTGCAACTGCACTCTGAATCTACTCCGTTTGCTGAAATAGAAGTTCTAAACTAGCCTGGCTGACACGCAGACCCACTTGGGACACAGCAAGCTGCTTTTGCCAGACAAGTTCTAAACAATACGTATCCAAGACTACGCCATTTCTTTTATTGTGATGCTATGGAAAATTTTCTCCTTCCAGTAATTCCTTTACTTTTTAAATTTTATAAAATTAGAGAATGAAAGTGAAATGTCTTCAATGTACGTATACATTTGAGTCTAACAATCTTTGACATAGTTATGCGTGTCTGCTGCATGTCCACAAGAGGGCTTTTGTATCAAAGGAACACAGAAGGAAGTAAAGAGTGGACAGAGGGAAGATCTCAATTGCAAACTCCTTGTCACTTCCTCAAAACCCATTGGAGGAGAAGGTCAGAGGGGAGGGACCTCTGGTTTACTCATCCAATGGGATTAATTAAGAAGGAGATGAGGAGTATGCAATTGAGATCTTCCCAGAGCAGAGGCATTGTTGAACTGTGGTCTGCTCTCAACCAGTGGTGGAAAAAGTACCCAATTGTCCTATTTGTGTAAAAGTAAAGATACCTTAACAGAAAATGACTCAAGTGAAAGTCACCCAGTAAAATTCTTCTTGAGCAAAAGTCTAAACATATTTAGTTTTAAATATACTTAAGTATCAAACTACAAGTACAAATCATTTAAAATTCCTCATATTAAGCAATGCAGACCAGATAGCCAGGGGCACGCGCCGAAACTTAAACATAATTTACAAACGAAGCATGTGTTTAGTGAGTCCGTCAGATCAGAGGCAGTAGAGATGACCAGGGATGTTTTCTTGATGTGGGAATTATACAATTTTCCTGTCCTGGTAACCATACAAAATGTAACGAGTACTTTTGGGTGTCAGGGTATTGAGTACATAATTTTCTTTAGGAATATAGTGAAGTAAAAGTAAAAGTTGTAAAAAAAATAGAAATAGTAAATTAAGGTATAGATACCCCAAAAAATAACTTAAGTAATACTTTCAAGTATTTTTACTTAGGTACTTTACACTATTGCTCTCACCTTACAGTTGTCACAGCACGCTCCTGCAGCACACTCTGAGTCCTTAGTCAGTGTGCAGCTGGTGGCATTACAGCATGGGTTTGTACACTCCTATAACAACATCAAACCATACAGTACATGTCATTAAGTCATTTTGATAATGATTTAAAGAGATCAGTATGTAAATACTGTATCTCAAAATAGTCAAGCCTCTGTGTATGTGTATACTTGGACTAGATACTAAGCGGTTTCCCACTACATATTTACCCCTTAGTGTATTACACCACACTAAGACATACACTAACTAAGTAAAACAAACATTGTACTGTAGTAGGCTATCAAGAGAAACTGGAATTACAGGAATCTGAAGCAAACAAGACTTGGCAAGAGAGGAGTGGTTCAGCAAGACAGGGACATAATAAGATGTGGGAACGGGCCCAAATCCCTGTCATTTGGATGAAGAAAAGACAGAGAAAAAAGGGGACGAATGTCGGGCTGCCTTCTGAAAATTCGTAGGCGAGTGAGTAAACCCTCACTGCCATCCATTCTATTGGAGACGTGCAATCATTGGAAAATAAAATGGATGATCTACGATCAAGATTATCCTACCAACGGGACATTAAAAACGAGTCGTGGCTGAACGACACGGATAAGGCTACCGGAAACAGTGTCTTATCAGCCTGACTAACAGGTCTGGACAGATTGACTCTACTTAACTAATTCCAACTAACTCCAACGTAAACTGGGGGTAATTATAATCAAAGTTTCTTATGCCTGCTTACCATATAGGTAGGGTGCAGAATGACAGATTTGTACCTTGTCAGCTCGGGGATTCGATCTTGCAACCTTTCAGTTACTAGTCCAATGCTCTAACCACTAGGCTTCCCTGCCGCCCCAAAATGTGTGTACTATGTACTATGCATGAACACAATTTTATCAATTTCAATCACATCATCAGTACACTCATTTGAAAAGAAATGTCCCAAACTTAGTAAACAGGTTTTTCTGAGGTGGGCGGTGGAGGAGATACATCTGTGATCGGGAAAGGTCTGTGCTTGTCATATACATTCCTTATGTTTGCCCCTAGCCAAGGCAAACAAGCAAGACCAGACAAAGCGTAAATCTTATTCCCTGAAGTGTTTTTCTTTATCTGTCTTGTTGAAAAATAAATGTACTCTACATTTGATCAAATGCAGTCATAGCTTAAAGTTAACATTTTAGTAAAAGATAGCTTTGAATAAAATATCTATATATATTGTAATCACTTGACATCCTTGTATTAACTCCACGAGAACCAAAATACTTTTGTATGATTTGAATGGTGCATTGTTGATCTAGGATAATGAGAGAAAATCTACAAAAAGGTAGTGTAAGGAATGTAAATGAAAGGTTCATTCACCTCCAGGGAGCCACAATCACACTGCTCTCCTATCTCCAGGAAGCCATTGCCACACACTGGGGTTGATTCCACATTCCGGTAGTCTGGCTTGTCCAGCAGGCACTCAGGGTTACGATTATTCAGAAACTGGTTGTAGTTTACTCTACTGCAGCTACTGAATGACTTTGGGATATCATAGCTGAAAGAAACACTTTAGTTACCCAAATAGGCTACGTTTTCATATAATAAAACCAATGAAACACACCACTGTGCTATTGCTACACAGTCTCATGAGCTATGTTCCATGTCAATGTTTTTGCAATATGGCTGCTCTGTGTGTGTTATGGGCAGAGAACAATGCCTGTAAGTGTTCTTTAATACAGGTTCCCTCTTCCTTGTAAAACACAATCAATCAGATGGTTTATCATTGACACCATTCCAATCTAGTCACAAGATTATATCTCAAAACAGTCCTTACCTGAGGGCCCCAGCCATTATACAACTATTCCCAGAACAAGCACAGGCACTGGAGTCATCGTGGTTCATGCCCAGGTTGTGGCCCATCTCGTGGGCCAATGTGGCCCCTACAGCAATGGCCCTGGGGTTGTGATCCTGTAGTAAAACACATAGTTAACATTCAGTAAACCTGAATGTGTTGGACCATATTTCTCTTGTAAAATAGATTTTTTATCAGTGAAACTAACATGGATGCATTGGTTAGTGATTACATTGATTTAGAGTATGAGTTACTGTTCCACTGTATTAAAGTACACTACAAATGATCTTCCTTTTTTTTGATTACATGTTGGTTCATTGGATAATTTACCATTTTAAATTATTACCTCCTCCATTCACATATTTTTTTTGGCGTTTCACATATGTATTTCTAAAGGAGTTAATCTTGCAATTCAACACACAATTTCTTCTTTGGAAACATCACTTCTTAGAAACTTGGTAAAATCTCTCCATTGTCCCCTAATTGCAATACCACATGAAGCAACATTTAGTTGAAATACCTCAAGCAAATACAGTACTATTACCACATTAAAATAATGGCAGCTCATTGTTCAGGCAAATGTAGGTCTGCGGTCCAAACACTTAAAAGACACCCTATACCCTCAAATTAATTGGACACTTCTGATGATGTATCATGACGTCTGACGAGTATACACTTGCAGGGCAAGGGGCGAGGGAGAAAGGAATGATTTTTAAATGGACCACCCTTGGCCGGAAATTTGTCACTTGTGTTTTCAACCACTGGTATCTTGTGGGTGCTTTATATGCGCTACAGTCAATTATGATTGCATGTCTACTTATATTAAATATATAATTATTAATATACCCCTACTGTATGATAACTAGCAAATTAATTAGCTAACTAACGTTAGCCTGCCTAGCTGGAACTTCAAAAGGAAAATATATTATTTCAACAATTTCTAAAAGAGACGTGTTTGTGCCATCATGTGCATTAATAGCACATTTTCGAACTTATTTGCATTAATTTTTACTTACACTTGTATGTTGACTTCTCCATTGATGTTTTTAAGTTTTCGTGAACTTTTCTTAGCGGATGTACAATCGTCACAAATTGAATTATGGGGAGTTCCAGGCCCCGAAGTGAACATAATTGTACACTCGCAAACTTGACTAAAAATGAGGGCTGAGGGGCTTACGTTGCAAACTTCCCTTGCTTGGCTAATCATTTGGACCGCCCTCCAAGATGGCGACAGGGATTCCCTAAGGGCATAAGGCGAGGGTAAGTGGACGAGGGTGTGTCTTTTATGAGTTTGAACCACAGCCTAGATCTAATGAAATGTACTTTACCTGCACAATCCCGGCTGAATGATCTGAACATAGAGTCCCAATGAAGGCCAGACCCACCGTCGATCCCTCAAAGTCAATGCCGCTGAAACACAGGAACAAGAAACATATCAACCCCACATATGTATATATGTCAAGTACCCATACATGTCACATACTCATGTTATGAATTCTTAAATGTGGGTCTATCAAGAATAACAATGTTCCAAACCAAGATGGCTTCCTTATCAGGTGACCCATCAGCTGACTGTCACCTGACCCTATAAAGATGTCTGACAAGCACACCAATAGAGAATGATAGAGGCCTCTAGTGCCCAAAAGGCTTCCACCATTTTAATGTAGTCAACTGGGTGGGACGTCCAACTTCAATGGCTAATCTCTCCCTGTGACCTTGTTGGAGTCATGTCATTGGAGGACTTCTGGTATGCGTTCTTGTGTTATCTGCCTCTTTGATGTGTTATATTTAAACAATAAGGCACGAGGGGGTGTGGTATATGGCCAATATACCATGGCTAAGGGCTGTTCTTAAGAACAACGCAACGCGGAGTGCCTGGATGCAGCCCTTTGCAGTGGTATATGGCCATATACCACAAACCCCCGAGGTGCGTTATAGCTATTATAAACTGGTAATTAGAGGTTGTCATACCCATGGTATAAATACAGGTTTTGTCATACCCGTGGTATACGGTCTGATATACCACGGCTGTCAGCCAATCAGCATTCAGGGCTCGAACCACCCAGTTTATAATCCTGTTTATCTTGTACTCAACTCAAACCTTGAGAGCCTCACAGATATGTGTTTAATGATAGAGTCACAGATAGAGGTGAGGCACTTTAGATGAACAATTTCATTTATTTTAGTTAGCCCACAACGCACACTTAATCAGCTATCTGATGAAGTGTGCATTGTAGCCGACTTGAAAATGTGTCCAGGCCTGCCTGATGAAGTGTGCATTGTGGCCCACCTGAAGGTGTGTTTGTCCCGGCCTACCTGATGAAGTGTGCGTTGGGGCCTTCCTAATAAGTTGTGTATGCCGTGACCTACCTGATGAGGTGTGCGTTGTCATGACGCTTGGTGTTGGCCAGGTCACTGTTCCTCCACTTGGTAAAGGCATCCAGGGTGGCACCAGCAGGGGCGGTCACTGATATCTTATCATTGTCTGACCACACCTCCAGACCAACCAAGGCAATGAAGGTGTTGAGGGGCTTGTATACCTGCAGGCAGATTAATTGCATGGTGAGGTGAGACTCTCTCCATTAAAACAAGTAGGAGAGATTAGCCATGAACATGCACTCTCATGAACATGTTTTGCTCTCTGACACTCACAAGCTACACATAGAAAGGGGTTGCTCTACATAGAAAATCATACTGTAATATACTCACATAGTCGCTGTCAAAAACTCCAAACAGTTGTCACTGACATGTTGGATATTAATTTCTCACTGAGCAAACCATTTCTGTACATACAGCATTCATATAAATTCATATTTATCAGATTTTTGCTTTGGCTGACCTTTTTTTTTTATGTCAATAAAACTCATGAATGCAATTGTTTATGTCAAATTGTTTTGTGTTCTACTTGTAGCCCTGGTTGTCCTGAAAAGAAAGTGGTAAAACACTTAATTGTGCACCACAGAGAGCATCCTGAACGGTTGCATCACCGCCTGGTAAGGCAACTGCTTGGCATCTGACCTTAAGGCGTTACAGAGGGTAGTGCGTACGGCCAAGTACATCACTGGGGCCAAGCTTCCTGACATCCAGGACCTATATACTATGCGGTATCAGAGGAAGGCCTAACATTGTTTGAAAGACTCCAGTCACCAAAGTCATAGACTGTTCTCTCTGCTACGGCACGGCAAGCAGTACCGGAGCGCCAGGTCTAGGACCAAAAGGCTACTTACCAGCTTCTACTCCCAAGCCATAAGACTGCTGAACAGTTGTTGTTTATTATCTACAGTTGAAGTCGGAAGTTTACATACAGCTTAGCCAAATACATTTAAACTCAGTTTTTCACAATTCCTGACATTTAAACCTAGTAAGAATTCCCTGTCTTAGGTCAGTTAGGATCACCACTTGATTTTAAGAATGTGAAATGTCAGAACAATAGTAGAGAGAATGATTTATTTCAGCATCTATTTTCTGAAGTGCACCAGTCCCTCCTGCAGCAAAGCACCCCCACAACATGATGCTGCCACCCCCGTGCTTCACGGTTGGGATGGTGTTCATCGGCTTGCAAGCCTCCCCCTTTTTCCTCCAAACATAACGATGGTCATTATGGCCTAACTGTTCTATTTTTGTTTCATCAGACCAGAGGACATTTCTCCAAATAGTACGATCTTTGTCCCCATGTGCAGTTGCAGACCGTAGTCTGTCTTTTTTTATGGCAGTTTTGGAGCAGTGGCTTCCTTGCTGAGCGGCCTTTCAGGTTATGTCGATTATAGGACTAGTTTTACTGTGGATATAGATACTTTTGTACCTGTTTCCTCCAACATCTTCACAAGGTCATTTGCTGTTGTTCTGGGATTGATTTGCACTTTTTCAACAAAGTATGTTCATCTCTAGGAGACAGAACACGTCTCCTTCCTCAGCGGTATGACGGCTGTGTGGTCCCATGGTGTTTATACTTGCGTACTATTGTTTGTACAGAGGATAAACCAGATTTGTGGAGGTCTACCATTTTTTTTTAAATACATCCACAGGTACACCTCCAATTGATTCAAATGATGTCAATTAGCCTATCAGAAGCTTCTAAAGCCATGACATAATTTTCTGGAATTTTCCAAGCTGTTTAAAGGCACAGTCAACTTAGTGTATGTAAACTTCTGACCCACTGGAATTGAGATACAGTGAATTATAAGTGAAATAATCTGTCTGTAAACAATTGTTGGAAAGACTACTTGTGTCATGCACGAAGTAGATGTCCTAACCGACTTGCCAAAACTATAGTTTGTTAACAACAAATTTGGGGAGTGGTTGAAAAACGAGGTTTAATGTCTCCAACCTAAGTGTATGTAAACTTCCAACTTCAACTGTATGCATCGTCACTATACAAATTACCTCGACTAACCTGTACCCCTGCACACTGACTCTGTACCGGTACCCCCTGTATATAGCCTCGTTATTGTTATGTCATTTTCTTGAGTTATTTAAAAAAAAAATGCACTTTAGTTTATTTAGTAAATATTTTCTTAAGTCTATTTCTTGAACTGCATTGGTGGTTAAAGGCTTGTAAGTAAGCATTTCACGCATGTGACAAATAAAATAAATAAAATAGATTTAATATGATTTAAAAACAAGGTATGGACAGATAAATGAAGGTCAGATAAATAAAAAGGCATTTTGCTGGGGTCTCACGACTGATAGGGTTAAAATATAGTGAGGTTTCAGTTGAATGACCTTCACAAGGCAGAGATGGAAACAAGTACTGTACAAGCAGAGGCAGAAGACAAAAAGGTGAGGAAGAAAATGTACCATGGAGGTGTTGGGTGACCAGACAGCAGGGACATGCTCCTGTCTAGGTGCTTTTAGCGACGCAGGTCTATTTACATACAATAGTGTTGCTTTGAATTGTATTGGGTTGCACAAAAACAGTCCATGGCGAGCCAGAAGTTAAATACAATTCCATTTCAACTTAATGTGCCGGTGGGCAGGACGGTTGGTATAAAAAAGGATCATATTATTAAACAGACATTCCAAACGTGTGGATTTGTTGTAGACTAATTTTCTCTCTGCTTATCTCATGTCAAAATAAAAGTCCTGCACAACATTTAAAACTTGTGGGGAACTTTTATTTTGACATGAGGTAAGCAGAGAGAAAGTGGGTGTCCAACAGATCCACTTTTGGAAAGTCTGTTTAGTAATATGGTCCTTTAGATATTTTGTCTCAAATTCCCCCCATCATAATGACCAACCTTCCCGCGCTGTTCCCACCGGCACAGTAAGTTGGAATGGAATTGCATTTAACTTCTGGATTCCCATGGACTATTTTTGTGCAACCCAATACAATTGAAAGCAACTCTAGTGTACGTAAACACACCTATGTTGCTAAAAGCACCTACTGTAGGTCCTGTTGGGGATCTTATACGGGATTTACTGGCAGTTTGCTAATACTGCCGCCTTGCAGTAACTGACTCACCATGTTGACAAAGTTGACCACTTCAAATATCCTCTTACGCAGCTCTCTGAGGTTACTCTTCATGTTCTTGTACTGAAACAGCAAGATGTTTTAGTGCGCTCACAAGAGAACAGTGGACATCCTGTTTCTCAATGCATTACTCATTAGATAAAACAAAAATATAAACGCAATATGCAACAATTTCTATGGTTTTACTGAGTTCATTTAAGGAAATCAGTCAATTGAAATGAATCCATGGATTTAATACAGATATGCATCTGCTGGTCACAGATACCTTAAAAATAGGTAGGGGCTAGAATCAGAAAACCAGTCAGTATCTGGTGTGACCATCATTTGGCTCATGCAGCGCGACACATCTCCTTTGCATAGAGTTGACTGTGGCGTGTGGAATGTTGTCCCACTCTTCTTCAATGGCTGTGCGAAGTTGCTGGATATTGGCGGAAACTGGAACACATCGTTCCAAAGCATCCCAAACATGCTCAATGGGTGACATGTGTGGTGAGTGTGCAGACCATGGAAGAATTGTGTACAGATCCTTGCAACATGGGGCCAGGCATTTTCATGCTGAAACATGAGGGGATGGCGGTGGATGAAGGGAACGACAATGGGCCTCAGGATCTACTCATGGTATTTCTGTGCATTCAAATTGCCATCGATATAATGCAATTGTGTTCATTGTCCGTAGCTTATACCTGCCCATGCCATAACCCCACCTCCACAATCGGGCACTCTGTTCACAACATTGACATCAGCATACCACCCACCCACACAACGCCATACACACTGTCTGCCATCTGCCTGGTACAGTTGAAACCGGGATTCATCCGTGAAGAGCATAATTCTCCAGTGTGCCAGTGGCCATCGAATGTGAGTATTTGCCCGTTGAAGTCGGTTACAACGACAGTCAGGTCAAGGAACTGGTGAGGACGACGAGCACGCAGATGAGCTTCCCTGAGATGGTTTCTAAAAGTTTGTGCAGAACTTCTTTGGTTGTGCAAACCCCCAGTTACATCAGCTGTATGGGTGGCTCATCTCAGACCATTCTGTAGGTGAAGAAGCCAAATGTGGAGGTCCTGGGCTGGCATGGTTACACATGGTCTGCGGTTGTGAGGCCGGTAGGACATACTGCCAAATTCTCTAAAACAACGTTGGAGGTGGCTTATGGTAGAGAAAGGAACATTCAATTCTCTGGCAACAGCTCTGGTGGACATTCCTGCAGTCAGCATGCCAATTGCATGCTCCCTCAAAACTTGAGACATCTGTGGCATTGTGTTGTGTAACAAAACTGCACATTTTAGAGTGGCTTTTGTGCACCTGTGTAATGATCATGCTGTTTAATCAGCTTATTGACATGCCACACCTGTCAGGTGGATGGATTATCTTGGCAAAGTAGAAATGCTCATTAACAGGGATGCAAACAAGTTTGTGCACCACATTTTAGAGAAAGGCTTTTTGTGCCTATTGGAACATTTCTGGGATCTTTTATTTCAGCTCATGAAACATGGGACTAACACATTACATGTTGTGTTTATATTTTTGTTTATTATAGATATAGGTTGGTTTGAACTAAATATAATTTGGTCAAGTAATGGCCAATTAAATAATGTTAACGAAATATTGAAGTATGAAATGTTCAAGTGTATTGTGTTGATTCTGGTAAAGGTGGGACATGTATTTCTGGTGTATTTGTCTGCAAGTTCTTACCTCACTGTTGTCTGCAACGAGGACGAGCTCAACATACTTTTGCTGTTGAAGTAGAGATGGACCCTAATAAACAGGAAACCATTGTTGTAATATATATCGTTAATTTCTTTTTAGGAAGGAAGTGGAGTGTGCTCTTCCAACTTGAGTCGAGGTGCAACCCAAAAAATGTGATCATCATTGAAAAGAAAAAGGCGCAACCCTTTGCTTACCATTAAAAACTCAATGTTTTTTCAAGCAAAGTTAAAAAGGTTGACATTTCAGCTATCAATGGTCTTCATTAGAATACATAGTTTCCTGCTCTGCTATTTCTGTTTTGATGAGAGATTACACATCAGACTATATTTAAATGGGGAAATGTCAAATATATGAATAGATTGTATGTCTTACTGAGGCTCGAGAGCGGCTCTTGCTAGTTATGGGAGGGTAGTCTGCATTCCAGCTAGTATTGGTGACTCCACACACCACAGGCTTGGAGCTCTGGTCCTCGTATTTCAGCACTGCGTGATCGCCATCATCCCCCCCTGACAGAGGCTCAATCAGGTACCTTTGGGCGGCTGTTCTGAAATATCCCCTAAAATAAAACATATAATAGACATGACACAACTGATTTGGGGTATAAAATAGTGTTTCACTGTGGACTTACACTACCGGTCAAAACTTTTAGAGCACCTACTCATTCAAGGGATTTTCTTTATTTTTACTATTTTCTACATTATAGAAATAGAAAAACTATGAAATAAAACATATGGAATCATGTAATATTTTTTATATTTGAGATTCTTCAAATAGCCACCCTTTGCCTTGATGACAGCTTTGCCCACACTTGGCATTCTCTAAACCAGCATTGCCTTCAATCTTGAAGGAGTTCCCACATATGCTGAGCACTTGTTGGCTGCTTTTCCTTTACTCTGCGGTCCAACTCATCCCAAACCATCTCAATTTGGTTGAGGTCAGGGGATTGTGGAGGCCAGGCCATCTGATGCAGCACTCTATAACTCTCTTTCTTGGTAAAATAGCCCTTACACAGCCTGGAGGTGTGTTGGGTCATTGTCCTGTTGAAAAACAAATGATAGTCCCACTAAGCCAAAACCAGATGGGATGGCGTATCGCTGCAGAATGCTGTGGTAGCCATGCTGGTTAAGCGCGCCTTGAAATCACAGACAGTGTCACCAGCAAAGCACCCCACACCATAACACCTCCTCCTCCATTCTTTACAGTGGGAAATACACATGCGGAGATCATCCATTCACCCACACCACATCTCCCAAAGACACGGCGGTTGGAACCAAAAATCTCCCATTTGGACTCCAGACCAAAGGACAAATTTCCACTGATCTCATGTCCATTGTTCGTGTTTCTTGGCCCAAGCAAGTCTCTTCCTCTCATTGGTGTCCTTTAGTAGTGGTTTCTTTGCAGCAATTTGACCATGAAGGCCTGATTCATACAGTCTCCTCTGAACAGTTGATGTTGAGATGTGTCTGTTACTTGAACTCTGTGAAAAATGTATGTAATTTCTAAGGCTGAACTAATGAACCTATCCTCTGCAGCAGTGGTAACTCTGGGTCTTCCATTTCTGTGGCGGTCCTCATGAGAGCCAGAGCCAGTTTCATCATAGCGCTTGATGGTTTTTGCAACTGCACTTGAAGAAACTTTCAAAGTTCTTGAATGATGGACTGTCATTTCTCTTTGCTTATTTGAGCTGTTCTTGCCATAATATGGATTTGGTCTTTTACCAAATAGGGCTATCTTCTGTAATCCCCAGTTGTGTCACAACACAACTGATTGGCTCAAACGCATTAAGAAGGAAATAAATTCCACAAATGAACTTTTAAGAAGGCACACCTGTTAATTGAAATGCATTCCAGGTGATTACCTCATGAAGCTGGTTGAGAGAATGCCAAGAGTGTGCAAAGCTGTCATCAAGGCAAAGGGTGGATATTTGAAGGATCTCAAATATAAAATATATTTTGATTTGTTTAACACTTTCTTTTGGTTACTACATGATTCCATATGTCTTATTTCATAGTTTTGATGTCTTCACTATTATTCTACAATGTAGAAAATAGTAAAAATAAAGAAAAGCCCTTGAATGAGTAGGTGTCCTAGAACTTTTGACCTGTAGTGTATATGCTGTAGAAATTTGGGGCTGCCTACCTGAGTCCATCGCAGGTGCTCATGCTAACCGTTGACTCACTGTCATTCACAATAGTGCCGTGGTAGTAGCAGTGATCCTGGAGAAGGTAATGAATTAAAAGGTTAAAGGGCCTTCTAATCAAGACACTTCTACACAGCCTCCTGCTACCTATCAAGGGTTTGTTATAATCACTTACCACATCCTGAGGCGTAGAGGTGACTGGTTTGCCATCCTCAGTGTAGTAAGTCTCACTGTAGTCGTTGGTGAGTAATTTGCTGAGGGAACCAAAATAAAGTTATTCATTACGTTATATCCTCAGGCACCTAAATGTTCAAAGGAATTCACGCAGTGGTAAAACAAAATTGTGTCATTCCATTAATGACGTTTGACAATGATGCAGTATGTGATTAAATAGGAGAACTGAAAATTACACTGTGGTAAGACAGTTCTCTATATACTGACCGTTCATGTTAAGGGGAATGAAGAAGCATGTGATCATTCTACTGATGTTGTGTAAGAGGTTAACATTTTGGAGAAAAAGATTGAAGGAGGCTTTTGCTAGAGTACATACCTATTCTTCTCCAGATGCATCTCAATGTCTTTCCCACCCACTCGCATTGCATACTTCATAGTTTCCAGCCTGGATGACTGATGGAGAGAATTAGGTCACACTTTATATGGATAGTTTACTATACTATCTGTTGATAAGCAACTGCTTGCTACGTTTAGGGCTAGGGTTAGGGTAAGGGTTAAGTTTAAGGTGAGGGTTAGTAGATAGTTAGTTGAAATGTTACTGATAGACTGTAGATACTTTTTAGAGCATCTACAGATGGACTATCCAAATAAAGTGTTACAGAGAATTAGGATTAGTTGATACCATAGATGCAGTATAATATCTCCTCACTACATTAACATGGTTGGTCTTCCACCACTTTATTACCTGTTGCACCCTCTACAACCACTGTGATTATTATTATTTGATCCTGCTGGTCATCTATGAACATTTGAACATCTTGGCCATGTTCTGTTATAATCTCCACCCGGCACAGCCAGAAGAGGACTGGCCACCCCTCATAGCCTGGTTCCTCTCTAGGTTTCTTCCTAGGTTCTGGCCTTTCTAGGGAGTTTTTCCTAGCCACTGTGCTTCTACACCTGCATTGCTTGCTGTTTGGGGTTTTAGGCTGGGTTTCTGTACAGCACTTTGTGACATCAGCTGATGTAAGAAGGGCTTTATAAATAAATGTGATTGATTGATATAGAGTATTTCACATCAAAACAGCTCCTGTGCACGGAGGAAGAACAGGAGAAGACTTACTTGTGTTTCTCTTTTCTGCAGAGAATGTAGCCTGATGGGTCGGACCACCTCATAGTCGCTCACTCCTTCAAGAGGACCATGACTCACTGTGGGGCGATAGAGAGAGAGAGAGATGGAGTGGTAGAGAGAATTCAATAATGGACCCACTTTGTCTATCCCCATATCAAGTTTGCTGACGACACTACAGTGGTAGGCTTGATTACCAACAACGACGAGACGGCCTACAGGGAGGAGGTGAGGGCCCTCGGAGTGTGGTGTCAGGAAAATAACCTCTCACTCAATGTCAACAAAACTAAGGAGATCATCGTAGACTTCAGGAAACAGGAGAGGGATCACCCCCCTATCCACATCAAGGGGACAGTAGTGGAGAAGGTGGAAAGTTTTAAGTTCCTCGGCGTACACATCACAAACAAACTGAATTGGTCCACCCACACAGACAGCGTGGTGAAGAAGGCGCAACAGCGCCTCTTCAACCTCAGGAGGCGGAAGAACTTTGGCTTGTCACCAAAATCACTCACAAACTTCGAGAGCATCCTGTCGGGCTGTATCACCGCCTGGTACAGCAACTGCTCCGCCCACAACCATAAGGCTCTCCAGAGGGTAGTGAGGACTGCACAACGCATCACCGGGGGTAAAATACCTGCCCTTCAGGACACCTACACCACCCGATGTCACAGGAAGGCCAAAAAGATCATCAAGGACAACAACCACCCGAGCCACTGCCTGTTCACCCTGCTATCATCCAGAAGGCGAGGTCAGTACAGGTGCATCAAAGCTGGGACCGAGAGACTGAAAAACAGCTTCTACCTCAAGGCCATCAGACTGTTAAACAGCCATCACTAACATTGAGTGGCTGCTGCCAACATACTGACTTAAATCTCTAGCCACTTAAAACATAGGAATTGGATGTAACAAATGTATCACTAGCCACTTTAAACAATTTTGTATATAATGTTTACATATCCGACATTACTTATATCAAATGTATACACTGTGCTCTAAAACATCTACTGAATCTTTCCTATGCCGTTCGGCCATCGACCCAAATCTCTAGCCACTTTAATAATTATAATTGGATGAAATAAATGTATCACTAGCCACTTTAAACAATGCCATTTATATAATGTTTACATATCCTACATTACTCATCTCATATGTATATACTGTACTCCATACCACCTACTGCATCTTGCCTATGCCGGTCAGCCATCGCTCATCCATATATTTATATGTACATACTCGTATTCATTCCTTTACTCTTGTGTGTATAGGGTAGTTGTTGTGAATTTGTTAGATTACTTGTTAGATACTACTGCATGGTCGGAACAAGAAGCACAAGCATTTCGCTACACTCGCATTAACATCTGCTAACCATGTGTATGTGACAAATAAAATTTGATTTGATTTGATTTACTGATCCTATCTATTCTAAACGTAATAACCTGGAGAGGATGATGTTAACCTGCTTGTCTCCAGGCATTGACTGATCCAATAGTAAGGAACAGTCAGGTGGCGGTATAGCAGTGTTTTGCCCTCGAACAGCAGCAGCACAATCCCGGCTTTCCTTATATAAGTTACTCTATTGAAATTCCTGGTCTCCTGAACATTGCATTTTGATCGTCTGGTTGTTCATCAACTTCCAGCCACTTCATCCCCTCAGTCCCTTGTGCAGTCAACCCTGTAATTATGGGTTACGGGTTATTCCATTGTGTGTGTCTACCAAACCATGACAAATTAATGTGTGGTGCGTACACTAACAACATAGTTGGACCTGGCTGAGCTACGGCAACTATCTTGTAATGAAAGCTTCTGTTGACTTACTAAGAGAGGGCTTTGTGCGGAACTTTAATGCATTTCATTATTGTTTACACATTGTCTCTTCAAACTACAGTATGAATACCGCAGATACACAATGAACACAGGCTGTTTGACCCTTGCATACGATAATAGACTGCGATAGACTTGGGCCTGTCCAGGGGGTGTACTTGTACATCACGCTGCCTCACTCTACAGAAACAGGACATACTGTAGGTTCCTGCTCCTATGAGCAGTTCCAGCAATAATTATACTCTGTGTTATGTTTTGTTAGTGTATGTCAAGGGCTGACACATGGATACAGATGCTTCGTTATTTTGTTGCCCTTTCTTGTTCTCTGTCAGGCCTGTTTTGATTTGTACTTGACCATGGCCATTGAATTGCAGTACATATCTACGGCTTTGTGATTGGGCCACAGAGTCACTTCCACCTTTGCACAATAGACGTGGGATGAGGTTATATTGGTAAACGTATGGGTATTTTCAAGTGAATTTGCATGATTTGCTGGCTTTTTAATTGTATGTTTTACAACGAACTGTTCACATTAAAACAAACAATATTGAGCAAATGAGGAAATCTCATTCCATGTCTCTACTTATTAGAAGAGCTAAGGTTTTGAAATACGGGCCATGCCCACAACAATCAGGGTGAATTCACCAGATAATGCAATAATCTCTGTTGTCATTCTATCCATTCCTTGGAATTTTTCATTACGGAAACTGTTTACAGTTTAAGAACCAAAAGGAAGCAATCAGATCAATATGATTAGTTTCTATTGGACAAATTCAGGAAGGTCCCTCCTCATTTTGTTTCAGGTTGCTTCCATTTAATAAAGGTTTTTCAACAAAATCTGCGTAACGAATACACCCTACGTGTGTCAATACTTACTAACACTACTACAATGATGTTTCCCAATAGTTGTTGTGGAAATGAGTCTAAGTTAAGGTTTTATCACTAAGTGTATTTACAGGGGCTTACAGGTAGTACCTGCCTGACTCACCTCACCTGAATCAGGTAAGGAGAAAGAGAGAGAGAGAACTGAGAAATGTGGCATTGTTGTGGTACAAAGTCCAGTTTCAGCCACACAATTTCACAAAAAGTACTCTTTATGTCTGTTATCTGTCCATATTCATTGACCATAGTTACTACTGGAATTACTACTGTAACTATTATACTATGTAGAACTGATAGCATGATAGCACTGTCTAGTGCTCTGTCGGTGCCACAGGTTTTCATCATGACTTTCTGTATTTCCAGAAGCCATGAAAGAAACAAATGGATGAAAGTAGTTTTGACTGAAATATACACTGAGTGTACAAAACATTAGGAATATTGAGTTGCAACCCCTTTTGCCCTCAGAATAGCCTCAATTCGTTGGGGCATGGACTCTACAAGGTTTCGAAAGCATTCCACAGGGATGCTGGCCCATGTTGACGCCAATGTTTCCCACGGTTGTGTCAAGTTGGCTGGATGTCCTTTGGTTGGTGGACCATTCTCGATACACACGGAAAACTGTTGAGCGTGAAAAACCCAGCAGTTTTGCAGTTCTTGATACACTCAAACGGGTGCGCCTGCCACCTACTACCATACCCCTTCCAATGGCACTTAAATATTTTATCTTGCTCATTCACCCTCTGAATGGCACACATAAACAATTAATCCATGTCTCAATTGTCTCAACAACAACAAAAACATATTTAACCTGTCTCCTCCCCTTCATCTACACTGATTGAAGTGGATTTAACAAGTGACAACAATAAGGGATCATAGCTTTCAACTGGATTCACCTGGTCAGTCTATGTCATCCTAATGTTTTGTAAACTCATTGTACTTTGCCTGCTATTTAGGTTTCTGTTACTTAACAAATCCATGGGGAGATCTGAATGCTCACATAGAGAGATAGATAGTAGAGACATTCTTTGCCCCTCTTCATCTAAATATTTTTGCTTCAGTTTAAACAACTCATTATATTTATTCCCCACTTTAGAAATCCTTGTTTTACTTTCTCCCATGAAAATATCTATACAGTCACTGTTGTTGTCTGAGTGCACTGAGAAGATGGCTGACTGGGATTTAGTTAACCTGTCATTGTATTGTGTGGAGATGGGTGTATCCAATGACTTACCTGAGAGATTGAGTGAGGCAGTTAGGGTAAATATCCACAATATATATGTATGTGCCATTGTCGACGTGCAGACAGTTGCTGAAACAGAAGAGAGTGGCTGAGGAGCTTTATAGGTTACATGGCTGCATGCTCATGTCATGTTATCTACCGTCCACAGGCCACACCTTATTATAATCACACCCACTTCCTGATTGTAATAGCTAGTGTACATACAACTTGCTACAGTGTGTGTGTGTCCCAAATGGCACACTGTTCCCTATAAAATGTATTACTTTTGACGAGAGCCTTTTGGTCCCTGGTCAAATGTAGTACACTACAGAGGGAATAGAGTGCCATTTGGGATGCACACAGTGACTTGTATAAACACACTCCAGGTTAAGTGAAAGAATGCAGGGGAAAATACCAGGTACCAATGGTGTTGAAGGTGTTTACACAACATTATTTTTGCATAACTTTTTTGCATAATAGCTTTTTTCCTGTAACCTCCCGTCCTACCAACATATGCAAGCACACACACACACACACACACACACACACACACACACACACACACACACACACACACACACACACACACACACACACACACACACACACACACACACACACAATGGTAACAGTTAGAAAATATATATTTGTCAGTTCACTTTTAGAAAGAAGTGCATCTTCATAGAGAGAAAAGAAATGAGTTTAAACCAGTTTCTGGAGAAGCTATGTTCCCACAGTTCCCTTTGTCATTACAATACAGAGATTAGTAACAGTAAGTAAATACATTTTTATTTGTACCTTGTTATTTAGAAGACTTAGTTCTCCTTCAGCTTGCCTGAAACCCATGAGTCAGCTTGAAACAGCTTGTGGTCTGTATGATGATGATGATGATGATTATGATCACTGTAATTTTCCTATTTAGGAGTTTCATAAAGCATTTCACTTCTGTTTTCTACGTTGTCACACTGTTATGATTTACTGTTCAAATATAGCCGAGACAATTCATTGTCCATGACAAATAAAGACTCAAACCCTATCAGTAGCAGTTTTGATGCCCAGCGGCTCTATCTCACCCATTATACGCATGCTTAGATCACACCCAAAATACTGACATGTCTGAGAAGACAACAAGGCTGTCTCTCACACTAGAGAAGGATGGCCAGGCCATTCCAGAACACTGGGGAGAAATGTATGCTGTGTCCCTGGGGATCTAATACTAGCAAACATAAGTCATACTTTCTTCTCAGATGAGACCATCTCTCTACTTTTAATGGTATAAACTACCCAATGGGTACACTAGGTGTAGGCCTACTACTTGTTTTAAAGTGTGGGGTTTTTCAATGATCTGGTGGCACTGTGATACATGGTTGACAATGAAAGAATGAGGTGCCCTGAGGCCGTATGGCTGGGAATGACCCATCTCAAGAATCTCATGGTTGAGAATAGGGTCACTCTGGGTTATGTCTCTGTTCACTGCATTGACAAAGATGTTGGTTGCTCAATCAGTAAGAAATGCACTGTGATTAGGGCTTTGACGGTGACCGTATTACCGCCACACCGGTGGTCACGAGTCATGAAGGCAGTCAAATTCCATGTGACTGTTTAGTCACGGTAATTAGGCTTCTGCAAGCTCTGATGCTGCTGATGGTCATTAGTAGCCTACCAAACTTGCTAACTGCCTGGTACTCAGCACTCTATTGTCCCTGTAATCACTCTGACATCAATGCAAATGTGATCTAAAATCTAATCAAACACTTCATGAGAGCCATGAGCTCATGTTGCAGGAACATTTCTATAGGCTATGCAATTGTGTGAGAAATCAGAGTGATGGCCTCTCTTAAAAAGAGGAGTATCCCATGAGCTTTATATAGGCTAAGCCAACTATATTTATTTCTCAACCTTTCTAATATTAAACACATTGCTTCTCTTTACAACAGGAGTATAGCCTACCTGGCTGGCATTAAAATGAACCACGGGAAAAGCATCCTCCTTCCGCTATTTAAGTGCATAGATGACATGTATTTGTTCCCGCTGCTCCTGTTCTGAGACAGGTGGATGATAATGGTCCATTCTAAATCAAAACAAATTTCACACATATTATTTAGTATATGTAGAGACAAGATTGAATCAAGAATAGTGTGATGGGTGACATTATTAGCTTGTCAGTTGTGAATGATATATTATCACTTTTGAATGATGTCAAGCTTAAGGCAACAAACAGCCATGTTTTTTTTTTGACATTTTCAAATCATAGTCGCACACCTTATGTGGCCTCGTCCATTGGCTTATAAGGTTTGTATCACAGCTAAATTGGCAAAAGAAATTCTCAAAATGAAGCACATTAGTCCGCTTTACAACGGGTGTAGAGCCTAACTGGCATACATACATCCATGCATGAGTTTCAAGTTTGGGGAAGATAATTTTCACCATAAAAATGCACCTTCATAATAAAAGCATTACATGCATAATGGCATTTATGGTCACTTCTGAGAATGGTGTTTTCCTGCTAATGGCACATTTGCGCTTATAGACTACTGCCGTGTGCGCATTGCTAAGCTTATAATGTGAAGAAATAGCCTAATAGTTTATCAACATTTTAACATCTCATCTGTTGTGTCAAGCTCATTGCTTAAAACAGTTTTTTTGACGCTAGTGGTTGTATTCATTTGGGATCTATCGCATCCCACATCAGTCCCAGACTGTTTGGAGTATTTATTTCTCGCCCAGAATAGGTCAACTTTTGTACTATGGGGGATAGTAGATTGACATAGGCTAGTGCTTTTGCTGTTCGTTAGGCCTACTCATCTTGTTGGCTGACGAAAAGTAAATGTAGACAGTTCTTACAATATCTTCAATATTGATGTGTCTGTCTTCACTTGTAGCCTATGAGAAAGACCCGATCACATGACATGGAGAGCCATGTGAGTGAGAGGTGCTTCGGAAAGCAGCCGGGAGAAGGGAATTATAATTATAATATTCAGCCCAAGGGCACAATGGCCACTGGCCGCAAAAGGCCAGGAAATTCAAGGTGTTATCAAGTGCTTGTCAAACTGTGAATGAGAGACTGATGAAGTGTGTACAGCCTGCACAAAAAACAAAGCAGAGCTCATGCCTTTCATGCAACTTAAAAAAAAATCATTAGAATTGCATCATGCAGCCTTAGAATGTATTAAAAATCTAAATATATACCCCAACATTTGCATTACAACTAAAGTTGCATAAATAACTCTAAATTAAGCATATAGGAGTACCTGTTTCTTTGTTAACTGCTCAACACAGAATAGCCGCATGTGCGCACTCCCTCAAATCGTTTGGAGAAAATATCCTTTCTATTTTATTCACCTATGTTCAATTGTATTCTTCATACTATAAAATAATATCAAATAATGAAACGGAATTCTAAGCAAATCTTGTCTGCTAAATGAACTAGTGTAGCCCAAAGCCACATTGTATAGCCAGATCAGGGCCTAACATAAGGACAACACAGAGTTTGCTATTTTGGTCTTCTGAAATAGACTACATTTTCTTCATATCATGTTTCTTTAGAACTGTCTAAAATAAATAATGGATTCATTGTGAAGGTGTAGGCTATATTACATGGATTTATTCAACTTTTTAAAATGTTCCAAGGGTCTGCATCAATGGCTTGTAGGCAATGCGTGGAAGCCAAGCGATACTACATGTGTTTATGTTAATTAACAGTCAATTACCGTGAGACCGGCAGTTATTTGCTTGACAATCATCAGCTTACAAAATGTCATGACTGCCACAGCCCTAACTGTGATTTGATTTATTTGGGGGTAAAACAATTTGTACAGTTTAAAAACAATTTAAAAGTACAAAGAAATCCAACAAGATACCACAATTCTTTACAAGGTAGTCCTCTATGTAGCTTGGTCAATGTGAGATATCACGAGATCAGCCAGAGCTATGGGGCTCTGGCTAGGTGAGGTGAAATCATAGACTTAGATCAGACTGGTTCCACCAGGCCAAAGTCACAAAGTCACCATTATTAGTCAGTTGTACAACCGAATGCCTTCAACTGAAATGTGTCTTCCGCATTTAACCCAACCCCTCTGAATCAGAGAGGTGCGGGGGGCTGCCTTAATCGACATCCATGTCTTCGGTGCCCGGGGCACAGTGGTTTAACTGCCTTGTTCAGGGGCAGAACGACAGATTTTTACCTTGTCAGCTCAGGGATTTGAACTTGCAACCCTCCGGTTACAAGTCCGGTTACAAGTCCAACGTCCAACGCTCTCATCTTTGTAGGCTACCTGCCGCCGTACAGGGGCTACCTGCCGCCGCTATGGGGCTCTGGCTAGGTGAGGTGAAATTATAGACTTAGATCAGACTGGTTCCACCAGGCTATGGGGCTCTGGCTAGGTGAGGTGAAATCATAGACTTAGATCAGACTGGTTCCACCAGGCTATGGGGCTCTGGCTAGGTGAGGTGAAATCATAGACTTAGATCAGGGCTGGTCAATTTCGGTCCTGGAGGGCCGAAACACTTCTGGTTTTCATCCTCTCCTTCTAATAAGGGACTAAGGCAGACCTGGGACACCAGTTGAGTGCAATTAACTACCAGGTAGAAACAAATACCAGAAGTGTTTTGGCCCTCCAGGACTGATATTGAACAGCCCTGCCTTACTGTAGATAGACATCGCATCTTTGTATGTCCCATTATGGCGTCTATGACAGTACGGACAACGCCATTGAGGCAATCTCTATTGTGAAGCAGTCAATTTTCTTCTACTACTATTTGTATTTATTATGGATCCCCATTAGCTGCTGCCAAGGCTACTCTTCCTGGGGTCTGGCAAAATTAAGGCAGTTACACAATTTTAACATTACAATACATTCAGAACAGATTTCACAACACACTAAGTATGTGCCCTCAGGCCCCTACTCCAATACCACTTATCTACAACACAAAATCCATGTGTACGTGTGTGTATAGTGCGTATGTTATCATGTGTCTGTATGCATGTGTCTGTCCCTATGTTTGTGTTGCTTCACTGTCCCCGCTGTTCCATAACGTGTATTTTTATCTGTTTTTTAAAATCTGATTCTACTGCCTGCATCGGTTACCTATTGTGGAATAGAGTTCCATGAGGCTTCCATTTAAAGAACACCCTCTGTGTTCGGTTAGACAGGTAACTCTTTATCCACAATATAGCAAGGGATGTAAAGCCATAACACATTTTTCCAGCAGCAGACTATGATCGATAATGTCACTTACATTACACATAATACAAATAGTAAAACAATACATCATATAACACTGTCACGCCACTATATATTTACAACACAAAATGTATGATACCACCATACAACAATATTACAATGTATGTGTTTGTAGAGTTTGTGTGCTAGCGCCTGTGTGCGTCTGTCTGTACCTGTGTGTGTGTGTGTCTCTTCACAGTCCCCGCTGTTCCATAAGGTGTATTTGTATCTATTTTTTAAAAATCTGATTCTACTGCTTGCATCAGTTACCTGATGTGGAATAGAGTTCCATGTAGTCATGGCTCTATGTAGTACTGTACGCTTCCCATAGTCTGTTCTGGACTTGGGGATTGGGAACAGACCTCTGGTGGCATGTATTGTGGGGTATGCATGGCTGTCCGAGCTGTGTGCTAGTAGTTTAAACAGACAACTCAGTACATTCAGCTTGTCAACACTTCTTACAAAAACAAGTAGTGATGACGTCAATCTCTCCTCCACTTTGAGCCATGAATATCATTCATGTTATCTCTCTGTGTGCATTTAAGGGCCAGCCGTGCTGCCCTGTTCTGAGCCAATTGTAATTTTCCTAAGTCCCTCTTTGTGGCACCTGACCACACGATTGAACAGTAGTCCAGGTGCGACTAAACTAGGGCCTGTAGGACCTGCCTTGTTGATAGAGTTGTTAAGACGGCAGAGTAGCGCTTTATTATGGTCAGACTTCCCCCCCATCTTAGCTACTGTTGTATCAACATGTTTCGACTATGATAGTTTACAATCCAGGGTTACTCCAAGCAGTGTAGTCACCTCAACTTGCTCAATTTCCACATTATTCAATACAATATTTAGTTGACGTTTAGAGTTTAGAGAATGATTTGTCCCAAATACAAGGCTTTTAGTTTTTTAAATATTTAGGACTAACTTATTCCTTGCCACCCATTTTGAAACTAACTGCAGTGCTTTATTAAGTGTTTATTCCTGATTCTACCTGGATTATGTTGGAGCGGCTTCCATTAAAGAACACCCTCTGTGTTCTATCAGACAGGTAACTCTTTATCCACAATATAGCAGGGGGTGTAAAGCCATAACAAATAGGTTTTTCCAGCAGAAGACTATGATCAATAATGTCAAAAGCCTCACTGAAGTCTAACAAAATATCCCCTCATCAATTTCTCTCAGCCAATAATCAGTCATTTGTGTAAGTGCTGCGCTTGTTGAATGTCCTTCCCGACAAGCGTTCTGAAAGTCTTGTTAATTTGTATACTGTAAAAATAAACTTTTTTCCAAAAGTTTACTATGAGTTGGTAACAGGCAATTTGAGCCAGTAAAGGGGGCTTTACTATTTTTAAGTAGCGGAATGACTTTTGCTTTCCTCCAGGCTTGAGGGCACACACTTACTAGTAGGCTTAAATTAAAGATATGGCAAGTAGGAGTGGCAATATTGTCCGCTATTATCCTCAGTAATTTCTTCATCCAAGTTGTCAGACCCGGGTTGCTTGTCATTGTTGATAGACAACAATCATTCTTTCACCTCTTCCACACTCACTTTACAGAATTCAAAATGATGCTTGTCTTTTATCATTTGATCAGTTAGACTTGGATGTGTAGTGTCAGCATCTGTTGCTGGCATGTCATGCCTAAGTGTGCTAATCTTGCCAATTAAAAAATCACTAAAGTAATTGGCAATATAAGTTGGTTTTGTAATGAATGAGCAATCTGATTCAATGAATGATGGAGCTGAGTTTGCCTTTTTGCCCAAATTTTCATTTTAGGTGCTCCAGAGATGTTTACTATCATTATTCATATAATTTATCTTTGTTTCATATTATAGTTTCTTATTGTTTTTATTCATTTTAGTCACATGATTTCTCAATTTGCAGTACGTTTGCCAATCTGTTGTGCAGCCAGACCTATTTTCCATTCCTTATACCTCATCCATCTCAGCCATACAATTTTCCAATTCCTCATCAATCCATAGGGATTTAACCGTTTTTACAGTCATTTTCTTAATGGGTGCATGCTTATTAGTAACTGGGATAAGCAATTTCATTAATGTGTCAAGTGCAGCGTCTGGTTGCTCCTCATTACACATCACAGACCAATAAATTATTTACATCAACAACATAGGAATCACTACAAAACGTATTGTATGACCTCTTATACACTATATTAGGCCAAGCCTTTGGAACTTTGATTTTCCAAGATATGGCTACTATATTGTTATCACTACATCCATTGGATCTGGATACTGCTTTCAAGCAAATTTCTGCAGCATCCGTAAAGATGTGATCAATACATGTTGATGATTTCATTCTTGTGCTGTTTGTAACTAACCTGGTAGGTTGACTGATAACCTGAATCAGGTTGCCGGCACTGGTTACAGCTTTTTCTTGAGTGGGCCGCTTGATGAAAGCCAGGCAATATTTAAATCACCCAGAAAATATACCTCTCTGTTGATACCACATACATTATCAAGCATTTCACACATGTTATCCAGATACTGACTGTTAGCACTTGGTGGTCTACAGCAGCTTCCCACAATAATGGGCTTTAGGTGAGGCAGATGAACCTGTAGCCATAAACAGTATTTAAATGAGATCCTCTCTAAGCTTTACAGGAATGTGCTTCTGAATATAAACAGCAATACCTCCAACATTGGTATTTCTGTATTTTCTGTAGATGTTATAACCATGTATTGCTACCACTGTATTATCAAAGGTATTATCTAAGTGAGTTTCAGAGATGTGAGTTGGCAAACAAACTGAAAGGGTATATACTGCCACCTGGAGTTTATTTTGTAATTTTTTTATTTCACCTTTATTTAACCAGGTTGGCTAGTTGAGAACAAGTTCTCATTTGCAATTGCGACCTGGCCAAGATAAAGCAAAGCAGTTCGACACATGCAACAACACAGAGTTACACATGGAATAAACAAACATACAGTCAATAATACAGTAGAAAAAGTCAACATACAGTATGTGCAAATGAGGTAGGATAAGGGAGGTAAGGCAATAAATAGGCAATGGTGGCGAAGTAATTACAATATAGCAATTAAACACTGGAATGGTAGATGTGCAGAAGATAAATGTGCAAGTAGAGATACTGGGGTGCAAAGGAACAACATAAATAAATAAAGTATGGGGATGAGGTAGTTGGATGGGCTATTTACAGATGGGCCATGTACAGGTTCAGTGATCTGTGAGCTGCTCTGACAGCTGGTGCTTAAAGCTAGAGAGGTAGATATGAGTCTCCAGCTTCAGTGATTTTTGCAGTTCGTTCCATTCATTGGCAGCAGAGAACTGGAAGAAAAGGCAGCCAAAGGAAGAATTGACTTTGGGGGTGACCAGTGCGATATACCTGCCCGGAGCGTGTGCTACGGGTGGGTGCTGCTATGGTGACCAGTGAGCTGAGATAAGGTGGGGCTTTACCTAGCAGAGACTTGTAGATGACCTGGCGATGAGTATGAAACAAGGGCCAGCCACTGAGAGCGTACAGGTCGCAGTGGTGGGTAGTATATGGAGCTTTGGTGACAAAACGGATGGCACTGTGATAGACTGCATCCAATTTGTTGAGTAGAGTGTTGGAGGCTATTTTGTAAATGACATTGCCAAAGTCGAGGATCGGTAGGATGGTCAGTTTTACCAGGGTATGTTTGGCAGCATGGGTGAAGGATGCTTTGTTGCGAAATAGGAAGCCGATTCTAGATTTAATTTTGGATTGGAGATGCTTAATGTGAGTCTGGAAGGAGAGTTTACAGTCTAACCAGATCCCTAGGTATTTGTAGTTGTCCACATATTAAGTCGGAAACGTCCATAGTAGTGATGCTAGTCGGGCGAGAGGGTGCAGGCAGCAATCGGTTGAACAGCATGCCCTTCGTTTTACTTGCATTTAAAAGCAGTTGGAGGCCACGGAAGGAGAGTTGTATAGCATTGAAGCTCATCTGAAGGTTAATTAACACAGTGTCCAAAGAAGGGCCAGAGGTATACAGAATGGTGTTGTCTGCATAGAGGTGGATCAGAGAATCACCAGCAGCAAGAGCGACATCATTGATGTATACAGAGAAGAGAGTCGGCCCGAGAATTGAACCCTGTGGCACCCCCATAGAGACTGCCAGAGGTCCGGACAACAGGCCCTCCGATTTGACACACTGAACTCTATCAGAGAAGTAGTTGGTGAACCAGGCGAGGCAATAATTTGAGAAACCAAGGCTGTCGAGTCTGCTGATAAGAATGTGGTGATTGACAGAGTCGAAAGCCTTGGTCAGGTCAATGAATACGGCTGCACAGTAATGTCTCTTATTGATGGCGGTTATGATATCGTTTAGGCGTGGCTGAGGTGCATCCATGACCAGCTCTGAAACCAGATTGCACAGCGGAGAAGGTACGGTGGGATTCGAAATGGTTGGTGATCTGTTTGTTAACTTGTCTTTCGAATACCTTAGAAAGGCAGGGTAGGATAGATATAGGTCTGTAGCAGTTTGGTTCTAGAGTGTATCCCCCTTTGAAGAGGGGGATGACCACGGCAGCTTTCCAATCTTTGGGAATCTCAGACGATACGAAAGAGAGGTTGAACAGGCTAGTAATAGAGGTTGCAACAATTTCGGCAGATAATTTTAGACAGAGAGGGTCCAGATTGTCTATCCCGGCTGATTTGTAGGGGTCCAGATTTTGCAGCTCTTTCAGAACATCAGCTGTCTGGATTTGGGTGAAGGAGAAATGGTGGAGGCTTGGGCGAGTTGCTATGGGGGGGTGGAGGGCTGTTGATCGGGGTGGGGGTAGCTAGGTGGAAAGCATGGCCAGCCGTAGAAAAATGCTTATTGAAATTCTTAATTATCATGGATTTATTGGTGGCGACAGTGTTTCCTAGCCTCAGTGCAGTGGGCAGCTGGGAGGAGGTGCTCTAATTCTCCATGGACTTTACAGTGTCCCAGAACTTTTTTGAGTTTTCTGCTTGAAAAAGCTAGCCTTAGCTTTCCTAACTGCCTGTGTATATTGGTTCCTAACTTCCCTGAAAAGTTGCATATCACGAGGGCTATTCGATGCTAGTGCAGAACGGCATAGGATGTTTTTGTGCTGGTCAAGGGCAGTCAGGTCTGGAGTGGACCAAGGGCTATATCTGTTCCTGGTTCTATTTTTTTTGAATGGGGCATGCTTATTTAAGATGGTGAGGAAGGCACTTTTAAAGAATTATCAGGCATCCTGTACTGACGGGATGAGATCAATATCCTTCCAGGATACCCGGGCCAGGTCGATTAGAAAGGCCTGCTCGCTGAAGTGTTTTAGGGAGCGTTTGACCGCAGGCCCATTATGGATGCAGGCAATGAGGCAGTGATCGCTGAAATCTTGGTTGAAAACAGCAGAGGTGTATTTGGAGGGCAAGTTGGTTAGGATGATGAGGGTGCCCGTGTTTACGGATTTGGGGTTGTACCTGGTGGGTTCATTGATAATTTGTGTGAGATTGAGGGCATCAAGCTTAGATTGTAGGATGGCCGGGGTGTTAAGCATGTCCCAGTTTAGGTCACCTAGCAGCACAAGCTCTGAAGATAGATGGGGGGCAATCAATTCACATATGGTGTCTAGGGCACAGCTGGGGGCAGAGGGTGGTCTATAGCAAGTGGCAACGGTGAGAGACTTGTTTCTGGAGAGGTGGATTTTTTAAAGTAGAAGCTCAAATTGTTTGTGTACAGACCTGGAGTGTGTTGTTTGAACAGGTATAAGGCAAGTATAATTGATTGGCTGATCCCTCCTGGTGACCTGGATGGAATCATGGGATCCTTTCTTAACCTACAGGAAGTCCCACGCAGTTGACTACTTGAAAATAGTGAGTCCTCAACGGTGCTGCATATGCTAAAACAAAGTTTTGGGCACTAGTGTTGTCTATCTAAGTCTATGGGTGAAGAAGAGAGGTGAAATATGTATTCCTTTTCAGATGTTATAGCCTCCCCTAGTGGTTAAGGTATGTATGTAGGGTTCCTGTAGCTCGTCTGCCAATCCGTTAAAGCACTTCCATCTGAAAATATAGTGACTTCAGAGCAACCAAACTTATTTTTTTCTTCCTTCATGTCTACAGAACATTAGTTGTTCCTTGTACCTAAAATTCAGATGATGAAACTATCATTATTCCACATTGACAGACGAAGCCATAATGTGACAGACAATGATTTCAGACATAGACTGATGAAATGTGTCAATACTCTGCGCAGATGCTCTCTGTCTCTTATCACCAAGGGCAGCTGGGATGTTTCATTGATCTCTCTTTATTTGTTTTTCAGCAGGGGACAGCAGAGAGACAGAGCAGGGAGACGCACCAGGAGATGTAACGGGACAGGGGAAACACTGAGGAGTGGTGGTCACAGGCTGATGACCCTATAGCTGGTCCAAGGGCACTTTTTTGGAGGTGTGACATGCAGAGATGGCCAGCAGGTTACCATATATCTATCAGTGTAAAGAAAAACGTATAGATTTTTCAAAAACACAGGTAAGCAATACTCACCACTGACCACTGAGACATCTTCATTTTGGAGCAATATTATGACATTATTAATTCGGTAACACAGTGAGTTTACTCCATTGACTAGGTCAGAATCAAAATCTCATGTGAACACTGGCCTCTGGTGAGCTGTTTTCGTCTCTGTTAGGACAGACTAACCTTTGACAGTAAAATGATGTGATGAAAGAATATCACCACAAGAGGGAGATCTCTCCTCATAATAGTGAATCTGCACTCCCCAGTGAATCTCAGCTAAACTGCCTGCCTGCTCTACCTGCCTGCCTGCCTGGCTCCCTGCCTGATCTCCTTCCCTGCCTGATCTCCTTCCCTGTCTGCTCTCCTTCCTGCCTGCCTGCCCTGCCCGCTCTGCTTCCCTGCCTGTTTGCTCTCCTTCCCTGCCTGCCTGCTCTCCTTCCCTGCCTGCCTACCCTGCTCATCTGCCTGCATGTCTACCCTGCCTGTCTGCCTCCCTGCCCTGCCTACTCTGCTTCCCTGCCTGCCTGCTCTCGTTCCCTGCCTGCCTGCCCAGGGCCGATATGAGCACAAGGGCAGGGCAAAGGGAGAACCGCTGGCTGGGGTTGCGTGCTCATCTCTCTGTGGGACAATGTGACTTTATTGATTGCAGACAGACAGACATTCCAGCCTAGCGGCATTACATTTGGGATGCTTTAGGGTGGAGCCTTGTTGCCAGGGACACGGTAATCTGTTATATGGCTCGTTTGATCTTGATGACAGAGGGAAAGCATGTTGCATGATGGTGCACCACTCTTTTACAATTGGATTTCTATGCACTATTTACAATGCATGTCACCAATGAAGAAAGACAAAGCATACCATCCCTGACAGTAAGAAAAATGCCCCCATGACAATTTTGGGAGACAGAAGGGAGATTAGGCTAGAATTTGGGATTGGATGTTCTTATGCAGAACACTTTCTCTAATAGGCACCATGTTGCATGATTCATGATTCCCTGGCTCTGCAGAAGATGAATCGGCATCTTGAAACTGTAGCTTGTCTGTAGAACTGATAACCATGTTATGTTATTGCTATCATGACTACAGTGATGCAGTTATTTTATTGTTGGTTGCAGACAGTCAGGCTTCACTTGGTTTAACACATGTTGGTGCAGACTGCAGGACTGTGAAAATGACTGTACAACCATACAAATGAGGGACTGCAGCTGCAGAAAGAATTTGCCTGTGTGGCCCAGTTCTAATAAAAAATTGCGTACAGCTTAATTATAAGTTACTTACTGTAAGTTAAACATCCTTAAAATCTATGAAATTGGGGGATTTATAATAAAGCCTACATATTTTGCACGATTATGAATGGGACTGAAGCTGCCTCCCTGCCTACCAGGGCCTGTAACTGAAAGGTTGCTGGATCGAATCCCCGAGCTCACAAGGTAAAAATCTGTCGTTCTGCCCCTGAACAAGGCAGTTGCGTGCTCATCTCTTTGTGGGACAATGTGACTTTATTGGAGTTACTTAAGTTAAACATCCTTTAAATCTATGAAATTGGGGGATTTATCAGAAAAGCCTACATATTTTGCACGATTATGAATGGGACTGAAGCTCCTTGAGCCTAATTTGTATTCACTAGCTCTTTCTTATTGTATAATAGGCATACATGTAGATGTTGGCTGAGCAGTGGAAAGTTATGTGAAATTGTTAAGACTCTGGTGCATTGTCTTACATCAGATAGCACAACCTTATCATAATCAGTTGAGTTATTGTCACGATCTTCGGGACGGACAGACCAAGGCGCAGCGAGGCATCCAGTATACATGTTTATTTAAAGGAAAACTCACGTAACTGGGCAAAATAACAAAATGAACGAAGATCATGACGTTGAAACATAACAAAACACAGCTATGACCAAACAATAACCCACAAACCCCAAGTGAAAAACTACAAACATATATATGGTTCCCAATTAGAGACAACGACACAGCTGCCTCTAATTGGGAACCATTACCCCAACATAGAAATATCTAACCTAGAACAGAAAAAACCCTACACCAAAAACAAAACAAAACACTCCAGCCGGTCTTCTCAGGCCTGGACGTGACAGTACCCCAAAGGTGCGGACTCTGACCGCGCCACCCAAAAGTCCTTATGAGGGTCTTCGGGTGGGTTTTTTTTTGTCCCAGGTGGCGGCTCCGGTGCTGGCCGTGCTGATTCTAAGTCACGCACCGGAGGCCCTGGGCCATTTGCAGGACTGGGGACCCTCTCTGGCGGCCCCGGACTGGGGACCCTCACTGGCGGCCCCGGACTGGGGACCCTCACTGGCGGCCCCGGACTGGGGACCCTCACTGGCCCTCTGGTGCGGGAGCAGGAACCGGCCGTACTGGGCTCGTGACGCGCACTCTGGTGCGGGGAGCAGGAACCGGCCGTTGGGCTCGTGACGCGCACTCTGGTGCGGGGAGCAGGAACCGGCCGTACTGGGCTCGTGACGCGCACTCTGGTGCGGGGAGCAGGAACCGGCCGTACTGGGCTCGTGACGCGCACTCTGGTGCGGGGAGCAGGAACTGGCCGAACTGGGTTCCCGACGGGTACCGGAATCCTGGAGCATGGAGCAGGGACAGGACGTGCTGAGTCCTCTAAGCGCACAGGGAACCTGGTGCGCGGAGCCAGAACAGGACGTGCTGGACTCTCTAAGCGCACAGAGGGCCCGGTGCGCGGAGCCGAAACAGGACGTGCCGGGCTCAATGCGCACAGGGGGCCTGATGCGTGGAGCCCGCACCATGTGCCCCCCCCCAAGAAATGTTTGGGGCTGCTGTGGCCCCGAACCCCCCAGGAGCTCCAGCCAAGGAAAGGCCTCCCAATCCGCCTTGATCTCCGCCATGGTCAAGAACCCCCTCTCCTTCTTGCCACGCTGCTTGGTCTCTTGGTGGTGGGTTATTCTGTCACGATCTTCGGGACGGACAGACCAAGGCGCAGCGAGGCATCCAGTATACATGTTTATTTAAAGAAGGAAAACTCACGTAACTGGGCAAAATAACAAAATGAACGAAGATCATGACGTTGAAACATAACTGAACAAAACAAACACAGCTATGACCAAACAATAACCCACAAACCCCAAGTGAAAAACTACAAACATATATATGGTTCCCAATTAGAGACAACGACACACAGCTGCCTCTAATTGGGAACCATTACCCCAACATAGAAATATCTAACCTAGAACAGAAAAAACCCTACACCAAAAACAAAACAAAACACTCCAGCCTGTCTTCTCAGGCCTGGATGTGACAGTTATTTAGAATGCAAGGTGATTAGTAGATGTTCTTTAGCTATTTGGGATAAAAGGTGATTATTAGGTGTTCTTGTCACGTTGGTATAAAGGGTCGGGAGACAGGCACAGGAATGAGTAATATGGGTTTTTATTATGCCCATATTACGGCACTGCACTAGCAGCACAATGACACAGGATAAAATGTGGTTTGTAAAACAATGACTTCTACATTTGATGCTCTCAAACACAGCCAATGTTTGTCTGTGGTACTAATCTGCAGATGGGGTTACTGTGGGGTCTTACTGCAAGTTTGGAACTTGAAAAAATAGCAGGTATAATGTTGCCTACTACGCATGTTCTATTCTGCTCTCTTAAAATAACCGTATTGTCTTCTCTGCTATATGTAGAAACTGTTAAACACACGTGAATGGTTTTATAAAATTAGTCTCATTGTGGAGTTGGAGAGTCATGTCTTTTGGACCTAATTATGTTCCTCTTCTCTTTCCTTCCTTCATTTTATGATCAAGGTTCAGGTGAGGCTATGTACCTTCTTGTCACGACTTCCGCCGAAGTCGGTCCCTCTCCTTGCTCGGGCGGCGTTCTGCGGTCGAAGTCACCGGTTTTCTAGCCATTGCCGATCTAGCCATTGCCGATTTTACACACCTGGTTTCAATCCCACAATTCCGAGGGAGTATGATGGGACGGCTGCCGGATGCCAGGGGTTCCTACTCCAGCTGGAACTCTACCTGGTGACCATCCACCCGGCTCCATCGGGACATGAGAGCGTGTCCGCCCTCATCTCCTGCCTCTCAGGCAAAGCCCTGGAGTGGGCCAACGCCGTATGGAGTGAAGGAGACGCGGCGTTGGACCATTACGCAGAGTTCACCCGCCGCTTTCGGGCAGTTTTCGACCACCCGCCTGAGGGTCAAGCGGCGGGTGAACGTCTGTTCCATCTGAGGCAGGGGACAAGGAGCGTGCAGGATTTCGCTTTGGACTTCCGGACCCTGGCCGCCAGCGCGGGATGGAACGACAGGGCCCTGATCGATCACTACCGGTGCAGTCTGCGCGAGGACGTCCGTCGGGAGACACCACCCTCACATTGGATCAGCTGGTGGACCTGTCCATCTGGCTGGACAACCTGCTGGGTACCCACAGACGTTCGGATCGGGGCCTGTCAGTTCCATCCCCCAGCACCTCCGCTCCGATGCCCATGGAGCTGGGAGGTGCTGCGCTTAGGGCGACTGGAGGAGGGGCCATTCCCTGCACCATCTGTGGCCGCAGAGGGCACACTGCTGGTCGGTGGTGGGGGGGTTCTTCAGGGAGTCGAGGTAGCAGGCAGGGCACTATCGTGTCACCCCAGGTGAGTCGGCACCAGGCTCATCCAGAGCCCCCTTGTTGCTCACATTTTTGTGTTTATTAAATTTCCTGAGTTTTCCACACATTCCCAGCATAAGGCGCTCGTAGATTCAGGTGCAGCTGGGAATTTTATTGACTGTTTATTTGCCCATAGTTTAGTGATCCCCATTGTTCCTGTGGATATGACCTTCCCCGTGCTTGCCCTAGATAGTCAACCATTAGGGTCAGGGCTGATGGGAGGGAGGCCACCGCTCCACTAGACATGGTTACGCAGGAGGGTCACAAGGAGAGAATCAGTATCTTCCTTATTGATTCTCCTGCGTTCCCTGTGGTGCTGGGCCTACCCTGGTTGGCCTGTCATGACCCCACCATTTCGTGGCAACAGAGGGCTCTCAAGGGGTGGTCATGAAAGTGCTCAGGGAGGTGTGTAGGGGTTCCCAACTACGGTGGAAAGTCCAAACCAGGTCTCCACAGTGCGCATCCCCTCAGAATATGCCGATTTGGCTCTCGCCTTCTGTAAGAAGAAGGTGACTCAATTACCACCCCATCGACGGGGGGATTGTGCGATAAATCTCATGGTAGACGCAGCACTTCCCAGGAGTCACGTGTATCCTCTGTCACAGGATACATTCGGCCCTCCACTTCACCTGCCTCCTCGAGTTTCTTTTTTGTGAAGAAGAAGGATGGAGGTCTGCGCCTGTGTATTGACTATCGGGGTATCAATCAGATCACTGTGAGGTACAGCTACCTGCTGCCTCTTATAGCCAGTGCGATAGAGTCAATGCACAAAATTACAACCCCTACCCGTTCCACAACGGCCGTGGTCGCACCTGTCAGTGGACTTCCTGACTGATCTTCCTCCCTCACAGGGCAACACCACGATCCTGGTCGTTGTGGATCGGTTTTCTAAGTCCTGTCGTCTCCTCCCTTTGCCTGGGCACTACAGACTGCGGAGGCCCTGTTCACACACGTCTTCCGGCACTACGGGGTGCCTGAGGATATAGTCTCTGATCGGGGTCCCCAGTTCATGTCCAGGGTATGGAGGGCGTTTATGGAGCCTTACCTCAGGTTTTCACCCTGAGAGTAACGGGCAGATGGAGAGAGTAAACCAGGATGTGGGTAGGTTTCTGCAGTCATATTGCCAGGACTGGCCGGGGGAGTGGGCGGCTTTCATCCCATGGGCAGAGATGGCCCAAAACTCACTCCGCCACTCCTCCATTAACCTCTCTCCCTTTCAGTGTGTACTGGGGTATCAGCCGGTTCTGGCACCTTGGCATCAGAGCCAGATCGAGGCTCCTGCGGTGGACAAATGGTTTAACACTCGGAGGAGACCTGGGATGCCGCCCATGTGCAACTGCAACGGGCCGTGAGGCGGCAGAACGTGAGCGCTGACCGCCACCGCAGTGAGGCCCCGGTGTTCGCACCGGGGGACCGGGTCTGGCTCTCGACCCGAAACCTGCCCCTCCGCCTGCCCTGCCGGAAGCTGGGTCCGCGGTTTGAGGGGCCATTCAAAGTCCTGAGGAGACTGAACGAGGTATGCTACAGGTTACAGCTTCCCTCAGATTACCATATTAATCCCTCGTTCCATGTGTCTCTCCTCAGGCCGGTGGTGGCTGGTCCACTCCAGGAGTCTGAGGTGCGGGAGGTTCCTCCGCCCTCTCTGGACATCAAGGGGGCCCCGGCGTATACTGTTCGAACCATCCTGGACTCGAGGCGTCGGAGGGGTATGGTCCGGAGGAGAGATGCTGGGTGATGGGTGGAGGACGTTCTGGACCCTTCGTTGCTGCGGAAGTTCCACCGTCTCCATCCGGATTGCCCTGCGCCTAGTCCTCCAGGTCGTCCCTGAGGCCGGTGTCGGCGCGCTGCTGGAGCCGCACGCCGAGGGTGGGGGCTGTACTGTCACGACTTCCGCCGAAGTCGGTCCCTCTCCTTGCTCGGCGGTCGACGTCACCGGTTTTCTAGCCATTGCCGATCTACTTTTCATGTTCCATTGTTTTTGTCTTCTTTTACACACCTGGTTTCAATCCCACAATTACTTGTTCATTATTTAACCCTCTGTTCCCCCATGTTTGTTTGTGAGTGATTGTTTGTATGTTTATACGGTCTGTTAATGTGGGCTGGGTATATATGATTTGTATTTGTGATTTTTGGAGTAAATATGTTTATCACTCATATATGCTGTCCTGCGCCTGACTCCTCTTCACCAGCTACACACAGATCCTTAACACTTCTAATCAACCTGAGATGCTGGGCAAGGAATTATTGGCAAGGTTGAATGTTATTCCCTGCCTGTCTCTCTCTGCATGGTGAGCTGCTGATACTGATATTAGCTCTCTCCTCTAACCTAGCGGTTAGAGCATTGGGCCAGTAACAGAAAAGTTGCTTGTTCTAATTCCCAAACCGACTATGTGAAAGATCTGTCAATCTGCCCTTGAGAAAAGCACTTAACCCTAATTGCTCCAGGGTCACCATCAATAATGTCTGATCCATGGCCGTGACCCCACTATCTGAGGGTGTCTCAGGGGGAGTGCGATATTCAAAGAACACAATTTCATTTCAAACACTCACTACAGGTTACACACTTGTACATGTGTAAAACAGGACAAGTATAAGCACCCTCTATTTTACTTTTCTCCATTGTCTAGCCCTAGTGCTGCTGTGCTGATGGGTATTCAAGGCCTTGCCTTGTGGTGAGTTAAGTCATCCACAAGATTGATTGATTTCTCCTGGTGACCGGTTTGAACCAGCTTAAAATAGACCGGCGGTGCTCAGTTCCTCATCCAAGCAGCCATGCTAAGCACAATTAAACCTCTGAGCTCACACTGTTTCCTGCAGGGCCAGGCTTGAGACCGCTCTGTTGTGGTCAATCCTTCTGTTTTTATTATTAGAGTATTATTATGTATTACTATGTGAAAATCGCATTGGGATTTGTAGGATATGAATTTGAATAGATACACCCCACTGCAGGTTGTATAATACAGTGAGGGAAAAAAGGTTTTGATCCCCTGCTGATTTTGTATGTTTGCCCACTGACAAAGAAATGATCAGTCTATAATTTTAATGGTAGGTTTATTTGAACAGTGAGAGACCAGAATAACAACAAAAAAATGTGAACAATTTTATAAATTGATTTGCATTTTAATGAGGGAAATAAGTATTTGACCCCTCTGCAAAACATGACTTAGTACTTGGTGGCAAAACCCTTGTTGGCAATCACAGAGGTCAGACGTTTCTTGCAGTTGGCCACCAGGTTAGCACACATCTCAGGAGGGATTTTGTCCCACTCCTCTTTGCAGATCTTCTCCAAGTCATTAAGGTTTTGAGGCTGACGTTTGGCAACTCGAACCTTCAGCTCCCTCCACAGATTTTCTATGGGATTAAGGTCTGGAGACTGGCTAGGCCACTCCAGGACCTTAATGTGCTTCTTCTTGAGCCACTCCTTTGTTTGCCTTTGGCGTGTGTTTTGGGTCATTGTCATGCTGGAATACCCATCCACGACCCATTTTCAATACCCTGGCTGAGGTTCTGACGGTACATGGCCCCGTCCATTGTCCCTTTGATGCGGTGAAGTTGTCCTGTCCCCCTAACTCCAAAAAGTTTTGGGACACTGTCAAGTCCATGGAGAACAATAGCACCTCCTCCTAGCTGCCCACTGCACTGAGGCTAATTCATGATAATCTAAAATTTCAACAAACATTTCTCAACGGCTGGCCATGCTTTCCTGGCTACCCCAACCCCAGGCCAACAGCTCCGCCCCCCCCGCATCTACTTGTCCAAGCCTTCCCAGCTTCTCCTTCACCAAAATCCAGATAGCAGATGTTCGGAAAGAGCTGCAAAATCTGGACCCGTACAAATCAGTTGGACTAGATAATCTGGACCCTCTTTTTTAAAACTATCTGCTGCCATTGTTGCAACTCCTATTACCAGTCTGCTCAACCTCTCTTTGGTGTCGTCCGAGATCCCAAAAGATTGGAAAGCTGCTGCGGTCATCCCTCTCTTCAAAGAAGACCCAAATTGCTATAGACCTATATCAATCCTGCCCTGCCTCTCTAAAGTCTTCGAAAGCCTAGTTAATAAACAGATCATTGACCACTTCGAATCCCACTGTACCTTCTCCGCTGTGCAATCCGGTTTCCGAGCTGGTCACGGGTGCACCTCAGCCACGCTCAAGGTACTAAACGATATCATAACCGCCATCGATAAGAGACATTACTGTGCAGCCGTTTTCATTGACCTGGCCAAGGCTTTCGACTCTGTCAATCACCACATCCTTATCGGCAGACTCAACAGCCTTGGTTTCTCTAATGATTGCCTCGCCTGGTTCACCAACTACTTTGCCAACAGAGTTCAGTGTGTTAAATCGGAGGGCCTGTTGTCCGGGCTTCTGGCAGTCTCTATGGGGGTGCCACAGGGTTCAATTCTTGGGCCGACTCTCTTCTCTGTATACATCAATGATGTCGCTCTTGCTGCTGGTGATTCTCTGATCCACCTCTATGCAGACAACACCATTCTGTATACTTCTGGCCCTTCTTTGGACACTGTGTTAACTAACCTCCAAACGAGCTTCAATGCCATACAGCACTCCTTCCGTGGCCTCCAACTGCTCTTAACTTCTTAGGGATCGGCTCATGAGGTGACCGTTTTGGAGAGCCTGGCATGCCCAAAGTAAAATGCCTTCCATTCAGGCCCAGAATATAGGATATGCACATATTTAGTACCATTGGATAGGAAACACTCTGAATCTTCCAAAAGTGTTAACCATTTGTCTGTGAGTAAAACAGAACGCATATGGCAGGCGAAACCCCGATGAATTTCTGTCCTGGAAAAAGTGATTTTGACACATTGCTCATTTGGAACCCCTCCCTCATGAAAATGACCATATAAGGGCATATGAATGCAGTACTCATCGCTTCCTTTAGATGTCAACAGTCTCGAGACAGTGTAAATTTTCATTTTGGATGCTTTAGACCAGAGAATAAGAGCAAACCAGGAAGTGTCCTTTTTATGTCAACAGTACCCAGCGCGCGCGCAGTACCCGACAAGGCGCGCTGTGTCTTTTTTTACCGTCTTTATCGATCAGTTTATATTCCGGTTGATTTATAATAGTAAATATACGTAAAAGTGTTCCTAAGGATACATTTAAAACTATGTTTGATTGTTCTTGGACAAGTTTATAGGTATAAGATGAACGAGTTCTCGTCACGTTTCAATGGAGGAGTGGAGGCTGTCGTTTTTGATTATAACGCGCAAACCAAATGGAGATTTGGAAATAGTGCCCCAGCAAATGGAGATAGCGCCCCAGCAATCCCAGAGAGGTTAATAATTCTACTTTTGGATTTTGAATTTGGTGCCTTGCATTTCACCTGGTAGTGTCGGGAGGGGGGCCCCATCGCTCCCTAAGAAGTTAAGAGGTTAAACGCTAGTAAAACCAAATGCATGCTTTTCAACCGTTCGCTGCCTGCACCCGCCCGCCCGACTAGCATCACTACCCTGGACGGCTCTGACCTAGAATATGTGGACAACTACAAATACCTAGGTGTCTGGCTAGACTGTAAACTCTCCTTCCAGACTCACATTAAACATCTCCAATCCAAAATTAGATCTAGAATCGGCTTTCTATTTTGCAACAAAGCCTCCTTCACTCATGCTGCCAAACTTGCACTAGTAAAACTGACTATCCTACCGATGCTCGACTTCGGTGATGTCATCTACAAAATAGCCTCCAACACTCTACTCAGCAAACTGTGCTGTCACAGTGCCATCCGCTTTGTCACCAAAGCCCCATATACTACCCACCACTGCGACCTGTATGCTCTAGTCGGCTGGCCCTCGCTACATACTCGTCGCCAGACCCACTGGCTCCAGGTCATCTACAAGTCCCTGCTAGGTAAAGCCCCCGCCTTATCTCAGCTCGCTGGTAACCATAGCAGCACCCACCCGTAGCACTCGCTCCAGCAGGTATATCTCACTGGTCACCCCCAAAGCCAATTCCTCTTTTGGCCGCCTTTCCTTCCAGTTCTCTGCTGCCAATGACTGGAACGAACTACAAAAATTGTTGAAACTGGAGACACTTATCTCCCTCACTAGTTTCAAGCAGTTCTGGGCTGATTCCTCACTGTTCTCATGATCATTGCAACTCCACGAGGTGAGATATTGCATGGAGCCCCAGGCCGAGGGAGATTGACAGTTCTATTGTGTTTCTTCCATTTGCACCGACTGTTGTCACCTTCTCACCAAGCTGCTTGGCGATGGTCTTGTAGCCCATTCCAGCCTTGTGTAGGTCTACAATCTTGTCACTGACATCCTTGGAGAGCTCTTTGGTCTTGGCCATGGTGGGGAGTTTGGAATCTGATTGATTGACTGCTTCTGTGGACAGGTGTCTTTTATACAGGTAACAAGCTGAGATTAGGAGCACTCCTTTTAAAAGTGTGCTCCTAATCTCAGCTCGTTACCTGTATAAAAGACACCTGGGAGCCAGAAATATTTCTGATTGAGAGGGGTCAAATACTTATTTCCCTCATTAAAATGCAAATCAATTTATAACATTTTTCACATGCGTTTTTTCAGGATTTTTTTGTTGTTATTCTGTCTCTCAAAAAACCTACCATTAAAATTATAGACTGATCATTTCTTTGTCAGTGGGCAAATGTACAAAATCAGCAGTGGATCAAATACTTTTTTACCTCACTGTATGAGGTACCGTACTGACTGTTTGGATGATCTAATCAATTTCTGTGATTATAATTATTTTGTTTGGAGAAGGGTAATAAATGTGCGCCTTATTCGTGTCTTTATGGAAACGATACAGACTAACATTTGTAACACTTTTCATTGTACTAGAAAACAGCTGTAGAATGGATCACTTCCTGTCTGACATGGATTTGCTCCTCTTTGATCCTTACCAGATGAATCACACATTAGTTTTGTTTTGGTATTGTTTTGTAGTACAGGGCAGCCCTACTATTTAGAGTTCAGTAACACTAGCTTTTCCATTGAAGGTGCTGCTGCGGATATCCCAAGCTTCAACCAGGGTTTCCAATCCATCTAAGTCTGCAGTTAGTTACTGTAAATAAGTGCTGTTTTCCTATGTATAAGTAGTGTTTTCCCTTATCCACTGTGGTGTATTCCGTTGGCTCTAGGGTCCTTGGCACAGTGCTCCGAGTCCCAATGTGTCCTCTGGCGTGCTGCCTGCTCTGCTTTTAGTGAGTAAGGGAGGGAGTGAGCTGTTTCTATGACAGACACACGCAAATGACTTAGTCACCGGCTCCAGTCCCAGCTGTGGGTGTGGGGAATTGGGAGTGGGGAGGCTCCAGACATGGGGAGAGGAATAGAGTGGGGAGTGGGCAGGCCTCAGCTGTAGGGGGTGAGGAAGGAGCTAGTCGCAGGCTCCAGCCATAGGAAGCAAGGAGAGGGGAGAGGAGAGAGGGGAATAGCAGTAGAGAGTGGGGAGGGCCCAGCCTTGGGGAGCGGGGCGAGGGGAGTCGGGAAGACACACATGGGAGGGAGCTTCAGCATCAAGCCTGCCTGCCTGCTCTGACCTTGTCCTCCAGTCAAGATGGACAATGGGCCTGTCCCTCCCAGAGACTCTCCCGCTTTCCTCTGGTACTTTCCTTTCCTTCACCAGGCGCCAGTCCAAACGACTCCCTTCTGTACTGTAGGCAAAATATCAAGTTGGCAGGGCCAATAGGATAGACCTTCTTACATTGATCCCAGATAAAATAGTTATTGGCAGTGGTACCTAGAGACTGTCAGTTTGATTGTTGCTCAAGTAAATGTGTCCATTGTTGTAACTGGTAGTGGTACGCGGATCAGCTGTTTGTTCACCTGCATCTGCCCGCAATTGCTAATAACCCATCCGCAACCGCCCAACTATATGTGATGAAGTGAAATCTGAGGCCTGCACCTTATCCTAACCCACTAATATAGAAACTGTGCTGTAGGCTACAGTCGGAGATGGCAGAATTATTTTGGGACAGGGGGTGCAGGATTTTTTGGGGCCTCATTTAGATATGCTTCTGCTAATAATCTCTGAAAGGCCCCAGAGTCTGCAACAGCACTTAGCAAGGGGCACCACCAAGCAAGCGGCACCAATGAAGACCAAGGAGCTCTCCAAACAGGTCAGGGACAAAGTTGTGGAGAAGTACAGATCAGGGTTGGGTTAAAAAAAAATATCAGAAACTTTGAACATCCCACGGAGCACATTAAATCCATTCTAAAAAAGATTCAAGAATATGGCACCAAAACAAACCTGCCAAGAGAGGGCCGCCCACCAAACTCACAGACCAGGCAAGGAGGGCATTAATCAGAGAGGCAACAAAGAGACCAAAGATAACCCTGAAGGAGCTGCAAAGCTCCACAGCGGAGATTGGAGTATCTGTCCATAGGACCACTTTAAGCCGTACACTCCACAGAGCTGGGCTTTACGGAAGAATGGCCAGAAAAAAGCCATTGCTTAAAGAAAAAATAAGCACATTTGGTGTTCGTCAAAAGGCATGTGGGAGACTTTTCAAACATAAGGAAGAAGGTACTCTGGTCAGATGAGACTAAAATGTAGCTTTTTGGCCATCAAGGAAAACACTATGTGTGGTGCAAACCCAAAACCTCTCATCACCCCGAGAACACCATCCGTGAAGCATGGTGGTGGCAGCATCATGCTGTGGGGATGTTTTTCATCGGCAGGGACTGGGAAACTGGTCAGAATTGAAGGAATGATGGATGGCACTAAATACAAGGAAATTCTTCAGGGAAACCTGTTTCAGTCGTCCAGAGATTTGAGACTGGGACAGAGGTTCACCTTCCAGCATGTCAATGACCCTAAGCATACTGCTAAAGCAACACTCAAGTGGTTTAAGGGGAAACATTTAAATGTCTTGGAATGGCCTAGTCAAAACCCAGACCTCAATCCAATTGAGAATCTGTGGTATGACTTAAAGATTGCTGTACACCAGCGGAACCCATCCAACTTGAAGGAGCTGGAGTAGTTTTGCTTTGAAGAATGGGCAAAATCCCAGTGGGGTGAATAGTTATGAACGCTCAAGTTTTCAGTTTTTTTGTCTTATTTCTTATTAATATTTAGAATATTAAAAATATTTAGCATCTTCAAAGTGGTAGGCATGTTGTGTAAATCATTTGATACAACCCCCCCAAAAATCTATTTTATTCCAGATTGTAAGACAACAATATGCAAACAATGCCAAGGGGGGGAATACTTTCGCAAGCCACTGTAGCTGGCACTGCCATCAGTCTCTTTTACCACTATACCAAATCTTTCACAAACAATACTTTTCTGGCCCTCACTTCTCTTTATTTTCAAGACTCCATTTCGCAGTTATTGAATTTAACTGACATTGATCTTTTTGCCTCAGTGGATCGATGTTAACTTTTTCTGCCCTTCCCAAAAGCATTTGGCGATTGGTGTGTAGTCTATTTGGCATGTGTAGAGTTAGGCCCTAAAGCTTAGACTTACGCACTAATGCCAAATAATGAAAGAAGAACCTTAATGTAGCCTATAGATATAAATTGCTTATTCAACCCGCCCGCCCGACACCCACCCACTCAATATTTCATGACCCTAAACCCGCCCGCCCTGTGCGGGTTATGAGTTAACCTGGGCATCAGGTTAGTTAGATGCCCACTTGACGTCTAATTGAGCTATAGAAAAGGATACAGTTCAATCTAAGGACATGAGTTACACTATCAAATCCGCATATAGCACAGTTCTGGAATGAAAGTGTTGTCGGTCTGAACCATTGTTCGCCTTATTGTTCAACATGGGATTTTGGGTGGTGATGAGTGAGTATTCCATCCTAATAATTACATAATAAGTGGGTATAACAAGGATGCCCACATCCCTCTGAGTTCCTTGCTCAATTTTTTTAAATTGTTTTTACTTTTAACAATTTTTTCTCACCAATTGGTAGTTACAGTCTTGTCCCATCGCTGGAACTCCCCTACGGACTCGGGAAAGGTGAAGGTCGAGAACCATGCGTCCTCTGAAACGTGATCCTGCCAAGCTGCACTGCTTCTTGACACACTGCTCGCTTAACCCAGAAGCCAGCCGCGCCAATGTGGCGGAGGAAACACCGTTCAGCTGGCGACCTAAGTCATCTAAGTCAATCTAGTTGTAGATTCCAGTGAACCAAACCCTCTGAGTAACACTTTGTTGTTTGTGAGTGGGAATGCACTACTATGGTGATTGGTGACACAGCCCACCCCGCTGATGTCCTTTACCCTCCCCTCCTCCATCCCCTCTCATCCCTCCCCCCATTCACCTGATCTTGTTGTCACCTCGGCATTGGGGTAGTGTTGGAAATCCCTTCCCCCTTCCCTAGGCCAGTATTTACTATGCTAAATCTCTCTCTCTCGCTCTCTCTCTTTCCCACTCTCTCTGTCCCCCTCTCTGTCCCCCTCTCTTTCTCTGTCCCGCTCTCTCTCTCTCCCTCTCTCTGTGTGAATGATAAAGAAAACTGGGGTGAAAGGTGACCCAAAAGAGAAATAGAACATCCCTAGCAGAGTGTTGATGCTGAGTGAATGCAAATAGTCTGGGTAGCCATTTGATTAACTGTTCAGGAGTCTTATGGCTTGGGGGTAGAAGCTGTTAAGAAGCCTTTTGGTACTGCTTGCCGTGCGGTAGTAGAGAGACCAGTCTATGACTAGGGTGGCTGGAGTCTTCAACAATTTTTAGGGCCTTCCTCTGACACCTCCTGGTATAGAGTGATGTACTGGGCCGTACGCACTACCCTCTGTAGTGCCTTGCGGTTGGAGGCTGAGCAATTGCCATACCAGGCAGCGATGCAACCGGTCAGGATGCTCTCGATGGTGCAGCTGTAGAACTTTTTGAGGATCTGAGGACCCATGCCAAATCTTTTCATTCTCTTGAGGGGGAATAGTCTTTGTAGTGCCCTCTTCACGACTGTCTTGGTGTGTTTGGACCATGATAGTTTGTTGGTGATGTGGACACCAAGGAACTTGAAGCTCTCAACCTGCTCCACGACAACCCTGTTGATGAGAATGGGGGTGTGCTCGGTCCTCCTTTTCCTGTAGTCCACAATCATCTCCTTTGTCTTGATCACATTGAGGGAGAGGTTGTTGTCCTGGCACCGCATGGCCAGGTCTCTGACCTCCTCCCTATAGGCTGTCTCATTGTTGTCGGTGATCAGGCCTACCACTTTTGTGTTGTCGGCAAACTTAATGATGGTGTTGGAGTCGTGCCTAGCCATGCAGTCGTGAGTGAATAGGGAGTACAGGAGGGGACTGAGCACGCACCCCTGAGTGGCCCCCGTGTTGAGGATCAGCGTGGTGGATGTGTTGTTACCTACCCTTACCACCAGGGGGCAGCCCGTCAGGAAATCCATAATACAGTTGCAGAGGGAGGTGTTTAGTCCCAGGGTCCTTAGCTTAGTGATGAGCTTTGAAGGCACTATGGTGTTGAACGCTGAGCTATACGCAATGAATATCATTCTCACATAGGTGAGAATGATCACCCTTCACTCATGCTGCCAAACATACCCTCGTAAAACTGACCATCCTACCGATCCTCGACTTCAGTGATGTAATTTACAAAATAGCCTCCAATACTCTACTCAACAAACTGGATGCAGTCTATCACATATCCACTGGCTCCTGGTCATCTACAAGTCCCTGCTAGGTAAAGTCCCACCTTATCTCAGCTCGCTGGTCACCTTAGCAGCACCAACCCGTAGCACGCGCTCCAGCAGGTATATCTCACTGGTCACCCCCAAAGCCAATTCCTCCTTTGGCCGAATCTCCTTCCAGTTCTCTGCTGCCAATGACTGGAACGAACTTCAAAAATCTCTGAAACTGGAGACACTTATCTCCCTCAACAGCTTGAAGCACCAGCTGTCAGAGCAGCTCACAGACCACTGTACCTGTTTATAGCCCATCTTTAAATAGCCCAACCAACTACCTCATCCCCTACCGTATTTATTTATTTATCTTGTTCCTTTATTTATCTTGTTCCTTGTTCCCAGTTTTTCTACATTGCACATTCATCTACTGCACATTTTTACCATTCCAGTGTTAAATTGCTATATTGTAATTACCTTACCTTCCTTATCCTACCTCATTTGCACTCTTTGTATATAGATTTTTTTTTATTTTATTGACTGTATGTTTGTTTTACTCTATGTGTAACTCTGTGTTGTTGTATGTGTCGAACTGCTTTGCTTTATCTTGGCCAGGTCGCAGTTGGAAATGAGAACTTGTTCTCAACTTGCCTACCTGGTTAAATAAAGGTGAAATAAAAAAAATAAAAAAATAGGTGTTCCTTTTGTCCAGTTGGGAAAGGGCAGTGTGGAGTGCAATAGAGATTGCGTCTGTGGATCTGTTGGGGCGGTATGCAAATTGGAGTTTGGTCTAGGGTTTCTGGGGTAATGGTGTTGATGTGAGCCATGACCAGCCTTTCAAAGCACTTCATGGCTACAGACGTGAGTGCTACGGGTCGGTAGTCATTTAGGCAGATTACCTTAGTGTTCTTGGGCACAGGGACTATGGTGGTCTGCTTGAAGCATGTTGGTATTACAGACTCAGTCAATGACAGGTTGAAAATGTCAGTGAAGACACTTGCCAGTTGGTCAGCGCATGCTCGGAGTACATGTCCTGGTAATCCATCTGGCCCTGCGACCTTGTGATTGTTGACCTGTTTAAAGGTCTCAATTCTCATGCTTGAGTAAAAGTAAAGATTCCTTACTAGAAAATGACTCAAGTAAAAGTCACACAGTAAAATGCTTCTTGAGTAAAAGTCTAAAAGTATCTGGTTTTAAATGTACTTAAGTACAGTGGTGGAAAAAGTACTAAATTGTCATACTTTTGTAAAAGTAAATGCTATACATCAAATTCCTTATATTAAGCAAACCAGACGGCACAATTTTCGAGTTTTTATTTATTTACGGACAGCCAGAGCCACACTCATTTACAGTCCACCAAATCAGAGGCAGTAAGGTATGACAATACGTAGGTTGATAGGTTTGTGAATTTAAAAATCGATAGGTTCGAATTTGCCTGAGCAATCAAAATGCAACGAGTACTTTTGGGTGTCAGGGAAAATGTATGGGAGTTATTTTCTTTAGGAATGTAAAAATAGTAAAGGAAAGTACAGATACCCCCAAAAACGACTTAGTACTTTTAAGTATTTTACACCACTGCTAATCTGGAATGTCACCCTGACACCCCAGGTCCAACCCTGCAGTGACCTAATATGATGTTCCTGATCGTGTGTTGCCTTGATGTGTCTGGCTTTCAGACTCTCTGATTGGAGAGTGATGTGAAGACGGATGTGCCGCAGACCTCGTGGAGGTCTTATAGTGCAGCCAGCCATGATCAGGGGGAGAGGCGAGTGGGCAGCGGCCGATTTTGTGTAATGCTGCCTGCCTGGGTGCCTGGGCTTCGTGTGTGGTAGAGATGCACAGTCATTTAATCTATATGCTCAGGTCTGTCCCTGGGGTAGAGAAGGGAGGGAGAGGAGGTGGGAGGGAGAAAGAGGAAACACAAGCTCTATATACGTAGTTTCGCCTGCTCTCTGCGTGCCAGTGCTGCCTCCAGAATCTCTGACCTATGACCGATCTCGCCCATCATCTGTACCAGGCTCCCTGAGGGTTATGAAACTAATCCCAGAAAAAAGGAAAAAGCTGATTTGTTTTTGTTTTTCCCCTCACAGATTTGTCATCGTAAACACAAAACATTTCCTGGTAAACTTTCCACCGCTAGATGATTTACTAAGCCTATTTCCCATAACTGTAGGCAGATAGATTGGACCCCCACCTGAGGAGCTCCTCTCTGTAATAGGCTTTAAAAGTCAATCAAGCGTTGCTGTGTGGTTTTCGTGTTACCGTCAGGAGAGAAAACACACACACCAGTTTAATTTCCCTCTGCAGTGCTGGTGTTTACCATCCCAGAGCAGTTCAGCTGCAGTGCTTCCATGTTCCAGTGCCCTGTTCCATTCTGGGTTCCAGGGCCCTGTTCCGTGTTCCATCCCTCTGAGACCCTGCCAGACTGTCAGTCAGAAGCAGGAATGTGGCTGGTATGCCGGCCTGGTCTGGTTCATACTATGAGAAGCTAGCTGTCTGTTGCCATTGGAGAGGTGCCATGGGTAAGATCTGTTCAAAACACAGCCTGGGCCCATGGAGAGACACTTCCCATTAACTCTCATAAATGCCCTTTGTAATAAGGGGGTAATGGGTCCAGTAATCAACCTGTCACAGTTATGGGATGATTGCTGCCAGCACTACAGATTCCTGAAAGGGAATCAGACTTCCAAACAAGGGTGCAATGAAGGTCATGTGTACACATAAACACGCAGCTGTGGGCTCTATGGTCGGCTGCTGGATCTGCTGTGCTCTATTTCCTGTAGAGCATGGTTACATTCCATGAGTAACTATTTTCTGGTCAGTGGTATTGTGCTCCAGGATATTTAATTTGGCTGTCAGCAGATTTGCTTCCTTTGGAATTTTTGGCATAGTATAGTTTTGTACCACATAATTAATTGTTCTTTGATACTTTGTACTTTGATTTGTTCTTATAGGAATCAGTGGATTTATAATCCTTTTTTATTGTGGGTTATGAATAGCATTATATATTAGTTCCATTAGTGTCCAGCTGCAGGTCATTGGTATCAGTAGGCAGAGTTGACAGAGCAGTCAATACAGCAGTAGTGAAACACAAGCCTTTCGCTACACCCAAAATAACATCTGCTAAATATGTGTATGTGACCAATACAATTTGATGTTATTTTATTTGAAATCATCATGCCCTATATGATAAGAGAACTGTGCCGATCAGCAACAGAACAGAAGGGCAGAACTATAGCAGCAATACGAAGAGAATGATATGTCAGTGCAGTATCTCATATTATAAACTGGGTGGTTCAAGCCCTGAATGGTGATTGGTTGACAGCCGTGTAATATCAGACCGTATACCACGGGTATGACAAATCATTTATTTGTACTTGTCTAATTACATTGGTAACCAGTTTATAATAGCAATAAGGCACCTCTGGGGTTTGTGATATGTTGCCAATAAGGCTAAGAGCTGTGTCCAGGCACTCCTCATTGCCTCGTGGATAAGAACAGCCCAGAGCAATGGTATATTGGCCCTATACCTCCCCCGCCCCCCGGGCCTTATTGCTTGAATAACTGTGCACTTCTGAACGTCAGTAGCCTAGTTAACAACACAGAGCTTGACATACGTATTGGACTCAGTTATCTGCAGAGTGATACCCAATAACCCTGCCCTTTCCTGCTTCCCATTAGAAGGCTAATACTGAGTATTGGTTTTATGATCAATGCTTTCCTCCGTATCGAACAACCCAGGCTGAAAACACATTCAAATCTGCAGCCTGGCGGACATGTTATGTAACAGTCCAGTTGGATCTCAAATGGCACCCTATTCCCTATGGGCTCTTGTCAAAAGTGATGCACTAAATAGGGAATTGGGTGCCATTTGGGACACAGACAGTGTCCCAGACTGCTCTGTGTGATAAAACAGCACCAATATAATACTGAAGAGTTTCAACGTCCCATTCCCTATATTGTTAATGAGTATAGGACAAGTTAGCTGGCTGGTTGACATCATGTGCCAAACTACAATGCATGAAATCATCCACTCCAGACACAGGGGAGTTGCAAGAATATCCTACAATGGTACAAGTCGAACTCCAGCTGTGTTAGGTAAGCCAAGCAAACACAGACAGGATGGAGAAGACGTCAAAGAAAAACAGTTTAGCTCACTGAAACCACTAGAAAGCTAACTCATAACACTGGCCGTAACATCAACATTATTGAATTTCTACTGATATTAAGAGGAGATTGTGGTTATCAGTGGCACCATATGGTGTCATATGATGTAGCTCACATACCCTCATAAAACAAGATAGACAAGTTCAAGACATGGGTACATGGGATAGAGGTAGCTACAGAAAGACACAGGGACAGGGGATAGAGGTAGCTACAGAAAGACATGGGGACAGGGGATGGAGGTAGCTACAGAAAGACATGGGGACAGGGGATAGAGGTATCTACAGAAAGACACAGGGACAGGGTATAGAGGTAGCTACAGAAAGACACAGGGACAGGGTATAGAGGTAGCTACAGAAAGACATGGGGACAGGGGATAGAGGTATCTACAGAAAGACACAGGGACAGGGGATGGAGGTAGCTACAGAAAGACATGGGGACAGGGGATAGAGGTAGCAACAGAAAGACATGGGGACAGGGTATAGAGGTAGCTACAGAAAGACATGGGGACAGGGGATAGAGGTAAATACAGAAGGACATTGACCCTTTTGGTCTAGATCGCTGCATCAACTTTCAAAATGACTCCCTCAAATTGACATTATTTAGAAATCAAGAAACATGTAGCCTAAGCATGTTCCCCCCAATGTATACTCATATCAGCGATTATGTGGACCCCACAAAGAGTAGCTGCTGCTTTCGCAAAAGCTAATGGGGATCCTAATAAAATACCAAAATACCAGATGTCACTGTTTTGAGGACACATTTATGATTTAGACATTGAGATATGGCTAACTATAATAAAGTGTTCTGCCAAGCCAATGGACGGTTTATGTCTGTAAAAGGAGACTCTCCCCAGAGTGTCTCCAGAGTTGACCCCAAGGGGAAGAATGATGATAAGACCTTTGACCCTCGCTACATTTAGCGCTCTTTTGTTATTAATGTGGTTAATATGGGGGCACTCTGTGTGTATGGGAGAACGGCCCAAATCACGGCACATCCGTTTCCCAACTGGCTGCGTTGAGAGATCTCATTGTGTAGCGCTGGCTGTCTCTGACTGTGTCTCTGCTCTGAACTACTTTTATGTCATAAACATTCAATTTTTGCCGACTCCGACTATCCGGAACCTGGCTAATACTCTGTGTCCTCAGTCATAACTGCCATGACAGCTCGAGACAGCCAGGTATCCTGTGGCGAGACAGTACACAGACAGCCCTGTACAAAAACAGAGTGAATGAGGGGTTGTGTAGTGTGTAGGTTGAGGAATGAGTGTAGCTTGAGGGTTGAAGCTCTATGAACATTCCCAGTAGGTATTTCCAGGATATGTTCCCTAGAAGTTTATGTATTAAGTGGAGTTTATACTGTATATTCCAACGTCTCTTAAGGGGAACGCCTTTCTCTGGCTCTGTCCCACATGGCACCCTATTCCCTATACAGTACACTACTTCTGACCAGTGCCAATTGGGAATAGGCTGCCATTTGGGACGTACGCTCTGTTATCAACAGCCATCAGTATGGGACTGGGTTGCAGTTCACTCCCCTGCAGCCCAGACAGACCTGCCAGTAAACAAACCTTCCCTGTGGTTTGGAAAACATAACGAAGGGTATTTATAGTGCTACTAACTGGAATGATTGAATGTCACCTATATTCATCTTACAGTAAATAAAGTCAGAAGTCATTTCAAGAAATTAGTGCTTTTTCCCAAGTTACAATACTCAAAAAACACCTAATTGGTGGATGGACCCAGTAACAGTTTAATACAATACAACACTGTAGTGGAGGATTATTTGATTCATTATTTCTTGTTTGATTAACTGTTGATATGGACTGATATGTAACTTGATGGTATGGGAGACGCAGACAGATGTATTCCTTTGGGGTAGGGAAACATGACTTAACCAAGTATGTTTCAATACCTAATTTTCTACAATTATCTGTTGTAACTATAATACTGATGTACCTACCTTGGACCTGCTTAACTGCCAATATCAAATGTCTGCCATCGTTGAATGTTATGGTTAAAGTTTGACGCCATTCTGGGCCTGGGACACACTGATAATATACTGTGTATGTGAGACGGTGTGATTCTGTAGCAGCTGATGTTGTGACTTCCTACAAGCCTCTCGGGCTGATGTTTACAGAACATTTTGTACTGTCTGATTAATATATAAATGCCTTCTCAGAGAAGGCCTGTTAGACATTTCTCTGGAGGTGTCTCCCTGTTGCAACTTGTAATTAAATCAAAATTATTTTGATAGATTTAATCTATGTCTGCTCTCCTTCCTCTTCATCTAGGAATTTCCATTATGAACATTGATATTTATGTCATGCTCAACTGAAGGAACATTTTGAGTAAAGTTCAGGATGCCTTTATTAAAACTGATCAAGGTTTAATTAGGATATCTCCAGGAATAGATAGTGAATTGTAAGAGGATTATTACTCATTGTAGAAACAATTTGCCAACTGCCATAGCAAGTATCTTCAGAAAGACTGCACAAACATTTTATCTTCATTTAAAGTGAGACAGAGATGAGAGAAGTGTGGGTTGAAAATGAAAAGATAATGGTTTGAATAAACATGGGCCTAAACTATGGTCCTAGGCAACCAAAACACACCATCTCATCTAAACAATGACTCTTGAACTATTAACAACAGGATATGATGTTTTTCAAGACAGACTTAAATAACAATATTAGTTATTCTGTACTATAATGACTCAACTAGCTACAGTGTGTGGAAATTGAGATCGACATTTCTTTACATATCCTTTGTGGGAACAGATATATGTTTACATGATATGTTAACATGTATTTACTGAACTTGTGACAACTGCCTTCTCAATACACAGTAGATATGGGCTACAGAACATTTGCACACATCATGCACCTCAGTAGGCTCTGCCTCCGCTGAATCATACATAATTACTGTTTCAGGCGGTTTGATGTGCGCACAGCAACAGTACAGAGGCGTTCCCTGCGGGAGTCTAGCACGACCAGTGATGTCACTTCTGTAACTGGGGCTTGACAGCATGAGCGTCCCTAGCAGCACTTTAAATAGCGCAGGCGGCGCTCACAGTTCTCACTCACTCCAATCCCTAGCGCACGAGCGAGTAGTGTTCCCTCTCCCTCATACAACCCCAGTCAAATAAATTGCTGGACCAGATAAAAAGTGAGAGTCAACAAGATGTCTAACTACGTTGTATCCTCGGACTCCCGCCGTGTCAGTCCATCGGTCCACGGGAACAAATTCGACACAGCGCACCGCAAGAAGGCCGTTCCCAACATATTCGAGAATGTCAACCAGGACGCGCTGATGAGGCTGTTCCAGAAAACGGGGGACATGAAAGCGGAGGAGAGGGTGAGGAGCATATTCTCCTTCACCCAAGATCCAGCGGAGACGGCCAAAGCCCTGATGGCGCTCAAGCAGCGAAAGAAGGACAAGTTCCTCCAGATTGTAGGCATGGTTCGCCACATGCTGAAACTGCGTTGAACATTCTCTCTCGGCTCTACTGAACGAGTTGAATTGAAGTGCACTAGAATGACGCTGTGGTGGTTGGGCAGGTGACGCCGACCTGTCACCTGGCAAGGAGAAGGAGAAGCAGCGTCCTGGAATGCAGGAAGCCTAAATTCAAACCACTGTCTTCGAAGGCAACAAAGTGTGACTATTCCATGAAGATGCGCTCCATGCGTAATGGCAGCATGCACTGGTTCGAATGGATACAACGTGCTGGAAGAAGAAAGGAGAGAATGGGAACACTGGGGGCTGTTGTCCCGAACAAAGAAACAGGGAGACATGATGCTCTCCCTGACTGACTATGCATTCTGTTGAATGCTCGACTGTCAATGTGCACCTCATAGGTTCCTATTTGCTGGTGAATAACAACTGTAATAAGATAAACTGCCTGAAAATGCCTGTTCCTGTGAAAACACATGCCTTGTCTCTGCATCAGTTTAACGTTGTGATACCTGCTAATAACACTGTTTAATGGTAGCCACCAATTTATTTGTCAAAACATTTTATACCACGATGACATGCATTTATGAAATGTCCTTTTGCAATTTCTTTAATAAATGATTATTGAAATATAACTTTTATTATCTTTGCTTTCATTTCGATTGACTGCATCATATTATTGTTTGATACAAACTCTGAATGATCTCTTTTCAGGTTAGATTGTAAATACACTGTCTATTTTAGTATTATTAGTTTTAAACATCCCTAATTCCATCAAGTTACATCCTTATACACTATTATAGATCCATTTTAGTTGTTTGAATGGAGACATTCATAGAGAGGCGTGCTTAGCACTTTAGAACTTATAATACTACACACATTTGTCTTGAAATGGGTTAACACACAGTGTAGTGTAAACGTTAGTGTGGCCCCTCTTCACCTGCAACCAGCCTTACGTAATTTATGGCCTCTCCAATGCCTCTTTTTTTAAATATGTCTTTATTTAATTAGGCAAGTCAGTTAAGAACACATTATTTACAATGATGGCCTACACCAGTCAAACCAGGATGTCTGTAGTGACGCCGCTAGCACTGAGATAGCACTGAGTGCCTTAGACTGCGGCTCCACTCAGGAGCCCATAGATCCCTATGCAAACAGATCAAGAAGGAATCAATCTTTTCATTGCCATAAAATGATAATTATGATATCATTATTCGTTATCATATCAAATTATACGTATTCATATTCATCATAAGAATATGAAATAATAGTGACAATGAATAAATGTCAAGTCATGTATTCTAGGAACTATAGCTAATTTCTCAGAAATGCTCGCATTATTTCACTCTCTGTCAATGTTGAAAAAGGTTTTGGGGAGGAGGGGGTGGTAATGTTACACATGGCTTGATGTGGTTAACCTTTATCAGGTTTCCCTCATGGGGCTTCCTCCAGACCAGTGAAAACCAGTTCTGCTGGGGAGGTTTTCTGCAGTGCACAGCAGTGTTTGTGTAAGGTGTATCTCAACATCCCCACTCTGCAGATAAGAGCTTGGTTAAGTAGTATTACAGGGTTTAGGCCTGTGGCATTAGAGGTTATACAACACAATGCCTTTAACTGTCTCTCATCAGACAGTACAGGAGACACCGTGTCAATATCACCTATTAAAATGTCTAATAACAGGTTACATATTTTCACACAGTGTTTGGGTTTTTATCAGGTCTGTAATTTTGGTCAGGGTTTTGCTATGGGTTGGCTTAGCTGGAGCCAAGGGGATCAGCGAGTGGATGTCTGCTAATCTCATTGCTTTGATAGTCTCTCTGCCGGCTCAAACCCGTTCTGAGGCTAAGGGATGCATCACCTGACATCTGACTGTACCTGGCCTCTGCATGTGCCACCCTCCCGCCGCAGTGGGAACCGTAGACACAGGAAACCCTAGCCTGCGGGTGGGGATTTCTCAGGTGAATATCCACGTTTGTCAGGCATGCTGGCGCTAAGTCGTCGTAAAACACCTCTCTCTCTCTCTCTCTCTCTCTCTCTCTCTCTCTCTCTGTCTCTGTCTCTGTCTCTCACTCTCTTTCTGTCACCCACACACAAATGCACACACTTAGCTGCTGTTAAAAACTGTGAAGATCAAACACAATAAAAAGGAATCTGTCCGTCTCTGTTTCAAACAAAGTGTCTGACATTATTCGTATAGATTTAGAGTCATTTTTGCATAACCAGATGCTCCAGTTCGGTTGCTTTGTGTATCATCTCACAGAGGACTTCATTTATTTCCCTCTTTTCCTTTTAAGGCTACCCAATTGTTTCGGAAAACAAAGCTAAAAGAAAGCTAAATATTTAAACCAATTGTCTAGGTGACTGGGTGATGTGTTTAACTCAGGGCTGTCCTCCTCTCCCGCCCTCTTCCTCCCTTTCATACAGCAATCAGTGCTGCGACACTGGCACACAACCTTTTAGCCTTTATGTTTGGGCCATTGCCATGGTGACAGGTAGAGATGGAGCAAGAGAAAGAGAAAGTGAGGGAGACAGGATTTTATGATCAGAGGGACTCTGATTCCGGTGTAGACTGGTTTTAACCATGCGCTTTAAAACGAGGAACTAATGCCCCGTTTATACCTGATTCTAACATTCATCCTTTGTCCTGATCATGTCCTGATCTGGTCTGTTTGCCTTTATAAGATCTGATCACAATCAGATCACAATGCGTCTTTTAATTGTCTACACTTGTCTAAAATTCCGGGCACAATCAGAATGTGGACACATTTCAGGACAAAGGCCACATGTTAGAACCAAGTATAAACAACCACAAGTTATCCTCATGACTCACATTTACTCTCTTGATAAAGGAGGGAAAAAGCTGCCCCTTCTCAACATTTTCTCTGTTATAATTCCTGGCATAATACTAGGCTTATATTAACCAAATCTTTAATACAAACTTGCTCCTAAATTTAGCTCTCTTGTTCCTTAATCTCTCAATTGAGTTGCATATTCTTGAAAAAGACACTAGTGACAAATCATAGAGCTATTTTTTTATGTTAACTGAATAAATTCCTATAGGAGTTTAAAACCAAGAAGTACCATGAAAAATTGATAGTCTGGGCGTTTATTTGCTTTAATCACTGAACTCAACCAACACTTATTAGAGACAGTTTTCTATTGGACCCAGGTGTCTATTTCCTTAATGCACACATATTTTGCTGAACAAACGTTGAAAAGACTGCCACACTGTTTAGTGTGACCAGTATAAGCATTATAATAACAAATCCATTGCAGATCAGACTTGCAAAGACTAGGCTGCCTATCATACACCCCCAATTTCACGCTTCAGCACCATGAATTTGGTGTTGTGTTTTCATTTTGGTGGTGCCATGGCTAGCTATGACGAGATAATTTTTTACATATATTTTTCATGCACATCACCATGGGAATATCAGAACTGTGTCCATGGTAACCTCGTAAACAATTAATTTAGACCCAGCATTTATTCGGCTAGTTTGCTAGCCCCGGCCTGCTAGCTGTCTGAATCGCCGTGTCTCCAGCCAACCCAACCACTCACTGGACCCCTATGATCACCCGGCTACGCATGCCTCTCCCTAATATCAATATGCCTTGTCCATTACTGTCCAGGTTAGTGACTGTTGTCTTATTTCACTGTAGAGCCTCTAGCCCTGCTCAATATGCCTTAACCAACCATTTAGTTCCACCTCCCACATATGCGGTGACATCACCTGGTTTAAACGTCTCTAGAGACAATATCTCTCTCGTCATTAATCAATGCCTAGGTTTACCTCCAATGTACTCACATCCTTACCATACCTTTGCCTGTACATTTTGCCATGAATCTATTCTATCGCGCCCAGAAACCCGCTCCTTTAACTCTTTGTTCTGAACAGACTAGACGACCAGTGCTGATAGCCTTTAGCCGTATCCTCATCCTACTTCTCCTCTGTTCCTCTGGTGATGTAGAGGTTAATCCAGGCCCTGCAGTGCTTAGCTCCACTCCTACTCCCCAGGTGCTCTCATTTGTTGACTTCTGTAACCGTAAAAGCCTTGGTTTCATGCATGTTAACATTAGAAGCCTCCTCCCTAAGTTTGTTTTATTCACTGCTTTAGCACACTCTGCCAACCCGGATGTCCTAGCTGTGTCTAAATCCTGGCTTAGGAAGACCACCAAAAACCCTGAAATTTCCATCCCTAACTATAACATTTTCCGCCAAGATAGAACTGCTAAAGGGGGCGCAGTTGCAATCTACTGCAGAGATAGCTTGCAGAGTTCTGTCTTACTATCCAGGTCTGTACACAAACAATTTCAGCTTCTACTTTTAAAAATCCACCTTTCCAGAAACAAGTCTCTCACCGTTGCCGCTTGCTATAGACCACCCTCTGCCCCCAGCTGTGCCCTAGACACCATATGTGAATTGATTGCCCCCCCATCTATCTTCAGAGCTTGTGCTGCTAGGTGACCTAAACTGGGACATGCTTAACACCCCGGCCATCCTACAATCTAAGCTTGATGCCCTCCATCTCACACAAATTATCAATGAACCCACCAGGTACAACCCCAAATCCGTTAACACGGGCACCCTCATCATCCTAACCAACTTGCCCTCCAAATACACCTCTGCTGTTTTCAACCAAGATCTCAGCGATCACTGCCTCATTGCCTGCATCCGTAATGGGCCTGCGGTCAAATGGCCACCCCTTATCACTGTCAAACGCTCCCTAAAACACTTCAGCAAGCAGGCCTTTCTAATCGACCTGGCCCGGGTATCCTGGAAGGATATTGATCTCATCCCGTCAGTAGAGGATGCCTGGTTATTCTTTAAAAGTGCCTTCCTCACCATCTTAAATAAGCATGCTCCATTCAAAAAATTTAGAACCAGGAACAGATATAGCCCTTGGTTCTCTCCAGACCTGACTGCCATTGACCGGCACAAAAAACATCCTGTGGCGTTCTGCACTAGCATCAAATAGCCCTCGTGATATGCAACTTTTCAGGGAAGTTAGGAACCAATATACACAGGCAGTTAGGAAAGCTAAGGCTAGCTTTTTCAGGCAGAAATTTGCATCCTGTAGCACAAACTCAAAAACGTTCTGGGACACTGTAAAGTTCAGGCAGGTAGCCTAGTGGTTAGAGCATTGGACTTGAAACCGGAGGGTTGCAAGTTTGAGTCCCTGAGCTGACAAAGTAAAAATCTGTCGTTCTGCCCCTGAACAAGGCAGTTAACCCACTGTTCCCTGGGCGCCAAAGACGTGGATGTCGATTAAGGCAGCCCCCCGCACCTCTCTGATTCAGAGGGGTTGGGTTAAATGCGGAAGACACATTTCAGTTGAAGGCATTCGGTTGTACAACTGACTAATAATGGTGACTTTGACTTTTCATGGAGAATAAGAGCAAGGAAACACTGTCACCACCAATAAATCCACTATAATTGAGAATTTCAATAAGCATTTTTATATGGCTGGCCATGCTTTCCACCTGGCTACCCCCACCCCGATCAACATCCCTCCACCCCCCACAGCAACTCGCCCAAGCCTCCCCCACTTCTCCTTCACCCAAATCCAGACTGCCGAAATTGTTGCAACCCCTATTACTAGCCTGTTCAACCTCTCTTTTGTATCGTCTGAGATTCCCAAAGATTGTAAAGTTACCGCGGTCATCCCCCTCTTCAAAGGGGGAGACACTCTAGACCCAAACTGCTACAGACCTATATCTATTCTACCCTGCCTTTCTAAGGTATTCGAAAGCCAAGTTAACACACAGATGACCGACCATTTCGAATCCCACTGTACCTTCTCCGCTATGCAATCTGGTTTCAGAGCTGGTCATGGGTGCACCTCAGCCACGCTCAAGGTCCTAAACGATATCATAACCGCCATCGATAAGAGACATTACTGTGCAGCTGTGTTCATTCACCTGGCCAAGGCTTTCGACTCTGTCAATCACCACATTCTTATCGGCAGACTCGACAGCCTTGGTTTCTCAAATGATTGCCTCGCCTGGTTCACCAACTACTTCTCTGATAGAGTTCAGTGTGTCAAAAGGAGGGCCTGTTGTCCGGACCTCTGGCAGTCTCTATGGGGGTGCCACAGGGTTCAATTCTTGGGCCGACTCTCTTCTCTGTATACATCAATGATGTCGCTCTTGCTGCTGTTGATTCTCTGATCCACCTCTATGCAGACAACACCATTCTGTATACCTCTGGCCCTTCTTTGGACACTGTGGTAATTAACCTCCAGATGAGCTTCAATGCTATACAACTCTTTCCGTGGCCTCCAACTGCTCTTAAATGCAAGTAAAACTAAATGCATGCTCTTCAACCGATCGCTGCCCGCACCTGCATCACTACTCTGGACGGTTCTGACTTAGAATATGTGGACAACTACAAATACCTAGGTGTCTGGTTAGACTGTAAACTCTCCTTCCAGACTCACATTAATCATCTCCAATCCAAAATTAAATCTAGAATCGGCTTCATATTTCGCAACAAAGCATCCTTCACTCATGCTGCCAAACATACCCTGGTAAAACTGACCATCCTACTAATCCTCGACTTCGGCAATGTCATTTACAAAATAGCCTCCAACACTCTACTCAACAAATTGGATGCAGTCTGTCACGGCCCCTCTTCTGCATTGCAGGGGCGGTTCCTCCTGCAGGCAGAGGAGGGTCGTTAGTGATTGGAGCCACCTGGGCTCAGAGTATTTAACTGCTAATCACTAATCACCTCTCTCTCTCTCTCTCTGCTCCTCCAGGTATGGTCCTGTTTTGTTTGTTCCTTTGTAGTTTTGCATAGTTTCCACTCAGTCATGTTCACACACACAGATCACTGCATCCCTGCACTTTACATACACCTTCCATTATGACATTTTCCCACCTCATTCCTTTTTCTTTGTTAAAGTTAATAGTTTTTGGGTTGTAATAAAGAACCTTTTTGATTGGCCTACACCTGTTGTTCGTGTCCCCTCATTTTTGCCACAGGCTATGAGCCGGCCTGTGACAGTGCCATCTATCACAGTGCCATCCGTTTTGTCACCAAAGCCCTATATACTACCCACCACTGCGACCTGTACGCTCTCATTGGCTGGCCCTCGCTTCATACTCGTCGCCAATCCCAGCAGGTATATCTCACTGTTTACCCCCAAAGCCAATTCTTCCTTTGGCCGCCTTTCCTTCCAGTTCTCTGCTGCCAATGACTGGAACGAACTGCAAAAATCACTGAAGCTGGAGACTCATATCTCCCTCTCTAGCTTTAAGCACCAGCTGTCAGAGCAGCTCACAGATCACTGCACCTGTACATAGCCCATCTGTAAATAGCCCATCCAACTACCTCATCCCCATACTTTATTTATTTATTTAACTTGCTCCTTTGCACCCCAGTATCTCTGCTTGCACATTCATCTTCTGCACATCTACCATTCCAGTGTTTAATTGCTATATTGTAATTACTTCGCCACCATGGCCTATGTATTGCCTTACCTCCCTTATCCTACCTCATTTGCACATACTGTATGTTGACTTTTTCTACTGTATTATTGACTGTATGTTTGTTCATTCCATGTGTAACTCTGTTGTTGTATGTGTCGAACTGCTTTGCTTTATCTTGGCCAGGCCAGGAACTTGTTCTCAACTAGCCTACCTGGTTAAATAAAGGTGAAATTTATTTGCTGAAATGTGTGCTGATGCCCGGCTATTAAAAGGGACAGGTGGCTGTTTGAGACACAGCGTTTATTGAAGTTTTATGGTTATCTAAACTCTTAAACGCATCTCCTAAAACAGACATTGGTTTCCCTCAATTCCTTGGGTCAGATAGCCACAGACAGATCCCAGAAGTTGTATATTGGGAAATTATATATCAGTAAACAGATTATAATGCATCTGTCCAGGTTTATTCTGGTAAGAACTCTGTGAACCATGCATCCCAATCTGCTGAGCAACTCCTTTGGTTTCAAGTGTTCCCCACAACAAATCAATTCAATCTTTACTGGAATCTTCTGTTAAGGAGGGTTATAAAACACAATTGAAAACAGGCTGACTGTGAATGACCATTCAACATATCACACTCAGCGCTAAAACTCAATAACTCTTTTTTCTGTTAAGCATAAGAATTATGGCTCTAGAATGCAGGAAAAATATGTTTTTGAAAAATGCAACAAAAAAAACGTACAGATGTGAGCCTTGCCCCCCTTCGGACCACTCCCCAGCCATCCTCACGTACTTTGTGCCCCCTCAGATTGTTGGGGTGCATGACACCCCTGGTCTCACACCTCCTGCTGTTTGAGCATTAAAGCCCTATTTATACCTGGTTCTAATATGCAGTCTTTGTCCTGATTTTGTCCACATTTTGTGTAGACGGTTAGAGAGAGTGACCACCCAAGCTGGCAGAGAGAGTGACTACCCAAGAGTCAAAGGGGATGAAAAGGTAGTCTCCATACATGAAAGACAGGAATGTGTGAGAGGTGGAGATGAACAAGCACTGATTGAGACTTTTCTTTTAAAGGGAACACAAAATAATCACGCAGAAACAACCCCGTTCCGGTTCTAGGACCTCAAAGGGGATTCCTAGCATTTGGCACATTCTTGTGGGTGTTAATCACTGCCGTTATGTCGTAGACAGCGACACACAACTGACTTTAGTCTAAGGGCCTCTGTTGTTTTTGGATGAATCAGTGTATTGTGTGTTAGGCGCCATTTGTGTAGGACTGGTGCTGCTGGGCGGTAAATTGAGGCCAGTGTGTGTGTGTGTGTGTGTTGCGTCAGTCCGCTGTGTTGGAGCTGACCCTTGCTGCCCCGTCATGTGTCCAGAGGGGGACCATGGAGACACACTGTTGATTCTTTCACATCCCAAGCAAAACATTTGGTCTGTTTCAGCTGTGCATCGCTCCACTGTCTCTTCCTGTTGCCGTGGCTTTATTACACGTGTTGATTTAACAAGTGGGTTATCCATCAGTGAGGCACACTCTCTCTCAGTGACCACACACTCACACACTATGAGATGGAAAATGTGATCCTTGATGAGGTAAATGTTAAAAACAATCGCATAGTTCTTAGACAAAGGGAAAAGCAATTGGATTGTGCCCATAAGTTACACAAGAGGTCAAAAACAGCAGTTGCATGCAGACACACTTTTCATTTCCGTTTCTGACTCTTGAAGAGAAGACGAAAATATATTTTTGTTGTTGAATTGTATGTCTTTTATTTATTTAACCTTTATCTACATAACCAGGTTGTCCCATTCAGTTCAGCTTGTCCCATTCAAGTCAGGCTGTCCCATCGAGCTAGGCCCTAAACCTAACACAATGGTTGAATAACAATTTTCTCAACCCATACTGTATAGATTGGATGCTGATGTGAGCAGTATTCTTGTACACCTCAGCACTACATCAATGTGCCAAAGGGCTCTGTGGTGGATCTCTACATGCAGAGCAGTTCTTCTAACCTTTTGGAAACCTGTCTCCCCTCCCTCCCTCCCCTCCCTCTCTGACAGGACTGCCTGTTCTTTCGGTTGTGTGCGTTAAGTCCCTGGAGCTGGAGTCATGTTCGGGGCAGGGCTTGCTGGACCGGGGATGGCTGGGGTTCTCTATTGTTCTGTGTGTGTATGTGTGTGTATCTGTATGTCTGTCGTGTATGTGTGTGTATCTGTATGTCTGTCGTGTATGTGTGTGTATCTGTATGTCTGTCGTGTGTGGGTGTCTGTCGTGTTTGTGTGCTCGTGCGGGGAGCGCTCCAGAGAAGCCTTTTCCTTTGTGACGCTGAGGTTCCTCCTGGGGCTGGGCGGCCGGCAGACTGGCTGTCTCGCTCTAGTTCCACCATGTGGCCTTGCTATTGTTCTTCCCTTTACTCCCTTGTCCTGTCCCCTCCGCCCCTCATACTAACCCCCCAGCCCCCCAGCGCCCTCTCCCCACCCTGTCTTGCTCCTGGCCGTGCAGGTGCAGCTAGACTATAGGCCTGAGGAGGAAGCCAAGGCAAGACACAACACAATGGCTGACCCCAGCTGCTATTTATATATCACTTTAGGTTTTGGTTTATTTATTTGCATGTATTTTTAGGTCGTCAGCGATGCAAATTTTGTAACGATGGATTATGAAAAGGTTAAAAGAAGGGAAAGATAAAAGTATTTTTTGCCGCACTGCACTGTGGATGAAACAGGCCAACAGTGTCATGGAATTTCCCAATGTCATTTTTCAGGGGTTGTAGCATACATACTGTATATGGTACACTGCGATACTTGTCTGTGATCTTGCAGTAGCATTGTCTGTGATATTGCAGTAGCATTTTCTGTGATCTTGCAGTATCTTTGTCTGTGATATTGCAGTAGCATTGTCTGTGATTTTGCAGTAGCATTGTCTGTGACCTTGCAGTAGCATTGTCTGTGACCTTGCAGTAGCAATGTCTGTGACCTTGCAGTAGAATTGTCTTTGATATTGCAGTAGAATTGTCTTTGATATTGCAGTATAATTGTCTTTGATCTTGCAGTAGAATTGGCTTTGATCTTGCAGTAGAATTGTCTTTGATCTTGCAGTAGAATTGTCTTTGATATTGCAGTAGAATTGTCTTTGATCTTGAAATGGGAAAAAATCACAATTTCCGGCATGTCACGGATCCCTCTGGAACTTTCATAACGCACACCTACCCCCTATTCCCACTGATTGTATTTGTATATATGTGCCCTTTGGTTTCCATTGGGCGGTCGATTATTGTTACTATGTCCGTTGGTGCATGTGAGTACCTATGCTGTGTGTTTTGGCTTTCGTGCCATTGTGGATTGCGCAGATGATTACAGGTCTCATCCAGTGTGTTAATCATTGTGCGCTTGTGTTATTTATTCAAGGTACTCCTCTCCCTTTTGTTTGGGTTTCAACCCCGTGTTTTTGTATAGTGTTTGTTTGGTCTTCCTCCCCGTGCCCTTACACGGCACGTCGTAATTTGGGTGTAAAAAAACCTATATCACGCATTCCTGCATCTGTCTCCCGATCCTTCATGCCAACGTGACACACTGGGAAATGAACATAAGGTGATGGCTGACGTAATGGCTGACTGTAGGTGCCATTCCAAGGGTCAATTGTTGGTGGTCAGGTGCAATCTTGAGGACAGATAACACAACATCCATGCTTTGAGAGTACGGCGAGTACATATGCCTACACAAAGACTGACGAAGAGTAATAGGCCAGTGGGTGCTTGAACCAGGCGTTGTGGGGTTTTAATAGTGAACTTTGCACTGTAAATGGATCATAATGGGTGTTGTCTCACTCTCAACATGCTGATATTGTGTTATCTGTGCTCAAGATTCTTACACTTATAGGTAACTTTGTGTTTGCATAATGTGTGTGGGTGTGGAGCTTAGTCAAGTCAATGTTCAAGTTCATAATTTGTAATCTTGAAATAGATATTAAACCTCATTTACAAGACGGGCACTGCCAACCCCACCCCCCACCCCCACATCTAAAGCTAACACTATGGTGTCCCTTCTCCTTATTGATACATAAATAGGGATGGTGTAGTTTTCTGATTTTGGGGAGTTGTCCAGTCTCTGTTAATAACCTATAACATCTCTATTTGTTTAGATAAGAGGCCTTGTTAGACCTACAAGTGTTAGTAGTTTCACAGTTCTCCAGAAACATGGACCTAACAATGGCTCTTTCCCTGTGCAGACTCGCCCCCCATCCATCAGTTAATACAGGAACTTGATAAAGGGAAGGGAAACTGATAAGCCTCTATTGCTTCGCGGCTTGATCCGTATCAGGCCTGGCAAACGTCAGGCGGTAGGCCGATGAAAGAGCGGATATTTAGCGGATATTTAGTCAGGCTTTGTCACCTCTGTCTGGTGTAGTCAGATATTTCACTCTGCTTCCTGATGTGTTGGGCAGTTATGGAGTGTCATTCTTTTGTATGTTTACTATTCATTGTATACATGCAAAGGTATTTCAGTGGAAAACACAGTTCCTTGTGTCTATAGGATTGATTGCAGTCTTTAATGCAGCCTCTCATCCTATGCTGTCTGGGTCTCCATATTGATCATCCAATGTCTCTTCGTCTGAACATAAACCAGTCAGTATGTACTGAACAGCATGTACTATAGGGTCTCTCTATTCAGGGCATGAACTTCCTCTTCTGTCTATATCCTCCAGTGATCCAGTAATGCAGGAAACAGAGGAGGACACACTCATTGTAAATAAGAATTTGTTCTTAACTTAGTTGCTCTTTAGTCATTAACTTACGAGAGAGAGAGATCTGTGCCGTGGCCCCTGATGAGGTCTTTGGTAGACCACCATATTCCCTATACATTGCACTATTCCGACACAGAGCCCTTTCCAACTCACTTTGCCAAGGTCAAATTGTATTTGTCACATGAGCCGAAAACAACAGGTGTAGACCTTACCGTGAAATGCTCACTTACAAGCCCTCAACCAACAATGTAATTTTAAGAAAATATTTACTAAATAAAGTAAAAAATTAACACAATAATGAGGCTATATACAGGGGGTCCATAATAATAATGAGGCTATATACAGGGGCTACATAATAATAATAATGAGGCTATATACAGGGGGTACATAATAATAATAATAATAATAATAATAATGAGGCTATATACAGGGGGTACATAATAATAATGAGGCTATATACAGGGGGTCCATAATAATAATGAGACTATATACAGGGGCTACATAATAATAATAATGAGGCTATATACAGGGGGTCCATAATAATAATGAGACTATATACAGGGGCTACATAATAATAATAATGAGACTATATACAGGGGCTACATAATAATAATAATAATAATAATAATAATAATAATAATAATAATGAGGCTATATACAGGGGGTACATAACAATAATGAGGCTATATACAGGGGGTACATAATCATAATGAGGCTATATACAGGGGGTACATAATCATAATGAGGCTATATACAAGGGGTACATAATTATAAGGAGGCTATATACAGGGGGTACATAATTATAAGGAGGCTATATACAGGGGGTACATAATTATAAGGAGGCTATATACAGGGGGTGCATAATTATAAGGAGGCTATATACAGGGGGTACATAATCATAAGGCTATATACAGGGGGTACATAATAATAATAATGAGGCTATATACAGGGGTACATAATTATAAGGAGGCTATATACAGGGGGTACATAATCATAAGGCTATATACAGGGGGTACATAATAATAATAATGAGGCTATATACAGGGGTACATAATTATAAGGAGGCTATATACAGGGGGTACATAATCATAAGGCTATATACAGGGGGTACAAAATAATAATAAGGAGGCTATATACAGGGGGTACATAATTATAAGGAGGCTATATACAGGGGGTACATCATTATAATGAGGCTATATACAGGGGGTAAATAATCATAATGAGGCTATATGCAGGGAGAACTGGTACCGAGGGCACCGGTGCTGCTACTTCTGTACTTTTGATCAGCGCCTAGAGTGCCATTTGGGACGCAGACATGGGGTAACATACAGTACTGTGAGGAAAGGGGTCAGTGCTCAGTATGTTAGGTCAATTAACATTAAGTTGACACAAGGTTCAACTGAAATTTGACATCCGCTTTTAACCCAACCTCTCTGAAAGGTACTCATCGGTTATGGAGCGGTGTGGGGTGTTAACACTGGACTAACCTCTGAACTCCAGCCAAGAGGGACAAATGGATAGAGTGCAATATATTTATATGTCTGCATGCTGTGTGTAGGGACTTTAAATCCAGAAATGAGAGGATAATGATGTCCTTGGAGATTTGATTTCTTCTGCCTCCCTGCTCTTTGTTTCACCACTCCTATTCTATGTTTCAGCTGCTCCTGCTGTGTTGCAATGAGAAATACATATTGGTTTCTGCACATTTATTGAAGAAACAATTGAGCAGTTTTCTACCAACAACACACACTGTCAATACTAGAGTTCATCATCATATCAACATTGTGTAACAAAGCAAAACATCTCCCAAAGTTTGGAAAGAGTTATTTGAACAAGCTAAAAATAACAAAAACATTAGAAATTATGACATTTTGAAAAGTTCAAGACGATGGCTAAAATAACAAGCCCCAGAATAACTTATTGGTTTGACAGACAATAACATCAGAGAGCTTCTGGGAAAAGGCCCAGCAGATGTCCAAACCACATCTAAGACACTCATAGCTGTGTAGACAGTGAATATGCATCTGGCTGTGCAGAGAGAGAGAGAGAGCACACTAGTACTAGCAGCAGTCGGTAAACTGCCTGTACACCCCAGGCAGATCTGCATGAGCTCGGGCACCACGGCTTCAGAACCAGTTTAAAACCTGCTCAGATTAACCCAGCAGGCCAAGTCAGAGTAAGTTGGAGAGGGCACTGCGTCAGAGAGTATGCCAGGCAGGCCAGGCCAGGTCACCTTATCACGTGCAGCAGCCTGGCACCTAAAGCCCATAAGTAGCTCAGATGTCAGCCCGCCAGTGTGGCTGACCAAGCCGTAACCACCTCTGTAATTTCAACTGTCTTAAAATGGAAGGTATTTAGTCAGGATCATTATAAGATGATTATAAGACATGACAACAGGGTCAAACATGCTTAGGAAAAGTATTATTAAGTAACCCACCCCGTTCACAAAAATGGTTCTCTCCTACAGATAGTGAGTCATGTGGCCATAAGTTGCTTTGCAGTATAAAGCAGGCAGACAGGTATCGAGGCGTTCAGTTACTGTTTGATTGAATGTTAGAATGGGCAAAACGAGTGACCTAAGTGACTTTGAGAGTGGTATGATCGTTGGTGCCAGGCGAGCCGGTTCCAGTATCTCAGAAACAGCCGGCCTCCTGGGCTTTTCACGCACAACAGTGTCTAGGGTTTACAGAGAATGGTGCAACAAACAAAAAACATCCAGTCAGCGGCAGTTCTGTGCACGAAAATAGCTTGTTGATGAGAGAAGTCGAAGGAGAATGGCAAGAATTGTGCAAGCAAACAGGCGGTCCACAAACAGGCAAATAACGGCATAGTACAACAGTGGTGTGCAGAACGGCATCTCGAATCGCACGACTCGTCTGTCCTTGTCACGGATGGGCTATTGCAGGAGACGACCACACCGGGTTCCACTCCTATCAGCTAAAAACAAGAAGATCCCCAACACTGGACAATTTAGGAGTGGAAAAACATTGCCTGGTCCGACGAATCCTGGTTCCTGTTGCATCATGCTGATGGTAGAGTCAGGATTTGGCTTAAGCAGCATGAGTCCATGGCCTCATCCTGCCTGGTGTCAACGGTACAGGCTGGTGTAGGTGGTGTAATGGTGTGGGGAATGTTTTCATAGCATGTGTTAGGTCCCTTGAAATCAATTGAGCAATGTTTCAGTGCCCTGAAAAGTTCAGGCTGTTCTGGAGACAAAGGGGGGTCCAACCCGATACTAGATGGGTGTACCTAATAAACATTTTTAAATTGTATAACATTTTAATATTGTAAAGGCATCATACTACATTATTGCAGGCTTTAAGAAAAGCCTTACCCTATTTCCTTTCAAGTTCTGGCCTTTTTTCTATGTAGAGCCGTATCTCGTCGTATCTTTGTATTACATGTGCTTAGGGAGGCTGTTCTGTTCCACTCTGGTCAGCAGATCCATCTTAGTGTCTCTGGTAATAATGCCTTAAGCATCTTGTGACTGACAGTCAGACACAGATCAAACCCCCAATTCCCTATCAGCTTTTTCTTTGAATACCAAAGACCAAATGCATACAGGTGTGACTGTGGATCAAGAAAGTTAATGCTGTCACGATTTGTCTCACACATGACTCTAAAATGTGATAAATAACCATGTGAACACAAATTCTAACAGGCAATAGGAGCAGGCATGGAAACGCTAAGCTGTCAGGCAGGCAGGGGGTATGTCAGATCGCTGGCCTGGCTGGGTGTTAAAGACCTCTCTGCATAACATATACTATGGAATAGCAGTCTTGGTAGCAAGCAACACATTACTGAGACTGTCAGCCCACCAGCTACCGTCTACTACATTTAATAATAATGGAGCAGAATAATGGAGAACAGCCAGGAGCCTAAATTAGACCTTTTTTCAATGCTTATCTTGTTTGTTTGTTTTTGTCGAGGTGCAAGCTGTCTCACCAGATAGGGGCATTTGTTTACAGTGTTTAATTACCTGCATATGTGTGTGTGTCTTTGTGAGTTTGTGTGTGCATTTGAGAGTTTGTGTGAGTGTTTGTGAGTTTCTGTGTGTGTGAGTTTGTGTGTTTGTGAGTTTGTGTGTGTGTGAGTTTGTGTGTGTGTGAGTTTGTGTGCTTGTGAGTTTGTATGTGTGTTTGTGAGTTTGTGTGTGTGTTTGCAGCAGATTAAAAGAGATAGAGAGAGAAAGATCATTATGCTGTTATTGTTGATGTCATTATCTCAGCTCGCTTTAGCAACAGTGGCCTTGTCATTCATGCTAATAAAGCTGATCAGAGAGAGAGAGAGAGAGAGAGAGAGAGAGAGAGAGATGACAGCTGCTTTGTCTTGTTTCTGACTCACCACAGCTTTGTTTACTGCCCTTCATGCCCACACATGTTCCACCAACGTCTCGTACAGTACCACCTAGAGCTTGAATCCCCTTTCTGATTGTTTGGGGCATCCTGAAAAAAGCTTGTCCGGAGAAGACAAGGTGAGCGCTCCTGTGTCAGTCCTGTGTCATGCCAACAGTAAAGCATCCTGAGACCATTCATGTGTGGGGTTGCTTCTCAGCCAAAGGAGTGGGCTCACTTACAATTTTGCATAAGAACACTGCCATGAATAAAGAATGGTACCAACATATCCTCCAAGAGCAATTTCTCCCAACTATCCAGGAACAGTTTGGTGACTAACAATGCCTTTTCCAGCATGATGGAGCACCTTGACATGAGGCAAAAGTGATAACTAAGTGGCTCGGGGAACAAAACATTGATATTTTGGGTCCATGGCCAGGAAACTCCCCAGACCTTAATCCCATTGAGTACTTGTGGTCGGTGGACAAACAAAAACCCACAAATTCTGACAAAGTCCAAGCATTGATTATGCAAGAATGGGCTGCCATCAGTCAGGATGTGGCCCAGAAGTTAATTGACAGCATGCCAGGGCTGATTGCAGATGTCTTGTAAAAGAAGGGTCAACACTGCAAATATTGACTCTTTGCATCAACTTCATGTAAATGTCAATAAAAGCCTTTGACACTTATGAAATGCTTGTAATTATACTTCAGTATTCTGACAAAAATATACTTCAGTAACATCTGACAAACATATCTAAAGACACTGAAGCAGCAAACTTTGTGGAAATTAATATTTGTGTCTTTCTCAAAACTTTTGGCCACGACTGTACACAGCGTTGTTCGAGATATTAAGTTTCTTGGCAATTTCTCGCATGGAATAGCCTTCATTTCTCAGTACAAGAATAGACTGACGAGTTTCAGAAGAAAGTCCTTTGTTTCTGGCCATTTTGAGGAAGTAATCGAACCCACAAGTGCTGATGCTCAAGATACTCAACTAGTCTTTAAGAAGGCCGGTTTTATTACTTCTTTAATCAGAACAACAGATTTCAGCTCTGCTAACATAATTGCAAAATGGTTTTCTAATGATCAATTAGCCTTTTAAAATGATAAACATGGATTAGCTAACACAACGTGACATTGCAACACAGGAGTGATGGTTGCTGATAATGGGCCTCTGTACGCGTCTGTAGATACAGTATTCCATATAACAATTGGCCGTTTCCAGCTACAATAGTCTTTTACAACATTAACAATGTCTACACTGTATTTCTGATACATTTTATGTTATTTTAATGGACAAACAATGTGCTTTTCTTTCAAAAACAAGGACATTTCTATGTGACCCCAAAACTTTGAACGGTAGTGTAGGTCAATGCATTACTTATCCACAGAGTATTTATACAATTACAGTTGAAGTCGGAAGTTTACATACATCTTAGCCAAAAACATTTAAACTCTGTTTTTCACAAATCCTGACATTTAATCGTAGTAAAAATTACCTGTCTTAGGTCAGTCAGGATCACCACTTTATTTTAATAATGTGAAATGTCAGAGTAATAGTAGAGAGAATGATTTATTTCAGCTTTTATTTCTTTCATCAGATTCCCGTTGGGTCAGAAGTTTACATACACTCAATTAGTATTTGGTAGCATTGCCTTTAAATTGTTTAACTTGGGTCCAACGTTTTAGGAAGCCTTCCACAAGCTTCCCACAATTAGTTGGGTGAATTTTGACCCATTCCTCTTGACAGAGCTGGTGTGACAGTCAGATTTGTAGGCCTCCTTGCTCACACATGCTTTTTCAACATAATATATATATTCAATATATTCACATAATTTTCATTCCTCATGATGCCATCTATTTTGTGAAGTGCACCCATCCCTCCTGCAGCAACGGTGTTCTTCGGCTTGCAAGCCTCCCCCTTTTTCCTCCAAACATAACATTGGTCATTATGGCCAAACAGTTCTATTTTTGTTTCATCAGACCAAAGGACATTTCTCCAAAAAGTACGATCTTTGTCCCCATGCACAGTTGCAAACCGTAGTCTGTCTTTTTTATGGTGGTTTTGGAGCAGTGGCTTCTTCCTTGCTGAGCGGCCTTTCAGGTTATGTTCGATATAGGACTCGTTTTACTGAGGATATAGATACTTTTGTACCTGTTTCCTCCAGTATCTTCACAAGGTCCTTTGCTGTTGTTCTGGGATTGATTTGCACTTTTCGCACCAAAGTACATTCATCTCTAGGAGACAGAACGCGTCTCCTTCCTGAGCGGTATGACGGCTGCGTGGTCCCATGGTGTTCATATTTGCACAGACATACTTTGTACAGATGAACGTTGTACCTTCAGGCATTTGGAAATTGCTCCCAAGGATGAACTAGACTTGTGGAGGTCTACAATTTGTTTTCTGAGGTCTTGGCTGATTTCTTTAGATTTTTCTCATGATGTCAAGCAAAGAGGTGCTGAGTTTGAAGGTAGGCCTTGAAATACATCCACAGGTACACCTCCAATTGACTCAAATTATGTCAATTAGCCTATCAGAAGCTTATAAAGCCATGACATAATTTTCTGGATTTTTCCAAGTTGTTTTAAGGCACAGTCATGTTAGTGTATGTAATCTTCTGACCCACTGGAATTGTGATACAGTGAATTATATGTGAAATAATCTGTCTGTAAACAATTGTTGTGAAAATTACTTGTGTCATGCACAAAGTAGATGTCCTAACCGACTTGCTAAAACTACAGTTTGTTGAGTGGTGGTTGAAAAACGAGTTTTAATGACTCCAACCTAAGTGTATGTAAACTTCTGACTTCAACTGTAGAACAGTTTTTGTATGTTTCACTACAGTATTTTACAGATCACTTCAAGTCATTAAAGTCGTCACTTCAATTCACTTGGGCTCCCGAGTTGCGCAGCGGTCTAAGTCTCAGTGCAAGATGTGTCACTTCAAACTTCCTGGTTCTATCCTGGGTGGTATCACAACCGGCTGTGATTGGGAGTACCATAGGGAGGTGCACAATTGGCCCAGCGTTGTTAGGGCTTGGCCGGGGTAGGCCGTCATTGTAAATAAGAATTTGTTCTTAACTGACTTTCCTAGTTAAATGTATATTACAGATATATTTTGAATTTCAAGTGATTTGAATTAACTATTAATAATTGACATACTAACATTTTAAAGGGCAATCTCTAAAAAACCATGGGATGTGTATCATTAGTATTGATTGTGTACTGTACATTCCCTCACAAATACTCTTTTCTCCATTGAGTCACCACTATTTCTTTGGACCATTGCTCCACCTTGTGGTTTAACTGAACACTGTATCTTTAGTTGCAAAGTACAGGACTTTAGCAGACATGCACTGCAGAAATAGCATACGGTACACATTGACATCATATGATCATAATGATTATGAAATAAGAGTTGAAGTTTTAACATTGAGTGAAAACATGGAAGCCATAAGCAAGGCAATAATATCCTATCACTTAAGTTTCTACGCACTTAATATAGTTTGGCCAAGACAATAAACAAAGAAGTCAGAGGAGCTGGGAAGGGGACTAGTATTTCCTCTATTGTGATGTACAGAGCTCTGTTTTCTGTCTGAATGTTTCTGACACATGCTGCACATTCTTTACACTTGAGTAAAGATGTCGTTGTGCTGTTTTTCAAAGGTTATTGTTATAAGGTCATTGTGGTTAGAATGTGATAATGACATACCAAGCATATGGATTCAAGGGGCATGAAAACATCAACATTGTGACTCACTTTTTCACATGAGAGGATATACGAATCTATCAAAAGGGGGAAAAGTCACGATGACTTTACGTGCATTGTCCATTCAATCCATTATTTGGTCCTAAGACTTGAACTTCAGATCATGTTAATCACAACATGTTTAACAGACAGTGACAATATGTTGACATTTGGAAAAATAGACACAAAAAATTGTGAAAGGGCAGAGTCGACAGACAGAAAGAACAACTTTTGTATGGTGAAACAGAACCAGAGGGTGTCAGGCAGGCAGCGGGCTGGGGCAGGGGAACTGGGCTGAGGAAATGTGCCTTTGGCTGGGAAATTGGGCTGGGGCTGCGGATGCGGGCTGGGCTTTGGTAACCGGGCTGGGGCTTGGGAAGTGGGCTAGGGCAGGTGACTGGGCTGGGGAACCGGGCTGGGGCTGGAGATCCAGGAAGGGTAACTGGGCTGGTGAACCAGGCTGAGGCTGGGGAACCGGGCTGGGGCTGGAGATCCAGGAAGGGTAACTGGGCTGGTGATCCAGGCTGGGGCTGGGGTCTGGGCTGGGGCTGGGGAACCGGGCTGAGGCTGGAGATCCAGGAAGGGTAACTGGGCTGGTGAACCAGGCTGGGGCTGGGGTCTGGGCTGGGGCTGGGGAACCGGGCTGGGGCTGGAGATCCAGGAAGGGTAACTGGGCTGGTGAACCAGGCTGGGGCTGGGGTCTGGGCTGGGGCTGGGGAAACCGGGCTGGGGCACAGAAGGAGACTGATTAGGTTATTGTACTGCTGTCTGTACCCTAGACCTAGGGCACAGTGCATTCAAGGCCCCAGCTAAAGGCCAGCTGTTCACAATGATTACTGCTGGCAAGTGCCCTCTGCTGGTAAGTGCCCTCTTTAAAAAGGGAAGGCACCTTTATAACAGAGCTGAGCAGCAAAGGGCCTAGGGAAGGAACCACTCAGTACAGATGCATTATGGAACTAAACAATACAGTTGTGTTTGAGGAACTTAGGCTAAGGAGGTTAGAGAATTGTGCTTTCAAACGATAAATTATTGACTATTTAGTGCACTACTTTGGATCAGGGCCCATACAACTCTGGTCAAAAGTAGTGCACTATATAAGGAATAGGATACCATCTGGGACGCAGACAATGTTCACCGGTTGTTTTAAAGTGTTGGCCCACCGCCTAAGGCTAGCTATAATAATGCTATGTTCCCCACATAGGAGGACAGATATTGTTGTCTCATTTATTGTTGGTAATTTAATGACAGTCTTTGGCCTCCTCTTTATCTCCCTATCCTCTCGGAGTACTTCTCTCTCTGAAACCACAGTGATGCTGACCAGGCAAGATTGTGGGATTTTCCAACGACCAGAAATATGGTCATTGAATTTGAAATGGGTATTTTACCTTAATTCCTGCATTGTTGCCAGAGGTGGCGCCTGCCTAGTGGTGGAGTTCAGTCACCGTGGGAGAGCTGAACTTCTGTACGCGTCCCAAATGGTACCTTATTCCCTACAAAAAACAATCCCAAGTATTCCCACAAATAAAAATAGGAGACATATGTGATGGTGTCTCAATGTAATCAAGTTATGAAATGATTGTTATTTTTCAAATACAATCTCTTTCTGGGATTAGTTGTGGTTAATTTGCATATTACATTTTTTATTTTATTTAACTAGGCAAGTCAGTTAAGAACAAATTCTTAGTTACAATGACAGCCAAGGAACAGCAGGTTAACTGCCTTGTTCAGGGGCAGAACGACAGATTTTTACCTTGTCAGCTCAGGGATTTGATCTAGCAAATTTTCAGTTACTGGCCCAATGCTCGAACAACTAGGCTACCTGCCCCCATATTATAAGTAAGTTCTGGCCACCAACCATCCGCTCTGACAAAGATCGGCTAGCGGCTAGATCTAGTTGCCTACCCCTGCTTCACATAATGCACTTACTAATGGGCCCTGGTCCCACTATGGGCCCTGGTGCCACTAATGGGCCCTGGTGCCACTAATGGGCCCTGGTCCCACTATGGGCTCTGGTGCCACTATGGGCTCTGGTCCCACTATGGGCCCTGGTGCCACTATGGGCCCTGGTTCCACTAATGGGCCCTGGTCCCACTATGGACTCTGGTGCCACTAATGGGCCCTAGTGCCACTAATGGGCCTTGGTGCCACTAATGGGCCCTGGTCCCACTATGGGCTCTGGTCCCACTATGGGCCCTGGTCCCACTATGGGGTCTCGTGCCACTAATGAGGCCTGGTCCCACTATGGGCTCTGGTGCCACTAATGGGCCCTGGTCCCACTATGGGCCCTGGTGCCACTAATGGGCCCTGGTGCCGCTATGGGCCCTGATCAGAAGTAGTGCACTACTGTATGTAGCGATAGGGTGCCATTTGTGACGCGACCTGTGTCTCCAGCCATCTGTATGAAGATGAGGCGTAGTGACTGACAGATCGCCGACGTAAACACAGATATTCACTCAGAGGAAAAGGTTATAGTATGCTGTCTGTATAGTGGAGGCTTGAGCCATTTAAAGATTCAGGGGAATTGTTAAGAAAGGTGCAAAGTGTTTTCCTCTGCGTGAGTGAGTGCTCAGCTGAAACAATGGCTGTCATTGGAATAATATTATGTATTCCAGACAGGCAGAGACATCTTGTGTATCCTTGTCTTCTTTGTGGAGATAGCCTGTGAGAGCTGTCAAGGTTTGGACAATTAAAATACCAGTCTGACAACACCACATCAAATAATAATTTCCTGTATTATTATGTCTCTTTTGGCTTCCAATTAAAAAATATTAGAATAGATTGATGGCCTGTACTATAATTGCCTACAGGAGATAACAGTGTCTCAAAACTCTCTCTGAGTGGTCCACAATGTGTTTTTTAAATCTGTTATTATGTGCAGCCAATTGCTGTAATATTATGGTGTTACTTGAATGCATGTTTTTTTACTAACTCTATTAGAATAGGACTGGCATGGAAATTACTGCTAATGTTTACACTTCCACGGCATGCTGGGAAAGTGCCACAGGTCTAAACAAGGCAAAGATTGTTGTTATCAATGTTTTTTTTTTCTTCAAAACGGCGATTATATTTGTATTGAATAAATTACTCCATCAATGTGTGAAAATACAAGCAGCATCTTAGATTTTAATCTAACAGGAGATGAGTTCATAATAGAGAAACACATGATTGATTATCTCTCAGTAGTAGAAGTACAGTTAGTTCAGATGTCACGCAGTGAGGGAAGATCATTTAAAGTCATGACCTCCACCCATTACCACAGTAACATCCCAAACAATCTATCATTTGTCTTCTAGTTTGACCTCAGTTCACGTTTGACTCAGAAGAGGTTTCCTGCATGCCCTTCCCCCTTCCATTATGCTGAGCCTCAGCCACATGAAGCAGAAACACAAACGTCTGCAGGCTCAGGTCATCCTGCAAGGGCACTATGGACTCAACCCCTTATGCTTGATCTCATGCTACTACCTTCAATCACACCAGGCTTTTAGCTTCACTTACACACGCAACAGCGCCCGCAACAGCTCCCGCAACAACACACGCACTCAGCCGAGCTGACAGTATTGTCATGGAATGTGTACATCCAGAAAAAACACGTCTAAAGCCTGGTCATATTGCACCGTGATGTACTAGTGCTGTACCGAGGCCATGAGTAGACTGCTGCCTGCACATCAGAGCTTTACACTAACTCTACATCAACACCCATGTGCATTCAGATTGCTGTCATACGTAAAGAAGACATGTTTTTTTCTTCATATAAAAGGTCATCAACACATAGCAGCAGAGAGAGAGAGCGGAGACAATGAAGGGTGTTGAAATTCTCCAGTGTGTTGGATGCCTGGGGCCTGTTCCTTTGATCGGTTTGAGTGAGGGAGAACTCGACGGAGGAGAGAGAGCGAAAGAGAGGGAGAGAGAGTGAGAGAGACGGAGAGAGAGAGTGCATGCAGCCAAGTGTGGCACAGTGGCGGCAGAAGAATCGCATGCAAGGAGGACACGCATGGAGGAGGTGTGACTCCATTAGGCAGGGGGCGGAGATGGAGCATGTCACATCCCTGATCCCGTCTGTGGAAAATTAACAGAGCAACACATACTGTCATACCTCGATGTCCTCTGTTGTTCGGGTTGTTGTTATTTCAGGGTTGACCAAAGTGACTGGTGCAGTATTAATATAACAGGTGGTCCCGTATAGTACTGCGTAGGCTTGATTGTGCAACAGACAAATGAGACCTAATGAGGTGCATAATTATATAACCATAGAACAACACCGGTCACAGCTGAACCATCAGTTACTGTGCTGTGGAAGATTGGACCAATATGGTCTCCATACATGTACACTTAAGCACTTTAAGAGGAACATCTGCAGAGAGTTCTGGCGGGCATGAAGACAATTGTGCTATTCATCTTAATATACACACAGCGTTCTGAATTAGTTATCTGAATCCAATATATTTTTTCTTCTGAATCTTATTTTCATTTTCCTCCTGTAAAAAGATTGCTTCTGTTGTAATCCGATAAACACTTTTATGATTAATAACTCAGTGGGAAGCATACTTAGTGTCATTTAATAACGTTTTATTTGACAGCCCTGGGTCTTGGCACTAAAAGTAACTTAATGTGCTGGAAAGAGATTGTCATATGACACATGCTTCTTTAATTCCTTCGTGTGTTTAACTTATCTGAGGGTGGGTGTTGCTATGAAGCTAACACTACACAGCCCTAGTGGAAGAAGGCTTGCTGCTAAATTAATGTGACGTTTTGCTGAAGATTACAATTAAGTCCCCCTGTGATTAATTATAAAGGTAAGTTCATTCTGTTTCAGGCATAAAAGGGGGAGATAAGATCAAATGGATGTCTGAAAAACTGTTCTATAAAACTGTAAGCACGGGTTGGATGGAGATGAACAGTGTTCTAAAAGAAAAAAGAAAGAGATATCCCCCAGTTAAGACTGTAGTCTGTGGTTGAGTCCCAAATGGCACCCTATTCCCTATATAGTGCACTACTCTTGACCAGGACCCGTAGGTCTCTGAGTCTGAGTTATCCTGGTTAGATCTGCTTAGCACCGTGACAATTACCATACGCCCGTGCAGAATGGTGATAAGGGAATGTTGGAGTTTCGCCTCTGCAATAGTCATCACTGATCTGCCAATGATAATCTCCAGCACCTCAAAATGTAAAAAACCTCAAACAGAGATTTAAACAAAGTCATGCTGGAGGAGACATGAGTGATTTGAAAGAAAATCAAGAAAATTTTAGGCTACTTCTTTTCATATTCCACTCGGCTTACACAGTGCCATGCCCCTTAGAAAAAAAGGTGCTATCTAGAACCTAAAAGGGTTCTTTGGCTGTTCCCATAGGAGAAACCTTTGAAAACCCTTGTTGATTCCAGGTAGAACACTTCTGTTTCCAAGTAAAACTGTTTTGGGTTCCATGAATAACCCTTTCCACAGAGGTTTCTACATGGAACCCAACATGGTACTACCTGGAACCAAAAGGGTTCTCCCATGGGGACAGCCGAATAACCCTTTTGGAACCCTTTTTTCTAAGAGTGTGCTAGTAACATGATGGAATTCATGTATTGCAAATAGCTGAAGGAATTGTACATCTTCAGGCAGTTAATGTAGCTGCATGATAAGAAACGCAACAATGAGGCCAATGACAGTGACAGTGACATTTCTCAGCGGCTGAGAGAATCATTCACTTGACAGCTGTGTGATTTATCAGCCTGATCTCCAACACCGACATTGTCATGTAGTGAGGGACTGCCGCCTTCAGGGCACTCAATGTTTTAAAAATGTTCATCAATCATTCTCTCATTCAGCATTCACAGCAGAAGAACAGAAACTAAGCAGGACAATTTCCTGCAAAAAAAGGACTGCATCACATTTTACATGGTGTAGTTATTTGTTTTTCATTTGCCACAATATGGGTAAGAGAGACAAATCAGGAAGAAGTAATCTACAGTAGGGGAGTGTGGTTGAGCCAAAGAGGTACGTTGAGCTACATTTGTTTCTAGGAAATCATACAAAAATTCATAATTTGGCCAAATATTTAGGAAATGTTTGCCTTAGGGTAAGTTGAGCCAATGACCATGGGTTAACTTGAGCCAATGGTTGAGCCAATGGCAAGTTGAGCAAATTGAAGTGTTTTCCTCCCAGGCGCAATGCAAGGCATTATCGCTGGGATATGAGGCAACAACAGGGCCTATGTTAAAAGTGTAAACAAAAATATATTGTGATTGTGTTGAATTGTGTTTTGGAAATAAAGATAGGCATGTTTAAAAAAGTTAGTGGTAATATTTCATTTAGTATAGAAATAGGCAGTTTAACGTACCCTGTCCTTCTGCTCAATTTACCACATACCCGGGGTACCACATACATGGGACCACTTTTTTTGGACAAGCTATGTTTTCAAAACTGTAATGTTTACATGAATTCGGATTATTTCCAGGGATACACAAGATCCTGAAATATATGAAGATATCTTTGTTAGATAGAATACTACATTTACCTTAACGGAGTGATGATAAATGTAAAACATTGCTCAACTTACCCCACTCTCCGCTATTCAATATGATAAATGTGATTATTTCCAGTTCATCTCTAAATCGGGCATGGATAAGGAAAGAGAATCAAGTTTGATAAAATATTGTTTTCACTGTAGACTGATGTATGGATTTTTAACATTTTAGTAGACACATATTCAGAGCGACGTATAAGAGCGGTTAGGGTTAAGTGCCTTGCTCAAGGGCACATTTTTTACCTAGTCGATTCAGGGATTCAAACCAGCAACCTTTCAGTTACTGGCCCAATGCTCTTAAACGCTAGGCCACCTGCCGTCCAATCATTTCTAAAGGTGTGCACAGTACAATAATATGATTATTTTAGCTAATCTTCAAAATTCTGTTAAATCATGGGTAAGAATGGGTCATTTTCTAAGAGTTTTTTGTTGTTTCCCCTCTAGGCTTATGGTGGGATAATTGTGCCAGTCCTGCCTAAACTGACAATACAGGCTTCTAGTCACAAAGGTTCTACTTGTTTTATCACTTGATGCCATCTCTGTAAATTGAGAGCAAGAGGGTTAAAGTTATTTATATATCTCAGTCCACAGGATGCCTGCAAATAAAGGCTTCAAATATTCAACAGGTGTTTGTGTGTTCCTTGGATATCCCCCATGTAGTATTATTATTTTTAATACAAAAAAAAATCCCTAAGGGGTGGATCAGCTTTAATATTGCGGATAGATTGTTGCTTCCATCAGTGTTATTGTCTGCATCATTTCAAATCCCCCATATGTTTTTGGGGTAAATATATATATCCATATACATACATGCATACATACACATACTTACCCATATATATATATGTATACATAAACATTCATACATATACACATATGTACATACATATATACATACATACTGTACATATACATACTTTTTTTTTAATATACCTTTATTATTCCCCGCAAACCCTACCACCCCTCCCCCAATTGGAGTAAACTAATAAACAATAACACATAGGCTTCTACCTTCAGTTTATACATATTATACGCATTTTACAGACAATCTATTTTACAGTAGTTACATTTTGTTTGTTTATTAAGTGTCAGGGAGTTATGGAAACAAAGATGCTTTTCAGCAGAGATATTACAGTTTTTTTCAATTGTTTACACGCAATTTTGAAAACCGGGTTCTTTTTTTCAAAATATAATCACAATTATCCAAACACCACACTCAATTTGCATAATTCCTAGATTGTTTGCAAAATGACACACTTCAGTCAAAACATACACACTTCAGTCAAAACATATACACATATTTGTGAAAATGCTATTAGTTTTCATTTAACCAACACAGTCCTCAATGATCAGACACTATTGCAGCCAGTTTCACACTGCTGTGATAAATAAAAAACACAATTGTAAAAAAACTAATTTTAGGAAATATCATGTGCTAGATTTTTGGCCAGACATTTGTTATGTAAGGGATAATTTAGATGAAAAAAATTGTGACAAACCCACAACATTCTTCATGATTAGTTTGAGATATAGGGAGAATGTACACAAATAGGCCTACTATAAACTTACCAAGCACTGCACAACACTGATGCTGCAGACTGAATATTTCAAGTATTTATTTCAATACTTACAGTATTTCTTACCATAATCAGTTACAGTAATCAACCAACAATGAAATCAATTAAACAAATAAAATCTGTAGACAAATAAAAATTACTGCATGAAGTACATACACTTTGACTCTGAAGAAAAACTACTGTAAAAGCAACAAGAATACTGTAACTATTCATCATCTCTCCGTCTGGCTGGATCAGGCCATAAGATTTCATCCACATCACAGGCTATGTCTTCATTGGCAAGGCACCGTTGGAAGAATCGCCTCGTGTGACGAATCCACCCCTGCACAGAAGCTGCTTCTATATGATCACAGGCCTGCTCCATGGCCTGAATGAGGGGCAAACGGTCATAGGGCCGCAGGTCGTATACCTTCCACCGCCATGCTGAAAAAAACTATTCTATTGGATTCAGGAAGGGGAGTATGGGGGAAGGTATAAGACTTCAAATTCAGGGTGCTCATGGAACCAATTCTGGACCAGAGCAGCCCAATGGAATGAGACATTGTCCCAAACGACAATGTACCGCATCTGGTCCACTTGGTTTAATGCTGTGACAATCTCGTGCAATCTGTCAAGAAATGCAAGTATTAGATTTGCATTATAGTGTCCCAGATTTGCATGGTGGTGGAGGACCCCATTTTGTGTAATAGCAGCGCAAAGGGTGATGTTACCCCCTCGCTGCCCTGGCACATTGGTGATTGCCCTGTGTCCAATTACATTTCTCCCTCTTCTTCTTGTTTTCGCAAGGTTAAATCCAGCCTCATCCACATACAGTATATAAATTCATGTTGAATTTCTGCAGCATCCATTTGCAAGACTCTCTGAAACACAGTAAAAGACAATAGGATGCTATTCAATATCTATTGCACAGTATTATTTTGTGCCAGAACATCATGAGCAGTGCACAATACCACACCATAGTAAGATGAACAATACATACCTCCACATACTCATTGCGCAGATGTTTCGCTCTCTCTGAATTTCTGTCAAATGGTACCCGATACAGTTGCTTCATGTATATTTGATTTTTCTTGAGGATTCGACCTAATGTTGACAGAGAGACTCGTTGGATGTTATTGAAAATATGGTCATCATTGATGATATTGGCTTGGATTTCTCGCAGCCTGATACAATTATTGGTCAAAACCATGTTCACAATGGCGGCCTCTTGTGCACGAGTGAACATAGGGCCCCTTCCACCTTGGTGTCCTCGACCCTCAATCCTATGTAAAACAAATATATAAAAATACACATGCAGCCTACTGTCAAATGTCACAGTAAACAATATTGATGATAAGTACAGCAAGCTTCAGTTTCAATGTACTGTGTGGTTAGCTTACCTGTTTTCTCGATGAAATGTCCGAATTACTGACGCAACAGTATTTCCGCTGAGATTTGGTTGAACTCTTTGTCCAGCTTCCGTCAGTGTCAGTCCATGGTTGATAACATGGTCAATAAGTGTTGCACGGATTTCTTGAGTCAAATTTGGTCCTCGTCTTCTTTGTTCAGGTTCTATCAACTCTTCAAGTCCTTCTCTACCTCTTCCTCTACCTAGGCCTCTTCCTCTATCTCCTTCTTCTCCTCTTCCTCTACCTGGGCCTCCTCCTCTACCTCCTTCTCCTCTACCTCCTTCTCCTCTTCATCTACCTCCTTCTCCTCTTCCTCTACCTAGGCCTCTTCCTCTACCTCCTTCTCCTCTACCTTCTTCTCCTCTTCCTCTACCTAGGTCTCTTCCTCTACCTTCTTCTCCTCTTCCTCTATCTCCTTCTCCTCTTCCTCTACCTCCTTCTCCTCTTCCTCTACCTAGGCCTCTTCCTCTACCTCCTTCTCCTCTTCCTCTACCTCCTTCTCCTCTACCTCCTTCTCCTCTACCTCCTTCTCCTCTTCCTCTACCTCCTTCTCCTCTTCCTCTACCTCCTTCTCCTCTTCCTCTACCTAGGCCTCTTCCTCTAGTCAAAGTCAAAGTCAAAGTCACCATTATTAGTCAGTTGTACAACCGAATGCCTTCAACCGAAATGTTTCTTCCGCATTTAACCCAACCCCTCTGAATCAGAGAGGTGCGGGGGGCTGCCTTAATCGACATCCACGTCTTCGGCGCCCGGGGAACAGTGGGTTAACTGCCTTGTTCAGGGGCAGAACGACAGATTTTTTCCTTGTCAGCTCGGGGATTCGAACTTGCAACCCTCCGGTTACAAGTCCAACGCTCTAACCACTAGGCCACCTGCCACTAGGCTACCTGCCGCTCTACCTCCTTCTCCTCTTCCTCTACCTCCTTCTCCTCTTCCTAGGCCTCTTCCTCTAGCTCCTTCTCCTCTTCCTCTACCTCCTTCATCTCCTCTTTGAGCTCCCCCTCTCATTCTCACTCTTCTTCTTCTTCTTCTAGCTCCTTCCATTTTTGTTGAAGACAGGTGAACTCACCTGCTGCCTTTTATAGCACACCTGAGTGCTGCGTTTTCAAATTAGCACATGTGTGCTTCCACACCTGGTGGATGTGATTATCCAATTCGTTCATTAGTGTGGTCATTGGCAATCCAGGGCTTTGTAATGACAAGGAAGTAACCTCAAAATCCTTATCTGTGTCTAAGGTGTGAAAATGTGTGTAGAGTTTTACAAATCACTGTGTGTAATGTTTTGCAAAAAGGGTGAAGCAGACATTGTGTGTAATGTTGTGCAAATCTGTGGAGGTGTTTTGCTCATTGGAGTAGAATTTTGCAAATTGTGTGGAAATTTTTATTTTAGTGTGTAAACAATCGTAAAAAACTGTAACTTGGTGACAGGATCTCATCAATTATCTCATATACAGTCTCTGTAGATGTCTAGCAAAACAAAAGCATTGTTCCTGTGCTCTCAAGTGTCCAGCACCACATTGAAAATAGTTTAACATTGCCATTTCTCTGGGATCTGGTTGTGATGTACGAGATCATGTTTCACAGTAACGTGCATGTCAATCCGATTTATAAACACAATACATGTTCTCTCTCTGGGTGACATGCAGTGGTTTGTTGTATTTAATGGTTTGTTGTAGGGTTCACTGGGAATGACACTGAATCCAGGATGTTTTCAGTGGTAAAACTGGGCCCACTTAGAGAAGGGAAATTGAGTAGCTTCCCATGAAAACAGATGAAACCTCATAGCACACGTGAGAATGAGCTTTCCTCTGTAATGCCCCTTGTCTTCCTCCATAGCAGCCTTCACTATAGAGCTACGGTACCACACCTGTAACTACGTTTGAGTTATGAACAAATTCCAGTCCTGGCACTGTATTCACCACTATAGTAAGACTATATTGGGCTGGTAAAAACTTCAACATAACGCCTCACATAAAGAGGTGGTGAGAATACAAATCTCATTCAGAGCACGGGGAGCCCTCCACAAATCAAATCATGCCAGGCAGTCAGTTATGATGAGAGGAGAATATCCATGCTCATATGGTATGGTCTATAAATGTGGGTGCTTTTAAAGGGAAGTTCAACCTCATCAATCGGAAAGAGAAAGTGTACCAATCCCCATTACTCTCACACTGATGCTTTCGGAGTCCATGTCGGTGCCCCAAATGGCACTCTATTCCCTGGTCAAAAGAAGTGTACTATGGGAATAGGATGCCATTTTGGGTTGCAAGTCTATGTCTAACACCGAGTTCATTGGATTCCTCTAGAAGTAATCTGTCCACTAGCTACATGTTTGACTCCAACACAAATCAACATGAAAAGACACAGTATTGACTGTCAGCTCTGTTCATTATTCAAATTTAGAGAAGCCACAAATCAATGACCTCAGCATGTGAGAGGGAGAGCCTGTACTAATCATCAGTATGGTGTCACTGTATGTTTAAGGTGTCTTATTTGGTAAATATGACCTTAATGTCATTTTGTTACAATTATCTTAAATCAGACATTGATCCAGTCCAGAGGTGCACTCACTGTACACGGGTATTTAAGTAGTTTTTTGATGGCAGTCACAACTTAATTGTATAGAGTGTAGCTAGTCTACTTCACCTACAACCAATTCTCCTGTTGTGTGCAACGTATTTATCAGGTATGAAGGTAAGACCCAGATGCAGACAACGTCGAATTAACAATGGTTTAATACTCCAACAGGGGCAGGCAATAGACAGGTCAGGGTAGGCAGGGGCTAGTAAACCAGAGGTGGAGCAACGGTACTGGACGGCAGGCAGGCTCAGGGTAGGCAGAGGTCAAAAATCCAGAGGTGGGGCAAAGGTACAGGCAGGCTCAGGGTCAGGCAGAGTGGTCAGTCAGGTGGGCTCAGAGTAAGGACAGACAAGGGTCAAAACCAGGAGGGCGAGAAAAAGAGAGACTGGAAAAAGCAGGAGCAAAAACACTGGTTGACTTGACAAACTGGCAACAGACAAACAGAGAACACCGATATAAATACACAGGGGATAATGAGGAAGATGAGCGACACTTGGGGGTGGAGACAATCACAAAGACAGGTGAAACAGATCAGGGTGTGACAGTATCATGTAACTGTTTTATGATATACTGAAGTAGATGGCTCCATTAAGCACTCTAAGTTATTCATTTTGTAATATTTATGTGATCAGTTTAATCTGATGGAGAAGTGCTTTTCATTTGAATAATGACAACATTTGTTAAATCGGATGGAGATTTTCAGACCCATGCTTTTCGTCATGCAAGGTAATATAGAGGCCAGCCTCTGAGCCCTGAAGCTAAACCAAAGTAAAGCTGTAGCAACATTTTACTGCTTTTCCAGCATCTCTGCAGAATCTCCCAATCAGACAGAGACGGCCCCTCACATCAAAGCAAAAAAATGAAAACAGTCAAGTATAATAGAGTGCAAATGTCAACACTTTCTTTCTCTATTGTCGTTCTATCTCATTCCCGCAAGATTCTGCTGAGTCCTCACAGCTTGATTAATACACACATGATGGCGCTTCTTCTAGCCTCAACTGAGGAGCGTTGACCCACTGTCTCTCCCTCATTTTTTATAATTAAATTCAGTATTCTTTCACAAGAACAAAGTCAAGACTCTCGCTTCCACAAAGTCAATGATGAAAAAGAATCCAAGCTGGCGAAGAGAAAGGGTGTAGTTGAAATGCATTGGGAGAAGAAACCTCTCCCACTTAATCCCATACTACCACAGTAGTTTACTACACGGTCAAATCAGTCAAATCAACCTGGTGTGTTTGCCAAAGGAAGAAACATAATAAACAAATGTGTAACACACCAGCTTGACTGTTTGTCTCTCCTGCCTCTCAGAGTCTCTAAATTAGAATTAAACTGTTTCCTTGGTCATCTGGTCATCTGCTCCTTCCAGAACAGAAAAATGTAGTTATTTTGTTTCTTCCTATTGCAATGTGAGAGATAATAATAGAATAGCATATATCTTACAGAAGGTAACATAGGTTTAAGAAACATTTTGAATAGTAAAGAGAGATAACGGGAGTGAGAGAGAGAGAGAGAAAAATATATACAGTGGGGCAAAAAAAGTATTTAGTCAGCCACCAATTGTGCAAGTTCTCCAACTTAAAAAGATGAGAGAGGCCTGTAATTTTCATCATAGGTACACTTCAACTATGACAGACGAAATGAGAAAAAGAAATCCAGAAAATCACATTGTAGGATTTTTTATTTATTTATTTGCAAATTATGGTGGAAAATAAGTATTTGGTCAATAACAAAAGTTTATCTTAATACTTTGTTATATACCCTTTGTTGGCAATGACAGAGGTCAAACGTTTTCTGTAAGTCTTCACAAGGTTTTCACACACTGTTGCTGGTATTTTGGCCCATTCCTCCATGCAGATCTCCTCTAGAGCAGTGATGTTTTGGGGCTGTCGCTGGGCAACACGGACTTTCAACTCCCTCCAAAGATTTTCTATGGGGTTGAGATCTGGAGACTGGCTAGGCCACTCCAGGACCTTGAAATGCTTCTTACGAAGCCACTCCTTCGTTGCCCTGGCGGTGTGTTTGGGATCATTGTCATGCTGAAAGACCCAGCCACGTTTCATCTTCAATGCCCTTGCTGATGGAAGGAGGTTTTCACTCAAAATCTCACAATACATGGCCCCATTCATTCTTTCCTTTACACGGATCAGTCGTCCTGGTCCCTTTGCAGAAAAACAGCCCCAAAGCATGATGTTTCCACCCCCATGCTTCACAGTAGGTATGGTGTTCTTTGGATGCAACTCAGCATTCTTTGTCCTCCAAACACGACGAGTTCTATTTTGGTTTCATCTGACATTCTCCCAATCCTCATCTGGATCATCCAAATGCTCTCTAGCAAACTTTAGACGGGCCTGAACATGTACTGGCTTAAGCAGGAGGACACGTCTGGCACTGCAGGATTTGAGTCCCTGGCGGCGTAGTGTGTTACTGATGGTAGGCTTTGTTACTTTGGTCCCAGCTCTCTGCAGGTCATTCACTAGGTCCCCCCGTGTGGTTCTGGGATTTTTGCTCACCGTTCTTGTGATCATTTTGACCCCAAGGGGTGAGATCTTGCGTGGAGCCCCAGATCGAGGAAGATTATCAGTGGTCTTGTATGTCTTCCATTTCCTAATAATTGCTCCCACCGTTGATTTCTTCAAACCAAGCTGCTTACCTATTGCAGATTCAGTCTTCCCAACCTGGTGCAGGTCTACAATTTTGTTTCTGGTGTCCTTTGACAGCTCTTTGGTCTTGGCCATAGTGGAGTTTGGAGTGTGACTGTTTGAGGTTGTGGACAGGTGTCTTTTATACTGATAACAAGTTCAAACAGGTGCCATTAATACAGGTAACGAGTGGAGGACAGAGGAGCCTCTTAAAGAAGAAGTTACAGGTCTGTGAGAGCCAGAAATCTTGCTTGTTTGTATGTGACCAAATACTTATTTTCCACCATAATTTGCAAATAAATTCATAAAAATCCTACAATGTGATTTTCTGGATTTTTTCCTCATTTTGTCTGTCATAGTTGAAGTGTACCTATGATGAAAATTACAGGCCTCTCTCATCTTTTTAAGTGAGAAAACTTGCACAATTGGTGGCTGACTAAATACTTTTTGCCCCACTGTATATATATATATATATATATATATATATATATATATATATATATATAGAGAGAGAGAGAGAGAGAGAGAGAGAGAGAGAGAGAGAGAGAGAGAGATGTCTTCACTATGGTGAATCACTAAAACAATACAGAAATACACTTCGGAGAAAGAAGGAACAGCACGTCCAAAATCAGCTCAATGTAATTGAAGAAACCACTGACTCTAACCACTTCTGGGAAAATTGGGAACAGTAAACAAACAACAACTCAAAGAATTATCTATCCAAAATGGAGATGTATGGGTAAACCACTTCTCCAATCTTTTTGGCTCTATATCAAAGAACAAAGAACAAACAGCAAAAACATATACATGATCAAATACAAATCTTAGAGTCAACTCTTAAAGCCTACCAGAACCCACTGGATTCTCCAATTACCTTGAATGAGCTACAGGACAAAATAAAAACCCTCCAACCCAAAAAGGCATGTAGTGTTGATGGTATCCTCAATGAAATGATCAAATATACAGACAACAAATTACAATTGGCTATACTAAAACTCTTTAACATCGTCCTTAGCTCTGGCATCTTCCCTAATATTTGGAACCAAGGACTGATCACCCCAATCCACAAAAGTGGAGACAAATTTGACCCCAATAACTACCAAGGGATATGCATCAACAGCAATCTTAGGACAAAACAACACACACATTTCTTCCCACATGGCCGTGGAGTGAGACAGGGATGCATCTTAAGCCCCACCCTCTTCAACATTTGTAATCAACCAATTGGCGAGTGCACTAGAAAAGTCTGCAGCACCCGGCCTCACCCTACTAGAATTTGAAGTCAAATGTCTACTTTTTGCTGATGATCTGGTGCTTCTGTCACCAACCAAGGAGGGCCTACAGCAGCACCTAGATCTGCCAGACCTGGGCCCTGACAGTAAATCTCAGTAAGACCAAAGTAATGGTGTTCCAAAAAAGTTGCCAGGACCACAAATACAAATTCCATCTAGACACCGTTGCCCTAGAGCACACAAAAAAACTATACATACCTTGGCCTAAACATCAGCGCCACAGGTAACTTCCACAAAGCTGTGAACGATCTGAGAGACAGGGCAAGAAGGGAATTCTATGCCATCAAAAGGAACATAAAATTCGACATGCCAATTAGGATCTGGCTAAAAATACATGAATAAGTTATAGAACCCATTGCCCTTTATGGTTGTGAGGTCTGGGGTTCTCTCACCAACAAAGAATTCACAAAATGCGACAAACACTAAATTGAGACTCTGCATGCAGAATTCTGCAAAAAGATCCTCTGTGTACAACGTAGAACACCAAATAATGCATGCAGAGCAGAATTAGGCCGATACCCGCTAATGATCAAAATCCAGAAAAGAGCTGTTCAATTCTACAACCCCCTAAAAGGAAGCAATTCCCAAACCTTCCGTTACAAAGCCATCACCTACAAAGAGATGAACCTGGAGAAGAGTCCCCTAAGCATGCTGGTCCTGGGGCTCTGTTCACAAACACAAACACACCCTACAGAGCCCCCTCACAGCAACACAATTAGACCCAACCAAATCATTAGAAACCAAAAAGATAATTACTTGACACATTGGAAAGAATTAACAAAAAAACAGAGCAAACTATAATGCTACTTGGCACTAAACAGAGAGTACACAGTGGCTGAATACCTGACCACTGTGCCTGACCCACACTTAAGGAAAGCTTTGACTATGTACAGACTCAGTGAGCATAGCCTTGCTATTGAGAAAGGCCGCCATAGGCATACCTGGCTCTCAAGAGAAGACAGGCTATGTGCACACTGCCCACAACATGAGGTGGAAACTGAGCTGCACTTCCTAACCTCCTGCCCAATGTATGACCATATTAGAGACAAATATTTCCCTCAGATTACACAGATCCACAAAGAATTTGAAAACAAAACCGATTTTGATAAACTCCCATATCTACTGGATGAAATACCACAGTGTGCCATCACAGCAGCAAGATGTGTGACCTGTTGCCACAAGAAAAGGTCAACCAGTGAAGAACAAACACCATTGTAAATATAAACCACATTTATGCTTATTTATTTTCACTTTTGCACTTTAACCATTTGTACATCGTTACAACACTGTATATACAGTTGAAGTCGGAAGTTTACATACACTTAGGTTGGAGTCTTTAAAACTCGTTTTTCAACCACTCCACAAATTTCTTTTTAACAAGTTTTGGAAAGTCGGTTAGGACATCTACTTTGTGCATGACACAAGTAATTTTTTCCGGCAATTGTTTACAGACAGATTAACTCACTGTATCACAATTCCCGTGGGCCAGAAGTTTACATACACTAAGTTGACTGACTTTAAACAGCTTGGAAAATTCCAGAAAATTATGTCATGGCTTTAGAAGCTTCTGATAGGCTAATTGACATAATTTGAGTCAATTGGAGGTGTACCTGTGGATGTATTCCAAGGCCTACCTTCAAACTCAGTGCCTCTTTGCTTGACATCATGGGAAAATCAAAAGAAATCAGCCAAGACCTCAGAAAACAAATTGTAGACCTCCACAAGTCTAGTTCATCCTTGGGAGCAATTTCCAAACGCCTGAAGGTACCACGTTCATCTGTACAAACAATAGTACGCAAGTATAAACACCATGGGACCATGCAGCCGTCATACCGCTCAGGAAGCAGACGCGGTCTGTCTCCTAGAGATTAACGTACTTGGTGTGAAAAGTGCAAATCAATCCCAGAACAACACCAAAGGACCTTGTGAAGATGCTGGAGGAAACAGGTACAAAAGTATCTATATCCACAGTAAAACGAGTCCTATATCATCATAACCTGAAAGGCCGCTCAGCAAGGAAGAAGCCACTGCACCAAAACCGCCATAAAAAAGCCAGACAACGGTTTGCAACTGCACATGGGGACAAAGATAGTACTTTTTTGAGAAATGTCCTCTGGTCTGATGAAATAAAAATAGAACTGTTTGCCCATAATGACAATCGTTATGTTTGGAGGAAATAGGGGGAGGCTTGCAAGCCAAAGAACACCATCCCAACCGTGAAGCACGGGGGTGGCAGCATCATGTTGTGGGAGTGCTTTGCTGCAGGAGGGACGGGTGCACTTCACAAAATAGATGGCATCATGAGGGAGGGAAAAATATGTGGATATATTGAAGCAACATCTCAAGACATCAGTCAGGAAGTTCAAGCTTGGGTCTTACAAATGGACAATGACCTAAAGCATACTTCCAAAGTTGTGTCAAAATGGCTTAAGGACAACAAAGTCAAGGTATTGGAGTGGCCATCACAAAGCCCTGACCTCAATCCTATAGAACATTTGTGGGCAGAACTGAAAAAGCGTCTGCGAGCAAGGAGGCCTACAAACCTGACTCAGTCACACCAGCTCTGTCAGGAGGAATGGGCCAAAATTCACCCAACTTATTGTGGGATGTTCTCTCTACTGTTATTCTGACATTTCACATTCTTAAAATCAAGCAGTGATCCTAACTGACCTAAAACAGGGAATTTTTACTAGGATTAAATGTCAGGAATTGTGAAATGTATTTGGCCAAGGTGTTTGTAAACTTCTGACTTCAACTGTATACATAATATGACATTTGTAATGTCTTTATTATTTTGTAACTTCTGTGAGTGTAATGTTTACTGTTCATTTTTATTGTTTATTTCACTTTTGTATATTATCTACCTCACTTGCTTTGGCAATATGCTTTCCATACCAATAAGCCCATTGAATTGAACTGAATTGAGAGAGAGAGAGAGAGAGAGAGAGAGAGAGAGAGAGAGAGAGAGAGAGAGAGAGAGAGAGAGAAAAACGACTCCATTCTATCTTTCTATCATTAGTCAGATGAATCACGTTTATTTAGCTATGTTGAACATGGCGGCACATCCCATGTTGCAGAAACATGTTAGCTGTTAATTGGGTCAATGTCACCCGGGCAATGATCTCTCCATTCTAGAAATCAAATATGTTGCCTGCAGCTCCCAATTTCCAGAAAACAATGATGTGATTGACTTTCAAAAGAGCGAGATACTTTTAAAGATTTATTTGTTATGTACCGCAGCCATGAGGAAAAACCACTAGCACAGAAGAAAAAAAGTGTTTTTGGTTGATAGTTTGATAAACATGCAGTAGCTATGTCTGTTGGTTACTCTTGATCTGTCTGGGTGGTTTTTCTCTGTAAATAAATGTTTTCCTTCTTTCCCACGCTGTGAATAAATACATCTAGTACCCCTGGAGAAGACCACTGGATCTCTGTGATGGAGGCTTACACATCACGGGAAATGTTTGTTTATGAATGGCTGGCACTGAAGTAAGAGAACTGGTGCATACATTTATATCCATTGAACCTTGTTAAATTCCAATAAAAAAAAATGTTTTTTATTACACAAATACAATATACCGGAACTTAAAAAAAAAGTTGAATTAAGTATGAGCCTTATAGAATCCATGCATGGTGATTAATACAAAATTAAACATCCCCACAAACAAAGGAACCCATTAGACGTGGTTCTCTATCAGGAAAGCAGCAGCACTCATAACTAATGTAGCTATAACAGGATTACATCCTCTGTGAGTTCCATGAAGGTCACTTAGAACTATGGTATGACATTGAGAGAAGCTGTGGTGCGTGTTGCCAGTAATGAGACAACGACACAGTGCAGTAATGTGTAGTTATAGGATGTTCATTCTCCTAGACTGAGGGCTGGATTTAATCCATATCGCGAAAGTATCGTGGAATATCCGATTGAGCCGACATATGCAAAGTTCACCGTGAATGCAGTCTCTTCGAACACGGAAACATTGCCTTTAAATTTAAATCAAGCTAAAACGCGGATCTTCCGTAATAGCTTACTTCCAGCCCTGAGTCTTAAAGTCAAAAAGTGAGTTTGAAAACAACTACGTCTGAAAAAAATGCTTATTGGAGCTTAATCGTGACAACCGTGGTGCTGTTGAATGCAACCTTAGCAATTTTTTTATTATATTATGAGCAATGTCTATTTCTATAGGGAATTTGTTTTGCTTCATTCCATCAGAGTGTACAGATATGCTTAGTCTACACTTTCTCTGGGTCATTGTGGGAGCGATAGCATTTTAAAATTACATCTACTGGAAAGAGTACAGAAGAATTTCCATATGAGGCAGGCAGCTATCTCCGTTTATAATGAAATGCTATATCTCTTCACTTTTTTTCATTACTTTTCTTGAAACCCCATTCAAAATATGGGCATTAATGCAAAATGTTTCATGTTGGCAATCTTATTTTATGGCAGGACAAAATCAGTGAAACGTTCTCAAGAGCAGGCAGCCAAAAAGTCAGATATCAGAAACAATGTTCTAATCTAAAACAATTCATATTCTATTAATTGGCAGGAAAACCTTGGGAGTGGGGATTTGACTCTATTACAATGTCTGATTGCTCTCTCATTGCTCTCTGATACATGCGTTCATTCGACTCTGGAATCCTTTCTGTCAGTCTCTTTATTTCTCTGTATGATAGACAGAGCATGTCATGGTGGTGAAGGTGGGGGAGGCTATATGAGGTCATATCTCAAAGTCTGCAGCCGATGGATACAAATGCAGGATCTTAATTTTACCTATATTGTCACAGCAAAATAATCCTGCAGCATCAGGATTTAAACATTTAGTCCTATAGGCTATTAGCTGGCCAAAAGTAGATAACATGAAAATGAAATACTGTTAATATAAAGGTGTGTTAATGTGGGTTTTCAGTGACTTTATGTAAATCACAACAGCAACAAAAGAGAGCAACAAAAGAGAATAACAAAAGAGTGATCTAATTAAGATCCTACAGCTGTATGTCATCTCACATAAGTGTGAATCCCAAATGGCACCGCATGCCAGATCCCTGGTCGAAAGTAGTGCACTATATAGGGAATAGGATGCCATTTTGGACGTAGTCTGGGTCTGCAGCTGATGGATAGGTCCTCTCTGTCAAATCTGTGTGTGATGAGCATACAGTAGATTGGGAGGAGGAGAGAAAGGCCAGGCGGAGGGTCTTGAAGTTCAGATGTTATTATATCCTTTCAAGACAGATGAGTTGGAGCTATAGCGGTGCACTCTGCTTCTTTCCCAGTACAGGGAGGGAAGACAACAGGCATAGGATTTAGTGCTGGTTTCCTATCCTTACATCCAGTCTGTGTAAATCTCTTAGAGACTTACCAAATAAGACTCACAGCTATAATCACTGCCAAAGGTGTTTCTAACATGTATTGACTCAGGGAGCTGAATATTTATGCAACGACTATATTTTAGTCATTTAATCTATTCATCTTTTAAAAAATTATATACATTTCTTCCACTTTGACATTAGAGCATTTTGTGTAGATTGTTGACAAAAAATAAAATACAATCCATTTGAATCTCACTTTGTAACACAATAAAATGTGAAGAAATCCAAGGGAATGAATGCTTTGCAAGGCACTGTATTACATTCTTTACCTGAGTAATCTCAGTACAACAGAGATTCAGATAAATGGAAAACAGTCTTGTATTCTCATAAGGCTGAATAAAGCAATCAGAGGTTATTGCCTGCCTTGTTTCAGAAAACAGCCCAGCTGCATGGACTAGATTAAATCCTAGTGACCAGCTGCAGTATCTCACCCTGACTGTGGAACAATCTAGAGCAATACAATTCCCTCATCAGGATGTAGAAAAGCCATGTGAATCATCTGTAGTGCATCATTTGGCACATTACAGCAAGTGGTGCTTTTATCAGATAAGGCTCTCACCAACATTGTGTTTGTCTTTTATCTAATACATTTTAATGATGAACGTATTACAGCCTCACCCTCATCTATCTTTGACAGAGAATCCAGACTGGCAGATAAAGCACATTGTTTTCCTTTCTGGAGCAATTACTTACAGTATGTGAAATCGACGGAGGTGTTAAGTAAGATGTAACATGCACAGACACAATCTATAGACCTTAAATTCCCCTTGATAAAACCCTGAATGGTCTCCATTATCTCTCAACGATATGTTTTTAGCTCGGAAAGGAAATGTTCTGGTGCCCTTTAAAAGGGAAGTAGGAGAAAGGAAGAACATTCTGGAAACTCCACCATACACCATACCCTGCTTCTATAATTTAACCCCCTTGAATTTTTTCACATTTTGCTGCCTTAAAATAAAATCTAAAAAGGGATTAAATTATATTATTTCCCCTAGAGATCTAAACAACCTAGTCCACATTTCAAAGTGAAAGAAAGTTAAAGAACATTTTCAAAAACTGATATATCATATATTGTAATTGGATAAGTCTCCACACCCTGAGTCAATACTTGGTGGATGCACCTTTGGCAGTCATTAAAGATTATTAAACATTAAAAATTCTACCAACTTTGCACAACTCTTACAGTATATCTAGACAAGGTGTGAATATTGCTGTCCATCAATGATTCCAAACCAAATTTAAAGAGCTTGAGCAATTTTGACAAAAACAATGTATACGTGTTGCCCGAAGAGTTGTGCAAAGTTGGTATTAATGAAAAGGATTCACAGCTGTAATGGCTGCCAAAGGTGCTTCCACCAAGTATTAACTCAGGGGGGTGGAGACCTATCCAAATATGATATTTCATTATTATTTGTTTTTATTCTTAATTTAGAAAATGTTCTAACTTTCTTTCACCTTGAAAATGTGTAGGTCACGTAAATCTGTAGAAAAAAACATCTAATTTAATCCCTAAGGCAGCAGAATGTGAAAAATGTTCAAGGAGGTGTAGACTTTCTATAGGCACTGTAGTGCACTACTTTTGACCAGGATCCATAGGGGTCTGGTCAAAAGTAGTGCACTATATAGGGAATAGGGTGCCATTTGGGACGGTCAACATTGGTTTGATTGTAGATAATTTCCTTGATAAAGTCCTTGAAAGAGAGAGTACCATTAAATAGGTTTCCATAACACACAGCTAGGTTTCTATCTGTCACACAGATCCCCTGAAGCCCTTTTTGACCATTGATGTCATTGGTCAGACATTATCGTGAGTGACTTGTCCAGCCTTCAGCAGCCTAGCCTATATGGTGAGTAAAAATGACAATCTCTATATGTTGAGCAAGAATGACCTTCCTTCTGTAACATTAATCTGTGGAACTCATGATGTGCATTACATCTAGTAGTCTCTGGTGATTAGGTTCTGGAAGTTTATCTACAATTTTCAATCATTCTTACCCATAGCAGATAGACAATATGTGGAACATTGTGATACTGCGAATGTAAATAAGTCACAGGAAAACACATATTACCGCCAACAAACCAAAAACAAAGAATTATAATTTACAAAGTAGATAAAGGAAAGGACCTGTAGTTAAGGGGAGAAAATGATCACATTCTAATTGCAGATCCCTTGTTCACAAGTAGCTGACACCAGCGGTGTTGCTGATGTTGAGGGGAACATAATCAACATCCAATTTGTTTGGCTAATGTGCTTAAAGGGTAATTCATCCAGGCCTAATCGTTAAATGATTCAGGATGTTTGATATGGGTCTGTGCCCGGCTGGCACACTGATTGATTTCAGATTTGAATAATGGAATTGTCTGCCTACAAATAGTGCCTCTTCAGCCGGTCTCATTCAATATCCACAGTGTTGTGGGTCTGATCTATGCAGCCGTGCGTCACTGCAAAACATCGAAACTTTTTTACTACAAACCAGTGAAAAATGATCATACGATTACAGGAGAATCAACGGAACCTGCCCCGTGGCAGCTATTAATGGAACATTCACTAGCCTGCAAAATTCTATAAGAAGATGGAATGGGTTTGGGGTGAAAAAACCCAGGAGCCATTTGAAAACCACTATAACATCTGACCTCTATATAAGGACAGCGCCTGACTAAGATATATATATTTTTTTCACCTTTATTTAACCAGGTAAGCTAGTTCTCATTTACAACTTGCGACCTGGCCAAGATAAAGCAAAGCAGTGCAACACAAACAACAACACAGAGTTACAAATGGAATAAACAAGCGTACATTCAATAACACAATAGAAACAAATAAAGTCTATATACAGTGTGTGCAAATGGCATGAGGAGGTAAGGCAATAAATAGGCCATAGTAGCGAAGTAATTACAATTTAGCAGATTAACACTGGAGTGATAGATGAGCAGATGATGATGTGCAAGTAGAAATACTGGTGTGCAAAAGAGCAGAAAAGTAAATAAAAACAATATGGGGATGAGGTAGGTAGATTGGGTGGGCTATTTACAGATGGATTATGTACAGCTGCAGCGAAGGCGGCCAAAGGAGGTGTTGGCTTTGGGGATGACCTGTGAGATATACCTGCTGGAGCGCATAATACAGGTGAGTGTTGTTCTCGTGACCAGTGAGCTGAGATAAGGCTGAGCTTTACCTAGCATAGACTTATAGATGACCTGGAGCCGGTGGGTCTGGCGACGAATATGTAGCGAGGGCCAGCCAACTAGAGCATACAGGTCGCGATGGTGGTTGGTATAAGGGGCTTTGGTGACAAAACGGATGGCACTGTGATAGACTGCATCCAGTTTGCCAAGTAGAGTATTGGAGGCTATTTTGTAAATGACATCGCCGAAGTCGAGGATCGGTAGGATGGTCAGTTTTACGAGGGTATGTTTGGTGGCGTGAGTGAAGGAGGCTTTGTTGCCTAGCCGATTCTAGATGTAATTTTGGATTGGAGATGCTTAACATTAGTCTGGAAGGAGAGTTTACGGTCTAACCAGACACCTAGGTATTTGTAGTTGTCCACATATTCTAAGTCAGAACCGTCCAGAGTAGTGATGTTAGTCAGGCGGGCGGGTGCGGGCAGCGAACGATTGAAAAGCATGCATTTGGTTTCACTAGCGTTTAAGAGCAGTTGGAGGCCACGGAAGGAGTGTTGTATGGCATTGAAGCTCATTTGGAGGTTAGTTAACACAGTGTCCAAAGAAGGGCCAGATGTATACAGAATGGTGTCGTCTGCGTAGAGGTGGATCAGGGGATCACCCGCAGCAAGAGCGACATCGTTGATATATACACAGAAAACTATTCCAGAAATTTGGGACCAAGAGTAATGAACATATGAAAGTATGCAATGGCAGGTGTCGGCAGGGCCGTACTTACATATGAGGACCGAGGTCCGGATCTCAGTAATTTTTTCAAAGCTTTTTATTTAAAAATACTGAAAAATATATTTTGTTCACAATTTGTATTTGTATTTAATTGGAATCCCCATTAGGTGCTGCCAAACATATTAAAGCATATAAAACAAAATATAAAACAGTACATCATATAAAATTATTACACCACTACATATCTACAATACAAAATGTTTAATACCACCATACAACAATGTGCATGTGTCTGTACCTTTGTGTGTGTCTCTTCACAGTCCCTGTTGTTCCATAAGGTGTATTTTTACCTTTTTAAATAAGAAATCTGATTCTACTGCTTGTGTCAGTTACCTGATATGGAATAGAGTTCCATGTAGTCATGGCTCTATGTAGTACTGCGCGTCTCCCATAGTCTGTTCTGAACTTGGGGATTGTGAAGAGACCTCTGGTGCCGTGTCTTGAGGGGTATGCATGGGTGTCTGAGCTGTGTGCAGGTATTTTAAACAGACAGCTCGGTACATTCAGCTTATCAACACCTCTCACAAAAACAAGTAGTGATGAAGTCAATCTCTCTTCACTTTGAGCAATGAGAGATTGACATGCATGTCATTAATGTTAGCTCTCTGTGTACTTTTAAGGGCCAGCCGTGCTGCCCTGTTCTGAGCCAACTGCAAAAGTCCCTCTTTGTGGCACCTGACCACACTACTGAACAGTAGTCCAGGTGAGACAAAACTAGGGCCTGAAGGACTTGCCTTGTTGATAGTGTTGTAAAGAAGGCAGAGCAGAGCTTTATTATGGACCGACTTCTCCCCATCTTAGCTACTGTTGTATCAACATGCTTTGACCATGACAGTTTACAATCCAGGGTTACTACAAGCAGTTTAGTCACCTCAAGTTGCTCAATTTCCACATTATTCATTACGAGATGTAGTTGAGGTTTAGGGTTTTGTGAATGATTTGTCCCAAATACAATGCTTTTAGTTTTGGAAATATTTAGGACTAACTTATTCCTTGCTACCCATTCCAAAACTAACTGTAGCTCTTTGTTAATTGTTGCAGTCATTTCAGTTGCTGTAGTAGCTGACGTGTATAGTGTTGAGTCATCCGCATACATAGACACACTGGCTTTACTCACAATAAAGAAAATTAATTACGGGTCAACATCTAAATATGTCTCCCAGCGTTTATCAAAGCTTGGAACCCTTATGTGATGGATTGGCCTCAGCCTATATCCAGGTTGCAGCTGCAACATTTCCTGGAGTTCACCATTTTCTATCGCCACTTTATCCGGGGTTACAGCACCCAGGCTTCCCCCCTGTCAGCACACATCCGTTCATCGTGTGGACTGACCACAAGAACCTGGAGTATCTCTGCACCACCAAGCGCCTCAACTCCAGGCAAGCCAGATCTTGACACCGTCCGCTCCGCGGTCCTGGAGTGGGCCCACTCCTCCAGGTTGGTCTGCCACCAGGGCGCCCGTCGGACCCTGGCCTTTATGCGACAGCGCTTGTGGTGGCCTACCATGGTCCCGGACGTGTCCGCATTTGTTTCCGCTTGCACAGTTTGTGCACAGAACAAGACTCTGCAGGCTCCGGCTGGTCTCCTCCTACAGCTCCTGTTTTTCCCAGCCTCTCTTTTTCTCGCCCTCCTGGTTTTGACCCTCACCTGTCCCGTCTCGGTACCCACCTGCCTGACCAGTCTGCCTGCCACTGACCCTGAGCCTGCCTGCCGACCGGTACCCTTGCCCCATCTCTGGATTATTGACCCCTGCGTGCCTTGACCTGTCTCTTGCCTGCCCCTTGGACTATTAAACCATTGTTTATTTAACGTGTCTACATCTGGGCTTACCTTGATTCCTGATATACAGAATTGTAAGTAATGTTCAAATAATTCACGTGAATGTGAAAATACGATGATCTGTGTGCTCCATTGATGTCTGTTTGTGTGGAACTTGATTACTAATGCCTAGGAATACAAATGTGAACGCTATGTAATTTAAAAAGAGATATCTATGTAAAGACTTGATGATTTTACGCAATTCATCATTACAACTGCCTGAACAGTCGCTAATGCTGTGTGTCATTGTGAATCATTTCTTATGTTCTCCCTTCTTTCAGAGGCATAACATTACAATTATAAACTAGGTGGTTCGAGCCCTGAATGCTGATTGGCTGACACAGTGGTATATCATATCGTATATACAGTGAGGGAAAAATGGTCGGTTTATTTGAACAGTGAGAGACAGAATAACAACAAAAAAATCCAGAAAAACGCATGTGAAAAATGTTATAAATTGATTTGCATTTTAATGAGGGAAATAAATATTTGACCCCCTCTCAATCAGAAAGATTTCTGGCTCCCAGGTGTCTTTTATACAGGTAATGAGCTGAGATTAGGAGCACACTCTTAAAGGGAGTGCTCCTAATCTCAGTTTGTTACCTGTATAAAAGACACCTGTCCACAGAAGCAATCAATCAATCAGATTCCAAACTCTCCACCATGGCCAAGACCAGGAGCTCTCCAAGGATGTCAGGGACAAGATTGTAGACCTACACAAGGCTGGAATGGGCTACAAGACCATCGCCAAGCAGCTTGGTGAGAAGGTGACAACAGTTGGTGCGATTATTCGCAAATGGAAGAAACACAAAAGAACTGTCAATCTCCCCTCGGCCTGGGGCTCCATGCAAGATCTCACCTCGTGGAGTTGCAATGATCATGATGGTGAGGAATCAGCCCAGAACTACACGGGAGGATCTTGTCAATGATCTCAAGGGACCATAGTCACCAAGAAAACAATTGGTAACACACTACGCCGTGAAGGACTGAAATCCTGCAGCGCCCGCAAGGTCCCCCTGCTCAAGAAAGCACATATACATGCCCGTCTGAAGTTTGCAAATCCACATCTGAATGATTCAGAGGACAACTGCGTGAAAGTGTTGTGGTCAGATGAGACCAAAATTGAGCTCTTTGGCATCAACTCAACTCGCCGTGTTTGGAGGAGGAGGAATGCTGCCTATGACCCCAAGAACACCATCCCCACCGTCAAACATGGAAATTATAGATTAGAGATACCATTAAAATTATAGATTGATAATTTCTTTATCAGTGGGCAAACGTACAAAATCAGCAGGGGATCGAATACTTTTTTCCCTCACTGTAATAGCAATAAGGCACCTAGGGGGTTTGTAGTATATGGCCAATATACCACGGCTAAGGGCTGTATCCAGGCACTCCGCATTGCATTGTGCTTAGGAACAGCCCTTAGCTGTGGTATATTGGCCATATACCACACCCCCTTGTGCCTTATTGCTGAATTGCATAGCTAATAGGCCATGTGTTTCTAAATCAACTGAGGCAAAATAACCTACAGCAGCTTGTTTTTTTTGGCTACAAAAAGTGTATTATTTCAAATCAAACTTTATTTGTCACACGCGCCGAATACAACAGGTGTAGACCTTACCGTGAAATGCTTACTTACAAGCCCTTAACCAACAATGCAGTTCAAGAAATACAGTTAAGAAAATATTTACCAAATAAATTAAGTAAAAAATTATAAAAAGTAACACAATAAAATAACAATAATGAGACTATATACAGGGTGTACTGGTACCGAGTCACTGTGTGGGGGTACAGGTAAGTCAAGGTAACTTTGTACATGTAGGTAGGGGTAAAGTGACTATGCAAAGACAATAAACAGCTAGTAGCAGCAGTGTAAAAACAAATAGGGTGGGGGTGGGGGGGTCAATTTAAATGGTCCGGGTGGCCATTTGAATAATTATAATTCACATTTCCTGTTGCTGCGGAATTATTTACCTGCCATGAGAAACTGGTCAAATTAATACAGTAGATCTGTATAGAGAGCAGTTGTCAATAAGCGGACATGTCACATTTTCTAATGAGACCATGTTGCAGTAGAAATCCCTGGTGAATTCATTAGCAGCCACTCAACATGAAGAACTAGGCAGACTTCTGACACAGTTTTTTTTTTGTAGGCCTACGGACATAGTATCGCAAGATGTCATCATCTTGTCATAGAGCCACATAACCTTCTAAGAACAGAATGTTTCAGACCCTTTTTGGTCAAGCTCAGATTCAGAGAATAAGACTATGATGAGAGCAAATCTATGCCAACGATGGAACACATTGTTTCCCATCCCACCCTGCTGGTTCAGATGTGTTGTGAAACATGATAATCCATTACCCGGTGTGGCAAGAACATCTGTTGCACAAGATGATGAATGCGTGGTTCAGAGGCTAAGTATAGCAAAGACACGTCAAATATTCATGAGGAGATGTATTACATCTTCCCAAATGGATTTAAATTCATTCAGTCTCCTTCTCCTTGGTGCCAAAGTGCCCCCATCAGTGAGGGGCTGAAGCAGTCTGGAACCATATGGCTCACACACAGTTACACTCATCATCTCCATATCCCATTAGTTTCACTTTTGTGGAGGTGGAGACGTGTTCATTCCTAGCCTGCAGTGATTGGGGATTAGATGATTTGTTACTATCCTGTGAGTGACACTTCTAGTTCCACCACAGTAGCATCAGAGATACCAACAAAGATGTTAATGTTACAGATCTGTTGTAGAGAATGTTCCTGCACAGCACAAAATGTCAATTGTAATGTGTGTTCAAGGTTTAAAAAATACTTTTAAAGTTTGTATTTTCCACTTTAAATTTCAGACTTGATTTGCCTGACAAATCAACCGCTTCAAAAATGTCCATAAATCTTTATCCACATAATAATTCAAATGTCCTGTTGTTGCAGGACTATTTTCCTACTGTTAGGAGCAGGCTTAAATTATTGTGTAAAGCTGTGGGTGTTTGTAAAGCTTTCTCTGCAGAATTCAACAGTGTTGTGCTCTTTCTGACTTATAACTATCCCTCTGTCAGACTACAGATCAGATGCCATATCATCTGCTTCCTGAAATAATGGCCTGGAAAATTCCACTAGAAAATACCATAATGATTTCACATACTGCAAGGAAGTTATAACTTTACTAAGCAGGTTCAACTGAATTCCTGCTGCATTATTGAACAGGCTGCTGTCTCTGGGATAGAAGGATGATAGACAGGTATTACAGTATATGGGTAGAAATGTTTTCAGAGATTATTCGTCAAGGTTTTTTTCACTCCAGGAGCAATTTGTCGATTCAAACAGGTGCCATTTTCAGAATGATAATACTGCATCATGTTATTCCCCGAAGAAATGCAACTCAAACTGTGTGTGTGTACGCAAGTGCATTCGCATGCACAGTACGTGTGTGTGCGCCTGCATATGTGTGAAATCCCTTAGAAAAACGTGTCTGAATTATTGCAAGGATTTACTGGAGAAGCATAATTCATCAAAACAAATCTGTTCCCTCTGGCTTCACGCTGTCGGCTATAGTTTCATTTGCCAAAATGCATTTCAGACAATCAATATCACTCATGTGAGTTGAATTAATGCAAATCCACTGAACTAGTTTCCAAAGGGAAGACTATGCCACAAAGAACAGCTAGATATGATTATTGACAATAAACATGTATTCATTGATTTCCCCAGAGCAATTAAGTGTTTTATAAACTGTAATTTGCACAATTTTGATGTCACAAATAATTTATGGAAATATAATCAGCAACTACTGGCCCTCCATTTCTAACAGTGCTTAAAGTCTCAGTGTACACACTAAACTCTGTCTGATAAGTAGTTGGTGAACCAGGCGAGGCAGTCATTGGAGAAACCAAGGCTGTTGAGTCTGCCGATAAGAATGTGGTGATTGACAGAGTCGAAAGCCTTGGTCAGGTCGATGAATACAGATGCACAGTATTGTCTCTTGTCGATGGCGGTTATGATATCGTTTAGGACCTTGAGCGTGGCTGAGGTGCACCAACGACCAGCTCTGAAACCAGATTGCATAGCGGAGAAGGTACGGTGGGATTCGAAATGGTCGGTGATCTGTTTGTTAACTTGGCTTTCGAAGACCTTAGAAAGGCAGGGTAGGATAGATATAGGTCTGTAGCAGTTTGGGTCTAGAGTGTCTCCCCCTTTGAGGAGGGGGATGACCGCGGCAACTTTCCAATCTTTGGGGATCTCAGACGATACGAAAGAGAAGTTGAACAGGCAAGTAATAGGGGTTGCAACACTTTCGGCTGATATTTTTAGAAAGAGAGGGAAATTGTCTAGCCCAGAGGATTTGTAGGGGTCCAGATTTTGCAACTCTTTCAGAACATCAGCTATCTGGATTTATGTGATGGAGAAAAGGGGTAGGCTTGGGCAAGTTGCTGTTTTTATTTATTTTTTAATTATTTTTTATTTCACCTTTATTTAACCAGGTAGGCAAGTTGAGAACAAGTTCTCATTTATAACTGCGACCTGGCCAAGATAAAGCAAAGCCGTTCGACACATACAACAACACAGAGTTACACATGGAATAAAACAAACATACAGTCAATAATACAGTAGAAAAAAACGAATCTATATACAAAGAGTGCAAATGAGGTAAGATAAGGAAGGTAAGGCAATAAATAGGCAATGGTGGCAAAGTAATTACAATATAGCATTTAAACACTGGAATGGTAGATGTGCAGTAGATGAATGTGCAATGTAGAAAAACTGTGGTGCAAAGTAACAAGATAAATAAATACGGTAGGGGATGAGGTAGTTGGTTGGGCTATTTACAGATGGGCTATATACAGGTGCAGGGGTCTGTGAGCTGCTCTGACAGCTGGTGCTTAAAGCTGGTGAGGGAGATAAGTGTATCCAGTTTCAGAGATTTTTGTAGTTCGTTCCAATCATTGGCAGCAGAGAACTGGAAGGAAAGTCGGCCAAAGGAGGAATTTGCTTTGGGGGTGACCAGTGAGATATACCTGCTGGAGTGCGTGCTATGGGTTGGTGCTGCTATGGTGACCAGAGAGCTGAGATAAGGTGGTGCTTTACCTAGCAGGGACTTGTAGATGACCTGGGGGAGTGGGGGGTAGCCAGCTGGAAAGCATGGCCAGCAGTAGAAAAAATATTATTGAAATTCTCAAGTATCTCAGATTTATCGGTGGTGACAGTGTTTCCTAGCCTCAGTGCAGTGGGCAGCTGGGAGGAGGTGCTCTTATTCTCCATGGACTTTACAGTGTCCCAGAACTTTTGGGATTTTGTGCTACAGAATGCACATTTCTGTTTGAAAAAGCTAGCCTTTGCTTTCTTAACTGCCTGTGTATATTGGTTCCTAACCTCCCTGAAAAGCTGCATATCGCGGGGGCTATTTGATGCTAATGCAGTACGCAACAGGATGTTTTTGTGCTGGACAAGGGCAGTCAGGTCTGGAGTGAACCGAGGGCTATATCTGTTCCTGGTTCAAAATTTTTGAAAGGGGCATGCTTATTTAAGATGGTGAGGAAAGCACTTTTAAGGAATAACCAGGCATCCTCTACTGACGGAATGAGGTCAATATCTATCCAGGATACCCGGGCCAGGTTGATTAGAAAGGCCTGCTCGCTGAAGTGTTTTAGGGAGCGTTTGATAGTGATGAGGGGTGGTCGTTTGACCGCAGACCCATTACGGATGCAGGCAAGGAGGCAGTGATCGCTGAGATTCTGGTTAAAGTCATTAGAGGTGTATTTGGAGGGCAGGTTGTTTAGGATGTTATCTATGAGGGTGCCCGTGTTTACGGATTTGGGTTTGTACCTGGTAGGTTCATTGATAATTTGTGTGAGATTGAGGGCATCAAGCTTAGATTGTAGGATGGCCGGGGTGTTAAGCATGTCCCAGTTTAGGTCACCTAGCAGCACAAGCTCTGAAGATAGATGGGGGGCAATCAATCCACATATGGTGTCCAGGGCACAGCTGGGGGCAGAAGGTGGTCTATAGCAAACAGTGAGAGACTTGTTTCTGGAAAGGTGAATTTTTAAAAGTAGAAGCTCAAATTGTTTGGGCACAGACCTGGATAGTAAGACAGAACTCTGCAGGCTATCTCTGCAGTAGATTGCAACTGCGCCCCCTTTGGCAGTTCTATCTTGTCGGAAAATGTTATAGTTAAGGATGGAAATGTCAGTGTTTTTGGTGGTCTTCCTAAGCCAGTATTCAGACAGGGCTAGTACATCCGGGTTGGCAGAGTGTGCTAAGGCAGTGAATAAAACAAACTTAGGGAGGAGGCTTCTAATGTTAACATGCATGAAACCAAGGCTTTTACGGTTACAGAAGTCAACAAATGAGAGCGCCTGGGGAAAGGGAGTGGAGCTAGGCACTGCAGGGCCTGGATTAACCGCTACATCACCAGAGGAACAGGGGGAGGAGTTGGATAAGGGTACGGCTAAAGGCTGTAAGAACTGGTCGTCTAGTACGTTCAGAACAGAGAGTTAAAGGAGCAGGTTTCTGGGCACGGTAGAATAGATTCAAGGCATAATGTACAGACAAAGGTATGGTAGGATGTGAATACGGTGGAGGTAAACCTATGCATTGAGTGATGATGAGAGAGATAATGTCTATAGAAATATTTAAACCAGGTGAGGTCACCGCATGTGTGGGAGGTGGAACTAAAGAGTTAACTAAGGCGTATTGAGCAGGGCTCTACAGTGAAATAAGGCAATAATTACTAACCAAAACAAATCAAATCAAAGTTTAATAACAACAGGTGTAGACCTTACAGTGAAATTCTTACTTACAGGCTCTAACCAATAGTACAAAAAAGGTATTAGTTGAACAATAGGTAAGTAAAGAAATAAAACAACAGTAAAAAGACAGGCTATATACAGTAGCGAGGCTATATACAGTAGCGAGGCTATAAAAGTAGCGAGGCTACATACCAACACTGGTTAGTCAGGCTGAATGAGGTAGTATGTACATGTAGCTATGATTAAAGTGACTATGCATATATGATGAACAGAGAGTAGCTGTAGCGTTAAAGAGGGGTTGGCGGGTGGTCGGTGGCAGGACAAAATGCAGATAGATAGCCTGGTTAGCCAATGTGCGGAAGCACCGGTTGGTCGGCCCAATTGAGGCAGTATGTACATGAATGTATAGTTAAAGTGACTATGCATATATGATAAACAGAGAGTAGCAGCAGCGTAAAAAGAGGTGTTGGGGGGGGCACACAATGCAAATAGTCCGGGTAGCCATTTGATTACCTGTTCAGGAGTCTTATGCCTTGGGGGTAGAAACTGTTGAGAAGCCTTTTTGTCCTAGACTTGGCACTCCGGTACCGCTTGCCATGCAGTCTATGACAGTCTATGACTGGGGTGGCTGGGGTCTTTGACAATTTTTAGGGTCTTCCTCTGACACCGCCTGGTGTAGAGGTCCTGGATGGCAACCAGCTTAGCCAGCTTGTACTGGGCCGTACGCACTACCCTCTGTAGTGCCTTGCGGTGGGAGGCCGAGCAATTGCCGTACCAGGCAGTGATGCAACCAGTCAGGATTCTCTCGATGTTGCAGCTGTAGAACCTTTTGAGGATCTCAGGACCCATGCCAAATCTTTTTAGTTTCCTGAGGGGGAATAGGCTTTGTCGTGCCCTCTTCACGACTGTCTTGGTGTGTTTGGACCATTCTAGTTTGTTGTTGATGTGGGTACCAAGGAACTTGAAGCTCTCAACCTGCTCCACTACAGCCCCGTCAATGAGAATGGGGGCGTTCTCGGTCCTCCTTTTCCTGTAGTCCACAATCATCTCCTTAGTCTTGGTTACGTTGAGGGATAGGTTGTTATTATGGCACCACCCGGCCAGGTCTCTGACCTCCTCCCTATAGGCTGTCTCATCGTTATCGGTGATCAGGCCTGCCACTGTTGTGTTGTCTGCAAACTTAATGATGGTGTTGAAGTCGTGCCTGGCCATGCAGTCGTGGGTGAACAGGGAGTACAGGAAGGGACTGAGCACGCACCCCTTGGGAGCTCCAGTGTTGAGGATCAGCGTGGCAGATGTGTTGCTACCTACCCTCACCACCTGGGGGCGGCCAGTCAGGAAGTCCAGGATCCAGTTGCAGAGGGAGGTGTTTAGCCCCAGGATCCTTAGCTTAGTGATGAGCTTTGAGGGTACTGGAGTGGGTCTAGGGTTTCTGGGATAATGGTGTTGATGTGAGCCATCCTCTGTACCTGCGTCGCTTCCTCTTGCAAATAACGGGGATGTCGGCCCTGTTGGGTGTTTGGAGACTGTCATGTGCGTCCTCCTTCTTGTAGAAAAAATCTTTGTCTAATCCGATGTGACTGATCATTGTCCTGATATCCAGAAGCTCTTTTTTGACGTAAAATACGATTGCAGAAACATTACGTACAGAATAAGTTACAAATGACTTAAAAAAAAACACAATAGCACAATTGGTGGGGAGCCTGTAAAACTGCTGCCATTTTTTCCGCCGCCATTTATACTTCCGGCGCCATTCCAGCGCCATGCATACAGCAATGGACAAGGCATATTGACATTAGGGAGAGGCATGTGTTGCCAAGTGATCATAGGGGTCCAGTGAGTGCCTCGGCGGGCCGGAGACACAGCGATTCAGGCAGTTAGCGGGCCGGGGCTAGAGGTACGCCACACATATTAAGTGATGTGTAGTAGCCAATCGTTTACACTTTCCATCTATCTACCACATTTGCTCTCAGACTTGAAATGCATATGAAAGGCATATGAAATGAAAATGTCCCCTCGTTTACACTACCATGCAATATTTTTTTAATATTATTTTAATTTGTTGTCTGACATTTTCCAAAAGATTCCCCCCAAGAGGATGGTGGAGAATTTAATAAAAGAGATCGGATTAAATTGATATGATTTGATATGAGTCAGGATGTAATGTGAGCGGTCGGAGTTCGCCAACAAACAAGGCTGACATTCTATCGAACTGTCACCTGATCTGTGCAGATATTGTCAAAGTCAAAGTCAGTCACCATTATTAGTCAGTTGTACAACCAAATGCCTTCAACCGAAATGTGTCTTCCGCATTTAACCCAACCCCTCTGAATCAGAGAGGTGCGGGGGGCTGCCTTAAATCGACATCCACGTCTTCGGCGCCCAGGGAACAGTGGGTTAACTGCCTTGTTCAGGGGCAGAACGACAGATTTTTTTCCTTGTCAGCTTGGGGATTCGAACTTGCAACCCTCCGGTTACAAGTCCAACGCTCTAACCACTAGGCTACCTGCCGCCCCTAAAAAAAAAAAAAAAAAAAAAAAACCGAAATGTGTCTTCCGCATTTAACCCAACCCCTCTGAATCAGAGAGGTGCGGGGGGCTGCCTTTTTAATCGACATCCACGTCTTGGCGCCGAGGAACAGTGGGTTAACTGCCTTGTTCAGGGCAGAACGACAGATTTTACCTTGTCAGCTCGGGATTTGAACTTGCAGCCCTCCGGTTACAAGTCCAACGCTCTAACCACTAGGCTACCTGCCGCCCCGGCAGGTGTGTGTGCGTGTGTGTGTGCGTGTGTGTGTGCGTGTGTGTGTGTGTGTGTGTGTGTGTGTGTGTGCGTGTGTGTGTGTGTGTGTGCGTGTGTGCGTGTGTGCGTGTGTGTGTGTGTGTGTGTGTGGTCTTTGGGGCCCCAGGGGGCTGAGCAGAGAGGGGTGAGTGCAGGACAGGAATTGACTCTTTTAGAACACGTGTACCCACACAGACAAACGCACAGGCACACACACACACACACACACAGCCACACACACACAGTCTCACTTTTACTGATGAGGACAACCCGATATGGTTCAGAGGGGAGTGTAACATGGCACTGGGTAACAAGGCACCCTCTTCACGGTACATTCACTGGTCATTGCACTGGGCCCTTTGTCTCATACAGAACAATGTGGCCAGTCTTTTTGTTAGCGGAAAGTTGAGGAGATCCCTGACTTGATATTAACATGTGTTTGGGGTTCCATTTCATTCCATAAAGACTTGTGCGGTGGTAATAGCAGTGCTCACTTTCTCAGAAACAGTGTACTGCTAGAATGAGGAGAGGATGGCTGGTGCAGGGTGCAGTCAGAGGGAGGTTTATTCTAAAGGACCAGGCCATATTCGATCCACTGGAGGTGTCTGGGTGAAGCAGGTTCTTTTCACTAACCCATTAGTGTAATAGAACAATCAAGGGCTTAGGAGTAATGAAAAACCACTTGTTGGAGTCTAATGCTCAATTTGTATCAAATTTATCTTCATTATCTGACGTTTGTATTCTGATAAACCGCTTGTGTGTTGGCCGACACCACCTCCCTTTGGTGTACAATTCATTTGGGAACAACTAAAAGAGGCGGATAACTATAAGCTGCTGCAGTGCACTACAGCTCCTAAACACAACTCACTGAGCAAGATGTGTACTGTAGAATAACACTGAAGCCCAGAAGCGACATACCAGTATCAAAATGTTGAAGTCCATCCCCAACCAGAAGAGTTGGTGGTGAAGACATGATAGGCTACGTGGGATGAACCTCCAGTCATTGAACTCCCAGCTCAACAGAAGTAGAATCTGGGATACAAAGTATGCATATAGGAGTCATTCTCTGTTAATTGTCACCTAAAGGGTCAGGTGGCATCAACATCTACTCTGCAATTTATTAATGGCCATTTAATTCTATTCAGAACATTGTCTGGTGCCCTGGATGCAATAGACTGCTGGTAGCAGTAGGCATTTTCAATTGGCAGCTGGTTTCATTGACCTTAAAAATGAAGTCCCATAAATGGGCTACAATCAGATGAGATGAGCAAACTAGAACTGTTAATGATGGCTAGGGGTCTTTTCCCTAATTCTAGTCTTGGCAGCATGCTACCATAATGAGGATAGGATTGATCCTGCCAATGCAACAGGACTAGATTAGCAATTAAGAGCCATCAGAGCCCAACTGTACTGTGATTAGAAATAATTTACAAACACACTACGTGTCAGACACCATGCATGTGTAGCACTAACTTTGACATATAACACCTCCGTCTACCTTTTATATCTGACTTCACTTGGACTCCCGAGTGGCACAGCGGTATAAGCACTGCATCTCAGTGCTAGAGGCGTCACGACAGACACCCTGGCTGTATCACAACCGGTCATGATTGGGAGTCCCATAGGGCGGCGCACAATTGACCCAGCGTCGTCCAGGTTTGGCCGGTGTAGGCCGTCATTGTAAATAAGAATTTGTTCTTAACTGACTTGCCTAGTTAAATACATACAAATAAAAATCCTATTGGCCCCCTTGGGAGCATAGCGAATCCACCATGGCTCTCTCCTTCAGTGCTCTTCACGAGGGCTTTTGCCTCTTACCTTTTTATGGTGCCATATATTGTAATTTAGGCCTTAGTATTAGCATATGGTCAAGGTAGCATGGAGACGTGATGGATGTGAATCATAATGTTGTACCCATTACTTGCTTTTTCGTCTGCAACTCTAAAAGGATAGTATACGACTGCTAGTTATGGAATGAGCAATCAATCATCTATCTATTCAATGGTTTAATATTTCGAAATTAGGATCTTGACATGGAATTTCAGCAGCATTTTTGGGGTGATAGAATAATTTTATGTGGAGTTGAAATTCCTTATTTGATGAAATTACATTATATTGCATGGATTGGAGTGAATGCCTAACTGCCATTAATTCATGGCATGTACAGTATCCCCTTGGCTATAGGATTTGTCATCTTTGCATAAAACGTAATAATACGTTGCTCTTATCAATTTAAAATTCACAATCCCACCGCAACGTCTTCACTGACAGTTTAATAAATTATTACTGGCTTCACCCTATATTTACTGTGTATTTGCTAAATATTTTTATGATAAAAGCTGAGACTTCAGGCATGAATAATGTATTGGGATGATGGGAATAGGATCTCCTGACTTAATAACAGAGGGAGGCAGCTGCTGCCACCACTGTGCTGTAAATGTAGAGGTGGAACGTTACATTACATTGACGGATGCCGATGTTAAACCATTAAGTATAATACTATAAAACTCAGTGTTGAAAGGAATACATTATTAAGATATGAATTAGGTCTATTACACGGCACAAGCCTCTAATAATGCAGGATCTTCATTTCATCCATTTTGCTAGAGCAGGAAAATAATCCTGCAGTAACAGGACAGTTTGTAGGGGTTGATACATTTTGATGCAAGGGAAAATAATTCAAAGTGGAAATGACAAAGTTCAGATGCTTTTTTAAACCTCAAATACACGACAATAAACTTCAAATACACTACAATACACTATGAGAGCAGGTTCTGGTGGCATGCATTGAAACGCGTGGTTTTCTCGTGGCTTTCTTTTGCTAAATAAACTATCAGACTTACTTTCAAATAATTGTCAACATATAACATCACATTAGGTGTGGGACGTTCACTGTTTTATAAGGAACAATAGCCGGTATATTTCACTCCAGCAGCTAGCATATTCTGTCCGTTCACAATTCAACTGTTGGAACATGGCGGATCTCAACAGAAATAGTTGGCAACTACTTTCCGAGAGAATGTTCGTGACGAAATTATCTCTGCCCTTGCAATTAAAACCCGATTAATGAATCTCCTGCACTGCTCACTCAACTAAAGTGGAAAGTTCGGAGACAGAGGCCAATGTGACAGAGGGGCGATTCCATGACCTGGAAATAGAGCAAACTAAGTTAGAAGGGGAAATCCATCTCATAAAAAATAAAACTGAATCACTCGGTAATCACTGAAATCATTCCGGTAAATTCAATGTGCGGGTCAGAGGACTTGTGTGGAAGCAGTGTGGAAGCAGGCAACCCAACCTTCATCCGCTTCTTCTTTTCTATGAGCTTTTGGGCAGGAGAATCTAGGTCTGATGCTGCTGATAAACACTGCGCACCGCAACCGGAACGGATCTCAGTGTATGAATGTAAGAATCCACAGTTTTAAGTCAAAGGGCAAATTGTTCTCCTTGAAGCGGAATTGGAGGCTCTGACCTATGCAGGGAAGAGAATCAGCATCTACCCAGATCTGAGTGCCGAACTGCTGAAATAGAGGGCAACCTACAATGAGATGAGATCACAGCAACGCAAACTAAACCTGAGATGTTGCTTCATCCACCCAGCAAAACTCATCTTGACCTTCCACGTTTTCCACTACCAAGGAGGCTCAGGACTTCTTGGAGAAGCTCATCAAGCCCAACACACAAGCCGACAGATCTAGGCTAACTCCAATTTGACTGGCTCAATATTCGGGTATGCTATCCACACACAATCACACAGCCTATGGCTGTGATACTACCCTCAGCATAAGTCCATGATGAAGACACCCCCTCAATTGGGTAAAAGGAACACTTATTATTAATATTATTATTGCTGAACAACCTTCTCTGAAGCAGTTTCCACACCCATCGGATTTAGTGATCATAATATAATAGCCACATCTACAAAATGTGTGTAATGAGGAACATCCGGAAGCTGCACTTGAAGAGCATTTATGAAACTGCTTCTTCCGTTTGCTGATTGACATGCACCCATCAGAAAACTGACCGTTTGAACTGCCAAATCCCCATGGATAAATTATGAATTGAAAAACTGTATGGCTGAGAGGGATGGGGCAAAGGGAATAGCAAATAAGTCTGACAACACAGCAGACTGGCAAACATACAGGAAATTGAGAAATCACGTAACTAAAGTAAACAAAAAGAAGAAGAAACTACGCTATGGAACAAAGATAAGTTATATAAAGAATAATAGTAAAAAGATTTGGAGTACTTCAAATTAAATTCTAGACAAGAAAGCAAGCTCGGCACCATCTTTCATTGAGGCAGATGATTTGTTTATAACAAAACCCTTTGATATTGACAACCACTTTAATAACTTTAATAACTTTTTTGTTGACAAGATTAGGAAACGTAGGTATGACATGCAAACAACGAACACTAAGTCTTCATATTCATGCATAATGGACCAAATAATGAAAGACAAGCACTGTAGTTTTGAGTTCCACAAAGTGGGTGTGGAGAGGTGATTTTTTGTTGTTGCTATCTATAAATAAGGGCAAACCACCTGGTACCGACAACCTGGATGGTAAATTGCTGGGGTTGGTAGAGTAATACATTGTGACTCCTGTTTGCCTCAACTTCAATTTAAACCTAGAAGACGGTGTGTGCCCTCAGACATGGGGAGGCAAAGGTCATTCCACTACCCAAGAAAAGCAGAGCACCCTTTAATGGTTCAAACAGCCAGACAATCAGCCTGTTACAAGTGCATAGAAAACGTTTTGAAAAAATTGTGTTTGATCAAATACAAAGCTATTTTACAGGAAAAAAAATTTGAACAGACTTTCAGCATGCTTATGGGGAAGGCTACTCAACATGCACTGACACAAATGACTGATGATTGGCCTGAAAGAAATTGATAGTAAGAATATTGTGGGAGCTGTTTTGTTAGACTTCAATGCAGCTTTTTATGTCATTGATCATAACCTATTGCTGAAACAACATAGCTGTTATGGATTTGCATCATATGCCTTATTAATAAAACACAGAGGGTTTTTCACTGACCTTGAATAAACCTTGTGTGTCTATGTACGCTGCCAGCGCAACAGTATACACGTCGGATGCAACGTTAAAATAAATAACTGATACACTTAACTGATATGCTCCAGTCATAGAGCTCCAGACAGTTTTAGAATGGGTAACTAGCAATAGGCTGGTGCTAAATATCCCAAAAGTGGAAAGCATAATTTTTGGGATAAATCACTTGCTCAACGTTAAGCCTCGTTTAGATCTATTATTGAATAATGTGGCTATTGAGCAAGTTGAGGAGACTACACCGCTGGGTCCAAACCTAGATAGCAAGCTTTCATGGTCAAAACATATAGACTCCATGGTTTCTGGGATAGGGTGTTGCTCTGCCTTTTTTACATCTCTGTCGACCAGACATGTCCTACAGGCCCTAGTTCTGGACTACTGCCCAGCTGTGTGGCCATGTGCGGCAAAGAAGGACATAGGTAAATTGCACTTGATCCAGAACAAAGCAGCAGATGTAGACGGAGGGAAAGTGTCATTAACATGCATGTCAGTCTCTCCTGGCTCAAAGTTGAGGAGAGACTGACTGCATCACTATTGGTCTTTGTGCGAGGTATTGATGTGTTGAAAGCAGCACTGTCTGTTCAAGCAGTTGGCACACAGTTCGGACACTCATCGGTACAACACAAAACTTGAAACCAGAGGTCTCTTTACATACTACATACATACATACTGACTTTATTATCCCCATGGGGAAATTTTGTTGCAGTGTCATGTACACATTTTAAAGTGGCGTTTAAATACAAAACAAATTCACAATACAACATTCATAACAGTTACATACCATAAAAATATATGTTAATAATAAAAGAAGATAGAACATTAACCCGAGCTATTTAGGAGGGATATCACACCTGGCACAAATGATTGTCTAGTTCTGTTTTTCCTGCTGAGGGTGCCCTATACCTGCGCCCAGAGGGAGTAGTTCAAAGTCCAGGTACAAGGGGTGACTTGGGTCTAAAATGATTTTATGAGCCTTACGGAGGGCCCTGACCTTAAAGATCTCATCCAGGCCTGTCTGTTTGCCTCCAAGTACCTTGCTTGCTGTTGTAATAATCCTTCTCAGCATATTTCTCTGGCTGATAGTGGCATTGCCAAACCAACAAACAATACAAAAGTTAAAATACTCTCAATGAAAGATTTGTAGAACAGAGTCAGTATAGTGCAGTCAACATTAAAAGATCCCAGCTTTTTGAGAAAGTACAGTCTCTGTTGGCTCTTTTTGTAGATCAGGTCTGTACATTTACTCCACTGAAGCTTGTTGTCCAAGAGGACACCCAGATATTTATATTCCTCTACAACCTCTATATTCTGACCTCTGATAGATGTTGCAGAGGTAGGTGTTATACGCTTCCTGAAGTCTATGGACATCTCTTTAGTCTTGTTGGTATTGAGGACCAAGTGTGATTTCTCACACCACTCTACAAAGTCATCTAGGACCGGGCCATGGTGTTCCTCGTCATCATGCAACAGGCTGATCAAGGCAGTGTCATCAGCGAACTTAACGAGGTGTCTGTCAGGATGGGAACTAGTACAACTATTTGTGTACAAGATGTACAGGAGTGGGGACAAAACACATCCCTGAGGAGAACCTGTGTTGGTATTACGTATGTCTGACACGTGGGGACCTATTTTGACTCGCTGTGAGCGTTGGCTCAGGAAGTCCAACAGCCACAAAACCAGCCCCCCATCTAAGGAGAAGTCCCGAATGAGTCTCTGTGCCAGAATGTAAGGCTGGATTGTGTTGAAGGCAGAAGAAAAGTCAACAAACAGAACCCTGACATGGGATTTGGCACCCTCTAGATGTCTATAGACCATGTTAAGGAGAGTAAGAATGGCATCATCAACTCCTCTGCTAGGCTGATAAGTACCCAGGTCCAGAACAGAAGTACCCAGGTCCAGAACAGAAGCTGGGAAACGCACAATATTAAATATAGCTATGACTACATGGAACTCTCTGCCACCCCAGGTAACTCAAGCTAGCAATTAAGCCAGTTTCAAAAAACAGATAAAATAACACTTTACTGCACAAAGGGGAATGTGAAGAGACACAGCCATTTTATATATGCATATATTGTATTGTAATTTGCACTTGTACTATATATTAGACTTAGATAATGTGTGTATGTACTGATATGTAGGCTATGTGTGACGTTTTAAATTGATGTATTTCAATCCTTGACACTCTGTTTTGTACTATGTATTATGTCATGTTTCATGTGGACTCCAGGAAGAGTAGCTGATGCTTTTGCAACAGCTAATACCAATACCAAATATTGCCTATAGTCCAGGACATTTAGACAATGACAATAACACGCCAATAAATGAACAATGGCCAATATAAATGTCATACAGACTGTGGCTGCTTCCTTGTGGGGCTACAGAGCATTGCATCCCTATGGGCTAAACTGTTTAGGATAGAAGGCCAGTCCCATATGGGCTACCACACAATTCCTTTTTCATGGCTGTCCCCCTCTGTTTACGCTGCTGAATTTATCTCCCAGGGAGGACTTGGCCTACAGGTCATGATTAATTATTGTAAAGAACTAGATAATAGACTACATTTCTTGCACATACCCTCTTTTTTCTCCGTGCACATACAGTGAGGGAAAAAAGTGTTTGATCCCCTGCTGATTTTGTACGTTTTCCCACTGACAAAAAAATGATCAGTCTATAATTTTAATGGTAGGTTTATTTGAACAGTGAGAGACAGAATAACAACAAAAGAATCCAGAAAAACTAATGTGAAAAATGTTATAAATTGATTTGCATTTTAATGAGGGAAATAAGTATTTGACCCACTCTCAATCAGAAAGATTTCTGGCTCCCAGGTGTCTTTTATACAGGTAACGAGCTGAGATTAGGAGCACACTCTTAAAGGGAGAGCTCCTAATCTCAGGTTGTTATCTGTATAAAAGACACCTGTCCACAGAAGCAATCAATCAATCAGATTCCAAACTCTCCACCATGGCCAAGACCAAAGAGCTCTCCAAGGATGTCAGGGACAAGATTGTAGACTTACACAAGGCTGGAATGGGCTACAAGACCATCGCCAAGCAGCTTGGTGAGAAGGTGACAACAGTTGGTGCGATTATTCACAAATGGAAGAAACACAAAAGAACTGTCAATCTCCCTCGGCCTGGGGCTCCATGCAAGATCTCACCTCGTGGAGTTGCAATGATCATGAGAACAGTGAGGAATTAGCCCAGAACTACACGGGAGGATCTTATCAATGATCTCAAGCCAGCTGGGACCATAGTCACCAAGAAAACAATTGGTAACACACTACGCAGTGAAGGACTGAAATCCTGCAGCACCCGCAAGGTCCCCCTGCTCAAGAAAGCACATATACATGCCCGTCTGAAGTTTGCCAATGCACATCTGAATGATTCAGAGGACAACTGGGTGAAAGTGTTGTGGTCAGATGAGACCAAAATGGAGCTCTTTGGCATCAACTCAACTCGCCGTGTTTGGAGGAAGAGGAATGCTGCCTATGACCCCAAGAACACCATCCCCACCGTCAAACATGGAGGTGGAAACATTATGCTTTGGGGGTGTTTTTCTGCTAAGGGGACAGGACAACTTCACCACATCAAAGGGACGATGGATAGGGCCGTGTACCGTCAAATCTTGGGTGAGAACCTCCTTCCCTCAGCCAGGGCATTGAAAATGGGTCGTGGATGGGTATTCCAGCATGACAATGACCCAAAACACACAGCCAAGGCAACAAAGGAGTGGCTCAAGAAGAAGCACATTAAGGTCCTGGAGTGGCCTAGCCAGTCTCCAGACCTTAATCCCATAGAAAATCTGTGGAAGGAGCTGAAGGTTCGAGTTGCCAAACGTCAGCCTCAAAACCTGAATGACTTGGAAAAGATCTGCAAAGAGGAGTGGGACAAAATCCCTCCTGAGATGTGTGCAAACCTGGTGGCCAACTACAAGAAACGTCTGACCTCTGTGTGTCACGATCTTCAAGGACGGACCAAGGCGCAGTGTGCCGGGTTGAGAAAAACATGTTTATTTAAGTTTAACTCATCAAAACAAAACCAATGAACAAAGATCGGACATGAACTGTGTAGCGCATAGACACATACACAAGCTACAAACAAAGTTAACTTCCCACAAAGACAGGAGGGAAAAAGGGCTACTTAAGTATGGTTCCCAATCAGAGACAACGATAGACAGTTGTTCCTGATTGAGAGCCGTACCCGGCCAAAAACAAAGAAATACAAAAAGGAACATAGAATGCCCACCCCAACTCACACCCTGACCAAACCAAAATGAGACATAAATAGGCTCATACAGGTCAGGGCGTGACACTGTGATTGCCAACAAGGGTTTTGCCACCAAGTACTAAGTCATGTTTTGCAGAGGGGTCAAATACTTATTTCCCTCATTAAAATGCAAATCTATTTATATCATTTTTCACATGCGTTTTTCTGGATTTTTTTGTTGTTATTCTGTCTCTCACTGTTCAAATAAACCTACCATTAAAATTATAGACTGATCATTTCCTTGTCAGTGGGCAAACGTACAAAATCAGCAGGGGATCAAATACTTTTTTCCCTCACTGTACATGCTTAATACAAATTGAGGGTACATTATGTTTAGGGGTAATTTAGACCATATTGCTAATGATAATGGATCAGGAGCAATGGCTCCTGTTTGACTGTTTAGGCTTGCATTTCTGTTATTTTTAGCCTACTTTTTTTCTTCATTACCCACTCTACTTCAAGTCAGCAAACTTAAATTTAAAGGTCTGAAGGGGTAAACGGTTATTCATTTTATGTTTTACTTCCTTTATTTTCAATACATTAAGACCCAAAATATACATATGTTTCTTATGAGATTTCATAGGTAAGCCTGCCACTCGCTGCTATGCTGCAACCCTGTAACGATAGTGCAGGGCATGGAGAACTACGGAGTGGGGAGGGGGGAGGGGGAGCGAAGGTGGGAATGGTTCACAGGGTGGGGAACGACCAATGGGTGGGTTTCCCCTGTGGGTCCAGCCTTTTGTTTCACATCCATGGGCTAACTAACACTAAAGATAAACAATGGCAACCCTAGCTATTCTCTCTTGGTATTTGAAAGGCCTAAAGTGTCATATTAAACATAGCAAGAAACCATGTTGATATAGAAACACACCTGCTCCAAAAGGACTCACATAGAATAGAGAACCATTTGTCCAAAGTGGTTGCTTTTCATCAGCCCCAAACAAAACTAAAGGTGTAATCATACAGCCTTGCGTCTCGCACCCTTTTAATACCTAACAGAAGAAAAAGAGTCTCCCTGCTTCTCTCTGATACATAAGATAAGCAAAATTAACATTTAGTTTAAAGGCGAAGACTAAGAAGGAAGAATCACTATCCTTAAATGTGTTCATAATGGAAAGAAAATTGACTTCATTAATGTGTATGCTCCAAATTCAAATGATCCTACATTTTTTTTTCTCTGAACAGCATATTGTTAGAATTAACTGAATTCCATCTGGTTATTGGAACAGACATGAATGGTATTTTGGACACGTGGGACAAGTCTAATAAGACCAACTACAATCCACACGCAACCAAGGCTCTTCAGTATATACTCTCTGTTTACAACCTCATTGATGCCACTTAATCCTAAAGCAAAAGAGCACACCTTCTACTCAAACAGGCATAAATAATTCTAATGAATCGATTTCATACTATTATCTACAGCTATTTTCTTTAATTAAGAAATTTGAAATTCAACATATGAGCTTGTCTGCCCCCACTCTTATTATGGTCAACGTCAAATTTCAGCATTTCAGTACTACAAAATCCTACATTCTGGGATCCATTTGAAATTGAACTAAATTCATTCATGATGATCAATAAAAATGAAGTCGATGACCCCCGGACTCAACAGGATGACCCCCGGACTCAACAGGATGACACAAAAGGTTTCATAAAAAAGAATGCAAATGCATTTGCATCTGGGTTGAATAAATCACAATTTAAGAAGATTTCAGATTTGGAAATGTTGTTAACTGTGTTAGTGCGTTCTCAATAAACACTATTTTCAGACCAGGTAGCAATTACCCTTTCCAAAGTCAAGACAGAAATTAATTTACTGACAAGACAGAGAGCAGAATGTGCCATCCATCGAGTAAAACTGAACTATTACTTCCATGGTACTTGTCCCAGTCGTCTACTGGCCAACAAGCTATGCAGTAATGCTCAATTAGCTGTTATAGCATCTATTAAATCTGAAACAGGGGAATTGCTATCAGAACCCAAATCAATCATAGATTATCCTGTTTCTATAAAGAACTATACACATCTCATTGTAAATCCACACCAAGCCAGGTAAGTCCTTTCTAAAGGAATTTAGAGCAGAGGAAGCCATTTCGCTGGGAGCACAAATCTCTCTCAATGAACTTAAAAGGGCATTGGATAGCATGAATAAAGGCTAATCATCTGGATGGGAAGGTATTCCTCCTGAGGTCTATTTAAAATGTTTGAATCAATTAGGTCCAATATTTCTAGAAATTATTAATACAGCCGTTCACAAAGGTTAATTTGCACTAATTTCGCTTTTATTAAAAAAAGGTAAGGATGTCACGCAGTGTTCTCATTATTGTCCCCTATCTTTGATAAACACAGATATTAAACAGTTTTCCAAAATGTTGTCGTCCCATCTTGCGACTTACTTACACAAATTGGTCCACACAGTGGCGGTTCTAGCTTGTATCCACCCCTTCAACCCTCCAAAAAAACACCATTCTGCACTAACTGTAATTTTTATTCAGACATTTGGAACAGCACAGATAAAAAAATCATAACATTTAAAACTTTATAAATCTAAAAATATATACAAAAATAATACTCATAAATATCAAAAAGAAGTAACAAAGACAAATAGAAACAAATTGTAGTATATAAATACAAAAAAAAGAGAATCGAAATATTACACTAATACCCTATTGCTAACAAAAAACACACAAATAAAACTAAATTGCACAAATCCTATATCACACAAATAGTTATAATAGACTTATAAAGAAGATAATCTGATTATTACACTATTGCACTTCAAACAAGAAACACACAAACTAAATTGCACAACTAATTGCATTAGTAATTGCATTAGTCCTGTACAAAGTTAGAGGTGCGCTTCTTGATAGATTCCCCCGCCCCCCTACCTCGGGCTTCCAGTGAGGTGACCTGAGGTGAGGTGAGGTGACCTCTCAATGAGGTGACCTCTCAATGCAGAAAATGGGACACGGGGGATAGATGGGTGGGAGGGGGACTTATAGGCAACCTCGGTTGCTGGGTGGGATGGTAAGGGGTCGGGGGCTTGCTTGGGGTTATCTTTTTATGCATCCTCCTGCAACAGGGTGATCAAATTAAGATCCTACATCTGTATGGTTGTCACATCATAACAAATAGTGTTACGTATATGAATAATGTGCTTGAAAGTCAGATGGACTCGCTCTCTTTTTGGGGGAAAGTAACTTTTTATGGATTGTTTATTTGTTTGTAAATTTAGAGCATAGCAGATTATTCTGTTTGCTTGAAAAAATGTACTGAAATACGGTCCAATAGATAACATTATTTTTGGGCCATCCTCCAAGAATTCAACTTCCGATCTTTGTTTTAACTCTTGCCCTTGAAGCTTGACATATTACAGTATGTCACATCAATCTCAATCCCATTCTAAAGTAAACCCAGCCCGCAGGGGCTGCATTAAACCAATCTGGCCTCCCTCCAGACAGCACATTGTTACTGCAAAGTTAGACGGAGTATGAATTCTTCATGATAAGTCCCAAAGTTAATAAGGAAGAAAACCCATCTTGCACAAAATACAACAGATGTGTCTCAAACCCTATTCCCTTTATAGTGCACTACTTTTGACCAGGGCACATCTGTTAAGCCCTCCGCCACTGTTTAGGTCTGTTCAAGTCTGTTACATTGGTGTTTTTATTGACTTCACCACCATGGCATTGTGCTGTAGCCTGTATCATTGAAAGAGCTTTCCCAGTGTCAATAATGAGCCCTATGTGAATTGGTGTGTATCTCAGCCTGCCAGTGATAGGCAGGGATTCAATTGGGAATTCAGAGGTAGAAAAGACCTAGTTGGAGGCATTGAAGTAGGGTTGAAGAAAAGGCTAGGGTTATGGTTATGCCCAGATTAGGGTTAGGGTTGAGACAGGCTTGAACAAATGGGTTATGGTTATGCCCAGATTAGGGTTAGGGTTGAGACAGGGTTGAACAAAAGGCTAGGGTTATGGTTATGCCCAGATTAGGGTTAGGGTTGAGACAGGCTTGAACAAAAAGCTAGGGTTATGGTTATGCCCAGATTAGGGTTGAGGCTAGAAATAGGGTTGAACTAGGATGTGTATAGAAAGCTAGGGTTAGGGTTAGGGTTAGGGTTAAGGTTAGGGTTACTGCTGTAAGTACAATGTATTACTTTACTTTTACTGACTTCATTGTCCCCATGAAATGTTGTTGCAGTGTCATGTACACACTTAAAGTGATGTTTAAAATAACAAAACAAATTGACAATACAACTTTCAAAACAGTTACATACCAATAAAAAGAGACTAGCCTGCTGGCCTTACTTAGCCCAAGCTATTTAGGAGAGATATCACACCTGGTACAAATTATTGTCTAGTTCTGTTTTTCCTGCTGAGGGGTGCCCTATACCTGCACCCAGAGGGGAGTAGTTCAAAGTCCGGGTACAGGGGGTAGCTTGGGTCTTAAATGATTTTGTGAGCCTTGCGGAGGGGCCTGACTTTTAAGATCTCATCAAGTACCTTGCTTGCTGTGGTGATAACCCTTCTCAGCATATTTCTCTGTCTGACAGTGGAATTGCCAAACCAACAAACAATATAAAACGTTTAAATACTCTCCACGAAAGATGTGTAAAACAGAGTCAGTATAGTACAGTCAACATTAAAAGATCACAGCTTTTTGAGAAAGTACAGTCTCTGTTGACTTTTGTAGATCACGTCTGTACATTTACTCCACTGAAGCTTATTGTCCAAGAGGACAGCCAGATATTTGTCACACCACTCTACAAAGTCATTTAGGACCGGGCCATGGTGTTCCTCGTCATCATGCAACAGGCTGATCAAGACAATGTATCTTATCTCACCAACACTAATGAGATGGGTGTGCTTGATGTTGTGTCAGAGCATCTCATAGTCAGGGGGGGGCGTGGTCGACAGTGTGCACCTTAACTCTGCTGTCACATCCAACCTGGTTCAATATTTGGTTTTAATGCAGACAAGAGCACTGAATCCAGCTTCACACAGATATGAGCTGGCGAAGGGTACCATTCGTTTTATGGTACTTTCAAGACAACTGGGAACTCTGAAAAATATCATGACGTCAGTGATCTTCAGGTCGGAAAGTCACAGCTCTGGAAAGAGGTGGTTGACCATTAAAAAAAAAATCCCAGTTGTTGCTCGTGTTTTTACGGGTTCACAGTTGTCTTGAACTCGCTAAAGTCGGAAGTTCCCAGTTCCGAGTTCTCAGTTGTTTTGAACGTGGCATTAACGCTCAGAGGGCAACGGAAGGGTATTCTCTTTGAGTCTGGAACCAAAACTCCTCCATAGTGACCCATGAACGCAATCGGTCACATTACAGCTCAATCAGCCGTTTGATTTCATCTACTGGCATGTCAACGGAGCCAGGATCACAGTCAAATGGATTGGGAAGTAGGTCCCAAAGTGCTCTTCCAAGTGTTGGGCGTTAGCAGTCACTTTCTGATGCTCTTTTCTGTTAGAAACATGAACAGCCGAGGGAAGGGGGCATGGTTCGCTTTTGAAAGACTCTCTCCAATAATAATTCTTTCCTCTGAATCCACTGATTGGGTCACTCATATATAGAATGTTTTTGTATTTCCCCTGCATGCTTGTGTTCAGTTTCCCAAATATGTCTGTTACATAGGCAAGGAGACACATTGTCTTTTCATTACACAGAAAGTCAACCAAGTCAGTTTTTTTTACACCCATTGTGAATGACAACAGTTCCTCTCTCAATGTGAAAAATCATTCCAACACTCCCTCTGGATAACCACCAAGCCTCGTGTGAAATTGAACATTGTCATGCACTCATCCCATATCTCCACATAGTTTTGCTGTAGTTTTCAATCGAAGTTACTTGCTGCAGTATATCTCCGAGTTCTGTGCTCAGCTCTTTTGCTGCCAGTTGCTCTTGGTGTATCATACAATGTGTCCATACGGCAGAGGGAGACACATTCATAACTAGAGTACATAGGCCTGCCCAGCATCCCACCATAGATGGAGCCCCATCTGTGCAAAATCTCACCATTCGATCCCATGAAATTAGTTTTTCGTCAATATGGCCACGCAGCACACTGAACATCCCTGTGCCGTTTCATGCTCAGGAATCGTGAGACAGAACAATATGTCCTCATGAATAGCATCCCCCGACATGTACAGCAAACAAAAGTCAATGCATGGGCATCTTGGCCCTCACAGCTAACGTCCATTTGGAGAGCATAAGCTGGGGAGTTGGAGTCGTTCAGTCAGTTTCCTCTTGATTGCTAGCAATACCATACATAATTTGTTGAAGAGTTTTATCTGACAAAGGTATTGATGTGAGTTTCTGTGCCTCTGTCTCCCCAAACATTGTTTTCACAATATCAATTGCAGCCGGTAATATCAAAGTCTCTGCAGTAGTGTGTGGTTTCATAGCGTAACAGGCCTAGCCATTCACCATGGGAATGATTCAAGTGCAACTGTCAAGAGTGGCCTTTTCCCATGATCTAAGGGCGTTCCCTGGTTGAATTATATCTTTGAATAATTTCAATTTAGATTTATAAGGTTAACCAAATTACAATGATATTGAGATACAAAGACGATATTATAATATAGACCCCATTTCATTATGATATAGACCCCTAATTTGGGAACCGCTGGGGTAAGTAGTAGTACTTTTGAAGAACATTTCTATCAATTCTACTCCTCTGTGCTGGAACACGGCCTGGCTCTCTTTAACCAAAGGTAAAGGAGCCCGGATCACGTAAGGCTCTCTTTAACGCAAGGTGAAGGAGCTTGGCTACCGGTTGGCTCTCTCTTTAACCAAAGGTAAAGGAGCCCGGATCACGTTTGGCTCTCTTTAACGCAAGGTAAAGGAGCTTGGCTACCGGTTGGCTCTCTTTAACGCAAGGTAAAGGAGCTTGGCTACCGGTTGGCTCTCTCTTTAACCAAAGGTAAAGGAGCCCGGATCATGTTTGGCTCTCTTTAACGCAAGGTAAAGGAGCTTGGCTACCGGTTGGCTCTCTCTTTAACCAAAGGTAAAGGAGCCCGGATCAAGTTTGGCTCTCTTTAACCCAAGGTGAAGGAGCTTGGCTACCGGTTGTCTCTCTCTTTAACCAAAGGTGAAGGAGCCCAGATCCCGTTTGGCTCTCTTTAACCCAAGGTGAAGGAGCTTGGCTACCGGTTGTCTCTCTCTTTAACCAAAGGTGAAGGAGTCTGGCATCTGGCGGTTCCGGCTCTATTGAACCACTGGTGAAAGGACGATTGGAGGGTTTCCCAAGTCAAGACTATATAGAAAAAACACACTCAAACACAAATCTTACCAACCTAAACATGGTCCCAAGTGTATTTTTACATTTGAGTGATATTTTTTTAATTTTTTATTTATTTCACTTTTATTTAACCAGGTAGGCTAGTTTAACCAGGTAGGCTAACAAGTTCTCATTTACAACTGCGACCTGGCCAATATAAAGTACAGCAGTTCGACACATACAACAACAAAGAGTTACACATGGAATAAACAAACATACAGTAAATAATACAGCAGAAAAAAGAAAAAAATAAGTCTATAAACAGTGAGTGCAAATGAGGTAAGATAAGGGAGGTAAGGCAATAAATAGGCCATGGTGGCGAGGTTATTACAATATAGCAATTAAACACTGGAATGGTAGATGTGCAGAAATTGAATGTGCAAGTAGAGATACTGGGGTGCAAAGGAGCAAGATAAATAAATAAATACAGTATGCGGATGAGCGATTTACAGGAGCAATTAGGGTTAAGTGCCTTGCTCAAGAGCACATCGACATACGTTTCACTGAGTCGGCTCTTGGATTCAAACCAGCAACCTTTCGGTTACTGGCCCAACAGTCTTAACCGCTAGGCTACCTGCCGCCCTGATGACAGTTTGAGTGACAGCAGGAGCATCGACGTGCAGCTACACATGATCTATTTCCTCTCTGTCACCCTGCTCAGCTGAGATGGAAGTGACAGATTCATTTACACGTTGGAAACTGTGGAGAACTCTGATTATTGCACACTCCATGGGAGTAAATGGACAGTTCTCAGCCAATTCTGATATGTTTTGATGAACATTGAATCACAAGATGAGCTTTCCCAATGAGTTTACTGTTAAGTAGTATTCATCTAGATATAGATTGAATTAAAAGTTAGTAGAAACATAATTTCCTAATGCTTCTAGGAAATATGCAACAAAAATATCTGTAAGCCTACAGTAAAATGTTTGGGGAATGAAGAAGACCAACTAAATATTCCCTTTGTTACATTCCCCAGAAAGAAACCAAAAATTGTCATTCAAATAGAAGGCGGAACTAACAAATAGTCACTAATAATAACTAAAACGAAACAGGTGGGGTTCTAGGACGGGTTCTGAAAGAAACTCATGGGGGTGGTTGCCACTCTTCCTCATCAGAAAATCATCTCTGTCAAAGTAACCCACACAAACTTGAAACTCCTCCTCTGGACGTATCTCAGCAAAAAGAGGGGAGAGGGAAACTTCTTTATGCTGTTCAGCAATCAGCTGCTTCCTAGACATTGAAGTGTAGGGAACATCTCTTTCTTAAGTGGTTCCTACAAACTCGCTCACTTTTGGGGTTTTCAAAGGAGAGATCAACTCAGGAGATTAACTGAAATCAGGATCACACATAAATGTCTCAGACAGATCGAACATGGTGGCATCGCTGACATCCTCCTAAACATTACACTTGCTCCCGGCAACTTTCTTAGACATAGCACATGTAACGGCATATGCTGGGAACACTCTAGGGTACTTTTCTGACAACGCGTTAGTATAGACTAACTCTTTGACTAATGCTTTGATTCAGCATGTGCAACTTTGATGCCATAATGCTTTGCAATGACGAGCAGATTCGCCTTCGTACATTTATCTAGCATCTCCCATGTAGCGTCTTCCACAAATGCATCCAACTTAAAATCCGTCCATGGCACACCATGAGTGCCCACAAAATTTTCCCAAGAAGAACGAAACAAAATTAAAACCACAACCAAACTTAAAGACAGGAAGCAAACCAAGAAGTGGTGGAAAACACTGGGAAGATCAGATAAAGGATTGTTTAAAAAAACGAATAGGGAGAGCAAACTAAAGGTGTTTACCCTCCACATCTCTCAAGACAACTGGAGCACTGGGCCAGCACAGGTGAAACACCTTCTGACTAACAGAATGACAAGCCAGCACAGGTGTAACACATACTGACTAATGATGTGACACCAATCGGTGAGCCCCACGTGCTAATGTGCTAACGTCCAACATCGAAATATTAATGGAAAACCAAAACAAAGTGAAAATTAACATGAAAATGCAAATCATTTGTCACTGTTACCATTTTGTATATGGAAGCATGACTTCCAGCTTAAAATTAAAATGGAGATTCCAGCAGCATGCTCTTTGTCCCGTTTGACTAAGAGAGAAATCAGATGAAGATAACATGCTGCATAAATCAGGCCCAGTAAATCACCTGCCAGTCATTATGCTGGAGTGGAACCCACAGACAACACATGCAGACATGAGCGCACACACACGCACATGTAACAGTGTTGCTTCTGTCCCTTTCCTTGCCCCTACCTGGGCTCAAACCAGGGACCCTCTGCACACATCAACAACTGACACCCTTGAAGCATTGTTACCTATCGCTCCACAAAAGCCATGGGAAACAACTACTTCAAGTCTCAGAGCGAGTGACATCACCAATTGAAATGCTATTAGCTTGCACCCCGCTAACTAGCTAGCCATTTCACACTGGTTACACACCCACAGTGCTTGACTTGGGCAGGAGCTCACCAGAGCTGAATGCCGGCACCTCCAATGTTCTACTGCTAGAGCTCCTGTTCCTCTTATAGAATATTCGCTCAAAAGTATTGTTGTGCTCCTGCACCTAAGTACAAACAGTAGGCTACCGGCACCCAAAATGAGTACCAAAACGTATTTCAGTCCAAATCAAGTACTGCACACGCACACACACAGATGCCTTCTCACACATGCAACACACATACAAACACACGCCACAACATACTGTGCTGGTTCATCTTGGCTGTCATTCCCATGACTGTCATTCCCTTGGCTGTCATTCCCATGGCTGTCATTCCCTTGGCTGTCATTCCCATGGCTGTCATTCCCATGTCATTCACATAGCCAGCAAATGTTGCATGGTTTACTGTACAGTAGTTGTTCCAGACCAGTTTAGCATTCCAATGGCCAGAAGCTTCAAACTAGGAGGCCTTACACAATTACCCAGAATGAGTTCATAGACTGACATTTCTGTAATACAATTGTTGAAAAAGTTAATCCAAACAGCAGCTCAAATGGAGCCCTTTTTCAATAGAGAGTAATAGGCTTCTGTCTTTCCTATGGGATAAAATGGTATGAGAGAGATGTGAGAAGTAGGGATAGACTGGGGTCTAATGAGAGCAGTGCAATCAATTCATCTATGATTGGAATGGTTTGAGAGTATTTCTCCTGCCAGTTCATTGAGGAACACCGCAGTCTTCCTAATGCACACAGCTTGAAAACATTGCACGCAAGGACATGCATACCCTCAGATTTATCCGCCACACACTGACTATCTCCATATCAACAACCACCACCACCGTGAAGTATCATTAAAATGGGGCATAAAAGGGAAAATAAGGGAGAAATGTTCAAAAACTAATTGCTTTGCATATGGAAAGGCTGGCTTATTTGCATACATTAGCATGCAGGCTGTAGGTGTTGCTGACTTAGCTGCATGGAAGATACAATGTAATTAAACATGTCAAGCTTTAAGTCTGAGTAAATGAGAGAACAGTCACCCAAATCTATCGTACCTGTACAACAGAAGTGTAATTGCTTTATAAGCATGTCATCTGAGTTTCCTTTAGGGGACAAAAAGTGCAATGGTTGTGTAGTTGAGATTCAGATCAACAACCAATCATCAACCACCTGACAGAGCACTAAACAACAACAACAACCAACAGCAATGCACAATAATACTGGAATACGAAAAGGACAATTTTCAATAGATGACAAAATATTATAGATGAAGCATGTTTGACCATAATTGTTTTTAGTGCCTCAAAACTCAATTTGAGAGTTCCACAATGTGGTTTTAAAAAATCAGTATGTTGTATTATTGTATCATTGTGGAGTGACACTTAAATACATGTTACTAAAACATAATATTAGCATTTGTTGCAGACTTATTAACAAGAGTGTGTTGCTTATTGGTTTCCAGGGTTTGGTGCAATCTGCCTTCGGTTGTATTGTAGAAGGGAAAATGGTATTCAAATCATTGCAACTTGACATACAAACCCATACCAGATTCCCATAAATAATTAAAGAGACAATACAGGACCCGTGAGAAATAATGGGAATATGTGCTAAAACAAATAAAGCATCCCTAAGAGGATAACCTTTAGACAGAAATGTAAATCCACACATTGGATTATGGGGTATACCATATTGCTTATAGTAGGCAGTATGAGAACTACCTCATAAGTACACTACATGGCCAAAAGTAGTATGTGGACACCTGCTCGTCAAACATCTCATTCCTAAATCATGGGCATTAATATGGAGTTGGTCCCCGCTTTGCAGCTATAACAGCCTCCACTCTGCTGGGAAGGCTTTCCACTAGATGTTGGACTTGCTTCTATCCAGCCACAAGAGCATTAGTGAGATCGGGCACTGATGTTGGGTGAATAAGCCTGGCTCGCAGTCAGCGTTCCAATTCATCCCAAAGGTGTTCGACGGGGTTGAGGTCAGAGCTCTGCGTAGGCCAGTCAAGTTCTTCCACACCGATCTCAACAAACCATTTCTGTATGGACCTCGCTTTGCACGGGGGCATTGTCATGCTGAAACAAGAAAAGGGCCTTCCCCAAATTGTTGCCACAAAGTTGGAAGCACAGAATTGTCTAGAATGTGATTGTATGCTGTAGCGTTAAGATTTCCCTTCACTGGAGCCCAAACCATGAAAAACAACCACAGACCATTATTCCTCCTCCACCAAACTTTACAGTTGGCACTGTGCATTCGGGCAGGTAGCGTTCTCCTGGCATCTGCCAAACCAGATACGTCTGTTGGACTGCAAGATGGTGAAGCATGATTAATCACTCCATAGAACGCATTTCCACTGCCCCGCAGTCCAATGGCGGCAAGATTTACACTACTCCATCCGACGCTTGGCATTTCACATGGTGATCTTAGGCTTGTGTGTGGCTGCTCGGCCATGGAAACCTATTTCATGAAGCTCCCGACTAACAGTTCTTGTGCTGACGTTGCTCCCAGAGGCAGTTTGGAACTGGGTAGTGAGTGTTGCAACTGAGGATATACAATTCTTCAGCACTCGGCAGTCCTGTTCTGTGAGCTTGTGTGGCCTGTCACTTCGTGGCTGAGCCATTGTTGTTCCTAAATGTTTCCACATCACAATAACAGCCTTTACAGCTGACTGGTGCAGCTCTAGCAGGGCAGAAACGTCAATGTGACGTTTGGACAGATAAGAACAGTCAGTGTGACGTCTGGACAGATAAGTACAGTGAATGTGACGTCTGGACAGATAAGTACAGGCAATGTGACCTCTGGACAGATATACAAGTACAGTCAATGTGACGTCTGGACAGATATACAAGTACAGGCAATGTGACGTCTGGACAGATATACAAGTAAAGTCAATGTGATGTCTGGAGAGATAAGTACAGTCAATGTGACGTCTGGACAGATAAGTACAGGCAATGTGATGTCTGGACAGATATGGCAAAGGGGGTGGCAGGTAGCCTAGTGGTTAGAGCGTTGGACTAGTAACCGAAAGGTTGCAAGATCAAATCCCCGAGCTGACAAGGTAAAGATCTGTCGTTCTGCCCCTGAACAAGGCAGTTAACCCACTGTTCCTAGGCTGTCATTGAAAATAAGATTTTGTTCTTAACAGACTTGCCTAGTTAAATAAAGGTAATATATACAGCGGATGCCAGGGTCCAGGGCCACATGGGGCTGTCGGGGGGAGCACATGGGGCTGTCGGGTGAACAGAGAAGAGAGCCTGAATGGAGGAACATAAAGGAGTTTAGAGAAGGATATGAGAGAGAGGTCTTGGCAAGGAATGAGCTGCAGTGCAGGTGCCTAGAGGAGCGTCTGTCCAGCCCGGTACGTCCTGCGCCAGCTCTCCCCACTCGCCCTGAAGTGTGTGTCATCAGTCCGGTGAAACCTGCGCCGGCTCCACGCACCAGACCTCCAGTGCGGCCTCTCAGTCCGGTGAAACCTGTTCCGGCTCCACGCACCAGGCCTCTGGTGTGCCTCCCTAGCCCGGTACGTCAAGTACCAGCTCTCCGCACTCGCCCTGAGGTGCGTGTCATCAGTCCGGTGAAACCTGTTCTGGCTCCACGCACCAGACCTCCAGTGCACCGTCCCAGCCTGGTGAATCCTGTGCTGGCTCCCTGCACACGCCCTGAGGTGCGTGTCATCAGTCCGGTGAGACCTGTGCCGGCTCCCGCACCAGGCCTCCTGTGCGCCTTCTCAGCCCGGCGTCCGAAACCCCTGAATATAGTTTCAGTTTTTGGGGGTATACTGTCACGTCCAGGCCATAGAGAGCCCTCTGGGTTCTCTATGGTGATTTAGGTCAGGATGTGTCTAGGGTGGGTTCTAGTTTATATTTTCTATGTTGTGTTTGTGTGTGGTTCCCAATTGGAGGCAGCTGATAGTCGTTGCCTCTAATTGGGGATCCTATTTAGTTTGTTCTTTCCCCCACCTGTGTTGTGGGATATTGTTTTGTTGTATGTGCTGTGTGCGCTACACCTTGTCAGAGCTGTTGTTTATTATTTTGGATGTTCTCTTTAATTAAATATGTGGAACTCCACTCATGCTGCGCCTTGGTCCATTCTTCACACCGATCGTGACAGCACACTGAAGTTGAAGAGGAATTTGCTTCCCAGAGCTACCGTATGGGGACATTATAAAATGAAATGGATGTTGATTTTAAAGGTGGAATATGCAGAAATCACTCTGTCATTTCTTGGTTGCTAAAATTGTAATAATTTGCCTAATTTCAGGTTATGTGACAAAACAAGCAATGCATAGTGTATGTATGCACAGCTATTTGAAGTTGGTGTATAAAACCGAAAGTAAAAGACTCAAAAACTAAACTTTGGAAAGGGAAGCATAGAAATTGCATCTACCACTTCTTAGGCTTGTTTTCAATATGAATGACACCCAAAAAGTTACATAATGCAGTTTAAGCTTTAATATGCAGTCATCCATCCCTGGATATGGCAATACTAGTTTGTTATGTCATATATTAAAACACAAGGCTTTACATAAAGGAACAAACAGTAGGTAAACAAACATCATGTCTGAGTATTTTACTGCACATCAACACTGTGCCAAAAGCGACTTCACATTACAGTAAGCATTTGTTTTCGTTCTCTGTCTGCCAACTGTTTTACATTTCCTGATGAAGGGATTTTAGGCATGTGTGTGTGTGTGGCGTGCGAGTTCTTGCAAGGGTGTGTGGGTTTGTGTTCTTTCAAGGGTTTGTGTGTGTGTACAGTACGCGTGCAGTGTGTTGGGTTTTCTCATGCTTGTGCATTTCCTTCCTGTGTTGCTCTAGTCTGGGAAATACGGTTAGGTAATGAGAGCAGAAGTTGTGGTCTGCTCTGGGAAATTTAGAGCTTGCTTTTCCTGCCTCAGGAAACTGAGGCAAAACATATTTTATTAATGCCCATTAAAAATGGATTCATGTTCATTACTTTCTCTGATGACTTTCATCCAATTTGTATGTGGAGCGAGAATTTCATTTCTCGCAAAGAGCAGACATTACAGGGCTGAGATAAGTGCTACATTTCCCCCATCCAAAGCTAGTTGAGCCATGACCAGAGTTAACGATCCACCAATCAAACAATTAAGCTTTAATATGCTCTAAACTCATCATATCACCATTTAGATTTTAACAGCACTTGCCTATTGTAAATGAATAACTATACAGTTAAAATGTTATGCTTCAGCTGTCATAGATATAAAGTCACCATCCATCTCAACAAAAGGGACATGCTTATGAAGTGTTTACTGGTTTACAACCTCTGTCCAGTGAAGTCCACAAAGCATATTGCATGTAACAAACAGTTAAATGACCTACAGCAAGGTCAAACAAGTTAATGTTTGCAACATTTTCGGACTACTAAACAACTATTGATTTAGAACCACGGAGAGCTACCGAAGGTTTCTAAGAAAACAGCAGCTGTCTCCACTATTCCAGCACCATTTCAAATACAACATCATCAAATCACCTATGCTTAGTTTAATAAAGTTACAACTAAAAGATACCTAAAACGATTTAGTCCAATCAACGTAAGCTAAATATGATGTGGCTGTCCATGGTTCTGATTTCTGTGCGTGTGTGTGTGTGCGCGTTCATGCAAGTAGAAAAAAACATGTTGAGTCACCCTACTTGTAGAGAAGGGAACGGTCTATGACTCTGTCATACAGTGCACACTTTTTTTTGTTTTTTTTTGTCCTAAGCTACCTGGTTAAAATTCTTGCTTGCTAGCCTAACTTCCTTTCATGGGTAACGGCTAGTTAAGATTTGCCTACTACATCTATCTACATAATGAACTTCCATCACCTCAGGCCAGGGGCACAATGTATGAATTTATGGCTGAATCAGAATCGCCGTTATAATCATTGGCCAGTACTGAGAATTAAGCACTGGCAAATGATCCCTATCTCCATTCATGGCTACTGTAATTTAGGAAAGGGCCAATTTGAGCTAGCTAGCCATCCACCGGAGGACAACAACACAATGAGACGCAACAATTCAAGTTTTCTGTTGATGACGGTTTGCTCTCGGTGTGTTGTGATTGGTCTGAAGCCAAATCCAAACTGGCTTCCCTTGACACTTTTTTGGGGTGCGCCAGGACCATTCACAGTTGAGCTCGCTAAGTTTAGCTCAACGCTGATTGACTACTGTTTTACACTTTTTTATCAAGGGCGGCCAAATGCTCGCTGGCTTCCCTTGCATTCAACGCTATGGGAGGCAACAACGGCATACTCTTTTTAACCAGACAGCATCAGATAGATGGGCAACACATAACAGAGACAGAGGGACGTTGTTTTGCTCGCTCGGATCCTTTCTCCTGTGAGATACATTCAGTCTCTTGCAAATTAAAGGAACATTTTGAAACACAGAGAGATGAAAGTTTAATTGTTTTATATGTATTTAAAAAAAAATCTTGATACATTTTTTGAGGACATCCAAGAATACACACCACTGCTGTATAGTCCATTTGTTTGGGTTGTTGGTCTTGGCTAGCTTAATGTTCTACTCACCCACTCGGCTGCTAACACCTCCATGAAAAGGGTCATGAAGGACGCCCTACAATATTATGTTTTAGCGAGAAAGCTCAGGATTAGGCAAGGTTGAAAAGTAATCTTTAGACATAAGTTTGTAATTGACTAAAACAAGCAGACAACAAGAAAATGTTGTCTGATAAAGGTCAACTACTTGCTGTGAGCCAATGGGATAACCTAGGTAGCCACAGGTTGTTTTCCCCACAGGCAGATCCATCTAATATTAATTATACTTTATTGAATAATTATTTAACAACCTTGTATAAAAATGTTGGAGGAAAGGATACTTATGAATCTTTGTTACGTCTAGGCCTTTCACATACTTCAGATAGATGCATACATTTAGAACATTTGATTTAAAACTTTGTATGTAGTGATTTAGATATTTCCAATGCATCTCTGTGATTTCTGTGAATCAAATCTCTCCTCATTATTTTGAATACAGCACGGTCCTGGAAGGAAGATTTATCTATGTAATCACAAAGATGATGTGTGCATAACTTAAAAGCATAGGCGGGATTCACATGTTCCCTCGAATCATGAAATCTCAGCCATTGGCATAGTTAAGAAGATTCTGCTAAGCTTTCTTAATCACTCTCTAATTCCCTTAGCTTTGAAACAAGTCCAGTTGTTTCTATTGGCTATAGTTAGAGGAGTCTCTATCTGGCTCGTAGTGGATTTAACATTACATTTTGGCTTCCTTCACATGCAGATCCTGGAATTCAAATCAAAGGAGCCTCTTTCCTTCTTATTGTTGATATTTCTGCTATCAGGCAAGATTGTTAATTTTCTTTCTTCTCTCTGTTGTTCTTTCTCAGTAGGATGATTCAGAGATGTGTAGGTGGATCCAGTGATGTGGAGGTGGAAGCTAAGCTCACAATGGGAAACTGGGCTCATTATCACCTCGGCCCAGATCCTCAAAATAACTCTGGCCCGTTCCAAATGACACCCTAGCAATTTACTTTATAGTGGACTACTTATGTCCCCTATATTGTGCACTACCATGTACTAAAGTAGTGCACTATATAGTGAACATGGTGCCATTTGGGACAAACCCTCTGTCTTATTCTCCCAAGTGAGGCCTGAATGGGAGCCAACTATAGAAACCAACCTCAACGTTCCCTCCCAGCTCTGATCATCCTGCATCTAGCCTCCAGGCAGGTTCATTTCAACAACAAAAATTATATGTGATGACATTGAATGAATGTGGAAAACTGATTGGATTTGCAAAAAGTCATCAGCGTATTGGAACTTCTTTTGTAACCCAACTTTTAACCTAAATCCAATGACATGGTGAATTGTTTTGCTGATTTCACGTTGAATTCACGTTAGTTGAAAACCAAAAGCAAAACTAGACATTGTGCCCAGTGACGTTGTGCCCAGTGGACTGACTGACTGTGTGCTTTTTCAGCTCTATTCAATCGGTTCCTAAACCATCTTTACAATCTATGGGCCTACATATATATGTCATGCTTGCAACTGTCAGTAATAATTGAGATATAAAGTTATTTCGAGAGAGTCCGGCCCCTCTAATGTCAATAAAGATCCCTTAAAGACGTGCTCTGGTACTTTGGCGACTAAGAAACCTCCCGCTTTTGGATGGATGTGTCAATGTGTAGTTCATACATGGATAATCTATGAGCAGAATCAATGTCTTACCTCAATTAGCCATGAAATCCCTAGTTTGAAAGCATTCGTTTTCTTGAAGCTGTGCCGCACCATTTTCCATACATTTCCCCCCACGTGGGCCAGCCCCCTAGCAATTTGAATTCTAGCCAATGAGCTTCAGCCCCTTGCATTTGAGGGACTTCTAACAAGAGGACTGCCTTGCGTTATCCAATGAGGTTTCCCAACGGCTCAGTGGACACAGCAGAGAGAGAGAGGGAGCAATGACGCGGTGCACATATCTGTACATATGTGATGTAGTACACCATTTGCGGGGGCCAGTTTTGGCTCGTGGATGTGTCCTTTAGATATACTGACTAAAAAGTATACAAAAGTACAGGAGAATCTCTTTAACGCACCTATCCATGCTCTTCTTTCCTTCAGCATGCCTCCTCATGCAAAACCATTTGGGACCTTTCCCAATTACATCCTTTTATTTACATTTTAAAAGACTGAATTAATGACTTTGGGCTTTACTGACTGATGAGCTGCATTAGTGAGGTAGCATTCCAATGAATCTCAAAGGTGTTCAGTGGGGTTGAGGTCAGGGCTCTGTGCATGCCAGTCAAGTTCTTCCACACCAATCTCGACAAACCATTTCTGCATGGACCTCGCTTTGTGTACGGGGACATTATTCATGCTGAAACAGGAAAGGGCCTTCCCCAAACTGTTGCGACAAAGTTGGAAGCACAGAATCATCTGTCATTGTATGCTGTAGCGTTAAGATTTCCCTTCACTGGAACTAAGGGGCCTAGAACCATGAAAAATAGCCTCAGACCATTATTCCTCCTCCACCAAACTTTACAGTTGGCACTATGCAGTGGGTCAGGTAGTGTTCTCCTGGCATTTGCCAAACCCAGATTTGTCTGTCAAACTGCCAGATGGTGAAGCGTGATTCATCACTCCAGAGGTCACGTTTCCACTGTTCCAGAGTCCAATGGCGGCGAGCTTTACATAACTCCAGCCGACGCTTGGCATTGCTCATGGTGATCTTAGGCTTGTGGGTAGCTGCTTGGCCATCAAAACTCATTTCATGAAATTCCCGATGAACAGTTATTGTGCTGACGTTGCTTCCTGAGGCAGTTTGGAACTCGATAGTGAGTGTTGCAACCGAGGACAGACCATTTTTAAGCGCTATGCGTTTCAGCACTCGGCGGTTCCGTTCTGTGAGCTTGTATGACCAACCACTTCGCGGCTGAGCCGTTGTTGCTCCTAGACGTTTCCCCTTCACAATAACAGCACTTACAGTTGCCCGGGGCAGCTCTAGCAGGGCAGACATTTGACGAACTGACTTGTTGGAAAGGAGGCATCCTATTACAGTGCCACGTTGAATGTCACTGAGCTCTTCAGTAAGGCCAGTCTACTGTCAATGTTTGTCTATGGAGATTGCATGTCTGTGTACACCTGTCAGCAACGGGTGTGGCTGAAATAGCCAAATCCACTAATTTGAAGGGGTGTCCACATACTTTTGTTTATATAGTGTAGCTGGTTGACTTTGATTCCAGGGGAATAGCAGATAGAGGAATGATTTACCTGCGCTACTCCTTCAGACAAAAGAGTCAGCTCAGCTCTAGGGTTAGATAGGAACAGAGGTTGTATTCCTCAGAGGTATCTAGACTCTGACAGGCGATGGGGATGCAACCACCTCCATATAGAAGTCCCTTATAAAAGTACCATATAGAAGTACTGTATCTTACTCAGCAAAAAGCATGTGATGGGTAGTAACTCTTATTGCCCACTGCCATGTCTCCTGATACTGATATGGAATGGTACAGCAGAGGATAACAACAGTATTCAGGAATTCTCTATCTTCAGTCAACTGTGAATGATCGATTTTCCTTTAAGAAATGGGGCATGTTAACTTTGCGGATGAGAATGCCAGCACGGAGGAAAACATAGGCGGAACAAAGCAGCACGACTGGACAGGTGGTATAGTATAGTTGTGTCTTTTTATTCTTTTTCAGACACAGTATAGTACATGACCCAGAGAGAGCACAAAGTGAGTAGGGTGTATGAGAGGTGGCATTCCTCTGGAGATCGAGGGAGAGACACTAGATCCAACGCAAAATTTGGGCAGAATGGGCTGAGCAAAGCAATTCAGTGGATCGTAGAGTTTTTATTCATTAGTAAATCATTTGTGCACAGAGTACATCTTAAGTTGCTTGTAATAGTAAAAACACTTTGTACATTAGTTGTTTTTTTTGCCTGTGGCATCTCACAAGGCGGATGGCTCTCAGTTGAGCCAGCTTTAGTTGGTGTTGAGTTCAGAAATATTTGTTGTATGTTTTTCTTCAGTTGGTGTTCAGTTCAGAAATAATTTGTTGTATGTTTGTGAGTTTCTCTCTCCATCTCTCTAATGCCCATGAACATGCTTTGGTGTTGTTAAGTAAGCAGTAAATAAAAACGGTTGAAGTCTTATCAAAAAATCTAAAAAGGCTTGGTTTCAATTGGTGTAACAATTCTAGACATTGGTACTTTCAAAACAAACAGATCAGTTTTTTATAAATTAGCACAAAAATACCTTTCAACACATTTATCAAGGCTATTGATCAAACATCTTTGCTGTCGACAGACACTGACTGCACTGTACTGACAGGGAAATAAATAACTTATATCTGTATAAAGATACATCTGCTTTCCCAATTACCAATAAACTGTTTAATCCACAACAGTAAGAACAAATAGACATTTCTACTAAAACACCCTGCTATGGCAACAGGACCACTGTCATAACGGAGCTTTGAATAACATATTAGAATGAAAGAGTTGCTACAGAATGTTGTAATAAGGTTGTATATTAAAGTTGGATTGCTTTTTAAATACTCTCCATCTCTGAATAAGACATCATCATCATAACAGCAATGTTTTACACCATTACAGAATAACATGGTTTGATTCAAATGTACTGTAATTGGCTGTGTTACTTACACATTCTAAAAGGCTTTTTTGGAATGAATTCAGTGAACATAAACATAGTAACATTTTAAAACAGTTCATGAATCTGAATCATAAATCTGAACAATAGTAATCAATGGGACCTCCCTGAGACGAAGACCACATATGAACCTCAAAACCACATGGAGGAACAGAGAACACATGTCGAAACCTGGAACACTGATAACATAGATCCCTATCTAGGTTCTCCTTCCAAGACTGCTAGGGACGCAGAAAGATCAATTCCAAAAATTTAAAAATATATATTATGTTCAAAGGCATTTCTCAAACTGTCAATACTATTGCCAACAAAACCTTTTGTCTACCAGGGATATTATGTTATTGTAAGATTGTATGGTAATATATACTGTAGCATACTGTAGACCCAATCATTAAACCATTATTACAATGTCATACATTATTCTGAAAGAAAAAGCTAATTCTGATAGCAAACCAAATACAATTGTTTAAATAAATTACTCATAAATAAAATCTAAAAACAATATATTACCTACATATAAGTTATCTTATACATTTTCTATTTCAGACGTAAATAAACTACAAAAAAACAATTTATTCCTCAAGTCAAAATGCCACAGAGCATTCCTCTCTCTAACACAACTAAAGCAAAAAAGAATAGTTAGCATGAAGTTGCAGGTTGTTCGTTTCATCGTGCATTGAGGGGACCGTCCCTTTATCCGATCCACTTTTATGCTGTTGGACCATTGTCTTTAAACATACTGAAAATCTGTTAGTGTGGAATGCGGCATCTGTGGAATGTTGATGATCACACGGCCAAAATGAGAAGAGTTCTGCAGAAGCTTTACGTTGACAGGTGAGAGATGCTGTGGAAATGGAGCGTTACAAAACCCCCTTGTTCTCCTACTGTATGCCAGCAGGGCCACGGAGAGAGACAGAGAGAGAGAGAAAGTGTGTGTGTGTGTGTGGTAGAGAGAGAAAGCAGAGCAGAGGCAGAAAAAGCGGGGCAAGCTGACCACAGCTTGTCTGACATCAATCCAATGGTTTATTTTGTTCTTCAAGATTCACTGGACACATATCTGATTCTTCAGGCTGCAGGAGAAAGAAAGATACAGAGAGAGAGAGAGAACAAGAGAGAGGGAAAGGGAGAGAAAGAGAGAGATGTTATTGTCATGAGACCGCAAATATAAAATATCTCTCAACCAATAAAATAGTGTCCACAATAAGGAGACCATCACAACCAGCAGCAGAGGGCAGTTAAAGTATAAGGTCTAAACAGCCTCATCTCATCTAGACTGGATACAAAACCCTCCTCAGGACACTTTCTCATCTCTGTCTCCCGTATGTCACGCACCACTTGACTTTATGCGCTCGTTTGTCATGTCCTCAACAAAACCCTTGGAGCTCACTGATGACACTTAGAGTGGCCAACATCTAATCCCACTTGTGATGTGATTTAAGAGGAATGCCAGGTTTTATAGCGTATCCAGGACATCGCAACATCGACTAAAGGCCTTTTCAAATGGTTTATCAACACACAATCACTGTCAGAGATGCCTCTCCCTGTTCTTTCCCCGTCTAGGAGAAATCATACTTAAAGGCCATCTCACTTAATATGGTATGACTGTTTTCACAGCATGACAACCAATCCACATCTAATATGATAGTCTGCCGTGCTATAGATAGTCTACAGCAGAGAAAAAGAAGGATACCTAGTCAGTTGCACTGAAATATATATTTCGTATTTAATCCAACCCCTCTGAATCAGAGAGGTGTGGGGGCCTGCCTTAATCGACATCCACGTCATCGGTGCCTGGGGAATAGTTGTTGGGGGTTAACTGCCTCAGGGGCAGATTGACACATTTGTACCTTGTCTGCTCGGGCATTCAATCCAGCAACCTTTCGGTTACTGGGCCAAAATCGCCTACCCGCCAGGCTACCTGCCGATGTCTTTGTAAGATTGGATTCCTCCAAGGCAATATACTGAGGATGACACACAGGTGTGCAGTTTGTGGGAACATACAGTAGTTCATGTGCAGATGCAGTACTAGTCAAAAGTTTGGACACACATACTCATTCAAGGATGCCAAGAGGGAGCAAAGCTGTCACCAATGCAAAGTGTGGCTACTTTGAAGAATCTAAAATATATTTTGATTTGTTTAACACTTTTTTGCTTACTACATGATTCCACATGTGTTATTTCATCATTTTGATGTCTTCACTATTATTCTACAATGTAGAAAATAGTAAAACAAAGAAAAACCCTGGAATGAGTATGTGCGTCCAAACTTGACTGGTACTGTAAATCACAGCTTATTTTGAGCCAATAGACTACTAAAACAGTACTACAACAGTATTCTTAACCCTCATTGGTTCATGCACTGTAAGTCTCGCCACATTAACAGTAGTTAATGTACAAGCATTATTTGTTCAAGTAATCGATTCCCTGTTTAGTCTGGGGTTTCTATGTTGACTCCAGATAAACTTAGTAGAGAGAGTAATCACTGTTTAGATTGTAAAATTAACATCCTGCTGAGTTAGTCCCATATGAGGTAGTCCCCATGAGTTAGTCCCCATCCTGCTGAGTTAGTCCCCATGAGGGAGTCCTCATCCTGCTGAGTTAGTCCCCAATGAGGTAGTCCCATGAGGTAGACCACATCCTGCTTAGTTAGTCCCCATGAGGGAGTCCTCATCCTGTTGAGTTAGTCCCCATGAGGTAGTCCCATGAGGTAGTCCCCACCCTGCTGAGTTAGTCCCCATCCTGTTGAGGTAGTCCCTAGAGGATGTGGCCAGAGCAGCAGCAGCAGCAGAGCCAGACCCACATTAGTTCTGAATCAGTCCGCCATAAAGGCTAATGTTTCAGACTTGCATAGACCTTAGTCTACACACACACACACACACACACACACACACACACACACACACACACACACACACACACACACACACACACACACACACACACACACACACACACACACACAGAAGCACTCACAGAAAGCGCATGCAAACACAAGTGCATGTACACACACGCACACACACAGAATAATGAAAGCAGAGGGGAGGTGGGGGATTATAAAGTAAGAGTAAGATTAATGCAACATTCACTGAGTAAAGTTGAGAAATAAAACAACCTTGAGACGAGGCCTCCCTTTGGAGAAAGCAAACAGTTCCATCAAATGGAGGAAAATGAACACATTCTCAGCACACGAGCAGAGCTGAATTTATTCCACTCGAAGACGTATTTAGCATTTCGTTTTCATTAGAGGGCCTCTAGATAGACAGAGCCTTTTTCACTCGTATGAATGGAGCCTCTTCGGCTGCTTTGCATCACTATAAAACCTGACTAATTACAACACATTCAGGAAAACATGCAGCCATAATTTTGTAGGCTAAATGATACATTTGAATTTACTGTTTCACCCACTGTTCAGTTCAAACGCAGTGTACCCAAATCCAGAGATTTTCATGCGTTTGTTTGTGGTACAAAAGACAATGCTGCACTCAATAAACAATGTGTGCATCTGAAACCATGCAGGTATTTCTTGATTTTTCACCTGATGTTCAGACATTATAGTTGTCCCTACTTTGGACTCAGTACTAATGTATTCTGATCTCAGGTGGTTTAACACTGGCTGGTACAACACATATGATCTTTTTTCAGAGGTCTAAGGAGCATAATTCAATTGGACTAATTAACTAGATGATTACAGACCACAACAACGAGACAACTGAATGAGGAATTGCAACCAAAAGGGCAGCAGAGATAGATGTTAACAGTAGCAAGCCAAGTTAAGCAAGAGAACACATTGTAACCAAGTCTCACTTTCAAACTCTGCTGTCCCTGCAGCTGAAAATCTAATCCAAGTACCATCCTCAAATCATTTTGTTTATTTGATCCTTTCCTCTCGAGCACAGCATTTCTGTAAGTCGAGAAAAGCTCAGCCAAGCAAGGCCACTCTGATGAGTCTGAAAAGAGTCCTACATTGTTAGTGGCAACATCTACTATAGGGTTGCCTGCCGCCCATCAACAAGCACACTGCTGTTGCTGCTGACTGCCTTCCATTCCATCTAAATGACAGCTCTTAAAGATGCATCCGCCCAAGACTGACAGCAGGACAGACTTTTAGAACAGCTTTGAGACTGTTCCCCTTTCCCACCCCACCCTCTCCTTCACCCTCTTCACTCACATCACCCTTTCCCATCCCCTCCCCCTCGCCACTCCCCTCACCCTCTCCTTTGCCCTCTTCCACATCTCCACCCACCCCACCACACCCTTCCCCCTCTCCTTCACCCTCTTCCCCCTCTCTACCCACCCCACCCTCTCCTTCTACCTCTTCCCCCTCTCCTTCCCCCCTCTCTACTACCGCAGCCTTCAAGTCAGTCAGAGACGGGAAAGATACATTTTCCAGCAGCAGTATCAAGCCTCCTCTATTTTCCCTCTCAAGGCAAACTGCCTTATAATTAATTTAACGTGAAGCGAGTGTAAGTTACATAGTTTCACTTGGTGCAATGGCAAATAGAAACCACACCATCTGAATGCAGAGACCTTAAACACGTGATTGCGAACACACAACTTATGTATTCATACAGTGTGTGCCAAATTCGGTCAGCACATTACTCTGGTGGAGGAATTATCCATTAATTATTTATCTCCATGCCTATATTCCACATGGGCCTTTTCAGTCCCTTTGAAGTTAATTCTCCCTTTGTGATAAAATGCCTCCCTTCTTCTTTCTATGTTGCAGCTTATGATACTCCTGGTTGTGTGGCTATGTAAGAATGAGTTGTCTGTCCAAGACAATTTCAGTCTACACAACAGCAGCAGTCCTCCAGATTTGTACAGTACACCAGCAAGTTATCATCATACTAAATGCTGTAAAATCCGTTGTCTGCATTGTACATCACACACACATTCTTAATGTGTTCTTGACCATGTTTCTCCTCTGGTGTATTTGTGGTAATGTCTTTCTGTGGGACATAACAGGGGACGTGAAGGACATCATATAAAGAAGCCATGTGTCTGTCGTGGAAGCTGGTGGGACTGAATATCAGACCAAAAGCACTTTGAAGATACAATTGAAGTCGGAAGTTTACATACACTTAGGTTGGAGTCATTAAAACTCGTTTTTCAACCACTCCACAAATGTATTGTTAACAAACTATAGTTTTGGCAAGTCAGTTAGGACATCTACTTTGTGCATGACACAAGTAATTTTTCCAACAATTGTTTACAGATTATTTAACTAATTATTCACTGTATCACAATTCCAGTGGGTCAGAAGTTTACATACACTAAGTTGACTGTGCCTATAAACAGCTTGGAAAATTATGTCATGACTTTAGAAGCTTCTGTTAGGCTAATTGGCTGTCCCTGTAGATGTATTTCAAGGCCTACCTTCAAACTCAGTGCCTCTTTGCTTGACATCATGGGAGAATCAAAAGAAATCAGCCAAGACCTCAGAAAGAAATTGTAGACCTCCACAAGTCTGATTCATCCTTGGGAGCAATTTCAAAATGCCTGAAGGTACCACGTTCAAATGTACAAACAATAGTATGCAAGTATAAACACCATGGGACCACGCAGCCGTCATACCGCTCAGGAGGAGATGCGTTTTGTCTCCTAGAGATGAACATACTTTGGTGCGAAAAGTACAAATCAAACAACAACAGCAAAGGACCTTGTGATGATGCTGGAGGAAACAGGTACAAAAATATCTATATCCACAGTAAAACGAGTCCTATATCGACATCCTGAAAGGTCGCTCAGCAAGGAAGAAGCCACTGCTCCAAAACCGCCATAAAAAAAGCCAGACTACGGTTTGCAACTGCATATGGGGACAAAGGTCGTACTTTTTGGAGAAATGTCCTTTGGTCTGATGAAACAAAAATAGAACTGTTTGGCAATAATGACCATCGTTATATTTGGAGGGAAAAGCGGGAAGCTTGCAAGCCGAAGAACACCATCCCAACCGTGAAGCACGGGGGTGGCAGCATCATGTTGTGGGGGTGCTTTACTGCAGGAGGGACTGGTGCACTTCACAAAATCGATGGCATCATGAGTCATAAAAATTATGTGGATATTTTGAAGCAACATCTCAAGACATTCCAGTCAGGAAGTTTAAGCTTGGTTGCAAATGGGTCTTCCAAATGGACAATGACCCCAAGCATACTTCCAAAGTTGTGGCAAAATGGCTTAAGGACAACAAAGTCAAGGTTTGGAGTGGCCATCAGAAAGCCCTGACCTCAATCCTATAGAAAATGTGTGGGCAGAACTGAAAAAGTGTGTGCGAGCAAGGAGGTCTGCAAACCTGACTAAGTTACACCAGTTATGTCAGGAGGACAGAGCCAAAATTCACCAAACTTATTGTGGGAATCTTGTAGAAGGCTACCCGAAACGTTTGACCAAAGTTAAACAATTTAAAGGCAATGTATGTACACTTCTGACCCACTGTGAATGTGATAAAATAAATAAAAGCTGAAATAAATCATTCTCTCTACTATTATTCTGACATTTCACATTCTTAAAATAAAGTGGTGATCCTATTTGACCTAAGACAGGGAATTTTTACTAGGACTAAATGTCAGGAATTGTGAAAAACAGAGCTTAAATGTATTTGGCTAAGGTGTATGTAAACTTCCCGACTTCAACTGTACATAGTTGAAAGGCTAGCCTCAGAGGCCTGAGTTCTCTCTCATGTGTCAATCTAGTGTGCTCATCATGGAGTGATCTTTTCAATCTGAAATATTTCTGACGACTTAAACCAAACAATAGAGTGATGGAAAGATAAAGCTTGGAGAGAAAGAATGTCAGCTTGGATTAGCAGGTGAGCTGGTACAGA